>OY720398.1:20141108-21391108 GCA_963082905.1 Oligia fasciuncula
TAAATATTTAAGGGGGGCTCACATACAAAAAAACGTGTTTTCTTCGGCGTTTTTGCCGTCTGTCTGTCGCCAGCCTGTGTCTCAAGAACCGCGGTAGCTAGACAGTTGAAATTTTCACAGATGGTGTATTTCTGTTGCCGCTATAACAACAATTACTAAAAACAAAATAAAATAAATATTTAAGGGGGGCTCCCGTACAAAAAAACGTGTTTTTTTCGGCGTTTTTGCCGGCAATCTGTCACCAGACTGTATCTCAAGAACCGCGGTAGCTAGACAGTTGAAATTTTCACAGATGATGTATTTCTGTTGCCGCTATAATAACAAATACTAAAAACAAAATAAAATAAATATTTAAGGGGGCTCCCATACAAAAAAACGTGTTTTTTTCGGCGTTTTTGCCGTCTGTCTGTCGCCAGGCTGTATCTCAAGAACCGCGGTAGCTAGACAGTTGAAATTTTCACAGATGGTGTATTTCTGTTGCCGCTATAACAACAATTACTAAAAACAAAATAAAATAAATATTTAAGGGGGGCTCCCGTACAAAAAAACGTGTTTTTTTCGGCGTTTTTGCCGTCTTTCTGTCGCCAGGCTGTATCTCAAGAACCGCGGTAGCTAGACAGTTGAAATTTTCACAGATGGTGTATTTCTGTTGCCGCTATTACTAAAAACAAAATAAAATAAATATTTAAGGGGGGCTCCCGTACAAAAAAACGTGTTTTTTTCGGCGTTTTTGCCGTCTTTCTGTCGCCAAGCTGTATCTCAAGAACCGCGGTAGCTACACAGTTGAAATTTTCACAGATGATGTATTTCTGTTGCCGCTATAACAACAAATACTAAAAACAAAATAAATATTTAAGGGGGGCTCCCATACAACAAACGTGTCTTTTTCGGCGTTTTTGCCGCCTGTCTGTCACCAGGCTGTATCTCAAGAACCGCGGTAGTTAGACAGTTGAAATTTTCACAGATGATGTATTTTTGTTGCCGCTATAACAACAAATACTAAAAACAAAATAAAACAAATATTTAAGGGGGCTCCCATACAAAAAAACGTGTTTTTTTCGGCGTTTTTGCCGTCTGTCTGTCGCCAGGCTGTATCTCAAGAACCGCGGTAGCTAGACAGTTGAAATTTTCACAGATGGTGTATTTCTGTTGCCGCTATAACAACAAATACTAAAAACAAAATAATATAAATATTTAAGGGGGGCTCCCGTACAAAAAAACGTGTTTTTTCGGCGTTTTTGCTTTGTGGTACGGAACCCTTCGTGTTGGCCAGTTTTTTTATAAGTCAACATCAGACCGAACAACTTTTGCTAAGACGTCATTCCTATATATGTTATGGTGTAGCTGGGCTCTTGGAGTTCCACATCAGGTGTTCGAGATCTTCAAATTTATTCTCTCGGCAGAAAATGCTCATCACGTGGAACAATTTTTGCTATGGTACCATTTTTGTATCTCTTATAGTTTAGCTGGTCTGTTGCGGTTCTGCATCAGGTGTTCAAGTTTCCAAGATAAATTATAGCCTATATGTTGCCCAGACATAATACCTATACAACAAAACAAAAATCATTCAAATCCTTCCAGTAGTTCCAAAGATTAGCGTGTACAAACAAACAGACAAACAGACCGAATTTTTTTTTCGGATTCGTACCCTATTACTGTTTCTAAACCCCCCCCAATTTTTTTTTTTTTTAATATTTTCAATGTACAGACACAGTTTTTCTACTGTTTTATTATATGTATAGATTATTGAAAATTTCCAGGCACATAATCAAAAACAAGCAATTACAGCAACCATTCTCAGACACACTGGCGTTGCAGATCTCAGTACTGATGTCAAGGAAACTAAATAACTACAAACAGTATGTGGACATAGTCAACAAGCTACTCACAAGTATTGAAAACTTTCAAGCAGGCGTGGTTGCGTTGGGGGCTGTCCAACTGCCTCTTGCAGGGTATTTGAATGACTGTTTGAAGTGCTGTGTGACAACCTTGAGGTACGTTTTAATCTTATTTTTAACTATTTTAATAGCCTGCAACTTCATCGGCATAATTACACAAACTGTTTGTACCAATAATGATAATAGGTATTGTATTACCCAGTAAACTGGGCTGTAGAGCTCAGATAGGCTCTCGCTCCATGTAAAATACTGGTATTCAGCTGCAAACTGGACTCCAACATAGTTAGCCATCTATAGCCATCCTAGCTTCTGCCATCGACTTTGTCCGCTTGGATGTTAACTTTACCATAAAACACATCCCATGGCTTTCGTCAATAGTGAAGCTTTCTATCAGTGAAAATGTTATCGAAATTGAATCATTACTTCCAGAGATTATCTCTTACAAACAATTTTTTTTACCTTGTATTATTATTATTAGGGCTCTGGTGACCTGTAATACAGGTTTTCATTATATAAATCTATCTCAGTCTCCAGTCTCACTAACGTTCGTACACTACTATCAAAGTCTAGCATTAAGTTCATAACTTGTGTAGAGAAAATAAACGTTTTATATTATTATTTTTGAAAGACGGGCCCGTTGCTAAATAATAACAGCCGCACAGGTCGATCGATCAGGTTAAGCTACGCTTGCCGCGGTTGGTCTGTGGATGGGTGACCATCTTTACATACCGTGCCTCGGGAAGCAGGTTAAGCCGTTGGTCCTGGCTGTCATTCGTGGATCTTTGACAGTCATTACGGGTAGTCAAAGCCCGAATTTCTGACAACCAGTCTTACCAAGGGGTATTGTATTACCCTATAACTGGGTTGTGGAGGTCAGATAGGCAGTCGTTCCATGTAAAATACTGGTATTCAGCTGCATCCGGTTAGACTGGAAGCCGACCCCAACATAGTTGGGAAAAGGCTAGGCAGATGATGATGATTATTATTAGTTTAGAAGTTAGATTTAGATGAGAGGGGCTTGTGGCTAAGTAATAACAGCTGCACGGGTGGGTCGATCGGCTACGCTTGCCGCGGTCTGTGCCTCGAAAAGCACGTTAATCCGTTGGTCCCAGCTGTCATTCGTGGATCTTTGACAGTCATTACGGGTAGTCAGAATCCTGAAAATCTGACAACCAGTCTTACCAAGGGCTATCGTATTACCCAGTTGCTGGATTGTGGAGGGCAGATAGGCAGCCCCTCCATGTAAAATACTGGTATTTAGCTGCATCCGGTTAGACTGGAAGCCAACCCCATCATTGTTGGGAAAAGGCTTGGCAGATGATGATTTATATGATAGTTATATGAGGTGACATATTTTAAGGCATTATTTTTTTTTTTTATTACTAGAGATTAATTGCCGACTTTGGTCTTAACTCTTCATAATAATTTCAGGGAACCTTATACCTTGTCACCAACGGAAAAGAACGAAATATTCACATTAGCACATATGTGCTTACGATTGTTTCTGCACCTCGTCCAGAAAGCTACTACTGATGATATAAGTAAATTGATCGATATGTTCGATGGGATAAGGTTGGTAATGCAAGACCTGATGTTTGATGATGACGTCCCTATGGATACTAAGTCTGTGAGTGGTATATTGTACCTGACTATGCGTGTTGCGGAGAATGGAGCACACAGTTGGATTGAAGTAAGTATTGTTTTAAAAAACGGCCAAGTGCCAGTCGGACTTGCACACGGAGGGTTCCATATCACCATACAATATTTAACACTAAGTACATATATTATACTCCTCTCACTGAGAGGAGGCCTGTGTCCCAGCAGTGGGAACATTATAGGCTGATTATGATGATGACATATATTATTATAATAAAATGTATTGGCATTATTATGATTGAGTAAAAAACGCCGAAAAAAACACGGTTCCTATATAGGGACAATATGCCCTTTAATTTGTAACTTTATTTTGTTGTTAGCCATAGGCACATCACACTCTGTGAAAATTTCAAGTGTCTATCTATTACGGTAAAAAAAATACAGCCCTGTGACAGACAGACGGACAGCGGAACCGGTAATAGGGTCCCGCTGGCGCCCATTGGGTAGGGAACCCTAAAAATAAAGTATAATGTGGCCTCATGGAAATATATGACTGCATGACTTGTTAAAACGGAAGCTTTTAAAACATTTTTTTTTTGTTGGTAAACATTTGGTTAGGTACTGTGTTACTTACTTACCATGAGTATCTTGGATAAGGTAATAAGTAAATCATTGTGAACAGAATCTCACTTCACTGAACTCAAACTCAACTCATTACAAGTATGTGCCCGATCCAGTTCTTGAAAATGACCACGTCACATTGTACTGGGATCAGTCTATCATTTTTTTATTACTAAATGGGCCCGCTTGTGGATGTTACCATTCCACTTGACGAAAACCTCGTGAAAGCTGAGAAAAAGCTGCTAGAAAGTATCCTATGTGTTAACCCTGGTTATGAACTCTCTGTGTCAAATTTCATCCAAATCCGTTCAGCCGTTTGTGCGTGAAGAAGTAACAAACACACTCGCAAACTTTCGCCCCTATAATAATTAGTACATTTAGATAATTGTACCCAAATTTGGAATTACAGGTACTTAACTCAAGCACTACCGACAGTTATTTGGCCAACCTTCTGAGCTCAGAAGCGGGCCGCCTCAGCCTGTACTCGGCCATCGCCACTGTTGTCACAGCGGACCATCTGTTCACGAAGAGGGTGCACTATAGCCCCGCCATCGTCACTCTTACCAACAACATTTTGGAAATAGGAGAGAGGTTGGTAACACTCTTTATTATTTCGGGACTTCCAGTGTATGGTCCTTAATAAGGAGTACTAGCCCAAGATGAGACAGCTCCGGTCTTGTTTAAATACCAGACCAGACATCACGTTATTAGATGAAGCTAGCTATCCCCGCCATGCGATGCAATGTCTTCTTACCAAAGTTTCATCACAATCGTTCGAGCCATTTTCGAGTTTTTGCGAGAATACGGCAATTGATTTTTATATAAGTAGTAGACTAGCGGCCTACGCCAGATTCGCACGGGTGCAATTTTATTTTTTCGAATTTCCCAAATTTTCTTTCATACAAACAAACCTTTTCCTGGCAATACCGAACACAGCAAAAAAAAAAAAACACAACACAACAAAAATTATCCAATTTGGTGCAGTCATTCGGAAGTTATGCGCGTATAGACATTTCGGCGACTTTGTTTTATACTAGGTATGTAAGGATATACTTAGATTGATTAACAAAACTGCAAAATCATAGACATAGCCGTTCCTCACAATCTACAGAATACTATAGCAAAACAATCAGCCGAATGTGATAGCTTCAAAATGTCACTATAGTTCCTATAGTATTGTCAACAACTGGCGTTATACATAAATAAACACCTCCACCAATCTTTAAAAAAAAAACGGGCAATAGCTAGTCGGAAAGAAAGCTGCAATTTTGCAAGATTGTCAGTTTTAACAAGGCAAAATGACATTGATTTTATTTCTGTATTTTTTTTCAATCGGTCAAATTACTTTAATAGATTTTCAATTTTATCGCTAAAGCATAAGGTTCAAAGTTGATTGGGAAAATTTGAGTTTCGGGTAGCTTGATGTGCTGGCGTCTGTACAAACATTTACACGTCAATCATATTTTAAAAACTAGATGAGTTCGGCGTTTCGTTGCTATCTAGCTACTCTGAGAAGAAAGGCCTAAACAAACTCAGAGGTCGCATTTTTTTTTTAAGTCCACACATAATCTTGGTCAGATCATGAAAAGACCATCTAGATTGATGTCATAAATGGTCTTTTGAATAAAGAACCACGCTAATTGAGTGGACCTGTCCAGTCAGTGCAACGAAGATAACGAAATTTCAATCGTCGCCTCAAACGCGAGCAGCAACCGCCGCACGAACAGTCTCATGGACAGAAACATTCATCACAAAATCCGAACACACCCATTATCATCATAACTTCAACCGAAAGACGTCCACTGCTGGACATAGGCCTCCCCCAAGCACCGTCACTTCAACTGATTCTGTGCTTTCCGCATCTTGCGGATTCCTCCACACTCATTATCTTATCATAATATAACCAATTTCCACGGGTACGGGTAGCACTTGGCTTCGGCCCATACTATCGCATCAATCCGGCGCGACACAGATACGTAAATCTATAAGGAAGAATAATAATAATACAACACACTCATAACGTTGGCAACGATTTACTTACAAACTATGTTAATAACATTAATGTACAGCTACATTTTGCCAGTTATGTTTCAAGCCCCATGTAAAAGGGTCGCGCGTGTGACCTCTCGACCAACAAATCGGTCTTAACTCAAACGTACATTTTCAGGAGCTCATCCGAATCCGCGTTCATCTTGGGCGTTGCGCGGACTCTGCTTCAGATCAGCAAACTCTTAGACAAGCTGGCAGACAGCGCCATGGGGCTCGCACTAGTGCGCGCACTGCTCCTGTTCGCGTGGGGGCACCTGGAGCACTACATGGACAGCGTCAGGCATCTCACCGGACAGATGCTGAGCTGCGTCGTCAAATACTGCGCCAAAATGGACAGGGCTGGTAAAAAATACTGTTTAAAAAAAAACCGGGCAAGAGCGATTCGGACTCACGCACCGAGGGTTCCGTACCATCATATGTATTTAAATTTTCATCGACGGGGCCTATATTCATCAGAGAATTTTAACACTGTGCACTGCGGTGTAGAATATTGCAGATTTATGTCAGCGCTATCTCTTGACCGATAGTGGAACTAATGTAACTTTTGTTGATGATTTCTGAAAAGTGTGCTATTTAGAGACTTCGTTTTATTTTTCCTGTGATCTTTACATAAACTTCTATCACATAGAATAATTTCAGATTTTTCTCTTTGCAAACTTCGGAGATAAGGTTCGGTATTTTTTTTTTACATTTTACATCAAAAGTCAAAAACTATGCGGCCTAAAAAAAAAGAAAAAATGCTTGAGTATGTGCAAACTGCGCTCTTTCATATGATATCCCACATGCCCTAGTAGCCCCACTTCGAATTTTTCAGACCCCCTTTCAGTCCCTGTTGCAAAAAATATACATATATTTTTCACAGCAAACGGGGCAGGGCAAACGTCATCTAAAACTATTCCAAATTTCAAGTTGATAGCATTAGTAGTTCTTGAGATATCCAGCTGTGCCTGTGACAGACAGACAGACATAGTCTCACCATAAGGGTTCCGTTTTTACCATTTTGGTACGAAACCCTAAAAACGTGTATAATGTTTAGGGCTTCGCCTCTTATGCACGAGGTTAGAGATTCAAATCGGGGCAAGAACCAATTTGACTTTTTCAATTCATGTACTTTCTGAGTTTATCTTGGAGTTATCGATAATTTACATCGTCATATAATAGTAAACAGATATTCAACGCCAAAAAACAACTGAAAGTACTTAAAAAAAAGTTAAAAATACCCAATCGACACGGGCACCTTAAACGCCCTCCATCTTGGCGCGCTTGGTGTGACGTCATAGTCCATGACATTGACAACGGACTGATTTTCAAACAGTCCCCTGTAACACACATTGGCATTTATTGTTGGCATAGACTTTTACATCACTTTCGCACTTTTTCACTTTTTTATTGGCGTCGCTTTTTAAATATTTGAATTTTCCACACTTAAAAAAAACTTGCTCAAAAATAAATTATAGTCAAAAATATTGATGAAGGCATAATTCTGAAGTAATATACAGTTTATTAAAAATATATTTGACGATTATTTGAATCACATGCATATTCCCTATTTATACATCCCATAGATACAACAATTTTCTGTTTTTCTTTTCCATTTTTTCCCCTAAAAACCTTATTCGGACTGTTACCAACGCACAGCATTTCATTTTTATTTATATGGTGTAGGCGACAGCGCAGCGCTGGATTCGCTGCGCGAGGCGCTGCAGTCGCTGGATCGCTCGCGCAAGAGCTTCTACGTGTGCGTGGCGTGCCTCGCGCCCGAGCTGCGCGCGCGCCAGCTGCTGGCGCTCGTGCACGCTGCTGACGTCATCGCCGCGCTAGCCGACCAACCTCTACGCAACACTGTGAGTGCCACATACATAACGTTTAACACAACACGACACGACGCCTGTACTTCCCGCAGACACCACCTCCACCCTCCAACCCTGCCTACCCCTTTGGCGAATGCAGGCGTGGTGTTGTGTGCTTCCTTTTGTTTTTTTGTTTTTAAGGGGTGCTACACGGGTTTGGGTCGGCAGGTTCGATTCGGCAGTATTTGTTGAGCAACACATCCGATCCGAAGCAATTGTTACAAATTTCTTTCATTCCGCTCACGCCGATCGGCATTTTTATTCAGCATCTACCTTTGTTTAATCGTGTTCGGGTAGCTGAGCGACGTATTACCGAACATATAATCTACATTTATTATATTCGATTTTGCCGGCCTGCTGTGCCGAATCTTGCCGACCCGAACATGTGTGTAGCACCCAAACTCAAAGCATTTATTTCAAACTAGCTGCGCCCCGCGGTTTAACCCGCATAAGTCTCGATCCCGTGGGAAGAGCTAACAGTCAGACAGACACACTTTCGCATTTATAATCCATACTAACTAATATTATAAATGCGAAAGTAACTCTGTCTGTATGTTACCTTTTCACGCCTAAACCACTGATCGGATTTCGATAAAATTTGGCAGAGAGATAGATTGCATCCCGGGGAAGGACATAGGATAGTTTTTATCGACATACCTCGCGGGCAAAGCCGCGGGCGGAAGCTAGTATTATATAGTATGAATAATCCAATTGCTGGCAATTTTGAATTGTCAAGGAGTTGGTCAGTCAGAAATAACCCATTCCAAAGCGTAGTAGGTTCATATGGAGAAGAACTGGCAAGAAACTCTATGGACACTTTTAAATCAAAACATTATTACACCATATCATGTTAAAACTTTACTTGTGAGAACAATGTAAAAAGATGTGCTCTTGTGCACGTTAAAAGCGTCCATGCAAAAAGATAAAAAAAACTGTTTAAAAAGGGGATTTAAGATTTTCATATAATATATCCCCACATACACCCACACACACACCCCTATTATGGGTGTGTGTGTGGGTGTGTGTGTGAGGGTGTGTTTATGTGTTTACATGTTTGTTACCTTTTCACGCTCAAACGGCTGGGCCAATTTTGATGAAATTTTGTATGGATTTAGCTGACACCCTGGATTAACATATAGGCTACTTTTTATCCCGATATTCCCACGGGATCGAAACTTATGCGGGTGAAACGGCGGGGCGCAGCTAGTCAAACATAATATATGCAACAAGATGTAAACAAGTACAGTCGCCGACAGATATATTGTAGCAGGCAAGGTGACCAAATACTTCTGAACAATTATAAATGTCAATAAGTTCCATACACTACAAGTTACCATTAATATCTGAACAGATACTTGTCAATAATTTCTAACACATAACTAGTCAAAAATATCTGAACACTTAAACAACGTCAAGTGTATCTATAAATACAATTTAAATAGGAACTCTTTTGTTAATTTAATTTATTTATTTTGCGAAAACGGTTACAGGCAGTGGCGTGCCTGGGGGTCAAACTTAGGGCAAGCCAACTTAATAAAAAAAAAAAAAAACCTACCGTATCGCCTGTCAAAGTTGAGTCGACCGAGTCGTTTTAGTTCTTAGGTACTAATATGTGTATTTCATAATTGTAGGTTTTTGCTAATATCTATTAAAATGAATGTTTTTAATAGCACTATTTTTTTCTTTTATACATTAAATACCTACTAAGAGTATTGGTTAATGGCTTAATGGTAATCCTTTACAAAATCGTAACTTTTCATTTTCGAGTTATCAGTTTCACGTAAAATATGAGAAGATGTCTAAGAGCCATCTATTAACATTATTGGCACAACAACAAAGCTCTTCGAGTTAGTTCATATTTCACTCGCCCGCAACAGTCGCTATACGTAAAATATTACAATCTGGCCGAGTGGCCACTAGATGACGCACAAACAAAATTGATTGATTTCTAACTACACAATTGTTTACGATGTTGATAATATTTATTAATTTGAATTACTCACAATGCGGAACAGCCATAACTCTTGACTCTTCATTCTTCGCTTCTTAACCACAGACAGATGACAAACATCAAAGCACACGGAAGGCATGATATTACTAGATAGATTTACAGATACCTAGCAGCAATGACATACCTTCAGTGGCTTTGATATAAGGCGTTTGTTGTTGTCAATTCGTTCGAGAGCATGATCCTGGCGCACAGGGTCCGGCGTAGAACAAGCCAGGTGGACAAAAATATATTTTCATGGTTTTGGAACTATATCTATAAATTAGTTAATTATATAGTACTATAATATTTTTTTTTAAAGAAAATGCATAGGAATTTTATATAAATATTTTATTTCATGTAAACTATAATTTCATGTAAACTATATCTATAAATTAGTTAATTTATCTATATATGTATGTATTTAGAAATATATAAGTATGTTTATCAGTTGTCTAGTACTCATAACACAAGCTCTGCTTAGCTTGAGACTAGACGGCGTTGTGTGATAGTTGTGGAATATTATTATTATTATTATTTCATGTATAGGTTATGATACAGAAAAAAAAAGATTAAAATTATCTTAATCTCTACAAATATCAACGCTAATTATATATATACAACCTTAGACTAACATATTATATACAAAAATTATAAATCTAATACTAGAGGTATCTATTTACATTAAAACTAAATCTCAATGTCAGACTCATCGGATTCAGAATCCGATTGTGTCACAACAATCTGCTCCTCGGAAGGATAAACACGGAAACACGTGATGCCCGACTTTCCACTGTCACATAGTCCACTTCCTAGTCTGTTTGTATGAGTGAGTTGTTGATTTTGAATCAATATAATACGCTAATGCCTCGTCACTACTTAGCGGTCTATCACTTTGAACAGCACTTGCTTGTCGACGGCTAATGCATGCACTTGCAGAAGCTGGATTTTCGGCAATGTCCTTTATAATTCTGGCAACGTTTTTATGTCCAGTTGACCGTGCAGCTACCTCTGCAGCAGTCATTGATTCCCCAACACTCCGCGATTGTACTAGATCTTCAACTCTACGTTTCTTAGATTTAAAAGACGAACCTTCAAAGACTTTTTTAGGTCTTCCGGGTCGAGAAAGGTCAGCGGATGAGGTAGAAGGTTGCGGTTGAGTCGATAGCTTGCAGAATTCTATCTTCTCGCCTTCCAGCCGCAACTTATTTTTATTAAGGAAACGCTGTTTTGATTTTCCTGAAGACACCCATTTGATAGCAATTTTAGAAGAAATGCTGGCTAAATTCATCTTAATTTCCCTTTGACATTCTTCAGTGATGTCAGAGGAATCAAATTTAGACAAAATAAACTCAAATAGACGACCATTTCTTTCGTCTTTTTCGTGCTTAAGCCACTCTTCGCAAAACTTTATTTTACTAATAGAGTAAAGCTTTTCTGCAAAAAAATAGAAAAAAAAATGTTGTACTCAAGTGTGCTACATAAAATATATGTCATAATCATCTATAGCCATGCAGCTACAACATATAAAAAATTCAGAGTGGATACAAGAGGATACATGGCTTTTCCAAGCCTGATAAGTTCGAAAACAAAGAAAAACATTGTTATTTTTTTGTGTATTCATAGATCGTCTACTTTATGAATTTTTATGACACATTAAAAGATTCTAATTAGAAAAAATATTATACATACCTTCAGAAGTAAAATTCATCATTAAAACTTTCCACAAAACTAAGAACTGCCACCATGAGACGTTACAGCAAGTATCGCGAAAATGCAACTGACCTATTTCTTTAATTGCATTTACCTCATTAGCTTACTTTGATAAACGATGACTCATCAGTATGGAATGTTAGACCTAAACAATTCTTGGAATCAAGGGTTTAGGGGTGTTGTTTACATGTAGAAAGTACCTATTTCCGGGAATTTGATAATGACTTTTGTCCACCTGGCTTGTTCTACGGCGGACACTGTGTGGCGCCTGCTTTGATTTGTATAATTGACACGCGTATTGTATTTGGAAATGTCGTCACTTAATTGACGAGTTAGAGAAGTTTCGATTCGTGTTTTACCAAAACTACAGAATGAAATAACAGCATTCATGTGCTTTTGAGAATTCTGATGTCTTTTACTGGCACCAGCGAAGTTATTTAAATCATCGTAACCTGATGTATTCCAAGCGGTATTTTCTCGCTTTTTTGCCGGGTCAGCGGGATTGTCCGAAAGGGTTACCGCTGGCCCGGAACATAAAGGGCTAAGGAAGGAACACGGGTGGGTTTTAGTCAGTAAGAGTCTGACACTCCCTTCCGCTCCACCCAGAGCGGGAGGGGTCATTTGATGATTTCCCATCCGCAAAAAAAAAACTCAAATCGGGTGTAGGTAGGTTTAGGTGAAGTAATGAGATATTTGTCTGTAAAACTTAAAGTATTTACCTTTCCGAGTAACGATTGCACACACTTTAATCCATCACAAGGAACAATTGCATGCGTTTCCGAATTCATTTTAATGATAAGAAACTTTTTAATCACTTTAAAACAAAGGTAATCACCGCAAAAACTAATCACAACACACAATTCACAGAAAATGAAGAAAAAAAAAACAAAGTAAAAAAATGCACCAGTAACCGCTCAAAACGAATTCAAACTAATTTGAAATTGCATTATTGCATCATCAGTAAAGAGAAATTCAAGCTTCTGCGCAGCGCCCCCGCGCACTTATTATTTACACACACACGCTTCGTTACACGTTCATTCATAAAAAATCAAAAGCCAGGCTTGTAAATCAGTACAATTTTCGAAATGAGTACATACTAATGATATCAAGAAAGTGAACAATTTCTATACAAATCGTCCGAGATCTAGAAGCCTAATCTGAAGCCAGCTAGTGCGAGCGAGACGGGACGATATTTGTTTTTGCGTTCTCGCGAAGCAGCATGCATGGGAGATGTTTGGCAACGTTGCGCATGACATGTAAACCTCGCAACCTTGCAACGTAGGAATAGCGAACGGCCGGGACGCGCGGAGTTTATTTTTTATTATTATTCTTATCAATTCTTGCGACATGTTTACAAGTTTACTTGTGTAGTTTTTTTTTTTTTTGTTAGGCTCACGTTAGATTGAAAGCTGGGCTTTTCGGCTTTAGTGAAAGGCACGCCCCTGGTTACAGGACGTATTAAATGTAGAAGGAGGTTACACAAAATACTAATATTTTATCGATGTTGTCACAAATACAAAAAAAAAACACACTAATATTACAAAGGCGAAAGTTTGTGAGTGTGTGTGTTTGTGTTTGTTACTTCTTCGCGCTCAAACGGCTGGACCAATTATGATAAAATTTTGTATGGAGGTAGCTGGCACCCTGGATTAACATATAGGCTACGTTTTATCCCGATATTCCCACGGGATCGACACTTATGCGGGTGAAACCGCGGGGCGCTGCTAGTTTACAATATTTTTAATTTCATTACAAAGAGATCAAGATCTATTTTCTTTCAATAGTATGACATTTTTTTTTTCATTAACTTAACAGTTCTTGTATTTTTATTCCCTTTTCATCGTATTTATACCACAGATACCTAGTTAGTGTTTGTTTTGGTTCGTCCTTTAAATATCACACATAACGAATTAGGTAAGCTCAATGTTTGTGTGCGTAGATACACTCAACGTTGTAAGTGTATAGATATTTTTGGTTAGTTGTGTGTATAGAAATTATTGACAAGCATCTGTTCAGAAATTAATGAAGTAATGAATGTTCAGATATTAAAGGTAACTTGTAATGTATGGAACTTATTGACATTTATAATTGTTCAGAATTATTGTGTCACCTTGCCTGCTACAATATATCTGACGGCGACTGTCCAAAGAATGTAGATGTCGCGTGATCAACTTTGAACGTTGGTCTGGTCTTATTATATTTTCCGTTTGCAGTGATGTCAGCGGTCAATTTATGTAGGTTTAAAGCGTGGCCGCCATTTTGAAAAAAAATAAATAATGTAAAATCATTTATTTCAAATAGGCACTTTTGAACGTCAAAAATTACAATAAAAATGGACTTTTAAAGGCCTTTATTAATTAAGTTATTAAGATTTGAAATAGTCATCTGTTCTTTACGTATAGGCGAGCGCGGCACTGGATGCTATGCTAGTGAAGCTGTGCGCGGAGTGCTCGCGCTCGGAGCTGCGCGCGGCGCTGCTGGCGCCGGCCGTGCGCGCTGCGCATGCGCAGGCCGGCAGCGCGCTGCTGGGCGAGCTAGAGCGCGCGCTCGCGAGGGCCTGTGCGCTGAGACCTGAGCTGCTGCAAGACCTGTTAGTAACACTCTATTCAAATTATCAGCTTTATTATTTATTTTTTACACCACCTACTCGATAATATCAAATTATGTCATGCAAACCTTGCCCATAGTAAACCATTAATGCCCTCGGGTCTAGCCGGGTAATAATATTTTATTGAATTTTATTATACCCACTGAGTGTCAATAATATAATTTAAAGGTCATTGGGCAACTAAGTATGGAACCTATACGTGTAAAAATCCTAAAATCCTACTATATCCTAGGATGGTTAGATAAACGTCTCTAATTTACAAATAAACATGTCGCATTAACACAGATAATGGGAAAAACCATAAATCAAAAAAATCAATATACAATAATAAGGTTAATTATAACAAGGCTTAGCACATTTTTATTGGTTTCTTGATAGTAAACATGATTTAAAAAATAAAATAATTAAAAATAAAACAAGTATAGGAGAGTTTTTAAGTTTTATTCGACATGATCGATGTCTACACGAATAACTGTATCGTCTAAAAACGCCGCAGGCGTATCTATTTGCTCTTGATGTCGGGCCCAACCTTCGATCAACAATACCAATTACATATTATCGGGTCCCGCGCGGCGTCTAGCTGCAACGACTTTACGATGCACCTCGCGACGTTGGGATGCGTCTCGCGGCGGCGCGACGTCACTGGCCTCTTCTAGTATCGTCACGTCGCGTCGCGTCGCGTCTCGGTGTGAACTGACCCTAATACTAATAATAATAAATCTGAAGAGTTTGTCTGAGCGCGCTAATGCCAGGAACTACCAGTCGGATTTGAAAAATTCTTTTCGCATTTGATAGCCCCATTCTTGAGGAACGTTATAGGCTAACATCACGCTACGACCCTTAGGAGCCGAGCAGAAAGAAAAAAAAATCGGAAAGTGCGCTAAGCGAAAACGAAGTAATAGCGCTTATTATTAAATGTGGCTGTTATTTTAGTATCTATATTGTTGTGCCTTACGACTTCCACGCGAACGAAGTCGCGGGCAGAAGTTAGTCTTTAAATAAGTCAATAAATAATTTATTGATTGGTTTAACATAGGTACAGCAGGGTTAATTCCGTAACACACTATCAATCGGAATCTGAATAATTTTGAAGCAAATCGCTAATCCATTGCTTCAAAGTTCAAAAAAATTGTCTGCTCAACACGTAAACAACGCAATGAACGTTGTTGAACTGTCAAAATGAAACCGATTCCGATTGATAATGTGTTACGCAATTGCCCCGCAGGAAAATAAAGTTCTTGCAAAATAATGTAAAGTGCGCTATGTCCTGCCAGAAGGTCAAATACAGAGACACTTACAAATATTTCATTATTTTCTTTCTTAGAAGAGAATATGGCAAGCCGGGAGGACTACCGTGCGATCTGAAATGTCTCTTAATGCTATGCCGTATACGTCTTAATTCGGGTGTCACCAACACGATGTCCCACACGGATGACGACGCATGGAAGGGCGTGATCTGCTACGACTTGTTGAAGAACGCCGCTGTCGATGCCACGGATGAGGTACACAAAATTATTAGCACTGCTAAAATGGTCAGAAAAATATTGAATCTTTCTTGTACGAGGGCGCATGCATGGCGACATGCGAACTACGCGTCACACTGATATCACGCAAAATCCTGTATCGCACAAGCAGAGTTTACCGCGCAACTAGCTTATACAGGGTTATTGATAAAACATTAAACTCTTAAGAGGTCATTGTACTCATCATTATGAACAACTTTTACTATGGGACCAAACCTGAAATCGCGAAAAAAAAAATCAGCTGTTACCTACATTTTGACGAGTTATACGAACATAAATTAATGTAGGGTACAGCTGATTTTTTTTTCGCGATTTCAGGGTTGCTCCCACAGTAAAAGTATAATGATGTGTACAATGACCACTTAACAGATTGTTAATGTTTTACCAATAACCCTGTACCTATACACCATGCCGCCAGCCATCGTGGGGCATTAGCCCACCAGACGGGGATGTGTGAACTTTACTGTTTCCCACCTCTATACATGCTGGCCGAGAAGTAAACATTACACATTACTAAGGGTTCGATTCCCGATCGAGTAGACCTCGGTGACCATACCGATTTTCTACATTGGTGACCCTCGACTAACGCGCTTATTAAAGACTCTACTACAACAAGAAGCAAGCAGTTTCAGTTAAGCAAGAAGAGTGGCCCCGACTTACGAGTTGTAGGTCGTAAGTTCGAATCCAGTTCAACTTTTATTTCATCACGACTGCTCTCAAAACTGTGAAGGATAACATCGTGAAGAAACCGGCATGTCCTAGAACCAAAAATTCAAAAGACATGTGACGTCACCAACTCAACTGGGCCCGCGTGGTTGATTACAGCCCACTCCCTCAGAGAGGAGGCTTGTGTCCCAGCAGTGACGAATCCCGGGTTGTCCAGTAAAGTTATCGGGTTTTCTGTCAAGAAAATCTCAATGACTGAAACATAACTGGCACAACGTGGTTGTACAGTCACGAGCAAAAGTATGTATACACTTGACTTTATTGAAAGGCGATTTTCTCCTTTATTTTTGAATGAAATTTTATATTAGTAGGAACATAGTATGTTCGAACCCATAGGTTTATGTAAATTGTCGTATTTCAACGTTGCATTCGTTATTTCGTGAAAAAATCGCCATTTAAAGTTGCCAAGTGTTGACATATTGGTGCTCGTGACTGTACACCTTTGTCTAACCCTTCGGGGATTACAGGCGTGAATGTTATGTAATGTATTTTAAACTAGCTCTTGCCCGCGACTTCGTCTGCGATCCAGGATGAAAAGTAGCCTATGTCTTTCTCAAGGCCATGGTCAACCCACGTGCCAAATTTCATCCAAATCCGTTCAGCCGTTTTAGCGTTATAGCGTAACAAACAAAGTTACTTTCGCATTTATAATATTAGTTAGGATAACAGAGATGGTAACTGTTTCCAGACTCGAATCCTCTCCCTCTCGCTGGTCGTGGAGTCCTCGAAGAGCACGGAGCTGTTCACAGAAAACGAGCTACAGTTCGTGCTGTACTACCTCAAGTACAACATCAATGCGCAGGCGCCGCACTTCCGGCAGCTGACCCTGTCCGCTATGAAGAAGGCACGTTTAATTACAGTACTTTATTTGAATTCAGAATCTGAAATAATTATCACATATTGGAACAAAAAACTGATTTTCAAACGTAACTTTCAAATTCTATTGCAGCCAAAATTTTAAAGGAACTTACATATTTATTACAAATTAATGGACACTCAAAAAATCAACATAAAGGTTTGCTTGGATCTAGGTTGGCCACCTAACATAAAAAAATGAAATATTATATAAAATACAAAATTATTGTACAGATAACCTAATATAAAACATTTCTTTTTTGCAGTTCATAAAACGTCTAGAAGCAAGCTATAAAGTGATAAAGCGGGAAAAGCAACCTAACGGCGTGAATGATAGGGTCGCTTATTACTTGCGCTTCGCCGAGGACTTACGTCGACAATGCTTTGACAGTTTGATACCGGGAGCCAACTATAGCAGGCGATTTGTTGCCCTACAAATACTTGCGTGGTGCGGACAGATCACTTTGGAAGGATATGAAAGGTAAATAGAGCAGGTACCTGACCGTAAATATGGCGACGATTATTAAGGGGCTTACAGGACCTAAACACAAAAAACGCAAGTTTTAGAAACAATAAAAGTTTATGATCGACTACAGTAAACAAAATCAAAAAATGATAAAGATGATATTCTTCAGGATATATGCTAAAAAAACTTTCTTTTTACAATAAAAACCATACTCATAGAATCATTCTGATTTTTTGTCAGATTATTCTACGAGCAACATACTAAAAGACTACTGTTTTAATTTTTTAGTCCAAACAATAGATTTTTTTGTAAATAGATAATTGCTTCATATTTTGCAATAAATTAGCAGCGTTGTGTCATCGCGCTTCTCTTTCTTTTCTATGCAGCCCGACAAAGACCGCGCGTTAGTTCATGTAGTCGCCTTAACTAGCTATTGTGTATGTCGAAAAATATCCCACGGGAACGTACTAGCGGGATTAAAAGTACCTTAGGTGTTAATCTAGGTTATAAACAATCTGTGTCCCAAATTTCATCCAAATCCGTTCAGCCGTTTTTGCGCCATCCGGAACATACATCCAGACAAACGGACAAAAATTCTCCGGAACATACATCCAGACAAACGGACAAAA
This sequence comes from Oligia fasciuncula, assembly GCA_963082905.1. Lineage (NCBI taxonomy): Eukaryota > Metazoa > Arthropoda > Insecta > Lepidoptera > Noctuidae > Oligia > Oligia fasciuncula. The sequence goes on from OY720398.1 coordinate 20,159,630, forward strand.
ATTCTAAAAACTATATTTCGGCAGCAGACTCGTTCCCACATCTCGCAGCACTTTTTTCAAAAATATTCAATGTTAATAGTTTTACGTTACGGTTTAATGAGGTACTAGTTTTCGCCCGCGAGGTATGTCGATAAAAACTAACCTATATTCTTCCCCGGGATGCAATCTGAACCACTGAACGGATTTCGATAAAATTTGGCAGAGAACACTCTGCCAAATTTTTTCGAAATCCGTTCAGTGGTTTAAGCGTGAAAAGGTAACATATAGACAGACAGATAGAGTTACTTTCGAATTTATAATATTAGTATGGATATGAGAAAAAGTCCTACACAGTGTCCACTAGGTTTTTTATTCCAGATTACGTAAAGGTTAACTTTAAAATACGTAATAAAATAAATATAAAACAAACAATATAAACTGCCTTAGATTTTATTGAATTACCTTATTTATGACTTTTTACCATATAATACCGTACGTGTATCAGTTTTTACAAAAAAAAAAATACTCGTATATATATAATATATATAATTGTTATGCGTACATTCTATCGTACTAAGTAATGGGATCGAATGTATTCGCTTCAAATGAATAAATCGAAAATAATCATTTTATGTTATAGGTAAATTAGTACACAAGGTGTTTTTTTTATATTCTCTAACTCTAGGGTATGAATGAGACCATATCAAAGAATCAACTGGCATATGAATTATTTTTCAATAATCTTTTTTTTTTGTTTTCATTTTTCATACAAAATTCGACAAAGTCACGACATTATATATTATTAGTTTAGTTTTTTGGTATAATTGTTTTGTTGGAAATAGATAGTGATAGTGAAAAAATATTTTGATAATTTTGTTTTGTATTCTTTGTAGTGAGTTTAGATTAGATTTAGCGGCTGTTCCCACACTTCGATTAGGTATTCAAGGTTTAATTTTACTAGAAACTTATATATAATTAAGAAATCCTTTTTCGGGATACATTTTGTAACGCTCCTAATAGTGATTAATTTTATTTTGACGTGATCGATGTGCAGTTTCCAAGAAAGTTTGTCATCTACCCACAGACCGAGGTATTTTTCGTAAAATCCAGGACCTTCCAGGATAAATTCTCTAAGTGATAGTGAAAACCGCATGAAAATCCATGGCGCAGTTTTGAAGAATAACGCGCTCTTACAGGCACGACATATCTCTTTTTAGGGTTCCGTACCCAAAGGGTAAAAACGGGACCCTATTACTAAGACTTCGCTGTCTGTCCGTCCGTCCGTCTGTCTGTCACCAGGCCGTATCTCAAGAACCGCGATAGCTAGACAGTTGAAATTTTCACAAATTATGTATTTCAATTGCCGCTATAACAACAAATACTAAAAACAAAATAAAATAAATATTTAAGGGGGCTCCCATACAACAAAAAATGTGTTTTTTTTTCGGTGTTTTTGCCTTGTGGTACGGAACCCTTCGTGTACGAGTCCGATTCGCACTTGGCCAGTTTTATAATAATAATATCTATACATCTATGTATTTTTAGTTTACCTATGTTCTACAAATAAAACTATTTGAATTTGAGATAAGATGATATGTTTCCACAGAAGCTGGGAGCCGGAATACGTGGAGAAACTCCTGCTGCACCTGGAAGACAGTTACGAGAACAACAAAACCCTCGCCCTGGAGGTGCTGGCAAGCTGTCCCGACCACCTGCTCAGGGTACGCACAGCACACTTATTACTATCTGCTTCGTTGATCCACTGGTCTTAAGTGCTACTGCTGAATATGAGGCCCTGGGTTCGATTCCCAGGTCAGATGAAGGTGTATTGGGGTTTTTCTATCAGGAGTTTCTCAATAGCAGAGATTTGTATCCGGTTGATGGCAATAGGCTCGCCCCCTATTACATGGGACTTAACAATAACTGGCGAAACGTGGGTGTACGTATATACAGGGTTACTGGTAAAACATTAACAACCTCCTAACAGGTCATTGTACTCATCATTATGAACAACTTTTACTATGGGACCAAACCTGAAATCGCGAAAAAAATCTGCTGTTCCCTACATTTTGACGAGTTGTACGAACATAAATGTAGGGAACAGCTGATTTTTTTCGCGACTTCAGGTTTGGTCCCATAGTAAAAGTTGTTCATAATGATGAGTACAATGACCTCTTAAGAGGTTGTTAATGTTTTACCAATAACCCTGTATAAACGCTAAAGGGTTAGACGAAGACGCACCATCTTCGCCAAACCCTTTGGGGATTACTGAAAGTATTGGCAGTTATCAATGCTCCTTCTTATGTTGCGCGTAATTTAATATGTAGTTTCACCAATACTACGAGTCGACACTTAAATGAAAAACTTGTTGCCAATCAAAGTTGTTTTACTTCTCAATAACTAACACTTTACATTTCAATGACGTCATCGCTACTAGAGCCATATTTCTTCCAGTCCATAGCGTCCTTACTACATAGAATGAAAATGGTTTTCAACACCATCACCCCGGTGCAAATCGCTTTCACAACATCGTTCAATAAGCCGACCCTATCACCATGTACCAGAAGGGCCCCATACAAGATTAACAACACATCGCACAATATGCCCAAAGTATTTACACAAAACATAAACGTTATTCTGCATTTCTTTACAATGTTGAATAATCTTGACATTAACAGAACATTCCCGGTGGATATAGCTAATAATAGGATCCCCACGATACATGCAACATCCATCAATTGTAGTCTAAAGGCAGATTTGACACTGTATAATACGATACCAATCGCTGCAGTCATGTGATACCAAGAACTTGCCACTAAACTTTCTTCATCCAGTATTCCCTGGAAGCGCAACGCTACATACATGTGTCCGAGCGCGGCTGTGTGTGCCGTGCCTAACACGCTCGTGGTGACGATAATGAAATATGTTATAGCCAGCATTTCTCTCGAGATCAGATCTTCTGGGATAAGTATTAGTGCTAACATGCAGCACGTAGCGACGCATCTGATAACTGTTTGTTTAACGTACAAATAGTTGCGTTTCCGCCATTTCGGGTGGATGTGATACGCGACCACGGATGATAAGGCGCACATAATACATACTATTGAAGTAAAGAATTGTATAAATTCTGTCCTGTTTGTGTCTGACATAGTTGATTAGTGAAGGTTTCTTTTTGTTTGTTGTTAATTCCCAATACAGTTGTATAAGCTTGCTTTTGTCTGGATATTTCTGTATGTTCAGCCTTGCTCTGGTATCGTTTCAGACAGTTAATGAGCTTCTTATCCCAGCATCTATTTAAATCCTCTGTCCTACCCAATTTACCTTTTTTTTCTGTTATTCAACAGTCTTATGAAAAAAGCACCTTCTATCGCTATGAAAACTATAGTCTTTCACTTCCGATTGTCTTTGTAGTTTTATATTTTTTTAATATAAAATTCACTACCACTTCCACAACACATACATATAGATTGATCTCAACGTGCTTTTTGTATCCTTATCCATTTTTATTATGTTTTTAATTAATAACATCGAGATAAGATAAGGGATTTGTAACACAACACTAACGAACCAATGTCATATAATAATTTAACCGATTTCCCAAATGAAAGTTTTGTGTTAGGTCTGTATAACTGTTTCTCCGCGTTTGTAAAAATAAAATATTTTCATTCATTCAGCATATTGTTTCAGATTAAAAGCTACTCTATCAACTTAGACATAGAGGCCATATTCTATCAAGCATCGTTGTTGAAGCCCACAGAGTGTGTCTCGGCGGGTTATAAACTAGATCTGTTGAGCACAAGACTACCTGACTACATACTGCAAGATGAATCGTGGTAAGAATTTAGTTTTATTTTGTACCAGCTTCTGCCCGCGACTTCATTTGCGTGGAAACAAGTAAGACACAACATTATCTATACATAGTTACATACTAATATAAATAAGAGGAATCGATTGACGTGTGAATCATAAAAATCGGCCCAGGTGTTTGGTCTGTATAGTGCTTCAAAGGAACATACATATGCTGATGAACACATTACCACTCCTTTGCGTCGCGCAGTCGGGTAAAAAGCATCTGTGCCGCGCGGGATGGTACCTCGTTGACATAGACAAGCACAGTTCGGCTGTTTTCGGTAATCGGCCGCCCTCGGCCCCCGACCTACCGCGTCGCATCGCATCGCCCACCCGCGCTATTACTACGTTGTCCCGCCGCCCGTTAGTACCCGCCTATGCTTCCCATGGGTACAATCTACTGATATGACGACGATTTACAAACATCAAGATTACTTTGCTATACACGGTGGCGGGACACCGACGCGCAAACTGAAACCATTCATTCAGCACATGATTCTAGACCTCCTAGCGTGGAAAACTGTTTCATAGAAAAGTGCAATATCTACGCCACGCGGGCAAAATGTATGGAACGGCCTTTTTTTTAAATAACTGACCAAATTTTTTTATGCTTATGCGTGTAGAATCATGTACTGAATCCACGATAATTTCTAAGCAGTCCGACAGTGACCGCGCTTTAGGTCATGTAAGGCCCTTAATACGCACCCATAAGTTGGAATCGGCTACATAGTGCTGTGAAATATTTTGTCGTACATCGCATTGCTTCCGCTTTGCAGGGCGGGGCGCGCCGCGCCGGTGCAGTTCGCGCTGTGCACGCGCCTGCAGCGCCTCGCGCGCGCGCAGCTGCGTGTGTGTGCGCGCAGTGTGCTGCGGGCGGCCGCGCGCGCGCCCCTGTACGGCGCGCTGCACTGCCTCGCGAGCGCGCTGCGACACGTGGACGCACGGTAAGGCACACACTACGCCAGCAGCGCGCCCCTGTACGGCGCGCTGCACTGCCTCGCGAGCGCGCTGCGACACGTGGACGCACGGTAAGGCACACACTACGCCAGCAGCGCGCCCCTGTACGGCGCGCTGCACTGCCTCGCGAGCGCGCTGCGACACGTGGACGCACGGTAAGGCACACACTACGCCAGCAGCGCGCCCCTGTACGGCGCGCTGCACTGCCTCGCGAGCGCGCTGCGACACGTGGACGCACGGTAAGGCACACACTACGCCAGCAGCGCGCCCCTGTACGGCGCGCTGCACTGCCTCGCGAGCGCGCTGCGACACGTGGACGCACGGTAAGGCACACACTACGCCAGCAGCGCGCCCCTGTACGGCGCGCTGCACTGCCTCGCGAGCGCGCTGCGACACGTGGACGCACGGTAAGGCACACACTACGCCAGCAGCGCGCCCCTGTACGGCGCGCTGCACTGCCTCGCGAGCGCGCTGCGACACGTGGACGCACGGTAAGGCACACACTACGCCAGCAGCGCGCCCCTGTACGGCGCGCTGCACTGCCTCGCGAGCGCGCTGCGACACGTGGACGCACGGTAAGGCACACACTACGCCAGCAGCGCGCCCCTGTACGGCGCGCTGCACTGCCTCGCGAGCGCGCTGCGACACGTGGACGCACGGTAAGGCACACACTACGCCAGCAGCGCGCCCCTGTACGGCGCGCTGCACTGCCTCGCGAGCGCGCTGCGACACGTGGACGCACGGTAAGGCACACACTACGCCAGCAGCGCGCCCCTGTACGGCGCGCTGCACTGCCTCGCGAGCGCGCTGCGACACGTGGACGCACGGTAAGGCACACACTACGCCAGCAGCGCGCCCCTGTACGGCGCGCTGCACTGCCTCGCGAGCGCGCTGCGACACGTGGACGCACGGTAAGGCACACACTACGCCAGCAGCGCGCCCCTGTACGGCGCGCTGCACTGCCTCGCGAGCGCGCTGCGACACGTGGACGCACGGTAAGGCACACACTACGCCAGCAGCGCGCCCCTGTACGGCGCGCTGCACTGCCTCGCGAGCGCGCTGCGACACGTGGACGCACGGTAAGGCACACACTACGCCAGCAGCGCGCCCCTGTACGGCGCGCTGCACTGCCTCGCGAGCGCGCTGCGACACGTGGACGCACGGTAAGGCACACACTACGCCAGAAGCGCGCCCCTGTACGGCGCGCTGCACTGCCTCGCGAGCGCGCTGCGACACGTGGACGCACGGTAAGGCACACACTACGCCAGCAGCGCGCCCCTGTACGGCGCGCTGCACTGCCTCGCGAGCGCGCTGCGACACGTGGACGCACGGTAAGGCACACACTACGCCAGCAGCGCGCCCCTGTACGGCGCGCTGCACTGCCTCGCGAGCGCGCTGCGACACGTGGACGCACGGTAAGGCACACACTACGCCAGCAGCGCGCCCCTGTACGGCGCGCTGCACTGCCTCGCGAGCGCGCTGCGACACGTGGACGCACGGTAAGGCACACACTACGCCAGCAGCGCGCCCCTGTACGGCGCGCTGCACTGCCTCGCGAGCGCGCTGCGACACGTGGACGCACGGTAAGGCACACACTACGCCAGCAGCGCGCCCCTGTACGGCGCGCTGCACTGCCTCGCGAGCGCGCTGCGACACGTGGACGCACGGTAAGGCACACACTACGCCAGAAGCGCGCCCCTGTACGGCGCGCTGCACTGCCTCGCGAGCGCGCTGCGACACGTGGACGCACGGTAAGGCACACACTACGCCAGCAGCGCGCCCCTGTACGGCGCGCTGCACTGCCTCGCGAGCGCGCTGCGACACGTGGACGCACGGTAAGGCACACACTACGCCAGCAGCGCGCCCCTGTACGGCGCGCTGCACTGCCTCGCGAGCGCGCTGCGACACGTGGACGCACGGTAAGGCACACACTACGCCAGCAGCGCGCCCCTGTACGGCGCGCTGCACTGCCTCGCGAGCGCGCTGCGACACGTGGACGCACGGTAAGGCACACACTACGCCAGCAGCGCGCCCCTGTACGGCGCGCTGCACTGCCTCGCGAGCGCGCTGCGACACGTGGACGCACGGTAAGGCACACACTACGCCAGAAGCGCGCCCCTGTACGGCGCGCTGCACTGCCTCGCGAGCGCGCTGCGACACGTGGACGCACGGTAAGGCACACACTACGCCAGCAGCGCGCCCCTGTACGGCGCGCTGCACTGCCTCGCGAGCGCGCTGCGACACGTGGACGCACGGTAAGGCACACACTACGCCAGCAGCGCGCCCCTGTACGGCGCGCTGCACTGCCTCGCGAGCGCGCTGCGACACGTGGACGCACGGTAAGGCACACACTACGCCAGCAGCGCGCCCCTGTACGGCGCGCTGCACTGCCTCGCGAGCGCGCTGCGACACGTGGACGCACGGTAAGGCACACACTACGCCAGCAGCGCGCCCCTGTACGGCGCGCTGCACTGCCTCGCGAGCGCGCTGCGACACGTGGACGCACGGTAAGGCACACACTACGCCAGCAGCGCGCCCCTGTACGGCGCGCTGCACTGCCTCGCGAGCGCGCTGCGACACGTGGACGCACGGTAAGGCACACACTACGCCAGAAGCGCGCCCCTGTACGGCGCGCTGCACTGCCTCGCGAGCGCGCTGCGACACGTGGACGCACGGTAAGGCACACACTACGCCAGCAGCGCGCCCCTGTACGGCGCGCTGCACTGCCTCGCGAGCGCGCTGCGACACGTGGACGCACGGTAAGGCACACACTACGCCAGCAGCGCGCCCCTGTACGGCGCGCTGCACTGCCTCGCGAGCGCGCTGCGACACGTGGACGCACGGTAAGGCACACACTACGCCAGCAGCGCGCCCCTGTACGGCGCGCTGCACTGCCTCGCGAGCGCGCTGCGACACGTGGACGCACGGTAAGGCACACACTACGCCAGCAGCGCGCCCCTGTACGGCGCGCTGCACTGCCTCGCGAGCGCGCTGCGACACGTGGACGCACGGTAAGGCACACACTACGCCAGCAGCGCGCCCCTGTACGGCGCGCTGCACTGCCTCGCGAGCGCGCTGCGACACGTGGACGCACGGTAAGGCACACACTACGCCAGCAGCGCGCCCCTGTACGGCGCGCTGCACTGCCTCGCGAGCGCGCTGCGACACGTGGACGCACGGTAAGGCACACACTACGCCAGCAGCGCGCCCCTGTACGGCGCGCTGCACTGCCTCGCGAGCGCGCTGCGACACGTGGACGCACGGTAAGGCACACACTACGCCAGCAGCGCGCCCCTGTACGGCGCGCTGCACTGCCTCGCGAGCGCGCTGCGACACGTGGACGCACGGTAAGGCACACACTACGCCAGCAGCGCGCCCCTGTACGGCGTGGACGCACGGTCAGACACGTGGACGCAGCATTCTTTCGTGAGACTTTATTTACCACCCAGTCCACTACTAACAGCATAAAATAATAAGCCTATAATGTTCCCACTGCTAGGACAGAAGGCTCTGTAAGAGGGAGTGGGCCGTAATCCACCACGTGGGCCCAGTGCGGTTTGGCTGATGTCCACATGTCTTCGAATTTTTGGTTCTATAGCTGGCTCTCTGGGTTCCAACCTACAACTCTTAAGTCGCGGCCATTTCCATTGTTCGTTTTTGTACATTTGGTTACCACAAATAAGGCGCGCGTCGCTTCGTAAAGTCGCGGTCGTTTAAGTTAAGTTTTAAGTTATAGATCGTGGGTTTGAACCCAAGCAGGCACTTCATTTTTACCCGACTGCGGCGAAGCCCAAAAGGAGGGTTATGTGTTTGACCTGTATGTATGTATGTCCGTTTCTTTGTTCCCTCGTAACTTCTAAACGAATGAACGGATTTGGATAAATTATACGTCTTTAGATTTGGCTTGGTAGCGCGAGTGTCACTGGCTGCATTAAAATCAAAAACAAAGTAAAATGGCGGATTTAGGGTGCCATATTGTGGAGTTCGATTTTTTTTTTTCTTCTAATACCATCGAGTGAAATATCAAAATTAAGGGTTTTAAACGGTGATTACAAAAATATATACAACTTATATCGTTAAAAGTAATTCGAAGTGACAAATCGTAAAAAACACGTTAAATAAAATAATTATTTCTTGTTACCTGTTGAGTGACTTTACGGGTCAGCTAATAATTAATACATAAGTATATCGTCTGCGAAATCTTTCAAATTTGTAAACTAAAAAGCTGGAAATAAAAAATAAGTAATTAAAAAAACTAAAAAACCCGACTGCGGTAATTAAATAAAAGTTGGAAGCAGGCGGGCGGACCCATTTGAGTTTGAAAATATAATAAAAAAATGGTATGGGTCCCGCCTGCTTCCAACTTTTATTTAATTTAAAATGACCTTGTTTTTAGCTTTTCAGTTTTTTTTAAACTAATTTTTTTTACCGCAGTCGGGTTTTTTAGTTTTTTTAATTACTTATTTTTGTGTAAATTATTTCATTACCACTGCTCTCAACATGGTCAAGAAAAACATCGTGAGGAAACCGGCCTGTGCTAGAACCAAAAATTCGAAGACAGTGACATCTACCGACCCGCACTGAGCCCATGTGGTAGATTACAGCGCACTCCCTCGAAGAGAGGAGGCCCGTGTCCCAGCAGGGGGATCATTATAGGCAGATTATGCTTAAGCTATAATTGTATGTATTATGTCGGTTTTTTATTGAAATGGCACAATAACTCGAATTTATGTCTTTTATACATCATTACAATGTCTGTATAATGCCGTGCATGTTTTCAAAAAATAAATAATATGTGTACAGAGAAATATCGTCGGATGAGCAGTGGACCGCTCTGGTGGGAGAGATCATCGACACGTGCATGGAAGTGAACGCCGCAGTGGCGTGTGTCGTCAACAACTCGTCGCCCGAGGGACACCTACCCTGCGACATGCTGCAGCTCGGCGACAGCGGGAACTGCGGGTGAGGACAGGAGCGCTTTATACGTTACTAGTGAGCGCCCTTGCTGCCCTGCGACCTGCTGCAGCTCGGCGACAGCGGGAACTGCGGGTGAGGACAGGAGCGCTTTATACGTTACTAGTGAGCGCCCTTGCTGCCCTGCGACCTGCTGCAGCTCGGCGACAGCGGGAACTGCGGGTGAGGACAGGAGCGCTTTATACGTTACTAGTGAGCGCCCTTGCTGCCCTGCGACCTGCTGCAGCTCGGCGACAGCGGGAACTGCGGGTGAGGACAGGAGCGCTTTATACGTTACTAGTGAGCGCCCTTGCTGCCCTGCGACCTGCTGCAGCTCGGCGACAGCGGGAACTGCGGGTGAGGACAGGAGCGCTTTATACGTTACTAGTGAGCGCCCTTGCTGCCCTGCGACCTGCTGCAGCTCGGCGACAGCGGGAACTGCGGGTGAGGACAGGAGCGCTTTATACGTTACTAGTGAGCGCCCTTGCTGCCCTGCGACCTGCTGCAGCTCGGCGACAGCGGGAACTGCGGGTGAGGACAGGAGCGCTTTATACGTTACTAGTGAGCGCCCTTGCTGCCCTGCGACCTGCTGCAGCTCGGCGACAGCGGGAACTGCGGGTGAGGACAGGAGCGCTTTATACGTTACTAGTGAGCGCCCTTGCTGCCCTGCGACCTGCTGCAGCTCGGCGACAGCGGGAACTGCGGGTGAGGACAGGAGCGCTTTATACGTTACTAGTGAGCGCCCTTGCTGCCCTGCGACATGCTGCAGCTCGGCGACAGCGGGAACTGCGGGTGAGGACAGGAGCGCTTTATACGTTACTAGTGAGCGCCCTTGCTGCCCTGCGACCTGCTGCAGCTCGGCGACAGCGGGAACTGCGGGTGAGGACAGGAGCGCTTTATACGTTACTAGTGAGCGCCCTTGCTGCCCTGCGACCTGCTGCAGCTCGGCGACAGCGGGAACTGCGGGTGAGGACAGGAGCGCTTTATACGTTACTAGTGAGCGCCCTTGCTGCCCTGCGACCTGCTGCAGCTCGGCGACAGCGGGAACTGCGGGTGAGGACAGGAGCGCTTTATACGTTACTAGTGAGCGCCCTTGCTGCCCTGCGACCTGCTGCAGCTCGGCGACAGCGGGAACTGCGGGTGAGGACAGGAGCGCTTTATACGTTACTAGTGAGCGCCCTTGCTGCCCTGCGACCTGCTGCAGCTCGGCGACAGCGGGAACTGCGGGTGAGGACAGGAGCGCTTTATACGTTACTAGTGAGCGCCCTTGCTGCCCTGCGACCTGCTGCAGCTCGGCGACAGCGGGAACTGCGGGTGAGGACAGGAGCGCTTTATACGTTACTAGTGAGCGCCCTTGCTGCCCTGCGACCTGCTGCAGCTCGGCGACAGCGGGAACTGCGGGTGAGGACAGGAGCGCTTTATACGTTACTAGTGAGCGCCCTTGCTTCGCTCCGGTGCAAAATCAAGAGCCATTTATTAAATTAGGATGAAAAACAAAATTCGTGCGGTCGGGGGACTCCTGTCAGGAACTAAATCCACACGCAAACACACATTCGTATAATAGAAAGAGACAGAGAGAGAAAAAAGTCGCATGGAGGGGGCATAACACTTTTTCCATATGAGACGATTTCTAGCAGTCAATTTAGGACTTGACGATTGCACTTCGTTCCAAAAATCCGCAATAAAACATAAGCCAAGCCGTTCACCACTTCCTAGTGCATTAACTGGGAAGAAAAACTGGCGCAACAAACTGTCCAGCAACACATTATATCTGTGAAGTTAGAAGAACTTGATTCTATACAATGTTATCCGCAATGGTACAATCTACTAATGTGGCGACATGACAAAACATCAAGATGTCTAAGCTATATGTATCATTGTATTAATGTACATATTATACACACAAACTTGCCGGATTAAATTCTCTAAATGATGGTGAAAACCGCATCGATCGTAGTTTAGGATAACACACATACGCGGGCACTCGTAGACTCGAAAAGCGACTTTAATTTATAAAATGTGTAGACTAGCACTTTGCCGGCGACTTCATCCGCCCTAATGCCTTTTCGAAAAATTTGGTACTTTGCGACAGCCTTACCTTTTTTGTTCAATGTATGATACTTGTACGATCGCCCACTTTACTTGAACAATAATGACTTTACGAATACATTTGTTCGCCAGAAACGTGACGTTGGACGACGGCAGGCCGGTCACGGCGCAGATGGTACTGTTGTGCGCCTGGCGGTCCGTTAAAGAGGTACAGTATGACTCAACCGCTCACATGCGCAGTATACTTGTAGATACAATGTTGTACAGATTGGCGCCGCGTAACTAAAGCAGGGCGCCGGGTAGCTAAGGCAGGGCGCCGTGTAGCAAAACTTTAGAGGGTACAGGATGGAGTAGATCACTAATATACACTAAAAAGAGGAAAGGACCCAATATCGAGCCTTGTGGCACACACCCATTTTTACTTTTAAAACAAATAAATTGACACCATTTATTTGAACTTGCTGTTATCTATCATTTAAATAAGAACTAAGTCCAAGTCCGTAATGCTCAAGTTTCATAAGCAAGGCTTCGTGATCGACGCAATCAAATGGGATTGTCATCATGTTGAACATCAGTGTGTATTGTTCGCCGATGACACCACTATTATTATTAAATGTAAAAATTTACAAAAATTTGACATTGAAATTAAGCAAGCATTAAATGACATTATAAAATGGTTAGATATTCTCTCTCTGTAGTCGGTCCCTCATGTCTGAGGATCGTGGTCAGCTTTGGAGTTACATCTGGAGCGGATGATCCGTCTCCACCGGTTTCTGTCCAGCGCATCCTTTACCACCGTGTAAAATTTTGTGGACGATGATTCCTTCACCTGATCGGTCCATCGTGTTGGTGAACGACCGCGCGATCGTTTGCCTTGGGTGTTCCCAACCACAATCAATTTTTCCAGACTTTCATCGCCTCTGCGCACTATGTGGCCGAAATAGGAGAGAATGCGTTGCTGGCATATGGTCGACAAGCGGGTTTTTATTTGAAGCTGGTTTAGGATCGATGCATTGGTGCGTTTGGCAGTCCACGGTACTCTCAACATTCGTCTCCAGCACCACATCTCAAATGCATCGATCCTTTGCCTTTCTCGGGCCAAAATCGTCCACGTTTCTACTCCATACAGGAAGATAGGGAATACTAGGGCTCGTATCAATCTGATCTTGGTTTTAATACCAATTCCTCTCTTCTTCCAAATGTTGCTTAAACGGGTCATAGCATCTTTGGCCATCCCGATACGCCTTTTTATCTCGGGGACACAGCTACCATCATTGCAGATTTGCGAGCCAAGATAGATGTAGTGGTCGACGATGCTGATACCAGGAATGTTGCAGGTGACATTTGTTAGCTTCCCGGCTCGGTCCACAATCATTACCCTGGTTTTCGCTCTATTCACTGCGAGACCAATGTTGCCACTTTCACTTTCGAGTCTTTGGAACAATTCACTCATATCTTCCATGGATGTTGCAAGGAGAACGGTGTCGTCGGCATATCGGAGATTCGATACTCTTTTTCCACCTATAGGGAAACCATTCTCCCAGTATTCGATGGTCTTCCGAATTATGTACTCTCCATATATGTTGAAAAGGGAAGGGGATAATATGCAACCCTGCCTCACACCTTTTTTAGTTTGGAACATATTAGAGCATTCAGTACCTATCCTAATGAAAGAATGATTGTCTGTGTATAGACTCTGGATTAGAGCGACAAGGTGTTCAGGAACTCCCATTTCCAGTAACAAATTCCACAGTTTATCCCATTGTACGCAGTCAAAAGCTTTTGTATAATCTATAAAGCACAGGATCACGGGGTTGTTAAACTTCCTGCTCTTCTCAATGATTTGGCGGATGTTCAGTATCTGCTCCCGCGTTCCTTTGCCCTTAACAAAACCTGCCTGCTCTTCGGGTATCTGCCGGCTTAAAAAGTAGTTAAGACGTTGATTAATAACATGAAGGAGGATCTTACTTGCATGAGATATTAACGCTATCGTCCTGTAATTTCCACAGTCTTTGGAAGAGCCTTTCTTGTGTAGGGGTATGAACACCGATTCTGTCCAGTCTTTTGGCCATCTTCCGGTTTTCCAAATGGTGTTGCATATTTCGGTGAAAACTGTTGTGCCCCGTTGACCTAGGTTTTTTAGTATTTCAGCTGTTATACCATCTTTACCTGGTGATTTTTTGCACTTGAGAGCTTTGATGGCATGCTCAACTTCCGAAGCCAAGATATCAGGCTCTTCTGCTGACCATGTAATTTCAGCGTTTGTAAACTGTCTCGTGTCATACAACTCTGCGCAGTAATTCTTCCAGCGCTCTAACACGTGAGCCACATCTGTAAGTAGACGGCCGTCTTTGTCTTCAATGGCACAGGTCTTCGGTTTACGCGTTCCAGTCAACTCTTTTACTTTTTGAAAAAGATATCTGGATTCGTTTTTCAGGGAGTGCTGTTCGAGTTCGAGACAGATGCCGTTGATGTGGTCATCATAATCTTTCCGACAGTGTAGTTGAACTTGGCGGCTCAGTTCTGAATACCGAAGCTGATCTTCAGGTGAACGTAAACCGTTCTCCTTAAGTTCACGTCTCGCAAGGATAATTTGCGCCGTCTCTGTTGTAATGAATTCTTTCATGACAGGTTTTTTCAGTTTGTTGCCAGTAGCTGCTTTCTCTATCATCCTCTTGAGTTGTTCCCACTTACTGTCGTTGTCTGTGATATCATTCGGAAAGTTTATCATTCTCTGTTCCAAGTTTTCTCTGAAGCCGTTAAAGTCTATACTTTGCATATTCGGGACTGTTTTAGGTCTTTGTATCCTCTTTAGCCGTATTTGTACTGTTGCTACAAGAAGCTATTAATAGATATTAATAAATTAAAAATAAATATTTCCAAAACAAATGTGCTTTATTGCAAAACATTTAAAAGTAAACCTGTACGCCTTAATGTTGCACTTAGCAGTAATAATATAGAACAGGTACGTAGTGCAAAATTCCTGGGTGTAACACTTGATGAGCATTTTACTTGGAAGAATCACATCGAAATAATTTCTAAAATCAATCAGTTCGTATTTGCCTTAAAAATAATTAATAATATCACATCTTTGCGTACCGCCCTAATGGTGTATCACGCATACGTCTGCTCACTAATACGATACGGTATAGTAGTGTGGGGAAACTCTTCCGAAATGGCGAAGATTGTCAACGCCCAAAAAAAATGTATTCGTGCAATATTCAAAATGCAGTGGTCTGACTCATGCAGGCCTATATTCGAGTCGCACAATCTATTGACTGTCCCATGCATTTATATTTACGAAATTGCCAGGTTTGTGAGGTCCAATCTTGAACTATTTGAACGGAAAGATAACACAAATAAAAGGAAAATTACACATTTAGATTTTGAAATGCCCGTTCCAAAGCTAGAACTTTTTCGGCGGAGCTGCGTTTACATGGCTCCCCTTATTTACAATGCTTTGCCTAAGTCAATTACTCAATTACCCTTCAATAAGTTTTGTGTTGCGTTGCGGAAGTGGTTGTTACAAGAATGTTTTTATTCGATAGATGAGTTCTTTCAAAAGTGTCCCTGTAAATTCTATACAATAAAGCACAGATATAGATAACTGTTAAGAGCCTATACTACCTCAAATGGCTTAGCATGATCCTCCGTTATGTCGAAAATACTGCAGCATTAATTTTGAAATAAATATATGCTACAGTTGAGGATTAATGTAAGGTCTTATGTTAGACGAAAACACCAAAGTTACCTCCAAACCGAACAATAAACCGCTGGTATTCAAAAAATACTTCAAATTAGATCATGAAACTTTGCATACTAACTGAACTAACTATAAAGCAGGTCTTATGTTAGTTAGTTTTTTTGAATTACCTTTATTTTCACCGTAAAAAGCAAATACCTAAACTATTGGCGCTGCCTCCCGCCCAGCACCGTACTCTGTCTCGCTTTCACACAGTCCGCGAGCAGTATCGTGCGAGCGAGATAAAGAGTGAATTTTAGCTGAGGTAGTATAGGCTCTTAAGTAGATACATAAATTGACAAAATGTAGTTACGTAATAATGAAAATCTTAAATGTAAAATTGTACTATTGCATGCTAAATATTGGCCAAATGTGTGTTACTTAATATTTTTTTATAAGAACTTAATGTACCTACCATATTTGATGCAATAAATGAATTGAATTGAAATGCCTTGGAGAGGTCACAAAAGATTTCTATTGCGTCTTGGGCCTCTTCCCACGCGTGTGTGAATGTGTTTTATTAACCTTTTGAACGCCAGAGCATAAACGCACGCGCGTGCCCTCCACGCCAAGCCACAATTTTAAATATTTAAGGTATACAAATAAAAACACACAAAAGTAATGATTTAATTGTTTATTTCGTGATAAAGTGCACCGCATTTTTTGTCACATATTTGTGTCGCTCGTAATAGGATAGGCGACATACGACTGGCGTACAGGGCACGCGCTTGCTTGTCACGTATATGTGACAATGGCGTTCAAAAGGTTAAGGTTACACCGGCGTCGGTCGTACAACGTCATTGGTAAAACCATACTGTTGATCGTGAAGAATTTTATTCGTGTTAAAATGATTGAGCATTGGATTAAGCATTATCTTTTCAAACACCTTGCTGAAAACCGGCATCACGGATATACGGGTATATAATTATTGGTGTCAAATAGGATTTACACTGTCCTAATACGGGATTTACGGTTATCAGCTTTATATTACATCCTGGCCAGGTGTCGCTGCTGCTGGGCGGGATATGCGCGAGGCTGAGCGTGTCCGGCGAGGGCGAGGCGCCCACAGCCCCGGCCTCGCTGTGCGCGGCGCAGCTGGCGCGCGTGGGCGAGCACTTCACCAACTTGCTGGCCGAGACCAAGCACCGGGGGGCCTTCGAGCAGGCTTATGTGGGCTTCACGATGCTACTCGACAGGTACTGCTACTTCAGATCTAATTATACATAAACAATTTTTAATCAGCATACAATTTAAATGTTAGAATTGTTAGTGAAATTATAAAATATGTGTTTTTTCTTTCATTACCTTTTAGTACTGAGATATGGCATCTCTACGTTTTGTCTAAAAAAAAGCCAACTAGTATTTCGGGAAAATACTTTATTGTACAATTGGGGTTTTTTTTTTTTTGCGGATCGGAAGGGAATGCAATCCGGATTATCCGTAATCCGAAAAATCCGGATATCCGCACATTTTTACTAGACTTCCAAATCCGGATTTGAAAATCGAATCCGGATTTTTTAATAATTAAATTTTTAAGACATTGTAACAAAAAAATCGAAACGAGCGAGTTCACTGTTCGCGCGTCGCGTCTCGCGAGTGTTGAGTTTCGTCTCAGGGGGAAGCGAGCAGGGCGCGGGACGCGGGTCGAGAAAGTGTGTGACTTGTGTGAGGCGTCCTTGATCATTCCGTTCCTTCCGCTTACAAGTGTCTTCAGTGCATTCCGCCTACAAGCGTCGAATCAAAGCGTGCTTTTTCCGCAGCAGGAATTATGTGAATTCGCAGCAAGTTAAACGACAGCACTTTAGATGCCTTATTATTTTTGAGGTCATCGAGCATTATACCGAGGTCCTCCATGGTCTCAGCCACGACTACGATATCGGTGGCAAACCGAAGGTGAGTTATGTACTCTCCATTGATGTTAACGCCAGCCCCTTTCCAGTACAGAACCTTGAAGGCATCCTCCAGTGCACTGGTGAACAGTTTCGGAGAGATAACGTCTCCCTGTCTCACACCTCGCTGCAGAAGGATAGGTTTCGAGGTCTGATCCTGGAGTCGGACTGACACAGTAGCGTTTTCGTACAGACACTTCAGCACCTCGATGTACCGATAGTCGATTTGGCACCGTTGAAGAGACTGCAGTACAGCCCATGTCTCGATCGAATCAAAGGCTTTCTCGTAGTCCACAAACGCTAAGCAGAGAGGTAGGTTATATTCTTCGGTCTACTGTATAACCTGTCGCAGCGTATGTATGTGGTGTAAACCTGCGCGCGAGACGGTTCGTGATGACTCTCGAAAACACCTTGTACACATGGCTCAGAAGTGAGATGGGCCTATAATTATTAAGAAGGGCATTGTCGCCCTTCTTAAAGAAAATTATCACCACACCTCTGTTGCATACCTGTAGTGATTTACCCTCGAGTATGACGTAACCAAACAACTTCTGAAGGGCCTTAAGAACGGGTTTTCCGCTGGCGTTCACGAACTCGGCCGTAATTCCGTCATCACTCCGCGCCTTGTTGTTTTTGAGCTGCTTCAGAGCCATCCTAACCTCGTACAGCTAACGTCCGGGATGTCTTCGGTGTAGTGTTGGGTCAATCTAGTTCTTGGGTAGTTTGCCAGATTTGTAACAGGGTCACTTGTTGATTTGTATAACTGACCATAGAACCTCTCGATCTCTCTTAACAGCACAGGTTTGGCGGACACGATCCTGTCATAATCGGTCGTTAGTTTCCTAAGCTGGCTCTGCCCATTAATCTCTAGCAGAGACCTTGGAGCCTTTAATTTTGTATGCGAAAAGCACAGAACCGGTCGAAGTGGAGGTGCTTGGGGGCCTATGTCCAGCAGTGGACGTCTTTCGGCTGAAATGATGATGATGAATTATTTTATCATCGTTACTTAGCACGCGAGACACAGACTGATTATTTTAAGAAGAGTTTGATGTGATTTTCGTGTGCTTTTATTTTAATCCATTTTCACAAATATAAGAAATATTATATTAACAAACTAATATGGGTAGATTTGTTTATTTTCATGAAAAATCTGTAATATCCGGATAATCCGGATTGGACCAAAAATCCGTTCTTAAAAATCCGGATTTTAAAACAGAACGGATTTGCATTCCCTATTCGGAACCCGTCAAATGACCCCTCCCGCTCTGGATGGAGCGAAAGGGAGTGTCATACTCTTACTGACTAAAACCCACCCGTGTTCCTTCCTTAGCCCTTTATGTTCCGGGCCAGCGGTAACCCTTTCGGACAATCCCGCTGACCCTCTTAGGGCCCCTCTTCGATGCTGACATCTCTTTGAGGCGCGCGTGGAACACGTACGCGCCCCCCGGCATGGGCCTGGTCCTGATCGGACGGTGAGCTACCCATTACTCTCCGCCCGCAGGCCCGCGCCTACGGTGGCCGGGAGTCGTCGCGCGGCTCCCGACGCCCGGAGCGTCTCCCGCGGCGGCTGGGACGGGAGGCTCTCCCTGAGCCGTCCCGCCACCTCCTTCGCTAGCATGACTGCTTCGCAGAAGGAGGTGACTGCCTCCCACTCCCTCTCGCCCCGGACCATGGCTTGCACCAGGGCCGGGCGCGAGAGGTCGCCGCCGCTGCCGATCGCCTCTACGAGGACACGGCGGTGCTCCGCCCAAGCGGGGCAGACCTCCACCGTGTCCTCTGGGCGATCCTGGCAATGGTGACACCCGGGCGTTTCCTCCCGCCTGATGATGTGGAGGAACCTCCCGAAACTTCCGTGTCCGGTGAGGACCTGCGTCAGGCGGTAGGTGAGGGCGCCGTGGCGCCTCTCTAGCCACTCCTCAAAGAGGGTTCTTATCGCCGCTGTCGCGGCGTGCCCTGCGCTGGAATGCGACAGTCGCTCTTTCCATGTCGCCATGAGATCGCGCCGGAGTTCCGTCCACTCCGCCGCGATATGCCGCGGAAGCGGATCTTCCCCCCGGCGTAGTGCCTCCGCGCTCTATCGCCTCCAGATCCCATGGCTGCAGTCCGGCAAGGGCCCGAGATCGTGCGGTAGCCCCGGATGAGCCTTACGGCTGCCACCTTCTGGGGCGCGTTCAGGTAGTGGGCGGCTCGCCGCCGCAGTGAACGCGCCCACACCGGGGCCCCGTATGGGGCCATGGACCGCACGACCCCCGCGTAAAGCCTCCGGCAGGAGGCCTTTGGCAAGGTTCCTTGCCCAACCTGAGCCCCCTCAGGTTGGGCAAGAACCGCTTGAAGGCGGCGCCGGCCCGTTCCAGTTTGGGGGCCAAACGTCGGAAGTGCTCCACGAAGTTCCACCGGCTGTCAAGGACGAGACCCAGGTATTTCATCGTCGTCTCGACGCCGATGTGAACCCCTCCTATCGTTAGTTGGGATCCCGATGGTGGCGTGTTCCGGGGCCCATGAAACGACATGGCCTCGGACTTGTGCAATGCCACCTCGAGACCCAACTGAGAGGATTCGGTCCTCTCCACGACTTTCGCCATCAGGGAGGTCGGCCCGCAGCACCCAGTCGTAACCGATGTCCCACAAGAACGGCCCCAGAACCGATACCTGCGGGACACCGCACGAAATCTCTCGCCGGTTCCACTCCCCGTCGCGACCGGGGTAGATGACGGCTCTGTCCGTCAGATACGCCTCGACTATTCGACGGAGGTAGGGCGGCACCCGGTGATACCGGAGTGCCTCCACAATGCATCTCCAGGGCAGGGTGTTGAATGCGTTGGCGATGTCGAGTGACACCGCCACGACGACCCCACCCCGGGACACGACGACCCCACCCCGGAACACGACGACCCCACCCCGGGACACCGCATCCCCCGTCGTGCGCATGATGGCGTCCACCGTCGAGCGCCCCTTGCGGAAACCAATACTGTCCGCAAGATCCGGCCCCGTCCTCACCAGGTGCCCGACGAGGCGGCCCGCAATCACTCTCTCAAAGAGCTTGCCGACCTCGTCGAGCAGCACGATGGGCCGGTATGCGGACGGAGAGTCTGCAGGGCGCCCTGGCTTCCGAATGAGGACCAGCTTCCCCGTCTTCCAACGGAGTGGACTGGCCTTGTCTTCAAACATGCGCTTAAGAGCGCCTCCAGTCGAGGCCCGAGAGCCCTCGAGGCCAGGGCCCAGGCTGGCTGGCAACCCGTCGGGTCCTGGTAAGGTATTTTTGGCCTTTAGCCTTCCTACCGCCACTCTCAGATCTACCCCGGTCACTTCAGGGATGTGGTCGTCGTCGTCCGCGTGGTCCGCTTTGGGCACCGCAAGTGGCGGAGCCATGGGCGGGGGGGTGTGTGCTCCCCCCGTGAAGGGAACAGAGCGCTCACCACCTCCTCCACCAGCTGGGAGCAGAGACTGCGTCAGCGAGGGGGGCCCAGGTGCGAAGTTTATGCCGCACCATTTTATAAGGGCGCCCCCATGGATCTCTGTTCAGAGTCTCCACCATCTCTTGGAGCTTCTTCAGGGACACGTCCCGGATCGCGGCCTCCACGACCGCCGCAAACCTGAGCTTGCGGTCCGCCTGGGGGTCGGGGGCGCCAGCCGCACCCGCCTCGTCGCTCGAGGGCCCCGAAGCGACCGCGCGACCGGTCCCCCCCTCCTTTTCGGACTCCTCCGCTCTTTCCGCTGCCTCACGGGCAGCGAGCCCCTCCCCTTGCCTCGCTCGCGGACTCCACCCCGCCTACTTGTGGGGATCTTTCGAGTCGAGGCCAGCTCCCCGTCGGAAGACGACTCCTGGCCGTCCTCTGACCTTGGCCGCTTGCTCTTCTTCGCAGCGGCCATCTCCTTGGCACGACAGAGGCTCCCTGAGCCTCCCGCCTCACCTCTCGCCTCTTTTTGGTCCCCTAAGGGACAGGAGCCTCGTCGGCTCTTGTTGCCATTGGCAAGCGGGTGACAGTCGTTGAAGAATACGAGTGGGGCTTGACGTTCCTAAAGGGAACGTGGCGATTCTCCGGCTGCTGAGCAGCCGGTACCGCCCTGGGGTAGTTTTTTTTCGATTGTCTTATCAATTTTTTTTGTGTTCCTTTTTAATGATGAGGTCCCTTTTCGCGCTAACGACCGGATCCCCTCCGGCCATTCATCCCCTCGGCACGCTAGACCTTGGGATTGGGGTAATTTTTTACAGAGGTTGTCTTCCTCACGGTCCTGAGTTCAAGATTACGGGGTGGCCGACGGCTGGGCAGAGCCAACCGCCGCCCCGGCGTCCCCACGCTGCCGCCGGCTGCCGGACAGACGCAGCGCGGGCATGGGACACCCTCCACCACATAGACTCTCGTGGACGATTGGGGTCTTAAATTAGAAACAATGAAATAAAATATTTTGAATTTAAACTCGTGTCAGACTGTGGCGCTGCCGGCGCGCGGAGCTGCACGGGCTGCCGGCGCGCTGGCTGGCGCAGCTCCTGCAGGCCATCGCGGGAGGGGGGGGGCGCCTGTGTGCCACGCGCAGGAGTGCCGGCGTGCCCTTCATCATACAGGTGATGACGAGTGTTCTTTATTGTTTCTTTTCTTGAGCTAGTCTCAAAAAGTGTTTTCACTATTATAATAGATCATATTCAAAAAAGTAGTTTTGTTCCATCAGGCTCTAGTAACGACCGAGCTGCAGGTGCAAGGCAACCCTCTATACTTCCACGAGTGCATGAGCACATTGCTGCAACTGTGCGCGTGCGGCTCGGAAGAGGCGCGCGGGCACGCGCTTCACGTGCTGCGCGCGCTGTTCCGGCACGCGGCGCTGGCCGAGCGCGTGGCGCCGCACGCCGCGCGCGCGCTCGTGGCCGCGCTGCACGCCTTCGACGCGCACAGCTGGGCCGTACGTATCACTACACACTGTACACTAGCTCGCACAGCTGGGCCGTACGTATCACTACACACTGTACACTAGCTCGCACAGCTGGGCCGTACGTATCACTACACACTGTACAGTCACGAGCACTAATATGTCAACACTTGGCAACTTTCAATGTCGATTTTTTCGTGAAATAACGAATGCAACGTTGAAATGCGACACTTTACACAAACCTATGGGCTCGAAAATACGTTGCTCGTAATAACATAAAATTTCATTCAAAACTAAAGGAGAAAATCCTCTTTGAATAAAGCCAAGTGTATACATACTTATGCTCGTGACTGTACACTAGCTCGCACAGCTGGGCCGTACGTATCACTACACACTGTACACTAGCTCGCACAGCTGGGCCGTACGTATCACTACACACTGTACACTAGCTCGCACAGCTGGGCCGTAAAAACGGGACCCTATTACTAAGACTCCACTATCCGTCTGTCTGTCTGTTTGTCACCAGGCTGTATCTCATGAAGCGTGATAGCTAGACAGTTGAAATTTTCACAGATGTGTTAGGTCTTATCCTTGCGAAATAAATATAGTGGACTGTATGTTTAAACTGGTATATTATTAATAACTATAAAATTAGTATCCCGACAATGTGTGGCGTTACGGGGTGCGCGACGCGGGTGTTTTGCTCGGACGCGCGCGGGCAAGTGGCGAGGGGCCGCGGGACGTGAGCCGCGGCACGTCCGAGGCGCGTGCGGAGCGGCGGCGAGGGGCCGCGGGACGTGAGCCGCGGCATGTCCGAGGCGCGTGCGGGGCGGCGGCGAGGGGCCGCGGGACGTGAGCCGCGGCATGTCCGAGGCGCGTGCGGGGCGGCGGCGAGGGGCCGCGGGACGTGAGCCGCGGCATGTCCGAGGCGCGTGCGGGGCGGCGGCGAGGGGCCGCGGGACGTGAGCCGCGGCATGTCCGAGGCGCGTGCGGGGCGGCGGCGAGGGGCCGCGGGACGTGAGCCGCGGCATGTCCGAGGCGCGTGCGGGGCGGCGGCGAGGGGCCGCGGGACGTGAGCCGCGGCATGTCCGAGGCGCGTGCGGGGCGGCGGCGAGGGGCCGCGGGACGTGAGCCGCGGCATGTCCGAGGCGCGTGCGGGGCGGCGGCGAGGGGCCGCGGGACGTGAGCCGCGGCATGTCCGAGGCGCGTGCGGGGCGGCGGCGAGGGGCCGCGGGACGTGAGCCGCGGCATGTCCGAGGCGCGTGCGGGGCGGCGGCGAGGGGCCGCGGGACGTGAGCCGCGGCATGTCCGAGGCGCGTGCGGGGCGGCGGCGAGGGGCCGCGGGACGTGAGCCGCGGCATGTCCGAGGCGCGTGCGGGGCGGCGGCGAGGGCGGCGGCGGGGGCGGGGGTGCGAGGGAGGCGCGGACGAGCGCCTTGGTCCCGAGGGTTGCGCGTAGACAGATGATGTATTTCTGTTGCCGCTATAACAACAAATAATATCTCTAGTTGTCTAATAAATATGCTACTCGTATTATGAATTCAGCCAAATGTTGATGTTGTCGTCAGGAGCGCAACTCGTCGACGTTACTGCTGAGCGCGCTGGTGCAGCGCGTGTTCGGTGTACAGCGCTGTACCATGACCGGCCGGATCTTCTTCCTGCGATACCCGGAGGTGTACGACTTCATGCTGGTAACTATAATCACCTTACGTCCCCTTTCATTCAATAGAGTAAGTTAATAGTTTGGAACTTTTCGAAGTGAGAACTTCTTTATGCGCGTTGGGCATTTTTTGAGATGGGAAAAACCCATTGAACTCGCGACACTATTACCGTAACCGACACCTCTGTTTGGCCATTATAAAGAACGCGCGGTACATTTTCTTTGGGAAGAATGACCTTCAAACATATTTATAAAATGACTATGATTTTTCAAGTTTTTACTTCTGTCGGCACTCCTGGAGTGCCACTGTTTTTTTTTTAGATTTTTCGAAAACTAGAAAAAGATTAAGCTACAATCAAAAATATGTTTAAATATCTCAAAAAATGGCGTGGCATTAAAGTCTATGCTAAACAGAGACAACTTTACGGGCATCTGATGTCACAACACAAGAATGCCATAATAACTACGCGCTAACAGTTGCATGTTTGATGTTCTAAAAATACTCCCTCCCTCCCTCTCACCGACAGGAGGCCTGTGTCCCAGCAGTGGGAACATTCTAGGCTGATTATGTAATGTTATGTAAAAATACTAAATTGCCAAATAACTGCGACCAACGTTGGTCACAATTCTAACCTAACCCGTTTGTTTGGGGCACCTTAGCTTAGCTATTGTTTGGGGCACCTTAGCTTAGCTATTGTTTGGGGCACCTTAGCTTAGCTATTGTTTGGGGCACCTTAGCTTAGCTATTGTTTGGGGCACCTTAGCTTAGCTATTGTTTGGGGCACCTTAGCTTAGCTATTGTTTGGGGCACCTTAGCTTAGCTATAGTTTGGGGCACCTTAGCTTAGCTATTGTTTGGGGCACCTTAGCTTAGCTATTGTTTGGGGCACCTTAGCTTAGCTATTGTTTGGGGCACCTTAGCTTAGCTATTGTTTGGGGCACCTTAGCTTAGCTATTGTTTGGGGCACCTTAGCTTAGCTATTGTTTGAGGCACCTTAGCTATTGTCACCAACTGTGAGAAAAGCCGAGAAAGTTAAAAAGAGGCTAATTTATTAATAAATAATAAAAAATCTTTATTGATACAAAAAAGATATTAAAAAAGTAAAGCGTGCATCATTAGAAGCCCAACAAGTTTTTAGGGGACCATTAATTTAATAAAGCGTATGTCATAAGAAGGTCAATATTCTTTTATTTAGAGGACAAATTAAATATTTCCCCTAAATTTTTTGACTTTGACAGGAGAAACTGCAAGACGTAAGTTTAGAAGCTGACAGCGACGTGCTGCAGCCATCACTGTACCCGGTGTTGTTGCTACTGGCAAGACTGTACCCCTCGTCTTTGGAAGGCACTGTGTCCAACCTCAAGGTATCTTACTACTTGCTAGCATGTTGGTATAAATATTTATTTTGATCGATAAAAATATCGATGAAAAACGACTGCAAAAAGAGAATTGTTTTTTGGGTGTATTTTGTATTGTTGGTGGCACATGTCTGAAGTAATAATAGTTAACATACGGTTTTAAATATGTATCTTAATTTAAGTGTAGGTACAGTCCACTCAAAAAGCATGCGTCTTTTAGCGGACGGCTTAAAAAAATCTTCTTGAAAGTGGTAAGAACAAATTACATTTTCTTTGAGAGAAACCAATTATTTTCCCTGCCTGTTGCATGTATCCATTTATTTTTAATTTTGGATCTTTCGGGAAACCTAAAAAAAAGGAATTAATTTTTGTAAAACAGGTTTTTAATATATTTTCTTATTTAGAACAACTAGCAATTATCGATATCCATCTCAGCGCTACACACCGGTCAGTTTGGCCACATGGAGGCGACATGTGCCACGCCTCAAAGTCAAAGTCAAATCATTTATTTCAAATAGGCACATTAAAGGCACTTTTGAACGTCAAAAAAAAACTAAATAGAAATGATTCTAGTCGTAGCCTCCAAGACATATCCCTCGATATCCGTGATGTAGGGGGTAATCTCCGGAATTACCAGTCGGATTTGAAAAGTTCTTTTTGCATTTGATAGCCCAATTCTTGATGAAGGCTATAGGCTTTTAAACATCACGGTAGGACTCTTAGGAGCCGAGCAAAAACAAAAAAAGTAGGAAATAACTAAATTTATATTTTGAATGGACACTGATTTCATTAAATCAGTGTCCATTCATATTAGCATGCGTAGTCCCGGCCCCTTAATACTATCGAAGGAAACTTGTATAATTTGCGAAGGCCAGATATAATGGTTTATTGAATCCTGTGTATTTTTTTAGGGTCTGGTTTAGTGTTTGAAGGTGATCGGTTGTTGAAGAAAAAAATTAATTAAAAAACAATTTTTATTATTATAATTGGGCCCATTCCAGTTGAAGAAACACACTGTCACACAGGTCTGAGTGAAAGAGAGGACTCTACAAAGCCGAAAACAAAAGTGATAAATAACATTGTGTCCCGCAGTTGGTAGCATTCATCCCACACGTGCTGGCGTGCGCGCGCAGCAGCGTACTGCGCACGCGCCAGCTGGCGGCACACGCCATCGTCCCGCTTGTGTCTCCCGACCTGTGAGTACTATATGTATCCAGCTGGCGGCACACGCCATCGTCCCGCTTGTGTCTCCCGACCTGTGAGTACTATATGTATCCAGCTGGCGGCACACGCCATCGTCCCGCTTGTGTCTCCCGACCTGTGAGTACTATATGTATCCAGCTGGCGGCACACGCCATCGTCCCGCTTGTGTCTCCCGACCTGTGAGTACTATATGTATCCAGCTGGCGGCACACGCCATCTTCCCGCTTGTGTCTCCCGACCTGTGAGTACTATATGTATCCAGCTGGCGGCACACGCCATCGTCCCGCTCGTGTCTCCCGACCTGTGAGTACTATATGTATCCAACTGGCGGCACACGCCATCGTCCCGCTCGTGTCTCCCGACCTGTGAGTACTATATGTATCCAGCTGGCGGCACACGCCATCGTCCCGCTCGTGTCTCCCGACCTGTGAGTACTATATGTATCCAACTGGCGGCACACGCCATCGTCCCGCTCGTGTCTCCCGACCTGTGAGTACTATATGTATCCAGCTGGCGGCACACGCCGTCGTCCCGCTCGTGTCTCCCGACCTGTGAGTACTATATGTATCCAGCTGGCGGCACACGCCATCGTCCCGCTTGTGTCTCCCGACCTGTGAGTACTATATGTATCCAGCTGGCGGCACACGCCATCGTCCCGCTCGTGTCTCCCGACCTGTGAGTACTATATGTATCCAACTGGCGGCACACGCCATCGTCCCGCTCGTGTCTCCCGACCTGTGAGTACTATATGTATCCAGCTGGCGGCACACGCCGTCGTCCCGCTCGTGTCTCCCGACCTGTGAGTACTATATGTATCCAGCTGGCGGCACACGCCATCGTCCCGCTTGTGTCTCCCGACCTGTGAGTACTATATGTATCCAGCTGGCGGCACACGCCATCGTCCCGCTCGTGTCTCCCGACCTGTGAGTACTATATGTATCCAACTGGCGGCACACGCCATCGTCCCGCTCGTGTCTCCCGACCTGTGAGTACTATATGTATCCAGCTGGCGGCACACGCCGTCGTCCCGCTCGTGTCTCCCGACCTGTGAGTACTATACGTATCCAGCTGGCGGCACACGCCATCGTCCCGCTCGTTGGCTAGCGACCGGGCGGCTTGCGTGTTTTCTTACCTTTTTATAAGCTATTCTTGTGATCTTTATTTAATATTATTATACCCTCTTGCACCTTACCATGGTTTTAATTTGGTATGTATTTATGCACACACTGTAAAATCCATAAGAAAAACTTCATTTTTAACTAGTGAGTACAAACGTACCGCTTATTTCTTGAGAAATTTCTTCCAGCTGATCTGTGAGAACAACAGGGCAGTAGCTCTATGTAAATCACTGTTAGCTGCATTTGGTTAGACTGGAAACCGACCCCAACTGTAGTTGGGAAAAGACAGGCAGATTGAGTGTGAGAGAGCAAGAAGAGAAGAATATGATTATGTGATATTATTAAAATATTAATTATACCTACACATATAATGATAAAAAAAATAATATTGTGGGTCCAAGAAGGAAGAACGAAAGAATTAAATTTGACATTCACGAGGTTGTGGGTTAAAACCTGGGGAAGTACCAATATGAATTTTTCAATTCAATTTCTGAGATTGCTGGTAAACCTATAATTGGCGACTGTGCAAGACCAAGACTATAGTACTTAATATATATTATATATCTAAAGATCTGATGTTGTTGGTTTACCTTAATAAATAATTAAATAAATTCATAGGTACTTTTTGAGTTTGTCCTGGACATGACACATCGGTGAAGGAAAACGTGAGGTAACCAGAAGGTCAATTCTCGTAATTTAAAATGTTCAAAATCTAGTCGCAGTCTCATCTCGGCAACAAACAAATGTAAAAATTTAGGGAAATTAGAGGTATTTCTGACAGATTGAGACTGAGATCGGACTGTGAACGTTCTTAAAATGAAGAGAATGGCCCCTCTGGTCTTGAATAAGTTTGAATCGCCAAACGTCTTGAGCAAGCGTGGTGAGCAATGCTTATGTAAGAGGGCCATCTCTGTAAGAGAAGAGAAGCATCTGCCCTACAGTGGAGTAATAATTCATAGGCTGGTATTTATTATATTATTATTTTAATTTGACAGATACATCTCCCACATACAGTCAATGTTCGAACTGCTGCACGACCCGTCCATCAAGAGAAACTACTGCCACGGTATCCTACTGCAACTGGTGCGCTTACTGCAGGCGCGCGGCGAGGAGGGGGGGGCCACGCTGGCGGCGCAGTGGCCAGCGTGGGCCACGCGCGCCATGTGGCTGCTGGGCCACGCTGGCCAGGCTGGCCAGGCCCTGCACTCCCGGCCGCCCTGCTATCTCATCGTTGACGAGTTTGTGAAGGTTCTAAATTTGCTACTTATGAGGTGAGGATCTCTTATCTATTTCAACATTGATACTTACAAAACTCTTAACGAAGCCGACAGTTACTTATTCTTCCCGTTATTATAAGGATTTTTTTGTACTGGAACCTGAACACCTGGTTACGGAAGTATATAAGGTCAAAGTTCCAACTTTGTTTGATGTTTCTTTACGAAAACAAATTTTAAATGTTATTACTTAACTGTAAATACTCCCACGACCCTGTCCCATCGCATACACCCATAAGTACAATGTTTTGCGTGCGTTACATTGCGCACTACCGCAAATACAGCGGATTTTCGCATCAAAAATAAAAGACGTTTCGGTATGCGTAGATAACAGCTTCATGATGGGTCTCGTTACAAACATGACTCGTTTGTTGCGTAACGCGACCTAGTACCCTAGTTTACTAATTGTAAGATTATTATGATTGTGTAAGTAGAACGTTATCAAACCTTTCTGTCTCATTTCTATGTATTATGAATTGAAACAGAGCTTACTATTCAATACTCAATATATTTATTGCTTCCACTTGCGAACTTAGGTGGTAGGTTTTACAGAATATGATCACTGTGGACCCTGTCGGGCTCGGCGAAAGTAGGAGAGAGGAAGAGGGCTCAATTATCTCCTATCCTTTATCCTTATTATTTTTTATTGGGAAGAACTTGGGTGAGGTTGGCACAGGAGCGTGGGGACTGGCTCTTGAAACGAGAGCCCAGCAGATATGCCCAGCAGTGGGTGTAGTCGGGCTGTGGATGATGACTTCACCATCATTGCATCATCGTCATTGATGATGATGCAATTACAATAAACTATGTAACGTCTCGTGTTTCGGCATGCTAGAATGATGACTGTTCATATGTTGTAATGACTAACATTTCAGATCCCCCACTGTCCCACAAGATACTGTAACCGAAATCTGCTCCAGCCTACATACGCTGATATTTGAGACCAAAGCGACGACAGTAAGCCCCGGGAGAGACATTTGTCTATCTAATGCCATGTACCTTTACCTAATACTGGCGACCCAGTACAAGCACACTAGTACAGGTGATCTCGTCTACAAAGGACTGCAACATTCTTCATACGAAGTCGTTCTATCCGTATTAAACTATCTTCTAATACTCCATAATGATTTTGAATCTGGGAGTTGCAAGTTTCAGGAACATTTAAAATCAATAGCTGATACTTCAACTCTAAATATAATAAAGAATGAGAACTATATCCCGTTGTTATGTAATGTCCTAAGGGGAAAGTATTTGGAATGCCAGGAGAAAAGTTTGAAGATTCTGATGTTAGAAGGCAACACACAACGGAACATCATAGAGACGAAGATGGGAGTAACGGTGACCGACGATTTGATAATAGTAAAATTGATTGATTTCATTCAAAGTGAACATGAAAAAGTAACTCATATTTACTTACAAAGTCTACTAAACTTTGTAACAGACCAAGTTCACGATTCAAGTATTTCTTTACGGGTATTGCTGGATGTCATGAGAGTGGTATTCGAGTGCAGCTCGTCGGAAAACAGTGAGAACACGAGGAGGGCAGTCGTTGGCTTCATAGAGAACAATTTCCGTCAGCTGCTGGAGTATGACATGTGCGGAATTGTGAAACTGAGCGAAGCAGAACATTGTAAGTGATTGTTACGTATACCTTTAAAAGTCTACCCCTCATTTTTATTGATTTATAGGGTGCCATATCTCATTGGGATAGTATCACAAGCGCGTCGGCACCTGGATTTCGATTTTCAGGAATTTCTCAGTAGCGTTATGTTCGGATTTGTGCCCGTTAGATGGCAATAAGGTCTTCCCCTATTACATGGGGTTTAACCTAGCTGCCATAATAAGGGAGATATATACACCTTTGCCTAACTCTTCGATGAATACAGCCATAATATGCTATTTTATTTTATTCTATTCGGGAAACTAATATAAACAGTGCTCCTATACAATATGCATTTGAAGGCCAATACATATTCATTCATGTTTCCATGTATTTATGTATACTTCTTTCTCAGTATTCTTAATTTTGACGATACTTTTTACATACATACAAAAAAAACACTGTTAGTTGTAGGACCCCACACAAATTAATGTTCTGCTACTTCTTAAATGTAAAGATAACAATAGACGAACTATATTGAGAACTTAAAACGCAAAGTCAAAGCATTTATTTCGAATAGGCACATAAAAGGCACTTTTGAACGTCAAAAATTACAAGAAAAAAATACAATTGATTCTAGTCACCAATTTCAAAAGGTAGGAGGGGGGGTAAAGATAACGCCTCAAGCAAAGTTAATAAAATTGTTATGGACTTCCAAATGAAAAAATGTAAATAGGCTCAGTAATCACAGAGAAATCGATGTACCAAACAAAAAAATCACTAAAATCCCCTCTCCACCCCTCTTTCCCTCCCTTCTACCTCTTTATTTTTTTGGAAGTCGTTTAAAAAGATATATTATAATTATTATTAATGTATATTCCAGTTGAACTACTAGCAACAATTTGGGCAACAATCATAATGTTACTGGAAGACGACGAGGACGCCATTCGGCAGAGAGTATCTAACGTGCTAGACCCGCGGGGGGCCATTCCTAGCAAGGGTTGCGAAATGGCTTTGACACTCATGCACGATCTGGGAAATGGGTATCTGGCAGATTTCCGTAGGAAAACCCAGTCTCTGGGATCCATGGGATCCATGCACTATAAACTACTGCTTGCACTTATCGCTCTGCTAGACTTCCAGTCGGTCGTAGTAGTGGCTGATGATGTCAGTGATGAGGTAAGGATTTAACGAAACTCTTTTTTTCTGCTCCATAATCACTGGTCGTGGTCAAAAATATGGTATACGGCAGTTGGGCAACATTGTCTCGGTGACATGATTTTGTTTTACTGAAATGAGGTATTAGAGGTTTTTTAATGCTATGAATATGGAGCTTAAATGCTTATCTAGCTCACTTTTTAGGGTTCCGTAGCCAAATGGCAAAAAACGGAATATTATGGATTCGTCATGTCTGTCTGTCTGTCCGTCCGTATGTCACAGCCACTTTTTTCCGAAACTATAAGAACTATACTGTTGAACTTTGGTAAGTAGATGTATTCTGTGAACCGCATTAAGATTTTCACACAAAAATAGAAAAAAAAACAACAAATTTTGGGGGTTACCCATACTTAGAACAGAAACTAAAAAAAAAAATGTTCATCAAACCCGTACGTGTGGGGTGTCTAGATAGATCTTCAAAAATGATATTGAGGTTTCTAATATAATTTTTTTCTAAACTGAATAGTTTGCGCGAAAGACACTTTCAAAGTGGTAAAATGTGTCGTCGTCCCCCCTGTAACTTCTAAAATAAGATAATGATAAAACAAAAAATATATATGATGTAAACTTCCATGTAAACTTCCACCGAAAATTGGTTTGAACGAGTTCTAGTAAGTAGCTCGCCAGTGAAAATTTAAAAACATATATGATGGTACGGAACCCTCGGTGCGCGAGTCCGACTCGCTCTTGCCCTGTTTTTTAACCACTGAATCTGTTTATTTGCAGTGCCGAGTATTTGATCAGAACGAGAGATACAACATATTCCTAGAGGAGACTGTTTGGACCATCGCCTGCGCTGACATTCTCAAAAATGATTACAAGTACAATAACGTCAAACTGTCGCGCCTAATCAAGTTTAAACCACAGTTTAAAGAAATCTTTGACAAACTGTGCAAAAACAATGTAGAAGTTTTCATGAACATGGCCGCTGGACAGAAGTTCCCCCGAAATGACGCGTTGAATCCTAAAATAGAATTATTTGTAAATAAGTTACATTCTGTAGATATATGCTGAAGAATTAAGGAAAATTTATATATCTATCATAAGGTCTAAATGTCTTTCACAGGGTCGCTAGCACCTCGTGCGTGCTATACACACATATATTTTAGAATAAGAAATCCCCATAATGTGACTTGCAGTTATGTCGCATTACGTAGGTATCTATTGTATAGGTACTATTGTATTATATTTATTTAATATATACAATTTTTGTGGTATATTTTATATTAATAGCGACAATGATGCGATGCCTGGTGTTGCTTTTACAATTCTATTAATTTTTTATAAAATATTTCAATTGAAAATTAATTACAATAGTATCGCTAGAGAACAATATAGGAAACAGGCGTCGATAATTTGCGTTTTTTTTTTTAATGACACAGCGCTAGTTCAGACACGACGGGAACGAAGCAGGCTCCAGTATTTTATTGACTCATATTAGTCAACCTTATCTGTGCGAAGGAGTTGGAGTAGAAGTCGGTAGAGTCCCCACTCTACCGACTTCTACTCCAACTCCTTCGCACCTTCGCTCCTTCGCATCTTAAAAACCTTAAGTCGCCTCCCCAGGCGACCTGCAAGACGTAGGAAAAACGTTCCCGCAGATAGGATGGTGTTTTAGGATTGTGAAGGAGATTAAATAGCAGACACGATAACCGAGAGTTCCTGCGAAGTCGAATGGGGAGCCACTTTGAGTATCTTGCGGAAGTTGGAAACGTGATCATACTTTTTACGGTTAAAAATAAAACGAATACACAAACGCTCAAGCGTCAGTACCTACCTACGGACGCCATGCTATAGGCCATTCGGGTAACCGAAATGATGAAGCTGGACTAGATTGTTCCGAAGACGGGCGTATTCGACTCCGTTCATTTACCCGAATTCCATAGACAACAATAGAATTCGGGAGAACGACCAAGTGTAATTGCGCCATTACCAACAAGCGGTGTACGTTACCCCAGCAAGAAAGTGTCTCCTAGAGTTATATGAGTAGAACGTATAATTTGTGCCTTATTTGCTGTAAATGTGCCCTCACATAAAAAATGTGTGCCCCCTGTCGTTTTGGAGAAAAACGGAAAAAACGATTCCTGCTGGGGTAACGTTTTTCTAGCAGGAAAATTCTAAACGAATGATCGGAGAGAGAAAAATTGTGCATGGCCAGAGAGCTTATATGTGTGCCAAAATGTGCCCCAAAAAAAAAATCTGTGCCCCTTCAGGTTTTCGAGATATTGCATTTCCTGCTGGAGTAACGTTTTGATGAATCGTATATCTCTAAAACCATTGCATGTGCCCCTGTAGAATAAACATACACGAGTAGCTCTTAATGTGTGCCCCTATGTGCCCCCAATTAGATTTCAGAAAATATTTATAGTTTTCAAGTTATCGCGGTTTTATGAAAACCCAAAAAAACATCGCAGCGCCTTAATGAGACAAGGTATAAGTTCGCTGAAAACTGTATTCGGTCCTTCTTGTCGCTAATAATAACCATACAAAGTTTCAAAACTGTATATGCATGCGTTTTTGAATAATCTTGCTAAAAGTCAAAACGATGGTGTCATAACTTTGACGGCAAAATACAAGGAACCGGTTCAATTCCAGATGTGTAGGTGTAAACCAAAATCTTGTGCCTTTAGTCAAAAATATATGGTGAAAATATTCAGCTTGAAATGTTTCGCATTATGTAAATATTAACAAAAAACCAAAATATCTAAGCAACGGCTGGTTATCCGACCAAATTTGAATGACTACTAAAAAGCGACGGATTCATACATATCGATGACCTTCTTTACTTTACTCACTAACCGGTTCACATGTGTTGTGCCTGAGTACACTGAAGTAGAAAAGTAATAAGTAATAAAATAAAGTTGTTATTGGATTATATTCTACTAGCTGTTTCTATGACCTTACACATGAATAAGTACCTACATTATATAGTAGCCTAAGTGCTATTCCAAGGTAAGCTATCTTCTCCATTCAAAATTTCATTAAAATAAATCCAGTAATTTATGTGTGAACGAAAGATATGGCCCAAAATTTGATTAGTCCCGATGATTAAAAAGAATATAGTTCATGAAATGTGTGATGAATACCTACTACTAAAAAGAAAGAAAGAAAGAAAAAAGTTTAAGATTTTGTTTAAGTTTGTGTTTTAGTAAGAGGTAGCTCTTTTTTGTATATAAAAAAGCCCGTATTTGTCTTTATATATATAATTATATATATATTTATTGATAAGCCGTAGGTTAGATAAATGAACAGTAAGTTGGGAAATGCTCCAACCAGCCCGCGAAATTCAAAATTTCTTGCGTTTTTTGCAATTTGCAGGCCAGTGCTAGGCGTAGGAAAAAAAAAACAGAAAAAGTCATTCCTACAGCTTTATGAACTTAGAGCGTTGTATTGATGATTTTGATGATTATAATTCTGTAACTACATATGTCTCACAGCCGCGAATATAATTTTAATCGACATACAACCTAGCACTGGCCTGCAAATTGCAAAAATCGTAAGAAAATTTGAATTTCGCGGGCCACCTTAGAGCTTCCCCCTTAACCAAATAAATTTTGTTACCTACAGTTTTGAGAGTTGTATTTAGTGTACACTTATAGTCAACCGCACAATGATCTGTGTTGCAACAACGTGTTTCCATTTTGTATGTCGTATTCGTATAAATACAAAAAAAAAAAAAAAAAATTATAGCCAAATACCATCAGATAATTTGTGCATGTCGGCAGACTCATTGATTAGCAGCTGTGAGAGACGGCGACTAGATGGCGCTAGTGGAACGTGCACCAGACGCAAATCATTCACTCTATCGATCATTTGGCCTAAAGGACTTGGTATCCAATCCAGTAAAATATTGTAACGGTTTCCCCCCCACTAGCGATCGCCTTTATAAGGAGCTGCGCTGTTTGATCGGTACGCATTTCCAACGGTTGCGTCGTGGTGCACGGACCACTGTCTCTCGACAGTCAGTACTGCCCGATTATTGGATGTGGAACGCTGTCTCTGACAATTAGTACTATCCTTATTGCGGTGGGTGCATGGACCACTGTCCCTGACAGTCAGTACTGCCCTATGTGACCGCCTTTTGCCGTTATTAGTTTTAGTATTTCATTTCTGTATTTTCTAGATTTAAGATAACTGATTGTTCAATTGAATAAACTTGTGTTTTACTTCTGATGTCTGGGCCAATCCGACATGCACATTCGATGTTTACAGTTATATCTTTATGCGATTTACTATACATAACACACTTTATCTGAATCTATGTATAAGCAAATCACTCTTAAGAAATTATTTATCTGTGATTTAAAATTTAATATTTTTTTACACAATATTATACCTACTTATACTTAATACTGATCTGTGATTTTTTGTGATGCGAATTTACTAATTATATGTTAAACTTAGATGAAAAAACTGATCTGTGATTTAAATAATAATGACTACTTAACGTGCAAATAATTTCTAATATTTATAGGTAGGAAATTTGATCTCTGATTTGATGCAATAATTACTTTAAGAATTAAAATTAAGGGAATAAAAATAATAATTTCCACATCAACAAGCTGTTTCATTTAATATAGTCACAAGGTGCATTTAATATACAGTGTGTTACGTAAAGGGTATGGACATATCAAACACACTGATTCTTTTGGTGATAATGAACTACATGGCAACATTTTTTAATACCTATACCTACATAATTAGAAAGTTAAAAAACATTTAACTAAAAATCCAAATGCTTCCAATTGAATTCTACACATCACTAGACCAAGTCAGCTGATCGGTGTCAATAAACTACACACAAAAGAACAACTCGGTAAACGATTTGTTTCTCCTGGTACTATTTGCTAAATGGGTTCCGCATGTTAGTTTTATTCCACAAAATATTACACATTTGAACACAAATGAGTTACTTGTTTTTTAGTAAAAAAACGTGCTGCCTAGTATGTATCTACGTAATTATTAATACAGTATGAGTATTTTTTTTTCTTTCATAAAATCTTTTAAATATCAACTAAAACACTCCTAAAAGCTGTAGCCCAAATTTTCTAT
The DNA here is from genome assembly GCA_963082905.1 of Oligia fasciuncula. Classification (NCBI taxonomy): domain Eukaryota; kingdom Metazoa; phylum Arthropoda; class Insecta; order Lepidoptera; family Noctuidae; genus Oligia; species Oligia fasciuncula. The sequence goes on from OY720398.1 coordinate 20,196,393, forward strand.
GAATTAAATGACTACATGCAGTCATCATCAGTTATCCAACTAAGTTCAATAAATTTTCTATGTCAGCAATAATAATAATTTTCGTGCAAATCTCCTTTAAGTTTAGCATAATTATCCTTTTTTGTTTTTTTGACATTGTAACTAACTGAGATAAATGGCTGTCAAAAGTGTGTTAAAACTGCAATAATAGGAAACTGCAATAATAGGAAACTACAAAACTACTCAATACAAAAAAAAAAAAAACGATAAAGTTGAAAATGAACCCTAGAAAACTTTCTTACGTAACTTATGTGTGTCCTGGTACAAATAATGCCAGAGGGTTCAGCACTTAATTTTATTTTTAGTAAATTTTTAAATTGAATATGTAGGTGTTATGGCTGTAGTTACTTCTTAACAACCGCTGACATCGCATACCGCTAATAATATCAAAAACAATTGAATTATTAAATGTATCCAAACACGTCACTTTGTTTACAGTTGTCCCGTTGTCTGATCGTCGATGACAGGCGCGTGCGCCGTGTTTGAACGGGAAGTGTTTAAATTTTCCGTAATCAGCGAATGTCTCCATCATATGCAAGAGAAGTTATTCACTTCATGAGTAACGGAAATTTTCACAGTAATAATACTGAACCCTAATTTCTGTACTTTTACAATCATGTAGGATAACAAAGGTTACCCACACAGTGATGTTTAGGGTCAATGAGGCAGTTTTCTGCTTTTTATGAAATTATTTTTTTCATTTTGATTTACAGCAGCATTTTGCTTAATTATGTTTTATGTTCAAAACTTTTGTTTATTTCCTGATTATCCCCAATATCCATGTAAGCAAAGTTTAGCAACTAAAACTTACTTGTTCATTTCAAAATAAACTTTTAGTGAACAATAATTACAATGTTTGTAAGTATTGTTCATTTAATTAAGGTTAATTTTCAAATGGATTTATCATTTTCGTGTATTAACGCATGAAAGATGCTTCTTATGACGTGTTTCGTGTCGTAAGTCGGTCAATTTATTATGAAAGAAAAAAAAATCGAAAGCAATAATTGGGTCAGTTACCCTTAGTACTAGGATAATAGGATATCCGACTTTTTTCGTGTGCTTTTTAGTCGCTCTCTGTCTGTATCGGTGTGAAGTTGTGATTAGCAGATCAGTGATCGTTGTAGAAATTTTCGTGAAAATGTCGTCACGCAGTAATAGCGAATACTATGAGATGATGATGTGTACGCAGTGGAGTGTGATACCGTGCTCGAAATGGAAGTGCGAATTAAAAACGCCTTCAGGAGTGTAACGCCGGATATGCTCCGCAATGTTCAGCGAAATCTGAACGAGCGTGCGGCTTTGTGCGTACAACGCCAAGGCCAGCACATTGAACCTCACCTTTAAAATGTAAGTTACTTTAAAAAAATTCATTTATCAACTTATTCTTAATTTTTTACATAATTATTACGTTTCCCGTAACATCGTAGGCAAAGAAAGGGGCCGCGCCGCGCGCGGTGCTCTTTTACGATTCGGGGATTTCCCGACCGCCGCGGCGCGGCGCCGGCCGGAGCCGCCGTGATGTGCGTGTGTGCTAGGCGCACAGACACGTAATGGATAATGTTAATGACCCTCGTAGTGCGGTGACACATTTGTTATGATTTCAATTTAATAAACTATCGAAATAAAAAAAATATTATGCATTTTCAAAGTTATTGCTTTTGAGCTGAAACTTTGCACATAGATTCTGGACCAGATACACTCTTCAACCCGTTTGTATGGATATACCCTTTCCGTAACACGCTGTATTTTTTAATTAGCCCCCAAAACTGTTGAACGCGACTGTACGGACAACAGTTAGGTATAATACGTCCAATAAAGAAGGTCATCGATATGTATGAATCCGTCGCTTTTTAGTAGTCATTCAAATTTGGTCGGATAACCAGCCGTTGCTTAGATATTTTGGTTTTTTGTTTATATTTACATAATGCGAAACATTCCAAGCTGAATATTTTCACCATATATTTTTGACTAAAGGCACAAGATTTTGGTTTACACCTACACATCTGGAATTGAACCGGTTCCTTGTATTTTGCCGTCAAAGTTATGACACCATCGTTTTGACTTTTAGCAAGATTATTCAAAAACGCAGGCATGTACAGTTTTGAAACTTTGTATGGTTATTATTAGCGACAAGAAGGACCGAATACAGTTTTCAGCGAACTTATACCTTGTCTCATTTAGGCGCTGCGATGTTTTTTCGGGTTTTCATAAATCCGCGATAACTTGAAAACTATAAATATTTTCTGAAATCTAATTGGGGGCACATAGGGGCACACATTAAGAGCTACTCGTGTATGTTTATTCTACAGGGGCACATGCAATGGTTTTAGAGATATACGATTCATCAAAACGTTACTCCAGCAGGAAATGCAATATCTCGAAAACCTGAAGGGGCACAGTTTTTTTTTTTTGGGGCACATTTTGGCACACATATAAGCTCTCTGACCATGCACAATTTTTCTCTCTCCGATCATTCGTTTAGAATTTTCCTGCTAGAAAAACGTTACCCCAGCAGGAATCGTTTTTTCCGTTTTTCTCCAAAACGACAGGGGGCACACATTTTTTATGTGAGGGCACATTTACAGCAAATAAGGCACAAATCATACGTTCTACTCATATAACTCTAGGAGACACTTTCTTGCTGGGGTAACGTACACCAACAAGCGTTAGTACTTTATACTGCACGAGGCGCGGCATCTTCCACCAGACGCGACGCTCAGTACCTAAACCTATTTGGAGATTTTGTTTCAGACTAAAGGATCTGTAGTTCTACGATTCCTTCCGGTCGCATGCAAGTAAAACAAAACATCTTTTAGGACAGTGTCCTTGATGCATATAATACAACAAAACTATGTACAAAATATATCTCAAACAATTTTATCTCTCTGTATCCGGAACACTTCGCTGGCTATCGAACTGTTCTTAAACTTCATTCGTTGCGGTCTCTTCTCCTTTATTAGGTCATCTTTCATCTCTTGCACACTTGATTCCACTTCCTTGTCACTCTTTGGTGTCTGTCTTTCTAGTTTACTCTTCAGACTGTCTTGTGGTACGTTGTCGTCAGAATCATTAAATAAATCTTTAACTGAAACTAGTCTATGAGAGTTCCCTGCTCGGAGTAACTTCTTCAATCCTCGCGTGGTCTTCTGTTCTATGAGACCCAACAATCCCCAGTCGTCTCCTTTCTGTCTGTCCAAACCTGTGTCTAGTTGCCACGCAGCGTTCCTGACTTCTGATTTTAGTCTCTCACATTCCTCGTAGCTAACATTTCTACTAACATTTAAAGCTTGTTCTAAAGGATTGACGATGTATAATGGTAGCGCGTTTGGTTTTCTTATGGGCACGCCTTCGTTGATAGAGATTGCTTTGTCTTGGAAGTCGAACTGCGCATAGAACTCGAAGAACTGCAGCAGTAGGATCTGGAGGCTCGCGTTGTTCTGCGAGTAGCACTCCGAAGGAAGTTTGTTCATGTCGCGAAGAAATGTACAGTTGATATTCTCTTCTGCTATTCTGATGTCCTCTTTGGCTATGTGGGAAATATTGAAAACATTAATATACAAGGTCAAATTGAATTAGCTAGTGAAACTCAACAAAATAAATACAACAGAACTTCACCTCAAAAAAAAATTGTGTTTTATCTAAATCAAAATATTTTGTTTCACTTATTCCTACATTGGGTACTTATGCGGCACATGAAGTTTTGTAAAAAGATTGGCATTGAGACGTTCTCTGTTCCCCTGCCGACCTGGGTGGCAGTTTCTTTCTAGAACCTAGGGTTACTGTATCTCTCTGTTTACGACTTATACAACTAGTAGTTGTTATTTTTTAATTATTATGTTATGTTGTATTATTACGCAATAAAAGGAAACCAAATTCACAATTCCGTGTCCTAATTATTCGAAACAAAAAAATTTGGTCATGTTGAGAAGATGAGTGAAAAGCGAGTAGCAAAAGGTATTCACTTCTACTTTATTTTACTTCAAGGTCAGATGCGTAGTACCCGCAAAAAGAGTATGTGAGGATTGTAGCAGGTGGCGTTATATAGTGTCTGCCTACCCCTATGTGGAGAAGGCGTGATAATATGTATGTATTTAATTAGCCCCACTTACCGGCTCTCCTAACGAGACTCTTAAAGGTCGGCAGCACATATCCATCAGCGGTCTTCTGCTGCAGAAAGAACAGCACCATTAAGGTGAGCGGGAAGTTGGTGATCCACCGGCCGGGGTGCGGGTTGGTGAGGCCGGCCGCGCTGGCCCAGCGCCGCACCGCCACCGTGAGCGGCCGCACGCGCGCGTCCAGCGACCCGAACTGCCACAGCAGCTCGCTCATGTACACGCCCGACCTGTGCCCGACACAACTACTTTATAACATTCTTAAACTCATTCATTCACTGACAGACAACGTAGGCTAACGCTGGGGCTAGACGCATGAAAGGGCTTTGAAGGACCGTGACATACCTCTAACTGTCGCGCCAGTTTGATTTTTTTTATTGCTGCCTCGCATAAACTTATACAAACATAAATAAATAATAAGTTTATTTTTTTTCTCTCACACGGTTAGACTGGAAGCCGACCCTAACATAGTTTGGAAAAGGCTAGGCAGATGATGATTTATTTTCACTCACAATGGTTTTGTAGCAATTAACAGTTTTGAACTATATAAATTCACATTGTGAGAGCTGGTACCTGAAGTAAGATTTAGAAAAAACCTGTGTTACAGGTCACCAGGCCACACTTAGTGGCATCATACAAATAAACAGGCAGGTAACATGTATTTCTACTAAAGAATTAAAACAAAAATAAAGAAATTAAATAACAACAAAAACAGTCAAAGGGTGTGTGGTGAATGTGTAGGTGAATGGTGGTGAATGTGTGTTAATGTGAAGGTGAATGGTGGCGGATCCAAATCACTTTGCGGAATGGCCGCACACGACCCTTGTAACAGGCGAAAAAGAATTTCTGGTGTGTGCGGCGTCCATATTTGGCAGAGCTCTTCTTTAAAGCATATCCCATGCGTGCTCAATGGGATTCAAGTCTGGCGATTGAGCAGGCCATGGTAGGACGTTGTTGTTAGCTGCGGCAAGCCAACCGGCGTTTCGAAGGATCAGCCTGTACAAGGTAACTCCGAGACACAGCGACCCGATTGGAAGGATCAGGCCACGGCCAAGCGAGCTCTCAACGAGACTTCAACACCTCGGGGAGAGCATAAGCGGCCGCGTCTTGATCAATCCAAACGGGTCCCACAAAAAAGCTACGCCCAAGCTGCCAGCGCAACCCTGGACGTCGCGATTACTTGCGAACGCACCGGGTTTCTCAGCAGGGAAGTATCGGACCAGGTACTCGCTGCCATCCAGAGGCAGATAATCCTTGAGGCCTGCTCCCCCAAACCAGACACTCCGGGGCCGACGTTCAACGCCAAGCCGCTGGTCGCCGGGGGTGTCGTGAAACTGTGGTGCGGTAACGACCACACCTTAGCCTGGCTACGGAAAACAGTCTCCGACCTTTCTCTCCCTGATAACGTCTCGTTGGTGGTCAAGAGTCAGGCGGAGATTCAAAAACGCACGAGATGTGGCATCCTGATCCCAGACGAGCAGGGGGTGTATGGTGAGTCGTCCAATATTGGCCGCGCTCTCAGCTACCAGAATCCCTGGGTCGACATCAAAAGGTGGGTGCTACATTTTGCCGACAAGCAGGCTGAGCAATGGTTTGTGGTGGTCGGCGTCCCTGTGGATCAAATCCCGACCCTGATGGAGGCCGGACGCCGTCTCTCAATTTGGGAGCGGTGTACGTGAAGTTCCAGGGTCGGAACGGTAGGTTCACGGACGCCCCTCAAGGATGGGACCCCGCCACGGGAACCTTCGGCGAGGTGCCAGAACTGCCAGACCAGCTGCAGACACCAGTGGGGGAGTCATCTCCCACTACAGACAACCCGGAGGCATCTGCGACCGTACCTGCTCCGGCGGGGTCGGCCGCCCCTGCTGCCGCCACCGAGGACGCCGTCCCTTCATCTGGTACGGAGCTGGACGACATGATCCTGTCCCCGGCTTCGACCCAGGGGGGTGACGGCTTCGACGCGGGCGACCTGTTTGCCGGCCTCAGACTAGAGGGGGACGAGGAGGGGCTGGCCAGCGATGGCGTCCCTTTCGTCGTGTAAAATCCTCCAGGCAAACCTCCACCACAGTCAAACCGCGACGGCTCAGCTTCGCAAGTGGCTGGAGGTTCAGCACACGGCCATTGCCTTGATCTAGGAGCCGTGGATAAGGGCAGGCCGCATACAAGGACTCTCCAATCTTGGTGGTAAGCTCCTGGTCACCACAGATCACGACCATCCCAGGTCGTGCATCTATATCACGGGTAACCTCAAAACACAGCTCTTAACCGATTTTTGTTGCAGAGATGTCTCTGCAGCAAAGCTGCTAATACAGCGTGATAACGCCACGGAGGTGGTGAAAAATCCAGTTACAAAAAATGCATCAGGTTCAGGAGTACAACGGGATGGCGCAAATTCTGTGGCAGCATCGAATCTTGCCAGCAAGCTAACAGAGTAAGGAAAGTTTTAGCGCAACAGTATGCACCTGGGCCCGCTACACTCCGTAAACCTGACAACACACTAACATCCTCGCCAGAAGAAACGAGACGCGTCCTCATTGAAACTCACTTCCCGGGATGCATTTTCACACAGGTAATTGACTGGCAGGATGTAATTCAGACACCATCAGATAATGATTAGTTTTACGCTAACAGGATGACCACGTTGGAGAAACTCCAATGGGCCATCCGGAGCTTCCATCCTTTTAAGGCAGCTGGTCCTGACGGAGTATTCCCAGCCTTACTACAGTGGGGGGGCATCTCTGTCGCCATGAAACTGCTGCCTTTACTGAGAGCGTGCCTGGCCTTTAGATACGTTCCTAAAGGATGGAGGGAAGTGAAATTAATATTCATCCCTAAGCCAGGTAAGGGTGACTACACAAACGCCAAATCCCACCGACCAATCAGCCTGACCTCTTTTCTACTAAAGACTCTGGAAAAGCTGTGCGATAGGGAGCTCAGGGATGGTGCGTTGAAGACTATACCGTTACACGGTAACCAACATGCATACAGCTCAGGTAAGTCGACTGAATCTGCCCTTCATCTGGTGGTCAGCCAGATAGAGGAAGCGATTCATCAGAAAGGCACTTGTCTGGGCACATTCATAGACATCGAAGGAGCCTTCGACAAAACCAACTTCTCCAGTATCAGCAGCGCCCTCTCCAGGCATGGAGTAGAACAGGTACTAACGGACTGGATCACAAGCATGCTAAGCAAACGAGTGGTTCGCCTTGAAGGCGAGCAGCAGATGGCCATGATAGCCAGAGGGTGCCCCCAGGGTGGGGTCGTGTCCCCCCTTCTATGGAATCTGGTGATTAATGACCTCATCACCAAACTCAACGCCAACCGCTATTACACAGTAGGATACGCTGACGACCTCGCCATCCTGGTTTCGGGGAAGGTAACGGGCACGGTATGCAATCTTACTCAGCAAGCGCTACGTATAGTAGAGAGATGGTGCAGGGAATTCGACCTTTCAGTTAACCCCACTAAAACTGAACTGGTCATGTTTACTCATAAACGGGCTTTAGGCCCTTTTCGTCTACCTAAACTGTTCGACACTGAACTCCAGTTAACCAACGAAGTCAAGTACCTCGGAGTGACACTAGACAGTAAGTTAAACTGGAGCAGTCATCTGGACAACAAACTGAACAGGGCTTGCATAACCTTTTGGCAGTGCAGGAGAATGATAGGTAAGAAGTGGGGCCTATCTCCTAAAATAACACTTTGGCTGTATACCGCAGTGATCCGCCCCATGATCACCTACGGGGCTGTGGTCTGGTGGCCCCGCACCAAGCTAGTTACAGCCGCCAACAAACTACAACGCATACAAAGGCTAGCCTGCATGGCGACTACAGGCTGCATGAGGACTACCCCGACTGCAGCAGTTGAAGCCATCCTGGGAATCCCACCGCTCCATCTGTTCATACAGCAGGAAGCGACGATGGCGGCAGTACGTCTTAATACACTAAATCTCTGGGGCAAGAGTTCTACACCACACACCATGTTGCTTGAGGAACTTCACAAGGAGCTCCCCATTACAAAAGCCATTAACGACAAGGTACCCAAACAATTTATCTATACATATAATAAAACAGTAACGAAAGAAAAACTGTACATTGAGAATTTTCGAGAAAAAATAAGTGGCTTTTGTTAGAAAAACGTAACTGATGACAAAAAGTGACTTTTTAGAATTTTTGTCTATTTGTCAGTGTGTATAGTACGGCTTCACGCCAAAACTACTGGATAGATTGAATTGAAATTCAGCAAAAATGTTCTTTGTAAACCAAGGAAGGCTTTAGGCTACATATTATCACGCCGTATGTTATGGGAGGTAAGCAATATTGATTTTAAAAGGTTTTGGTTCGTAATTGAATGCACAAAATAATTGAATGCCCAAAATGACATGTTATTTATTTAGTTAATAAAAATTTTACCCTGGAAACATAACAATCACGCTATTTTTATAAAGGAGCGGGGCAGTAATATTATAAATTGCAAGGGAACAGCTATTTCAACAATATGTCAACAGGGAATTTAGCGGTATGGTCAGGCGACCGTTTACCGCGCTAAATGGTGCGAGTTCAAATCCCGTATTATTATTTTTTTTAAATCGTAAAATTATGTTTTTTTTAGTTTTTGCATTTTTTATGTGCATTAGGAACGATACTGTTATGAAATCTGAGAACTATACATGTCCTATCTAATTGTATGGGGAGTTTCACACCAATGTTACTAAACAGATTGATTGGTGGTACAATAAGCTACACTATCATAAAGTCAAGTCAAACTTTTGGTTCTAAGTTATATCTTACCAAGCACATTTGTTGTTTGTGGAGTTGACACTCCAAACGCAACAGCAACAGCGACAAAGGGCGCGTGCTTATAGATTGCTCTTTAATCGTGTGGGATGAATGCACTATGGCGAACAGAAAAGCAGTAGAGGCGGTAAACAGGACTTTGCAGGACATCCGCAGGAACCAGCAAATGATGGGTGGCGTTACAGTTCTGTTAAGCGGCGATTTCCGACAAACGCTGCGCTGATGAGGTGAATGCTTTGTTGAAATGCTCTTTCTTATGGCCACATATTCATACGTTGCGCTTAACGATGAATATGAGAGCACAGCTCGGCGGGAATGTACACGCCCAAGAATTTTCTGATGTTCTCTTAAAATTGGGTGAGGGAACGCTACCAGTAGACGGTGGCCAGGTGTATCTACCTGAGATACTTGGGAGAGTGCTGTCCACCTTAGAAGATTTGATACGCCTGGTAAACGGGGACATCAATAGGATACCGCACCAAGATAATTCTTGGGTGTGTGAACGAGCCATTTTAACACCCAGAAACGACCAACCTTCAGCGATCAATGAATGTGTTCTCGCGGAAATTGAGGGAAATGAAGTGATCTACACCTCGATAAACACTGTTATCGACCAAGATGACGCTACACATTACCCTGTAGAATTTCTCAATTTCCTCAGTGCAAGTGAACTACCAGCTCCCACCATTAAGCTAAAGGTCGGTGTCCCAATTATGCTTCTTCGGAATCTCACTCCGCCGAAACTGTGCAATGGGACCCGGCTCAAAGTCGTCTCGCTGCAGAGAAATATCATTGAGGCGGAAATTCTAACGGGTTGTGGTGTCGGCGAGACAGTGTTTATACCACGTATACCACCGATTCCCCACAATTACCCCTTTTTTTTTCGGATGGGAAGTCATCAAATGACCCGTCCCGCTCTGGGTGGAGCGGAAGGGAGTGTCAGACTCTTACTGACTAAAACCCACCCGTGTTCCTTCCTTAGCCCTTTATGTTCCGGGCCAGCGGTAACCCTTTCAGACAATCCCGCTGACCCTGCAGGCTTCGGCCCTATGGGGCCCCTCCTCGATGCTGACATCTCTTTGAGGCGCGCGTAGAACACGTACGCGCCGTCCGGCACGGGCCTGGTCCTGATCGAACGGTGAGCTACCCATTACTCTTCGCCCGCAGGCCCGCGCCTACGGTGGCCGGGAGTCGTCCCGTGTCTCCCGACGCCCGGAGCGTCTCCTGCGGCGGCTGGGACGGGAGGCTCTCTCCCTCATCCGTCCCGCCACCTCCTTTGCTAGCATGACTGCTTCGCAGAAGGAGGTGACTGCCTCCCACTCCCTCTCGCCCCGGACCATGGCTTGCACCAGGGCCGGACGCGAGAGGTCGCCGCCGCTGCCGATCGCCTCTACGAGGACACGGCGGTGCTCCTCCCAAGCGGGGCAGACCTCCACCGTGTGCTCCATCGTGTCTTCTGGGCGATCCTGGCAATGGTGACATCCGGCCACAATTACCCCTTTCAATTCAAGCGCGTGTAGTTTCCTGTGAGCGTGTGCTTCGCAATGACAATAAATAAGTCACAGGGGCAGACACTGAAGGCTACGGGTGTCGACCTCAGGACGAGCTGCATCTCACACGGACAACTGTACGTCGCTTGCTCCCGCGTCACCAGTCCTGACTCGCTGTATTTACATATTGAATGAGACCGAGGGAAAAACAACGAACGTTGTTTACACAGAAGTGTTACAGTAAATTATAACACTTCTGTTATTCGACGTCTCCTAAATTTCTTTATTAACCTGACCTCTCTTACCAGTAAATTAACTACATAACTTTCAAATTTTGAGTTTACTAAGCCAAATAGTTTTTGAGGGATCTATAAGCTATAGTACAGTATGAGACGCATCTTTTGAGTGTTTCTGTAAATCATCAAACTATCACTAATTTATTTTGGCAAATGGAACACCTGATGCAGAACCGCAAGAGATCAGCTAAAGTATAAGAGATGTAAAAATGGTGCCATAGCAAAAATATTCCACGTGAAGAGCATTTTCTGCTGTGAGAATAAATTTGAAGATCAGGAATACCTGTTGTGGAACTCCAAAGCCCAGCGACACTATAACATATAGGAATGACGTCTTAGGCTGGTTTTAGAGTCGCGCTGACCGCACGCTGATCGTCGGCGCGGACAGCGAAACGTATGAGCCGTCAGCGCTGAGCGGTCAGCGTTACTCAGAAACGCTACCTTACTACATAGCATATCGACCCATCAGCGCTGACCATCAGCGTGCGGTCAGTGCGACTCTAAAACCCGCCTTAGCAAAAGTTGTTTAGTCTGATGGGCATTTCCTGTTGACTTACAAAAATGAAAGATCTGAAACGTCTCGAATCGTCTCGCGCATCACGCTGTTTTCCCGTCCCCGGGCTCTTAGAATTCGACATCAGACGTTTGAGATCTTCGATTTTGACGACCCCGTTGTCGCTGGCATAAGCCACAGGATCCGCGTACGAAGTCGCGGGCAGAAGCTAGTCTTTGATAAAAAATACAAGATCCAACTTCACGAGGATCGTCGATGCGAGGGGCTAAGCCCTGCAGAGCTGCGAATCTTGACGGATGGATCCAAAACAGGTAGTGGAACAGGTGCTGGAATCTTCTCGGAGGATTTCAACATACATATAGCCACTCCACTGGGGGTTCACAACACAGTGTTCCAGGCCGAGTGCATGGGTATTACTCTGGCCGCTTCAGCCATTATGGCCAGGGAAGTGAAGGACCACTCAGTCCGCATACTCTCAGACAGTATGGCTGTTCTGCAAGCGCTGAACAGTTACACAGTTGACTCTGGGCTAATATACGAGTGTCACCAGCGCCTCAATCAGGTGGGTAACCTCAATAAAGTAACCATTCAATGGATCAAGGGACACAGCGGCTCGCGGGGCAATGATGCAGCCGACGAGCTTGCCAGGAGAGGGTCGAGCATGGCACCGGTGGGACCTGAGCCCATCGCGCCACTCCCCTTCGGGTTTCTACGCACTCTGGTAAGGAAACGCACCAGAGACAAGCACGACAAACTTTGGACGGATCAAGGAGAATGCAGGCAGGCTAAGGAAGCACTTCCCGCATTGGACGCCCGCCTCACGAAACAGGTTCTTCGTCTAACCAAGCAAACGCTGCGTATAGTTACTGCAGCTTTAACTGGCCACGGGTCATTTAATAAACACCTCTATGTCATAGGAGTAACAGACAGTCCGCTGTGCAGAGCCTGCATGGAGGATGACGAGACAGCGGCACATGTGCTGCTAAACTGCCCGGTAGTCGCCACGTACAGGGCAAAGTACTTCGGTAACCCAGGTACCCTACGTGAGACGGTCAGTAACATCAAGACGTTGCTGGCCTTCCTTGAGGATGGAGGATGACGAGACAGCGGCACATGTGCTGCTAAACTGCCCGGTAGTCGCCACGTACAGGGCAAAGTACTTCGGTAACCCAGGTACCCTACGTGAGACGGTCAGTAACATCAAGACGTTGCTGGCCTTCCTTGAGGAGCTGGGGTGGATCGAATAATAGTCGATTTTCCCACCCGTACGCAAAATACGCGCTTTGTCGTGGAGTTGCGGAAACCAGCCCGTATTACCTATTACCTATTAGCTGCGGCAAGTGTGTTTGCACCGACTCTGGCAGTCTGTGGATGTGCATTATCATGCATAAACAGAAATGGAGCACTAAATTGAGTCCGCAAAGGAATGACATCTGATCAAATTAACATCTAAACCAGCTTCCAACATTCCCACGGCTCTGATCATTTCTTCTCGGCTCAAATGACGTCGTCTCTCCATAATAAGGTTTTTTTCTATTGATTCCACTCAGAAGTATGGCAGAAACTTCCAAGGAGTTACAAAAAATATAATTAATAAACCAGATTTTTAGAAACTAGCAAAAACGTGCTTGAGCCCTAGACAAAAAGTAAGTTGTTTCATCTATTAACATTCTGCCACAAAGTTCGGCGGCTCTTCTCGCTGTGCTGCCGTCACGGTATGACACTTGCAGAATAGTCGACATCGGATCAGTTACCAAATAAGAAAAAAATGTTGCTGTACTCACATATTATTATAGCACAAATCGCATTCGAGATCGGTATAATTGTGCGCGAACTTGACGATGGGCACTCTGGCGTTCAAGATGCGCTGCACGCGCCGCGCGCCCGTGACGCGCAGCTCCAGCAGCTCGGCCACGCTCTGCATGTGTCGCGCCCAGGGCGCGCGCCCTCCCTCCGCGCGCTTGTCCTGGTACACCAGGCGCCGCCCAGGGTCGCACTGCAAGCACACTCCTACACTCTCATGTGCTATTCGTACAATATGTGCTTTTGCGCGCATTTTACAATGCAATATCTGAAGATGAGTAACTATGCAAAAATTTAAGTTAATTCTTAATAGTAGAATACGGTCGGAGACGCGAGCATTTGTCCCGCGGCGCTGCGACACGCTACGCGCTGGTGTCAATCGTGTCTCTGACCAGCATAGCTATTCACAACCATTCAATACGGTTCCATGGCGAATTGAACATCAGTCAATGTTATCGAAGGAGTCCTCTAAACGCTGTTCACAAATCTGACACTCGAATTTTTTTACAGTTTAATCCAAACAGACGACCGCTATTCTTCCGACAGCTATTTGCAGTCGGGGATTAGGCAAATCAGGTAACCGAAAATGTGTCATTTTCCACTTGGAACCCTGTCGAGTGATTGTGAATAGCTATGCTGGTCCAGATATCGTCGCTCGCATGACTAAAAGTCCTATCACATTTTTTAGCTGATTTGAGTTAGGACAACTACATTTTTCTATTCGTGATTCTTTACATTTTGTTGCCTTTCAAAATAGTTATTGTTTGAGATCCAAATAACATAGAGGTACGACGGTTAGTGAAAAATGTAAAGAATCACGAATCAATAGAAAAATGTAGTTGTCCTAACTCAGATCAGCTAAAAACTGAGATAGGACTTTGAGCGACGATTATGACGTAATTTTAGATGTACATCAGAACGTTACGCCAATCGAGGTATGAAGCTGGCTGCTACACCAGTTTTTAGTGACGATTTTGTGACACATAAAGAAGTCAGCCAAATAATTTGTGACAGTCACAGAACAGTTCGAAAGTTAGAAGCATTATAATTATATATGGCCGAACGGCCTCATATCAGAACGTGTGGCCAATCTGAATCTCCATAACTGAAGACCTTAGAGAAACTGTTACTGAATAGAGAGTTAGTGACGCTTTTGTGACAAACAACCACTGCTTTACTTGTACTCGTAATGCCACCGCGGTTAAAAGTTAAATGAATTTTAGTTCCCCGAATATCAGGCCATTTGGCCTACGTGACATTCACAACTGAAGACCTGAGAGAAACCGTTAGTGACGACACTGAAACGACTTTTTATTGCTTTAGTTTTTTTTGCGACGGGCGCCCCATTCAATTGTAAAGAATAAGCTATTTCCATAATATAAATACACGTAAAAAATGAAATTGTGATAGGTAGGTACCTAAATTTAGATTAACTAAAACTAACAAGTAATTTCTTATAATAAACCCGCTAGTATAACAAGTTACAGAACTTAGCGATGGAAAGTTCAAAACCTTCGTCAAACGTGTCCTTATCAAAAGAGCATATTTACTTATAAGATTTACGATTGACTAGGTAGGTACCTACTCGTATGTTGAAGACAAGGTAGTTTGGTAATAACTCCTTCTGCACGTCATGTGGCTTCCCTGGCACCTCATTAACGGCATATTATATGTAAATGTTATACTATGTAAATGTTTATTAATTGCTCCCAAATTACGATGTTTGTTTGTTATTCTTTGACATAATCTTTTTTATTATTTTCTTCTTTTTTATATCATTATAATATACGGACAATTCTAATTTCAACTCTTTACTAGTGCTTGTAATAGCAATCACATGATTTGGTTTTAATATTTTGTTTATCTTTTTGATAGATTTTATTACATTTTGCGAATGTGAAAATGTTGTAGGCCTTGTACACTGTATATTTGTAGACCTTTTTTACCTGATACTTGTTGACAGGCCTACGCTGTCCTACCTATTAATTCTGCAATTTGAAAACTTGTATATGGCTATTATTTTTAAAAGAGTAGGTAACCATCGAGGTTCTTGCCGGCTCTTCTCCATAGGAAACAACCTGCTCCTAGCTTCCGACGTTTCATAAGTGCCCATTTATGTTTATGGGAAATAAAATATTTATATTTTGTTTTTGAAGTGAAAACTTCTTTAGGCGCGTAGGGCATTTTTTGAGATGGGGAAAAACCATTGAACTCGCGGCATTGTTACCGTAAGTACACCGCGCGTGTTTTGTTTATAAGACGATTAAATAAAAACTGGCCAAGTGCGAGTCGGACTCGCACACGAAGGGTTCCGTACCACAAGGCAAAACGCCGAAAAAAACACGTTTGTTGTATGGGAGCCCCCCTTAAATATTTATTTTATTTTGTTTTTAGTATTTGTTGTTATAGCGGCAACAGAAATTCATAATTTGTGAAAATTTCAACTGTCTAGCTATCGCGGTTCTTGAGATACAGCCTGGTGACAGACAGACGGACGGACGGACGGACAGCGAAGTCTTAGTAATAGGGTTCCGTTTTTACCCTTTGGGTACGGAACCCTAAAAAAATACCCGCTTCGGAGGTGTTCCGCTGTCCTCGGGATGTACTCGGTTTTAATGTATATCCGATGTCAGTGAGTGATGGCAAAGTATTCTGTTTGTGTTTTGTTTTCACTTCTGTCGCCACTCCCGGAGTGCCACCGCTTTTTTTTTTTATGTCACTTGGTTTTTAACCCCTGACAAAAAAGAGGGGTATTATAAGTTTAGCGGATGTATCTGTGTGTCTGTCTGCGCCATCGTTGCTCCCAAACCGCTCAACTTATTTTTTTTAAAGGTTACTTGTTTTGTGCATCAAGGTGGCGGACATTTGCGGATAATTTCTAAGATTTTTATTTAGTCTTGAAGCTGTTGTTTGTAAAAATTCTAAATAAAGATGGAACTTTTGTATTGCTCTTGTACACCTTAAACCATGGATACTATTGGATACCCTACATTAATGATACGGCCGAACGTCGACTGACATAATCATTAAACAATATGGTTAATTTTAGCTGGTCATTTCATGAAACATCCATTTCATGAAATGATCATTTTAAGAACTGCCCATGACATATTATAATTATAACCGAGAGAAAAGTTAATATAAATCTAAATAGAGTATTTACCATTTCTTCTGTTAGTGTATTGGTCAACACAAGATCCAAGTCACACCCCATTTTGCCAAAACCATTGATGGATGAGCCAAATGGTCTCACAGCTATGTTGGCATACAGGCTCTCGAGTACACACTCAATCTGAAAATATGTTTAGTCAATTTAGTGAAAGAAATGTCAAAATAATACAGGTTGAGATAGATGTCCAGATGTTGTTAATGTAATTATACATATAGGGTGTTTGGAAGCTGTATACAAAGCCTTATAGGGGTGATACTTGACACCATTTAGAGCATTTTGAGCCATACATGTCTTAGACAAAGTATGTTTTTTTTATTTTTTATGCAGTTATAGTTGGAATGTTATTTTTGACTAAAAGTTTGCAGTTAAAAAAATAGATACTTTGTGTACAATATGTATGACTCAAAATGCTGTAAATGGTGTCAACTATCACTCCTTAGCTTTGCAGCTTCCAAACATCCTGTATAATAATTATTTTTACTTCAAGATACAAACATCAGTTTAGCCCTGGCTCTTGTACTAGGAGTTCCTGTGTCACAAGAGCCAGAAAGTTGATGAGTTTATTTTGCTTTGATATCATGAAATTGAAAGGGGATTGAAGATTTTTGTATGGAGCCTGACATAACTACTGCAGATTTTTTTTTTTTAATTGCTGCCGTATATGAAACCTATAATAATATAAATCTATAGCCAACATCAATGCAAACGAAAAATATGACCAAACTTTCACATTTCCGAGATATTGATTCCAATTCCAATTTTATAGTAATGCTGTGTTGGTCTAAAATGAGTGATGTGCGTTGTCTAAAATTGGCTTCTGCCCGCGACTTTGTCCGTATAAAATTTCTAACATTCACACTTGGGAAAGGAATTTCGTAACCCTTTTCTTAGTAGATACCTACTCTTCACAAAGAACACACCCTCCGAATTTCATGTCTCTAGGATCAGCGGTTTAGGCTGTGCGTTGATATATCAGTCAGTCAGGGCTTCTATGTTGTCTTTGCAGGAAATGGTCAATCTATGTGCCAATTTTCAAATCTGTTTAACGGTTTACACATGATTGAGTAACAAACATCCAAACATCTTCACAAGCTTTCACATTTATTATATTACTAGCTTCTGCCCGCGACTTCGTCCGCGTGCGGCTCCTAAGGGTCACAGCGTGATGTTAAATAGCCTATAGCCTTCCTCAAGAATTGGGCTATCAAATGCAAAAAGAATTCAAATCTGACCGGTAGTTAAAGAGATTATCGCGTTCAAACAAACAAACTCTTCAGCCTTATTATTAGTATAGATAAAAAACTCTATGGCCCATAACTCCTTAATAGGTACCAACTCTTAACATCTTACACACGTGATAACTTTTAAACGAAATATCCGATTGAGATGAAACAAAAAGTATTTTACTTCTTCATAAATACTCTTGATAACATAATGCTTAATTTCGATAAAGATTAATATTACATATTTAACGTAGTTTTTTTTTCTTCAGACGATTTAATAATTATTTTGAACACAAAATCGGTTATTGTGAGTAAACCATGATAGCTAGACATATGTTCTCGCGGACTTTTTTGTAGGTCTTAATGGGCTCTACAAACCCGTAGTACATTATTTTGTTCTATTGTCAATAGTTTTTGCAGCGCACGCAAAAATAGGTTTTCGATTTTACACCTTGTGTTACAAAATAGCAATTTTATTACGGATCCCTAATTTTGAAGAAAAAAAATATAGCCTATAGCCTTCCTCGATAAATGGACTACCCAACACTAAAATAATCATTCAAATCGGACCAGTAGTTCCAGAGATTAGTGCGTTCAAACAAACAAACTCTGCAGCTTTATAATATTAGTATAGATAATATAAAATTAGTAGGATAAAATAGTATGATTGTTTTCAATTTAAAATATTAACATTATACATTTACCTGTCTTGCCACCATGTATCTTAGCCTAGCACCCAAATCATTCAGCATAGTTCTATCATACAACAACTGTATCTGATCAGATACTGTTTCGCAGTTCATTAACTCCTTAAAGAGTTTGTCTTCATTAACTTGTTCATTTCCATTTACAGAAGCCAATGTTGCACTATGTATTGTAAATGTTTCCTTTTTTCCTGAAGCTGCCCGAAACCAAAGGAATGGGGAATTCAGCGCCATGATGTCAAGGTCTTTCTGGTGAGTACTGCATGATTGGAACACTTGTTTCAAGTTTTCTTCCGAACTGAATTCAACGAGCATAAAGTGCTAAAAATAAATGTTTACTTGGATGAAATAATAGGAGTATTATTTTCTACAAGTAGATACCTTATTGGCTCATGGCGTGTTAAAAACAGCTAGAGACATTACACTCAAGTAAGTATGTACCTCTCCACCAGTGTTTTTGTAATGATGTATTCCGTTGATGAGGGCATATTTTGAGCAGTAACTATATAATTCATTGAACGAAGCCTCTGAGTTAACCTGCACGACGACACTCCGTTTCGCTTCAGCTCTCCTTTGGGCGACAATCTCTTCAAATGACACAAACTTCTTGCTAATACCTAAAATATATACATAACCTCTAAGTTACCTTCTTATCAATATATCATAAAAGGTATGAGCAACTGGTACCTGATGATTTCCGTAAATAAAGGCATTTACATGTAGATTGGGCACAGTTTAGTAATTTCTTAAACAAATGTGTTTTTCCTTTATTTACTAAAGTTTGAAATATTACAGACATTTTCACTTTGAACCCCTGTCAATCTGTCTTACTGATCTGTCATTCATAGGCCGCCAGTGTGACCAACTTTAAATTAGAGATCCTGCCCCACTTAGGCAAGAAAGCTGACAAATCCTGCCAAAATCGAAGGCACAAAATGCCAAAATAATGCCAATATAATTTAAAAATTTAAAATAAATAGACACATTATTTTTTTGAGTTTTATTTAAAATAATTGATCTTAAAGTCTAAAAGTGAACTGAATTAAATTATACATTCGTATTAGCATCGTATTCTTCTTGATCACTTTCTCTAAACATCGCTTTTGTCATTTGTTTAATCATTTCTTTAGTTGGCTGGAATGAAACGCAGTCACCATATTCACTAATGCCCTGTTTAACATGTAAAATAGAGGCGACATGTTTATTAATAAATCTATTCCGCGTTTTTGTTTTTATGAGGTCGATTTGCGAGAATATCCTTTCACAAGCAGCATTCGACAATGGCAAACACAACAAACCTTTTGCAAAATTATGAACATTAACATCCATTTCCATTCTCCATTTTCAGTCTCCATTTGAATTTCGAATTTTACTAATGGCACCCCAAAATTTATCAATATTTAGAGTTGGCTTAGCGTTACTTCCGCCAGATTCTAATAAATCACTAACATCTTCTTTTTTCCTTTCTCGATACTGCATCCTACTCTTTTTGTGGGCTGTAGCAGCTATACTGCCAAATCTGTCAGCTTATATTGCTAATACTGCCAAATACTGCCAGATTTCTAAAACGTCAAACACAAGTGCCAGAGAGTAAAATAAAGGGCTAAACCTGCCAAAAAGGCAGGATCCTGCCACATATGGTCACACTGTAGGCCGCGTTCCGAAATTCCGAATTACTATCGTGATAATCGCTCACAAGCACAATAATAATAAACAAGTACACAGAGTAAGAAGAGCAAGGAGTAATAGTGTTCTGTGAAGAAGAGAAGCTGGATGAATATAGTCTAATTACGAAAATACAGTTGTTTTTTGTGCCGATACAAAGCGCCCCCGCTCGAGGTTCCCAGGAACTAAAATTCATATTAAAATAAAGTTATTAATGTTCCCGATAATGTGTCGATAATTTTCTTCAGCCATTTTTTTACGTCTTTCAAATAGAAAAATAATGTTGCCAATTTCTGCAATTTGATTAGCTGAAACAAATTAGCAAATAGTAGTTTCTAATTTCAAAAGATAAATATAATACGTAATGTTTATTTGTTTGCTAAGAGTACCTAAAACCTAACATCGAAATAAAAGTTACTTTACTTAAAAATTAAGCATAAAAATAACTGGGAGTGATTCGAATTTTTTCTCTTAAGTAATGAGAGGTTTTCTTTTTGAGTAAATTTTAAGTTCAGTGGATCTTTTTCTTTCTATTTCAATAGAACTGAAAATAAATTTTAAAATTAATCAGTCCTGTCAAATTAATCAGCGTCTGACGTAGACAGAGTAAACTACAGACTGCTGCATATATTTTTTTTCATTCGCACAAGAAAAAGAGAAATTCAGAAAAATGAGCTATTTAGACTTAGTGCAGTGTTGTTCTGGGTGTGCGATAATATTAACGTCATTACAAACGTCAACCACTAGCAAAGAAAGGGCGCTTTCCGAATTAGCTATAATCGCTCACAGCGCTCACAACTCACATTATCTCACATGCGTTCCGATTTAGATATTACGATTATGACAGCTGAGAGCTGTCAACAATTCTGAACGCCCGTGAACGCGCTCACAGTGCTTACTCAATGTAAAAACTATATTATTACAGTATTTCTTTGTATAAATACCACATTTCTTCTTCTTTGGTTAGGTGGCGACTATCAGCCCGAAGCACAATTTCGAAAATGCCACGTTAGTTTAATTTTATGATAAGATGCAAATCAAAACAAAACACACACTGACATATCCTCACACACACACACACACTGTCATTTTTGACAGCGCTCACGGTGATATTATTCTAGGGCATGGTCGGCGTTATCGCAAGATGGCGCATGTCATGACGTCATCTGACGATTCACGGGACGTCGTTATCGCGCTCACGCTAATTCAGTACGGGTTTAAGCACGCTCACATCGATTATTTCCCTATCTCGGAACGCAGGGAAAAGAGACAGAGTAAGAATATTTCTGTCCCTTTACTGCGTGTCGGCTAAGCACATCAATGTGCATTGTGCACATTGCACAACAAGTTTGACGTGACGTATGAATGAAATAATAAAAACTACACCGCGATTAAACGGAAAATAAGATCTTTTTCGTGCATAATTCAATAATAGTACATTTGCGCAACTGTGAAAATTTTAAGGCGCAGTGAAATAAGCTGTAAAAATGATAGTATGTATGATGAAGATTGCCGGAATTTTTTGTCCCTTTCGGTGACACAGATACCATGAGTCTATAGATTACTGTCTACGGCGTCTGACGTAAATTGACGTACGTATGAGAAAAGGCAAGTTTTTAATCACGTATAAGTTTTTAATCACGTATGGAGTAGTTAAATAATTGTAATTTAAATTAGTATGAAAACGATGATATCACCCAGCCCGAACGGGAGGCAAATGGATAATATTATTTAATGGAAAACATGCATTCATTTAAGTATCTCTAACTATTGTAATATTATTACATCTAACTTAAACCCATTGTTATTTTTGACAAGTTCTAAAAATAATATTGCCTATAATGGTCATGTTATTATATTATTGTATCAAATTATTATGTTATTATTATCAGTTTTTCAATATATAAATGTTGACGTGACAACGTCTTAAATTAGGTTGCGACTGGGAGTCACTTATGAAAAAGTGTAACGCGCGGTAACGTTACGATGAGTCACCGAACGAGAGAGAGGCCCGCCGAATGCCTTGCGTCTCTCTCCCACTCAACTATGATCGGATGATCGGTCGTTGTCACGTAAAATCTTCGCCCGTAAAACCGACTTTACAGGCAACCATTTTGTTTTTTAATCTACAAAATGTTACATCTCTACTTGATGGCTATTTTTAAGTGTTTATTATTTGAGGGTTTGGGCGCTGATAGCTGAAATACAGGCTTTCGCCTAGTTCGGCTACAGATGTCTAATTCATTTGTTACAAGAAATTATAGCCACTAAGATAATAATTATGTGTATCTTTGTAAACAATTATTGAATAAACTTATTATATTATTATTATATTATTATCTATGTATTCGACTGAAAGACTTGTATCTATGGTCATGAATAAAAAAATATAAAAAATCAAATTTGACATTTGTTATGTCAAAGTGTTCATCAGGTATTCAGGTTATGTAGAAAACAATACCGTTTTGTGTGCCATTTTTGAATGAAAGTGTTTTTGAAATTAAAGGAATTAGTTCACAATGGGCACTAGGATACTACTGCAACTGGCAGCTCCAGCGTTAACCTGCTTGAGATCAACAATCTATCCAAATGTAGTTAGAGGTAACGAGAGGATTATTTTTTCCAATGCGGTGAATTTTACAGCAACTCGGAATTATGCGAAGAGCAAAGACAAAGGAAGAGACAAAAAAGGTAAAGGAGCTAAAGTGGAGATTAATGTCGCAGCAATATCTGAGATTGTGCCTGTGGATAAGATGAAAGAACGATGCAATTCAGCTATTGACAGAATGAAGGAAGATTTTGCTAAGAACCTGTCCTTGCGATCCACAACTGGCTCTATAGAGTCACTGATGGTGAAGTTTGAGGGTAAAGATTGCGAGCTACAGGAACTTGCTCAAATAGTACGTAAAAATCCTAAAACTATTGTTATAAACTTTTCTTCCTTTCCACAAGCCATACCAAATGCATTGAGAGCCATTCAAGGATCGGGGCTGAATCTGAATCCTCAGCAAGACGGCACTACATTATATGTGCCCGTACCCAAAGTCACAAAAGAACATAGAGAGGCGTTGGCGAAGAATGCAAAGGCATTGTATATAAAATGTAGAGATTCAGTCAAAGATGTACAGGCAGACTTCATCAAAAAAGTTAAGAAACAAAGTAGTGTGTCTGAAGATTTGGTATTTAATGTAACTAAACAAATCAATGCAATATGTGATGAGTACCAGAATCAAGCCAAACATATTTATGACATAAAACATAATGAACTGGTTGGGAAGTCTTGAAACTGATAATAAATACCTTGTTAGGGTTGAGTGATCTAGATTTGATAATAATAAAAAATAAAGATCTTATAAAAATTTTGTTTCATTATTAAGTACCTAATTTGTTGTTGTGTGCAAATTTTAGCCAGCCTATCAAAGGAGAGGTCAAAAGTGGTATAATATTCCGAAGATTTTTAAATGCTAATGTGATGTACAGTCAATATAACCTCCTCCTTTTTGGAAGTCGGTTAAAAAGAGATAAGTATGCAGGATCGTCGGATATAGTTGAAGTTTAGTAAGAAACCAATGGATGTTCTCGAATAAAATTTCATTTTATTAATAGAAAACAAACAGCTCATTTATCAATTCAGACGACAACATCCATCGGTTTATTAGAAAGATTCAAACTCTTTATTGCATTATTATTTTTAGTGCTCATCTAATATTTCGGGACATCGCCAAGCGGTTGGTTGACTCTTCACGTGACCAGAGGGCTGGCCTATTTTTAGCCCAAAGAATAAGCCTTTTGGGCACTTATGCCACTGACAGCGATGATTTTCAATTATTTGTGAACTCCTTTTTTCCCAGTACGGTTGTTCACGGTTAGCCCAGTTTGGTTGATATCCTTTGCCGCTCATTTTCACTCTCAGCTTTCAATAGACAGACTCTATACTTTTCTTTGTCCAAGTTGGGCGGAGTCATTGTCACGTCAGGGCTGCCAACCGTGAAATATAAATAATGTTTGTAGTTAGTGATGCAAGCATTTAAAAAAAACGGGCGGTTGTAAAAAATAAATGTAATGCCCAAAAACATCAAAATAATTACCCTCTTTCAGCCCATATAAAAAATTTAAAAAAAATAGCTCAGAAGGCTGTTTAAATTTTCCAATGTTGTCCCACTGCATGTCCAAGGCCTCCTTCCATCTTTCAGTCATCAGTTTTCCCGGTGTGGGCTAAGGCCAATCCTTCAAAAACGAGTCTAGCCTCCCTGCTCGCCATCTCTATAAGCCGCTTTGTCGCTCTGCCAGTTGAGATCGATGGAGTTGTTATTTTTGACCATTGCTCGTCCGACATGCGAGAGATATGACCAGCCCAGTTCTATTATAACCTAGTAACTGTAAGGCCAGCATCAGCTATTTAGGTTTGGGACAAAGTCGAAATACATGTTCGTTTGTGCTTCTTTCGTACGTTTATAAGTTTGTCACACTGGATGCGTTCTACGGTCTGCGGTTAGGTCAAAGTGAAGTGTTGTTCCTACATGATCAATGATATTTTAAGTGTTTTACTTATAATATCATTGTATGTACAGACGCCAGCAGGTCAACCTACCCGAAACTGTCAGATTTTCCCAATCAACCTTGAACCTTATGCTTTAGCAGTAAAGTCGAAAATCTATTAAAGAAATCTGACAGATTTTAGTAACTTGATGTGCTGGCGTCCGTACATGATACGGGCTGTGTTTACTTTGACCTGACCGCGGATCGCAGAACGCATTCAGTGTGACAAATCCTTTAACACGGGCATATCTTAGAGGTAAGAAACTTTGAAGGCGGGAAACTGGTCAAGACGCGCTTCACGCCAGAAAAATGAAGTATTCCATTTTCTATTATGTTGCCTACCTTGCTTCTAAAATGATATCATAGATAAGATATCATTTCTATTTAGTTTTTTTTTGACGTTCAAAAGTGCCTTTAATGTGCCTATTTGAAATAAATGATTTGACTTTGACTTTGACTTTGACTTTGATAAATGTAAATGCTTTATGATTTATTTTCTGTAAGTAGGTTTGCACAAACACTTACACGTCAATCATATTTTTTATAAAATTAGATGAGGTCGGCGTTTCCAATCTGACTATTCTGAGAAGAAAGGCCGAAACAAACTCATTAATTGAGAAGTCACAGTCTCTTTTAAAGTCCAGACAAAATCTTGGTCAAATCGTATGAAGACCATGTAGATTGGTGTCTGAACTGGTCTTTTGAGGAAAGAACCACACAGATTGAGCGGACCTGATACCAGTGAACTAATGTTATTATCATTTATACCACTTTATGTGCTCTGAATAAATTATTACGCCTTTCATTGTGATAATTGTGCGTGCTGCGTGTGCAAAAATACAAATTTCCAGATCAAAGAAATCAAAATGACATTGACAGAAAGTTAAAAAAGCAAGATTGTCAATGTCAAATTAGTTTATTTATTTTGCTAAGCAAAACAACTCGATTTCGAAACCCAAGTTTTCAAAAGTAATGGATTCAGGGAACAGAACTCGTAACAATAAATATGATAGAGTTATGTCTCGTGTCCACAATCACTCACGCAACAGCCTAAATTCGAGTTCTTTTGTTACACGCCATGATAAACCGTCGTCTGTAAGAGTTGGCGCGAAACCAGTCGCTTCGAACGTAAGCTCCTCAGGAGTTTTTAATGAACTTCCAACTTTTTTGAATGACTATGTACCCGAATCTAGTCGTGAGAAAGTTAAACGGACATATGTGGTAAAGCCTCGTAAGACTATTAAATCTTTGGACCTCGAATCCTCTCCGCCTCGTACTAAGCAAAGGAACTTGGTTAAAAAGTCATCGAACATTAGGTTGCAGGAATCTGCCCCTTCAGTTTTATACAGCAATGGAGAAAGGTGGTCTGCCACGCATTTAAGAGAGTGTTTGTCTAGCAGATCTCATTCACGATTGAAGGATCTAAAGGTAAAAATTATTGATTTAATCAATTATATCATCATCATTTCAAAGCTGCAAGGCAGCAAAAATGTAATGGGTTTAGTCATAAGTGTATACTTAGTTCAATATTCTATGATTCTGAGATATGATTTTGCTCTGTACTTAGTGATTTGATAAAGTAATAAGGATGTAGATGAGGATAATTTTGAGAAAATATACTAAGGCAGCTGTTATAATGTCTGGGTCCTAAAATAAGGTAACTGCACCATAAAACAGGATTTTAATAGTGCTTCAGAATATACTTTTCTTTTTAACTAGCCTACGCTGCCCTACTCCTGGGCAAAGGCTTCCCTCCACTCCTTCCACATATTGCCAGCCAGTGCGTTGTCCTTCTCACTCACACTTCATGGGATGATTCTTCGTCTCGCTAAAACTAGAATCTTAGTTACGCTCAAGGCAAGCTTTGGTTACACTAAAATCATTCTTGAAGAAATTTATTTTTTTACTGTAATCTAAGAAATAATGTAGCAAGTGCTATACAATTTTAGAATCTTTACTAAATGCGTCAACTTTTAAGGTTACTTGCCAAACTGGCGTAGTACATTTTTTTTTCAGTACAGTAAGTTAAAGTTGGGCGAAGTATTAATTTTTCATTCTTGGTTCGGATGAATATGACATTTTCTTCTAAGTTGGAGCAGTTAGCTAAAAATTTAAAACAACAGATTACACAAGCACTACTCAAGATTACACACAAAAAA
The DNA here is from genome assembly GCA_963082905.1 of Oligia fasciuncula. Classification (NCBI taxonomy): domain Eukaryota; kingdom Metazoa; phylum Arthropoda; class Insecta; order Lepidoptera; family Noctuidae; genus Oligia; species Oligia fasciuncula. Next base: position 20,222,905 of record OY720398.1, read on the forward strand.
GAAAATCTAAAAAAAGTAAAGATTTGTAGCTAAAGGAGCAAAAAAACCATCACAGAGTGTACATTTTTAGAAAAAAAAAAAGAAATTTCTGTAATTTAAAAAATACATGACTAAGACTTTTTTTTATATTTTTCTGGTAACTATTATGATTTGCCCTGTCACCCGATTCCGGCTTGACGTTGAGTTTTGGGACACCCTGTATATGTAATTATAAATTTATAATAAATCAAGTTCTAACCATATCATGCTCCAGTACAAATTGTGATTGGGGAATGAACTGTTTTGCTTGAGCATTACTTCAGCTGTTTAGCTAGCCACTCTTAACAGGTTCCAGTGCGGTAAACGAGACACAATAGAAGTTTTGTTGTTAAGACCGTGATAGCCGCATAGCACCCTAGAAAGTTTTAACCAATAACTTCTTTGGTAATAAGACTCCTAATGACCATCATCAACAACACTAGCTCTCTTGCAGTTTTAGTTTAGTTTCCTACAAACAGGCGCGACACGCGACGCGAATCGCGCGCGACAAAAAGACACCGCAAGTCGCGCAACGAGCGGTGCCTTTGGGTCGCGCGCGATTCGCGTCGCGTGTCGCGCCTGTTTGTAGGAGCCTTAATACTGCACTCTTGATATTTTATAAAAAAAATAAATAAAATACATTTATGTTACTCTGCTTTATTGCTAACCTCCTCATTGTTGATTTAATTTATACTTCTATTATTTATTTGTAACAATTTGTAATTGGCACACAACCTTTATATTTTAAGTTAGCATTTTTATTTGTTTGTAAATCTTCCATGCAGTGTAGTACTTTATGTATTTTTTTCATGTAATGACAAGATTTTATAAAAAAAATACGCATAATTACTTTTGATTATTTCAGGATGAAATAAAAGCTTACAAAGAGACTGAGAAGTTGATGAGGCTGCGGAGTAGTTTGTTCAAGAAGTGTGGTGTAGTGCTGGACGATGTGGGGAACATGGCAGAGGACAAAGCTGTGCAGGCCCAACTTGTGGATGAAGCTACTGATAGTGAGCTATTTTATATCTTACTAGATAGAACTAGTATTTTCCTCATAGACTAATGGCAGAGAGTGGCACTCATCATGCCTAAGGCGCGTCGCCTTCGATCTCGAACGCGGCGAAGGTGCCATCACCTCTGGCTCTACAATGTGGAACCCTGGACATCTGTGTAATGTTCGTCTAATAATGTGTTTATGTTAAACGCCATCTTTTGATCAACACAATGAAATTAGTTCTTGTGTTAAGAACTAGATGGCGCTCGCTACCTCAAAGTAGATGAATGTTTGATTAAGAACTATCTTCCGACCGATTTCGGTCTCGGTGGCCAATCTCAACGGAAATTACCCAGGTACGCAGGAAATATTATAGTGCACAAGTGTATGCGCAAATACAGGTGCACTCTCTGTTCCTTTACTCTCATAGTCCGATGAGACGGCAATCCTACACGACCGGGAGAGATCAGGCGCAGGACCAACGGCTTTACGTGCTTTTCGAGGCACGGGGGTATTAAACCGCCAACTTCCAAACTCCGGACTGTTACTAAGAAATTCCTAATACCACTATGTCCGACCTGGGAATCAAACCCAGGACCCCATGCTCAGCAGTCGCATTTGCAACAACGAGATCAACGGGGCACTGGCAGTCACTAGAGTAGTACCACATCATCAATTCATCACCTGTCTAGCCCTTTCCGACTATGTTGGGGTCGGCTTCCAGTCTAACCGGATGCAGCTGAATACCAGTATTTACATGGAGTAGATTTTGCCTTAAGTATCGTTGCTTACAGCCTGTATCAGCAATAATATCAGATTATAATATACAATCGTAAACCATGTTTTTTTATTGCTCACACGAGATGCCTACATAATTATTGCTTTAAAATAATAGGTATACCATCTGCCTAGCCTTTTCTCAACTATGTTGGGGTCGGCTTCCAGTCTAACCGGATGCAGCTGAATACCAGTATTTACATGGACCGACTGCCCCATCTGACCTTCACAACCCAGTTACTGGGTAATACGATACCCCTTGGTAAGACTGGTTGTCAGACTTTCGGGCTTCTGACGACCCATAACGATTGTCAAAGATCCACGAATCACAGCCGAGACCAACGGCTTAACGTGCTTTTTTAGGCACGGATGGGTCTCGGTATGTAACCCATCCACGAACCAACCGCGGCAAGCGTAGCTTAACCTGATCGATCGACAATACGATTAGGGCCTGTTCATTTAATACGTAAGACAATTTCAACCAATTTCTGACCCACCTCCCCCCTCGAAGAAAACATAAGACCTGAATAAACCCCTCCCCATTGTGAATATTACCTACGTAAGATCAGTACAGACCTATCTACCAAAATTGCAAAGAAAAAGTAGCAATAATTTATAAAATATAATTTTTGCTTTTTTTTAATTTAAATTAGGCACGCGGAATTTCCGTCGCGTATTTTCGGCAGCTGATGTGTCGCTACTCAAATATACGTACAGTATCTGCAAACTCTATGGTGAAAATCATCTATTTCTAGTCAAAATTTTTGAAAAATGTCGCTTAAATAAGCTACTCGTACGTGACATATTTTCGTCTTTGCCTGTACAAATATTCTGCAAACTCAAAATATTTATTTCAATTAAACCATTAAACAGGCACTTATTAAAGAGTTTCAATTAGTCAAAAAGTTGGAGATAGTTGCCCATTCCAAAACGTAGATCTCTGTGGAGAAGAACGGGCAAGAACTTCCAAGGACACTCTTTTAAATCAAGCACTTTGCCTTCGCGTCTTGCAGTTTTGAAATGAAACAAAGAGTGTCAAATGAGGGGTAAGCTCAGATTTCAGAAGTAATATCCAGCCGGAATAGCTCAGTTGAGAGACTGAATATCTGAAGGTCCCTGGTTCGATCCCTGGTTTCGGCATTTATTTTGAAATAATTTAGTTTATTTGTTTGTTACAGACACTGGGCAGACGGCGATGAGGTAAGCGGAATTGGTTAATCAGTTTGACAACAAAAATTTTACTTTCATTGACTGAATTTTTGCACTACTAGCTAGTTAATACAAAAAAAACCGGTCAAGTGCGAGTCGGCCTCGCGCACCGAGGGTCCGAGGGCTCTGTACAAAGTAGGTAAGTAAACCGTATGAAAATTCAGCCGGTAGTTTTTGAGTTGGTCGCGTTCAGACAGACAGATGCGGCGGGAGGACTTATAATAATGTAGTGATCTGTGATAGACGTTTTCCTAAACCACCGTATTACTGACTGATAAGCTGACCGAACAGGGCGTTATGCGACCACGGCTCGCAGTCGGGTTTTAGTTTTTAACTTTATTTTTATTTAAAACTAGCTTCTAACCGCGACTTTGTCCGCGTGAAATTTCTTGTACTTCCGACCCACCCCGTCGCATCGCATCGCCTGCCTGCGCTATTGCCTATTACTTCAATTTGAGTTCTTTCCGACTCTTTTTATCCGGCTTCTAAGAGTCCTAGCGTGGTGTTAAGTAGCCTATAGCCTTCCTCAAGAATCGAACTATCAAATGCATAAAGAATTTTCAAATCCAAATCAATATCTGGTAGATAGTTCCAGAGATTACACCCTACATACAAACTTACAAGCAAACGAATTTTACCTCTTTTTATTATAATACTAGTATAGATATTTCGGAATAGGGATATTTTTTATGAACCTTTTTTAATTGAATTCTCCAAGAGTACGCAACCAATAATGCTTCGTTGGTCGGGTGTTCCACCATGAATTTCTCAGAAGCAAACTCGGAGTTCGAATTCATAGGTACTTGATTGGGCCGTGTTACGTCATAAATACACTATTTTTCATTCAGTCGTACGGAACCCTGAAAGTGGTTTATTTCGTCCTTTCGGAAGAATATAATATGGTTGGAGGTACTTTATACCTGCTGTTAGTGTCACATCTCTTTTGTTCTTATTTCACACATAAAAGCCTGTATTCCCCGGAGTATGAGAGTAGGTTACACTGCCTACAGGATATTTGGCGAGCAAATGATGTTCAAAAAACAAGATGGCGGCGTTAGTTCCGATTTTGGCCACGCGCTAAAAGGATCTTGTACAGCGTAAGTATGAAATTACAAGTTGTTTCCTAATGTGCTAACTTACCTACTGTAAAGTACAGTCCACAGACGTTAATATGGCAAATACAGTTTAAAAAGTTGGGCTTTGTGGAGCGTCGTCTTAGTCATTCATATTATCTGTGCGATAGTCTTTCTCAAAATCAATGTTCTATAGTAACGCCCCGGCCGAGGTAGGTACTGCTAAAACAATAAAAAAAACTTTATATGTCGTAGTTAAGGATACAGTATTTCGCAATATTTCGCAACGCCTCTTTAGCTCAGTGGTAGAGCACTGGTCTCGTAAACCAGGGGTCGTGAGTTCAATCCTCACAGGAGGCATCGCTATTTATTTTTTGTACTTAGTTTTCTTTGTTTCGTTCGATGGTTTTGACTAGTTTTTTTTTTGTTGAAAATGGTGATATCTATCAATCAATGATAAATTGATAACACAATAAAATGGTTGCGTCGTGTTCGGTTAATTTATTTATTTTAAAACAATTATAGTACCTAGTAGTATAGTTTATGGAAAAAGCTTAAATATTCTATTTATCAATTGACGTCATCGCACCGTTTTTCGGGCGATCTGACATCAATCAATAAAAAATCACCAATCATAAATTACTGTCTGTCATCATCATCACCTTTTCGTTTTGCCAATAAAGCTTTTGTTTTGTTTTTAGTCCTCCTTTGATATTCCAAAAAAGAAAATGGATCAAGTTGACAGTTAGGTACTTATTATACTTTTTGAAGATGTCGTGCGGATATGTTGTGTATTTCATATTATTTATAAGGTCCAGTTGAAAACCAGCGTCAGGCACTAGTTATCTCGCATTTTTGCTGAACTGGGCCTTTTTGGCGCTGCCGTGAGGCTCACTTTCCTGCTAAGTTCTTACATCGGACTTTGCACTTTTTTTTATCTTTATTTTTGTTTTTCTGATGTAAGTACGACTATTATCTGACTATCTGGTGTATTGTGTCTTTTAGTCTGTGCTAAATAAATGTATTTTCTTTCTTTCTATAATTTTACACTGGATTAAATTGTTCCCTTTTATCGAGCGAGGTACCAATCCCCGAACGAGTATGTCGCCCCCCCGGGGAGCTTATTGCTGCCCGAAAACTTGCCTGATGATATGTGCGAGAACCTGTTAGTTGAGAGACCAGAACTGCAGCCCATTCTAGCTCCTTTAAGAAAAACAAATCTTCGGCGCCCTAAGACGTCGTACACAAGGAAAACAACCGCAGAGTCCGACAGCGGACCGATATCCGTTTGTCATGAGTTTGAGTTCCCTTAAGTAAACCTCAGGAAAGAGCCGGTTGATGAGGACGAGGGAGAGTACACTATGGGTAGCATTATGCAGTACCTACACCAAGCAACCGGAGCATCTCGGGACTAACACCACCGCCAGTAGCGCAGTAGCGCGCTCGAGCCGTAAGCTACCGTCTCTAATGCGTAACCTAACTCGAAGATTTTGGTTTTTAAACGCTGCTAAGAATTGGCTTAATGATCTCTGGCCTCCTTGGGACAACTCTCCTCGCGTAGCATCTTGCTATACATGTGGCAACAAGCAACCTAGCACACCCGCAAATTCAAAATGTCACGATCTTTTTGATTCACAAAACTGGAAAGTAAGAACATTGAAAAGGATGATTTCAGTGAGTGTCCGAAAGCATGCCGACGGGCGGACGTTGCGGAGTGTCTCGCCGGTCACTTGTCGTATCGCGTCGCGTCTCGGTGTGAACTGACCCTTAGTAAATAGCGAGCGCGAAATATCCAGTGATAGCTGGTGCGGCCTTGATCGTGCAATGTGCGTGACGAGCCGGGGAGCCGAGCACGGCACGTGCAGTCTTGTCGTTCAGTCAAAACCGTGTGCGCTTTAGCAATTCTGCAGGGAGTAATAGACATCGACGCGCTAACTGTTACCATGTGATCAGTACATGATTCTAGAGCTCTAGACCCGTCAACGTTGAAATTATTCGACGTTGTTGAAGAAAACAAATCACAAAACATCGTAATTTCTTAGGTTGGTTAAATATTAATGTAATTATTATACTTCACATAAACTTTCCGTTATAAATGCTCTAAATGATGTTGCAAACCGCATAAAAATCCTTTGCACAGTTTAGAAGAACAACGCGGTCCAATAGTCAGACACGAAAAGCGACTGTAATTTAGATAGTCGCATATAATTATAAATTCAACAATATAATTTAAATTAAAAGAGTGTTCATGGAGTTTCATGCCCGGGGAACGGGCCTAGGAACTGATTACGCTTTTGAAAGGGCAACTAGCTTGTTCTTTCTGAATGACCGATTCCTTTGACGGTTCAAAAGTGCTTGTAAGTGGTTAATTTGAAATAGATAAATGTTTTGCGTTTGCTTAAGTATGTTGTCTCGCCAAAAAGACTCATCAAAACTGGTCAACTTCTCGACAGGACTTGAAAAAGATGGACGCTCATGTCTTTAAAATCATTCAAACTAAACAATTATGCACTAATTTCCCGTGGGAATTTCGGGATAAAAACTATCCTATGTCCTTTCCCGGGACTCAAACTATCTCTATACCAAATTTAATCTAAATCGGTTCAGCGGTTAAGTGTGAAGAGGTAACAGGACAGACCATAGATATATGAAAGAAGTTCTATGGGACAGACAGACAGACACACTTTCGCATTTATAATATTAGTATGGATAATATATATATATACAGGGTTATTTGTAAAACACCAGCGACCTCTTAAGAGGTCATTGTACTCATCATTATGAACAACTTTTACTATGGGACCAAACCTGAAATCGCGAAAAAAAAATCAGCTGTTCCCTACATTTTGACGAGTTATACGAACATAAATGTAGGGAACAGCTGATTTTTTTTTCGCGATTTCAGGTTTGGTCCCATAGTAAAAGTTGTTCATAATGATGAGTACAATGACCTCTTAAGAGGTTGCTGGTGTTTTACAAATAACCCTGTATAGAGTATGGATGCATTGTTGCTCGTAAGTAGCTTTAGGTTTTAGGGCTTGAAATAATCGCGTAAATATTGACCGGCGCTCGCGCTGTTTTTGTGAGAATTTGTCTCAACGCATGTTGAACGCTTAATTCCTCGCTCATCTTTGTTGAAAATGCACCCTTATTCTGTGTGTAGTTTACCGATGCTTGGCAAGAGCGCGCCTTATCTTCTGCGCTACTCTAAAGATCTATACAAAAGCTGCAGGTATTGACAAAGGCTCACTTAGTACAAGCACGCCCGATCGCAAATTGATATTCCGTCGCCGGACCTGCCTGGGGTTGAGGATACTCCCGCAACTCTATTTGCATTCGTACATGTACTGAACATAGACGAGGTTCTCTACTCTTGCGACTGTGCGATTTTTTTGACGTAGGATTTTGCGATTTTTATACGCAATATTGGTTTGTGACTTTGTATAGTTTATTACTATCTGTCTGTATTAGAGCTTGTTGTTCGAAAAGTCTGCAGTTATGCAGTCTTCAAACTGCAACGAAATGCACGCAATTAACCTAGTACCGTTGCGAGTGAAAGAAGTTAGAATGTTTCATTAAAACAACCCCATCGCAGCGCTCTCTCCTTCCGTTACACAATCGTCACCAGGAAAATCTTACGTCTGCCCATCCGAGTACATTTACAATGATAATCGCGCCTCACCGGAGTCGAGGAGAATACCAATAAACTGTTTGTAACGCCTGCACGTCGCTGGATGGGCGATGCGGCCCTCCGGCCGGACTGACAAGTAATGCAGGCTACCACTGCGCGGGGTAATACCTATGGGTGTAGTAATAGTAGGTCCTATGAAGACTAAAGTTTTAATGAGTAATAAGACTAATAACAGACCGACAAAGCCCTCTTACTCAAGGGGAGGGCGTTTCCACTGTATGAAGATTTATTATGTGTTTATGCTCATACCCAGACACTTTATAGTTCTTTGATCGAACACCGAGTCCAAGTCTTGACTTGACTGATACTGATAGTAATTCGGGGTCCTCACCGCATACGGACTGGTCGATTGGGTGCATAGATTGGGTGAGTTTAATCACTTAAATAGCAACAAAGTCAACAAAGTTCGTCTTTTCGTTTCTTACTCTTTTTCTGATCGGTTAGTTCTTCTAAACTGCACAATGGATTTTGGTTCGGTTTTCACAATCATTTCGAGAATTTATTCTTGTAATAAGTTTATGTTAGAAATCTTAAAGTTCCGAGATGCCGCTACATCAGTACATTGTTACACCCGTGCAGGGGCGGGTCGCTTGGGTAGTAATAAATGAATGATTCAACTGCTGAACTCGCAGAAAGTTGCGTCAAAGTATTAATATTCGCCGCAGGTCGCAACTCGACTTCCACGTTATAATGTGACTTCCGAGATGATTCTTGAACAATGCCTTCACAATCGGATCACGGTGTCATACTCCATTCATTAATGCCGTTCCGCACGTGACTTTTGATTTCTATTCGCTGGTTTTCGTCTAATAAGCTATTTGTATTCTTTTGGCACCGACAGGTATATTGACACAATTTTGATGCTTTCTGGTGGATGGTATTTTGATTCTTAATTTTTCCCCAATAGATCCAACAGTTTGGGAGAGGCTCGCCTCACATAGGTCGTCTTGGCGCTGTACTGTCTACAAAAAAGTAAAAACTTTCGAAAAAAAAAAGCGACTCTATACACTAACCGTAAAACGCCAACTAGTTACGTAAAGAGTGACCAAAGCCCTCATCTGTGCTGTGCCGGCCAACTCTATTGCATTCGTTGTGTAAAAACATGAATTTGTGTGTGTTGGATTTAAAACAAAATTAGGTCTGGTGAGTCATATTATCATAGTCACGGCACAGGCCACGGTAGGAAATAATAATTACAAAGGGTCGCCGTTATAGAAATCGATAAGGTGGACTATACTGGGTGGCAGGACTGTATTTTAGATCTTGTTAATTGGCCCAAAACTTGGCCACTTCCACGGCGTGGTCGGTGGCAGCGCAGAGGTCACTTTGACTGCATGTTTTGGGACACAGGACCTACTGGCCGTGCCGTTAAGATAGCCCCACTGTACCAGGTTGGACTTACATCTGCAGGGACTTCCAAGTGGCTTCGTCCATACTGATCGCGAGTCCCAACTCGCTCTCACGGAAGGTTACACCCTGCAGGGAGACGGTCTGGTGGTAGATAGTAAGTACTTACTATCTACTGTAACCATGAATTCAGCACATGATTCTAGACGTAGCCACAGAATAACTAATAGTACTAAGGGCTGATTTTACCAAAGTCAGATTATCTTTTATCCGTGGAATAAAGTGGACGTCTGACAGTTCTAGTATGGAAAAACTGTCAAAAATTCTCAGGATAAGACTTATTCTAGGTGTAAAAGTTTGGTGGAATGCGCCCTTAGTAGCATAGAAATTATTAACCGGTTATAAAAAAAGAGCTGTTTCATACAAAAGTGCAAAAAAAAAAACCTGCGCGTTCAAAATGTAGGTATTGAACAGCTAATAAATTTTTCTTGATTTGAAGGATGAAAATTAAATATTTACTTACAGTTTTAAATCATTGACAGCAATCCTACAAAAAATGTTTCTTAATAAAATTATCTGTTAAAATACAGGCTCACGGCGTACAAGACGATTGTTCCGTATCGGGAGTTACTTACACATGGATCGGTATTGGAATGCGCTATAAATGTGTGACATAACAACTTACTGAAGGTGACTTTGCCATTATTACATTGCACTCACTTCGATTAGAAAGTAAATCGCAATGTCACTTTCAATCGTAATCCAGCAAATAATTTAAGACATTCATAATATACCATATTTTCGACGTCATGACAACCTGGTACCTACTCATGACTATTTTAAAATGTTATTTCGAAGTGGTAACCAGATCAAAATATGTACATACTAATTACATTTAGGTAACCATAATTGCAACTTTTTATTTTATCATGTAGGCTAGATTGAATACACTGACTTTATAACTGTCTGGTGGTTTTGTATATATGGCCTACGCAAATGTCCAACAGATCTGATAGCGTCGTGTGACGGGTCGTTGAGCTCCCTAAAATAGGGTAACACGATAACTGATGTCTGTTAGGACAGGTCAACCCAAAGCTGAAATGGCTCTTTCTTCAAAAAGCCCTTCCAGACATGGCCCTGCATTGTTAGACGCATATAAAATCCTAATATAATGTTTTGCCTTTAAAAGGAGTTTGTTTCGGCATTTCTTCTCAGGGGTCAGTCAGACAGGAAAGGGGGGCGCCAAATGGTTTAAAAAAAATTACGTGTAAAAGATCTACATACGGCTGATTTTTCCATCGCCCAGATAACTTTTATTCGAGGAATAAAATTGACGTTTGACAGTTTTTGTATGAAATAACTGTCAAAATTCCAAAATTATTCCTCGAATATAGTTATCAGATGATTGAAAAATCAGCCCTTACAGAAATAACCATTTCATTTCATTGTTCATCAATCCCTGTAATGACAGGCTGTGTAGGACTTATTTTACACGCATGGGCACAGGTTATAGGGGATACTTTGCAGGTGTTATAAAGGTTTAGGTCGGTATTCCATGTCTAATTTCAACTCCTATAAGACCTAAAAGTCAGCGCTCTGCGAGTAAACCGGCTGTGACAGACACGCGGACATTATGAAGTGATGACACAAAAGTGGTCTAACTGCGGGTCTTAAAATAAACAGAAAAAAATAATTACTACGATCAAATATAAATGAACACATACGATGGTGATTGTACCATCGTGACTAATCAGTGGAGCAGAGAAAATGACCGTACATAAATTGCGAGGAAGTTAAAAAATCACATTTCACCAACATCACGTTGCGATGATGCAACGCACGATATCGCTGGAATGCAATTAAACGTGGCGATGCCGCGATGTGACGAATGCCTTATCGCGCGGCCTTGACAATGACATTGCACGAGCGGAGGCAAAGGCAAGCGTTCCGCCTCCGACGCCATTGTTTACCGACTTATATTATAAATTAAAGAGTATATCAAATGGTAATAGATTTTTTATATAAGTAACTGCTTTGAAAGCTGTAAACGACAATAATATTGTTGGTATTCAAGAAAATCTCGAGATAAAGATTAGGCGCCAACTGACACACCGCGCCATGTTGTATTGCTTGATTGGCTCCATTTGAAAGAAAAGAAAGAAAATACATTCATTTGGGCTAAAAATAACGCAAAGGGAACGTCTAGTCGCCACAGGGGATAGAGCGGGACTCCCTTGAGGCGCTACCATTGAGTTGTGTATATCACAATCATGAATGATGATGATGATGATCATTTTTAACACCCTGTATCACCAATTAGTTACCTGCATATGGGGGATGCGCTAGGTTATCCGCGAAATTCAATTTTACTTAGGTTTTTTTTTAATTTGCAGGTCAATATTAAGTTGTATGTTGAACAAAATACGATCGCGAGCCTAACAAATCTATTACAGGGATCTCACAACTTTTTACGGTAGAAGAACATGAGTTGCGAGACTTGGCTTTTTTTACAAGTTATGTTTTTGATGGCCTATTCAATGACTATTTAATGCAATATCAATCAGTAGGATTATTGAACGTAAGAAAATTTAAATTAAATTACGCTGGTTTCCCTGGCGCTTCCCCCTTAGGAAGGTTAGATAAACAGTACCTATAATATATGCGTAGATTTTGCCTTAAGTATCGTTGCTTACAGCCTGTATCAGCAATAATATCAGTTTATAATATACAATCGTAAACCATGTTTTTTTATTGCTCACACGAGATGCCTACATAATTATTGCTTTAAAAATAATAGGTATACCATCTGCCTAGCCTTTTCTCAACTATGTTGGGGTCGGTTACCAGTCTGACCGGATGCAGCTGGATACCAGTATTTTACATGGAGCGACGGCCTGTCTGACCTCCACAACCCAGTTACTGTACGGTAATACGATACCCCTTGGTAAGATTGGTTGTCAGACTTTCGGGCTACTGACGACCCGTAACGAGTGTCAAAGATCATTATCATCATTTATTGCATTCATGTAGTGATCCACGAATGACAGCCGGGACCAACGGCAACGAAAATGAAATGTAGAGGCGTGCCTCCGCCCATGCGCGTGTGCATGCAGACATTTATCGTTTTTGTCAGGCCTAGATAGCCTACAAATAGTGTTTTTTTTACAGGTTTTTGACGATATGCGTCAATAATAAATCATAACAACATAGTATAGGTGCTTTTATTCTGCAAAAATCGTTTATGTATCGAGATTTCTACCCCGAAATAATGTATGAAAAAGTGTTGGTATGTGAAGGAAGACGGTCACCTATCCACGGACCAACCGCGGCAAGCGTAGCTTAACCTGATCGATCGACCCGTGTGGCTGTTATTACTTAGCCACAAGCCCCTCACATGCTTTAAAACTAATATAATCATTGTAAATTCGTTAGATTGCGACTTCCTTCATTAACTTGCGAAAACTCCTGACGCTCAACAAACACAATATAAATTCTGAACACGCTGTGTGCTACCTGTTTAGGTATACTTTTATCGGTAGGTTATACTGTTTGTCCCGCACAATAGTGCGTTCTTTGTCTTTGCCAAGGTTAAACATGACTCAATACCTACCTACTTTTATAATAACCACGATCAAGTATGAATTTGCGTACATGAACAACATGTTAGGATATAAATTACATTGTGTTCTGTGCTGAGGAAGCTATACATTTTACTTTATCATCACCATTTTAGCCGAAAGACGTCCACTGCTGGACATAGGTACAGTAACCTCCAAAAGTTAGTTGACATTTTTCCACTTCAGCTTTGATCCACCACGTTAAGATTTAAAATTCTAATGATCCAAACGTTTGAACTGCTATAACGTTTTCATTGACTAATTTAACTACTTTTGACTTATCATAAAGAATAATCAAGTAATCCCTTAGGAGTAACCGATTATTTTTTTATTTTAAATCATAATGTGGCATCACAGTTGAATTGGAAAATTGTCAACTAACTTTTGGAGGCTACTGTAACTGTCCCCCAAGCAACGCCACTTCGACCGGTTCTGTACTTCTCGCATCCAGCGGATTCCTGTGGCGTCCAGGGGCCCAAGTCTGCTATTTTTATTATAAATTCGTCATTCCAACACGATCCCATTGTCATTTTGCTAAAAGTTCGTAATCTGCTAAATTCATAATGGTCGATCATTGGTCGGTCAATGGCACAGAACATATATAGAGATACTCGTAACGAATTAAAAGCAATGACTGCACAATGACGTTCTAATTGTAGGTCACTGATCAAAGGAACCTTTAAAAATTTTAGCAGATTACCGCCTAAGTCGTCATTCATTTGTTTGTCATTAATTCATTTTAGGTTACCATTATATGCCATTTCTTTCAATGTAGTGTCAGTGGTTGACCATTGGAAAGTCATAATGACGCCATTATATTAGTAGATTATCAAACTTGTCAAAATCGACAATAATGAAATCAATGAAAGACCATTCTGACACGGTCCATCTTCGTTTCCAAATTCACTTCTGGCATAAGAACTTACTTTTCAGTTTCTAGGGCTTATGATGTTTTGATATTTGAATAAAAAATTTGGATATAAGAGATTATTTATACCCGACTGCGCCACAGCAAAGACAGGGTTATGTTTTTATAAACCTTTTATGCATATAGGACCTCGGGGTTATCAATTTTAATCGCTGCGCCGACCGTCAAGTGGCGCCCTCATCGTTTGTTTGATTATTTCTGAAAGGGGGTCTAAAAATTCGAACTGGGGCTACCACTTCGAATTTTTAGACCCCTTTCAGTCCCTGTTGCAAAAAATATACATATATTTTAATTTCTTTCTTATTTGCAAAATAGTTGGGAAAACATCATCTAAAACTATTCAAAATTGATAGCATTAGTAGTTCTTGAGATATCCAGCTGTGACAGACAGACAGACTGAGTCTCACCATAAGGGTTCCGTTTTTACCATTTTGGTACGGAACCCTAAAAATGTGACATATCAAATGAAAGGGCTACTGTGATGGTCTCATTTTAGAGTTGTGTCAGCAGGGGGGTTAAAGTGGCCTAAAAAACTTCACGTGATTAAAGGATGGCCGTTTTCTGTCTTTATTAATACCAACCCAGCCTTTCTGGCCTATTTCATGACATTGAATATCTTCTTAATAACATAGTTATATTAGGTAAATAAAATAGCCAAGAGAAGTAGGTAAATACTGCTTCCAGTAGGTATAAGGAAAATGAAACGCAGGACTTGTTTCAAGGCAAACTGTTATCTTTATACATATACACCAGTAAATTGTTTAGTATGCCATGACTGTATAACGTTGTATATTTTATGTAAGTGGAATAATTATTGCAGCTGCATGTTTTCAGAAGTTATTTTAAATACACACCTAGCACGATTATTTGTATGTGAACTCAGCTATTTGAGCAGATTCAGGAATTTGTCTATATGACTGTATACCAACCCGCACTGGGCCTGCGTGGTAGATTAGTTGCCCATTCCCTCTCTAAGAGAGGAGGCCTGTGTCCCAGCAGTGGGAACATTTTAGGCTGATTATGTTATGTAACTGTATTTATATAGATTATGTTATGTAACTGTATTTATACCCAATGGACAATCGAAGTATTTTCCATCTTTTTCTTTTCACTCATAAAGTCTAAAGATATATGTTTATAATTTGTAACTTTAAAACATGTACACTGTACAGACAGGAAAACGGATAGTTTAACAAATTGGTTATTGAAATTGAAAATGTCTGTATATTCAATATACATGCATTGATCCGTAGGTACAGTCGGTGACCAACATTCTGACCCACCCAACATTGCCAGACCCACTAGAAGTGGGTTAGATAATGTTGGCCACCGACTGTACCTTTCCTCTCATCGTTTTTAGCGCTTGGTTGCGTAATAATTACCATGCAACTATGTAACTGTCTCACCTTTTAGTGCTCATATACCTACACGAGCGGCAGCTACCTACTTATTACATGCCACAACTGTTGCCAGTTTTCTTTTTGCACATCAAGTTCATAAAACAATTTCAAAACCTTTAATTGTATTAATCGTGCAAGGTCAACCCTAACCTATATTCTCCGTAAAATATTTTAATTTTTCCGTAACTTACCAAAAAGTCAGATGTCGTTAGTTGAAGTCATTTATATGCCCGACTCTAACGGTTATGTTAGCACGTTCACTATTTCCTAATCCGATATTACTTTTAATGTAAAGAAAAAAAGTAAAACCTGCTTTATCTCCCACGTGTACGTGGATAAAACATGCATTCACACAACCGTGTCGGTCTGACCCTGTTTCATTGAACCACGAGCGTTTGGTTGGAGCGCTTGAGAACGTTCTCAGCGCGTGGCATTTAGTGGGGAGCATAATTGGGCCCCCTTCACGTCACACAACTGGGCTAAGGCCGGCCGTCGAACCGATACTTGGCTTTACACAAAATACGTAAGACCCATATTCCTACAGACCTCTACACATACTCTATACAAAACTCCAGGCATATAGACGTTTCATGTGTCTCCATAGACTGGTTAGACGCAGGATTGTGGATATTTTTAAGTGCGTGAAAGGAACTGAATAACTGGCAAAAGAGAAAGGTATACTTGCTGCTCCAAGTATGTGGCTAGCATGACGCCGTGCCGCTCCGGTTAGAGCCAGTTTTTGAAACAAGTTTATTAGTAAAAAAACTTGAATATACGTTGAGAATAATTCTAAGAGGATTGTCTGTAGAATGTGAATGTTTATGTAATATTGCACCTACAAAATGTTACCAGCATTTGTTACCAGCATTTGGATTTTTAGTGTTTCAGAATAGGGCATTCTTTTATTTTGATACAGATTGTATCACAGAAGGTGGATAGACGATATCGGGGTGAAGGATGTTTGTGACGAGACTTGCATTGGTTCAAAAACATTTTGAACTAAACTTCGTGACTAATGCTCGACGGTTATAATTGTAAAATTTTCCAACCCTTAACTGGTAAAAGGGGTAAAAAAGTTTACGGAGGAAAGTTATATCGCGAGGTTTAATTATTTTTAATCAGCTCTCCAATAATTATGTAATTGGCTAATGTACTCCACGTAATGAAATGAAAGAAGCCAAGTCTTAGTTGGATATCTCCTCTCTTATATCGTCATTAAGAAGTCGTGACTGCGAAGTGTAGGTATATGTTTTTGAATCATTTGCGCACCAACTGTAAACTATCACCTTGACCGACCCTGCACATCACCTGACCTGCAAATAATTATGGTAGGCCGCGTCGTAGCGCCTTGTGCTACTACGACAAATCCGTAATACAATTTTCTCACATCTATTGATTACCTTATTTCTTACTTTAGTTTATAATATCTGTTACCTTAATTTTGTACTATTTTCTTTGTTTGTGTTATTATATTTTATAATATTATAATTATATAGGCCTTCCTGTACACCCATTACCTAATGTGTTAACAATATTTGTACGCGTTTGCAAGGCAGCACATAGTGACCCCACATGTTTTTATTATTTTATATCATCATGTACCACATTACTTACATTACTTACATTATTACACCTATGTGGACAAATAAATAAATTTGAATTTAAAAGACTGATCGGCTGCTGCCGCGTCATCACGTTTACGTAGAGACACTGCCAATCTCGACGTCATCAGCTTTAGTATTGCGTAACGAACTAATGACAATCGGTTTCCGAATTTTAAAACATATGGCCACATTATTATTGGATTGCCGAAATGAAAGGCTCTGTTACGGATTTTGGATGGTGATCCTCATCCGACACAAGAGAGAAAGACTTCACTAGCTGCTCTGCTAGAAGCGTCGTCGGGAACCGTCTAGAGTAAATTAAATTCTGTTACTGTAGATTCTTAGTGCAAAACAGACACCTTTTATCTTACATAACATTATCTAAGAATCCGACTGTCAACGTTTCTTTTATCGGTTATCAAGCGCTTTCGGCAAACGGTATGATAAGACAAAACTCTACAATCAACATTATCTCTCAATAATAAAGTGGGTCATGTAGCTAGTAACAATTTATCTACATTTGTGTTGCCATGCGTGTTCCTAATCGTAAAGGTAACACCTTTAAAATTATTAACATTCAATGAAAGGTATATACCGTACCTATAGATATTTATATAATTGTAATCTGGCATCAATCAAGGCTTTTAGCATCGAAAGAACAGCTCATCTCTTTTCCGTCATTGAACAAAACATGCGTAACGTAATTGTATGCAGCCTTTAACTTAGCATCGTCCGAGGGCCATATATCCTTGTCTTCCGTGTCCACTTATTAATGAAGAATCAGCACTTTTTGAATGTCAAAAGACAGTTCGCAAAACGCCTGCCTTTAACCACTTCGTCAGTTTTCAACTGGGAAGAAAAAGTGGTTCAATAACAACAGCAACCCCAGCTACACGTCTGTCTGTTAAGTAAAAAGAACTTGATTGTACAAGATACAAAAGAATGAGGTACTGCACTACAACTGCCTAAAATTACAGAGCTATATACTGCAAATATACCTATAGTTTCCGACCTGACGTTGGGTCCTTTATATCTACCCCGTGGTTGGATCAAAGCAAACAAACCGGTAATTCTTGTAGTCCTGCTTATGCTTATATGTAGGTATCGGTTTTGTTGCCGTGTCCAATTCAGGCAAACTGGAGTTCAGGTTTTGCTGTAAAGGAACTTATAGTTTGCACATTGTGTTGCGCGTTAGCCCCCAGAGGGTCTGGCATCATTAAATAATAATTGAATAGCATATTTTGTCAACGATTGATAGGTTGGGTTCAATTGGGCATATTTTGCTAAAATTGGACATGACATTATGGTGAATATTCATTTAGGAGCTGACACACGACAACTTACATCACTACATCAGGTATAAGTGTTGTTTTGTCGTTATGCCTAGTGGAACAGCTGGTGGGTCGTAGCGGCGTTCAGCGCGGGCGCAGGTGGAGTGCGGGGGGCGGGCTCGGACGCGAACGAGGTCGCTACGTTGTCGCTTCGTGACTACTGCTGTAGGGTAGCCACTAATAGGATAAAGGTGGAAGAAACATTATTAAATACGGTTTATGTTGCCGTCTATCAGTAACTATTGGCCTCGCCAGTCATCCGTTTTCCGCCCACTGCTACTTTAGTTTGCCAATTCTTAGTGCTATGTCGGTGACCTCTGTTCTCCTGCGAATTGATGAATTGTATTATTTGAATGGATGATATTGAACTTCCATGCCTATCATAAGCGGCAATGTTCCCGTATTCCACTTAAGCCGTGTACCACTTTAAATCGCTTGGCATTGTATTTCAATAATAGTTTGACATAACTAACCTTCCTTATAAATCCCTGAGAAATCCCGTGTGTCAGCCCTGAAGCAGCGCGTGCGCCGGTCGTCGACCCCTCTGCGCTGTGACGCAAGCAGGCAACTTTCTAACCGCACGCTACGTCAGAGGCGACGCTGCTTGGTAGAGGCCTTGCCGTCGAAGGTGCCTAACGCGGACAATGATCCCATGGTGATCTTAGCTGAAGTAATCGTGGCCTATCGATGTGCGTTGCTTAATCGCTACATTTGAAGATGCAAAGTAATTTTAGATCCGATATTTTGATCGCAGCTGGTTCAGTAGTTATTTATTTGATTTGAATGGAACCTTCTTTGTTAGAGACGTAAACTCAGAGATTACACAATTTTTTAGTTTTTGTATTGGGTCCATATAATTGTCGGAATTTACAATCTTTGAGTTTTTGTATTAGATAGATTCAACATTGATAATAATAATATAACATCTGTAGGAAATATGTTGCTGACCATTGCTGACGGTCATTTGTAGGAAGATTGTCTTAGACTTCCGTAGTCTGAGACAATGATCTAACATTCGTAATTCTTAGCTTCACACTTAATGTTTGATGATTGTAGACAAATAAGCAACAATTTGTCTTGGTCTTCATTCAAATGGAACGAACAATCCTTGTCCCTACAAAATTAAAATAGTAGAATGGGCTACTGCTGGAGTAACACGCCCTACACAACTCTATGTTGAAATAGGTTGAAATAAATAAAATAACATATTTGTTTCATGAACATGAGAAGTCGCTATTCAGTCAAACTGATCTAGGTTCCGCGAAGTTGTTTTTTTGGTCTATTCTTAGGATTTTTCTAATTATAGCGAGTCTGTTCAAGTGGAACGAGTTAATTAGGATTTACAGCTCTCAATTAGTGTCGCACCATGACGTCTAAATTAGCCTACGGTTTAAAACATCTTACATTTTTTGGGCTAGGTTACAACTTGTTTGATTCTTATTGATTGAATTATGTTATTTAGAACTTCTTCAAGCGGTTGCTTAAGTTTCAGGTATCAGATCTTTGTGACACTTCTGGAAAAAGTATCGGTAGTAGGACTTTTTACAAGAATTAATATGTTAAGTACAGACGCCAGTACATCAAGCTACGCGAAACTGTCAAATTTTCCCATTCAACTTTGAACCTTAAGCTTTAGCGATAAAGTTGCAAATCTATTAAAGAAATTTGACAGATTGCTGTAGCTTGATGTGCTGGCGTCTGTACATTAATTTAATCTGATGGTCTGTTAGCTCTACTAACTCTCCTGCGCCAAAGGCTGGTCTCCGGTGAGATTATTCGCCATGGCCGAAATTAGGTCTGTCTGGAAGACTTTATGTGGTACTTAACTAATTTGAACTACATATTTGGATTGGAAATTGTGAAAACCAGAGTTGCTACGTCGTAGATTATAGACATCAATATGATCATAAGCTGCTACGTCGTAGAATCACCAGGCATCATAAGCTGCTACGTCGTAGCATCACTAGGGATACTACGTAGTACGTACTGTACGTACGTATCAGAGCATTTCAGTTCTCCTGGATTCTTAAGGCGATTAACACTCGGCACCGCGCACCGCCGCGGTGGGCGGTGGCGGTAAAGCGGATTTCGTAGCGGTGCCCCGTGCGGTTTGCGCGCCTGTCTGCGCGGATGGATTTAACACGGTTTTGACCAGATTTTTAAATTGCAACACGTCCTGCACCCACGATGATCCGCGCGGTTATGCGGCGCCCCGTGTGTGAGTGAGGCGCCGCCTCACCGCTCGACTGCGCGGCCAGGCGGTGTCGTGTACGTGTGTTAGGCATCTACGGATTTAATAGAGACCAATGCGACATGAGATCCGCTTCACCGCCTACCGCGGCGGTGCGCGGTGCAGTGTGTGAATCGCCTAACACAGTTTGAGCTGACCTCATATTTTTCTCTATAATGTTTTGGGAGTGGACGATACCACAAATCACGGTCATTATAAACCGCTGCTATAGTGTATCAAAATTCATCGGATGTCAATACTCGGGCAATTCAATTTCGTTTTTATCAGGAGTCACGTACTTACGCTGATGCGGCGCGGGCGACGAAGCGGCGACGCGCCACGGTCGCTCGGCGCGGCTCAACCATGTGGGTCGACGAACGGTAAACTAGACTTTCTTTTTTGTTTCATCCACTTCTCGTCCGCTCGCCGTGGAATTAACCTCGTCCAAATAACCCACGTCTACTACGTGTTTTGCGAACCGGACCAGTTTGACACATCACACGTCATTTGATATTTATTGAGATCTACAGTAGTGCTATTCTGTAAAAAAAATCTCACCGTGAAAACATAGGTGAAGCGAGCTTAAAGTGAGCTGTCAAGTGTCAATCCCTAGCATCAGGTGGAATGGCAGCTCACGCTTAGACAATTGTGTCTGCCAAATGCATTAGTTTTAGTCAAGTCTGCATGCATACATTGAGCTTGTTATGAAAATGCATTTACACCAATTTAATTACCTGTGTAATCAAATGTGTGAATATTAAAACTAAAATAACGTGTTAGTAATTTGAGTTACGGAATGCCTATATAAAATAAACTGGTACCTTTCCTCAGTTTCCTCCTACGTGTAGGTACTTTGTAGGTTTATTTTTGATTCAGGGTTTCACACCTTATTTAATAGATAACAGCAAGTAGGAAAAGAAAAGTATTATATCGTTTCTTAGTTTTAAGGGGGAAGCTCTAAGGTGGCCCGCGAAATTCAAATTTTCTTACGTTTTTTGCAATTTGCTGGTCAGTATTGAGCTGTGCGTTGATTAAAATATGATTCGCGGCGGTAACATAATTATATGTATTTACAGAATTATAATCATGAAAGTCATCAACACAACTCTCTAAGACCATGTAATCCCCAAGAATGACTATTTCATGAAATCTTGACATTTGGGGATTACATGGTCTTAGAGAGTTGTGTTGATGACTTTAATGATTATAATTATTTAAATACATATTTGTTACGACCGCGAATCATATTTTAATCAACGTACAACTTAATACTGACCAGCAAATTGCAAAAAACCTAAAAAAAAATGAATTTCGCGGGCTACCCTGGCGCTTTCGCCAAAGAGACGTGATTACTTCCTTAAGTCATCAATATTTAGGTTGCTTTCTCCCCCAGGTGCGTTGTTCTTTCCATACTGTAAATGTAGTTCATTAACTTTTATCCTTAGTCACAGACACATTACTTACTAACAGTTATTTTCTCCTTATTGCTCATTGTAGACATTATGTGTCTAAGTACCATCTTTTGTGCTGTCTGTATTCCTATGAAAACAACTCATACATTGATAAGATAACACCGTGCTCAGTATAAAATTCATATACTTAGCCTTAATTAATTATTTATCTTCATATCAACTAAGTGATTCAACATTGTCTGCTTCAAGTATAAGGATTGACATGGTTCTACGTTTTTCTGTCGACTCTAGTAATGATGTTTGAGTTTGTTTCATTAATTTGATAGTGTTTATTTATGTCTCTACTAGTCCTTGTGCCTTTTTATAGCCGTGGCTATAACAATAAATCAATAAAGAGTCGACCCTCCGCTATTTTCTATACATGTATCGACTAAATTCTATTTCTATTCACAAGGCATTTATGTAAGGCCGCATCTCAAAGCAGGACTTTCTGATCCTTCAGAAATCTGCGACTCTAACTACATATTTAAATATCCTATCGGTGGATGTTCTCCCGTGCTGTTAACACTGCGTATCATCGTCTGGTGTTTCACACCTCGTAGAACTAGTCGTTATTGATATTCTATAGGAGTGCTTCCTCGATTTCTATGTGATATGTACTTACCCCAGCCAGTTTTTTTTTTATTACCAACAAATATTTTTGTGTTCTCTATTTATACAGGCAGGTATATATTTGATCGGATACTTCTAGCAAACTTACACGTCACACGACACGTCTTGTGCAGTGTTGAAATAAATTATTTCAGTCATTCATTAAGTTTTGCTAATGGTAATATTGGAACATTCTCGGAACAGTGAACAGAGCTTAACTTAATCCAACCAGTGACGCATGTTGCATGCTCATGTGATATTACTGCTTGATACAGGCCGGCCACGAGGCGGCGGCGGCGGCGGCGCGGCAACCTTATCACCAACTTGACAACTTTATCGCGTTATCGTGTGGCCGGAGCACTACTAACAGAGAAAGTGTTTGCTCTACGAATTCCTACCTCTCATGTAGGTTTAACGAATTACTGCACTATGACGTCAGTCAGCGGCACGCAGGCTAGTTTTTATACTGCCATTGCTAACATTATGGTTAGTTTCATCATCATGATCATAAGTCACGAGTTGTTCTGCTTGTTTATAAACAGGCTTGGGTTTAAAAGATTGTTGTCGCTTGTTTGTACGTGTTCTTATTGGGTATCTATACCTACTCTTTGCGTACTTATTATTATTATTACTTAGCGTCAAAGGTGCTGAAATCCAATGTGATGCAAACAGTCAGTGTCGCCTAGTTTTCAACAAAGACAAAAATTGGACGTAAGAGCAACATTGCTCAAACTCGGTAATGTAAGAAATGAACGTGTAAATAGTAAGTTAAAAAGTAGGTATTATGCAAAAATAAGCTGGTTCACAGTGATGCGGCGGAGCGTGGCGTGTGCGGGAGCGTCACGTGGTCACGTCCCGCGACGAGCACCGGCCGTGACCGTTCCGTTGGCCGGCACGATGACTCGCATCTGATACATTTTATTTATTAGCCCAAGCTTTTTGTTGCCCCTTGGAATCTCGCTTTTAAACCGGTAAGCTAAGCCATTAAGCGAATCCACGTAAGAAGTAGGTAGATATGCGAGATGTGGTTAGGTTAGTTCTGTTCAAAAACCTAAATTCTGCAGGTTACCTGATTAAGATTTACATTGGTTTACGTTTCTCTTGCAAAAGTTGTAAGCGAACCAATACCAGACCACATTTTCCTTATATGTAAGTAAGTACACCAATCACTATGCTTTGTCAAGTTTTAGAAATTTCAACCCAGATGTAATTTTTATTTGAAACGATTAAAATTCTAATGAAATAGTGTGAAAATCGGTCATGGTATCGGTGATGCACAGGTAGAGGGGAAATTATATCATGAGGAAAGTTTTGATTATGAATGTTGTTCGGTATAACTTTATGAGTTTTGAATAAATGCTGGACGGAATGTTTGAGAGATGATATGGTTATATGTCACTACTGAGATGACCAGAAGAAGAGGACATGCTGTGCCGACCAGAAGAAGAGGACATGCTGTGCCGACCGTAAATATATTGGGATGCGGGCTCCTGGGGCGAAAATAAAGCATTCTAACATCGTGCTGTTAGTCATGCTGAGAGAAGTGGACGGAGATTAGGGCGGCATTTGCCTGCAGTGGGATATTACAGCCATGTAATGGCTTGTAACAATAATAAAAATTGTCAAGCTGCTGTTCTTGCTAATCATTCTTCTGCTAACTCCGATGTATGCACGCTACATAACATTTCATGGAACTTGAAAGCCATTCCTTCCCATGCATTTTGTTGTATTAAATTATCACACGCATGGCTTATATTCAAGAGCATTAGAAAGCGCATCAGCAGTTTGCGCTTGGCTCGCGGAGCTTGTCGCGACGGGTGTGCGGGCGCCGCCGGCGTGAGACCGACACGCCACTGACCGACAGTCGGCGGCGCGTGACCGATGCACGATGTAGCCAGCGACGCCTTTACG
Source organism: Oligia fasciuncula (assembly GCA_963082905.1). Classification (NCBI taxonomy): domain Eukaryota; kingdom Metazoa; phylum Arthropoda; class Insecta; order Lepidoptera; family Noctuidae; genus Oligia; species Oligia fasciuncula. Next base: position 20,247,101 of record OY720398.1, read on the forward strand.
ACGCGCAGAAGAGCCGGCCATGCTCTAATCAATACAACCGAAGTAAATGATCCGTTAAAAACCACCTTAACAAAGCACGTACATATTTCTCACATTTCGTGGCACATTCACAAAATGCCAATTATAATCGCCCCAAGCGACACTTCAGAATTCTGTAGCCACCATACAATTTTCACAGAAGAACGCAAGTGCCTCATTGTCATTCAAAACATTCGTACGCTTTCCTACTTACCATGTGTTACCATTATGCTGACACAATACTGGGTGTCGATAAAAGCAATGTGGGGGCGTGAAGGGGGGGGGGGGGGGGGAATTTCGGATCACGATTTTCTCGAGCGCATCTGTCCCGGCCGTGCTTCTGCGTCCTTCGTGCGAATACTACGCGAGGTGAATCGCAGGGATGGACTGAGTTTCCACCTTATTGGCGCATGAAAGTTAGGCTACCGCTCGCTCCTTGACTGCCATCTGATGTAGAACTGTGGCAGCCATGACCTGCCTAGTATGTGCTGTCTATGTTTTTCTTATTTATTTATTTATTTAAACTTTTCGCACAAAAAAGGTACAAAGGCGGACTTAATGCCTTAGGCATTCTCTACCAGTCAACCAAGGGTGGTGAAGAGATTGGATGGCAGGTGCTTTGGTTGAGAAGAACAATGATAAAAATTAAAAAAGCTAATAAAACTAGGTACTTACACAAATACATAAATAGGTTATATACACATACATACTATTTAATATAATATATACTTATAATATATATATACATACAAATTCAAGGGAGAGAGGTGTTGAGATTACTCTACGCTATTTATTTTGAAAATAACTCTGCAATTTCCGCTTAAATGCATACCGACTGGTGGCCGTCCTGATATCTAGAGGAAGTGCGTTCCAAAGAAGAATGGACTGAATATGAAAGGAAGAATGAACAAAGTCAGAAGTATGAGAAGGACAGAGTAGGAGAAGATTGTTAGAAGAACGTAGATTCTTAGCGTGGGAAGAACATAGATATTGGAAGTGAGACACGAGATACGAAGGAGGAGTAGGCGAGTTGAGAAGGGAGAAAAGCGTGGTCAAAGCGCGCAAACTTCTTCTTTGGCGAATGGACATCCATTTGAGCTCAGACCTGTAGCTCGACACATGGTCATATTTCCTGAGGTTGAATATGAACCGGATACCATTGTTGAGTAATCTGTCGAGTTTATCCAGCAAAACCGCGTTCAAGTCAAAGTAACACACGTCACCATAGTCGATTATAGGAAAAATCAAAGTCTGCACAAGCATGGTTTTCGTCTTAGCAGGCAAAAAGTTCCTCAGACGATACAGGGATCGCAGAGTACCGTTGACCCTTTGACTAACACTAGAGACCTGGCGTTGCCAGCTAAGTGTAGAGTCAAGATGCAAACCGAGATCTTTCACAGTAGGGGTAATGGGTATGACGGTACCATTGAAAATAAGAGGAGGAAGAGAGCTAAGCGTCACCCTACCCATCATGCGTGAGCTTCCAATTAAAATGGCCTGACACTTCGAGGGGTTCACTGACACCCCGAAACTATCAGACCATTTCTTGATAGCATCTAAGTCTCGGTTTACATCTGCTATAGCGTCCGACAAACCTTCTACCCGCTCAGCAGTATATAATTGAAGATCATCAGCATATAGATGATACGAACACCGAAGACAGTGAGTTATAAAATTAATGAAGATGGAGAATAACAATGGAGAAAGAATACCGCCTTGTGGAACACCAGCATCCAGGTCACGCCAACTTGACGAACTCTGATCAACGCGAACCGACTGCTGACGTCCCCGAAGATAAGAAGAGAACCATTTCAGAGCCTCGGACGAAACCATAAGGTGAGAGAGGATAGAAAGGAGAATATCGTGACTGACGGCGTTAAAGGCGTTGGAGAAATCAATTAAAACCAATACAGTAACTTTGGTATCCTCCATCGCTTCTCTAATGTCACCAGTCACTTTAAGGAGAGCGGACGCTGTACTGTGCCCAGGCCTGAACCCAGATTGAAAGGAGCTAACAAGGTTGTTCCGATGAACAAACTCCGTAAACTGCTTGTGTACACAGGCCTCAAGCACTTTAGACAGGAATGGGAGAATGGAAATGGGTCGAAAGTGACTGGGTAGGGAGGGATTTGAAATTTTAGGAAGTGGGCGGACGTAGGCCATACGCCACTGGGATGGGAATTGTCCGGAATCAAGGGAAAAGTTAATAATGTGGGTGATCGGAGAGAGAAGGCTATCAAGGATCCAAACGACCATACTACGACTGATGCCGTCATAGCCCACAGCCTTGGATTTTATGGACAGAATGATCTTTTTAATTTCGTCCAAGGTCACCGGAGAAAAGTGAAATGGTTCTATGATGGGACTCGCTAGGCCATTGATGAAATCGACCGTCTGGGACAACATTTGGGAATCCAAATGACAAGTGGATGTGAAGTGACGGTTGATATCATCAAGGCCAATTGTATTAGGAAAATCCACATGCCGTGGTCTGCCGATACCAAGAGTACCAAGGAACTTCCAGATATCAGCAGGTGAAGAAGAAGAAATGTTCTCGAGAATATGGCGGCGTTTAGCGTTGCGTATCATCTGATTACACCGATTTCTGGCAGCTTTGAATAAGTTGCGATTTTCATCACTGCGATCCTTTTTAAATTTACGAAAGGCCCGATCCCTGCGTCTCATCGCCATTCGAACCCCTGTCGTCATCCAAGGAGCTGGAGGACGCCGAAGTTTAATCTGTTTAACAGGAGCGTGTTTGTCGTAGAGGGCAAGGACCGTCTGATCAAAAATGCGCAGTTTCTCGTCTACAGCTGTCGCCGCTGCCAGGGGTTCCCAACTGAGGTCTGACGCATCCTGACGAAGCATCTCGACGTCCATACGTGCAAAACACCGCATGTGCAGAACTTTTGGGATAGGTTTAGGTGGTTTTAGGATATACGAGAGGAAAATGAGGTCATGATGGGAAAATCCAGGAGCGGGACACTGACCATGAGAGGGAACAAGGGAGGGTGCGGATGTAAGGATTAAGTCGAGCCAAGTGTCATCGCCAGATATATTAAAATGGGTAGGTTGCAGTGAAAGGATATGGAGACTAACGGACTCAATGATGTGAAGGAGTTTACGGGATCGGGGAGTGTGATGAGCAAGGTCAGTGTTGAAATCGCCCATAATGACGCAATGTGCATACTCTGACCCTACGGATTCAAGCGCCAATTCGAGGTTGGAAAAATAGTCAACGGCGGGCGGACAATAGACAACACCAAGTAGGGTCTTGACGCCTTTGACGTAGACCTCCAAAAAGAGGTACTCAGCGGAAGCATGGTATTGTGAGGGAGACGAGGCAATGATTTTAAAAGGAAAATCGCTACGAAGATAGATAGCTACACCACCCCCTCCCTTTCCAATTCTATCATTGCGGATAAGACTGAAACCTGGGAGAGAGTAGGTGGTGGAGAGGAGATGAGGTTTGAGCCAACTCTCAGAAACCAGAACGGCATGGACATTGGCGTCAGAAAAGGTGTCCAACAGGTCACTGTAGTGACTTGGGACACTTTGCGCATTTATATGACAGACATTAAACAAATGACCTTTCTGTTGGCTGAAGTTCCGACGCACAAAGTCACCAAGAGTGTCAGTCAAAGAGCCAAAACTTGCATTAGCGGATGAGCTAGAGGAATCAATGGCAGAGTAAAACGAATCATCATCAGATATCATAAAATACAAATATAAATAATATAAATATAAAAAATAACTACTAATTAAAAGCAAATAAACTAAAGGTACGACTGTGCAACACCACTATCTGTGCACCACCCACCAGCAGCACTAGTATAGTTGTACATGGATCCTTTGGAGCGTGGCCAAAATCAGAACTAAGGTGACTTTTTTCACTATCGTCAAAGTTATTCAAACGCCAAAAGATCACACTGTACAGTATTAGTAACAAAAAATCATAAGTAAACATCAATAAAAACAAACAGCATCACAAACATTAACACAAAATATTATGAACAAGCAACGAACAAACGAAACATGACAAAGTTACATGAGCAGAAACGGAACGCAATTTACGAAACACAACTAAACGTAGTTCAAGGAAAATTGGACGTCAAGATTTAGACAAAATAGGCAAATTCAAGATTGACAGGAATGACAGGTGACAGTAACAACTAATGACGAAACACAATTATTTTACTAACACAAACAATTAAGCAAATTACAAACGGAATTGTGATTTGAGTAGTTTTGAGGTGAAAAAAGAGATAGTAAGCAGGTAGATACGTACGATAACTTTAAAAATTACGTGAATTGACGTCCCAAGCACAAAAATTTAGAAGTTGGAGAACCACATAAATTGACGCACTAATTATACTTTACGTACTCCACTATCAGGCTTGCCTCCAGTTCCAGATGATGCCCCGGGCTTCTTAGGGTACTTAATCAACAAGGGATTAAGTTCCTCTAAAGAACAAATCTTATGCCGTGTTCCATCGGGGGATCTGATGACAATAACCCCATCCTGAGTCCAGCATGCCGGCATCCCGAAGTGCAGGCGCGCTCTACTAAATACAGCTTGCCTAGACCGGGTCAAGAACTCCTTGACTGTGACCGTGGAGCCTTTCAATGCAGACTTTGCCTTCCAAACAGTGGACTTCAGGTCAACATTGGAGAACCTTACCAATATAGGTCTGCTAGTTGTTGGACCTTTTTTGGATGTTCCAAGTCTGTGACAAACCTTGATGGAGGATGCAGTGATGTCAGGCAGTGCCAGTTTGTTCTTCAGAGTGTCCAACACAAGAGTTTTGCAATCCTCGTTGTCCTCTTCAGAAAACCCGGTGAATATTAGAGCTTTCCGACGAGATCTCGTCTCCAACCCATCAACCACTCTAGAGCACTCCAAGATTTGCTTCCTGAGAAGTCCCAGCACGCCGAACATGAGCTCTCGAAAGGACCGGAACTCCTCAGCTATCTTAGCAACGGTGTCTTTTGCGGGTCCCGCACATTGGATCTGTGCCTCCAGCTCACCCATCTTCTTAAGGAAGCACTCCTCGAGGCTCTTCTGGGCCGATTGGATATCATCCAGTTGTGATGACATGATGATGATGTGTTGATATGTCGTGTGATAAATTTGCAGTGGCTATGAAGTACTAGTGAGAAACTGGCAGGTGGTGTAGTGTAAGTGCTTGCGTTACATGGATTGTTTCACCAATGTAAATACTGCTTATTTGGCACTTTATGCAATAAATTTAGTACTCGAAAACAAATAAAATACATAAAAAATAATTTTAATTAAAAAGGATTTACAAAGTTGCGTGTGAACTTTTCTACACCTACCCCCGAAAAAAAAAAAAACTTTCTTCAGTCTCAAAATGACGTTGTTTTGGAATATCTAGCAATTATTAAGCTTCCGTTTATGCACCATACCACTGTCTATTTCGTGCATCGATCCAGCAACATTTTAGTGATACCGACCAAAACGGCTTGTATTTGATAACTTCACGCGAACGGACACCGATCAATTAATTCTTAACGTTCAACAAAACCAAGGAGTACCTCTTATCGATACAGCTTTTCATCTTTACCCACAAGATACCAGCTGGCTAATTTGCTGACTGTATTAATTGCGTTTTTACAACGAAACCTTCAATGAATTTTCATTCACGAGGTTCGCAAATAGCTCAGTTGGTATAATAACATCGGTATAATCAAGCCAGTGGTTACAATTTTAATAGCCGCCGCAGTTTTATCGGCTTTGGCAAATCTCTCTAACCCTTGCGCCTACGCATTTCCGTTACGTATGGCTAAATAGTTATTAATGATTGTTTAGGTTTATCTGTTTTCGTTTCAGAATTGCTGTAACTTGATGTGGAGGTACTTGGCCAGTGAGAAGATTAATCATAAGATCCTTTCCATTTTACAGACCGTCCTGAAATTGTGCAGCATGTAATAATAACCTAGCAGAAAAAAAAGTTAAGAGTATACTTGTACAAGCTGGCTGTTGAGAAGAATCAACAGTTCACGTTTCAACATCTGATCAAGTTTTACAAATGATCAAAATTGCTTGTTTCAACGTTTTTCCGATATTCCTATAAGCGTATTCCGTGCTCAGCTAATGTGTATTTTAGTGAGAAATAACATCACGCGCCACAGAGCACAGGGTAAAGACCGCGACACATCAGTTTGACAACACGCTGACAGATAAAAATATCGATGAGTAAACGAACGACTTGCGTCAATCTGTGTGTGTACTTCGTTTAGCGGTGGTATGAGAAATGGCCTAAGTTTTCTTTTTACGTCAATCGCATTAATACATTTAACATGATTGTGATGTTCCTCGGTTCTTATTAGCTGTAGTAAACATAACTCAGACACTTGTTTTAGTTGACAGTATTTGTTCATAGGATCAGCCGCATTCTTCCATTACTCGCCTCATTTTCGCGAAAATTAATTAACTGTCGCCGCCGTCGTCGTGACATGCCATTAATTTTACATGTGCAATGTGCATGTGTGTAAAATTAAATTACTGTTTGTGAACAGGACTGCATCAGCATTTAATTTTGCACTGGAGAAAGAATTTATACATGTTCTGAATGTTTCATAGCTTTCACACAAGTTATATCTATCTATTTAGCCTATGTTGTCCCGATGTACAGCAAAAACCTCTCTCTCCAATTTCTACACAATACTGTTCTCCGCTGATGCGGGTCAGTCCTATCGGTTTTAAACAATACACAATAGTCAAAGTACGCCCCTGCATCTCACCGCACGTACACACCTCGACTAAAGCATGACGTAGTGTCGCTACGTTTCGCGAATGCCAAAGCTGCTCAATCCTGTTCGGCATACTAATGCGAGTTCAGCGGGCCCTGCTGAATGCCGAACGAGGCTGCCTACATGGGTCCTTGGTAATACGCGCCGTGCGTGCCAAATGGCGCGTAATGCAAACCCGATGGATTTATTGTTCTAGCCACTCTGATGGGAATTCGTTTCGATTTTCTTTCAAATATTTTTCCCGTTTCGAAATGGTATAGCATGTACGGCCTGGTTTGCCTGGAATCTTCCTTAACGGCGCGGGCGTCATCGTTCCATTGTGAAAACAAACCCAAGATACGCTTAAAAAACGGGTTTATTATTTTAAAACACGTGCAGACTCTCGGCTCCAATATCTACTACAAACATTACCATAGAGTATTATTTAATTATTTTAACAATTTACTAAAACTGGAATTTGGGTTTCTCCGTGTTTTGTTTTGATAAACTTACCGCAACATTTTATCGATGTTAAAACCAGTTTTGCATGTTATAAATTTTTTATTCATCATCGTAGGAACCTCAAATCTACTCTATCCAATGCTAATTCTTTTTCTTTTCTTCTCGTCTCAACCTTAGCCTTTTTTTTTTTCTTTTTGTGTCTATTTTCCTTTCTGTACTAGTTGGTGGTTATAAAGTTACACCGCTTATTAATAATGTGGAGTAAAGTTACAACCAGAATAACCTTTAAACAAACAATACATTTATTGAAAATTAAATGTGGTATAAGTTTATAAAACAAAATAAAAACGCCTTTATTCTACAACTTTTATAATTTTTACAAATATGATATTAAGTGCGGCTCACACACAGTCTCCTTTTTGGCGTAGGCCTCCCCCATGTCCTTTACTGATTCCTATCCCTAGCTTTAGTCGTCCACCCTGGTCCTCCCTTTTTTTTTTTTTGGGTGTGAAATCGTCAAATGACCCCTCACGCTCTGGGCGGAGCGGACGGGAGTGTCAGACTCTTACTGACTAAAACCCACCCGTGTTCCTTCAGTTGCCTGTGCCAGGGGCCACGGTATCTCTTTCGAACTCTCCCAAAATATGTCTTCCCACCTTTTTCTTGGCCGACCTGTACCACTACTTCTGCTTTGATATCTTGGTATCCATTTAGTTACATTTTTTTGGTCCATCGATCGACTGTTTTCTAACCTGCAGACATGGCTAACCCAGTTCCACTGAGTAGCTTGATTCTTTTGACGACGACGTCAGCTAATTTTGTCTTTTGTCTAATATTTTTATTATAAATTCCTTCTTTCTATTTTATGGTATAAGTTTACTTCGTGTTTATTAATAAAGGGAATGGTGTCTAGTAAAATGCCCTATCATTGTTTCTATCCTTTTCTCTATGTGCTGCAATATCAACGCCTGATCAAAAAGTCTGATATTTGCGAGCAATGCCTTTTTTGCACGTGTATGCTGCAGCAAGCTTATGCGGCACGGTCATTTTAATTGGAACTGACGAAATCACTATGAAAAATTTCAATAGGTAGGTATCTATATTTTTTTGTTCACTGACATCGCCGCCACCGCCACTATAGGTAGCCACGGAAAGAAACGTAAATGTTGTTATTTGTTTTCCAGCCAGTCTACACTTTCATTACTCAAAAACAATTAAAGAGCAGTTGAAGCTGAACGCACTACCAACATGTGCGAAGTAAATGGCACTCGGCAACATACTTAAATATCCATAAAACAACATTCAACTCCTTCAAAGTAGCAATTTCAACTAAACATGTGCAGCACATAAAAACGCTTTGATTTGAATGAAAACCGACCGTTGAACAACCACATAATAGTGTTCCGTAGTCAGTACAGCTATAAGATGTTTGATTCACCACGATTAATATCTAAAGACATCCCCAAATCATGCCGATATACTCCGCTCACGTACGTTAGATGTGAATTCGCCCAAACGGTTGACATACACAGAAACAAGATAAAGTTATTCGGATTCCTATTTTAACTACAGAACCCTATAAAAAGAACCAGTGGCACAAAATAAGGCTGTGAAGTTAACCTTGGCGACAGCTGCGGCGGCAGATGGTCGATGCCGTCATTGCCATCATAAACATAATGTAATAATATGAATAAACAAGTGCTGAAGTTTGTGCAGCTTTATAAACTATTCATCATGAGTTTCTTTAGTATATTACTCATAACATAATTAATATGCCATTGTATAATATCATCTACCTACTTATTTCCAAAGGATGTTGTTATTAGGTATCTTAGTAAGTCATGACAATGAATAAATCACAATAAGCAGATCTTCCAGCGCTTAAATAACTACATTCTGCGATGAACAATCCATTTAATCGAGCGAAAGATGTGATGTGATCTTTGCACCGTGAGGATTTTTAATATAGTATATTTAATATACTATGTGCAATATGGGGGCGATAACAAATGAAAACACTACGAGTGCATAAGAGTAATTTAACCAATAAACACCTTAATCCAAAAATCTAGATTTTTTTTTTCATACAATCTGTTTAGTAGTGACCGGCAGACTATGGGTTTTTTATTTATTTATTTCAGGCGACGCAGACCCATATATAAATTACCTTAACCTAAATATGTATATATATTTTTATTATAAGACAATACTTTACTACCTTGATCTTGTGCTGTTCTGTGGTACTTCTCCGCGGAAGCAACAGTCTGTTTTGCTAATTGTACCTATTATGTATGTGATTGAATTTTTGTTTGTAGACTGAGATCGTCATTAATTAGATATAATCCTATCGATCTCCCCACCCTGTATACGAACCTTTACATAAAACACAATCACAACTCCCGTTCACTATTGGCGCCCAACTGTTACTATTTGGCGCCCAACTAAGCTTGTAATGTTGATTTTTTTGTAAGCTTAAGAAAATCTACATAACAAATAGATGAGTCAGCCCCATAACACTCGTAGAGAGTACTACAGTTGTGAACAGCTCCCCATCTCCGTAGTATTATGACGTCACTGATGTCAAGGTTCTGGCCTCGTCCCCTTCGCTTCCAGCTTCCATTTGTTTTCTTGTTTACATGTTGAGATTTCAATAGTCTTCATACTTTAAACATAACTTAGACATTCTAGGGATTCGCAAATTAATTAACTTAGAGCCGTAGTACTAAAGATTAAAGCTACAGAATAGAACTAAGTAAGGTCAAATGCACGTCCATGGTAACAATTTGACTTTGGCAGTGCCTTAATTTCGTAGCAGTAAATGGTTTTCGTAGTTATTGCAGACGTGTGGGGTTGACCGTACTATGCTTAGCTAATATTACAGAAGCGCAAAAGTAGTGGTGTTATTGACCTAGAACAATACGCAATTACACATTCCCCAAGTCGAGTTATGTGGGCATAAAAACTGCGCACGCATGTAACTCATGAATCAAGCATAGGCGCAGGCGCTGCAAAGCCTTCGCGTTCGAACTCAGCAAACCGCTGCACTGCAGTGAACCAGCTTCTACAATTATATTATACTACCTGCGCCCCGCGGTTTCACCCGCATAAGTCTCGATCCCGTGGGAATATTGGGATAAAAAGTATCATATGTGTTAATCCAGGGTGTCAGCTACCTCCATACCAAATTTTATCAAAATTGGTGAACCCGTTTGAGCCTGAAGAAGTAACAAACATACAAACACACCCACAAACTTTCGCCTTTATAATATTAGTGTGATATAATTAAACGGCACGCTACATTAAACTGGTTTTGACAAAAATCAATTTTAAATGATATTCTGTCATATCATCAATGTAAAAATATACATATAGCAGGAATTAACAAACAGTGAAGATTACAACTTGTGAACATACACATGCGTTCAAGTAATTCCAAACAAGATTACATTTTCTGGGCATTCCATCATGTGCATTAAGGACAGATGCCAGGATGCTGATATCAGCGCGATGCAAACATGGAGCCACAAGATAACGTACATAGTAACGTAATCAGCACCTCAATAACATGCTTCTGTCAACGTTTTTGGTATTGCATCGTCATCGACCTACTTGATGTTGTGACGTATGTAGACTATGCAGTGTTTGTGTGCGTGCACTATCACAAATATGGCGTCGAATCAATTTGTGTGCCTTTAACAAAGCGTCGTTTCTTGCTAGAGTTTATTAGTCCTTGAAAAATAAAGTTGTTGGTTTGCCTGTTTTGGGTCGCGGGCGTCGCGGCATAATATGTACGTTGGTTTTTTGTTGTTGCTCCTGCGTCTATTTCGTCACTGGTCTTTATGACGAATAAATTTGACCTAGCCGACATTATTACTCTGCCAGATATTATTGTCTTCATTAAATGGTAAGTACCAAAGTTTTGACAGCCTTCTTTGAAACCTAGGTTTTCTATGAAATACCTGAGCTTAACATAACCTGAACCATGGAACAGAGCACGTGACACGTTGCGCAAACAAGGATGTTGGCTCAGGTGCGGCTTACGTAACGTCCTAGTACACTACAGTAACAACTGCTCATTGTCCGGGGGGCGTGACTCACTGTTTGTTTTGAAAATTCTCATGTGTATATCCTATATGGGCTCATGCTAATGAGATATATCCCCACTCCCAGATTATCTCGGATATCCTGAGCCCTCTAACCCGGTCGTAAATATGGCACATCGGATTTATACAAAAAGTTCTGTCGACCGCCAGTAGGCCGTCCTTTCTGTGTCATGTTTTCGCCTAGATACCGTACTTCCTCTTTGTTTTCATATAGCAAATGAGTTCTCAAAACCAACTGCCGTTTGTTTAGTAACAAGCGGCAGTTTATGAAAAGCGAAAACCTCATAAACAGACACAAAAGTATTATGCTTACAAAATAAAAGTAATCGTATTTCAGTTGTAAAACTATTTAGTGTACGAGTCGCAAGAGTGTAATAAAAACAGTTATACATAGAGAAAGTAAAAGCCGGCCATAAAATGGTTTTAAAAGATACAAACTTTTTCAGTTCCGTTATCCTTTTGAGAGATTATGTACGAAAAAAACGTTATCAAGCGTGAAGCGACGTGAAACTTTTTGTTTTGAAGACTAGCGTTACTTTCTGTCAAGATAAGATAAGGAAGGAGTTTTCTTTTATGTTATCTGGTAAACAGAAAGAGTGTAATAGTTTTGGTAACATAACATGTACCGTGCTTGCTCCATAGCTGCATTTTCTCATTTTGTTATGCAACTGCCAAGGCTTCGTACGTCTTCTTCTCCTTACTTTCATATTTCTTATATCTACGTTTATTATACTCAGCAATCGTTTCAAACACCACCTTTGAAGTTCCTTAACCTCCAACATTGTAAACAACTCGTACAACTTTACTTTATACCCTTTCTTTTATGGAATTTTGTTTAACTTTACGCCTTTCCATTGTCCCTATGTTTAACTGAACTGCGGGGTAATTGCGCAACACACTAACAGTAGGAATGGCTTTCATTTAGACATGTTCAACAACATTCATTGCGTTATATACGTTGTTGAGCAGTTTTGTTTTTCGAACATATGAAGCAATGGATTAGCAATATCCTTCAAAATGATTCAGATTGTGATTGATCGTGTGTTACACAATTAGGGTGCTGACTTTACTGCCGTTTTCTAGTACACCGAACCAAGTTCTACTGAAGTATCAATTTATCCTTGATATCTTGATACGTAACATAGTCTGATAACGCTCGTCTAAGCTGGTGCAGGCCCGTTAGTTTAATCCTCGTGCCGCAGCATAGTCATTAGCCAACTAAAGGTTCTTGGAATCAATTTGTCGTATACATGGTTTTGTAAATTGACCGTGGTGGCCGTGGTGGGAGCATTATTTACTATTGGCAGTGACATATTTGTAACACCACAACATAGAGATACAGTCCTTCTCTGCAGAGGATTAAATTTTGGAACTAAGAGAAGATTAATGGCTCATCAAGACACCTAATTAAAGGATTGACAATTAGATAGAGCTTTTGAGCTTCCACTGTTTTCATCAAAGTAGATAAAGAAGTAGTGTGTGATGTAGATAGGTCTTATTATTGGTCCAGGCCTACTCCTGTTTAAATACCTACAACTCATTATGTATATCTTTATATGTAACCAAAGAAAATAATTTGTACAGACGCCAGCACATCAAGCTACCCGAAACTGTCAAATTTTCCCAATCAATTTTGAACCTTATAATTTAGCGATAAAGTTGAAAATGTTGTATAGTCATCGTATGTAACACATACAGAAAATAATACATTGTTAGTCCTATTCATTCCTCTTTCCGCTCAACAATAATGTATATAGACAAGACATTTGGAATACTCCCAAACTCATAGTCATTTGAAACTTTCACTGTCATTTACGGAACTGTATGAATACGAGTAACTGTTCAGGAGTTGCGTTTATTACCGCCTTTGTTTCATCAAAGTGGAAGGTCTCTTTGTATAAACTGTTATCCTTGTCCAAAGATTTGAAATGTTTATTAGCCAAGCGTTTATGAGACGATAAATCAAACTTTAGCTCTTGGTTCACTTTCGCTTGTTAATTTTACTAGTCCCTTTCATTCATGAACAGTAACACTACCAATTGTTCTGCTTTGTCGGTACCTTTTTATATCGTGTTCCTCGTGTTCTTTTTAGGTTATCTTTAAGTTTTAATATCCCGAACTTATTAATTGCATCTAAGATCACATTCCTATTTATTTCTTGTCCATCGCCGTCGGATCCAAAGCTGCAAGTTACAACATTGTACCAGTTTCAAGAAATATTTTCAATAAGATTCGCATCCGTTTCGCTTCGCGCAGCGTTATCAGTTTGTATACAGACTGATGCGGGAGTGATCGAGCTCTGTTTACGTTACTCGGAGCCTTGGCACTGAACGGGTCGTGACGTCATTCGATACACGCCACAGACTACACGGGATCGCATAACTTCGAACATGGGTCCGTAGCTCGTACTGCCTTCATGTTTAATCGATTGTTCATAATTTATTAGACGTCACTGTGTGAAAGGTTATTAACGCTAAATTAAACCGTATTTAATAATTAATTCTTTCAATCATTTTGTGTTTGCTGTGTCTTTTGTAATCGAAAGAGTTCACCAGATAAAAGATGTGTGACGCTTCAATAAGCATGTATTAAACCTTGTTAATTTTATCGAAGTTTCATAATTAGATATTTATTTATAGGAGAACCAACAGCTATTTAACAGAAGCATAACAATAGTATATGAGACATAAAGCCAATTACAGGTTCTCACGGGTAAAAACAGAAAATGTAGTAGAAATCTTAGGATCACTAACAAGCACTATAAAAGGGAATACAAATATAAGGTATAATATAAGCACTATGCACTTTTAAAAAGTCAGCGTTCAGCCGGCCGAGTGCGTGGAGAACAGATTTTGATGGTAAATGGGTCAAATGAGTACTCTTTGCAAAGAATATTAAAATCCTTACTCGCTCGCATCATGTATGAGTTTTGCCTGTAGTTAGAAGAGGAAAAAGGAATGGAAATCGACGGATATGGGGGGGGGGGCTTATAGATACATTTAGTATATTCGTATATAGCTACGAATGTTGACGTTTTGGAGGCAGTCTTTTGCATCACTTTCCACAGTTAGGTACCTAGACTACGGTTATTTAAACAAGGAAAACTACGAGTATATCACCACAAATTCTTTGTCACAGGAATGGTGATTGATCTACTGATTGTAACCGGGCTGCTCGTTCGTTTCATAATTGCTACAAAGTATCAGCCTGGATGCGGTAGTGCGAGAATAATGTTACTGTTGGGAATTTCCACGAAATATCAATTTGAGGCATTTCGGCAATCGATATTCGTATATGCGTGAATGTTTCTGTTCTCCCAATAAATGTGATGATCATGAAATGTGTTCCGGCCGTGGCCCCTTTAATGACTGGAGTGCATAATAAATTTTCTAAAATGCAAAATAATTTTTGCAGTGTTTATGTCTCTTGGTTATAGGCTTTATAGTATCTGCATACATTTTCATCTTCACCACATTGCGAATCGAGTGTTCACGGCCGCCCTTGACAGTGGAGCAACGCAAATGACGTCAAACCCGTGCTATTTTTGTATAACACTCATAAACATTCGTATTTCCTTGTTCTATGGTACACGCTTGAGATCTTAGATACTATAAAACCACTGCTATACTGGAGCCTTATTATATAAATAGAGCAGATAGCCTAACTTGCGTCAGCATCACTTGTAACCGACTATTTTCAACGTTTACTAGAGTTATGTAATTGCTTATCCATCTTTTTTTATATTTATCCCAGAGTAACCATAATTCCCAAAACATGAGCAGAGTATTGTATTCGAATGGTTTCACACGAATATTCTCAGTACCTACTTTGCCAAATAAACGGAAAAAGTCCGAAAAACCTCAGCAGAAAAGAAAAGTTATTCTGACGCGAAGCTTATGAATAAGTGTGGTTCGCTAAAATTGTGCGTGTTTTATAAGCGTACTTAATGTAACACGTTTAATCGGTGTTCGCAGAACCGGTCGCGGATCGCCCGCGGTCTGGTTACTTGAATACGTAAATATAGAATTTGATGAGCACACAACTCTGCCCCGTCTCCCCGAGTATGGCGAGTAGACTGTTGACAGAAATTATACAACAAATCCAGTTTCAACCGATCCGATAACTAGGGGAAAAACCCTATAAGCCTTCTTGGGAGTGGAGAGAAAACGCGTTGCTTATGTCAACTGTGATTCACATAAAACTTGAAATATTGGTGTTTTAATGTAATCGAGTATCGGATGACAAGCTGCGAAATGTCTACATAACATCATCAGTCGTCATGGACCTCCTCTGTCGTGGTACGAGCTATACTACAAACTTATACATCCATCTATATTAATAATAAAGCTAAAGAGTTTGTTTGAACGCGGTAATCTCTGAAAATAACAGTCAGATTTGAAAAATTCTCTTTGCATTTGATAGCCCAATTCTTATATTTAACATCACGCTATGGCTTAGGAACCGAGCAAAAAGAAAAAAAGTCAGATATATTGCTAAGCGAATACGAAGTAATTAGAAGCTAGTAGTTGTATAATTTTAGTACTGTTTCTAGTGACTCTCTACCATTTAATTTGGCGCTATACCTGTCTGTCATTGACAAACGTGTTATGTTTATCGCCTTTCTAATGTTTTTCTTATCCTGCATCTATGTGTTGTGGTACACGAACGCATGCTCCTCTGGCGTTATTAGGCGGTTTACTGCCAAGAATCTGTGCGAAAAACGAGTCCAACGTAACAATTTAGCTATTGAGCAGATCGGTATTTACATGAATATTGAATACTTATAATATTGCTTAAACTTATCCTTGTATTACATAAGGCGGCGCAGGAAACGCTCTCAAAGGCTTGTGTTTTACAATTACTATGACAGTTTTGTATGAAGATGGCTTTATTGAATTCGCAATTTTGCCATCATATTTTGTCCAAGGATTTATCTTAAGCAGTTGTATTACACTGTAAGGATTGACTTTGGAAGTAAAACTGTGGTTTCCTAAATTACGTTGAACTTGGTTAGTGACCTTACTAAGCGTCAACCGTTTGTGAGTTATGATCATGATGCTTCAGCCAGACACAAAAACTATGAGGTGACAAAGTGCGGGCACGGGCACCTTATAAAACCCGTCTAAATGGTCAGGGCTTAAAATCGAATGTTCTGTTTCTGAGCAGTGCGGTGTCGCCAATAAGTAACAAGTTATTTTTTGTGTCGCAGAAACTAGTTTCTGTTGACCGTTTTGTGTTGGACTTAGTCTTTCATTCGTATACAAGGACAAATCTATACAGTGACTTTAAGATAGTTTTGTTTAAACGTGATTAACCATAATGTCTTTTTAAAATCCCTGTTCATTAAACTAGATTTGGAAACTTGTCCCGCATTCAAAAACATAGAAGTGTAAGTATGGACTTTCTTGCCAGTTTTCCACAAACGTCATATAAAGTAATATTGTCACTGCACCTAGAATAGGTATACAGTCTGTAGAAATAGCAATCTGTAAGAATTGAGGGGTTGATTCTTTTCGTAATACTAAACAACTTTTCTTATGAAGCCTGTATCTAAAAAGCGATAATATAGACCGATTCGTAAACATTTACAATGTGAAATGGTTTTATATAAAAACATTACAAAGCCGCGAAACACGAACATCAAAAATCATTCACGTTGTACATTGTATATCTTATATTTGGTAGCAACGTTTCAACTCTAGTTGAACAAGAAACACTCGTGTACTAACTACCAAGACAGGACGTCAAACGATTAAGTAAACATACAATTTAGTAGATATCAAATTGGAAACATGTAGCAATCTATTAACATAATGCTAATGTATACTAAAAATATTTATAGACAAATTCTGACACAATATATAATATTATGTGAGTGAAAATTGTGTCTAATTAAAATAATTGCGCAAGTTCTTATGTTCAAATGTATTGTTTACTTTGCTCACATAATCTGTAACCAAAAGATTAGGTTGTGATTTAATTCGACGCTAATCGGGAAATGCGGAAAGTATATGACGTAGGAGCAAACTTTACTAAAAATTTATAAAAAAATTGCCCGGATATGTAAAACATAATTAAAGGGGTCCTAAAACGACAACAAACCTTCTTTAGTAACGACTAACGATCCCGTTACCTAAATAATGCATGTAAATAGTGTGGATAGCTGTCATGATCTGGATATTAGAACTATTTTTCATAGTTGGCACATTGCCACTGATGTAGAAGCTCTGAAAACGCTTCAAATTCATTGCTCTTTTATATATACATATTTGAAATATTTGAAACAGATTTCCTACGAAAACCATGAATGTGTCAACAGACTGAGGCTTCAAATTAACATTATTGTCGTTCTGAGAGCTAATAGTAATGAATGATATAAAATATGTCATGTAAGGCAATAATGACGTGGCGAGAAGCGCGACGGATACACAAATGTTGTCATTACAGGCGACTTAGCGGCAAAAGTGCCTGTCATCACCAGGCCTATTTCACAAAATGAAGTGAATACAGCCATTTATTTTTTGTTCTTAACTTGAATATACACACACACTATACACTTGAGTAAACTCTGTCCATGACTTCTCGCATAGGTTTTTCGTTTCAAGTATCGCTATAGGTACTTTTCTCTCTATCTTTAAAGGAAAGGTTGTCTTTTATTTGATTGGTACATAAACGGATTTATCAATGTCTGATTATGGCAGTTATACTCCAGTAATGTCGTGCTTACCATTGTTATGACTTTGGACGATGAATGGCAAGTAGCACTCCTGCAGCCAATCCACGTCCGGTGTGGGTCAAACGGCGCGGGTTGGCTAAAGCGTTTGAGCTGTGACTGCATAAGCTCCATGATTGGTTAACATCCTGGCCTACCTTCAACTGTTATGCATAGTGAAGTTAAGGAAAATAATAAATTTTTTAACCGAAAATACAGCTGATAGCGTCTATATTATGAAATTTGGTGCAATTGCAACGGATAACATCAACAATACATTTTGTATAATTGTAGCTATTCTAATGCTGCAACGATGAGTAAATAGGACGGGTTTAGTGGTAACTCCAAATAAATTGGTTACAATAAATAAACACAAAATACCGCTGTATTTCGTAAACACAACCCACCTTGTTATTAATTCTGTGACGTTATCGAAATACATTAGAATTGTGATCTCACAGCACAAACATAGCGTGTTGAAATCAATAAATTATATAAATAATTTACTTATATTCAACAAAACCCGCGCAACAAGTTTGAAATATGTTTTTGCATGTTAATGGATGAAGATAAGGGATCTGGTAGGTTTGGATGTAGTGAAGGACGTATGTTTAACTTGATGTCTGATTTATATATTATAATTATAAACTAGTAGCTTCTGCCCGCGACTTCGTCCACGTGCAATTTCTTGTTCCCCCAACCCACCCCGTCGCATCGCATCACCTACCCACGTAGTTGTGTATTTATAATTATATGTATTTATGCAGGCTGATATAAACACAAGTTTTCACCATATTTATGTCTCTCTCATTATATACACATAGCCCCACATATGTACTTTAATACATCATAAAAGCATTTACTAGTAAGTAGTTAACTTAATAATAATATACTGTGCTCGTCCTACAACCACTGATATAGATATGTTCAAATTATAGGCGAGGACGCGGGTACACTAAACACAAGTTAAATCTTATTTTAGGCAACAGAGTTCATCGAAAACACTCTTTCCCTTAGTTGTAACTTGTAACGCAGCATGGTGTTTGGATAAGTGTTTTTGTACAACTGATGGTAATAAAAATATTTTTTTTTCTAAGCGTCATAGCGCGATCGTAAATAGTCCATAGCCTTTCTCAAGAATTGGGCTATCAAATGCAGAAAGATTTATTCTAATTCGACCGGTTGTTCCGGAGGTTACCCTCTACATTTAAACAAAATTTACCTCTTTATAATTATCGCCCAATAACATTAATAGCAATTTTGTCAAAGATATTTGAAAAGTGTATGTACAAACGATTGATCGAATTCTGTAATAAATTTAACATAATTAAGAAAGAACAGTTCGGCTTCCAAAAAAAAAAAACAAATCTACAACACTAGCAATCTTCACTCTTATAAAAAATATTTTGACGAATATTAATTAAAACCGTCTTACTGCAGGTTTGTTCTTCGATTTATCTAAAGCCTTTGACCTAGTGTTCCATGACCTGTTACTTCAGAAACTGGAGGCAATTGGTATTAGAGGCATAGTGCTTCAATGGATATCAACATACTTAAATAACCGACGACCGCGGGTTACTACGGTTAAATAGAAATAATTTATCAAAAAATCTCAAAAATTCAGTTTATATACAATTCAATCAATCTGATAATGCTAAATACAATGTTAAATTGAATATACATATAATTGATGAAGTGACGCAAACTAAATTTCGAGGCATAACTTTGGATGAAGACATAAATTGGAAAGCACATATTGATACCGTCTCCAAACGAATAAATAAGTTCGTAATTATGCACTTAAAAAAGTCTGAAATATAATAAACGTAAAAACGGCACTTACGTCCTACCATGCATACGTTGAATCTGTGCTCCGCTACGGCTTGATAATTTGGGGTAATAGCACAGATCAAAATAACATTTATTGCGCAAAAAAAATGCATTAGAGCAATAAACGGGCTTCGACCTGACGAATCCTGTAGACCGATATTTAAAAAACTTGGCTTGTTGCCGCTACCGTCTCTCTACATATATGAAACATGTACATATGTTTGGGAGGAAGCATAAGGAATTATTTAGTAATGCAGATGATTTATATCCTCGTAACCGACGAGACCCCCACAGGCTCGTACTGGATAGCCTTCCGAGACTAGCTAAACATAATAAAAGTTGTATATCTATGTGTGTACGTATATATAATAAGATACCAAGTAATCTCAAGTCCTTAAATATGAGATTATTCAAAAATAAATTGTATGAATGGTTGTGTAGTCATAGTTTTTATAGTGTCAAAGACTTCTTTGACAACAAATGTTAAATACGTTATGCTTGTGAAAATTTGTACGCTTGTAACTATTAGCAAAAACATGAAGTGCTTTGAGTACTTTTGTTTCAACATAATATAATATATAATATAATATATTATATTTAGCGTCACTGTTTGCACAGCATGTCTTATATCTACTAGCTGACCCGGCGAACTTCGTACCGCCCGCCCGCGCCATCGAAATCAGTCAAACCGTTCCCGAGATATCATCAAAAAAGCTGTTCCATACAAAATGTGTGAAAAAATGAATTTTCTTTCCATTCGTCGTTTCTTGTGTCTTCCCTTACTCTTCTAGCCAACCACTCCTACAAAATCCTACATACTGTCAAATATATGAAATATTATAATCATTCATTTATCAATTTCTCAATCTGCTATCAGTTGCTGCAAAATCGGCACTCCGGCGTCCTGAAGTCTAACCTATGAATATAATCAGTAACCATTGACGTCATTCCGTTATCTTCTACGATTAACGTTTCATACTTATCTTAATGTTATGCTACCTATATCTTTATTGTTTATAGATTTTTATGTTTCCACGTTCCTTTATCATTTTTGTTAGCTTGAAAGGTGCTTGCTTGGATTTTATGACTGCAGGTTTTTTCTTGTAGATATTGTTGTTATGTTATGCTCTCACATTATATATTTTGTTAATATGTAACACTGTTATTAATATTCGACTTATTCTGTGTTTAGTTTGATTGAAGTTATTCACGCGTCATTTTTCTAATTAGATTGATCAATCATTACTACGTTAGTACTAATAATTATTCTGTGTCATTACTACTTCCACTACATAGATAGCTTCCTTGTGCTACAACCAAAAATATAATATATCCTTTCTTATCAAATAAGCAGGAAAAGCCAAAGCCACAATTCAGTAAACATAGTAAATGAATAATAATAGCGTTACGCATGCTTATCATTGTGAATACTCATGTGATAACATTTCCCTTGCATCATCCGACGGTTCACGCAAGAACTAATTATGGGGACTTGGAACTTCACCAAGAAGTACGTCGTATTCTCTCGTAATCGTTCATTCATACATAGCATCAATATTATGATCCTGCACAGCTTATGCCAAAGTACTAATTGCATCCGCTTGTAATTCATGCAGGTAATCTGACCGTCTGAAGTTGGCCAGGTTAGGTACCCATTTTTGGAGCTTTGTAATGAATGACATGATTATGTGGTTCTCTTGTGTTGTGTTCCATTGATTATGGTTTCTCTTCTGCATAATTTATTTACTACCATTTTTAGCCAGCTAGATGATGTAATTACGAGATCAGTATTTTTGACTATATACTTACAGTTTTTTTTAATCATTTACCATATTTCATCAGTTTCCTCTTCCTGTCTGTTTTACTAACAGTTGAAATTAATATGACCAGGAAGACATTTAAAATATAATTCGTATTTTTCTAAAATCCCTCGTAATCTTGTTCAAGTAACAGAAGTTGTTTGTTTTCGTCTTTCAATTACCTACTAGCAATATATCCTGTCTAACTAGTTTTGAAGGCGATATTTTTATAACGTGTACAGCATTTCCATATATCGATCATGCTTTATAGTTTTTATTTTTAACTTTGACCTTATGCCACAAGTTATTATTTTATGGTATTTTTATTGAACGTAGATTTTATCACTATCAAGGTTATCTACCTAAATTATGACGTAATAACAGCGAAATATCAGCTATCATATAGATACACGTGCGTCGTCTTGCAAAAACTGAATGTTATTATCACATACTAGTTGTTTTACGTAACATATTCTCATAACACATTGCTTGAGCTATTGACCCGCGATGCTATCAGAATTTGAATGAACAATACAATTAACCTGATATGATAACTATTGATTTCTAATATATTAACGATATCTGATTGGCCTAATGAACCGAATGCAGCTTCTCTTGTTGGTAAATATTTTTATAACAGTGATTCAAGTTTTTAATAATGTTATTTGGTTGATTAAGTTACATTACCACAGTGATACATTACCATAGTGATCAGAATTAAAGGTCAAATACTACATGATTTAATTAAAATAAATACAATTTAAAGAGAAAAGACGAATTTAAAAATCACATAGTATATTATGTGACATAAGTTTATTGTATAGTGACGCATGCACGTTGAGTTTCACGAGAAATACGGTAATCAATCTTCTAAATAATAGGCCAATTTACAACGCCGAAAGTACTGAATGAATCCGCGCCATAAACGCCACAGTTGGTTCAAAACACGCCGTAAATCATGACGAGTGGGACGATCATTTGCAACAAACTTTGACGACATGTCAGGACTATGACGTATTCATGTCAAAACACCGAAACAGTTCTACAAGTAGTCATGAATTCAGTTGTAAACGTGAGAATTTGTGGTGCGGAGGTGTGAAAATAGAAAACATGATGTTATACCTACTGTCATACTAAGTACTTATGCAAGATAACACGCCAGGTACTTAGGTGAAGCATTGCGCAGTATTTTATTATAATAATATTACATAACGCAACTTATACCAACTCTAGAACTAGGTACCTACTATTGTGTGAGTTATCATGTTTATGTGATACTATGTTAGTTGTGTAACATCTATAACTACTGAATACATTTATCGTGAAACAATATTTCTTCCATTGGCATTTGTCTACCCTCTGGTGGGTACGATAGGTTGTTCGGTAGATGGGTCAGTTTTAGCTTGGACATTATGCTTTCGATTTACTCATAACCACTATATTTTCTAAGTAGGTTAGTTCTAAACCTATTAGTACTAGTCCTCTTTTAGAAAGATTCAAACAAAACATTTTCTATTCAGTTAATGAATGTTTAAATTATAAATTTTGACATTACATTTTATCAATACTTTGTGTGTGCATGTATACTTAATATACTTATTGACTTGTACTGTTTTTTTTTTTTTTGACATTTCATTCATCTATACTAATATTATAAAGCTGCAGAGTTTGTTTGTTTGTTTGTTTGTTTGTTTGAACGCGCTAATCTCTGGAACTACTGGTCCGATTTGAATGATTATTTTAGTGTTGGGTAGTCCATTTATCGAGGAAGGCTATAGGCTATATTTTTTTTCTTCAAAATTAGGGATCCGTAATAAAATTGCTATTTTGTAACACAAGGTGTAAAATCGAAAACCTATTTTTGCGTGCGCTGCAAAAACTATTGACAATAGAACAAAATAATGTACCACGGGTTTGTAGAGCCCATTAAGACCTACAAAAAAGTCCGCGAGAACATATATCTAGCTATCATGGTTTAATCACAATAACCGATTTTGTGTTCAAAATAATTATTAAATCGTCTGAAGAAAAAAAAACTACGTTAAAAATGTATCGTAATATTAATCTTTATCGAAATTAAGCATTATGTTATCAAGAGTATTTATGAAGAAGTAAAATACTTTTTGTTTCATCTCAATCGGATATTTCGTTTAAAAGTTATCACGTGTGTAAGATGCTAAGAGTTGGTACCTATTAAGGAGTTATGGGCCATAGAGTTTTTTATCTATACTAATACTAATAATAAAGCTGAAGAGTTTGTTAGTTTGAACGCGATAATCTCTTTAACTACCGGTCAGATTTGAATTCTTTTTGCATTTGATAGCCCAATTCTTGAGGAAGGCTATAGGCTATTTAACATCACGCTATGACCCTTAGGAGCCGAGCAAAAAGAAAAAAACTCAGAGTGAACGGTAAGCGAATACGAAGTGTTGCGACGCGACGGGGTGGGGGTACAAGAAATTTCACGCGGACGAAGTCGCGGGCAGAAGCTAGTAAATAATAAATATAAAGAAATTGTGGTTAAAAAACTTGACATTGTATAAAAATTACCAATTTTCATCTGAACTAATTTATAATTATATTAATGGGGATATATCTTCTTGACAAACTAACTACTATCATTATATTGTTGCGGCCTAGAACTTGGCCAGTTTGACTATGTATGTTAATTTTAATATTTCTACACCGGCAACGGTAGTGTATGTGAAACTGTTTAATATTAAGATCTTAATGTACCCTAAACTCAGAAATACATAAATCTAAATCTAAAACAAAAAGCTAAAAAAAACTTGGTAAAAAGGGAAAATGTATGTGCTTTGGTTTCACTACTTTTAACGCTACCAATGAATAATTAGGTACCAATACATATGTTTACTGATGATATGACTATGTTATCAAAAGTAAAACAACTCATCCATACTTCCATACTATAATATTATATATTCGAAAGTAACTCTGTCTGTCTGTATGTTACCTTTCCACTGAAACAGATTTCGATAAAATTTAGCAGAGAGATAGATTGCACCCCGGGGAAGGACATAGGATAGTTTTTATCCTGATATTCCCACGGGATCGAAACTTATGCGGGTGAAACCGCGGGGCGCTGCTAGTTAAATATAAGTTTTTCAATACTCGTCTCATAAACTACATTACATAGTAATATTGTCATTTCCTAGCGGAATATTCCGCTTAGTGAGTCGACCCTTGGGTCAGTTATCTTCTCTGTGACGTATCATCAGGGCTGAGGCACGTCCGACATGGCATTTTGTGAAGACTCATTATTGATGTTAAATTCTTATGAAAGTAGTAGCTCTATTTCTGTTAAAAACCCGAAAAATGATTTGATTCGTGATTTCATAATTCTTCGTTGTCAAATCATATTCTACCAGTTCATCCATCTTTATTTTGGTCTCTTTTTCTAATAGCCATCTAAATTCATACTCAAAGCTCCTCTTTTCCCCGCATCAGATGCCCATACCACGACAATGTTAGATTCATCATCATCATCATCGGCCTACAGTAGTGCTGGACATAGGCCTCTCCTATTGCACGCCATTCAACTCAATGTTATAGCGTGTCATTTATATTAATACAGTGTAGCGAAGCTCTGCATCAAATCCAGTCGCGTTTTACATGATATTTTTTTTTGGGAACATGATATCCAAAGACAACCCTACATATTATCAGCTGGTACCTACTCTGCTAGGTCAATCGTATGAGGACGTAAGTAGAAGATTACGCAGCAAACACACTGTGTCGTCACACGTGACTACTTGTGACCACTTGTAGGCCTATAAATAAACTTGTAGCCATGATTAAGCAGAGATCTGAGATCATAGTCATTGCAATTCAATGTTTGGCATAAGTTCCTGTCTGTTCTTGTGAGTGACGTCATTTGATATGTCTGATGCTTAATTAGGTACTGAGGGCGTTTGTTTATTCATATATTTTGAATGTGTCACTGCATCATGACCTCATTGTAAAATTAATGTTGGCTGGAACTCTTTACTCAGCTGGATCTTGGTTTATCGATCACAATAAGTACTTAAATATGGAAATTATTTCCTGAATCGGGGAGCCCATTTTTTCCAAACCAGTTTTATTGCTTACAGATGAAGGAATAGCAGTATTACGTGCAGAATAAGCCAGGAACTAAAATAAGTATTGATGGAAGCCCTCCATAATAAAAGTTTAAACAATATAAGTGTTTGTATCACGCATTCACGCTATGGCATGAAGTGCGGGCAGACACGAAATGTTACTATTGTAATGTCAGCAGTCACAGGTCAAACAGGGTTCGTGTTCCGTGAAATATAGATGTCGTGAGCTTTTCCTAAATATGACATAATAAAAGACATCATTGCGTGATTCAAGATGTTCTCATCAAAACGCCTGTCCTATAATTTAGTCGTGATTACATAATTCTCTCTAACCGAAGCTCAAAACTAACATACTAAGTTCTAAACCCAATTTATCCATAAAATCAGCTATAAGCCTTCAAAATTTACAAATTAATTGATATTAAAGCCTTGTAGAATCTAAATTACCCTGTTAACATTTACTCTTACTGAAGCAAATGTTAACAGGGAAATGTTGAAGTTCACACAAGAATGATGTTCGTGGCGTGACCGATAGAAAGCTTTTGGGGAAAAGCGTGACTCGTCAGCCAGCGATGTGGAACAGCGGAACGACATGAAATGTCAATGTCGATCATACTGTGAGCAGAATTCTGTAACACAGGTTATACTAAATGTTAATTTGTTTAACCCGGAAGCACGTCACAAACGTTTTTGTAGTTCGTCCACTGTTCTAAAAACGGTGAAGGAAAATATCGTGAGGAAACCGCCATATCCTAGAACCAAATATCGAAGAGATATGACATCTATCAACCTACACTAGGGCCGCGTGGTAGTTATGGCCCACTTTTTCTCATAGCCTCCATACAAGTGTTGCTGAAGGTACTAACCTAGGACGTCCAGCCCAACTTAGTCAGTCTTCCGAGCTACCAACTTGCTGATTACCTATTCTTTAATGACAGCCATGAGTTAAAAATTCTCATGTAACTCGTGGCGACACAAAAGAAGAAGACGGTGAATACGTCTTCTTCTTTCGTCTGAGTCTGATTTTACAGTAAAACAATTTGTTATCCAAGCCTCTAGTACAATGGTTCCAAATAAAAGGCGCTCGTTTTGATAAATTTAAAAATAATCCAGTGTTACGTGACAGAGGTCACGCAACTAATAAAATTATATTAATTTCCTCAGCTGTCAACATATTAAATAGGCCAAGCTTAGATACGACACATGTTATTTGTTTTGACGCAATCTTTTACATTATATTATTATAAAAATGTAAGTTATTTTGATGTCAGTTAGTCGCTTGGATTTCTTTATATTTATTGGGTGTGCAAGCAATTAGCTGGCCCACCTGCGGTCAGACTCAGAGCCACCTGTAGAAATCTACAATATGAGAGACCTGGCAGTTGCTTCTAAATTCTTGAGCGGAAATTTCTCAAGTCTCTAATTACAGCAGCACTCATATCCGTTAAAACTGGATCACAGCATAGGTGCTTGGCTATAGAAATCAGTATTTTTAATTTTTCAAACAAAAGTTTCTAATTGATATTCACATACACCAGCACAGAATTCCACTCGTACATTTTTACCTTAAATCACATTTTTACAGGAAGTCGTACTAAGTACGTAAGACACATGAGCAGTAACATTCATTTGGTAACATTGCCGTCTATTACAGTTTATTGTCGTGCATTAGCCCAAATGCACATCCGTTGTTACACCCATACATCCGTCAAGATAATTCTAACTACCTATTACTCTGAGCTAGATGCGCCAGCGCAGCCGAAACTCGTCAAACTTACGAATGTCATTAAGCACAGTAGGCCAACTAATCCATATTTCAGGTTTTGTTAACGTCGTATAAATAAACAATAGGATTCGAATGTTGTAAAGCTATATCCATACTAATATTATAAGCCCATAGTAACTGTTTTCTTAGCTTCCACCAGACAACGGTAGAAGATCATACAACCGAATTCATGGAGTTTAGAAGCCAAGCCACTTTATACATACCATCATCAATTTTTTACTGATGTTGTACTCTCCTCTTAATATAGGTAACAATGATTACTCCTAGAAGTGGTTTAACCGCTTGATGAAGCGTAGTCCATCAATCTGGATCACAAAAACAGTATTGGTATCGTATCGTGTGCGTGCGCGCTTTCTAACACCGCTCGCGTGACTGTGCCTCTCTGGCGTGCACTCCGCTAATTTGCGTTATGCTCTACACTAGTTGCTGATTTTGTGGCGAAAAGTTCGTTGCATGTTTCAAGATTTATGTTCGTTGATTAGCAATAACCAGCCGATTGGGTAAAGCCTTTGTAGAGCAACGAGATGTCTTAGATACCAAAACTGCTATAGCAAGAGCTGGCGTTAGAAATCCAGTAATTTTTAGATAGGTAGTGAAATCTTTAGCAGAAACTTGATAATCCCCTGCCAGTACCTTCAGATTATAATTTATGGGTTAGGTAAGAATAGTAATTTCCAAACACCGTGACTACCGTTATCCTCATTTTGCGTGTTCCGTTCACACTTTAGTTTAATGATGGTGGCACACGACAAGGGGCTATCCGTTCGCCGATGGGTGGCGGAAACAACGCCGCGCCACACAAATTGCTAAGGACATTGATAGTCTTCGCGTGAAAGCTAAAATATTAGCCCTGAACATTATTTAAACTTGTTTATTTGTTTTTTTTTAATACTGGTGTTTCGATGAACCGACCAAATACGAACTCGTATTCGCAATTGCGAAATAATGTTAGGTATTTTTCAGTAGCCGTCTCTAAAAACTTTAGAAACGGCATTTCTTGTCTACTTTTATACAACCCTGAATATTTCAATTCACTACCTACTTGCCACATTACACAAAAACATTTTCTGAATTCTTATAGAGTAATCCTCCAAAACTTCTTAGTTCCACCTTTAAGAGCCTATACTACCTCAGCTAAAATTAACTCTTTATCTCGCACGCACGATACTGCTCGCGGACTGTGTGAAAGCGAGACAGAGTGCGGTGCTGGGCGGGAAGCAGCGCCAATAGTTTAGATATTTGCTTTTTACGGTGAAAATAAAGATAATTAAAAAAACTAACTAGCATATAAGACCTGCTTTATAGTTAGTTCAGTTAGTATGCAAAGTTTCATGATCTAATTTGAAGTAGTTTTTGAATACCAGCGGTTTATTGTTCGGTTTGGAGGTAACTTTGGTATTTTTTTCTATGGAGAAAATTTTATGGAATCGTGTTTTCGTCTAACATAAGACCTTACATTAATCCTCAACTTTAGCATATATTTATTTCAAAATTAATGTTGCGGTATTTTCGACATAACGGAGGATCATGCTAAGCCATTTGAGGTAGTATAGGCTAAAAACAATAACTTCTTAAACCCTCCAGCAGTACATTCGTCTGTACCTACCATTAGGTTGGCGTTATCGGAACAATCCTGTTCTTTATTCCACCGTGGAGGATAGAAATGTGTCTGTGGCGTGCGTCACGCTAGCCGCCAGCCACGGAAACCGCTCACGTGACCGCCAGCGTGCAGCGTAGGCTTGACACGCAACACGCGAGCCCGCTACTGTATGCATTAGACTGCTTGAATCATCGGGAATGCCACTTTTTGACTTCGTTAAATGCTTTTTGACGGGAAATTAGCAGTATTGTGTGTAACAGCCTGTTTAAATGGCCAGTCTTTAATTCAATGCTGACTGAGAGTCTCAGTTGTCATTTTTTTATATCAAGTATAATATGATTATAATATAATATAATATGGGATGCATGAAAGGAGCCTCCCCGAGCGACGTATCTACAGAACCACTATCCGTCCGGCGCACCCTGGGCAATCAGCGAGTTATCCACGCTGATTGGCTAATCCTTTCACCACGATGGCAATTCAAAGTCCACTTACCTATTCCATTTAGATTGCTATTGACACGCTAAGAAGAATAATATGATTTACTTTTATTGCAATGCCGAATTGCCGATGACCTTAAAATATAAGAGCTACCAGACATGCCTATGTGTATGATGGCATCTCACGAACTTCTTGCACAACATTACAGAATGCGGAAATAAGAGACTAAAGGTTTCTCTGACAGATATCATCTAAAACTAGATCTCAGATAAGCATTTACAAAAACAATGGCTTCAAAAAACCCGCTTCGCAGTCCCACAAGGCAGGAGGCGACGAACAAATAAACTTAATTAAAGCACTGGAACTGATTAGGCGTGAGCGATGTGACTGGTGTCACAAACACGTGGTCTCTTGAATACCTCGCGCAATGCCTATTCAGTGGCGAGTCATTAGGCTATTTGTAGAACAATTGAATTATGTATAAGAATTTACTGTATGTGTGGTCCTCAACTACCTACTGAGTGTGCCGGACGGGCGTAATCCCTGGACGCGAGGGGTGAGGGGAGGTTGTAAGTCACCCCGTCCAGATGGCGCTGACGTCCTACACCTATAGATTTACGGCGTTCCAAGAATCTTGCTAACTCGATAGCTTACGGCTATGTAATAGAGTTGATACGGGAAGGGGCTTCATAAAATAACACACCACTATGTTGAGTCTTCATAAGTGTTCAGGAAGCGGTTGCGGGACTCTTCAGGTTTCTTTAAGAAGCGATAAGTAGCTTGCCGATCCGATGACTGGGAATATGCTCGTTTTACTTGCTCGCTTACATCACTCGAAACTTTACCGTCACGAGAGCCGCTAATAGCTTCCTGTTTTTTTTTTATCTTTATTTACATCAAACCTCTGAAACCTTGATTGGAAAAACATATTTTATTCTTTTTACCAGCCACGGTTCCACCATATCTTGTGAAACTAGTTGAACTAGGTCTCGATATAAGGTACCTAGCTACACTAAACACTACATATTATGACTTATATAGCCCACTTAACCGAGGTTCATAGGTGGTACAGCCGTAGCTGACAAAGAAAACACACATCGCGCGTAAGTTTATTGCTATCTACATATGACTCTTAAGTTAAGATAAGATAGGGTCCATAATTGATTCTACTTGCCACCTGTATGTGTACATTATGGATGCAATAAAGATTGAACTTATCTTTATCACTATATTGGTAACGCTCTATCGCGTCGCGACCACTATTTACATATAACTCTGAAGTTAGGATAAAACTAAAGTATATCCCTATATTGGTGAAGCTTCGTCGCGAAAGACTAAGTTAAGATTTTCCCAGGGTCATCATCTACCTAGCCTTTTCCCAACTACGTTAGGGTCGGCTTCTAGTCTAACCGGATGCAGCTGAATACCAGAATTTTACATGGAGCTACTGCCTATCTGACCTCCACAACCCAGTTACTGGGTAATACGATACCCCTTGGTAAGACTGTCATACTTTCAGGCTTCTGACGACCCGTAACGACTGTCAAAGATCCACGAATGACAGCCGGGACCAACAGCTTAACGTGCTTTTCGAGGCACGGAGGGGTCTTGGTATGTGAAGATGGACACCCATCCACGGACCAACCGCGGCAAGCGTAGCTTAACCTGATAGATCGAACCGTGCGGTTGTTATTACTTAGCCACAAGCCTCTCTCTTAAGATTTACCAGGGTATTATGAACATTAAATGATCTTAGAATAAAAGATATATTATTTGCCTAAATTCGTGTCTTTGCTGTGATACCTACTCATAATTTCTACTGTATACTTGTAAAGCGAACCCTTAAAACAGTTAACCCTTTAAAACCATATTTCTCCCCTAGCAACATAATTATGAGTAACAAAAGGTCCAAGAAGTTATTTCACTTTTACTACGCTTTCTACTCCTGCGCACTAAATGTTATCAGAAGCATAATATCAACAGTACCCTTACGGAGCTCGCCCGAACTGTTACAGTGTTACTGTACGGTACATTACCGTTAGCACTTTTTGCCTTTTCTCCAAGACCACCTAAGTTTTTAACACCTTCGTTGGAGCAGCGGCTGTAATTTTTACAATCGCATTAATCACATTTTTAGTGACGTCATTCTTGTTTTTAACTTTAACAATGGATGCTGTTACCATTGTTCGGATCTTTTGGTGCTTTTTGATAGTTTTTTGTGATTGGATTTCATGGTCTTGCTTCAATTGTATCTACCTTAAGCCGCTTATCAGTTGTTTTTGCTTCATTGCAATTGAAGAGCTTCTATAAGTCTCCTTTCTTTCAGTTCATTATCATGATTTCTACCAGAAATAGAGAGAACCATTAATATCTGTGCTTAAAACTTAAAAATACGTACAATAGCAATTTAAACGTCACCACTGCGTTCTACAGTTTTAAATACGATAAAATTCCTCGGTAATATTATTCAGTCGCAGTCTGCAAATGATGCATGCCAGTATCGTACTTCATGTCAAACAATACCATGAGTAATAATACGCGTTTCTTTGTTGCAGGTAAGATGGAGGAAACCCTTTGTGCCTGTTCTCTGCCTCCTTTCATTGCACCCTTCCTTTTTGCTCCCCTCCTATTTTTTTGTTTTTAACCAACTCAAGAGGTGTTCGCGTACAGCCCTTATCACGTGGCTTAACAGATGCAAGTTTAATATTGTTGAGGAGGTATTATTCATTAATACAACCAAGTTATACTACATTTTAATTGCAAATGCAAACTACAATGTTCTGCATCTAAACACCTGTTTGTTTTTTTTTTTTGTAGACGCTTTTATTCAATTTATCTCTGCCCAGTATGGAAACCAGATGCATTGCCATTCAAAAGAGAATTAGTGTTGCTAGGATAAAAGTATGTTCATTAGTACGTACCAAAGATGATTTTAATTCTCGATAATCGAATATATTGAAACTCTTTCGAGAGCCACTAGGATCGATTATTTTTTAGTGATGTCTAGTTTCTCATCTACTTATAAATCAAGCGGATTAACTGCAAACAAATAAGAATTTGTTTGTATTAAAAAATAATACATTTCAAAATTTTCGTTAGTGTTTAAAAGCAAACTGATTTAGTTATAATTTTAAAGAAAAACAAACTTTCACAGGAACTTTTTTCTTCCTTTCCCATTTAAAAACAGGGGGAAAATAAACAACAATTAACAAAAAGTACGAAACTGTAGTCAGAATTTTTAAGTTTGCCCATATTGTCAGGACATACTGGGGAGTGGGGACGCATACGAACGGTCTACGCTACGAAGTTTAACCTTGCGGAAGAGATTTGACCACGGTAAATATTTTTCTATAATTTATACAGAGTGTTAACGTTTTCCTTTGAATGCGCAATAGCGTGGCCTATAATAATATGCAACAATTGAATGTTAAAAATTATATCTTATTAATTAGACCTTAATAAGATATAATAAGTAATTGAATAAGATTTAATTGTTTGAGGTGGCGCGGGAAAGGAGTTTCTGGAAGGACTTGGGGGAGGCCTTTGCCCAGCAGTGGGACAGTATAGGCTAAACAAAAAGGATAAAATTAAACCTTACACCAATTAAATAAAGACGAGATAACTACATACTTACTTATAGTCCGCGCGGAACTAGTTGGCCGCGCCTTTGGTATGTGGGCGGTGGGACGGAGGAGCGGGGACGCTTTGTCATTACTCAGTACGTGCGTTGCGAACACTAGGCAACCCCGCCGCCCTCATCCCTGTTCCCACCTAAGGCGCGGCCAACTAGTTCCGCGCGGACTATTGCACCAATTTCAGAATTTGGTACAATGCTCGTATGTTAGACAAACGACTATAGTCGATGTGTGATGTTCTGAAATTAGGAACAAAGTTAGTAATTAACTTAATCATTACTTTCAGCTGTTTTGTATTTATGAAAATTAGGATATAATGTACAAATCCAATTTAATAGTGGTTGGGGTACTTATTTGTTGCAAATAGGTCGCATGATCAGGCTTCAAAATTGAACGTTATATTCCAAGTCACCCTGTACATTACCGGTGTCACGTTCCCCTACTGAGTCACGTTTCTTTTCGCTCGGCCAAATAAGATGTGTTTGCTGTCCAAAACAGGTCCGCGAAGGTCGACCGCTTCGGACATGTTCACGATCGAATCAAACGTTGCTTGAGAACCATTGTCAAGTATCTATTCATTCTGATGTTATAATGTGGAACAAGGAACCATGAATAAAAATATCAGAACATTTAACCTCTTATGTATAGGTATGCTAATCGTTATATTATAAAATGAAACGGTCTTTTAGCCGACTGGTCTCGTCAGGGTCAATTAGTCCACTCGAAGGGGTATGCGTATAAATTCATAAAACATGTTCTAACCAAACTTATTTGAAATGTCAACCTGCCCATGATTTACGGGATCACAGAGCACGATTCCTTTTAAGCGTCGTCGTCGGACCGGTCGTTGGCTTACAAAAAGCTCTGTGAATGTATTGCTCTGGCACAAACGGTGGGAAGCTTCTCACGACTCTTCGGGGAACTGGCTTGGCATGGTACGCAACCACAGATAACCCCACCCTGCTATATTTACGTCACTTGGTCTGCTTTTTACAATATTAAAGTAATCTAAAGTCAAAGTTATACAATATATTTCCGGTTCTGACTACTAATTGATAATTGGTTACTACGAAAACATGCAAAAGGTTCAGTCATCATGGTCTTGTAATTGTTTTGATGAATAAGCAATATTCTTGAGAACAGCTTCTATATAATTAATATTATTTGGTTGGACGAACAGAAATGACTTCATCACGGTTGGAAAGGCCATACAATTGTCACGTAGAACTTCTTGAGACATTATAATGACTGTGCCTGAAAATAATGTATTGCGCAACGTAGGTACACGTATGAAATATGCGAATTCTAACTTCATGTGTCACTGTTAAGAGAACGATACGGAAATTAACACGGACAAGTAAAACTACGGAGTTAAATTGATATGACGTAAAGCTTGGGAATCAAATGCTAAAATGAGACTATTGTTAGTGTGGAAAAAAGTCAAGTGTTTCGGCGTGTAATTGATGTAAGATTTTCCACTTGGCTCACCGCGTACAATGGTCTGCGGGAACTGTTTAACATTTAGCGCATTCGCAGGCGCCTGCGCCGGCGGGCGTCACCTCCTGAGAACTCCACCGTCTTATGACTTCATTTCAAATTGTTGCCAACTCGTACAGTTATTTAGTTCTGCACTTTAATGTGCTCGCCAATGATTTTTCTATGTGAGTGTAGTTTCCTTTAGACAAGTTTGATTGTTTTGTTAACGTCTTAAACATCACCATCATTATTATAAACGTCGCGTCGCTTATAGTTGAGTAATGATTAGCGTTTGTTTACTTAACCATACATATAAATATAAATAAATACCTAATTCTAAACTTTTATAATTAAGAGGGGTTTTTGTAACGCTACACTTTCAAATATTAAATTTTCACCTGTAGTTTTACAAGAGCTTTAATTACTGTCTGTTCTTGATTTACATCGGGACTTCCATTTTGAATTTTACTACACTGCAACTTGGTAGGATCGTGTATTTATTTGATTAGACTCTTATTACCGGTTCTATGATAGTGTAGTTCTCTTACAATCTGCATTTTTTTATGTGTTTTATTACTAGATAACTAATTACGTTAGATTAGTAGTATATCTGATATTTGAAGACTCGATCTAATGAGGTTATATTAGTTACTGTTGAAATCGTTCTCCGGCTAAAAGATAATGATGATGATTGTTGAAATGTAAGTCTTACTCCAATTTTATATCGTTTTATATTGAGCAACAGATTATCGTAAATGGTCCTATAATACAAGACCAGTGCACTCCACACTCGGTATAGTACAATATCCATCCTAAAGCCTCATCCATATTACCAAATTTAGACATTTGGCAAATAGGATTAGGCAAAACGTGGTTAGTTTTCTATGAATTACACCTTTCACAAGCTGCAGGTAAGCCCCACAACACGGTATGTATTAATGATTCGATGGAATTAAATGATTCATGTAAAAGGAAAATTGTATTAATAACAGGTTTTAACCTTAAAATACTGTTTGTAGAAGTATTGGTGTCATCAGGAATAACGGACAAGTGACGTACAATTTGAAGCATGCTAGTGGTATTAGTATTGACGACATGGTGCTGAACAAACTGTGCTGTTGTAGGTACTCCTATCATCATTAGAACTGGCGATGGTGTC
Source organism: Oligia fasciuncula (assembly GCA_963082905.1). Lineage (NCBI taxonomy): Eukaryota > Metazoa > Arthropoda > Insecta > Lepidoptera > Noctuidae > Oligia > Oligia fasciuncula. The sequence goes on from OY720398.1 coordinate 20,282,975, forward strand.
ACTTAATGATAATTACGAGTGCAATTTCATGAAATGTACGTGGAAATCTCGAGTGCGTGCAAATTATTGAATGCTAATCGATTCATTAATATTACAATCGAATTTGGTCGGACTCGGAACATGATTTGAATATGTCCTGCGGTATTTATAGTGTAGGTAGGCGCTATAAGGATGGAGGAAGATTGAAGACAAATGCACCAAGAACATTCCAGGATCAGGAAAATACATCAGGAAAACGGTTTTCGCATCACGCTTTGTGGCACGTAACATGTACTTACTATAAAATTGAAATGATATCGGAATCACTCTGACTTCAATTGCATTATTAAATAACATACACCGTAAATGAAAATCTATAGCCATTATAAAACATACTTTGCAATTTTATTGCGCGTAAATATGGATTATCTCTTGCGTTCGGTTTAACGACCATTCCAACAAAATATATGATTATGTCCCAAGTTAACCGACATTGCGCCGTAATGTGGTGCACTGTATAGATTATAGAACATGGTATCAATGATTGTGTAGTGTCCTAAATAAAACGAGAGACACTCGCGTACACACTAGCTCTAAAGTGTCATTGGTAGCGACGCGGCAGCTAAAGATGGCGGCTCGTGACGTCACCGTGCGTTTCCTTTCACGTCACCTTAACCTTGACATTTGAATTTGATTCTAGAACGTGTCGCCGCCGTACGGTGGCCGCTCATCCGAAACGCGTTGCATAATTACTGGCTCCTCGAATACATGTTACACGAGTTTATTGATTGCTCTAGCATGATTTAAGTTTAACTATGGTGACTGTGAATTGATTCCGTTTCCGTCTAGCTTCATATTCAGGTAATAGACTTGAAGGCTATTTACTAACTTCTCCAACAGATATAGTAAAAAAAAAGATTTTGAATGGAGGAATAAAATCTTAACTATCCATTATTATTGCTGCGTTAAAATTTTACTGGCGGAAGCAAATGCCTAATAAATAAAAAATATTTTTATTTCCTGACATCGAGATTCCATTCACATAATAGTCACAGGAATTTTGATTGAACAGCGCTCGCAGAACTTTGTCCTGGGACTCAAAAAGCACTTAAAATATAAGAAGATCACACAGATCTATCACCGAAATCTCATATGGTTTTGACTACAATCATTCGTCTGAAGAACCGTGTCTATGTAGACAATCAAACTAGGTTAGCTCTGGTGTCGTAACTACCGGTCATCGAATGTCTGTCCCGGAACGAATTGTATCCAGAAAGCATTCTGATGAAGTGTTTATAACATCAAAAGATCTAGTTTGATGAGCATGACGTCCTGTTTCTTGTCTATGATAGCATTGTGGTCGTTACAAAGCAGTTGTGTGAGGAAATTGAGCCGTTAAACTTTATGTCGCTTCCTCAATGTCCTGCTGTCTATGCGATTGGACACACCAAATATTTTATTGTAGATAAACGTTTAGAAACATTATTTAGGTCTCATTTCTGAGCCAGTTATACCTTTTGTTGATGTTGTGTTTTCCGCATTGTCTCCTCCAGCTTCTCTTCTTCTTGTCGTTAGATCATCATTGTTAGAAGTTATTCTTCCTCCATTATTGTGTGGGATTGCAGAACTCCCAGCAAAGAAGTGCAGAGTGATGGCAGCAGGACATATAATTTTTCGAAACTTTAGACCTTCAATTCACGACTTAAATCTGAAAGAAACCTTTACGTCTTCGGAGGGTTCTTTCCTCTTCGGTTTTGCCGTTTCCCACTAGATAACAAACCTTAAAGATACTACTAATGTTTGTAAGTATATTGAAGTTAGTCTTGCGTAACTCTCTCCCAATATGTGAATATGCGCCATTATTGATGTACTTTTTACTACAAGTATTTTCAGAATGGAATATAGTATTACATTTGTTTACCTATACCTAACGACCATATTAATTAAAAGCTTCCTTTATACAAACCATTTTTCCTCTAACTTAAGGAAAAAGGCAATACTTTGTAGGTATGATTACGTGTTGCTGTTGGCAACTACGTTTCAAGTGCAACAATGAGTATTAATAGTGGCTGATGAACAAACTGACTGATAATGTTACTATTTTTCCAATTACCTACAGCTTGGTAGGTTTTAAATTTTAAATGCAATCGTCACTGGAGTTTTATTAATTCATTATTTGCTATAAAGAATTGATCAACATGCAACGCGTTTGTGTGATTAAATAAGGAAAAGCTTTAGGAACAGTTCAAATGAACTGGTTACAGTTTTAAAACTAGTGACCAACAATATTTTTTTACATATCCTGGCACTACGTGATGTTATGTTATATTAATACTAGCCTGATAGCCCAAACGTAGGCTATCTCCAAACCACTGAGGTCCAGGGTCTACAACATGCTCGTAACGTGTACGTTGTTTACAAAGCTTCAATCATTATGATAACTCAGTTTCAACCTACACTTACGTATTATGTTTTGGTAAGATAGGGGGGGTCATCAATTATCTTCTGTTTGTTTGTACTTGGTGGTGCAACGTTTATTTTGAGCTCATTGTGATTGCGTGTTGTCACAAATAGGCATATTTCGTAAGTGCCAGCGAATTACTGATTGGTGTCCTCAATGATATTTTCATCTACATGGCAGTGTCTTAAAGAGTTTGTATACCTTCTCTCTCTCTCTCTTAAACTCTCTTTTTCTCTTTACTTTCGTCACCAGTCAGTTACTATCAGTGTCATTAGCGCACAACATAGGCGTTTGCACTCTAATTTAAGATCATTTGTTACTTATCTCCCAGTAACCGACATTGCAAATGTGTTGACAGTCTATAATTATTTAAATAGTTAGGCTACTTATCAACCTGATTGTGCGGATTTAAAATCATGTGAAAACCATCGAGGATGATCGATCGATCGTACTAGCATGTCATGTACTAATAATTTAGTAGGTACTCGTACAAAGTGAGTTGGAGCCGTCAAGATAATGTCATTATGTTGATATAAACATTGACAAGTCATCCAATGTGAGATTTATATCTAGTGCAATGTATCAGACTCAGTTCGCCGGATCATCTCCGGGGGATGCGCTTCCATTAGCTTCGACGCCTACCACAGCACAGAGATCGCACGAAGAAAGAGGTCTTCGCGCAGACTTCCTCTGGCTGTGTCAGGCTTACTTATTGCTATAGGTATATGGGATTGAATAAAAACGCATTTTCACGTAACCTATTCACTGAACTCCCAGCAAAGAAGTGCAAGGGGATGGCAGCTGGACATAATTTTTTTCGAAACTTTGACCTTCAATTCACGACTTGAAACTGAAAGAAACCTTTACGTCTTCGGAGGGTTCTTTCCTCTTCCGTTTCCCACTAGATAACAAACCTTAAAGATACTACAATGCTATGTTTGCAAGTATGTTGAAGTTAGTCTTTCGTAACTCTCCCCCAATATAAGAACGAAACTATCTTGATTTTCGATCTGTATAAAGTTCTATGACTGGCTACAATACCGATTGACGCAAATACCTAGTATCTTAACTAAATCGGATGATATTTTTAATCGTATTTTGAACATGACAATGAGTGCTCTATATGTATCAGATCAGTGATGTATTGTATACGTTTTGAAATAGTACGTAAGACGAAAAAGAACACGTCAATGTATTGATAAAGCAAATGGAGATTAAACACGCAATAGAGGTCGTAGAAACAGGCTGAAGTAACAATAAAATGTTGGTGATGATAATGCTAGTGGTCGTATGACGTAACGTAACAATGGCGTTGAACCTCGAGATTGGACAGGTCTTTGTCCATCGGTTACACTTGCCGAGCTTGAATGTGTAGCAGTTATAAAAATAGACTTCAATTAAGCTCCACGGAGCGGTTTCCATGTAATGTATACTCTTAATCTACAATCTTGCTTTTCATAAATAAGTGATGGATGTACTCGGATCCCAGACGGACGCTACTTCAAGTGGGTTGCTAATATCTTCGAATAGCACGCTCTCCAAAATGCTGCTTAGTACATTTTGATGTCACTGTTGGCAAAACAAAAGCGCTCACCGCTGAGTTGTAATAACTTTCCGTAGTATTTACGTGTAACAACAGTAGATAAGATTAAAAGTAGGTAAAGTGGCTATCTCACAACCTCGTGTAAATCGAAGGATTTCGTACGTTATGAACGTACCGCTTTACGAGTGGCACCTACATATTTTAACAAATGACAAATTGTGACGCAAGTTATTAAGTGCTTATTGCCTAATACCTTCTTTAGAACGTCTGGAGTATGTTATGATAGCATAGCAATAATGACAACAATTCCATCCATGAAAACTTTGTCCTATCGATGTCGATTGCATGTTACCAGTTTCCATTGTATGTACTCTATTTAATGCTAATTTTACATTTTTGCTGTTCATTTTGCTCTCCATAATTATGGTTCATGCACTTTCTAGTAGTAGTCTTCCTTTTTACCGTGTTTTTTCTGTATTTTTTGCCATATATAAGTCTTATGCACATCGTCATTGTACCAGACTTAAATCTTGGTTTGAAATTCTAAGTAAAGTATTTGTGTTACCTACTCCTTTAAACTAGTGTGATTCTTCACGGTTTAGAGTTATAGCAATTCAAAATTAGTGTACATGCCTAGTAAATATGTACAAATTTCAAAACAGCGCGCAGCACGTAGATAATGTGTGAGTGTTGGCTTCACTTCAACAAACAACTGATAAATTGATATCGTCGCTATCGCTATCAGCGTGATAATGATAACAGTTGACATCCATTTACGATCCAATGTAACGGAATTTGCTCCGATAATCATTCTCCGATAATCTATTTGTAGAAAAAAACACGGACCTGGTAAATCCATTGGACAAACACTTTTGTTTATATAGCTTTATTTAGTTTTCTCTGCAAAAAATATTATGAACAAGGTTGAGTTGTATATCGCAATCGTTGATGTACTTGCCGTATTTATTAATTACCTACTAATCAGTTTTATGGATATGTAAAGTTTCTGTGATAGGTACATACTCATTAAAATTCTATATTAGTTAGTCTTTTAATTTAGTATCTTGTGTAAATAGTTGGTTTTTCGTTTAAATTATTTTGGGGTTATAATTTCGTGATAAAGTAAATTCATAATATTACATCATATTTTAAAGCAGTTATCTTTGTGGTTTCTAATAATTTTTTGCCTTGTCCTTAACGGTGTTTATTAAAACAACAAATACCAGATGTACGTACCTTACCGTACCTTTGACGTCAATTTGAATGTGTCGCTATGAAATCGTTTTATTTTCCTTATATAAGGTCCCATTAAAATAGATGGACAAATTTTTAGAAATCATTCAGACCACCAAAATAAGGACGATCGTAAAAAAAAATATAAGAAAAACGCATAGATACTTACAAAAAAAATAATCAGCTAATGAAAATTAGTGTGCCGGCAATTTATTATTCTACGTCAAAGTAAAATCACTTTAATCAGTGTTTTTTTTTTGCTTGGATTATTGGATATCTTTGGTTAGACGAACTGAGGGCTGTGTTAAAATTTGTCCATCTATTTTAATGGGACCTTATATACTAACCAACATTAAGAAAAACTCTTGGGCGAAAGACCAATCATAGCAATGACTCGTTTTATTATACCTATACACATGCGCCGTATACGTCTACTATGCGAATTGATTATTATTATCACCATTAAATAGCGTGAGTTTACTTTTCCAGTCGTGTTACTTCTTCATGTATAGTTAATGTAATTGCTCTCAGCAGCCCTCGCAGTGCGCTAGGTCGCGCACTTACTTCAATTATTTTCATAGTAATCGTCTGACAGCCATCTTGATTGATGAGCAGCCCATTGACGTCATCGGTCACAGCAACGTAAATGAATTACATAATGTTCTGTTTCTCTGAAATTATCAACTTTTGTTACTTTATCCCGCGAATGTTTTATATCCATTTTTTGAATCATCAACAGCCTCTGTTATAATTCGATCCTTTGGAATAAACAACATTTTAACAACGTAACGTCTATTTTTATCCGATTAATGCGAAAAACATTGCAATTTAAACTTGTTATCAATGCGAGATAGAGTTAATTGGGTGACCTCGTCGTCGGCGATAACGCTCACCCCGGAGATTCGCGATTGTTTTGTAAATACATAACGGGTCCACTTCGACTCGATAAGGATACGCAATCGTGGCTCATACTCGTACACGCGTTACGTAGCAGACACGCTTGTTGATGCTTTTAACATCACAGCATTAAGTACCGCTTCTCAAAACTATTCGGAGAATCTTCAAAAAATACTAGTTGCTTCATAGCCTACTCATCCGACTACAGGTTTTTTACCGAATGCTTCCTTGAATTCTAGTTCTAATAGTGTAGTTTAGTCTACAGTAAGTTCATCAACCAATCGCTTATCATGTCGTTTGTCTAACAGTTATTAGTTTATTACCCATCATAATCGAATTCATCCATCTCATACAAACTAACTAAAAAAAGTATATCATCATCTCCCGCATCATCTTCTGATTCAACTGCAGTATCAGTATTTTCCCCGAAAGTCGCGATCATGGAAACATTGTATCATAGGTATTATTGGCACGCATCACACATTTCGCTTCAACGTACCGATCATCTACTATCGGTTTGATATTATCTGCGGTTATCTGTCGCATGTAAACATCCGGTTATACGAAATCACACATCAATATAGCAAATATAGCCAGTTACGTATTTAGCTGTATCGCAATGGAAAGTTCCTGCGGAGCGCAGCCGGCGATGATAGTGCTTATCGAACACGCATGGCCGACGTGTGAGCGGTCGCCCGCGCCCGCGCCCTCGCCGGTCTCTGTGACAACACACAGACCGTTACTAATTATATTGTTATTTAGAAATTGTTGCTTGGTAACTTGTGACGACTTAAGATTACCGTATTTACAAATTTTAAATTTTTTATCATGATTTCATTTAAGTATAATATCTATGATATTCCGGCTTTGTGATTCAGAATATTATAAAGACAAGAGATAACCCCCGATAGCCATAGGTACTGCTGTTGATGACAAATCATTTACTACCTATGTACGTGGAGTTATCCTGAACACCATTTAAAATTTTACCTATGACAAATTATAACTAACAGTACAAAGCTCCGTGAATCCCAAATTCCATGAAGTGAACGCAACGATTCCTGACCGTCTGAGGTGTCATATGAATAACAACTATGAAAGAATGTCCACTACAGCATAAACTCGTTATGTGATCCGTTACGATAATGTCGAAACAGGGTTCTGGGAAAGGGCGTGTGCAATGACAACACGGTTCGTAATGTGATGAGCTCACGACACTCGTAAAATTTGACCAACTCTACCATTTTCACCCTTATTTCCTTGTAATAAGAACGGTCACGACTGGCACTTGCAAAACGTGTCCGCAATGCCAGATGGAATTTTAGCTGTTTACGTTCTTGAAACATAGTTATCAGGTGTGACATGAGTGCCAAAAAAGGTCTCTTAGATAGGTATATATTAGATAGGTATATATTGCCTGATACTTAGTACGCGTCCTATTTGACTCGAACGTAACATCTATTTTTCATGCAACCAGTTTTAGTTTATTTCCTGATCTACTACTTTGTTTTTCTTACTGGTGGATTTGCCTATTTTAAGATTACTGAGAACTGTACGATTTTTTGCAAGTAAACAAAAACCATCGTAGAGTACTTCTCCGTATCGATTATCCCTCACAACATTTTGGTACAACTGCTGGGTGATCTGACTTGCAATGCTCTTGTTCAAATCCAAAGTAGACTGACAGTCAAGTGATCAAGATAATAACATCGATTACCTGACTAGTTGTAGACGTTGTAGTTATGTAACCAACTGTTTATATGAAATATAGATAAAGCTAGTGGCCTCACTCGCAATCGCAACACTATATTACGCTGATAACGTTTGTAATTTGTTCTAGAACTTCTTGACATCTGTGTTTGTGTACCCGTAAAATGTATAAATACTATCAGATTATGCTTATCAATGTCTGGTGATGATATTTTAAGGACGGAATAAAGTTGTTTTTACTTAATAGATTTACTGCGAAGTATTCCTCTGAGATATTGTGTTTGTCGATTATGTTATCTACGGTAATATTTTGTTTTTCATTCCCGCTTTCTATAGCCAAAATACGTAATCAATTTTATCAAATTAACTTTTGATGAAATTGATTACACTTCTCCACTCTTTGTCACAACGCATATCCTTGTACTCTTTCATCATCGACCAGCAGCAACAAATAATTCATATTGTTGAACTGTCGAAATGAAACCCATTGATACTGACAGTGTGTTACGCATAGTGATGTGCCTAGTGGCAATATTGCCACTGCCGGCAATATTCCCAATGTTGCCGCTACCGGTAAAATACCAATATTGCCGGCAACATTTGCAATATTGCCAATGTTGCCTGTCAAATAATACCAATATATTTTATTATTACTGCAATTGTAATCATCGTTTAGTTATATTTAGTGTAGTATATTGATCATAAAATATTTGTAAAGATTTACACTTAGTTATTTCCAATATTATACATATACTTATACCTGTATTTTATATGTATATGAAAAACAAGTACAACATTAAAAGAAACGTTTCGAATTTATGCTTTTTTAATGTTCCGTACCCAAAGGGTTAAAAAACCGGACAAGAGCGAGTCTGACACGCGCACCGAGGGTTCCGTACCATCATGTTTTTAAATTTTCACATTCGAGCTACTTATTAGATCTCGTTCAAACCAATTTTCGGTGGAAGTTTACATGGTAATGTACATCATATATTTTTTTAGATAAATCATTCTCTTATTTTAGAAGTTACAAATGTGGGTATCCCCCATACACACATTTTACCACTTTGGAAGTGTCTCTCGCGCAAACTATTCAGTTTAGAAAAAAATGATTTTAGAAACCTGAATATCATTTTTAAAGACCTATCCATAGATCCCCACACGTATGGGTTTGATGAAAATTTTTTTTTTGAGTTTCAGTTAAGTATGGGGAACCCCCAAAATTTATTGTTTTTTTTTTATTTTTATGTGAAAATCTTAATGCGGTTCACAGAATACATCTACTGACCAAGTTTCAACAGTATTGTTCTTATAATTTCGGAAAAAAGTGGCTGTGACATACGGACGGACAGACAGACAGACATGACGAATCCATAAGGGTTCCGTTTTTTGCCATTTGGCTACGGAACCCTAAAAACGGGACCCTATTACTAAGAATTCGCTGTCTGCCCGTTTGTCCGTCTGTCTGTCACCAAGCGGTATCTCAAGAACCGCGATAGCTAGACAGTTGAAATTTTCACAAATTATGTATTTCTGTTGTCGCTTTATCAACAAATACGAAAATCAAAATAAAACAAATATTTAAGGGGGGCTCCCATACAACAAACGTGTTTTTTTCGGTGTTTTCGCCTTGTGGTAAGGAACCCTTCGTGTGCGAGTCCGACTCGCACTTGGCCAGTTTTATTCAATACACAACGATTTTCAATTCTTATCTCAATATTTTATTTATTATTTTTGGTGAGAGGACGGAGCAGTGCCTAGTTCCTGTAATACAGGTTAATTCCTAGCGCGGGACGGGGTCTTGCCCTGCTCTCCACTCTAACATGCCTATGTCTCTGTTCTATGTATTGCTGTAGTATATAAGTTACTCTGTACTCAAATGTTTTTGCTTAATAAATATTATTATTATTATTATTATTTATGTGTTATTTCTTATAGTCACTACCGTGTATGGCAATATAGGCAATATTGCCGGTAAAATACCGGGAATATTGCCAAATTTTACCCAAAACAATATTTTATTGTACACAATGTAGACTATGGCCTTTAAATGCTAATTTTATGTATTGTAAAAAGTTTCCGTAGATAATTTGACTTATAATTAAGCAATATTCCCAAATATTTCCACTCCCGGCAATATTGCCGGCAATCTGGCCACCAATATTCCCACTTCGGGCAATATTGCCGGCAACGGCACATCTCTAGTTACGCAATTACCACGCAGATCTAGCTTACGTGACAGAACAATGAGGACCAAGATGAATTTTCATAAGCTATCTGAATCTATGTAAAAAATACTACTCTGTCAAAAAAGTACCGGGAAAAGATCAATAATACACAAAAATGGTAGTTATTCATCCAAATTTATTGTAACGCCTTCAAAGTATGCTCCTTCAGAAAAGATACACTTAGGTACGCCAACAAATAATCCAATCAAAAATTTTGGAAAAAAAGAAAGAAGTCGGCTGGAGCCATATCTGGTGAATAAGGTGGTTGCTCGATGATATTTGTTGAGTTTTTGGTAAAAAGTTCGTTCACAATGATGGCCTTGTGCGAAAGCGCATTATCGTGGTGCAAAATCCAACTATTTCCATTCCACAAATCGGCCTTTTCTTCGAATTTGCTCTCTTAAACGCCGTATAACGCTCAAATAATATACTTTATTTAACGTTTGACCTTCCGGTAAGAATTCCGAGTGCACAACATCGCGATAGTCAAAGAAAACAGTCAACATGACTTTGACTTTTGATCGATTTTGGCGTGGTTTTTTCGGTTTCGGTTCAGTTCGAAGGCGCCATTCCGAAGCTTGTTGACTATTTTGCATGTCAAACTCGTAAACCCACGTCTCGTCACCAACACCAATGCGTTTCATAAATGTTGGGTCGGAATTTACTCGTTCTAGCATGTCTTCAGCGACTCTTTTGAGATTGAGTTTTTGGAGAAAATTCAGGTCTTTTGGGACTAGCCGAGCGGCAACATGTTTCATACCCAAGTGATATTTAAAATGATACGGATCGACTCGTGAGACACAGAAAGTTCAGCGGCTCTCTCTCAAACTTGAATGAGGATTTTCAGTCACTATTTCCTTCACTTTTGCGATGTTAACTTCAGTTGAAGAAATTGATGGCCTACCAGGGCGAGGCAAATCTTCCACTTCCAGCATATCTTGACCGCTTTTAAACGCTTTGTACCACTCATATGTTTTCCTAGTCAATTTAGATACCAGACAGTAATATTTAATTTTTTGCCTTGTGGTGATATGTGTATTTTCAAAAGTAGGTTCTGTACATTGTGGAACCCAAAGCACAAACCCAAAGGTATTGCCAATGGCCTTGCAAAAGAATGATAGCTTATATAAACCAATATAAGCAGCAGAAACTTAGGCATATTACAAACAAACTTTTGTCACTCCAAGATTTTGAAGATTGCCCTAAGACAACTTCCTTTCAAAGTCAAAGTCAAAGTCAAATCATTTATTTCAAATAGGCACATTAAAGGCACTTTTGAACGTCAAAAAAAAAACTAAATAGAAATGATTCTAGTCGCCCATTCGAAAAGGTAGTTTTCGTATGGAGAAGAATGGGCAAGAAACTCCACCGTTACTCTTTTAAAAATGTTTTACAAGGTCTTGTATACATAATAAAAATTATATGTGAACACGATGCACCCATAATAAAATTAGTCTACCACAAAAGGTAAAAATAATTAAAAATTAAGCAATGACAGGTAAATCAAATAAGTGATAGATACATGGTGCTCACATATTTACAAGTTATTTATAAAAAAAAAAAAAAAAAAATGCAAAAGTAGTTGAACTTTAACAAGTGTGTGAGCCACTGTAGTCGCAGATTGTAAAAATGAGTTAGAATAAGATGTCATAAAAAATATATATATAAATTAAATTAGGAACAAGTTTGATTTTGTCTAGACTTTTAGATTGTCCTATGGAGCAGGACCAGCATGTTTCCAAACATTCTTATCTTGGATATAATCCTCTAATTTGTAATATCCTTGTTTACAAAGTGTACTTTTAATATGAGTTTTAAATTTTCTTTCATTTAATTGCAATATGTCACAAGGTATTTTGTTGTAGCATTTAACACAGTACCCCATAAAAGATGTATGTACTTTAGATAATCTAAAAAAAGGTTGATCTAATTTATCTTTATTTCTAGTATTAAAATTATGCCTATCACTTATTTTATTAAAAAGATGTTGATTTTTTCTTACATACATAATATTTTCATAAATGAATTGGCAAGGTACCGTCATGATATTAACCTTTTTAAATAGTTCCCTAAGAGATTCGCGACGACGTAGATTGTAAATGGCTCTGACAGCTCTCTTTTGTAAAATAAAAATGGATTCAATGTCAGCAGCCCGACCCCATAGTAAAATGCCATATGACATAATACTGTGGAAGTAACTAAAATAGACCAAACGCGCGGTTTCTACATCTGTTAACTGTCTTATCTTTCTAACAGCATAAGCGGCGGAGCTTAGCCGCCCCGCAATAGATGTTATATGAGGTCCCCATTGTAATTTCTCGTCTAGCGTGATTCCTAGGAAAACTGTCTGATCAATAAATTCTAGTTTTTGGCCATTCAATATGATTTCACATTCGCTACTTCTAACATTCGGTAATTTAAATCTAATGCATTTGGTTTTTTTTTCATTAAGTACTAAATTATTTACCGTAAACCAATCTTGGACCTGAAGAATAGAGTTATTCACGTCGTCAAGATTTTGTGACCGTCGGTCTATTTTAAAGATTAACGATGTGTCATCTGCAAATAACACCATCTTCGGTTGATTTTGAAGTAATTTTGTATGCAGCTACCGAGTAACACACATTACCAACTATTTTTCCGCACGGTACCTACGCAGAATAAGACATTGGATATCAAGCGACAGCCATGACACATTGTGAGCATACTACATGATGTTTACGCTGAGGTCATCAATCAGCGCTGTTTACCTACAGCAAAAGTTCATTGACGCCTCAGTTAGTTCTTTGTTGGACGATTTTATTATGTGATTGTTTATACAATCAAAGAGTTTTACTGACGCTGCTATTAAATTTTATCGAGGGCATCCTTGCCTTGTTGGAAATTGACAGACTTAATGATCGCATAATATTCATAAACTTAATCTCGTACAATTTGGGGTGATTGAGGGCATTTCTGCCTTGGGCTTAATAATGGAAATCCATCAAGATATTTTTTCCTAATATTAATAAACTTATTAATATTATTTTCTATTTCATTATTAAAATTGATTGAATAACATAATAGCACTCCCCTTAATGTGTTATTGATTTAGCTTCGAAATGTGGTTGTCAGCGCAACAGCTAGTATCGGTCACCCACTTTAGGTTTCTGATAAAACACAAAAAAAGAAGATACTCCTCAGAAGGCAACTGCTCAGCCACCAATTCTCTGCACCTATTGAACCGTCGTTGCTTGCTAGGAATTTGCGTGTTTGCATGATGATTTGCATAGTAGCTTAAATATTTGCCTGAATACTTGCGTTTTTACTTGCTTTTATGCTTGAATGCTTTCCTGTACTTGCTTAACCCATAAATTCTCAACAAACCCAGAAGCCAAATGCTCAGGCACGGCACCAATAGAGCCATTATTTCATCCTTGATTTCCATCTTGTGTGTTTGCTTGCTTAATCACAGTATTCACAGTCGCTAACATGCTTGCATTTTTGCTTGCCTTTATGTTTGCGTGCTTGCTTGCTTTCCCAACTCTGTTGGTTGCTTGTATGTCTTGATATGCTTACTTTCATGTTTTTTTTAGGCTTTATATTTGATGTTTGCTAGGCCGATTTATTATTGCTTATGTGCCTTATTTTTGCTGTCTTTCAATATGTAGCTTGATAGCTCAAACGGTCGGTACATTACAACCATAAATTAATAAATTATAATATGTTTACCGACATTATTTGTAACTCAAATTTTATTTATAATGATAAGAACCTTATAATCAAAATTAAACCAATGCAACATATTATAAATAAAGCAATGCATATCAATTGCTGGCAAGCAGTGCATTCAATTCTCCTGCAATCGTACCCGGCTGTCAACCACACTTTCCGTTCCCAGAGAGGATGTGTCTATTTGCGTACAGACAGACACACCACGTTATCACTTATCGCAGTTATTTGCATTCTGTAACGCCGTGTGGCGCTAGCCTTGTAAAAAAAAATATATATAAAAAATCATACATGTTTTTCTAAGAAACTCGAGTTTGGACAAGGTTTCTGCTTCATCATTATCGCCATCATCATTAAGCCGAAAGACTACTTCCTACATCCGTGTTTCTGCTTATAAAATCGCAAGCAGAAGTTCGTTATTTGTCTTCACTCAATATTTTATCAGTTTACTACATAAAAACAACTTTAAATTACTAATCGACATAATGTGTCTGACTGTTATGTTATCCGTTAAAAATATAATTGAAAGAAGTGAGTTAAATATAGCCACAATTCCAATATCAATTAGAAGGCCCTGCGACACTGTCAAGAGTGAGCTTACCGTTTTTGGTCCTAGTACGAGTACACGCGCTCACGTAACTTGGTAATTCGAGGCACAATTCGACACCGCCGCTCAAGGCCCCGCTGTCTACCGAGCCTCTGTTTACAAGCACTTATTTACTTTAGCGAACTATGGATTTCCTGTTACACTTATCATATTACCTGGTATAGCGAATCGATAAGTTCTGCTGACATAGATGGGTGCGCCAACCAATATTACCCACGTGTTTTTCACCTTGCCCTCGTAGTGAATACATACAGAAGGTTATGTTTTTTTGCTTCCTCAAAACTTGCTCTTTACGCTAAATGTCATGGACTTATTGAGAAAATATAATTAACTGAAGTTTGGTTATATTATACATGGGCTGATAAACTGGTATTTTTTAAACTAGAAGTAGCCTGTCAAATTAAGGAGGTTACCTAAAACACTACTGATATTCGGAAAGTCTTTATAGAACTTCATATTGATCATGTTGTCTGTATTGGTAACTGTCTGTCTATGTCCGCCTGACTCATAATTGACCAAATAATACTAAAGTTATGTTCACCAGGCCCATGTTACATAAATAGTAATACTCGTTACATTAATTGATCGAAATATTCATATTCGTCGCAATACTTCGTCATTAAATTAAACAATATGGAATAAATAACACATTTATCCTTTTTAGTCACCGTTAGTCGTGTTCAGGGAAAAGGTGGTGTTTCCATTCTTTGCAAAACAGGCAAACCGCAGAATAAACCTAATCACTATGACCCACAACAGCTAGCGGTTTCAACCTACATCATTACGTAAATATCATTTAAAACGCTAACTAAGAAGTTGTAGATTGTTTTTCCTAGCATTAATTGCCTTCCATTTTAAGTACCTATATATATATATATATAGGTAAAACTAGGTGTAGCCGCACTTCGGTCCTTAGCCGTAACATATATATGTTACTAACCTCGCGGTGCCCTTCGCTCGCTCTTGCATCCTACGTCGACGGAACCGCGCTTCGCGGGGCTCCTATTTCTGTGTAAGGGGTTTAAAGGAACCTAACCAAACCGAACCTCGGGGTGCCCTTCGCTCGCTCTTGCATCCTATGTCGCCTCCCGAAATACACACGAACCGCATGTGGCCGGCTAAAACTAGGTGTAGCCGCACTTCGGTCGCGATCGGATCTAGTCAGATTCCGTCGGTCATCATCACTCATCACTTCTCTTGAGAAATTTTAAGTTTTTTTATTTACATATTATTCAGCACATTCCATTTCCTCTACAACATAACCATGTTAGATAGTTTATTTGTTTAGCTATCTTATTATGTAACTTCCCAAGATCATTGCGTATTACGTCGTCAGCAAGAGGATTATATATAGTTATGATTCTATCAATCATTGTTATGTGGTTTTCCTACAAACTACATGTTTTGTTTTTAGGGTTTCCCGGCGTAGGTGATATAAGAAATAAGTCTATAATAAGTGGTAATGAAGTAATACTGGTAGAGTAGGTACTGAGTACGTGCTCTGACATCGCCCTATTTGTTCTGAAGGTGACATGAGAGGTGTACGGCCGGGTTAGTTCACGAGAACCAGGCCAAGGATCCTGCGACCCGGTCGACGGGCCCCGGCTATTGATCTCCCAGCTGCAGATGCTGCGCCCACCAACTTTGCAACAAACTTTAATGTTGGTAACTTAGTTAAACGTGTTGTTCCGTGTAATGGAACTAACTTTGCTAATGGTGAAGTTATGCCGCCTAGAGAAATTGTTAATTGTGTAATTTGTGATATAATATAATGAAGGTAAAGTTTAACATTTCTATACTTATGATTTACATTCCATTCGCAAGAAGCTGACAACGACGGTAATATTTTCTCATTGTTTGTCTTATTTCTTCTTAGTATGTTGACCCCAAAATAGTTGGGAAAAGGCTAGGCAAATGATGATTTATAACTAGCTTCTGCCCGCGACTTCGTCCGCGTGAAATTCGTACTTCTAAAAATTTCGAAAGTGTATGTTTATGATCTTTATCATTTATTTAGATAAATAAGTATTCGGGTCAATTTTTTAAGTTTATAGATCTTTGATTTATAAACTTAAAAAATTTACCCGGATCAGATTTTTCAAATAAACTGTATCCCGGCTTTTCCACTTTTACTCCGGCTTTTTTACTTTTACCCCAAACGATTTTTCAAGATTCCAACTGTGGGGGTCACAGTTGGAATCTTGAAAAATCGTTTGGGATGTGTTGAAAAAAAAAACTTGACTCATAGAATGTTAATACCAATTTTCGAGTTAATCAAGACACGCAGATTTTACTTTTCACAAAGAAACACCCTCCAAAATTCATGTCTCTAGGACCAGCGGTTTAGGAATTAGGCTGTGCGTTGATATATCAGATAATCAGGACTTTGAATTTTGGTTTATACGTATCTTTAAATTTAAAATGTTTATTCTTCAATTTTCATGATGCACCTACCACTGTTTGTCTCTACATCACCAAAAGGTTGACTGGTAGAAAATGAAGTCCGCCTCTGTACATATATGTGCTAGATGTATTAAATAAATAAATAAATATGAATGTGGTGAATAATTATGTATTACTTATAGTAAAAGTTTTAGATGTTAATGTCTTGCATTTGGTTTTAAACTGACGAAATATAAATGAAGTAGTCTAGCCTGCTATAGCAACAACAGTTACAAAAAGTCACCATATCAAAAAAAGTCTTGATACCTGCATAATATACTTATGCATATATTCATTTCTCACGGTCTCCTAAACCGACAGCTGTGTGATAGGTGTGACAACAAAAAGTAGATCAACAGGTAGAGGCCTTGGCGAAATAGGCAACGGGGCCAAGGATGTAGGCACCTCTATCCCGGCTGCTGCGTCTGATGGGCTCTTCTTCGGGAGGCACAAGGCTCCCGGATTCCTTGGTTTGTTTTGGTTTTTCGTCTTTGGTAATTTGAATTAATCATTCTGAAAACAATCTTATTGAGTGCTGTACACATAACTGTAATACATATGTAGAACCATAAGATGCGCCAGATTATTATGTAATAATCATTACTTTATTAAATACTAGCAGCGCCCCGCGGTTTCACCCGCGTAAGTTTCGATCCCGTCGGAATATCGGGATAAAAAGTATCCTATGTGTTAATCCAGGAAATGGTCTATCCATGTGCCAATTTTCATCCAAAACTGTTCAACGGTTTACGCGTGATTGAGTAACAAACATTCAAACATCTTCACAAACTTTCACATTTATAATATTAGTAGGAAGTAGGATTTTTACAGTCATTTTTATGGCACTAATGGGCAATAATATGTTGTTTGAAAATTCAGAAAGTTTTGACAGTTCAATTGGAATACCGGAAGAAATTGTTCAAGACAAAGACAAGAGAGAAAAAATTCCATACCTACTCATTGAATTGTTTGTGACGAGTAAGCATCCACAGTACACATCGCTGTAGTACCTACTCCAAGAAGGAGAGGTTGCGAGGCTAAGGACCGGCCGCGATAAATGAGGCCAAGAATCCCCCGGGCGCAGGCTATTGATCCTTCGCCACGGGATGGAGAAAACACACGAGACAGCTGCACTTCCGGAAACGGCTTCTGTAGAACCGAAACAAAGAAACGTAAAAAAAACTTGACAGCAAAAGTTTTTTTTTTTCTTAATGAATTAATCGGTTTTCGAAAAATGTTAAAACAGCCAAAACATGCACTCCTTTATGCTAGTATTGCTAACAAGCTCTATTGAACAGAACCAGACATCCCACCCTAATCACAAACATTAATAATTTAGCCGTGCCTAGTGTCCAGTGCCAAAACTGAGGGTGGTTGATCCCATCGGGTGAGATATTGATCGCAGCCTGCACCGACGCGTTGTGCGCGTCAAAAGCACTAAAGGCTTGCGTTTGCCTTCCCAGAATGCTGTGTCCTGCTCTTTCATATCGTGGGACCCTTTTTCATCGAACAAAGAACCTCTATCTTTCCATATTATCGAAGGCTTTTCTTATCTTAAGCTGATCATAAAATACAAAAGCTTACTACAGCATTATAGTAATAGTAAGCTTTCTAACTTTTCCTAATAAAATTGCTAAAGCACCGTTCTTCTAACATTTCCAACGAACTTCATTATCAGCAACATGTTTTACTACCTGTAGTTTATTTGCCGTTGCTACTTCAAAGAATATAGTGAAACAATGGCACCTACAACATTTTCATGCTGCATGTTTTCTTTGAAACAGGTCATCAATTACAGTTTTCTGCCTAACAATCGGACATTTAGGAGATGCCCAGCGGACCGCATTGCTGCTGAAGTATTTATTGTTCGCCTATCCACCTGTCAAGTGTCTCGAATGTGGGATGCTGCATTTAATATCAAGAGGGTTCACTGCATAATGCCCGCCAGTGAACATTATCTCCATCTCATTTCAGTGTCTCTATACACAAAGCTGTCGCAGACTTCATTGTGTTCAGCGACTCTCCCCCTAAATCCCACACAGACAAAGACAGCGTGCACTTAGGGACACCGTTGTTGCTGATTTTGGCGTATTTAACTGTGTGAGTGTGCATGTCTGTGGAACTGAAGTGTGTGGTGTTTTATCGGTTCCGCTATGGCGTGTCGCGATGGGAGCGCATCGACCGCTAAACAGCCGAATCGATGTGGTGGCGCATGCGCCATAGGCCAGCGGCGGCGCTCGATAAACACCGAGACTACACGTCACCCCTCGGTTGCGTCGCTGAGGTAAACGACTCGAAAACGTTACGATAGGTCTTGATGTTAACATACCATTTTGTAATATTTTAATAACTTTTGGATATTCAGTAGGTTTTGTTAATGGTCTTGGCATCTACTTGTCTTTTCGATTTAGTTGGACATTTGTGAAAGCGCCTATAATATGTGGATACGTTGCTTCTACGTAAATGACATTGAGTGGTGTGCTAAATATAACTGGCATTAGTGTTTAAAGTGCCGCAGCCATGGGGATGGAGAGTATACGACGACAATCAATAGCTTTCGATTGTCGTCGTATACTCTCATATGGACAGGTAATGAACTGGCTCTCCGGCACTACATGTGCAGTCGCCGCTTTATTACGGGCGTCGTAATCGCACAAACCTTGGTTACTTCATGTTGCGGAAGTGATTAGATATGAGTTTACGACACTTGACGATTATTCAATTAATATTTCCGTCGTCATCTATTCAAGCCCAATATCAAAAGATCGCCTGATTACCAACTAAGCACTTTGTTACTTTATATCACTTATAATTCCTATGAATTAATAAAACCAAAGTAATTGTCATCAATCCCAGAGCGCAATGTCGACTCCTACTTTGTTTTAATTGGCAATGTATTAATCAATAGCTGAGCTGAGCCAAACTAATTCCTTTTAACGGTACACAAAGCCAGGGTGCGGCGGCGGTTTGTGACGTCACCAATCGATAGTACCCCTGCCCTCAACCCTTGGCGTTACAGGATGATGTAACGCAATATTTTCGTTGAGGTTCTTGAATCATAGTAGGTACTCCAAATGTGGGTAGACATGAAACCAGACGAAATGGTACAATGCCATGGTTTTAAAGCTTTAGGTCTGTACAAGTAATGTCAACTTGTATATTAATATTATAGAGTGCTGAATAATCTTTGTTGCTCACCATTCGTGTCAGTGTTGCGTCTGGGCGGCTCTAGCAGGCGATGTTTCTCAACTGCAAAGCGGCAAGGCCGGCCAACAACCTAGCCTTAATCAACCTGCTCGCTTTTGTGTCTGCTTTGCCGTTTTATATCAACCGCAGTCAGAATGCCAAAGATGTGAACAATCATTTCTGTGGTTTGTTACTTGTTTCTTTCTTTATTATTTTCCATAAATGGCTTTTTCAGTCGACTGATAGTACGGTCTATAGATATTTGAATGACTTAAGATCAAGTCCGAACATAGACGCTAGAATACATGTGGCTCCAACAAAAATGTTTTCAGTACGGTAGGTAGGTACTTACCGGTTTTTTGTTTATCATGTAGATCTTCTTATATATAAAATTCAAAGTCCTGACTAACTGATATATCAACGCACAGCCTAAACCGCTGGTCCTAGAGACATGACATTTGGAGGGTGTGTTCTTTGTAAAGAGTAGGTATCCACTAAGAAAGGGTTTTTCGAAATTCCACCCCTAAGAGGCTAAAAAACCAGTTCGATATAAAGTAATTAGGAATACGATGTTTCGACTGATAAAATAAAAAAACTAGTTTGTTCTTTTAGCCAAAAGTCGTTATTTACCTTGTAAAATATGCTTAAAATAAAACATAAGTAGGTACCTACCTATAATCTTTACCGGTTTACTTGACCAAGGAAAACAAGAATTATATTTATTTTTACCTCTGAAACCTCGGTTATTTCGTACAGCGATTCAACATAATATATTCTGAATTTAAACAAAATTTAAATTTAATTTAATTTTTTGTAAAACTGGACCAAAACTTTGAGACTTTCCGACTCACGATATGATGAAATATTGACTCTCTAGAAAAAAGGCATCTAAAATCTCCATAGCTTTAGGTAAAATCTATATAAATAGTCAACTACATTTCACACGATCCATAATGTCCTGTCTAAAGAGAAAACCTCAAGAGTTAAAACTGGATAAGTTACACAAAACAGAGAGGGAGTTGTAAGAAAGCGTTAACCTACCCGATGATTGTATAAGTTTACTAGTTAATACGTGAACAGAACGTAAATAAACATTGACACGTGTTTATGGGTGCGGGCTGGCACATGCGCTCTGCACACCCAGCTATCGATCCGGGCCTACTCCCGGCACACTATACGTGATGCTAAGCTAGGTGGACCCCACAGTCGGCTACGACCATATTCCTATTTTCTAGAATTTTTCAGGCAAATGATTTTGTACCTACCTAATGTGTAATATTGATTAGACATTGCAGTACCAGCTCGAAAAGCATCCCAAGAACTTGAATTTTGGTAGAGTAATTAGTTAACAGTTTCTATTTCTTTCAAGTATTCTACTGCCATAAATAAAAAGAAAAGGCCATTAGGATGCGCCATATTAATTTAACAATTACTTTCGGAAATAGCTTCTTAGGATCCCCACCAATGTACTAATTGACTCAACATAGCCATACAACAATTTGTAGCTATAAGACATGCAGGTCCCCAAAATCAATAGCCCTGCGGAGGGCGGGTCTCGACTGCAGTAACTCGGCCCTGACTAATTACATACGAATGTTTTAATGAAAATCTTGTTGAATGACAAATAATAATTGTTAGATCCGCAATCGCGTGCGTTCACTGTAGCCAACTAGATGTAAATAAACAGTGGTTACCACGTGCCTTTAATTCTTTTGACTGGGGACTGCGCAAGCGTGATTGGATAATGAGTTATCATTGCCTTCATATCGTTTTTTGAATGACGAGGGATGCAATCGAAAGTGTTTTGTTTTCCATAGCCTATCACATGCGGATTGCTGCCGAAACGCTCTAACCGTAGTACGTTACTGTTATCTATTCTGCGGCAGTACCAATATTTTGCGTCCACTGTCATATTTGCCTTTGCTTTTTGTTTGCTTTGTTCCATATATTCCCTTAAAATGTTGTGGAGGTCAGATAGGCAGTCGCTCCATGTAAAATACTGGTATTCAGCTGCATCCGGTTAGACTGGAAGCCGACCCCAACATAGTTGGGAAAAGGCTAAGCAGATGATGATTCCCTTAAAATAATATGTGATACAATAGAGCCGGTCGTTTTCGTATAAAAGCTAAATTTCTCACAGCGTAACAATGAATTTGCAATTTTTTGGGTCTGGATTTTGTGAATTATCATTGATATGATAAACTTCGCCAATGAGTTGACCCTTGGCATAGACACCGTATTTCTTTTGTCATCAATTCTTTAAGCTTCATCTACTGAAATTACTGTTTGTCAAAGCAACTCCATATAACTGTATGCATATTAGTATATCGTGCATTAATAAGGCGATTCTGGTGCGGACCAAAATTGCTGTAAGGCGTACCAGTAGGAGGATAATTAAATAAATAATAAATTAACTAACTGTAAAAGACCCTGACTGTTTAATAGAATAATCAGATTTAGCTTGCTAGTAATTTGCACTTGCAAGCTGTATCCAATTATTCTTTCATCCATGACGACGTGAAACTGCGCCGTTCAAAGGCAAATCTAATTACTTGATTGCGAATTTTGGACGCCATAAAAACTGTCAGGAAAACTGCGGAACAAAGGGATGACTGTGTTCGTTAGGTACTAGTATTATCTCATTTGTCTCCAACCACGTTATAGATAATAATTTAGTGGCGCTTTCCACATTCGAAAGGTAAAAACTGTTGCATTAGTTCGTTTATTTCTATTTAACAAAGAACCTTGGACACAATTACCTAAAGATTGAAAAATGTGTAGATCTATCATCAGATCACACTCCAGTCATACTAAACGTTTTCAAACAAGCTATATAGTACTCGAGCCTCCTCACTATATTCACAGCAAAAACACAAATTGGGACCTATATAGAGAAATTATATCAAGTGAACTAAACCTAAACATCAAATTAAAAACTGGCGAAGACATCGAAAAAGCAGTCGAAATGTTCAACAGCACAATACACCTGGCAGCCACCGCTTCAACACCTAAAAATAGGAAAACAAAGATAAACCAGACGGTATCCCCAAAGATCATAATGGAGAAGGTCAACGAACGGCGCAATATGAGAAAAGAATGGCAAAGAACCAGATACCCTTCGGACAAATCAAAGTTTAACAGAGCAACAAAAGAACTGAAAGACATGATTAAAGAACACGAGAACCTCTGCCTACAAACACGCCTATCTTATCTCACCCCACATAAAGACACTAACGTGTCCAAAAACCTTAGGCGACCAAAAGACCATATCCCGCCCCTGCGAAGACAGGACAGAGGCTGGGCTAGATCTGAAATAGAAAAAGCAACCGCATTCGCCGAACATTTAGCAAATGTCTTTACTCCTTTACCTTGCTCTGACCTTGAAAAGGATGATGAGATAGCCAACTACATGCAGTCGCCGAAGCAGTTATGCTTACCCTTAAAGGCAGTAAGTCCTAGCGAGATAACCCGAGAGATTAAAGCTCTACCACCAAGGAAAGCACCAGGCTATGACCTTATAGATGTAGAACTGCTAAACAACCTTCCAAAAAAAGGCATAATGTTCTTGGTGAGTCTCTTCAACGCATGCCTGAGACTCTCCCACTATCCATCCCAGTGGAAAATTGCTCAGGTGGTCATGATTCTCAAACCCGGCAAACCATCAGAAGAAACCTCATCTTATAGACCAATTAGCCTCCTCCCTTTGGTTGGCAAACTTCTCGAAAAGATCATAGAATAGAATAGAAATACTCTTTATTATGTACACCAAATAAATTACAGACATAAAAAAAGAAACTGATCATCCTCAACAGGTTGCGTCCTCATTTAGAAACCATACTTCCTGGACACCAATTCGGCTTCAGACAGCAGCATGGCACCATCGAGCAGGTCCATAGGTTGACAGACACGATTAGCCACACCCTGGAAAACAAAAATACTGTTCCGCTGTCTTTCTGGACATTAGTCAAGCCTTTGATAGGGTCTGGCATGTGGGCCTCCTGTATAAGCTGAAAAAATACCTACCTCACTCATTCTTCTCAATACTAGAAAGCTACCTAGACAAACGATGTTTCGAAGTCAAACTTAATCATGTAACATCAGACCTGCACGAAATCAGGTCTGGGGTGCCTCAGGGGAGCATTTTGGGGCCCGTGCTGTACCTCATCTTCACTGCTGACATACCTACAGATGACAATACCTTAATCGCCACGTATGCAGACGATACTGCAATAATGTCAGCAGTACACACCAATCCAGATGTCGCATCAGCAAACCTGCAGAAACACATTGGTGATATAGAACAGTGGCTAAAGATATGGAGAATAAAGGCGAACCAAAGCAAATCAGCACACGTCACCTTCACTCTGAGAAAAGGTAACTGTCCCCCAATCACATTAAATGGAGAACAAATTCCTCACGAGGACACTGCGAAGTACCTCGGCATGCACCTGGATAGAAGACTGACTTGGCAAAAGCATATCTGGAAGAAACGAAAGACCCTAGACTCAAAGTTGAGAAGCATGTACTGGCTGATTGGTAAAAGGTCTCAGTTGACCAACGAAGGCACAATGGCAATATACAAAACCACAAAAATAAAAATAAAATAAAATAAATCTGAAACTCAAAACGGTGAAACAAGAAATCGCTACACATAGCCAAAACTACCAGAAAAAACTAACCAAACATGTCAACTCCCTGGCTGCTGATTTAGTGGGATCTGGAAGTACTGTATACACAAGACTGGGGAGGAACAGTGTTCCTACTCTAATAAACCGATTCCCAATAGTATAAGCGAGAGTGGTCAATTACAGAATAACTTCGGACAAAGGAGCAGCTAAATGTCTAAGGACAGATTGTTGCGTTTAGCAGGATATAAAAAAAAAAAAGTTCGTTTATCTTCTTAAATTGGTGCAATTTGCATATTGGTTGCTATAATCTACAATTAAAAATCGGATCGGTAATCATTATGTTGCGGAACATAAACCAGCCACCTCTTTGTAATGGCACCCGGCTTGCGGTGAAGGAATTAATGAACAACGTCATCGAAGCCACAATTTTGAAAGGGAAGTACAAAGGCGAAGACGTTTTGATTCCACGCATTCCTATGATCCCGAACGACATGCTATTCGACTTTAAACTGTTACAACTGCCAGTGCGGCTTGCATTTACAATGTCGATAAATAAATTGCAAGGGGGGCGCTAAGTGTTTGGGGCATCAAATAATTGTTTTTTTTACTATTTATTCCAGTTCCAATTGAACATAGTTAAGACAGGACAACGCCTGTCGGGTCAACTAGTCAACTATAAATGTCTGTTCAATTGGTAACATCTAATTTAATAAGAAAAGCTTTAAGAATCTGGCCTTACATTTTGAATGATATAGTCTTTGTTAATACGAATGTAGTATTGATTTATTTGACTTGGCAACGAACTAAACTTACTTTTATCTAGTTATACATATAAGCCTAAGGGAATTAAGAAACAACTACAAACACACCTATTTTCTTTACTTATACAAAAATAAATCCTAATTATAAAGTAATGTTGAGAACGTGACGATCAAGTTATAATAAAATCTGATTTGGTGTTAGTGTACGTGTGGCGTGTGGCCACGATCACCGGTCCTCCCCGTCATCTCCGTCTACGTTTACTTGGCCGCATAACTGTTTTTCCTCCGATCCTCAGTCGCATACAAAAACCGATGAGTTGCCTTCATTATTATTAAAGCACAACAGAAATGAGCGGCAACATGGCGGTGTTTAACTGCGATTGCGACGTTGCCACACCGCACGCTCGGCTGACTCGTCACGTGACGTCACGTCTCAAGATGGCCGCCACACCGGTCGCGGCGTCCCCCCGCGCACTCCCGTCTTCCAGCCGGATCCGATCGTGTTGCTCGGTAATAATAATTTAGAATGCAGCCGTCAGAAAGGAAACCGAGCAAGAATAGATTGAAATTTAATGCATGGAACACGTCGGCTATACGTGTTCACACTAATTGTTATTCTACAACAGATGCTGTTTACTTTCGTTGAATAATAGACAGTTGTTAGCGGAATCGAGGGCCTGCCAGTATGTGTGGCGGGCGACTCCGTGATTCATTTAGTAATGCCCTAATTACCTAATCGGTGACACATTCTTTCACTGTGGTTAACTTAATCTATTTATGATATTAATATTTACAGCTTACGTTCATATTTGTGTCGCTACGTTATTTTTTTTCAATACAGGTGGTCAGATACTCTTTACCTCATTACCTACATCATAACAACTATCTCGATATGTATTTATTTATTTTACAACTATCTCGATATGTAGTTGTCAGACAGTCTTACATGTTACTCTTGAAATTCTGATTTAGTGTTTACCTCTTAAACTTTTTCTGAACTATGTTAGGTATGTTTAACGTATTGATGATTTACAATTTATTCATAAGGTAACGTGTAGTTAAGGTCTAGATAGGAGATTATAATTATATTTCATAATATATTATCTATCAATGTAGTTCACTGTTCCAGCAATACAAGTCCCCGTCTGCATCTGGCCACTTATAGCCTTAAAATGTTAAATCATCAATTTGCATGAATTGTGTGTTAATGACGGATTGTGTAATTATGTAGGGAATATTCGTATTATAGCCAGTCTAAACATAAATTTAAATAACAGTATTTTAGTTGTTAACAATTTCATTAAATTATTATTTAATCTAATTAATCATTTTTTTTCTTCTGAATTTCTGATTACTGCTTCATGGTCATGTTATATTATATGATATAACATCACTCGACGTATTCAGAAAATATTTTCTAAACACAATGTTGAACTCGTTGCATCTGTTAAGGCGTGTATATTGTGCATGTTGTATCGTGGTTATCGTGCGATAAGTGTGTTGTGTATGTCGGCTGGGGCAGGGCGAGCGGGCTCGCAGCGTAGCGCGAGTGGCGCATCCGCGTCGCGGCTAACGGCTCGTCCTCGGCGCGTCCGCGTCGTCGTGCTGCGCGCGCTGACGTCACCGCTCGATAATGGCCGCCGCCGCCCCGGCCCCCCGCGGCTGCCTCGACCCGAGCTTCAGTCTCTCGTCGACCCGCTCACCGAGCGAATGACTTTAACGTTACGCACCTCAGATATCCTACGTCCGCGAACCGAGTGTGAAATTGTTAAGTGTTTTATGTGTACCATGGTGACGGTGTTTTTCGTATCCGGCAAGAAAAATCTGTGACAATTTACAAGAGACACGAGGAAGACCGATCTCTCGCTCACCGATCAACACCCGGCGGCGAGATGTCGGTGATGCAAAAGCGTCAGCACTGCTACCTGTGCGACTTGCCCCGCATGCCGTGGGCGATGTTGCATGAATTTTCAGAGGCGGTATGTCGCGGATGTGTAAATTACGAGGGTGCAGACCGTATCGAAGTGGTTCTGGATGGAGCTAGGCAGCTAAAGCGCGCCCATGGGTTCCAGGAGGGCCGCGGACCGACCCACGCTAAAGGAGCTCACCGAGCACCGTTAGAAGCGCATCAAAATGGAGCGGAAACCGCCACTAGGGGTCAACCGGCTCCACCAGCACATCATGCTCCTACAACTGGATTTACTTTACATCATCCGCGACCGACCGCAAGTGCTGGACTCTTAGCCGAGTACGGTGGCAGGCGTGAGGAGCACGAAGGCAGACGGCTGGCGCACCTGCCGACACACCACCTGTCGACACACGCCGGAGCGCGCCTGGCTCCCGGCCTTGCATTGAAGCGACAGTTGGATGAAGATGACCATCAGAACCACCACGAACCCGCAAAAAGGCTCCTGGAGGAACACTCTCGGCCGCCGCTAACTCGTGGTGATTCCCTGCCTGCAGTCTCATTAGCAGCTCCTTTTGCTCCAGACCGTGTGTTCAAGCAAGAGAAGCACCCATTGCGCACACCTTCTTTTGATGCTTCTTCGTTCAAATCAAATGGTGAGTCAGAGTTCAAGGATGCTGTTTCTGTCATCACTGTTACAGTGAATACAAGTATCAAAAGTAGCAGGTATCAGACAATACAATTATCAAAAGTCGATATGTTAGGCTTAAACGTATAATTATACAAGATTTAAATATTTCTTTGTTGTAAATTCCAGGTTAAATAAAAATACTACTTACACAATAAAAATTTGATAATCTTTGGATTATCAGCCCGATTATTAGCCGGTATTATCTACTAACCAATCCTTATGTAGGATTCCAGATTCAGGGTAATGATAGTCTCTGTATTTTGCGGTAATGATCAAGACAAATGAGTAGTTCTGAAAATTATTCTTATCACTAGGTACATTACATAAAAACCACTTCGGCTTGAAAATTTAGACCGTTAATATTGAAACACATTGTTTGCTACTTCTGAGTTCTGATGATGAACCTTAATTAGGGCTAACTGTTTACAAAACCAAAAAACATTCAATCTGGAAAAATTATTCCATGTAATAATTTTGTTTAGCTATAGTTAATAAATATTATAATAGCAAAGATATAGGTCAGTGTAGAGAGTAAATCTCAGCCTTATGCCCAGACCTACATAATATATTATTATACTTACTAAGGATTGTGTAAGGCGCATTTAAAGAATCCCTCGTTGGTTCCCTGGTTTATAGTGGAAAATAATGAGAGATTCTTGGTACAACACAAAATTTCCATTGTTTACAAATATCCGAATGTAACCTACCTAGTATAAAAAATAGTTATTTAGTAAAGTCACGCGCAGTTTGATAACACGAACGATAGCAAACGAACGTGAACGTGCTCAGACGGATGAGTGTAGATGTTTTGCGCAAGCGTCCGCCACGGGATTCATATCTAGGTAGGTGCATTAACTCAGTCCATAAATACGAAACCGGTCCGACTGGTTGAGCGTTCTCGAAAGCGAGCCCGCGCCCGCGGCCTCTCGCACACCACGGCACTACGTACAAACACCCACGTAATACAAAACGCGCCACAGCGCCGTGAATGCATGCACGACACGGCGGTATGGCAACGTCGCGTGACGACATTTTCGCTCGCGTACGTATGTAGGTAGGCCGACGGGCGAAAAAATATAGCGCCTGCCTACGCTTGGCAGTCGCTCGACCACATTCCGTTGGCGTGTGTATAGGGAGCTCGCGGCCGCTCGCCACGAGCCGCCGGCCAAAAAGGTCACTGCGTGACGTCAGCACAGCCATATGGGCCGTGCCTTTGCATTTACACAGAACCAACCGACCATAACTCACGCCCTTTTGCACGTTACTCTAATGAATAATCCAATGTTTATGTTCAATGACAATAGAAGAAAGTAGTTCTGCTCAACCGCGTTGTGTGTAGCAACTGTATACCTAGCATGTCGTCTAAGTAAACAACGTATATTTTCTTCTATTTTCCTTATCATTTTATTCAATATGCTAATTTACAATATCCCAAATGTTATTATTAATGGTTATGTTCTATCATGAATATATGCTATTGTGGCGTGATAATTGTGATAAATGTTAAACAATTGTGTCACTTAGGATACATTATATGTGTTATCAATCACACATTGGCAGTAAGCTCTTGATAGCACCACAGCACAGTCAGAAATGTGTACGCATGAAATTATTATGTACGATATGCTGGCAGCATTTTTTAAAAATTTTTGTTGTTCACTTAACATGTATAATCTGTTAGCGTAAATTGGAGTCGCAATATAAGTTTCATAACATAGCAACGGCCAACTAACAGCGTACACCGTACACATATGGGACCCACATCGCACGATGTTTGGCAACGTCGCAGTGGCTCGTTCGCGACACGACTCGTTGCACATACGAGTATGGCACTCGTATCTTCAATTATTATACGTACCTACCCGTCTACTAGGAGTCAGTCCGAAAGGCCAGCCGCGCGCCGCGACGTTGTGTGACCAGGCAATGACACATCACCGTTCACTACGTAGCTTGTATTAACACACAATGCTATTTATAAGATATTATATGCGTGTGCGAACGTGTGTTTACTATCCGTCGGTCCACCGCAAACGATGTGTCATCCAACATTGAATGTGAGGTTATTCGGACAAATTGAAATGATGTCGTATGGCCAACGTATGGCTGTGGTGCATCGTCGAACCTCGCGTACGAAGTCTTGTGCCAAATACTATTCTGAACGGTGACATATTGAATCAATTTTCACTTTTATTTCGTTTTACACGTTAGAATTGATAAGCATCATCGCTTCAAAAGCATATCAATGTATGTTTTTATGTCTGTCTGCCTCACATTCATTTTGTTCAATCAGGAGACAGCAAGTTGTCTGACTAGTAACAACTGATGACCTCCATAAAATCATCAAATTCTTCATAGAAATCTTATCTAAGAAATGTAACATAAAATATCGACTTTTGATAATAAAGTCTACTCTTGTGACTCCACGCATTATCGTGACCAGAAAATCATTTATTCACAGGCTATGGTAACGCAACTCCGCTGACAAATGGCTCAGCAGGCTCACCACTGGGTCGCACGGCAGGCTCGCCTCCGGTTACTGGAGTTACTGGGGCCGGTCCATCACCGATGGCCGCTCTGATGTCTGTGGCAGACACATTGCCTCCAGGCTCACCACGGTCTGCTGGTGGTTCTCCACCCCAGCCACCACCACAGAGGTCTGCCAGTCGCTCCAGCCAACACTCGCCCAACTCATCAGGTATGAATACATAAACTTCACTAAACCAAACTCGAGCCCAAATCGTACAAGTGCATGCCGTTGTTTCAAAATATAAGCCACGGCAAATCAGTTTCTACATTTTATGCGTACCGTTGAAAAAGATTCACTACAATTAAACGTGTCAGTGTATCGTATAGAAAAGAAAGTAGTTGCGAACACGTCAGTTTTTGCAAAAGTTGCCGGTGCAGATTAACGGTAGTCCGCGTTCACTGTGTCGTATCGTGTGAGGGGTCGGACTCGGGCGGGCGTCCGATCAGAGCGCCGGTGCTGCCGAGACACGGCACCCGACGACCGCTTGCGCCCATACCGTCCAGCTACAGTCTGCTGACCTATCACGAGCCTCACCTGGACACGTGGCTAATTCGACAGCGGACGCCACTCTCATTTTGTATTTACATCTCCCTCTTTGTTGAACTTGCGTATGGCAGACGGTAGCTAACGATTCCATTCCGGTCCGACAGGGTCGAACGGCGGGCGGCGGTCGTCGGGCTCCCGGCACGTGTCGTCGACGACATCGGTGTCGTCGACGGAGACGGGAGAGGGCACGGAGGCGGCGGCGCCTACGCCCGCGCCCCTGCTCAAGTGCACGCTCTGCCAGGAGCGCCTTGAGGACACGCACTTCGTGCAGTGCCCCAGTCAGCCTCACCACAAGTTCTGCTTCCCCTGCTCCCGAGACTCAATCAAGCGACAGCAAGGATCAGAGGTTAGTTCTAGATTTTATTACAAATTTCAACATATCTGTGTGAATTAACTATTTCAAAGTTCCTGCCAATTTGACAAATATTAACAAATTGTTTCTTCGTCCACAGGTATACTGTCCAAGTGGGGACAAATGCCCATTGGCAAATTCGACAGTCCCATGGGCTTTCATGCAGGGTGAAATAGCTACGATCCTCGGCGAGGAGTTCAAGCCGAAGAAGGAACGGGAGACCTAGGGCAGCGCTCCGCAGCCCCGACTTTACCTCTTGTCCCTCTCGTTGTGAACCGTGCACGGGAGGAGTATGTCCGCGGCACGCGGCCGCAAGCGTCGCAGTGGGCGCGCGGCTCCGCGGCGGGGCGAGGCCGGGCCCTCGTCCGTACAAACCGATCACTTGTATATAACTTTGTAAATAGTAAACTGTATCTTTAGTTCGCTCACCGATAGCCATCGACGATACGGACATAGGATTTCGCGGCTGACGGGCGGCGTCGGCTGTGCCGCTAGGCGCTGTGTTCGGCGTATCGCATCTTTTTTTATTTATTTATGAGCTCGTGCCGTCGACTAGTGTTGAACGGCGAGCGCGGTGCGATATTCCGAGTATAGCGCATGTCTGTTTTGACGAATTTTCGATTATTACTATGTTGTGTTGACGTGACACTGTTCACGCTAAAGAATGTGATCTGAGGTCCTCCTCGGTAGGAGTTGTTACATTTCGAGGGTGGTACGCTGCTTTGCGAGCAGACATTTCTTCGGATGCCATTTTCTTAGTTACCCTTAGGTCCTGAACCATAGTGAACATGGCATTTATTTATGTGATTCTTATATACTATACAAGTATTATACGATATAATAATCATGACATTATGTAGTCCAGAGTACTGATTGTAAAATCGTAGTTATTCAATAACGGATGCGTATCGCTCCCTGTACATACCGTAGATTGATGTATATTGTATTTATCACATACAGCGCATGCAAAATAGTCTTATTTTTACTATGAAGCGATTTATTCAGAGTGGCTCGAGTTCCGTTACTGTCTCGCATTTGGCGATAAAAATCTGCTTGTGAGATTTTTGAAACTTGTATTTTAGCGGCAATGATAATTCAGAAGAAATCAAAATTGTGACGCCGAGCTCGTGGAAGCCGCGTCTTTTGAGTTGATTATTTTGTAAGGATAAGTTATACTTTACTCGGGAGTGTGTGTCGCCCGCGCCGCAACCGTTGCTCG
Organism: Oligia fasciuncula; assembly: GCA_963082905.1. NCBI lineage: Eukaryota > Metazoa > Arthropoda > Insecta > Lepidoptera > Noctuidae > Oligia > Oligia fasciuncula. The sequence goes on from OY720398.1 coordinate 20,315,602, forward strand.
TCGGGCCACGGTTGCAGCGCGCGCGCCGGCGAGCGCAGTATTAGCGAGATCGCTTTGCATACGTGAGGGGGCGTACCTAGTCATTTTGTGAAATGTCAAATTGTCAGAACCGCGAACACGCGGCCGTTATAGGAACTCTTAAAACTCGCTGCTATTTGTATAAAGTGAAGTAATCATTATATTATTATCATTATATATGTCATAATGTTAAACGATTCGTAGTTTACGTCAGTTTCGAAAGCTATCAGACGACGACCGTTTAGCTTCAGTGTATTCTTGTTTCTCAGCAGATCTGTAGTGTGCGATACGATGGTCGAATCTTGAATCGTTAATTCTTTTTATTGGTACTCTAGTTTGTGATTTTATGATGTAATATTTATTATTATATTGTCTACCGAATCATTCTCGAGGTTTCGATCATTGTTAAGTTTAAATATTTATGCTTGTCAAAACTTAATCGTACCTACTTCAATATCATTAAATTCGATAGCTTTTATATCTTTAAATCGAGACGATACAGTGTCTTTAAATATTAAAAGTTAGAGCATACAATGAAATTGATATGTCGATTATTTATTTTAGATGTTATTTGTGTACATATACGTACGTTGTACATACTTTGTCTACATGTAAATATTTAGGTAGTATTGGTATACAGCCAATACAATCAGGGCTATAGATCCAGTATTAATAGGACATTGAGCCATGTTGTTTATTATAATATTATTTGAAACTTATTACTCGTTGTTTTACATGAAATTCTAAAATTAAATAGGTACCTATTTGTGCTTAACAAGAAATATTACTTCTATACCTACATATATAACTTTTTCATAATAATACTTTTCATATTGATCTATTTCTTCTCTAAGAATCTTTCTCACCTGGGTATCATTTTATATTAAATGATATACTTCAAGTGGATTTAATTTAGTTGTCGAGATATCGTATTTTCATATTGTGGGCTTTTTATTCAACGTCGCGATTCTGATAGATTCGAAATTGATATTAGTATTATCAGTGGAAATCACCCGCGGAACGGGTTTGTCAAATATTAATTAATTGTCGCCGAGATTGGCAAAGGTGAAAAATTGTAAGCACAAATTGTGCATAATACTTATTTATGGATTTGTAATGTTACATGTACGTCAATGACGGAGTCGAAAACCAAGTTTGCTGAGACATTTGAGAAGAGTCTTATCGTTTTTTTTACTGGAATATGAAGAATATTGCGCTTGATTTGTTCTTCTTCTATGTTAAAATATGGCTTTGACATGAATTTAAATTTTACCAAATGTTGTAACAAAGATCTCAAAACTTTATATTATTTTAAAAGGAGTTCTTAAGGGTTTTATTCTTGATTCACTTTTGTGGCGAGGCGCAATATTGAGTGTCACCGTGTCGTGATGTTAACGTACATGTAACATATCAAACTATTACTGTCCGCCTTTACCCATAGGCTTGTCTGTAGACGTCGACAGTGTATCGACACAAAACATAATATGTATCATTTTGAGACTCGTCTCTTTCTTACTGTAAGCAGCAAGTGAAATGCTTCGATTAAGACGTTAATGTAAATGTTGGTGAAATACAATTGATGTGATTTTGTATATTTTCGCATTTTTATTTACCCTCTTATTAATACTTATCTTTCATTGGGTCAATTAAAGACCAGGATAGCAAGTCTGCCTTACACGGTGACAAAAAAGAGGGATGCTATGTTACGCTGTTAAATAAGAGATTTGACAAATAAAGCTGACTTCAAACTAAATCGCCGAAGCTGATGAGTGGACTTGCGTGCGGTGGTTTTTCCTTGAATCAGGAAAAGGAAGCTGTTCAGCACAATATTATACACTTGTATTTTAATGGTTATTTCAAAAGCCTATAAAGAATACCATCAAATTATTTCCGTAGCCCAATTTTACCAATACCTAGCCCATCCCATACTTTTCCAAATTATTTTTAATTTATTATTAACAATTAAGTAAATACGACAGAATTTAAAGGGTAAAAAGCTAAATAAAAGCTAGTATAAGCAATCCTTTATTTTCACTCCATCGGAGTTCGCACTAGTGTGATCTTGGTTGATGAATGAATTGCCGATAAATCCTTTAAGTTGTGTGTGTCCTAATAAAATTATGAAATAATGCGATTCAAATCAAAATATCTAAAAGCCTTGTTATGTTTGCGTACAGAGCGGAGCGGGAGTACGACGGACAGGTCGGAGCCCCTGTGCCTGACCAACAGATGAGAAGTGTCGCGGCAAGATACCCAGTCGATCGATATTTGGTTAGTATCAATATTACTTACCACGCTGAACACCCAAACACGAAAATATTATGTATATTGACCTCTTTACTTGTAATCAGGCCTAATGGATCTAACTAAGCCTCGTGTGTTTATACTGCCCTAAAAACTTAACACAGTAAAATTATAGATTAATGTTCATCAATATTTAATGTTTTTCTAATATTTGTTTTTAAATTTCCAGGTTGAGAGCAGCAACAAATTCGAAATGGTTAATATCATAGATGACGATATATGGAACACAGAACCAGCTTTAAAACCAGAAGATGAAATAATATTAAGAAAACTGCATGATACGCTGCAATCGACTGCGGATGACCTGAAGCTACTCTCCGGGGAACTGTCGAAATTTCATGAGCCGGGCGTGCAAGTCAAAGCCACTCCCACACCATTAGATGAGGAATTTAACGAAAAAGTTCATATTGAGGAAATCGTAAATGCCAAATTCCATGGGTACAAAATCATTGATAAATCAACTCCACGTGTGCCTGAATACAAGTCGAAGAAAGAAATATCAGAAGATAACAAACCTACTGTTAATAAACAGAATCATAAATTAATAAACGTTGACGTTCCGGTGAATACTCGACCAGTAAAAAAGATACCTAACATTAATAGAAACTTAGAAATAACTCGCACTAAGGTAATACAAATAAATGGTGATACGAATAGCACAAAGACTGAAAAGCTTAATAATGGTAAAGTAGTTAACGCCCCAGCAGTAGCTTACAATGAATATTCTTATAAGTATGTAGAACCTAAACTTAAGACTCCAAGCAAAATATTACAAATTCAGGAAATGCCAAGTATAAATATTAGAAGTGAATTAAAAGAGCAGAAAGTTTTACAGTTAGATATAATACCTGAGGTCAAGGAATCTGAGAAAACAGAGATAGCAAGGAAAAATGTTGCAGTAGTTGCGGTTCAACATGAGACCACTAAACCTGTAACCGAACCTAACAAAAAAAATTCAAATATAGCGCACGAAATACACCAACAGTCAATTCAACCTATTACAACAAGAAAAGTGTCAAAAATGTCGACATACGACAGTAGCGGCTCCACGACTAACAATATCAGCTCTGACACACAGGTAAAGTTAAAAACACAGAAACGTATTTTAACAAACATTAGATATTCTCCGAAAACTTCAGTGCGTAACGATCGCAAGAAAGGTAATATAAAGAAAGAGTCTGATAAGCGATCGCACTTAAATTTAGATGAGTGGCGCACGAAATTAAATTCTGTATATGGAACAACAACTTCAAAGAAAGGTAAGCATCTTCAGACTAAAAGTAAAGCTAAGACCTCCTCGACAAAATCAAATATACATCCAGAAAATTTATCTAAACAAAATAGCTTGAACAATATGGAATATATACCTTATTCTAAACTAACTGTAGGAGGTGCAAGAGCCAGTGACATCGAAAGAGAAATATCAGACATTCCTAACAACAGAGATATACCACTGAGCCCTATCTTAGATAGAATATTAAGCAGTAGGGAGAATTCATTCAGCAAAAACAGCTCTCAAACGAACAAAGCAAAAGATAAGCTTAATATTCTTACCACATCCGACGAAAATCTATTACAGGAAGTAATTGACATAGAAAAGACTGTAAGTGAAACGTTAACGAAAAATATAAAGAATACCAAGAGTGATTTTAAAATACAAAAACAAGTAAGTGATAGTGATGAAGTCAAAGAAAACGACAGCTACGTTGACGATTTTGAAGATGACAAATCTGATCGCTCAGGACAATCAGGTAATCAGAAAACAAATAGTCCACATTCCAATGATGATAAGAATTTGAGTGATGAGGAAAATAGTAATACATCAGAAAATGATGGCAGTGATAACAATGATCATAGTAAACAGATTGCACCCGTTCCGAGCTCATCACATACAAATATTCGAAACTTAACTTACACAAAAATTTCAAATCTATCTTTTAAGAATCAAGTTGATGTATTTGAATTCGTGCACTCGGTTGACACACAGGATTCGGCCACACAAAGTAATGCAGGACGAAAAATATCTCCTAAAGAAACTCAAACGTCACCCATTAACGATAATAATATACAACCGATCCACAACGATCTTTGGCCAACCATAGACCCTAAAGGTGAAGTTGAAAAATTGTTCCATTTAGAAAAGGAGTTCATTAAAAAGCTCATAGTTGAAGAGTATGGCGACCTATTAGAAAAGAATATTAATAAACCGTCGACTTCAAAAGAGGTTGAGATAAGGCTAAACGTGGCTGCGTCACAGAAAAACACTCAAACCTCTCCAGCACACGTAAAGAATGTTATGACTTCGCCTACGAGAACTAAAACTAGGACTACTTCGCCATTCTCAAGACTTACCGTCGATCATCACACCAGCCCATTAATTTTCGTCGTGGATGAAGATGACGTCAGATTAGAAATTCAAAATGAAGAAGATCCTGGCATTTCCATCAACCTATCATCACCAAGATTCAGTTTACGTTTGCCACGAACTAGCCGAGAAGTTTTATCCAATTTAGGAGATAGTATACCGCGAACCGAAAAGAGGACTGCTTCGAAAACACAAAATGTAAAGAAAGGTAATATTACAGTAACAAGTACAAGTTCCTTGGAAGCTGACTCCTCAGATATCAGTAGTTTAGGTGAAGTGAAGCTGAAGCTTGGAAGAAAATTGGGCAGAATGACAATTGTTTCAGATACAGAGTCCGTCACTTCATCTTCTCTGTCAGATTACCAATCTGGTATATTACCTTTGAAGAGCGAAGGCGAAATGAGTATAGGTCGCATCAAAAAGTCTAATAAACAAAATAAAAGTGAAGGAGAAGCTAGTTTTGGTCTGTTGTAACCTCATAAATGTTAATTTTATATGAATTTAATCTTAGTCTTCTTTTGGTGCCTTAGATGTTGAGTTTTGTGTAGTTATAACGTTAATGAGGATCAGTACTGCTAAAGGTAATGAATTTCTTAGTAATATTGTTGTTATTGAACGAAAGGGTAACGATATGTTATTGCCAAATTATCATTTTTATGAAAATGAATAGTTGAATTTTTAAAGTTGTGATATTTCGTAAAACGATTTAAGAGATAGAGTCTGGCAAACGAAAGCGTGACCTGAGAAAACTCGGCGAATTAAAAAAAATCTTTATGTGGTATTACCACAGAATAACTAATAGTTCTTACAAACTATACCTCTACTTAAACTTTTTGATACTTTAGTATTTTTTGTATCCATACTATTTACTAATATTATAAATGCGAAAGTGTGTCTGTTACCTCTTCACGCTTAAACCGCTGAACCGATTTAGATTAAATTTGGTTTAGAGATAGTTTGAGTCCCGGAAAAGGACATAGGACCGTTTTTATCCCGATATTCCCACGGGATCGACACTTAAGCGGGTGAAACCGCGGGGCGCTGCCAGTTTATTATAATTTATTTTTTTATTTTAATGGGTCCGTTTGGTTTGAGCCTTGACTGTCATGGATGTGAGTTCAAAAACGAGTGTGTAGTGTTATGTACAGTCAACAAAAGAGATAGGTATGTAGGATCGTCGGATATAGTTGAAGTTTAGTAAGAAACCGATGGATGTTGTCGACTGAAATTTAATTTGATAAATGAGCTGTTACTAAAAACTTGTTACGCATATCGACTACATTTGTTATTTGATTTGAAACCGACTCGGTCTTGCCCAGTTTTTTATCCATAATAAAGTAAATATTTTTGAAAAATAAATGTCTTCACAAAATACTAATAAATTGCAATAACAGATGTGGTTTTGACGACTTAATAATGTTGCCATATTAAAACTCCAAGTCACGCTTTCGTTTGCCAGACTATGTGGGCATTATTGAAGTATTTAAGGTGATAGCTACAGTACTGATTCTCATTGTAAATAGTACTACTGTGTGTTCATTCATCATTGTCAATGTTAATTGTTGTTCACCTGAAGTACAAATCAGTTAAGCATGATATACTTTTTGACTGGCCTGTTGGTCTAGTGGTCAGTGACTATGACTGCTATGCCGGAGGTTGTGGGTTCGATTCCCACCCAGGACAAATGTTTGTGTGATGAGCATGATCATTTGTTCTGTGTCTGGGTGTAATTTATCTATATATGTATGTATTTAGAAATATATAAGTATGTTTATCAGTTGTCTAGTACTCATAACACAAGCTCTGCTTAGCTTGAGACTAGACGGCGTTGTGTGATAGTTGTGGAATATTATTATTATTATTATTATATTATTACTTTTAATTGTAAGTATGTGTAAATAGTAAAACACTCTGGCAAAATAAGCGGAACACAAAATGAATGTTAACGTTTTTCGTTACTTGACTTTTGTCGTTGAGAAAAATTCTCATGAATGTAATGAAGATATGCTATTCTGCTATTCTGGAGATTGAGCTACTGAGTAAGCCCATGTACTCTGGGTGATTTTTTAACGCGACGATTTTTTATGGCGATGGGCTTTCAACTCTCTGTATTGGGCCGAACATTGAAAATCCAACAGAGCGCTTCCCAGCGCGTCAAATTAACACAATCTCGGATTTTCAACTCTCTCTCATTTCGTTGAAAATCCAGGAAAAAAATCACCCGTAGCTACGAGTGCTGAAACTTGCGATTTGCTATTACATTACACGTACGCTCTAGGCCAGAAATTTCAGGGGCGAATGGTAAAATTTTCAGAAGCCATATTTTATAGTTTCATTGCGAAAAGAGGTGGTGCATCTCTTTCTTACACTGTAGCCATGATGACTATACTTCTTTATCATAAAGTCCCAGGTCTAAATAGTAGATGATTGATACTAATTTCTCTAAGTGCGAACTCTTACTAACTGATTGTGCGCTGGTTGTCAACTTTTCGGGTTGTCTTTTGTCTTCCAATGTTAGATCGTTTATCTAGCTCTCCAAAATGAGGATACCTACTTTTAAGCGAAAAGACAATGAAAAAGTTTAATACATAACTGAATGTTCTACTAATTTTGCCAAGTGTATTTTAGTATATTTTTTACGCCATTTAGCTATATTGTGATTAGGGAAATAAGTGTATTTTTTGCATTATATTATGACTGAATAAACAGTTGTTAGAAAATCTTGCTTTTTATTTCTTTTTCTGCTCCTGAGCAGATAATTAAAATGTAGTGTCCAAATTGTCCTTACATTACACCCACAGCCACACTTTACTATGAATTTACTACTTAGGGATTGTTACCATTATTTTTTCACAAAAATGAAACGGAAAATCAAGTTTAAATAAATAATCTATTTAATACTTAAATAAATAAAACTTATAGGTATTATTAGAAACTGTATATATTATTTAACGAATTTTCACAAGAGTTAAATCAAAGTCCATCGACAGTGTTCTAAAAACTACACTTCGTACAACAGTGTCATTTATTTAAAATACTTACACTTTGAAGTAATAGGCTATTTGACAATGTAAAAAATAAGGTCATAATTATTGACACTCATATAGATTATCGCTTTTAAAATCGATTTGCATTAATTTTACTACAAAACAATATATTATTTATAAAAAAAAACCCGAAAAAACTTCATCTTTTTAAATCTGGCGCCACGTAATCGAAAACGGTCTGGATTGGCTGAACTTAAGATGACGTCATGATTTAGTAAATTTCTGTCTATCGTTGACAGAACAGATGACTTTTGTCTAGTATCTCGACCGTTTCAACGTTTGTTTACGTGAATCGTGACGTCACGACGCCATATTGTTAAAGATAGCGTTTTGGCAGCTTATTTAAACAGGGTGCTTACTCTCGAGTTTAATTCCGATAGATCGACATGGGAATTGTGACGTTTCCTACTCTTGAGTTCGATGCTAGCGCCAATTGATTTTTATATTGGGTGTCCATTTTGGAGAACTAAGTGGAACGGGCTTGGCGTGGCGTAAACGGTACTCTTGAGTGTATTTTGACAGCTGTGTATTGCGTCAATATTGCGTTGGGATAGTTTGTTGATAGTGATTTTTCCAATAACAAAAGTGTTATTTTGCGTTTTATGTTGTTTTTTGTGGGTTCTATGAGTATAATATGGCACGATAAGCAGTAATATATAGTGTTTTACGTAATTCCCATAAAAAACAACTGAAACAAAGACGAGATGAGCGTCGGATAATGCGTTATATGAACAAAGCGTTTTCTATGAATAAATACGAATTTAAAGCAAATTACGGAGTGAGCAAGGATTTTTCTCCTCTTTCGTATTACATAACAACATTTTTATCCTATCTCTATACAATAAAAACATTAACTTAATAAAATCGGACTTCGGCATGTTTTCATTATACAAAATTCTTTCTATCTCTAAAACCCGTAGACCGATTTTCATAATTCAAACTAGAATATCAGTTTTGAACATAATCCTCTCATTTGACACTAAAATCTCGCAAATATTCCTATAAACAAAAATCCTCGTTTTCAAGTTACGTAATTATTCTATAATTTTCTTCGTACATTAAAATTATCAAAAATTCTACGTTAAATATTAATATCAGATTCTAATACGAAAACTACTTAATAATAAAAACCAATTAGAAAGCTAATTAGAGCAATACAAACACTTAAAATTTACTTAAGTAATTAGAAAATCAAAAACTTACTCAGTAAAACAGTAGTAGCACATATCGACTCCCACGCTAGGTATTTTAGGTTCTTAATTATCCTATTCTAACTATCACTTTTACTTATTCTAATATCACTTCACTGGTATCTCAGTAATGTTCACTATTAACATAAACACGTTCGGCGTTCGTTACAAAAACATTAAGTACTTTATGAAGCAGTTGTTTATCTATTTACTTGGTATCATTTGTATAAAACTGTAATACTAATTAGTTAAGTAACTTAGCGGACAGTAATTATTTCATAATAAAAAGAACCAAACGCGAACAATGTTGTCATAAACAAACAAAAAGTATGTTTGAAATTGGAGAACTTACACGCAGTCATAGATTTATAAGAACGTCCAGATGCCTAGTACGCGCTGTCCAAATGCTTCGAATTCAAACACACCAAAATAGCGTCTTCGTTCGTAAGCCCCGCCCACAGGCCGCCATTACGCGACAGACGTTCAAAGCGCGTCTACGCTGTTAAATATATTGAAAAAATGACTGTTTGTGCGGTGAAATCGTGTAAAAACTACACTCCAAAAAAAGATAAGGATACGAACATTACTTTTCACATGTAAGTTTGCAATTTTATGATGAATTTCTTTGAAAATATTACGAAAACTAAATAAAAACAAAACGACTCCATAATATTTGAGTATTGCCAAGGTACAGTGTGAAATATTTTTACCCCTTTTTTGTGCTGCGATATTTTAATATTGTAAAATGTTACGAAATCAACATTATTATTAACAAAAAAAAAGAAATGATATCAATGGTTGCCAAGGGTATGAAATACTTTTATCATCTTAATGAATACGTTGTTTTATTTTATTTTTTCTTTTATAGCTGCCTGCGGCTTTACCCGCGCGAAAGTAGAAATACATTCAGTCAGTCGTTCGATCTTTAAGAAGAAGTACCTAACAAACATACACAGAAACATGCACACACACCACTCACAAACTTTCTTCTTTATAATGTTAGTATGATAGGTATTAAAAGTTTTTTGTTCATTCACACATGTTTACGAAAACCATGTTATAAAATAAAATTATAACAATCTCCAAAAACTATCATAATAGGCACTCGGTATGAATGTAAAAGGCGGGTTTCATTTTGTACACATATATTAACTACATAATTACCTATGTCAATATGAATAAGAAAACTACCCGAATTTTCCCATATTTTGGGGTAATCATTTTGCGCTGGTATTAGAAAATGTCATGCACACAAACGCAGAAACGATAATAATACACTTGTGGTGGGCGGTCCGCACGCACACGCGCATTACAAAATGCATTCAATTTGAACGTTGCGTTTTGTACGGTACACTCAATCTGGTTCTTATAAATCTATGCACGCAGTCTTTTTTTTTGAAGTGTAGGCAACGATCCTACCGCATGCAGCCAAAGTCATGGTTAATTTTATGATTTTAATCATTTTCTTACGCCCAAATGAATTAAATGCTTTATAATTAATCAATTAAAGAACTATTTATATAATTTTTATTTTTTAGCCTTGTTATTTAAAGGATAAAGCATTTTAAAGCCCCATTACCGGTTTATCGTAATGAGTTGAACCACACTATTGCAGCCCGTTACGTAGCTAACTTCATGAGTAACAAAATAATGGCAGACCAATGTCAATTTCATTTCAATGGTGACAATATTGTTTTCAAGAGTACCGAATCACGTGACTGTAAAATTAACATCGGAATCGTATTGGCCTTTCATTAGAATTAAAATTAATTTGGAGAGTTAGCCCCCAGTACATTTTTATTTACTATTTTTTAAAAGGAATACATTATGCAATTTGAAGTAATAGGTTTTTGTGGGCTCGTTAGACACCATTAAATAATCTGAGATGTTTATCAGAAACCAGTCAAATAGCCTATTACGGCTATTGACCGTATAACGTATAACGACAGAATATCCACCAAAATTATTTAGATTGTGATTGATAGTGTGTTACGCAATTAAAAATCATTTTTACAACCGAAAATTTAAATTACCGTAGGTATCATTTTCGACTGACCAGGCAATGACATAGCTAGCTGTCCGCCATTTTGTTTTTTTTTCAAAATGGCGGATTGATGTCAGCTACCTACCTATTGCTTTAAATAGGTTTCATGCGTGGCCGCCATTATGAAAAACTAAATGGCTGACAGGTAGGTATGCCAGGCTCAATATAATAAACTTCAATCCCGTGTGGCCTCTATCTGTGGTTACACATACCTCTACCTACTAATAAACCAGTTTGCAGTAGGGTTTATTTAATTTTAGTGCTACTTTAATTGCACGAATTTAGATTATTTTAAATAGACATATTTTTGTTATCAACCATTTAAAAACCTAAAAGTATTTCTCGTAATAAAACACTTGATGGCAAATTATATTTATTGCTTTCTTTAAATGTTAGGTAAGTAAAAAAAAACACATTATTATTAGAACATCTGTGGATATACGAAGACGTACCTAGGTACATGTCTTAATAAAAATAAACTATTATCACCTTGTGGTCATTAAATTATCAATGGCATCACCGTTTTTATAAATTTTATAAAAATGGCTGTTCTAATATTTTCCATCTTATTAGCCACATGTTTCGGTATAGAATTGGACCCACCACAGTACTTTTGCGATTTTTGTCAACCGGAACAGCTTCATATTTCCTTCGGGGGTAAGTTCTTACTTTAATCTTAAAGGCGCCAGGGTAGCCCGCGAAATTAAATTTTCATACGTTTTTTTTATTAAACCTATTGATGATTTTAATGATTATAATTCTGCAAATTCGTACTTATTACGGTCGCGAATTTTAGTTTGTTCAACATACAACCTGACACGGACCTGTAAATTGCAAAAAACGTACCCTGGCGAGAAGCGCCAGGGTACGTTTTTTAACCGACTTCAAAAAAAGGAGGAGGTTTCTCAATTCGACCGTATATTTTTTAATTTGCTATAGTCGCAATTTGTTATAGTCTCGTTTGCAATTTGCTATAGTCTTTAGTGCTATAGAGGTATACTCTATAGAAAAGGGACACAGAGTACTTTGATAAGACTAGAAAAGGGAGGATCCTCCGACCAGACGGGTGTTGTGTCTGGCGGGCAACTGTCCGATGATTAAAGATAAACCTAATAAAATAATATCCATTTTTGGTTTTCACAAAGTGTTTAAGTACGGTCTTCTTCACTGGTATTGAATTACCCTACATATTTTAATGGAAATATTTCAGAAAACGTAAAAGACATAGTGGTAACATGGTCGACATTCCAAGAAACCAATGAGTCGCGCGTGCGGTATGGCGAGAGAGACAATACTTTGAACCTGGAGGCGAACGGAACCTCAAAACTGTTCGTTGATGGTGGACCTCTGGCCCGAAGACAATACATACATACAGTCACGCTTACAGATCTCAAATTTGGCACCAAATACGGTAAGTCTTTCCTTTTTGCAATTGCTTTCACGTTACTTTGTCGTAGACACCATTTTTCCAATAGGTAAGTAGTTATGGATCACGCAATGTACCTATACCTAACTGCAAAAAAAAATTGGTTTATGTTACTAGGTTAAGTATACAAGTTACGAATAGTTTTCTTCATACCTACTTATTAGACCGTAGGTCGACTATTGTAGTGATGATTTACTGATTGGGTTTACTTTCTTGTTCATGATATTCCCAAGTTTCTGAAAGTATAATTTTAAAATACATATTTTTCAAAAAATGTACTGAAATTGGGTTCCGAACATTCGGTTTGTGAGGCCGTGCGCGGGGGTATAGGGTGTGACGGAATTTGGCGCGGGTAAAGGAAGGTAAGGGCTTAGAGCCAAGCCACACGGTGCGGTGCGGCGCCGCACCGCAAAGATTTTGCCGAATCGGCGGGCACACAAGCAGCTGGGGTGCCCGCCGATTGGTCGAAATCTTTGCGGTGCGGCGCCGCACCGCACCGTGTGGCTTGTCTTTTAAAGACTGCCGATTTTACGAATCGAAATCTTTCACGACCTCTCTTTTTAAAAGTCAATGGATATCGAAAAGACAGCGAGTTAAACTTCCGACCAAAGTTTTACCAAAATTAATATGTATGGTCTATTGGTCTATTCAGTTTACCACGCGGGCTCATCTTACGGCTGGTCGGAGAGGTTCTCGTTCCACACGCCTCCTGAAGGCGAAGACCACTCTGTGCGAGCCGCCATCTACGGAGACCTGGGCAATACGAATGCACATGTATGCTACAATTCTGTTCTTTTGTTCCTTAACCGTATCCACTCAATGCTCACTGTATTTAGGCTCCATTGTATACCATTCTCATTCATTCAAGAAAATGCAGAATCATCAACCACGACCACTCTGTCAAGAGTGAACGACTAAGGAGGGAGGTATACCATTCTTCCCGGTCTTGGGCCGCTCTTTCTGTGTGTGCCGGCACCCAGCGCCCTCCAAGCCATAACAGAGGACTATCCGCCGCCTATATCGGTCGACATCAAAAACATGAATTGCAAGAAAGGACGCGGAACAAATTAAATGTCTGGTGATCGTGAGTACCGATGGAATTAATCTAGAACTTATCCCTGGAACCACCCGCGCTCTATTATAGCTTAGGGCAACTGGGTGTAGCACACCTTTCCTGCTAACTTGACCAGGTCGCCGGGCACTTGCTTGCCCAGAACTTCTTTACCCAATCTATTATTATATAATTAGTCCACTTTAAATCTGACCGACTGTTTCCACATTTACCTACTCTTTGTTCTAGTCATTATCTTTCCTGCAAGATGAAGCTGAGCGCGACAACTTCGACCTGATCCTGCACGTTGGTGACTTCGCATACGACTTGGATCTAGACGACGGCCAAGTCGGCGATCAGTTCATGCGACAGATACAGCCGATAGCCTCCTTGGTGCCCTACATGACGTGTCCCGGGAACCACGAGAGAGCCTAGTTCGTACAGCCTTATTGTTTGTGACGGATTGGTTATCCCACCGGCAAAAAAATGCGAAATTCCATACAAACTTTCATCCCCTATTTAGTATAGAATACTCTTTATTATGTACACCATATACATCACACTAATATTATAAAGGCGAAAGTTTGTGAGTGTGTGTGGGTGTGTTTATGTTTCTTATTTCTTCACGCTCAAACGGCTGGACCAATTTTAATAAAATTTTGTATTGAGGTAGCTGACACCGCGGATTAACATATAGGCTACTTGTTATCCCGATATTCCCACGGGATCGAAACTTATGCGAGTGAAACCGCGGGGCGCAGCTAGTTACGGTTATAAATGAACGTAACCGCTTCAGCAGGGCTAGCATGGCCGGAGACATTTTATCCACGGGGAGAGGACAAAATACTATTCCCCTCTGTCAATTTTGCTCGAATCGCGAATTGAACGCCGGTGTATTTTTCGCTCGATTTTCTCCCTTTCCGACGACAAAACTAAGCTCCAGTAAGCACGAGACATTTTTATATTACAATTAATTATATTTTCTCCAAGAGATATACTTAAACCCACCATCTAAAGACGAGGACAAATTTCTCCCTTGGTTATGTCAAAATATCTGTAATTTTTCTCTTCCCCTAGTCGCCATGCTATAGGCGGGGGGTGAGTATCCACGTCTAATGTCAAAAAGTGATATAATTCTCTTTCCCCCTGTTGCCGTGCTTTGGCAGGTGGATAATAGTTATTTGTTATACAAGAGTGCAAAGTTGCTTTTTAACCGCGTGCTCAATTTTGATGACCGAGCAAGCGAAGGATTCTAAAATTGAATCACGAGCGCAGCGAGTGATTCAAAAATTAGAATCCTGAGCGTTAGCGAGGGAATCAAAAGAGCACGAGGTGAAAAATCTTTGCACTCGAGTGCAACACGTAATTTTTCATCCCACCTCAGCGAGGAAATGACTAAATGCAAAAAAAAACATTTACAATCACAAGATACTTTTATTTCACTTTAGGTATTAACTACTACATTATGATAGGTAAGTATTACAGAATAATCTTTAAATTAGGTATAACAAATAATACTTAGGTATAATTAAGAAAAATTGAAAGTAACGTTGCTACAGTTACTTAAGTTGAGTGTAATATTTTTGTTAGGTACTGTAATGTTAGTGTCGGTGACTTGTGTACTGTTTTTCGGTAAACTATCTGTCATACTTAATAGTTGTACCGATTCATCAGATTCCCTTGGCGTAAATGTTGGCGAGAGAGGGCGATGGTTAAGTGTTTCGTAACGGATCATTTTTGATGTAGAAGGGCCACTCCAAGGATCTGACTGAGGCTCTTTCAGTGTAATGGCTCCTACGATGCCTTTACATATTTTAGACTTATTTTGGATGGAATCCTCTATGTATCCCTCTACAACCGCATTGGACTTCCAGCCTCCATGGCGCTTAAGGGACAGGAGATCAGCTCCTGAATCGGCCAAAAGTGTGGCTGAAGTTCGTCGGAAACAATGACCCGTGTACAAAAGGGGTTCTGGAAGTTCAAGAAATGTTGCTATTTCTCGTGGGATACTGCCAATTTTATTAGCACCCATAGGCTGTCTAACACACTTTCCGTTGCGATATTGTAGAAAAAATCGATTGATTGGAGTGTTAGGCGGGCGTAAGGCTTCATATTTCTCAACAATTGTTAGGTATTCCTTGCGAATGACGAAGTTGCGGTCTCTTTTTGTATTGGGTAAATTAATTAATAGTAAGTCATCTGAATGTTTCTCAATGTTTTTGACATTAAGTTGTGTTAGTTCATTAGTTTGAGATGCTCCGTTTATTCCAATAATAAGAACAACCTGTAACGTAAAGAGTATTGTAGTAGATAAGTTAATAAAATTGATATAATAATTATGCCTATCAAAATCAACTAAGTACGTATTAGATTATGTTAAGTAGTTGATTAATATAGGTACTTTAGTAGATACTGAATGTCCAACTGACTTACTTTTGTCGCCAAATATACGGAATCAGGTGCTTCGTTAAGAAACTTTTTCAATTTCAGATGCTGTTAAAACCTTCGATTTTTTTGGATGATGACCTGATGAGGCTCTTTTTAAAAATGCCACTAATTTAGGATAGGTGTCGATATGTATGTCTTTTTTCATCTTTACTGTTGCTTTTAGCATTGAATACGTACTCCATAGAGTGCTTGATTTCTTGGTTTCGGATAATTCAATAAAATATGCCAGCAAAACGTTTTCTGAGAAAGTTTTGGCTCCTTTAGCTTGTCGCCACGTGTTAAACATATCGTACTGTTTCAAATACTTCTCGAGTGATTGTTGAGGGAGAAAGCTCATTTACGCATTATTAACAGTTTCAGTCAATTCTGTTGGCGTCAAATAAACTTCCTCGTCACTAGAACCACTCATATTACTTATTTTAGGTTTTTCACTTGTTTTCAAGTTTCTTGTTTTTAACCGGTTAAAACAATATGACGTGAAAAGAAAATGAAACGCGCAAAGCAAATTAGAAAAAAAGTACACCAAGAAGTCTAAGTTTTTAACAAATTAAAAAAGGTTGTATGATAAATTCGGCACCATTAAACCTATTTACTTCTCCCTCCATGGCCATGGAGGGAGAAGTAAATAGGTTTAATGATGTTTTGAATTCACAAACTTAGTGCACACGATGTTCTAAATGCAATTTACTTTATCCTCTAGCGGATAAAAACGGCTTTTGCACTCAGATATCGAAGAGCAAAAATACTCTTTCCGAGATGGGGGGATGAAAAATAATTTTATCCCTTGTCAGTGGAAACAACCGGTGGACAAAAGTTTTATCCCCAGCCCATGCTAGCCCTGCTGGGGATGAATAAAAAAAAATGTTTGTGCAAAATTTCATATTTCTAGACCCATCGGTATAGGCTGTGCAAGTGTGCATAGTCTATCAGTAAGTGAACTTAAGTGGCGGTGGGCAGGGCACATTGCTCGCAGAACAGATGGCCGATGGGGCCGAAAGGTTCTGGAGTGGCGACCGCGTACCGGAAGACGTAGCGTTGGAAGGCCTCCCACAAGGGGGTCCGACGACCTTGTGAAGGCCGCAGGAACCCGTTGGATGCGAGAAGCACTATGTCCAGCAGTGGACGTCTTTCGGCTAAAATGATGATGATGAAGTGAACGAATTAATTAATTTTTCAATTTAAGCAAGTATAATGTAACAGCCGATCTTCTTCAAGATTATTTCCAGTACAAGAGGGCGCTTTTTGGAGATTCTCTCACATTAGCTGTTTTGTGCCACTAACCACCAAGATTTGTTGAAATCCACAGTAACTTCAGCAACTACGCGAACCGCTTCTCGATGCCGGGCCGCGACTCGAGCCTGTTCTACAGCTTCGACCTCGGCCCCGTGCACTTCGTGTCCATCTCCACTGAGGTGTACTACTTCACCCAGTACGGACTCAAGCTTATTGTCAACCAGTATGAGTGGCTGAAGAAGGATTTAACTAAGGCTAATCTGCCGGAGAATAGGTTTGTTCGTTGTTCTGTGATATCAATAAGATTTTAGTTGCGTGTCTTTTGTTATCCGTTTTCACCATTTTCCCATTTTCCCATTGCACTTAAAGTACTAGCCCTCTAGTGGTAAGTGCTAAGCAATTGGGGTTCAATTCTAAGCAAGTACTCGGGATCTAATGGTAAAACTTTATGTCCAATGGTAAGTTCTTGGGATCTAAAAGTCAGTTCTTGGGGTCTTATAGTACTTGCATGATGTCCTATTTTTATTATTAAAAGGTACTGTTCTACAGATCGAAGAGACCGTGGATAGTACTGTTCGGGCACAGACCAATGTACTGCACCAACATTTATAGAGATTGCGACCGCGAAATCACGAGGACTGGTCTGAATGGAAAGTGGGGTGAGTCATACTATCATTTTGGTATTTCAAATTATGTACCTACCATTAAAAAAGAGAGCGTTCTGCTTGTAAAAAATTTTGTCACGATTTGATCAACATACAGCTTCTTGTAGATTACTGTTCAGAAGCTGTTGTCGTTGCTATGTCTAAGTCGTGTCTCTAACTTCTTTCTTTACTTGAATTACTTGTAGCTCTGGAGCCATTCTTAAAGGACTACGGCGTAGACCTGGTCATCTGGGCACATGAACATTCATACGAAAGGACCTATCCTTTATACGACGGGAAAATGTACAAAGGTTCCGAAGAACAGCCATACGTTAACCCTGGGTGAGTCCTAAAGTCTCTTATCAAGTTATTACAATACAGTGCTAGAATATGGATTGTTTAATGTGGAACTGTGGGAACATCTACTTATGGCCTTGACTTAGATCACCTATTTTTTTTACTTGCCTATGCTGTCCCTCCTGGGCAAAGACCTCCCTCCACTCCTTCTATCCTTCGCGAGCCGGCGCTTCCTACTTTCAGTTTTGACGCACTTATCCAGCTCTCGTCCCGCCATCTCCTCCTACTCTCCTCTCTGCCGCGACCCCCCCACGCCTCACTGTCTCCGGGCACCAATTCTATGCTATTTGGGCCCAAAGTTTGTCCGGCATGCGGCAGACATGTCCTGCCCAATCCCATTTAAGATGGGCAGCCTTTTGAGCCACGTCAGCTATCTTTGTTTTGGAGCTCAGTATTGTGTTTCGAACACAATCCGTTAATTTAACTCATAGTATTGCACTTCATTGCTCGTTGGCAGACATTGAGTTTGGAGTTCTGGATCATCTACATCTGATTTAAGTTTTGTAAAAGATGGTGTAAAGGTCACTGTATGATTGGATAGCTGAGTTTAAGTAGTTTCCAGCACCAATACTGCAGGAGACCCTTGCTATGCACTGCAGCGTACACAGCTCACAAGCATGATAAAAAAATGGCACTTACTGTTATAGGGCTCCAGTGCACATCATAACAGGCTCGGCTGGATGCGTCGAAGGAACCCATAGATTCAGCTGTAAGTACATACATATATGAGTTTGCTTTCTTCTGTTGTAGAACAAAAAGCTTTTACTACGTTTTTTCACTTTTATCCTGTTTTCTACAACATCCTCAATAAAAATGTGATTATACTTCCGTCTTGGCAACCCACTATCATCCTTCTGCTTTTATTTATATTAATGTACCGGTGCAGTACCTAACTCTTTATCTTCCAGTAGCTTCTGCCCGCGACTTTGTCCTCGTGAGATTCCACCCCGTCATATCGCATCGCCTGCCCGTGCCCGCGCTTCTACTTCGTTTTCGCTTAGCGTTCTTTCTGGCTTTTGTTTCGCTTAGCGTGATTTAACAGCCTTTAGCCTTCCTCAAGAATTAGGCTATCAAATGCAAAAAGAATTGTTCAATCCGACAGGTAGTTGCAATGATTAGCGCGTTTAAACAAACAAACTCCTCAACTATAATATTACCTACTATCTCTTAACCGTCATTTCAGTAATCGCACCATCCCCCCCATCCTCCATCCCCTTTTTTTTTTTTTTTTTTGCGGATGGGAAATCATCAAATGACCCCTCCCGCTCTGGGTGGAGCGGAGAGGAGTGTCAGACTCTTACTGACTAAAACCCACCCGTGTTCCTTCCTTAGCCCTTTATGTTCCGGGCCAGCGGTAACCCTTTCGGACAATCCCGCTGACCCGGCAGGCTTCGGCCCTATGGGGCCCCTCCTCGATGCTGACATCTCTTTGAGGCGCGCGTGGAACACGTACGCGCCGTCCGGCACGGGCCTGGTCCTGATCGGACGGTGAGCTACCCATTACTCTCCGCCCGCAGGCCCGCGCCTACGGTGGCCGGGAGTCGTCGCGCGGCTCCCGACGCCCGGAGCGTCTCCCGCGGCGGCTGGGACGGGAGGCTCTCTCCCTGAGCCGTCCCGCCACCTCCTTCGCTAGCATGACTGCTTCGCAGAAGGAGGTGACTGCCTCCCACTCCCTCTCGCCCCGGACCATGGCTTGCACCAGGGCCGGGCGCGAGAGGTCGCCGCCGCTGCCGATCGCCTCTACGAGGACACGGCGGTGCTCCGCCCAAGCGGGGCAGACCTCCACCGTGTCCTCTGGGCGATCCTGGCAATGGTGACACCCGGGCGTTTCCTCCCGCCTGATGATGTGCAGGAACCTCCCGAAGCTTCCGTGTCCGGTGAGGACCTGCGTCAGGCGGTAGGTGAGGGCGCCGTGGCGCCTCTCTAGCCACTCCTCAAAGAGGGGTCTTATCGCCGCTATCGCGGCGTGCCCTGCGCTGGGTTGCGACAGTCGTTCCTTCCATGTCGCCATGAGATCGCGCCGGAGCTCAGTCCGATTTGCCGCGGAAGCGGAACTTCCCCCCGGCTTAGTGCCTCCGCGCGCCACTCATACACGCGCGCGAGGACTATCGCCTCCAGATCCCATGGCTGCAGTCCGGCAATGAGGCTTGCCGCCTCGCCAGAGATCGTGTGGTAGCCCCGGATGAGCCTTACGGCTGCCACCTTCTGGGGCGCGTTCAGGTAGTGAGCGGCTCGCCGCCGCAGTGAACGCGCCCACACCGGGGCCCCGTATAGGGCCATGGACCGCACCATCCCCCCCATCCTCATCCTCCATCCTCCATCCCCTTTGGTTTGCTTCTTCTCTTACAACCATCCTCACTGTTAAAGTGTTTTGGAATATTTTCGTTACTTCTTATTGACCTATTTGTTATGTATGTGTTAAACAGCGAACAAAACCGATTGGTCTGCGTTCAGGAGTAGTGACTTCGGCTACACGAGGTTCGTGGCATACAACACGACGCACATCTACATGGAACAGGTACACTGACATAATTCTTTATCTGTACTTACCTGCTGATTACCAGAAGGAACACATGCCTTATAAGTAGTTATATTTGGTTTCCGTTGTTGTTACGTATTACAGAGATTTCTTATTTGCATTCAGGTGGACGTAGACTTGGCTGGACAAGTCATTGATTCATTCTGGCTCGTCAAGGATGAACACAAGCCTTACGACTTACAATAGTTCTAAACTAAGCAAGAGTGAACAGGCATCTACTGGGCATGCTTGTTCCATCATAGACCTCATCCATCGCTTTCCATCAGGCGTGATCGAGGTCAAGAGTGGGCCCATTCAGCACTAAAAAGTAAACTAACAGGATGTAAAACTCTAAAAGGCAAATGTTCAAAAATAATCAAGAAATCATCTAGAAAGGGCCACTAGGGCCCTAGATGATTTCTTGATTATTTGGAAAATCGTTTTTGGTTTAACTAATTTGAATACAATCATTTACGCAAGCATTTGTTTTTTTTAATATATGCATATATATGTAATTGGGTGCCTCACATTCAAGTGAAATAAACCTGAATGTCAGTGCTTTAAAAATACTAACCACTAACTTGGTTTTATTTAATAAACAACATTCAGTGAAACATAACAAAGAAAGAAGCTTAGAAGTGATTTATCATAAAACAGAAGAACTACAATAAATAATAATGTCAATTAAAGCATTTATCGACATTGGTACTGTATGTTTATGTTACTAATATATTAAGTCCAATCAGTAATTAATTACGAGGCACAGACGCTGGTCGTCTAGATAAATTAACCTACAAATAATATTACAGTACAAATATGAAATTGTTTATAATTTCGCTTTTGTTGGGCATAAGTAGTGGGAGAGATTTTTCTAAAGCGAGTGTGGGTCTGCAGCACGATTGTGGTAATTGCCAGCCCGAACAAGTACATATTGCGTTTGGAGGTAAGTCAGTGTCCGTTTGACCTTATTTGTTGAAGTAGTGACCCCTGCTAGTACCTAATTCAATTAGATATTTCAATTGCACGTAAGATACAAAGTCTAAGCCTGCGTCCAGCAGTAGACTGCTTTAGACTAAGCTAATTGATTGATTAGGTATTGATATGAGATTTTTTTCTGATCTACAAGATCATGAGCAACTTAGCCCTTTGTCAGATTTACAACACTTACGAATGGACAAAGGCTGACACATTCTTTGGGAACCATCTTTCATTTCTTTTTCAAATTAAACCTTTGTTTGTAATCTTTGTTGTTGTCACAGCGAAGGCAAAACAAAGAGACACATTTACCACTGTGACATAATGATTATTTCTAATGTTGAGTTGCTGACTTCATCTCCTCACAATCTTAACAAAACAGTCTATAATAATAACCCTGACTCCTGAACTTCCAGAGAAAGTGAACGATATAGTGATAACATGGTCGACGTTCGACGATACCCTGGTGTCGGTCGTGGAGTACGGCGAGGGGGTCATGGACAAGCAGACTAGCGGCTCCAGCAAGATCTTCGTGGATGGAGGGAGACGGAAGCGAAGCCAGTTCATACATACTGTCACGTTGAGTGATCTCAAGTTTAATACCAGTTACGGTAGGTCTTTTTCATGTTATGTTTGTTCAGCTTCACTTTGAGTGAATGGTTCACTTGGGGGAATGTTCATTTTTGTTTAATTCCACGTTCAAAGAACACTGACAAAACTACATTCGGTAGGCGAGTGAAAGATGCCGAGTGCCGATACCCATCATTGGATGGGTATCGGCATGCGGCACTTGGTTGGATCGGTTAACTTTCATTTTCGTCGTTTGATTAATTTTGTGTTCAGCCATTTGACAGTTTCACATCGAGAATGTAGGCAAAAATGAATAGAAAGTTATGCTTCTGATATTTGCTTTATTAGAGTCAAGTCTAGACATGTTTGGAGGCCTCAAAGCCGCTCTCATTTTAACAGCGCTTTTTTTTGGGTCAAAAATGAGGCTCTCTTATTTTGTCATAAGTTCAAGTTCCCAACATGACCTATCCACGATTATAAAAAGAACCGTTGCTTATTATCTCGGAGGTTTAAAACCTAGTACGTAGATACTGTTATCAGCGAGTGAGCAGATTGACATACTAAAGAAGGAGGTCATCTCGATGCCTTTACATGATCAACAATTCAAACTAACTGTAGTAGTGATCGTTAAAGTATTAGAGTTGGTTGGAACCATCGATGTTTTGGTGTGAAGGAGAGATGAGAGATGGTGACTTCGCACCGGAATATTGATGGCACCAACACGTTACGACACTTCAAAGCACTATGGTTGTTTGTAAATGATGATACGGTAATATATTGGCAGTGTACCACGTGGGCTCTGTTTATGGATGGTCGGAGCAGTTCTGGTTCCGTACGGCCCCCGAAGGCGAGGACTGGCCAGTACGAGCCGCCATCTACGGTGACATGGGCAGCGGGAACGCACAAGTACGTTACAAAAATATTTATCAAATCAAAGTATCATATAGGTAATCTGAATGTGTATTCTCTTCAAAGTAAATGATAATAAATTCAAAGCCTGGAAAGTGCCAACTGTCATAAGGAAAACTGAGTTTAAAAGTTTGACATCGCCACTACTAGAGCTACGCTACTGCTGTCGTTTTAGTACCTATATTGCATTGAATTATCCTCTAAATAGAGACATTTCAACCTTATAAGTTTATTTTTCCAGTCGCTATCGTACTTGCAAGAAGAGGCCCAACGCTCTCACTTCGACGTGATCCTGCACGTCGGTGACTTTGCGTACGACATGGACTCCAAGAACGCTCTCGTTGGCGACGAGTTCATGCGCCAGATAGAACCTCTAGCCAGCATAGTGCCCTACATGACGTGTCCCGGGAACCACGAGGAAAAGTAGTACGTATTACACCTACCTAAGCCTAGTAGAGTGTGGTGAATCTAAGAATATAATTAATGATGATGGTTGGAGGGGTCCAAAAGAAGATGGATGCAGGTAGTATGAGGTATATAAAAGGTATGGTGTAAATAAAAAGCGAGTAGGTACGTCGTGACGGCTAATAGGAGAGAATGGAAGAGAAAACCATTTTGTGCCGACCCCAAATATAACATGAGACTAGGGGAGAGAAGAGAAAAAAGTAAGATTCTAAGACGAAGTTTTTGGGTCTTGATCTGTTGTAAGCGAGAGCTTGTATCAGAATCTTCATTCTCTCGATAATATTTAAAATATTAATCCGCAGTAACTTCAGCAACTACGCGAGCCGCTTCTCGATGCCGGGCCGCGACTCGAGCCTGTTCTACAGCTTCGATCTCGGCCCCGTGCACTTCGTGTCCATCTCCACTGAGGTGTACTACTATGTAAATTACGGCATCAAACTGATCAGCAACCAGTACGACTGGCTCAAGGAAGACTTGGAGAAAGCCAACCTTCCGGAGAACAGGTCAGATATTTGACCAAAATATTTCTGGTCATTAATTCAGCTAAGATGGTATACCTACGATACATCAGGAGTTTGTGTTTGAGAACTAAAATGAAAATCCAATTGCAGCTAAGGAAATCAGATATAATACGTCCAAGATTTTAGGTTCCTTCTACTTCGCTGGCTAAGCCCAAACCTTAGAGAAAGACACCAAGAGCAGCGCATAATAATTATCCTCTTCGCTTCATCCACTATTGGGTTTAATCTCCAAACTGTTATAAATATATACCAGTCATCCCAGCTCCTATTTTCACAATGTGGCTAAGAATAAAGTTTAGCAGCTAAGTTCTTACTTATTTTAGTCTAGTCTTGTTAAACGGCAAGTTTGTATGAATATTATTTGTTTTTAGATCGAAGAGACCATGGATCGTATTGTTCGGACACAGACCTATGTACTGCAGTGACCGCAATGATTTTGACTGTAAAAGAGAGCTCACGCGGGTCGGCTTGCATGGAATGTGGGGTGAGTGTAGTGTAGCATTTAGAGTAGTTAAGCAAATAGTAGATAGGTAACTCAGGTTTCCACTTTTTTAAATGTGCAAGAATACTTAGGTTGGCCAAGAATCGACAAATGGCCCGAAAAGACGACTTTGACAGACTGGATGCGGATGAGTCGGGTATTGTGACGCATCACGCAACTTGGGACATGCCTCAGTCCATCAGTGCATTCAGTGCACTGCGATAACCGAGTCTCTCGATTATATCTACAAATGTCCCTTCTAAACCTAACTGATTTTCATGACTTTTGCAAAGAGATTGTTGCCTGGAAAAAACCTTTCTTTCATCCAGAAAAATAATGCTTTCGGGTGGCCATCAAGCGAGGATATTAATAAAAAAAAAAATTTGTTCATAGCTCTCGAGCCTTTACTGAAGGAGTATGGCGTAGACCTGGTGATCTGGGCGCATGACCACCTGTACGAGAGAACATTCCCGATGTATGACAATAAGATGTACAACGGCTCCACTGAATATCCCTACGTTGACCCTGGGTATGTTTGGAGTACACTCTCTTTGATAGAGGACAACTATTCTGCTGTAGTGGACACTGTAGTAGCTTGTATAGCTACACAATATTAAAATAGTATTTGGCTCGCCTACGCACCACCACGTGCTTGCGGGCTGGCGGTTCGGCATAGAATGAGCCCCACTCAGCCCGCACCTTGTGACGTATGCGCTCGAGACAAATCATAAGTATATCTACATACACTACATCCCTTCCTTATTTTAATTTATTTTATTTCCGTATTAGATACTCCTGTATTAAATAATAAGGATCTTTAGGAAGAAATAATAAGTTTTTATATTTTGAATCTAGTACTTATGTATTAAGTTACAAGTAGTCTGCTTGATATTACTCCTCTGTAGTCTCGTAACTTTTTATAAGCCGCCTTTTTGGCAGCTTCATAAAATCCGTTTTTTAATCAATCCTCACAAGTAATTGCTTTATTTTAACTTCATTATAATCAATATAATTCCCTGTTAATTTTGTTTATTATGTCCGGCCCCTTCCTTTTCCTTTCCCTCAAAAATAAATTTATATCTCCTCTCAATTGCTCGGAATAGACGTATTTCCTAAATTTAGTTCTTTAGGCTCCTTATCATTAAACATTTTCCACTGACCTTCAATTTTTTTCAGATTTACTTCATTTACTACATACCTCCTAAGAACTTGTCCCGTTGAATCAATTCGTACTTCAATAACTCCTGCTGCTTTTTCAACAGTGTGAGGAGTTGGGTAATAATTTAAACTTAATTTGTTAGCTTTAATAATGATATTCCTCAAATACAAAGTGTATCTCCCGGTACTAAATCACGTTGTTTTGCTATTCGTTTTCTAGCTGCATATTCTTTTCCCTTACTGTTTCATTTCGTTATCCCTACCTCTCACCTCCGAGTCTTCTGGTTGACGGTTGATGTCACTAACCATTATTTCAAGAAATTGCCATTTGAAAAATAATTCTGCCAGAGGTTTTCCCGCTACCTATGTTGTACATAACCAAGTATTCCTCCCAACTCTCTCTCCAGTTTCTTTTCTCAGCCTGGCTGATTTTTAGTCGTTTCAATATATCTCTGTTTTGGCATTCTACTTCACCATTCTGTTGTGGCCAATACGGTACAGTGTTAAACAAAAGTATGTCTCTTTCGTTACAGAACCACTTGAATTCTTCGCTACAGAATTGTTTCCCACTGTCTGCAGTTATAGTTGATGGATTTCCAAGACGGCTAAATATTTCTTTTAGATTTAATATGATATCTGCACTGGAAATCTTTCGAGTTATCTTAACCTTTATAAACCGACTAGAGTAATCCACCACGACCAATATAAATTCTCCACTCGGAAGCGGTCCCATCAAATCTATAGCTATGTCTACCCACGACTCATGTGGCAATTCTCGTCTCTTAAGGTTTGGTGGATTTGGAGCACTTTAGTTCTCAATATAGCTTTAATCAAGACTATCCCGGGATGACCCTCGTGAGCTGCCATTAAGACTTGACTTCGTAGTTCACTTGGGATTACTATCCTAGTTCCTCTCAATAGAACTTAGAACTCCTTCATAAAAGCACAGCTCATTTTCAAATAACTTGTATTTTTTTAACTTCATCGTCCCATTTATTATTGTAAATACCTTCTTTAACCTTTATAATCTCTTGATCTTCTCTTGAATATTTTATAATTTCTTTTAATGTCACTGTGGTAGGCTTAGCTTTCTCCACAATCATCACACATGCGAACAACGCGTCATACTGACGTCACGCAAATCTTGCATCGCGCAAGCTGAGTTTGCCGCGCAAATAGCGTAGATACAACGGCCCGACAAAACTCAAACTCAAACTCAAAGCATTTATTTAAATTAAACCTTGACATGAATCATAGGGCAGTTTTCCGCCAGACACAACACCCACCCGTCTGGTCGGAGGATCCTCCCTTTTCTGTAGAGTATGAGTGAACTTTACACCCTGTTCCTCATACCCCGTATACGTAATATTCGATTTTATTTAACGATGAATTCTCCAAGTGGCATAATCTAGACATACCTGCAATATTCTCTTTGCCTGGTTTATAGACGACCTTGAATGCATATGTCTGAAGTCCAATTTCGAGAATTCCCATACTCATAGCTGTCTGTTTCCCTAAAAGATTCCTGGTTCCATCTTCTATTATGTAGAAAGTAGCACCCTCAGACTTGTCGCCTATTTTGACATCAGCTCCGAAAGCTCCAATTAGTTTATAAGGTTCATTACTTCCATATCAATAAAATGTTTTCTTCGGGATTTTTGTCTGGTTACTTATTTGTATTCTATTATTTTTTAAGTCTTGCCATGTTTTGCCTGTAATTAAATTACATTTGCATCCAGAATCCACTAACATGTTGATTTTTTCCCCTCCTATGTCACATTCTAAGTCGCTGTCCTCATCTATTTTGAATACGTAATGTATGTCATCTCCCCGCCTTAGTGGTAGTCTAGTTCTACAATATTGTCTAAAATGCCCTTTCAATCCACATTTTAAACAATCTTTATCCCTAGCTGGACACTTTGTGTCTTGGGAGCCGTGGTTTTTACTTCCACATCCACCACAACCAGATTTAAAAGTCCGTGTTTTATAATTGTCTTTGTCCCCTCTTTTGTTAGTTCTTGAATCCACTTTATTTATATCTATGTTTTTTCTGGTACCATCCCCAAAATCCTCCATTTGCCGATTAACTGCATCGAGGGCATTTGCCTCAGCTATTATGTTGTCTAATGTCATAGAATCTCCTGTTTGCCGTATTTCCTTTCTTAGTCCTTGTAACGAATATTTTTCAGTTATCTGATCTATAATTTTATCATCTTTATCTTTAAATTGACATTTGTCGTCTTATTGTCTTAAGCGAACTAATTGTTTTCCAACTTTTTCATTAGATTCTTGTTTAATTAAACGAAATAAATGACGCTCATAAACTTTGCTCTGTTTCGGTGTAAAATAGGCATCAAGTTTACTTATTGCCGTCTTGAAGATATCTGATTTAACTATGCCAGATACATTGGTTTCAGGAATCATCATCTGCCTAGCCTTTTCCCAACCATGTTGGGGTCGGCTTCCAGTCTAACCGGATGCAGCTGAATACCAGTATTTTACATGGAGCGACTGCCTATCTGACCTCCACAACCCAATTACTGGGTAATACGATACCCCTTGGTAAGACTGGTTATCAGACTTTCGGGCTTCTGACTACTCGTAACGACTGTCAAAGATCCACGAATGACAGCCGGGACCAACGGCTTAACGTGCTTTCCGAGGCACGGAGGGGTCTCGGTATGTAAAGATGGTCACCCATCCACAGACCAACCGCGGCAAGCGTAGCTTAACCTGATCGATCGACCTGTGCGGCTGTTATTATTTAGCCACGGAACCCTCGACATTGGTTTCAGGAATATTGTAGAATATTTCTTGTAATTCTAAACCGCCAAAATGAAATAAGCTTTCTCTTTGCTTTTCACTCTTATCGATACCAGAAGCTTCGAGATAAATAAAGAGTGCTCGTTTCCAACGCTCCCATCGAGCTTCAACTGAAGCAGGTTCTCCTTCGCAGTCGAACTTCTCAAGCATGAGTTGGGACATAGCAATAACCTGGAACCAACCAACATTGTTGTTTCAATATCAATTAAATGATCAGATAGTACTGCTTATTTGAACTGCTCAAGTATGAGTTGGGACAAGGCAATAACCTGGACCAACCAGTTTATTGTTGTTCCAATATCAATTTAATGATCAGATAATACTGCTTATTTGAACTCCTCAAGTATGAGTTGGGACATGGCAATAACCTGGAACAACCAGTTTATTGTTGTTCCAATATCAATTCAATGATCAGGTAATACTGCTTATTCGTACTCTTCAAGTACGAGTTGGGACATGGCAATAACCTGGAACAACCAGTTTATTGTTGTTCCAATATCAATTTAATGATCAGATAATACTGCTTATTTGCACTCCTTAAGTATGAGTTGGGACAAGACAACAACCTGGAACAACCAGTTTATTGTTGTTCCAATATCAATTAAATGATCAGATAATACTGCTTATTTGTAACACTCAATTGACAACATGTCCATGGCGCCACATGGTGTGTATTGATGAAATCCCTAATGTTGTCAATTAGTGATCTTCTGAACATTGTGAAACTGAGTCAATTTAATGACCAGCAGTGCAGGCTGCTTTCACCTTTTTTTTTTTTTTTTTCGCTGTTTTGTCAATTTGATGACCACGCACTTCTCTCGGGGTCAGGGTTGCCAATCATGCTGATTACAACAGTAATTTGTGGCAGCCCACCTGGGGTACCTATATTTATTTAGGCTCCACCGGTTATTAGACTTCGAGTCACCAACCAATCATTAATTGTGTTTGAAGTAGGTATTCCAAAGTAATTAAGTACTAACAAAACACCTCTGCCTATACTTTGAATATAGTATTAAGTATGATATTTTTAGTCAACTAAGACACTACACACACATGTCTGACTACGCGATCGTGATCCATACCTCACTTTATTTACTGAAGTAAGTCGTAAAATAAACGAACTTATTTAGGTAATTTTATTATGCAGCACTGACAATTATTTACTACTGAAACAATAAACCCTAATTGGGTATAAGTATTATTAAGTGAAATCTGACCTAGGTATACAATAGGATATTACATCCTTTCTTGTAAATTAAATAAGTAGGTAAACATAGTAGTAACATCTGCAGCCACATATAAACGTACCTACATTTTTTAAATCTGTAAGAATATTAGCAGTTTAAACTGATTGACAAATATGCGTTGGGTACCTACATTTGTCAACCCGGTAGGCAGTAGATATAGGCACTAAATGGCAAAATGTATCTATATTAAGTCAAAATTATATATTATGCGTTTAACAATTCATTTAATAATGAGAAGGTATTCGTAAATAACAAATACAAATTGATAATTCATAAAAAGTTAGTGCAGCTGCGTTCGGCGGCGTGTCGATGTAATGAGTCATTCATAGAACTTCTTAGCGTAAACACTCATAAACAACTTTAATTTAAGATTAATCAGCTGTCACCACTACTGCACCGTTACGATTAACGTTCTAACTTTAGAATCTAGATAGCGGAGTTAAGGTTTTAAGTTTAATGTAGGTACAATTACATACCTTTTTCAATAGGTAAACATTTTCATGAAAATAAGGAATTAAAACGTGTTGTGGCATAATAGTATCATTCCATAATAGTTAAGTTTTGTTTTCTATTAAGTACATGATTGTAATCTCGCCACAGTCACATTTACCTCCCTTTCTCCTTTTTTTTTTTTTTATAAAATTTACCACTTTACTTACAGTTTTTGTTTTATCCTCGTCGCCAAATGTAGTAGCTTGTATAGCTACACAATATTAAAATAGTATTTGGCTCGCCTACGCACCACCACGTGCTTGCGGGCTGGCGGTTCGGCATAGAATGAGCCCCACTCAGCCCGCACCTTGTGACGTATGCGCTCGAGACAAATCATAAGTATATCTACATACACTACAGACACAAAGTCCGTTTTGAAATCTCACTCTTGTGAGATCGAACCTTAAAGAATGATGCTGCGAGGTTTTTGTCGTTTTATTAGGTTGTAAGTTTATCCAGCTGCTCTATTCTTTCAAAATTTTACCATGAAAACCATAGTGAAACTAACATGAAGTGAGCTGTCATTCCACTAGATATTTTCATTATTGACAGCTCACTCACACACACAGATCGACAGTTGTCTGTCTACGGCGACGTAACTTGGCGGGCCTGAACTTTGTGCAGAAGGCTGCGCAGTAAGATTTTTTAGGAACCAAATGGTGACATGAGGCGAGTGCGAGTGAGAGAACATGCGCGAAAGTTCTTAGTGCCTATGTTCAGGCCACCAAGTTACGTCGGTCGTTTTGTACAAAAACTGTCCCTTTTTTTATTGCATTTGATTTGGAAATTTTAATTCTTTCGTAGGCCACCCGGATTATTTTACAAGTAGGTAACAATGATTTAAAATATTCTAGCGCTCCAGTGCACATCATAACAGGCTCGGCTGGATGCAAAGAAGGACACTCAGAATTCAAACGTAAGTACCTACTTAAACAGTGGATGGTAGTTAACAGCCTGTATTTGTTTCAGTTCAGAAAAGGGTAGGTAGAAAACTGAAGAATGTCTTCGCGGGGGTGATTCTGAAAACTCGTGGGATCAAAAATTCGAACGTAACAAGTTAAATTTGTTTGGAAGCGGTTTTTCTTCCTAACCACTGACAGGTTAACCAACTTATGAACGTTTGCAGCTAACCCGGAGCCATGGTCTGCGTTCAGGAGCAGTGACTACGGCTACACGAGGTTCGTGGCACACAACAAGACGCATATCTATATGGACCAGGTACGATTCATCAAGTACCTATTTTTTATAATTAAATTACTGTCTTTCTTTGCTCACTACCTGTTTATTACGATGTTTGTGTAAATGTTTGTTTTCCCGAAAAAAATAAACAAAAACCTCGCTATAGTAATTCCATTGTCTAGGTGGAAGTCAAGGACTTGGATTTCACACATCACATTATTATATTCTTTGTGAAGGCTTCTTTGGGAAGTTTTTTTTTGGTTTATTTCTGTCTGTCAAAGTCAAAGATATACCTACTTGTTGTTAAAATTGTTTCTATTTTCAGGTAAACGTTGAACAAAAGGGCCAAGTCATCGACTCGCTGTGGCTCGTCAAGAATCAACACAAACCTTACGATATTAAATAGTTTTATAATTAAACCGTATTTCTTGCTTCAAAGCTTCTTTTAAGAAATTAATGAAATGCTCCATAAAATAGGGTTATATTTATATTCTTCAACTCAGCCTAAATGGCATTACACTGCTAGCAATAGGACATTTAGATTACCGACTTGTGAAGACCAATTTTATAAATAAATTGTTTAAGTATAGTAAATGTTTTGGTATTTTTTTTACCGTCTGATAAGTTTGGCCCTACCTCAGCTAGAATAAAAAACGTAGGAGTTTGATGTGGCGAGTTTAGTCACACCACACACACTCACACTATCTGAAAAACTAATTATGGCCACAAGTGGCCATGTTTGAGAAGGCGCAGATACGTGTCTAAGTGTTTAATATGTGCAAATAAAATACTGACTCGCATCGCAACTTCGCAACCGAGCTCAAAAGTGATGCGCAGTTTTCATTAATTTCAAGTGCCTAGTCGTCCTTTGCATTCAGTACGTCAAATAATCTAGGTACAGACGCCGCTACCCGAAACTGTAAAAATTTTCTAATTAACGTTGAACCTTATGCTTTAGCGATAAAGTTGAAAATCTATTAAAAAAAAATACTGATTGTAGTAGCTTGATGTGCTGGCTTCTGTACTTATCATCATCTGCCTGCCTTTTCCCAACTATGTTGGGGTACGATACCCCTTGGTATAATATGACTTAGTCAGACTTTCGGGCTTCTGACTACCTACCCGTAACGACTGTCAAAGATCCATTAATGACAGCCGGGACCAACGGCTTAACGTGCTTTCCGAGGCACGATGAGGTCTCGGTATGAAAAGATGGTCACCCATCCACAGGTCAACCGCGGCAAGCGTAGCTTAACCTGATCGATCGACCTGTGCCGCTGTTTATTTAGCCACGGGCCCCTCAAATAATATAATATAATCAAATAATCCGAAAGGTTCTGGAGTGGCGACCGCGTAGGTAGGTACACTAGGTACCTACCGGAAGAAATAGCGTTGGAGGTGGACGCGTGGACCGACGACCTTTGTGTAGGCCGCAGGAACCCGTTGGATGCGAGAAGCACGGAACCGGTCGAAGTGGAGGTGCTTGGGGGAGGCCTATGTCCAGCAGTGGACGTCTTTCGGATGAAATGATGATGATGATGAATCAAATAATAATAATCAAGGTATATAATAAAAATTAAATGCAGTTCTTTAGTAAGCGCATCACTATTCAGAACGGCTGAACCGATTTGGCAAATTTAAGTTAAAAATTCGCTGGGAAAATTGGAAAATTCGTGAACTGAAAGTGTATTTTCTATGGGAATTTTGTATGAATGACTAATTATTGAAATTTGGACAGGACGTCTGTCGGGTCAGCAAGTTAATCATAATTATTAGCCTGTATAAAGCATGGTATATTATGACGAATCAATGAACCATGCGTTTTTAGGGTGCCGTACCCAAAGGGTTCTGACGGAACCCTAGAGGTACTAAGCCTCCACTGTTCGTCCGCCTGACTGACTGTCAGCGGGCTGTCTCATGCACCGTAGTAGATAGGTGAAATTTTCACAGAGTGTGTTTTTCTATTGCCGCTCTAACAACAAGTAAAAATAAAATACCTACCTACTTAAAGTCAATAAAAATTAAAGGGGAGACCCTCTTTAAATTTTATTACCTTTATTTTATTTTTCATACAAAAACGTGTTTTTTGTCGACGTTTTTAGCCTTGTGGTAGGTACCTACGGAGCCCTTCGTGTGCGTGTCAAACATGCACTTGGCTGATTTTTAACACAAGCCTGCCCATGACGGCGCTAGACTAATTAATTACTGATTAAGTAAGTAATTTATAGCAGCTACAACGACATGTTAAAAAAGTAGCATTTTTTTCGACAAATCGTTTTAAAAACATTAAAAATCACACAATAAATAATAAATCAAGATAATTAAATTTCTATTACCTGTACACTTAAAATGGAACGTAGGTGCGTTCGAAATCTCAGAAATATAAGATTTGAATTTATCATTTAATCACATTGAATATTTTTTTTTTACAAATTATTGTTATCTACGAAAGAATTGTTTTCTTTTATCAGCAGTACATAACCAATATTTTTAATTCAAGAAAGACTGATTAGTTTCATTATTTCTTGTATGTCGATATTTTTTTGGATTAGTTTGATTTAAGTTAAAATGCTATATGTTTCAGAATGTCAGTGAATCAGTGACGTTTATGACATTTGCGAGCGAGGCCATGTTTATAAAATTTGAAATAAAACAAACAAAGACCGATTAGATGTTTAATTTACTCTGTGCCGATTAGTAATTAATTGGTCGTTCAGTCATCAGTGACGAAGAACGACTTGTTTCGCTTTACTAGTGTTAACTTTCAAAATACAGTTTTGGATATATCAGTTAAATTGAGGTTTTTTTATTCGTATACGTGCGAATATGAAGTTGCTAATATTTTCTCTACTTATAGGGATAACTTCGGGAAATAGTATATTTGGGGGCTTCGGGGGTCTTCAAGGGGACCCGGGACCGACGTATGAATGTACTCATTGCCAACCGGAACAAATGCACATAGCCTTTGGAGGTAAGTCCTTTTCTGAGTATCTCTACACTATTTCTACAATAATATTTTATTCCGGTTTGTTCACGATGCTTGACGACCTCAAACAAACAGGTACTGTTCCATTCCTAACTCCTTGCATACCACTAGATCAGATTACACATCATAGTTAAGTACAACTAAAGAATCAACATTAAAAAAAAATAATTAAGTCCTTACATTATTAAGAACTATTATAAGGTAGGTTAAAAAAAAATAAACAGGCTGTTTTTGCACTAGGTACTAAATTAAATGACTACCTAACTATTCAAATAAATACAAAAACAAAAGGAATCTTAGGTGTCAAAGTACTCGTCCGCATGACTGTCATCCAGAAACATGTCCAGGAGACTGACAGCATTACCATGTTGAATGGCGATGCTAATTCTTTGATTACTGACTATAATTAAAACAGTTTTGATTACCTACACAGTCTATACTCCATTAGAAATAAGATTAGACATTTAAATAAACCTTTTTAACAGTCCGTTCAATCTATTTTGCCTTCTATACTGTAGGCATAAAGATGGTATTAAAAGCAAAAAAGTAGTTACAATACCGTAAAACGGGGTGAATAGGGATACAGGGGTGAATCGGGACGAAACTTTTAAAGCGATTTTAACATTGAAATAATATAGTTTGTTGCCAAAAAGAAATCTAATGTGTTTATTGTATTATAATTAACGATTAAGTATCCTTTTCGGCAACAAACTGTATTATTTCAACGCTAAAATCCATTTTAAAGTTTTGTCCCAATTCACCCCTGCATCCCTATTCACCCCGTTTTACGGTACCAACTGTTTACTGCAGCTGTCATGTCATGCCACCAACACAATAGAATTCAAAATTGGTTGAAGGGACTGTAAAAATGGTTTATTTAAATATCTAATCTTGTTTCAAATGGAGTAAGTATAGTTTGTGTTCAGCCTCAAACAACTTCTGTAAATATTTTGTTCAAAAAAACATGGTCACCACTCTTAACTCCTTCAGGTGTAATCTAATCAAAACAGTGAAGGAAAAGATCATGAGGAAACCAGTATGTTCTAGAACCAAAAACCAGCGTTGGACCCGCATGGTAGACTGTGGCCCACTCCATCTCACTGAGAGGAGGCCTGTGTCCCCGCAGTGAGTACATTATAGGCTGATTATGGATACTACAAAATTGTATCATATGCAACACTTGTAGTAATGTAAATTATTATTACCAATCCTGTCAATTTGTTAATCTAATTTTGAACTTTATTCCATTGAAATAAGAACCATATATAACTACAATAAACAATTACGCATGCCCCATTTACATATCACATGATAAACTGATTCCTATTGTGTCGGTAAATAACATAAAGCTAAACTAAATAATATTATGAAATAAGTGATAATTAAAATTGATAAAATTGTTTTGTTCATAACAAATGTTCTAATGGCTAAATACGTTCAATTGGATTATTTTATGAGGTTTATAATTACATCCTTTGAGCCATGAAAATTCCATTTTAAGAATTTTCTCAACATATCCATAGTTTGAAATGACAACCAGTCTTACCAAGGGGTATTGTATTACCCAGTAACTGGGTTGTGGAGGTCAGATAGGCAGTTGCTTCATGTAAAATACTGGTATTCAGCTACATCAGGAAGACTGGAAGCCGACCCCTACATAGTTGGGAAAAGGCTAGGCAGAAGATGATCCCTAGTTTGAAATGAAATGAAATTGTTTATTCTATAAATAGGATCTTGGAATCACTTTTACATGTTAATTCCGATCCAGCCTGTCCCTTGCTGCCCTCTCTCGGCGACGCCCTAAGCCAAGGTCCGTACCCCGCAGGGTGCCCTTAGCGTGTAGTCGCTTAGTTTTTAAACCCTCGTTGGAGGCCTTAATTTATTGAGGCATCCACAGTCAAGCCTCGTTAAGCAGTCGACAACCTCATATTACTCATTAACTGCGAGATGCCAATCCCAAAGAAAAAACTTTTACATGTCATATTATTAAAAAAAATTACTGAATGGTAATTTGATATCTAACTAACCCTAAAAAGAAATGTCGAAACTAACTCAAATGCCATAAAGCAGACCAAAAGATTATGATTTAGCTACTACATTCTACAAATCATGAATCCTACAAAACTGTTGGTTGGGTGTTAGTACAGTTTTAAATCATGAATACCTACACAGTCTCAGACTGCAGTCATTCTGTACCTATATTATTTGTGTTAAGGAAAATAAAAGTAATGTGTTACATGTACGTACCACATTAGCTTACAAGGAAAAAAAACGTGCAAAGTGATTCATATCATAATTAAATTATATTGCATTTGTAAACAACATATAAAAATGACTTGTTCATGTTATTGTAAGAGATGTAAATCAAATAATGCATTGTTTTGAAGTTAAAGATATATTAAGTAAACACGTGTAACATTATAAATAATGTTAATTTGATAAAATTAAATATTGTTTTTAAAACCTATATTCTTCCACCTATGCTTTTGTTGATACTGGTGGTAAAATCTAATAGAATTATTTTAAACCACGCTTTTTGGTAAGGTATAAGACAAAAGTAGTACACCTCTTTCGCTTGGGATAAAGAAACACTTATTTCTTCAACTATTGCGGCTTTTGATGATTTAACGTTTCTATTCGTCGTGTCTGTCAAGGCCCTATATCTCGGGAACGCGTGAAGGTATCGAGTTGAAATTAAAACCATATACTCAGGCCTACAGTCCCTTGAAGCTGTGAAAAAATCAAACTTCTAAGTTGACGTAAAAAAAAGATACGGCCGTTTTTGCTGCAAAAAACATATTTCGACACTCTCAAGGGAATCAAAATTTATAGGGTACTTCCCATTGACGTAGAATAATGAAATTTGGCAAGAAGCAAGATCATGTAGCACAAGTAAAGGAAAAAACCGAAAACCGTAAATTTGTAAGTAGGTAGGTACATAAAAAAAACCCCGTGATAAACTATTTATTTGATCTCAAATCATGAGATGAATTTGTTTTTGCAATTATTTTGTTTCTGCTTATTCTTATTATTCTCCTGTGTTCATTTTAATAAATATATAAGTATTTAATAAAAAAATAGTGGACCACCAGTATCGGGGACAGGGTTCAAGCTACCGGGTGGACAGGGCTCCATTATGATTATTACTAACTTATGTTGTCCCACGGCAGGGCAAGGCTTCCTTCCTTGCTTCCACTTGCTGTGATTGCGGGCTAATACTTTAAGAAGGAGTCCAGTTCATCAAGTTTCTCTGTCTAGAACCTCTAATTATTGTGAGCTATTAATCTAACTTCCAGAGAAACCGAACGACATAGTGATAACATGGTCGACGTTCAACGACACGGAGGAGTCGCGCGTGCAGTATGGCGAGGGCATCATGGACAAGGAGGCCTCGGGCTCCAGCAACCTGTTCGTGGACGGAGGGAAACTCAAGAGGAGCCAGTACATACACAAGGTCCTGCTGAAGGACCTCAACTTTAATACTAGATATGGTGAGTTAGGATTCAATAAACGTTTCTGAAAGTTTTAAAAAAACTCTCATGATCAGGTTAATTTGTACGGAAAGTTATTTTTTTTTGCGAAAATCCATTACTCATATTATAAAGTTAAATGTGATGCAAATAATCCATACTAATATTATAAATGCGAAAGTGTGTCTGTCTGTCTATTACCTCTTCACGCTGTAAACCGCTGAACCAATTTAAATGAAATTTGGTATAGAGATAGTTTGAGCCCCAGGAAAGGACATAGGATAGTTTTTATCCCAATATTCCCACGGGGTCGACACTTATGCGGGTGAAACTGCGGAGCGCTGCTAGTTCACCGATAAACCCACTGGTGATTTTTTAACGCGCCAAATTTTGTCGCTCACTGGATTTTCAAGGAACTGCTTAGCGCCGTCGTCTCATTAAAAAATCCGTGCGCACGTGGGATGAGAGGTTACTGGTACAGTAAACAACCGCACATCAGTGCTAATATGTTCCTGATGAGCGGTTAACTGTACCTAGGTATTTTTAAAGTAGCCCTACCATGTAATAAGTAAAAAAAAGTAAGTAAAATAAAGTATATAGGTATAATCCTGTTATTGTTTGGAATCATATTTCTATATGCTTGGCGGATGTTCATCCGGCATTATCATGAATTCATGACATGTAAACTCGATGTTTGTCCAGTACATACTCCAGTACACAGTGCCGTAACTAGGGCGGTGCCAGCGGTGCCCAGGCACA
This sequence comes from Oligia fasciuncula, assembly GCA_963082905.1. Lineage (NCBI taxonomy): Eukaryota > Metazoa > Arthropoda > Insecta > Lepidoptera > Noctuidae > Oligia > Oligia fasciuncula. The sequence goes on from OY720398.1 coordinate 20,354,282, forward strand.
GGGCGCAGACCCTGGAGGGGCGCAGAAATGACCAGACCAGGGCCACATTCACCAGTTCTTTAATTTTTTGACAGTAGAAACACATTACCAAGTAGCCTTGAATCTTTACTATCTGTACTGATCACTTTTACGCTTTACGTTCACTATTAGTACAGTGTCTAATTGTGAATTTTGACAAATATTTTCAAATAAACGTTTTTTCACCTAATTTATAAACGCAATTTATTTGAACTTCTCAAAACTTTACCAAGTACTTAAAATTAAGTTTACAAAAACTTAGTTTTTGGATGATTTTTATAGACAATCCATTTTATTGTCAGAACCGGTTATATGATTAGAAAATATTTCAAGGGCGCGGCTATAGCAGCTCGCACCGGGCGCATAAAAGGCTAATTACGGCACTGCCAGTACAGTCACTGAATTTGTTTTTATACCTACGTAATTGTACCTATAGCGAGTATAATTAAGCTGATTACTGTAGGTACCTATAGCTCTCTGTATTTCCCCATAGGAAAATTCATTATCACTGGCTAACACGAAAATTGATACCTGCCGGTCGATTCTGTAAAAATCTCACCGTGAAAACTTAGGTGAAGTGAGTTTGTTTTTGCTAGGAATTGACAATATTGACAGTTCACTCCACGCTCACTTCACCTAAGTTTTCACGGTGAGATTTTTACAGAATAGCACCACTGGACTGCGACCATTTGACTAACGGTGCTTTTCTCGAGTTGGATCACAAAACACAGTCCCTACCACTTTTAGATTATATTTGACTAGCTGCGCCCCGCGGTTTCACCCGCATAAGTTTCGATGCGGGAATATCGGGATAAAAAGTAGCGTATATGTTAATCCAGGGTGTCAGCTACCTCCATACAAAATTTTATCAAAATTGGTCCAGCCGTTTGAGCGTGAAGAAGTAACAATCATATAAACACACACACTCACAAACTTTCGCGTTTATAATATTAGTGTGATTGTCCTACTTATCCTTCCGTCGTGCGCCGCTGTTATCTCATGTTATTAATATTAGGAATAAATGATTATTAATTATTATGATAAAACATTTAAATATTTGCCATTAAATTAATAACAGAAATAAATGATTAGATTGCAGACTTCGCCATTTGGCTCTGTATTTTGCCATTATTTATTTATTAACTGATTTAGAATCTCCAACAAAAGATGTACACAATACATGACACATAAAATAAAGGGCAACATCATGTATTAAGTAGGTGCTGCTGCTGCACCCCTTCACTTTTAGCAGACCACAGCATGCACAATACAATTAACAACTTTGACGGCACGGTTGGCGCAGTGGTTAAGCGATTGACTGCTGCGCTGCGTGTCGCGGGTTCGATTCCCGCACGGAACAAATATTTGTATGATCTACAAGTAGTTGTTCCGGTCTGGCTGTTTGTGTATGTGAGTTTAAATGTTTGTAAACGCACCCACAATACAGGAGAAATTCCTAGAGTGGGGCAACGTTTTAAAAAAAAAAAAAGAACTAAGCTAACAAACTATTATATAACTAGTATTGTAGTAGTGTATCGAGGGGTCCGTCGCTAAATAATAACAGCCGCACAGGTCGATCGATCAAGTTAAGCTACGCTTGCCGCGGTTGGTCTGTAGATGGGTGACCATCTTTACATACCGAGACCCCTCCGTGCCTCGGAAAGCACGTTAAGCCGCTGGTCTCGGTAGTCATTCGTGGATCTTTGACAGTCGTTACGGGTAGTCAGAAGCCCGAAAGTCTGATAACCAGTCTTACCAAGGGGTATCGTATTACCTAGTAACTGGGTTGTGGAGGTCAGATAGGCAGTCGCTCCATGTAAAATACTGGTATTCAGCAGCATCCGGTTAGAATGGAAGCCGACCCCAACAGTTGGAAAAAGGCTAGGCAGATGATGATGTAGTAGTGTATTGTACTAGTATTGTTTATTCGTAGTACCTATTAAACTTATAAAATTGAAAAGTAGAATGAACTTAACCCCATATGTATAAAACTTTAGCCACCGAAACAAAAGAAGGCACGAGCATTCATCTCCCACACTTGCTCAAGGCAGATTGGTGATTTCTGTCTTGTATTATTTGTATTAATTAAGTCTAGATTTCCTCACGAGGTTTTTATTCACCATGTCAGTAATATCCAAGGTAAAAAGTTTTTTTTTTTGTTTAGCCTATACCGTTCCACTGCTGGACAAAGGCCTCCCCCAAGTCCTTCCAGGAATTCATTTCCTCGAACCAGCCCTCGCGGAACGCGTCCAGGTCATCTCGCCAAGGCTTTCTGGGCCGACCTCGGCGGCGCTGTCCATCTTCAAGTCGAAATAATATTAATGAGAAGTTGTTTCTGGTTCTATGCGCAGTGTACCACGCGGGCTCAGTATTCGGCTGGTCGGAGGAGTTCTTCTTCCGCACGCCTCCAGAGGGAGAGAACTGGGCAGTGCGGGCCGCCATCTACGGAGACATGGGCAATAAGAACGCACATGTAAAGTTATTATTATATTTATGTTGTAGCTCTTCAAGAATATACTGAGCAACCTTGAAACATTACAGACAAAAATGTCACTAGAAAAATGAAGTGACTTGCTTTAAAAAATGTTGTCAATTCACCGCACATTGTTGGACCAAGCAATGGCAACGCCGGGTTTAAAAGACTGAAAATTCAGGCTATTTATTTATAATATTTTGTCACCTCGTTCAGCCTATTAATTATTACTCTGCGAATATTTCTACTTACAGGTGTTGTTGAATGTATTTTGATCCGGAAAGTGTGAGTTTAAAAAACTTTTTTACAAAAAAAAACAACCGACCTATAAAGTGAAAAATAACTTTAATTTCGGAAGTAGGTGTCTTTGGATTTGTATTTTAGTTTTTTGCCACCGACTTCCGAAATTAAAGTTATTTTTCACTTTATAGTGTTTTTGGAAGTCGGTTGTTTTTTTTTGTAAAAAAGTTTTTATTTTTCACTTTTTAGTGGGTCAGTTTGTAATTTGTTTAAGTTACAATAGCCTAATGTCAACTGTTCATCACCTTTTACAAAATATTGCTTTTCCCGATGCAGGGACGTTAATTGTTGAGGAGTTCTCCTAGTAAGAACCAGGAGAACTGGAGCTGATTGAGAAGTCACCATCAGCTCCACTTCACCGTACTCATTGTAACGATCATAAATTGCTTAGCAACCATATTAAAGTAATCGAATCGCAGTGAAATATTTGTCATAGAGTAGTTCCGATGGCCATCTGTGGTCTTCATCATCAGCTCACTTTACCAAATAATGCATTTGCCCTTACAGTTCTCATCAATATAAATGAATTAATTCCAAACACTAGGTAGCTGCTGTAAACTGTTGAGGAGTTCCCTTAACTGTCCTTCGTCTTCATCATCAAACCCCTAATGACAGTCACAACCTATGTAGGTGTAAAGTTCACATCAATACAAATTAATCAAGCCCAAACACAAGGTAACTGCTATAAATCGTTGAGGAGTCCCCTCGACTGTCTTTCGGCTCCATCATCAGATCGACTCCAGGCCTTTATTAAATTGTAGTGCTTTAAAATACTTAATGGTGGACTATTTCGGTTAATAGTAATGCATCGTTCAGTGATTGGGCTACCATTGGTATTCATAAAAGTAGAACACGGCTTTATGAACTGTACAATGAAAGGACTTATATTAACACTGATGAATTTAATTTGTATGTTAGAAATTATTCAAAATTATTTAAAAAAGTTTGTTATATGGCCAAGTCACGTTATTTGAGTTCAAAGATTAAAAACAGCAGTAATGTAATTAAAACGACTTGGAATATTATTAATAGTGAAACGGGAAGATCTAGTAACCGAAATACTGACTACAGCCTGTCTATTAATGACAACATAATAAAATCAGACACACAAGTCGCCGAGGCATTTGAAAATTTCTTTTCAGATATTCCCGTTTCAACTACTAAATCACTAAACTCATCACCTTCTGTTGCTGAGTCTTTGCTTAAAGAAAATGTTAATGGTTGCGATTCAGAATTTCATTTTGAATATATTACCTGTAGAGATATAATTAAAACCTTTCACACTTTAAATGTAAAAAAGACTGCAGATCTGTGGGGTAATTCTGTAGAAGTAGCCAAGTCTATTATTGACATTGTAGCGCCTACTCTAGCTATTATCTTTAATAGTTGTATTGACAATGGGGAGTTTCCTGACCTTATGAAAAATAGTAAAATAATACCTTTGTTTAAATCAGGTAGTACATCAGACCCCACAAATTATAGACCTATTTCTGTACTACCTACCTTTAGTAAAATTTTTGAGAAATTAATTTTAGACCAAATGCAAAGATTTTTTAATAAACATAAATTATTACATAGCAAACAGTTTGGTTTTACAAGGGGTCGTTCAACTACTGATGCCGGCGTTGAACTATTAGGACATATTTATAATGCATGGGAAGATAAATGCGATGCCTTGGGCATCTTTTGTGATTTGTCCAAGGCATTCGATTGCGTTCTTCACGAAACGTTAATCAGGAAACTCCGCCACTACGGGATCCGAAACACTGCTCTGGATCTTCTTATTTCATACTTGAGTAAAAGGATTCAGAGCGTTGACGTTAATGGAAAAAGATCACCCGGATCTATAGTAACAATGGGAGTCCCACAGGGCTCAATTCTTGGTCCTTTCTTGTTTCTCATTTATATTAATGACTTGCCGTACCTCATAAAGGATCATCATGATATAGTGTTGTTTGCAGATGACACTTCTCTTTTGTTTAAACTTAAACGTCAGCAGTTGGTTACTGACGATGTAAATAGCGCGATCTCGAAAGTAGTCCACTGGTTCAATGTTAATAATTTGCTTCTAAACGAGAAGAAAACCAAATGCATTAAGTTTACGCTACCCCACGTAAGGCAGGTGAAAACTAATGTGTTGATAAAGGGCGAGGAATTGAATCCTGAAGACAACACAGTATTCTTGGGCATAACTTTGGATGCTAAGCTTCAGTGGGGTCCACATATAGATAAATTGTCAAAAAAGCTAAGTTCTGCAGCATACGCTGTTAGAAAAATTCGAAATTTAACTGATATAGAGACTGCCCGTTTAGTGTACTTTAGCTATTTTCATAGTGTAATGTCGTACGGTATTCTATTGTGGGGAAATGCCGCCGATATTCAGACTATCTTTGTTTTGCAGAAGCGAGCTGTTCGATCAATTTATAAATTAAGTCCGAGACACTCTCTCAGAGACAAATTCAAAGAGATTAATGTAATGACTGTGCCTTCTCAGTACATTTATGAAAATCTTTTATATGCCCATAAAAATATAAAATTGTTTAAAAAATACAGTGATATCCATAATATAAATACTAGAAACAAACACAAATATGTTGTACCTACAACCAGGCTCAAGAAAATAGGTGGCTCGTTCAGATGCCAATGTATACGCTTTTACAATAAACTACCAAGCCACGTTCAAGATCTAAGCCTTAATAAATTCAAATCTTTCATTAAACGTAAGTTGTGCCAGAAAGCCTTTTATACCGTTAAAGATTATATTGAGGACAAAAAGGCTTGGGATTGAGCTGCTTCCAATTTCTGCATTTTGAATGATTTTTTTCTTTTTTATATACACATTGACATTGATGAATATTTTTTTTTTTTTAACAATGACATTTGCTTACTTTGTAAAGTATTATATTATTTTTTCATTGTGAATGTGAAGACGATGTGGATCATTTTACATACTTATATATATATTTTTTTTTTATTATTCTCTCTGTTCTGTTTTTTTTTCTCATGGTCTGGCAGTTTGAGTAATTTATGTGGCCTACCCAAATGTCCTTTCTTTGGTATTGTTCGTCGAATCGTTGAGCTCCTTAAGTCTTGAGTTGAGCTGCACGATTTTTGACAAATGCGTGCACTGACTGGACAGGTCCTCTCAATCTGTGTGGTTCTTTCCTCAAAAGACCACCTCAGACATCGATCTACATGGTCTTCATATAACCTGACCAAGATTATGTCTGGACTTTAAAAGAGACTGTGACCTCTGAGTTTGTTTCGGCCTTTCTTCTCAGAGTAGTCAGATAGGAAACGCCGACTTCATCTAGTTATAAAAAACATGACTGACGTGTAAAAGTGTTTGTACAAACCTACTTACAAAAAAATAAAATCAAATCATTTCAATCAAATCATTTCAAATCATTTCAATCATTTCAATGAAAAAATTAACAAACGCACTAGTCGCTCATACGATTTTCGAATGTTCCCCTCGATTTCACTGGGATGCCATCATCAGATCCTGGTTTCCATGGGACCACCCTGGGCATATCTCCTTTCCAACAAAAAAAGAATAATCAAAATCGGTTCATAAACGACGAAGTTATCCGCGAACACATAAAAAAAAAAATTATACGGTCGAATTGAGAAACCTCCTTTTTTGAAGTCGGTTAAAAAGGAGATAGTGTTTTTTTCTAGCTTACGCTGTTCTACTCCTGGGCAAAGGCCTCCCTTCATTCGTTCCATCGCGAGCCCGCGCGTTCTCCTTCTAGTTTTGAAGGAACCTATCCAACTCGTCCCGTCCTCGTGTTTTTATCATAATTATTTGTATTTATAAATTGTTCATCCAGTCACTATCATACCTGCAAGACGAGGCTCAACGCGACCGCTTCGACCTGATCCTGCACGTGGGAGACTTCGCGTACGACATGGACACTAACGATGCTCTCGTGGGCGACGAGTTCATGCGACAGATACAACCGCTGGCCGCCATAGTGCCCTACATGACGTGTCCTGGGAACCACGAGCAAAAGTAGTAAGTCGTGTTTATTCGATAACTAGTCTAAAAACAATAATCCTAACGTCTGTTCCAAAAGTATCTAGGTATCTCTAGTTAGCGACTATAACCTGGGAGCCTTCAAATGAAGAGTGAACAGGCATCTTCTGGGCACGCTCTTTCTATCGTAGATCTCATCTATCGCTTTCTGCAGGCGATATCGAGGTCAGAACTGAGCCCTGGTTTAAGAAACAAATAAAAATGCGCACATGTTTCACATTGCTCAATGAAATGCAGAACTCGCATCGCGCGTGCTTGTGGATAATAGTAGATTTGAAGTAAGCTGGCACGCGGCGAGTACCTGAATTTAGTACCGGTACCCGTCAGGAACCGGTACCCAGGTACCGAAATGTCAAGAACCGCTAAGTACCGGTACAGAACCTGTACTTTTGGTAGCGGTTTCAAGCCATGCTTGTAGGTGCCACGCATGCGCCAAACCCGTGTCACAGAAAATTCACATGACACTAAAAACACCTGATCCTTTCATCCACAGTAACTTCAGCAACTACGCGAACCGCTTCTCGATGCCGGGCCGCGACTCGAGCCTGTTCTACAGCTTCGACCTCGGCCCCGTGCACTTCGTGTCCATCTCCACTGAGGTGTACTACTTCACCCAGTACGGACTCAAGCTTATTGTCAACCAGTATGAGTGGCTGAAGAAGGATTTAACTAAGGCTAATCTGCCGGAGAATAGGTGAGAATATATTACTTTTACTTGTTGTTGCTTGCAATGACGGCTAACTTTTTTGTGCTCACCAGTTGGCGCCACTGTCGAGTAAAGTCCTGAAGTATGCTGTCAAAGTTTGCTAATACGGGCGTGAAAACAAAGTTTACATTTAAATTATATTTAAAGAAACAAAAAATGGGTTTGTAAACAGTAAACAAACTCGCCTCTGAATTAGCTGTTCTTTTATCACACCGCCAACTTCCAAACTCCGGGCTGTTACTAAAAAAATCCCAATGTAAACACCCAATAACACTGCCCGACTCGGGAATCGCACCCAGGACTCAGTAGTCGCGCTTGTGATCATGAGACCACAGGGCAGTGTGTCGCTCATAATGAGCCACTGAAATAACATTGGTTTTCGGATTCATGCAATATGAACTCTATGCTATATGTAAAACACAAAATGAAATGCGCAAATGAATGTGTGCTGAAATTACAGTACATCTAAAATACGTGGGTTATGCTCAGTACATCCCACCATTATGGGCTCACTATGGTAAGCGATCCTCAACCTTATCGCCACAAACATAAGGTGCATGTTTCAGACGCAAGCGGCCGTGGATCGTGCTGTTCGGGCACAGACCGATGTACTGCAGTGACTCGAACGATATCGACTGCAGTTGTGAATACTCGCGCGTTGGACTTCTAGGAGTATATGGTAAGTTAATGTATTTATTTATGTACCCACAAAACAATAAAGAATAATACCAAAGGTACTGCATATTTTTAACCGATTAAAAAAAGAGGTTCTTAATTCGACGCGAAAGTATGTTTGTATGTCCGCGATTTTCTCAAAAACGAATGAACCAATTTTGATAATTCTTTAATGTGATCTACATACTTTCAGGAAGGTTTTAGTATATAATAGATTAGGTGATTATTCTTATGTACGAAGTTATAATATACATGTACGAAGTTATAATATACATGTATAAATGTACTGCATTTCCGGCATTTCTATGCGAATTTTGATGATTCGGTCGAATTGAGAAACCTTTTTTGAAGTCGGTTAAAAAGACGACCTATTTCTGAATAGGTGGTCTTTTTTGTACTTCGACAATATTTTTTTGCGATAAACTTTCATACTCTGGTTCGTTTGAAACAGACTCCGACTCGGTCGACGACATAATTGCAATGGCGCGACAACACAACCACTCTTCCATGCTGTCTGCCGAATACTGGCCAAAAATCGTCCGCGGTTATCGCATAGTGCGTGTGCTCTCACTTACTTCTTTGGTTTACAAAAAAGCTGCGGTTTTTTCCTGCGAGTCATCTGTAAAATTTTATGGTTTTTAAATCAGTCTCGGGAAAAAACCGCTGCGGTTAAACCGTAGTGCGCCCTAAGCCTAAGTCGTCATCTCGGTATTCACCCCCTTTCGAACCATGGCGTCTGTCACACGGTCCGTTCATAGTTTTTATGGCCTTCCCCTACTCTTGTAGCTAAAAGAGAAAATAATATGAACGTAAAACTGAAACTTTTGTTTCCACGCGGTAGGTCTGGAGCCCCTGCTGATGCAGTTCGGCGTGGAGCTGGTGGTGTGGGCGCACGAGCACAGCTACGAGCGCACCTGGCCGCTCTACGACAACAAGGTGTACAACGGCTCGGCGGGACACCCTTATGTCAACCCGGGGTGAGTTTGTTGCCCATCGTTAGCCGCTGCTCCCGGCTGCCAGTCGAATGTGTATGTCTATGTATTTAATCGACTCTACACTGAAAGTTTCTTCCACAAAATTGATGATAAAGTTACAGAAACATTACCTGATTGCCTACGATTTTAATCTGCAAATAAAAACTTAGACTCGTAGACGGATTCATAGATTCTCGATGCTAGTCTGAAATATCGGAAATGCATTTCTGCGAAAATAAATTAAAATGTCGAGGAGACGATTGGATATACTTAGGGCTACAAGTAAAGACAAACGTCCCTGTTGATGCCCGCCCCAGAAGGTTTGCACGGACAGTTACCGCATGACACTTACATAAAGGGCTCAGCAGAATGGTTTGTGAGTGAGTTATAGTGGTTAATACCTGGTTATTTATACATTTATGTATATTATTAAATAACTTTTTGGTTAATGTGTGTGCACTCTAAAACAATATATTATTTAAAATATTTTATAACATTTCGTATATAAACGCACTTAATTTTTTCGAGTGAGTGTTTGGTGATCAAAGTATTTGTTTTAATCAAAATTCTAAAGGTAAATATCAGCTTTATATATTAACAATCATAGACAAAACATTATTTATTTGTCAAGAATACACATAACAAGAATAACGGTTTGGTTTAAACTCTAAAACTAATGAGAACAACTCGAGCAAAGTGTAGTTTTCTTTACTTTGTCTTATTTGGTAAATTAATATTGTGTACTCGTACTAAGGTTTTAATTATATTTTAAAGTGAATAGTGTGTCAAGTGTACACACGGCGATATATCAAGCTATACATTTCCAGTTTTAGCTGACCTCGCATTGTAGGTTTAGGTTTTTCGTACAATCAGAAGTCAGCCTATACTGGTTATGTATACCTTGATGTGTGCCGTGCGTAGGATTGATACCAAAATGTGTAGTTTTCATAACGTGTTTATTAACCAAATAAGACGTAAAATAAAATCATTCAAATGTCACTCTTTACAATTATTATTATTTTGCAAGAGCTCGTCGTAGCTGGTTTACTAACAGCTTATAGCTTGGTTTCTAATAAACTAATATCAAGTTAGTTAGTCTACAGTGCGCCAAAGAAGCGAATTACTACATTTATTTATTTCCTCATAACAACTATCTTTACAGCATAGCTATTCACAACCGTACAACCGAACCGATCGGTTAACTTATCGGAAATGAGACATTTAGATAAACTGATTTGCCTTTCTCCCGACAGCAAACAGCTCTCGGAAGAATAACGGTCGTCTATTTGATTTAAACGGTCGTCTATTTGATTTAAACTGACAACATTTTCGGGGTTTGGACACGTTAACAGCGTCTAGAGGACTCCTACGATAACATTGACTGATGTTCGATATGGTACGGAAGCGTATCGAGTGGTTGTGAATAACTATGCAGGTTTGACTAATATGGTGTTAATTTGAAAGATTGCTAGATTTCTCGAAACGTCAAATTGGTAAATCATTTCTTTGGTCCTCTGTTTTCATTACGCTCTAGTCATCTGTACATTGCTAAGTCATAATATTTTGTCTCAAAATTGTATATTGTATGTTTCAGGGCTCCAGTCCACATTGTGACAGGGTCGGCTGGATGCCAGGAGGCTACAGATCCCTTTAAATGTTAGTACTATATTAGCTACATTCAGCAACACACGATAGGCCCATAATGTGGATTGCATGGTCTGCTCCAAAAGTATCTGATGAAAATGTAAACACATGGATCAGAAAACGTACCTGTAGATGTAAATTTGTAGTGCCACATTGCTTTGATTTTATTATTTGAATACTTTATCAGCCAAAATCAGCCTATAATGTTCCCACTGCTGGGACACTGGCCTCCTCTCGATGAGAGGGAACTTTATCAACTAAAAATTCTAATTTTAAATCCCCTTATTTCGCCGATAACTTTTTAATTACAATTTAATAATGTTATTCTAACAATAATTGTTGGTAAAAGTGATGAGATATAAAGTTGAAACCATCTAAATACAGATGAATCTGATATAATTCCCTTGAGTGGCTGCGTAAGAGTTAACCTGAAGAAAGAATTTACACTTTCATCAGATACTTTTGGAAGTTTTAGAACAGGCAATGCAGCTTACTCCCTCTTACACTGCTGGGACTCAGGAGTCAGGGAACTCCTCTCTGAGTTCCCTGACTCCTGAGTCCCAGCAGTGGGAACATAATTGGCCGACTATATTGTATTAGCTGCGCCCCGCGGTTTCACCCTCGTAAGTTTGTTTCGATCCCGTGGGAATATTGGGATAAAAAATGCAGCCTGTATGTTAATCCAGGGTGTCAGCTACCTCCATACCAAATTTTATCAAAATCGGTCCAGCCGTTTGAGCGTGAAGAAGTAACAAACATATTAACACACATACTCACACTCAAAAACTTTCGCCTTTATAATATTAGTGTGATGTGATATTAATAATAAATAATAATTAAAGTAGGATTATGTATGCATGCTCAAATGACCATTTCGTTGCAGCTAACCCGGAGCCATGGTCTGCGTTCAGGAGTAGTGACTACGGCTACACGAGGTTCGTGGCACACAACAAGACGCATATCTATATGGAACAGGTAAAAATCGGAAACCTTTCTGATTTAAATTTTTCACATTCAGCTTTTTCTCGCATTTTCCTAGCAACTTATAAAATGTTTGTTACCGTAAGAGCCTGATTCGACTATCACGAACATTTTAAAACAAAAATTTCTCAAATCTGTCCAGTTTTGAAGTGATGCGCTTACTAACGAACAGCATTTCATTTTTATTATTATAATTATAGATTTTTTTTAAATTATTTACTTTGTGTAAATTATTTCAACACTACTGCTCTCAAAACGGTGAAGGAAACCGGCATGTCCTAGAACCAAAAATTCGAAGACATGTGACATCTACCAACCCGCACTAGGCCCGCGTGGTGGATTACGGCCCACTCCCTCTCACAGAGAGGAGGCCTGTGTCCCAGCAGTGGGAACATTATAGGCTGATTATGTTATGTATGTATGAGTAAACTTTACTCCCAGTTCCTCATACCTCTATAAGTTACTGTAGTCATTATACCAGTCAGTAAATACTGAAGGCAAAACAGCTGGTTATTTAGAGGATTCTGAGATTCTATTTGATTTTTTTTTTCCAGGTGGATGTGGATTTGAAAGGGAAAGTGATCGACTCGTTCTGGATCGTCAACGATCAACACAAACCTTTCAAAATTAAACATTAATAAATACAAATTCAATGATTTGAAATAAAATAATTAAGTATTTTGTAGGTAATCTCTTTTAATCGAGGCTGTAAAAAATAGTTTGAAAGTAGCCATTGTTATCAGTAGGCTCAGTGGCATAGTGACAAATTATACAAGGTGAAATTAAATTAGGTAGCGAAACCCCGAAGACGTGATCAAAACAAAAAGTTCCGCTAGCTAATCTAATTTGACCACGTAGTCATGATAATTTTCATTTATTATCATCTAACTAAGATATGTGATTTGATAACAGCAGCTCGTATATTCAATCTTCCAAAACCAAAAACCTTCCGTCGCCTTCGAGATTACTTTAGATATAAAAACTGCTCTGAACCTAAGAAAGCCAAAAATTTAATATTTAGCTTGATCTTATGAATTTTGTTATTGGAAAGTTTGCCTTACCTTGACAGCGTGAATCTCATAATGTAATATTTTATAAAAATAAATAGATTTTAATTAAAAAATGAGGTTTTTTTTTCCATCATTCTCGTCATTAGAAGACGTACCTTCCTGACGACGCGACGGCCGTGTGGTGCCTTCACAAAATACTCAGAAAAACTTTTTCAAATAATTCGCAACACCGTAATAAGCCAGCCTATTTCTCAAAAAAAAATCAATAAATCAATTTGTGAAAACATCGTGAGGAAACCGGCATGTTCTAGAACCGAAAATTCGAAGACATGTGACATCCACCAACCCGCACTGGGCCCGCGTGGTACAGCCAGTCTCTTAAACAGAGGGCCAGTGTCCCAGCAGTGGGCCAACATTGTAGGCTGAATATGATGCTGTTCCATACAGAGGTGCAATACTGGTACGATCAAAATGTATCTCTTATTTTTTTTTTCTGCTTGGTTATTATTTCACTTATTTACTTTTTTAGTTATTTGACATTATGTTATTTTTTGTATTCTTTTTTTTATATTTGCTTGTTATAACTAAGTTTTACCTATTTTTGCTACCTGTTTTATCTAAGTTTTACCAGTTTTAACAAGGGGTATCGTATTACCCAGTAACTGGGTTGTGGAGGTCAGATAGGCAGTCGCTCCATGTAAAATACTGGTATTCAGCTGCATCCGGTTAGACTGGAAGCCAACCCCAACATAGTTTGGAAAAGGCTTGGCAGATGATGATCTAAGTTTAATCATGTTTAATGTGATGACTTGTAAGCTTACCAAGGACCATGGTGACTATGGAACAGCAGATCTTTTCTTATATTTCATAGTGAAGCCTCCTAACGGCTGGATACATCAATGATGTAGCACTTAGGTTGAAGGTACACCTACTTTCAGAGCGCCTGTCCACATCATCACTGGGTCAGCTGGCTGTCAGGAGGGACGGGACCACTTCCTAAGTAAGTGTTCAACAACATCTCAAAGCATTTATTTCAATTAAACCAATTACAAGCGCTTTTAAATTGCTAAACTAATAACTGATTACTGCTAAACTAATAAAGTTATCTTAACCGCTATAATTTTCCTTTAAAGTTCATGAAATGCACTATCATCGTGAATTTTTCCAGATTTTTCAAGCCAGCAGTTTAGCTTTTAGAAGGGGGGGGGGACGCCCTACTGGAACAAAAATTTGCACTAAAGTTTAATATTTCGTATATGGAGCATTAAATCGAAAAATAATTTTAGCAAACCCCACGTCATTTTAGAAGTCCTATTCAACGATACCCCACATGATGGGGTAGACGACGAAAAAAATATTCATCCCCACTTCACAATGTAGGAGAGCTAACCTAAAAAAAAATACTTTCCAAAATTTTATTACACCACTTTGTCGGCGTAATTGATATACACACTCCTACAAAATTACAGCTTTCTAGTACTAACAGTCTCTTAGCAAAACCTCGGACAGACAGACAGACGCACATGACGAAACTATAAGGGTTCCTTGTCAGAACTACGGAACCCTAAAAAGAAACCAAAGTACACAACGGTTGCCATTTAATTTGCACCTGACTTATATGACGTTAAGTTTATGTTCCAAAACTTGAATATTATGTCAGATTCTGATTTTAAATTATATTTAAACTATTATGACCACCATTTAATAATAATTAAAATATTATTGGCTGTACAGAGTTTTTAGCGTTGGCAGCACACATAGATAAGCAGCTGATGCATTTAATGTGTAACCTACTTACCCCCTTACTAATAACCGTTGCATAGCGTCTGTATAGTTACACAACGCTTTGTGTTCTTCTTTCAAAAGTCAAATGACTGACGACTGAAAGAGAGAAATCGGTGTGTAACTATTCATCTGATATAATATGTTTATTAGTAAGGAGGCTACTCTACAGTATTGTTATTCATTTGTATTATAAGTAACTGAACTTTTAGTTGGTTTTAATTATACTAGAAACTAATCATTCTTTGTTTACAAGCTACAAAAAGAGTGTCCATGGAGTTTCTTCCCGTTCTTCTCCATAGGTACCTACGCTTTGGAATGGGCAACTAGCTTCATATTTTCTGACTGACCAACTTCTTGAAAATTCAAAAGTGCCTGTAAATGGTTTAATTGAAATAAATGCTTTAAGTTTGAGTTTGAATAAGTTTTCCTAATCAAATAAATAATTGTAATTTGTTTGTCTATCTTCTATCATAGATACTCAACCCAAGTGGTCAGCGTTCAGGTCGCAGGACTTCGGCTACACCAGGTTCAAGGCGTTCAACAACACGCATATCTACATGGAGCAGGTGAGCTCCACGTTCATATCCTTTCAGCGCGAACACAGCATCAGGAACCAAACCAAGTCCGGAAAAAAATGAATGGTGGTGAATGAATGAATAGTTGATAATAAAGGAATGAAGGAATTTAAGAAAAGCTGCAGTTTCGCAACTTTTGTATTCGGTTCACACTATCCACCTTTAGTTTTTTTTAATCAATTTTTTTTATTTATTTTTCTTAGCTGTGAAATCTTGAACATGGTTTCGTAAATAAAAAAAAACTATTTATAATACACTAGCTGCGCCTCGCAGTTTCACCCGCATAACTCTCGACCCCGTGTGAATATCGATATAATAGGTATCCTATGTCCTAATCCAGGTCACGGCCTACCCATGTGCCAAATAATTTGGCAAGAAAAGATTTGGATGCAATTTGGCCCAAATGGCATCCAAATCTTTTCTCTATTATTAGTTTAGATAACACACCTGATATGGCCGGAAATTTAGGTAGACATGAACCTATGTACAGATAGCGCCATCCACGAAGACGCGCTCTACTCTTCTTCTTAATCGCTCACAGTACAAGTAGGCAGCATTCCGATAGTGTTTTAGTTTTGTCGATACACAGTAATTACTAAAACACTAGCGGAATTAACTAGCGATTAGTAAGAAGAGGGGGGAGGGGGGGTCTTCGTGGATGGCACTATGTATACAGCCCCATTTCGCCAGATTTTCCCTTACTGACCCATCTCAATGGAACACCCTATATATTGTTGCTTACATCGACTAATGTAACTTCGTCTTGTTTCAGGTATCAGTGGACCTCCACGGGGAGGTGATCGACTCGTTCTGGCTCGTGAAGAACAAGACAGTATCCTTCTAATAATAAATTGCATTAGCATCTATTTGTAGCTATATCCTGCCTAAAGGCGGCTGTAGAACTCACCCCAGCGCCTCTATCGGTCGGTCATGGAACTTATGATTAAGTTAATTGTTTTTATATTTTTATTATTGTCTAGCGACCTGTACCAGCTTTTGCACGGGTACAATGTACTGATATATAGTGATGTCAAAAAATTAAGATTTATTTGTTACTTATAACTAATTTAAATATTAATGTTATATTAATAATTAGCTTAGATGGAAACTGTATCTTAGTGAACCATTGAATAATGTGTAGTTTTAATTTCACAGGTACAAACAATTTAGCCAATTAATAGGTAACAATTTATTTATTATTTAACAATTTATACCTACTATTCACACAGCTATGCCAACTCATACCTATCTACTAGATACCTGACCTTTTATTATACTCTTCAAATACTTTACATAATAAATGTATGACGTACGCGAAAGTCATAATGTTAATATTGTTTTAACGAACCTTTCCCACCCTAGAAATGGAGATTTTCTCTAATTCATATCAGAAACTTATAGTAAGTTAAGTTTTTTTGATCATTTCGAATAATCTATTATTAAGAAAACCAACAAATACGCTTTCACACTCTGTAAGAATCTCGAATAAAGGTTGTTTGATTTTAAACTTGATTTTATTTACAAAATAAGTGCCTTAATTCTCGTATTATTTAAATCTTATTCCTTTCTACCACTGCTCTTAGATCAAGAGCAGTGGTGGTGACCCAGTGGTAGAGGATGCGACTTAAGAATTCTACGTCATAGGTACCACAGAGGTTCGAACCCAGACAGGCGCTTTACTTTGTGTAAATTATTTAATTGTCACTGCTCTTAAAACGGTAAAGGAAAACATTGTGAGGAAACTGATATTATGTTCTAGACTCAAAAATTCGAAGATATGTGACTTCTACCAACCCGCACTGGGCGCGGTGATGCATTTCTTTCTACCACACACAATAATGAACTATTGTTCATCTGTCTGTCATTATAGGATCAACCGCAAGTCAGAAGTGACGCTTGAAAAGTGTCACTGACTGGCAGGGCCACCATCAGGGATTTTAATTTTGATAAGACAAAAAATTTGTCGCTAATTAGTCGAAATTTGTCGCCAAATATCAGAATTTGTCGGTCACTGGTTCAAAAGATATAAGGGTTTATAGGTGGCCGATCTGGAGAGAGTCTCCCCAGCAGGGCCACATTTATATCAAAATCGTGAAAAAAAACTTGGATCATTAGTTCCAGAGATTACCCCCTACATACAAACTTACAGACTTTACCTCTTTATAATATTAATATAGATATTGTTGCGCGCCACAGTTAATGCCTGGTACATGGCGACATTAGTTACCACTAGCGCCATCTAGTATCGAGTAGCAGAACTAGTCGAGTCACGATCGTTCTAGAAAATTCGATACTAGAACTTTGTAGAACTTTCTCGAATTATCGACACCTAGTCGGTCGGGGCCGGTATGTACTCGAACATTCTAGATGTTTCTACAATGGAAGGTTCTAGAACTATCTGCGGCACTATATAAGGCCGGGATGCGCGCCGACCGACACAGTTTGGATAAAGCGACAAGAGCGAAAACATCAAGCGATCTTCAAGTGCGAATTAAGAGTGATCAGTAGTGTAATTGTGTTTTAATAATTAGTCTGTTTGAGCTGTAATTAGTGTTGTAAAATAAATTGTTATTTTTGGTTATTAAATCGGCAGTTTTTATTGTCACGAACCCGAAGCTCGTAACAATTGGTGTCAGAAGTGGGATTATGCCGGTTTTACCCAAAGACGACACGGAGGGTATCCGTACCCGGAGTCAACGTCAGCAGGAGACGGACCAGAGGCGATTTGGTGGAGCTACGCCACAGAGGTCGGAATGCCAGCTACCGACCACGGAGGCCGGCCCGTCCACAGCTGCTCCAGCATCATCAGCACCAGATTTGGCTGCTCTGATGATGATGCTGCAGGAGCAGGCCCGCCGACAGGAGGAACAAGCTCGCCGACAGGAGGAACAAGCTCGCCGACAGGAGGAACAGGCTCGTCGGTTGGAGGAACAGCTCCAGCGGGATAAGGAGGAACAGGCCCGTCGACAGGAGGAACAGGCCCGTCGACAGGAGGAACAGGCTCGTCGACAGGAGGAACAGTCCCGCCGACAGGAGGAACAGGCTCGTCGGCTGGAAGAACAGCTCCAGCGTGATAAGGAGGAACAGGTCCGCCAACAGGAGGAGCAGGCGCGCCGCCAGGAGGAGCAGATGCTCCTTATGAAGGACCTTCACGCTACCTTCGGGAAAGACATGAAGGAGGTGAAGGATAAGGTTGCTCAATATGACAACCGCTTGTCGGAAGCTGAAACCCGAATCGACCAAGTAAATAATCGGGTTGACAACGTGATGGCTGACGTGAAGGTAACCGTGATGGCCGACGTGAAGAAAACGCTGGATTACCTCAAACTTGGGGAGGGAATCGCAGCTCCCGTAGCTACAACACCTTCGCTACGTGGATTCAAAGTGCCACCGTTCGACGGTACTTCTTCCTGGTCGGCCTACAAAATCCAGTTTGAGGCTGTCATGAAGGCGAACGGGTGGAATAAAAGTCAGGCCATGACTGCCCTCACCCTAGGCCTGCGCGACCAGGCCTTAACCGTTCTGGAAGCTCTCGGTGAGGAAGTGACTTACGAGCAGCTCCTTGAGGCATTGGAGTCTCGGTATGGTGACGCTCACCTGGAACACGTGTTTCGTGCGCAGCTCAAGGATCGCGTACAACGCAGTAACGAAAACCTGCAGCAGTGGGCCCTTGAAGTGGAGAAGCTGGTTCGCAAAGCTTACCAGTCTGTACCTGCGCTTATTGATGGAAACCTGGTGCAGGCATTCATCGACGGCATCCGCGACCTTGAAGTGAGAGTTGCTGTGAGG
The DNA here is from genome assembly GCA_963082905.1 of Oligia fasciuncula. NCBI lineage: Eukaryota > Metazoa > Arthropoda > Insecta > Lepidoptera > Noctuidae > Oligia > Oligia fasciuncula. The sequence goes on from OY720398.1 coordinate 20,373,251, forward strand.
CTCGGTCACCACGGGACGCTTAAGGACGCCTTGGCCCATGCACTGGAGGTGGAAGCTGTGCGGCAGGATCATCGTTCCCATCGCGTCAGGGAGGTTGCAGCGGCTACAGTTCGCGACCGCAATAAAGGATACAGCCCTAGGTGCTACGGCTGTGGGGAAAGGGGCCACCTTCGATCCAGTTGCCCTAAGCGAACTGCAGAAAGAGAAGACGGCCGATCTCCAGAGGGCAGTGCGGCTAACAGCACCGCCCAGCACCAGCAGCAGGGAAACGAGTAATAGCCAGGACTGCGGGGCGGGTGCTGGCTGATGTTCAAAGAGCCCCAAGGGTTTCGATCACACAAACCCATGACGGGAACAGCCTAATCATCAAGGGCGAGGTCAACGGAACGCCGTGTAAGCTGACCATAGACACTGGAGCCTCTCGCACGGTTGTCAGTTCCCAACTAACAAGACGGTCCCTTGGGGACTCCGCACACAACCGAGAACGCATTAATTTGGTAACAGCCACCGGTCAGCGCATACCCGTCCATGGAGAGAAGAAGATGGAGTTGAAGCTAGGCAACAGAATCTACCTGCATAATGTCATCGTGGCCGATATAATGGACGATTGCATCCTGGGCCTTGACTTTATGAGGAAGAATTGTTGCGAGATTGACGTCAAGCAAGGCGTTTTGAAATGTGGACAAGAGGAACTTTTCGTGGAAGGGGCGTTACCAGGGAATGTGTACAGCCTTAAGAAGATTGTTCTTCCGCCGAGATCAGAAACGATTGTGCCTGTTAGTCTTCCTCGGAATCCTGGGCAGACTCATCGTTGTGTACTCGTGGAAAGGGTAGACAATGACCTTCCATGGAAAGTGGCACGAACTTTGGTCAGAGCCACCGACATCTCAGGGGTACGTGTGCTGAACCTTTGTGATCAGGAACAGACTATAGAAAAAGGCACAATAGTTGGTACTTGCGAGGAAGTGGATTGGTTGCGTCGATGCCAATATCTATCGACTGGGACCCTCAGCAAGGATGCACAAACGAAAGTGACCACACTGTTAGAAGACTGCCGCAGCGTTCTGTCCCAAAATGAAATGGTCAAGGCGAAGAAGATGTTACTCAAGTACGCCAATGTTTTCTCGTCAAACGATGCTGACATCGGGAACACTGGCTTAGTTCAACACAAAATAAACACAGGAGAAGAATTGCCTATCCGTCAGCGGCCAAGGAGATTGCCGGTAGCACGTGAAAAGGAAGTGGAAACCATGATTGAGGGAATGGTGAAGGATGGCGTTATTGAACCTTCATCTAGTCCATGGTGTTCACCTGTAGTGCTGGTAAGAAAGAAGGACGGCAGCATGCGGTTTTGTGTTGACTATCGTCGTCTGAACGACGTTACAAAGAAGGACAGCTATCCTTTGCCAAGAATTGATGACACGCTGGACATGCTTACTGGAGTAAAGTGGTTTAGCACGCTGGACCTGAAAAGTGGCTACTGGCAAGTCGAAATTGACCCTAAGGACAAGGAGAAAACTGCATTCTCGACAGGAAAGGGTCTGTGGCAATTTAAAGTTATGCCGTTTGGATTGTGCAATGCTCCGGCAACTTTTGAAAGGTTGATGGAACTTGTACTTACTGGACTAATTGGCGATGCCTGTTTGGTCTACTTAGATGACATCATCATCGTAGGCCGCACGTTTGAAGAACATCTTCAAAACCTGGAACGCGTGCTCATGAAGATCCAGAGTGCCAACCTCAAGTTAAGTCCGAAGAAGTGTTCACTATTCAAACGACAGGTTAGCTTTTTGGGATATGTAGTGTCTGAAGAAGGTATCCGCACGGATCCTGAGAAAATCGCCGCTGTCAAGGATTGGCCAGTTCCAAAAGACAAGACGCAGGTCAGAGCATTTTTGGGTTTGTGCTCCTATTATCGACGATTTGTCAAGAACTTTGCAGACATAGCCAAACCCCTGCATAAGCTAACCGAGGAGAAGCGACATTTCTGCTGGGATGAAAGTTGCGACATCGCATTCCAGGAGCTAAAGGACCGTCTGTGCAAAACACCTATTTTGGGGTACCCTGATGCGGGCAAGGAATTTATAATTGACACAGACGCAAGTGACATAGGACTTGGAGGTGTGTTGTCACAACGGAATGGTGATCAAGAGGTTGTGATAGCGTACTTCAGCAAGTCGTTGTCAAAGCCGGAAAAGAACTACTGTGTCACGAGACGGGAATTGCTTGCTGTGGTAAAGTCATTGCAGCATTTTAGCAAATATCTTCTGGGGCGGAAATTCCACGTACGAACTGACCATGCTGCACTGAAATGGCTATTGCAGTTCAAAAATCCAGAAGGACAAGTTGCGAGATGGATTGAGCTACTGCAGGAATACGACTTTGTGGTCGAACATCGCAGCGGGAAATCACATGGCAACGCAGATGCATTGTCAAGAAGACCTTGTCCTGAAGACTGCAAGCATTGTACTAGGCAAGAAAGTAAAGAAGTCGTACCTGTGAGGATGCTCAAGACAGACCTCAGCGATGAGTGGAAGGAAAGCCTACAACGTGCACAGCAGGAAGATTCGGACATCAAGCCGATTCTGGAGTGGATGAAGGCCAGAGCTCCTAAGCCCAAGTGGAGCGACGTCTCAGCGATGAGTTCGATCACAAAAAGCTATTGGGCCCAATGGGACAGCTTGGTGATTCAGGATGGAGTCCTGTGCCGTAAATGGGAAAATGCTCGGGGAGACAGCTGTCATTTGCAAATGGTTGTCCCTAAAGCTCAAGTACCGGATGTTCTACAGCTGTACCATAATGGTTGTTCAGGAGGTCATCTGGGAGTAAAACGGACTCTACTGAAGATACGAGAACGGTTTTACTGGGTCCACTGTCGGGACGATGTCGAGGACTGGTGTCGCAAATGTACAAGTTGTGCAGCTGTAAAGGGACCTCAGACTCGCAGTAGAGGTGCATTGAAATTGTACAATGTTGGTGCACCATGGGAAAGGATAGCCCTTGACGTTGCGGGGCCGTTTCCGGAAAGTGAAAGTGGTAACAAATATTTCATGGTTGTGATGGATTACTTCACCAAGTGGCCGGAAGTCTTCGCTATTCCAAATCAAGAAGCTTCGACAGTTGCAGATAAATTAGTTCATGAAGTCTTCTGTCGTTTTGGAGTACCTTTAGAGATTCACAGTGATCAAGGAAGGAATTTTGAGTCACAAATATTCCAGGAAACTTGTCGAGTTATGGGTACTCATAAAACCAGAACAACTTCTTACCACCCACAGTCGGATGGAATGGTGGAACGATTTAATCAGACATTGGAGAGGTACCTAGCCAAAGTTGTGGAAAATCGGCAACGAGATTGGGACAAGCACATACAACCGTTTTTGTTGTCATATCGAAGCGCTGTTCACGAAAGTACATCAGTGACACCCGCTTTCGCAAACTTTGGAAGAGAATTACGGCTGCCTGCAGACCTGATCACCGGAATACCACCTGATGCCCCACGCAGTATAACCGATTATGCGCATGACTTGCGAAATAAAATGAATGACATTTATGAGCACGTGAAACAATCGGGCCAGCAAATGTCTGAAAAGATGAAAACCCGTTATGACCGCAAAATGAACAATAAAGGGTTCGACGAAGGTTCACTAGTGTGGTTGCACAATCCAGTCCGCAGCAAAGGGAAATCTCCTAAGCTTCGAGCTAAATGGGACGGACCGTACCGGATTGTGACCAAGATCAATGACGTAACCTACCGGATACAGAAAGGTGCAAGAGGTACTCCTAAGATCGTCCATGTGGACCGACTGGCGCGTTATTATGGGGCTGATAATGCTCGGGACGAGCATGTCTTAGGAGGGGGCAGTGTTGCGCGCCACAGTTAATGCCTGGTACATGGCGACATTAGTTACCACTAGCGCCATCTAGTATCGAGTAGCAGAACTAGTCGAGTCACGATCGTTCTAGAAAATTCGATACTAGAACTTTGTAGAACTTTCTCGAATTATCGACACCTAGTCGGTCGGGGCCGGTATGTACTCGAACATTCTAGATGTTTCTACAATGGAAGGTTCTAGAACTATCTGCGGCACTATATAAGGCCGGGATGCGTGCCGACCGACACAGTTTGGATAAAGCGACAAGAGCGAAAACATCAAGCGATCTTCAAGTGCGAATTAAGAGTGATCAGTAGTGTAATTGTGTTTTAATAATTAGTCTGTTTGAGCTGTAATTAGTGTTGTAAAATAAATTGTTATTTTTGGTTATTAAATCGGCAGTTTTTATTGTCACGAACCCGAAGCTCGTAACAATATGTATAGTATAGATAACAGAAGATGCTCTAACTTTGGACTCCCCCACTACAAGGAGCTGCTGACGCTCAGGAGGCTTAAAAAGGCCACTTTGGCGGAATCATAAAAGGATAACATAATGGACAGTTAACCGTTAAGTTAATCGAATCAAATCCCAATGGTGAAGCATTTTTCAGTTACTTTTTTTGTCTGTGCTAAAATACTAATCAATCCGATCCAAATCCAATCCCAATCTCTTTGGTTATACCTACGTAGTGCAGCGAAAAAAAGAAAAACACGGACTGTCTTCGCCATATTACGATTCATGATGTTATCCTTTTATGATTCTCCAAAGTGGCCTTTTTAGGCCCCCAGATCTCTTATAATTTTGGTATGATATTCAGCCGGTATCAAATTACTTTTTCGAACTAACGCCGTGTCACTGACCCTGGCAGGGCCACCATCACGGATTTTAATTTTGATAGCACAAAAAAATTGTCGCTAATTAGTCGAAATTTGTCGCCAAATATCAGAATTTGTCGGTCACTGGTTCAAAAGTTATAAGGGTTTATAGGTGGCCGATCTGGAGAAAGTTTCCCCAGCAGGGCCACATTTATATCTCAAAAACTAGGGCACCTAGCGAAGATCTGTTTTCTCCCATATTTAGTCGCCAATTAGTCGGGATCAGTCGCCAAGTCACAGATTTAATCGGGTCTTAGTTTAGGAGATATAATGGAGTTCAATTAGTAAGGTATAGTCCAAGAGCTAGTCGAAGTTTTTTCGTGAACTATTCGATCTAGCTCTTGGACTATACCTAACACATATAAACCCTAATATCTTTTGAACCAGTGACCGACAAATTCTGATATTTGGCGACTGATTCCGACTAATTGGCGACTAAATATGGGAGAAAACAGATCTTCGCTAGGTGCCCTAGTTTTTGAGATATAAATGTGGCCCTGCTGGGGAAACTTTCTCCAGATCGGCCACCTATAAACCCTTATAACTTTTGAACCAGTGACCGACAAATTCTGATATTTGGCGACAAATTTCGACTAATTAGCGACAATTTTTTTGTGCTATCAAAATTAAAATCCGTGATGGTGGCCCTGCCAGGGTCAGTGACACACTAACGCCACCGCCCGTACTAACAGTGTCCTCAAGGGCTTTATATTTATTACATTATCACCTTGGAAGGCAGGCAAAGCCGCGTCAAATGAGGTTAATAAACATTCTGTATGACTATCAGCGGTTAATTCAAATTAGCAATTAACATGACCATGTTAATGAACTGTAACGTTACATATAAATAGAAGTGCCTACATGTTCTGAAAGATACTTTGTTTTATTATAACGTAACATAATCATAGTTGTGCGCAGGTTAACGTGATTGGAGTTAACATGTCTTATTTAATAGGTGAGGCTTTCAAAACTTCATGAGTTTAAACAATCAATAAGTTAATTGCAAGTAAATCGTACAAGGTCAACATAAATTAGTTATCGGGTTTAGATATGATACCCGTTACGCCTGAGAAATTAACACAAAAAAAAAACAGATTTTTAAATACTAATGTTTGATTTCAAGTAACTACACTACCTGCGGTCGTTTACTCCAAAAATAATCATCAAATCAAATTTTTGTTTTTAATTTTAAGATAATTAGCGATATCCATCACAACTGTGGAGTTTCGCTAGCTAATTTAATTTGACTCTGTACAAATAAAAAACCCTCCCATCATTAACCTACGCTAGCCAAACTTGGAAGTTAACATATCGAATAAAATCGTAAATTAGATCATGTCAAAGTAGTATCATGGAGAGAAGTTTAGTAAAAATCAAAAGAATTAAAAAAATATCCCTTAACAAAGGTTACTGACGCTCTGTGCCACTGTAAAAAACTAAAGTGGCACTGGGCTGGTCATGTAGCTAGGTTGACAGATAACCGATGGACAGTGGACTCACAGACTAACATCTTGGAACGGGCCATCAGGCACTAGGAAATGAGGTCGCCCGGCTGCCCGGACATGGGCAGACGACAAGTAAAAGTGGCTGGCGAACAGTGGATGAACGTAGCGAACGACAGGGAGAAATGGAAATCTCTAGAGATGGCCTTCACCTTCAATTTAATGAGGGGTTCTTATTGTCGTAGAAGTTTAAAATAAGTTTAACTTTATAGAACTTAAGAAATTGTAGTTAACTTGGATAGTTTACTTTTTATTTATTAATAAAAAAAAAACCAACACCTAGCGTGTCACGATTCTCTTAAAATATGTTTACTTGAAGTGTCAACGGCGGCAGTGTTGGTACACGCTTGGAGCGGGATGCTGTGTCTGTCGGGGGACTTCGACTCCCAGCTGCAGCACATATTGCATAAGCTGATGTTGTCCGAACAAGATATTGCTAAAATTTCATCTCGAGTGCTGGACGATGTGCGGACCACGCTCAACCAACGATGGCAAGGTGAATACAATGTGCAACATATCACTGAAACATGTTTTCATAACTCAAAACATCGCAATGTCTCATTTCATGTTGACCTCTGCCCTTAATCCTCGTGAAAGGCTCATTTTCATTCGTCGATACGGCTCGTATGCGGGGTGCGGGAGATTTTTGTAACGTATGCCATACGGCCCGCATGCAGGGAACCCTTTGCATTAGTCGATATGGCCCGCACTTGGGGTGCTGGAGATTTCTGTAAAGCATGCCATAGGGCCCGTATTCGGGGAACTTTTTTCATTAGTCGATAGGGAACGAGTGCGATATACGCAGAACCTGCACCGCACGTTTGGCAGTTGCTTTGAAGGCTCATTTTCATTGGCTGTGAGTTTCCGCACGCTTTTTTACCGGCGACCGATGAATTTCATTGGTCGCTACGCCCGTTGCGGGGATTCCTCGCAGACGGTGTGCCGACCGCGTTGTCGACTTATGACTTTTACTAGTGACTAACTTCTACCCGCGACTTCGTCCCGATGAAATTTCACCCTCCCCCATTCACCCTCTTAGGGGTGGAATTTTAAAAACACTTTCTTAGTGGATACCTACTCTTTACAAAGAACACACCCTCCAAATTTCATGTCTCTAGGACCAGCGGTTTAGGCTGTGCGTTGATATAATCAATCAGTCAGGACTTTGAATTTTATTTATTAGTGATCCACTTGACTAGAAAGCGTATGGACCGATTTCTTCGAAGCACACGACTCACTGCCGCAGGCCAGGGGACGAGGAAGAAAGCGCGGCTGCAATTGGACAGTTCTTGTAGGTATGCCTATCGTTAGGGCTGCTCTACTTCACTAAGGGAAAATAGTCGATATCGATAAAATGGATTTTAACATTATGAAAAATACTCGATTAAAATCATAGAAATAATATTTAATAAAAATCAAACAATTACAAAAAAACCATGTATCCTGTTATTATTGATTTTTAAAATGAATTAATCTAAATATATAAAACTCAAAGGTGACTGACTGACTGATATAGTGATCTATCAACGCACAGCCCAAACCACTGGAGGGATCGGGCTGAAATTTGGCATGCAGGTAGATGTTATGACGTAGGCAGGCATCCGCTATGAAAGGATTTTTCGAAATTCCACCCCTAAGAGGGTGAATGGGGGGAGGGTGAAATTTCACGCGGACGGAAGCTAGTTTGGTATTATGTTTTACGAATTAAAGTGTCCTGATTGTTCTTTGTAAAAAATGATAAACGAGCGTCTACATATTTTTGAATTATGCATCTTGCTAATTCAATCAAATGATTTGTTGAATCAATTTCAAATTGATGAAACTTAATATCCGGGAACAAATTATACCCAATCAGAGATTTTAAAACCGTTCTTATAAAATAATCGGTAATAAATTTGAAAACACAAAAACATGTAGGCAAGTGTGTCAAACACAGCCTTCAAAAACTACAAAGTGAAAAATATTTACTATACAAAAAAACAAATAGAACATTATTAAATTCAATATGACGTATGATTTTATGACCGTCTTCCACGAAATTGCAGCGAATCCAAGTGAAAGTTGTATTAATTTGTTTGAAGGCTTCGTAATAATTGGGTGTAAAATCGCCCGACCGCACTGGGACCGATCGGTCCCAGTGGTGCCTGACGACATAAAATTATCCTGGACCGATCGGTTCTGGTCGGGGGGAGAGAGAACAAAAAAATCCCGGAACATACTTACATAAAAAAATACTGACGAACTGAGAACCTCCTCCTTTTTTTGGAGTCGGTTAAAAGTAGATAGGTATTTTATTACAATATAAGTGAATTGAATAAAAAAAATATTAATTTTATTGTTATTATTTTTGATATCTACTTTCAGCTATTAAAGGTAACATCTCTATTTTTTACGATAAACACACAAAGGGAAAGAAAGGGATAGAAGCATTAGAATAGGCTATCTGACAATGTAAAAAATAAGGTCATAATTATTGACACTCGTATAGATTATCGCTTGTAAAATCGATTTGCATTAATTTTACTACAAAACAATGTATTATTTATAAAAAAAATCCCGAAAAAACTTCATCTTTTTAAATCTGGCGCCACGTAATCGAAAACGGTCTGGATTGGCTGAACTTAAGATGACGTCATGATTTAGTAAATTTCTGTCTATCGTTGACAGAACAAGATGACTTTTGTCTAGTATCTCGACCGTTTCAACGTTTGTTTACGTGAATCGTGACGTCACGACGCCATATTGTTAAATATAGCGTTTTGGCGGCTTATTTAAACAGTACATTTTTATTTACTGTTTTTTAAAAGAAATACATTATGCAATTTGAAGTAATAGGTTTTTGTGGGCTCGTTAGACACCATTAAATAATCTGAGATGTTTATCAGAAACCAGTCAAATAGCCTATTGTCTAATACAAGAACGAGACTTTTCCAAAAGACATCAACGCGCGACTCAAATAAGTGCTCGTTTGCCACCATTTTAAATAGATCCATGCGGTGCGGTGGCTCATAATCTGATTAAATCAAAAAAAAATTTTCGTACTGTTTACTTACCGATGAAAAGTTATGCCATCCTTTTTGTAACAAGTTGTCTTGGAATGTTTCCCACACCACTTCACCGCGCGTGAAGGTATTTTGATGCGTTTTAATTGCATAAAAAGTTATAAAAAATTATTGTATAAATTTAGCGTGCACACAGGTCTATCACATGGACAGAACTAAAATGGTTATTACTAGTTACTAGTACCGTAGCCTATACATAGGCGACAAAATAGGTACTAATAGTTTTCTTGCGTCGGGGCACTGTATGCGCAGTCAAGTGGTATTTGGTGATTACTCACTACCTACCCCGCCTGCGGGGAGTCCCTGCGTCACCTGCGTGCTGTATATCGACGGAGTTATCGACTAATGAAAATGAGCCATATCATGAGTTTTTAACTAGAATTTTAAAAATCAAGCTTTACCTATCTAACATTTTTATTGTTCTTTACAGGTTTCAAGTTGACTCCCTTCGGGTCATTAACCACAGGTTTAGGTGCAATAAACAGCGACGTTGACATTAGCTTACAACTAGGAAACATTAATTCTTCAGGAGATTCATACTTGTTACAGGAAGTAGAAAAGTTATTTATGGAACAGCCTACACTGTATTCAGATGTAATAGGCATGGTGAAGCCTAGATACGCACGGTGCTCGTTCTTCCACGTCCCCACGCAGCGGGCAGTGGACCTCGTCTTTAGGAACGGTGAGGCAGGGGTCTATGAAAGCAAGGTTGTTAAATACTACTTCAATTTAGATGAGAGGTTCCTGCCATTGGCAAACTTTCTGAAATACTGGTTCGAAATCCACGGACTGACCGGTCATGTAACTGACGCACTACAAAATTATGGATTGTACTTGATAATAATATTTTATTTACAACAAAAGAACATGGCGCCTCCTGTTTACGTGTTACAAGTGGATTCGAAAAGTAACTTTGTCGACGGCTGGGATATGGGCTTCAACCAGCTGTCTTACAGTTCAATGAATACAGATAATCTACATCAACTGCTGGGCGGGTTCTTCAAATACTACAGCGAATTTAACTTTGAAGAATATATCGTAGCGCCTTTTACTGGACGTCCCATTCCTAGGAGTGCTTTTACAGATATCGACAACTTCCCTAAAGAATATACATTATATAAAAACACATTGAAACGCACATTACAGCTTAAGATACAAAATTATTTGAACTGCACTGATGTATGTATTCAAAACGTATTCGAACATAATTCAAACACTGGACAACGGTTATCACATGAACGGGCGACAAAGTTTAAAAATCTGATGAAGTCAGTCGCTACAATGTTTGAGGATCTGCCTAGTGATAGCATCCTCAGAGCTATCCTCGTTACGGATCAACACAAAGAAACAGTTATCAACTACAATAATGCTACCGTGGATGGAATAAATGGACAAGACATAAGTTATGACAACTTAATTATAAGCAACCAAACCAACACTTGAGGAAGCTCTCGTTGGGCAGTTGGATCAATGGCTTGATTCAGAAAGCGGTACTTCGGCTCGCATTGTTAGGAGGTTCCTCTCTCTGGAGCCCTGACCTAGATTGGAACCTGTTTTTGGTTCCGGTGGGCTACTAATTTTGATATTCTAATATTTAAAAAATATAACTTGTACGTACAGACGCTGCCAGCACATCAAGCTACCACTATCTGTCAAATTTCTTTAATAGATTTTCAACTTTATCGCTAAATCACAAGGTTCAAAGTTGATTGGGAAAATTTGACAGTTTTGGGTAGCTTGATGTGCTGGCGTCTGTAAGGATAATAATAATAACTTTAACCAGTGTATATATTTTTGTTGTATTAATAAATTATTAAAGTTTCTTCAGTAATACAAATTGAAGAATATTAAAAAAAAATAAGTTTATTTTAAATATTTGTTTTTATATTGCTAATTTGTTTCAGCAAATCAAATTGCAGAAATTTCTGGCGACATTAATAAATTTTCTTTTTGAAAGACGTTAAAATTACTCACTGTCTGAAGAAAATTATCGACATGGAACATTCACAACTTTCCTGAGAACTTCGAGCGGCGCTTTGAATCGGCACAAAAACAAACTGTCATTTCTTAAAGTAGGTATATGTAGTCCAGCGTACTTGTTTAATAGAGGGCAGTGCTCTCGAAGCATCCAAATGACTGGATGGATTTAATACATGAGATGTCTATCGACTCATCTATCACACAAAATAATAATAATATCAAAATGGCGATTATAGACGTCAATAAGTAATGTCTTGAACACATAAGTACCTACATACTTTGATTGTTTTTACATACTTATACGCCTTTTCCCATTGGGTAGGCAAAAACTAAGTTTAAAGACCGCAACCTGCTCCGATCCTTCTGCTTCGTTTCCGTTTTATAGGCACAGAATAACTATGGTTTAGGTATCCTACATCGCAGGCGCGCGTTTATTGTATTTAGTTCCGGAATAGCCCCAAAGCAAATTAAGCAATTGCTTAGGGCATCACGTCTCGAGGGACACCATAAACAGCACTGAAAAAACATTTGCTAGCACATGAAAGGCAATTTTAAGGCTGTTTGAAAACCCGCGTTTTGTCGGCGGGAGATGTCATTATCAATATTATACAGGGTGACTTATAATTTGACGTATTCCTTCCAGCAACCCTCAGGCGTGGATGGCTTAGGGCATCAAGTAGTCTTAATCCGACACTGAATGTATTCAGTAGTAGGTATAGTAATTGAGGTATGAAGTGTACCTACATTCAGATATTAGTTATTGTTGATAAAATACTTAATTAACTATGAGTACCTAGGTATGTATCTATGGGTCTTTGTTAACTGAAATAAATGGTTTATTATTATTATTATAATGAAATACCCACTCATTTTCATTCGACCAGTATGAAGAACTTTAGCGTTATCTATCAACATTTTGATTTGATATACCTAAGTAGATGACGCAACAAACAATAAAATTACACGGGACGTAAAGTTATAAGAGAACAAAGGAAATAGTCAAGGCTTTTGGAACATTTAAATACCAGTATTATTGCATTATCTTAAATAACCGTAAATGATTCAGATTAGGTACCTACTCGTGGTGGACTTACCACCCTTTCGCACTACGCACAAAACGTCATTGTGCGTAGGTACCGACAAGAAGTGGAACTCCCTGCCGGAGACGGTTTCCGATAGCTATAACCTAGGAGTCTTCAAGTCTGGAGTGAATAGGTTACATTTGTGCAAGCGGTGTTCAACCAGCGCGTCCTGCCCGTTCTGACATATACGGTGCCGAAACGTGGGCACTGAGAGTCGGGTTGGTCCACAAATACAAGGTCGCTCAGTGCGCTATCGAGCGAGCTATGCTTGGGGTTTCTTTGAAGAATAAGATCCGAAGTTAGATCATCCACAAAGAACGGGAGTCGCTGACAATGCTTGCAGGGTTAGCAAGCTGATGTTGCAGTGGGCCGGCCATGTTTGTCGAAAGCTAAGCACAGGTTGCTGTGCCGAAGCTTGGAAGAGGCCTATTCGCATCATCGCTTGCCAAAAGGTGAGAAATGGGTAAACGAGAGTCTGGGAACAGCTAGGCAGATGATTATGGCTTCAGGTGCAGTCATTTCCCAATTTTCGAATTTATAGTGCTCATGGGGATTTCCCGTCAGTAAAAATAATGACGAACTTCCATACAAACCTTCATTCCCTATTTAACCCCTTCAGGAAGTGAATGTTCTCCTCCTTACTGCTCACTTTCGCTTAATAAGGAACTCTTGTGCTAAATTTCATGCTTCGAGACCCAGCGGTTTAGGATGTGCGTTGTCAATCAGGTAGATTTGATAGTGATCAAATATGTGAATATCTTTCCAGACTACTAACTATTACATACTTCGGTCCTTTTTCCGCGTCATGACAAACCGCATCTGTTTAATCAGGTAGGTAGATAGAATCCGGGCGTTCTCGGTAGTTCGGTTTCTTTAGTCCGGTCACCGACTGGTGAGACTGTTCGTCGCAGCAGTTCGTGGATGTAATTACGACCGGACTATTGAGCCTGAAATTTAAATTAACTATAGATTAAATAAGTAAAATAATTGTAAAATTCTTAATAAGAAGAAAGTGGGGGAATTCCGGACACTGAATTAAGTTGTAATTCCGAATTGCTGGCCGCAAGTGACATCGATCGCTTATAAAGTGGTTACGTATCCGGCAGCGCAGAGCGTTGAGGGCTTTGACAACAACCATATTTTCTATTCTTCACAAACCCACTTCTCCTTCTTATCTGACTTCTCTTTGTCAATATATATATGCTCTGCACACAGCAAGAATGCTGTATAATTAGATGTGACTTAACGGGGCTGACATGTTCTCACAAGAACAAAAGTCCCTAAAACAAGATTAAAAAAAAAAAAAAAAAAAGCAAGAATGTTCGGTCCGAGAATAATCATCTTCTTCGTTGTCCTTCTCATCGCTCTGGTTTTATAAAGTCTTCTTTCTTTGTCCAGGCGGGTTTCCTTTGGAATGCCCTCCCTCAGAATATCAGGACGGTAACCAATCGGTTCACATTTAAAGTGAAAGCTCGAGAACACATACAGAAGAAGTTGGCAGATTCGTCTCAGAATTAAGTTGTTGTATTCTAGATTTATCTCGTAACTTTTTCTTTTGTTTTTTTTTGTATGTATGTATAGGTATATGTATTTATTCTTATATTTTAGTTATAAATATTTTCCAATTGGTTTTCTGCTAGGTATTGCACATAGTGACTATTGTTTCTCCATCACCCTAAGGTAGACTGGTACAAAATGCCCAAGGTTAAGTCCGCCTTTGTACAGTTTTTTACTTGTGCTTAAAGATTTAATCAATAAATAAAATAAATTTAAGGCTGAATTACGCTAGAAACACATGAATTGACCTCTGGGTGACTGGTCAATAGTAATGTTTTAGGGAGAGTCGAGGTTCATGCTATACACGCACGATGGGAGGCAAAGAGTCTAGAGAAGACCAGGAGAGCGCTATAACCAATTGCATTGAAGAGAAAGTGCCATACGGCGGAGGCTCCATACACGTATGGGCTGAAATTTCTTCCGAAAGCCGCACCGTGCTAGTGGTAATAGATAATGGTACTTTAGCCGCAGAATATTTGAATATTGCGCAATAGAGTTAAGTCAGCAAGGATTAGTAGTTGTATGTATCTACTAGCTGTGCCCGCGACTTCGTTCGCGTGGATGTCGGAACACAATAATGTGTCGCTTAGGAAAGGTGTAAAAGGAAAAATCTTCCGATCTTGTCTGGTAACGCTTTCCTTGCCTGGGGTTCTCAACCATAGCCCTTTCGACTGCACAGCAGTCACTGCGTCTTCAGGGTTCATAATGACAATGCGACGAAGTATCATTTTGATTTTTTAGGATAAATAAAAATGAAAGCGCCTGCTCGAGGCTGATTGTCTGACCTGATTGTCTGAAATAGCCATATTATGTCCATTTACCATAAGATACCTTGAGGGTCGATATGGTGCATTTCCGACGTTTGGCCACCAAACTGGAACGTGTCGGGGCCGCCATGGGATCTGGAGGCGATAGTCCTCGCGCGCCTGTATGAGTGGCGCGCGGAGGCACTACGCCGGGGGGAAGATCCGCTTCCGCGGCAAATCGGTGCGGAGCGGACAGATCTCCGGCGCGATCTCATGGCGGCATGGAAAGAGCGACTGTCGCTACCCAGCGCAGGGCACGCCGCGATAGCGGCGATAAGACCCCTCTTTAAGGAGTGGCTAGAGAGCGCCACGGCGCCCTCACCTACCGCCTGACGCAGGTCCTCACCGGACACGGAAGTTTCGGGAGGTTCCTGCACATCATCAGGCGGGAGGAAACGCCCGGGTGTCACCATTGCTAGGATCGCTCAGAGGACACGGTGGAGCACACGGTGGAGGTCTGCCCCGCTTGTGCGGAGCACCGCCGTGCCCTCGTAGAGGCGATTGGCAGCGGCGGCGACCTCTCGCGTCCGGCCCTGGTGCAAGCCATGGTCCGGGGCGAGAGGGAGTGGGAGGCAGTCACCTCCTTCTGCGAAGCAGTCATGCTAGCAAAGGAGGTGGCGGGATGGCTCATGGAGAGAGCCTCCCATCCCAGCCACCGTGGGAGACGCTCCGGGCGTCGGGAGCCGCGTGACGACTCCCGGCCACCGTAGGCGCGGGCCTGCGGGCGGAGAGTAATGGGTAGCTGGGTTTTAGTCAGTAAGAGTCTGACACTCCCTTCCGCTCCACCCAGAGCGGGAGGGGTCATTTGATGATTTCCCATCCGAAAAAAAAAGGGTCGATATGGTTTTAACTAAGACAATGGCTAAAAATTTAGTTATTGTCTCGAAAACATAATTTACAATACCTTTTTACGACATGGCAGTGCTACTTGTATTGGGTGTGCACCTTGACGTATCGCTGCCGGCCGTAGTCGAGTCGACGGCAGCTCTTCGCTGCCGTCGACTCGACTGGGACGCGGTGGTTTCCTTCTGCGAAACGGTCGTCTCGCAGAAGGAGGCTGTGGAAAGGGAGAGGGAGATCTCATCCACTCACCCGGCCCGCAGTAGGCGCATCGGGCGTCGGCGGAGGGCGTACAACGCCCTCTTCCAGCCCCCCTAAACGGGTCCAGGGGCGACGAATTCGGGGACGTCTGTCACCGCCAACACATCAGGACTTGAGCTGGCGGCACGTAGTGTTCCACGCGCGCCCCTCTTTGACGTCACCAGTCGGGGGTTGCGGAAGGATCGTACGGTCCCCCCCAGTGGGTTCCCGCATTGTCGAGGCGGGGGGGCTCAGTAGCCGTGGCTTGGACACCCACGGTGAAGCGAAGAGGAACCCGAGGAGGGGCCGCTCGTCAGGGCTTTTGCCGACAAGCCGACGACGTAGCGGCCAACATGTAGGTTGCGGTGCCGCTTGGGCGACATCGCAACTGAGGCGGGCCGCGATGTCGTACCGGAGGCATCGCGGCTGAGGGTTGGAGGCCGCGGCGGGAGAGGAGTGCCGGTATTACGGTGCGCCGCTCTCCCTACCTTCCGCGGCCTTGACGGGGTCGCCACCGTTCGATGGCGGACGCGGTGGGGCCGCAGGGGAAGAGGAGTGTTGGTATGACGTTGGCCACTCTCCCTATCCTCTGCGGCCGAAAATTGGCAGGCGGCGGGGCCAATGACCTGACCCGTCGTAGGGGGACCAAGGGTGGCAGAGACGGGGTCGTCTGGCGCCCATGTGCTGGTTTGGTCCCTGGGGTGGTCACGGCGTGCTATGTGTTCTGGTGCGCCGGTGATGGGGAGTACCGCGGCCGTCCGTCACCGGACCCTCCTCCGGGGGAGGGTCCGGTGACGGACGGCCGCGGCGGGTTCACGGATGAGTGCTAACACGCGTGCCCGTGTTCCCGCCATAAGCGGCAGAGGAGGACACCGTGGAGTTTTAGTGGGTTAGAGTCCCACATAACTGGATCATACGGTCAAAAACGGTGGAAAAGGATCGTACGGTCCCGCAACCCCCGACGTAGGTGTGAGACGGAACACGATTTTCCACCCCGGAAACAAAAAAAAAGGGTGTGCACCTGCCGAACCTATACTCAATAAATCAACAGCCCGTCTTGAGGTGTGCGTTGAAGCGTTATCATGGTAAAGAAATTTAAAAAAAATCGAGAAAAAAGGCAAAAAAACTATGAAAGTATGATAATTATGATCTTAAAACCTTATGTCACTAAGAAAATGCTTCTCTGTTAACAATGTTAGAAAGGTTGCTTGCCCCTCGAAAGAGCTCCTACCTAAAGTTGCCCGTGTGTGTGTTTGTTTCGGCCTTTCTTCTCAGAGTAGTCAGATAGGAAACGACGACTTCATCTAGTTTAAAAAATAAAAACATGATTGACGTGTAAAACTGTTTGTACAAACCTACTTACAAAAATAAATTCATTTATCATTGCAATCTTTATCACTCAGAACACCACATCACATAATATTATCTTACATTATCCTCACTTTTTATTTGAAATTCTTTTAGCGCCACTAATCAACCAACAATCGAAAGCGATTAACATTATATTATGTAATCATTACTTTTTCAAATAACACAGGCAGAAGTGACTGTGATAGTCATCTTATAGGTAAGCCTGCATGACGTGATTATTCACATAATAATGTTATAAACACAATAATTATGTTTTCGTTAGTACTATAAAGCGCCAATAGATGTCATTACGTGTATCCAACTTACGTAATGAAAGTTGTTGTAGAATACATTAAATTGATTATATCTTTTGATACAGTGAAGCGATTGCGATGAAACCAAAACTAACTACTACTCCGAGTTCTACACTATATTTGAGTATAAAAATTTACCATATTGGTTTGGTACTTTTTACGTTGAACGTGTTCAAATCAAATTTTGTCACATCCAAACAGACAAACAGACAAACCGACAAACAGACAAAAATTCTAAAAATTGATGAAATGGCATCTGTTGGTTATCCTATAACACCCCAACTATTTTTTTTTTTTATATTTTCAATGTACAGAAACGCCTCGTCTACAGATTTATTATATGTATAGATAGACCACCAAATATGTCGAGTATTGATACCTTTTTGGATAATTTAGATATTTTATTAAAGAAATTGTGTACTAAGGTCAATAAAAAGATAGTCATATGCGGAGACTTCAACATAAACTTACTAAAAGGAAATCGCATCACTTTAGACTTTGAAAATTTACTGTTGAACTATAATCTTAAATTAGAATTCAAGCAACCGACTAGACCAAAAAGCGGCACTTGTCTAGATAATATCGCTCACAATTCCAGACAAAAATGTACGAGTGAAGTAATCGATTTCGCTCTTTCCGACCATACCGCTCAGATTGCCAAAATACAGGTTAACAACACATGCAGACTACATTCATGGCGCATTAATAAAACCAACTTATCCAGGGAAAACTTAAAATTATTCAAAAAGCATCTTCAATGCCTATCATTTTCAGAGGTATTCGAAACAAATTGCCCCAATGAAGCATATGACAATTTCATTGATATATTTCGTTTACTCTATGGCTTATGCCTACCAAGTCAATTAATTAATGTGAAAACTAATAAAAAAGTTAAATGGATTTCACGAGGAATAAGGTTGTGTAGCAGAAAACAACGACAACTACTTTGGAAATACAGAAAAGCACCTACAAAGGAAAATAAGAATACATTTAAAAATTATTCACAGAGACTTAAAAAAATTGTAAATCTCACTCGAAAAGCTAAAAATAATTACTTAATTAACAGCTCACAAAATAAATCCAAGGCATCATGGCAGCTAATTAATGATAATAATAAAATAATAGAACCTATTTCGCAAATCAGTAATGGCAACAATTTAATCAAAGATCCTAGACAGATCGCTGAACTTTTTAATGATTTCTTCATTGACCAGGTACAAGATGTGTCTAGTAATGATCCGGGAATTACATATAACGTTAAAAAAAGTCCAAATTCATTGTTCATGGCCCCGGTAGTGCCTCAAGATATTATACGTGTAGTGAAAAAGTTAAAAAATAAAAAAAGTGTTTGATACGACGGCGTTTCTACTGCTGTTGTAAAATTTGTTTCTGATGTCATAGCAAAGCCATTATGTCATATAATAAATGCATGTATAAGCTCAGGCATATTCCCCGATAAACTAAAGACCGTTATTATAAAACCAATACACAAAAAAACAATACAAATACAAATACAATTACAAATTTATAACTAAAAATAACATACTATGTGATGAGCAAAAAGGCTTCCGCAAAAACAAAAATATAAACATGGCAATATTTGATCTTATAAAAGTGATTATGAAAAATGTGGATAAGAAGAACCCTGTTTGTACAATATTCACAGACATGACCAAAGCATTCGATTATGTAAAACATGATACTCTTTTGACTAAACTTTATGACTACGGTATTAGAGGCAATGTATTAAATTTAATAAAGTCATATCTTACGGATCGTAATCGATCGTGCATTTGCATAAAATCCGGTCTCTAATTATCAGCTAACAGACATTTTGTGAGAGTTAGTAGCAGTGGTCATCAGTGATGGCTGTTGGTGATGATGTATATGTTACGGCTAATAGCCGAAGTGCGGCTACACCTAGCTTTAACCAAACCTAAACTCGGGGTGCCCTTCGCTCGCTCTTGCATCCAACGTCGCCTCCCGAAGTACACACGAACCGCATGTGGCCGGCTGCACTTATTTGTACCCGGCTAAAACTAGATGTAGCCGCACTTCGGCTATTAGCCGTGACATATTCATCAGTGTTTATAAGTGCGGTCGTGTTCAACGAATGTTTTAACGCGGTAAACACGAAGATACCCAACTGATCCCAAAGCAACTACTAACAAGGTTTTTATAAGTTATACGTGCACGTTGAAATTATGTACTAAGTATGTTAACTTACCTAGTGTATTCCTACACATATTATTTTGTTCAGCCAACTTTGATGACTGCGAAGAACTGAGTATAAAAACTTGGGGAAAATTTCTCTTACGGTACGGTATAGGTACCTTTTGTATAATGTGCGTGTAATTTGCTTAGGAACATGTAGGGGAAAGTGGGGTCAACACAGATTGTAGTAGCAAAGCTCTATGTGAAGGAGTTCGTTGAAGGAATTTCGGCAGCAGACATACCGGCCGCAAAGAAAGCGGGTCGGTAACAAAAGCATCAATAACTTCCAAAATAATGGAGGTTTATGAAATAAAGACTGTTTACTAGACAATTTTATAGTGCCTAAATCAATGTCATAAAAGTTCAAGATTATGAAATTTATTTGTGAAAAGTAAGTAATAATTACAATTTTAACTAGATTTCGAAAAATGCGCTACGATATTAACGCAAGTTTTACATATTTTAGTATTTTGTATTGCCAACACGAGCTGTTACACGGTTTGGCATTGGCATGCTTTCCACCAGATTTCTGAGCCAATGCAGTGGATTATTCTCCCATTCCTTTATCAGTGCTTCTTTCAGTCCACGAAGCGTCATTGGAGTGGAATTTCACTGGCGTACACGTCGGTCCAGTTCGTCCCAGGCATGCTCGACGGGGTTAAAGTCTGGGCTGCGTGCTGGCTACTCTACTGAAGCGTGTGATATCTTCAAGTTAGACAAACACTATCCGAGCTGTATGGGGACGAGCGTTATCTTACTTAAAGATGGCGTTCTGGCATTTCTTTCACGTATCTTTCTGCGGCTAAAGTACCATTATCTATTACCACTAGCACGGTGCGGCTTTCGGAAGAAATTTCAGCCCATACGTGTATGGAGCCTCCGCCGTTTGGCACTTTCTCTTCAATGCAATTTGTTATAGCGCTCTCCTGGTCTTCTCTAGACTCTTTGCCTCCCATCGTGCGTGTATAGCATGAACCTCGACTCTTCCTAAAACATTACTATTGACCAGTCACCCAGAGGCCAATTCATGTGTTTCTAGCGTAATTCAGCCTTAAATTTATTTTATTTATTGATTAAATCTTTAAGCACAAGTAAAAAACTGTACAAAGGCGGACTTAACCTTGGGCATTTTGTACCAGTCTACCTTAGGGTGATGGAGAAACAATAGTCACTATGTGCAATACCTAGCAGAAAACCAATTGGAAAATATTTATAACTAAAATATAAGAATAAATACATATAAGTAGGTACCTATACATACATACAAAAAAAAACAAAAGAAAAAGTTACGAGATAAATCTAGAATACAACAACTTAATTCTGAGAACTTTATAAGCGATCGATGTCACTTGCGGCCAGCAATTCGGAATTACAACTTAATTCAGTGTCCGGATTCCCCCCACTTTCTTCTTATTAAGAATTTTACTTTTTTTATTTTTTATTTAATCTATAGTTAATTTAAATTTCAGGCTCAATAGTCCGGTCGTAATTACATCCACGAACTACTGAGACGAACAGTCTCACCAGTCGGTGACCGGACTAAAGAAACCGAACTACCGAGAACGCCCGGATTGATTTTTTTTTCACGATTTCAGGTTTGGTCCTTTATTGTTCATAATGCTGAGTAAAATCACGGTCACTAATTAGATACCAGTCACCCTGTATACAATATATTCGCTTTCAAAGAGAGAATATAATTATGTGATTTGATTTTGTAGCTGTGTTTTGTTTAAGAAAAATATTATGTTTTTAACTATTATCTATTGTACCTACTGATTACTAAAATATAATGCGCAATTATGCATTGTGATCTAGTAGCTTAGATTTAAGTGGGTTAGCGTCTATGAAGGTGACTGTGATTGAGACTCTCAGTTATTATTGATTTTATTGTGAAAAAGTAAAACGAATCTACACTAATATTATCAGTAATAAAATATCCCACCAAAAACATTTTCATGTAAAATGTTGCCAAGACGAGACCACATATGGCTCGCACTGCCAAAAAGTTATCAGATCTCATGTAGAGCCAAGCTTCTAACTCTACATGCCCTAACTTCACAAACTCTACACCTTAGTCAAAATATGAGCCTTGGCCGTTTCGTTACTACAAGAACTATTGTATAACAGAAAAGTAATGAACAGTGAATACATTTTTCACCTTTTGCCCATGTGATGGTAGCGAAACGGCCAAGCCACATATTTTGACTAAGGTGTAGAGTTTGTGTGTTTTTATCAATAAAATCTAAAGTATAAGAGCTATGCAATTGAAACTTTATAGGTTTAATAAGTCAACCACTGACATCATATCCCGAAAATTTTGTTTATCTGGTATAATCCAAACCCAAGTTATGAAGGTTCAAAAATACGACGAAGTGCTTCGAGAAAAGGTAGGTAGTGCCCTTGCGCTTCGCTTGGCTCGTCTTGGCGAGGGCACTCCCGTGCCCCCAGATTTGGTGTTTTTCTTGATTTTTCTTGATACGTCCCCAACTTTATGATTCCATTTTGTTACATTTTTTTGTTACTACTGCTATTTTTCTTTTTTGTAACGTTTTCGTTATGGTACAGACGCCAGCAGGTCAACCTACCCGAAACTGTCAGATTTTCCCAATCAACCTTGAACCTTATGCTTCAGCAATAAGTCGAAAATCTATTAAAGAAATCTGACAGATTGTAGTAACTTGATGTGCTGGCGTCTGTACAAAAATTTTGAAATCCACCCATGAAGTAGTTTTAACATAACAATGTGAATATCTTTTCAGGCTATTACCTACTTACTTCATTCCTTTTCCTGCGTCATGAGGAACCGCATCTGTCTAATCAGGTAGAAAGAATCTTGGTAAATCTTAATTAACTATAGATTAAATAAATAAAATAATTGTAAAAATCTTAATAAAAAGAAAGTGGGGAATCCTTGACATTGAATTTAGTTGTAATTCCCGAGTTGCTGGCCGCAAGATACTACGAATGTATAGGTATTAGGCACCCACAGACCACAGTGACCCGATGCCCGAATAGCTTAAGTAAGGCGTAGCCGCATGCAACAAAATAGTGTCGAAAACACTCCCCGAGAAATCACACCCACGCGCCACGGCGCATCTACCGAAGACAGCGTTTTATGATGTCACTTGACGATAAATTGCGGTTTATTGTGTACGACAAGGAAACCCTAGATTTACAGCAACAGCAAGCAATTACCTAGCTACGTCTTATAAATTTATAAAATACCAGCTTTGGACTGCGGCTTCACCCACGTGGAGGTCGTAAATTATCCCACGTGAACGTACTACTATGACAAAAAGTATCCTATATGTCCTTACCCAGGTCATGGTAGCTATACGCGTGTGTCAAATATCGCTAAAATCAGCCGTTAAGGCATGAATACGTCACAGAAAGAAGAGAGTTACTTTCAAATTTATCATTTTAGTATGGAATTTGGCTTGACATACCTAATCCTTCTGTTGGTGTCACCGCCTGGTACGGAACATGATGGGTGCTGTTCTGCAAATGTGTTGCACGGCAGGGGAGGCGTTCCGATTCCAAACAGAGATAAGGTGGTAGTATTAGGTACCTACGTAGGTACTTCCTTGAAAGAACTCCTTCATTTAGAGTTCTGCTACTACAATCTGTGTTGACCCCACTTTCCCCTACATGTTCCTAAGCAAATTACGCGCACATTATACAATACGTATACATAAGAGAATTTTCCTACAAGTTTTTTTTTTATACTCAGTTCTTCGCAGTGCTTGAAAGTAGGTATGATGGCTGCTCAAAATATGTCTAGGAATACACTAGGTAAGCTATCATAGCACTACTCACTTAATTTCAACGTGCGCGTTTGACTTCATACCTACCATTCATTCAAAAACGCTCTGTTTTATCTCAGTTTACTAACCAATGTCAGAAAGGCTATGATGAACAGGAACAAAATTAGCCCCACAGAAGCGTGTTAACAGTTGCTTTGGGATCAGTCGGTCTATTCTCTAAAAGTCTCCGTGGAAACTTAGGTGAAGTGAGCTTGTAGTGAGCTATCAATAGTGTCAATCCCTAACATCAGATGGATTAACAGCTCACTTCACCTAAGTTTTCACGGTGAGATTATTACAGAATAGATCGGCAGTTGGGTATTTTCGTGTTTACCGCGTTAAATCATTCGTTGAACACGAACGCACTTATAAACACTGATGTACTTCATCACCATCACCATATAATCACCAACAGCCATCACTGATGATCACTGCTACTAACTCTCACAAAATGTCTGTTATCTGATACTTAGGGACCGGATTTTATGCAAATGCATTTGCATATTTTGGCTTTTTTTTTGTTGGTGCTTGTTTCATCTAAAATCTACTGATTGGGCATTTTGCCTCTAATTCCATCTAGAAAGATACAAAAATGTAAAGGCATTAAAAAATAAAATAAGCGTTGGGAAGCACAATCTTACTACGGAGCATTTGAAACGGTACCTATGTTTTCTAGATCAAAAATTATAATATGTATCTAGTTAAAATGTAGCAAGTTAAGTAATTTGTAATGTTTTTGTAGTCAATTTTTTTTTAAGCCTTGTCTTGTCTTGCTTTGTTGTTTGTCTTAAGACAAAAAAAAACATTGTTTTGTTGTACTTATGTATTAAAATTTTATGTTGCTTATTTTGCCACTTTCGGGCGATTTTGTTGCATATTTGTGTGCATATTTCGACCATTTAAAATTGCATATAATCCAATTTCTACTGATGACTATATTTTCTCTTGGAAGTGATAACGGCGGCAGTGTTGGCACACGCTTGGAGCGGGATGCTGTGCGCGCCGCTGTGTCTGTCGGGGGACTTCGACTCCCAGCTGCAGCACATATTGCATAAGCAGATGTTGTCCGAGCAAAATATTGCTAACATCACATCTCGAGTGCTGGACGATTTGCAGATCACGCTGAATCAACGATGGCAAGGTGAAAACCTACAAGGTGCATCATAAGAAGAGCATTAGAAGTTACATAAATTAAGCTGTAATTCTATTATTGTTGGTTGCAGGTCTTCAAGCAATCCCATGTGGATCACTAACTACAGGGCTAGGTCTAATAACAAGTGATGTAGACTTTTACATAAAAATACCAAACTCTAACATCACTGCTAGTTTAAACGTGTTACAAGAAACAGAAAAATTGTTCAAGAAACAACCTGACCTGTATTCACAGTTGAGATTCTCCATCCATGAGAATTATAGTTTAATTAATTTAATCCACACTTCCTCGGAACGGCGAAAACTTGACCTTTTTTTTAAGTTCGGTGAGATGGTCGTCGCAAACAGCAAACTTATCAAATACTTCTTCCATTTAGATAAAAGGTTCGTGCCTTTGGGATGCTTTCTCAAATACTGGTTCAAAACTCAGAAACAGAATGGCTACCTCCTGCCAGCAAGTTATAATTTGTATTTATACATAATATTTTATTTGCAACAAAAAAACATGGCGCCTCCTGTTTATGTGTTGCAAAAACATTCAAAAAGTCACCTTGTCCATGACTGGGACGTGGGTTTCAACGAGCAGCCGTACAGATCAACGAATACAGAGAATCTACATCAACTACTGGGCGGATTCTTCAAATTCTACAACGAATTTAACTTTGAAGAATATGTCGTAGCGCCTTATACTGGACGCCCCATTAGAAAAAGTGCTTTTCTGAAAATCGAAAATTTCCCTAGAGAATACTGTTTGTACAATAATAATTTGATTTACACATTGCAGCATAACATTAAAAATGATTTGTACAATGTAAGCTCTGTGGTATGCCTTCAAGACCCATTCATTCACTCTTTAAACCAAGAACGGCGAACAAGTCAGGAATTCGCTGACTTTAAATATCTGATGAAGTCAGCCGCAATAATGTTTGAAGATCTGCCCAGCGATAGTGTTCTCAGAGCTATTCTCGTTATTGATAGACACAACGAAACAGTAATTAGCCACAAGAAGGCTACTGTGGATGTAATAAATGAACAAGACTGCATTGAGGTAGCATAAACATAATGTATAAAAATAACAATACGCCTGGGTGGTTTACAAAGATTTGTACCACAAGATACAGATAGTACAGAAGGCAATCACATGTATTACTTCAGTTTTCATACCTACGCTCGGCGGTCGCGCTAGGGTTGTTGTGTTGTTGGGTGATTTTCAAAAATTTGTCTGTTACAAAAATTAACAACGTAACAAAAAGGAAATATTTGGGCTATTTCACAGTAGCTATAATTAAAATAACAAAATCGCTTTTAAATAATTTATTTTCAATATTATAATCAATCATTTGAATTACAGTCATAAAGATAGACTCAAAGTTTTGTATAATTTATCCATCGTATTTTTTTCTTACGCAACAAAAAAACACGTAATAATTCGTTACAAAAATGAAATAAACCATGTGTGTTGAATTACAAACTCAAACATGTGAAGATCAGGAAGAATCTTATTGGATTTATCCAGCTTCTTTCTCGAAGTTTGACACCATTATTCTTTAAATTTACACAAAAATAATAAAGTAGAAGACTCTACTTTACCGTTGTTTTTATAGCTGAACAACGAAAATGAAAGGTTTATTGTTGAAAACACACTGCACAGAAACAAACACACTTTTCTTGTTGGTTGTCATCTGATTCATCCGATTCGACGGTTTTAAATGGAGAATGTTGCCTGTCAGGCTCTGAAATCGCAAATTTATTTAATAACTTCTTAACAGCCAAAAATTGTTTTGGCTAACACTAACAACCAAAGCAATATAAAAAGCAACAACAACAGCATATTTTAAACCCTACTAATTAATCCCACAGAATTTTTTACCATATTAAAAACATTAAATAATACTAAGGCATCCGGCTGTGATGATATTACTACAGACCTTCTAAACCATATCGCTCAATACATTGCAGAACCACATTCATAAATCATCAACTTATCATTAGAGCAAGGCTGCTTCCCGGTTAAACTCAAGATATTATCTATAGATAATAAAACCACTCCGTAAAAAAGGCTCTAAATCAGATAAAAATAATTACTGATATATTGCTCTGATACCAATCATATCGAAGGTCTTTGAAAAAGTTATGCTCAAAAGACCTCTCTTTCTTTGATAAGTATAATGTTCTTGTTAAAGGGCAATACGGGTTTAGGAAGAACAGAACAACTTCACTAGCAGCGTTTAACCTAGTTAAATCAATTTTAAATAATATTAACGCTAAGGTTACAACAATAGCAGCTCTGTTCAGTAGAACAAGATTGTGTCCTTTTTGCTGATGATAATTTTATCTACCCTCGCCAAAGTTTTTGAGTCCTTGATTTGCCCCTACATGCAGTCTCATTTGAAGCTTTACCTTAGTAATTCCCAGCATGGGTTTGTGAGTTCCAGATCTACATGCACAAACCTAGTGACTTTCATGGAGACCCTAACGACTGCCATTGACGCTGGGAAACAAATAGACGTAATATATACTGATTTTAGCAGGGCCTTTGATCGCGTCCCCCATACTATACTTGTGCATAAATTAACTGCTTACGGCATCACTGGCTCCCTCCTTAATTGGTTTAAATCCTATCTCGATGGTCGTTCCTTCTTTGTTGCCCTCAATGGCTACCAATCAAACTCGTACAAGGTCACATCTGGCGTCCCACAAGGCTCACATGTTGGCCCAGTTTTGTTTAACTTATTTGGTAATGATCTCGCCAATGAGTTGAAATTTTCTGAGTGTTATATGTATGCTGACGATTTAAAATTTTGCAGAATAATTGAATCAGACCTTGATATTGAGCTCCTACAGCGAGATATTGACATGTTAGTGAAGTGGTGTGATGATAACGATATGAGCTTAAATATCAGCAAGTGTTACCATGTGAAATTTACTAGAAAAACTAAATTAACACGATCTGCTTATTACATTGGTGGCAACTTAATTCAGGAAGTGGAACAGATAAGAGACTTGGGAGTTTTGTTCGATAGGCAGTTAACATTTATACCCCACATTGAAAATGTAGTTAAAAAAGCCTCTAGAATGCTTGGGTTTGTCATAAGAAATGTTACCTGTTTTCGACGCAATAAGACTAAAATTCTGCTTTACAATTGTTTGGTCCGTAGCTCGTTAGAATATTGCAGCACCGTATGGAGACCTCATTATGCCACCCACACACTAAGATTGGAAAGGGTTCAAAAACGCTTTCTGTGGCATTTAGCATACTCTTCCGGGATAGCTAAAAAGAAACGGTCATACAAAGAGAGACTCTTGCATTTCAAGATGATATCCCTACAGAAGAGGAGAGACTTACTGGATTCGTTATTTTTATTTAAAATTTTAAGATGTAAAATTGACTGTCCCCAATTGTGGAGCAAGATCAAAATCCAACCCACGAAAAGCCCACGAGCTCCTATAACCCCCTTGCGTCCTCCTCTTCGCAGAACTGTCCTTGGTGCTAATTCTCCAATCCCCCGCCTATGTAAATTATTAAACAGCTGTAGTGATCTTGTTGATGTGCACTCTGACTCACTTGGTAAGTTCCGAAATATTATGTACCAAAACTTGTAAAATCATTTTAGTGTAAGTAAATTCAATTTTGATTTTAATTTACGTGTTGATTTTAATTTTTAGTGCTGATTTTGATTTCAATTTAAATAATGATTTTAATTTTAATTATGATTTTGATTTTAATATTGTTTTTATTTCAGTTTTGATTTTAATTGTATTTTTATTTTTACTTCTGATTTGATTGCATGTGATTTTAATTTTTATTTTAATTTAAATAATGATTTTGATTTTAATTAATTATGATTTTAATTCCTTTTCATTTTATGATTATTTTGATCGTAAATTGATGCTTATAATCATGATTGTTTTTATATCAGTTTTGATTTTAATTGTATTTTTATTTTTCATTTGATTGTATGTGATTTTAATCTTAATTATGATTTTAATTTGATTATGTTCAGCGAGTATAAGAACTCATCTTATTTTAAGTAGGCGCTCAATATCAATCGATAAATTAGTAATGCATGATGTGCTTACCTGTAAGAAATTGGTACACTAGTCTATAAGTCTATTGAATGTATCTCATATCTTTGTGTCAGTGTATTCAATTGTTGGTGAGCCAAATAAATAAAATAAAATAAAATGACACGACGGTAATTATAGATTGTAAGAACGTTGAAACCTATGAGTCAAATATAAATAACATATTAAATAACATCACCACATGGTTAGATAACAATGCTTTAAAAGTTAATATAGATAAAACGAAAATATTAAATTTTTAAACGCAAAAGAGTAAATGCCTCCAACTTAAAATATCACATAGAAACCAATTAGTCGAACAAGTACACAAAACAAAATTTCTGGTGATAACACTCCATGAACACTTCACCTGGAAATAACATATGTATATAAAATAACGAAATATGTATGAAAATAAATAGATTTGTTTAAGCTCTAAAAAAAGTTAAAGATGTACGAATTGCGATGATGGTGTATGCTTGTTCCATTATTCGGTATGGTATTATTGTTTGGGGAAATTCCACGGAAATATCTAGAATACTAATAGCACAAAAAAATGCATTTGTACAATCTTTAACATGGACTGGTCTGAATCATGTAGACCAGTGTTTAAATCACACAAACTTCTTACCGTTCCTTGCATTTACATTTACGAAATCGCAAAATTTGTTAAACTTAATTCTAAACTCGTTAAAGCTAAAAATAATTTTAATAAACGAAAAGTCACACAGTATTTATTGAAAATCCCTGTACTTAGGATAGAACTATTCAGACGCAGCTGCGTGTATATGGCGCCACTTATATATAACTCATTACCTATCTGGATAACAGAACTACCTTACAAAAAATTCTGTGTGGTTTTGAAAAAATGGTTGATATCTCATAGTTTTTATTCTGTCGGCGAATTTCTGAACAAAAAATCTTGTCAGTCCTACCACTTCAGAAATGCATTGTAATATTTTTTTAATTATTTATCTTCCTTTGTCCAGTTATTTCGCCAATCTCATTACATTTACCAGTCGACAGCGATGCGGATGAATTTTTCGACGCTATTTTCTAGTTTCTGTATAATTTTTACCAGTCGCAAATTAAATTGTATATTCCTTCTTCCTTTGTTAATTTAATTAACTGTACCTACGTTATAAGTATGTTACTGCATATTGTTAATTACATACCTACTTCATGTATTAAATATTTGCATGCCATCACTACATGGCGGAATGTGTCTTTGCACTACAATTTTACATTATCATCTTTTGTACCTACCTGTACACATTTTATGCAAATAAACGATTGATTTGTTTTTTTTTTATTTTGATTTTTGTCGAAAACCTCAAATATCTAGGTACTTAATATTGGTGCTACAATAAAGAATACCAAAAATGAACGAAATGGAAGACATATAGGTAATATTGAAGGAATACTGGTATTATTAATTACCTATTAATGAGATTATTTATTTATTTATATAAATCATTTACGTTATAATTTGAGTCATAAAGACATTGCACAATGAGAACATGTAAATAGGTATGTGAGTAACCCCGTGTTCCTAAAAAAAATAAAGTAAGTAGGTATAGGTACTGACTTTATATTTTTATGAAAGCCCCCGCTTTCATAAAATATAAAGTCAGTACCTATACCTACTTACTTTATTTTTTGTTGATTATTGTTGATTTATTCGATTTAATTATTTACAAAAATCAATCTTTAGTCGATTCTGTAATAATCGATATGAAGGTACTTATTTAAAAAAAAAAAAAAAATTCTCCTTTAACCGCCATCTCTAATATTCTTCACTTGCTTTTTGAGCCCTATAAAAGATGGATGTGTAGTGTGTTAGGGTAGGTCAAGGTAAAACCTATTAAATAAACACTACTATATAATAAGATAAATGTTTATTAACATAAATAACACTTGTTAAACTAAAACAATTAATGCGCGGCGCGAGTTAAGAAAAGGCATGCATTCGCCGTAGAGGTTTCTAGCGGACTGGTGAGGACGTCCGAGGGGCGCGGCCGTGCGCGGGCGCGGGAGGCGGCGACCGATCGTGTCATGTTTCACGAATTCGCCTCGTCGTCGCTTCGTAGGTATCAACGCTGTGCGACACAGCGCGGGCGCAGGGCTCCGCTGGCCGGTGGCCGTGGCGCGCGGTCGAGCGGTAGGTAGGCAGTAAGGCGGTGTACAGACATGTGAAATTGTTAGGCTGTGTACACACGATTGTGGGTATATAATTAATGTGATATTATTACTGTTGTGTGTATATGTATGTATGTGTTGTGTGTAATATATATGTATGTATGTGTTTGATATTATGTGTGTTAGTATGTATAGCCTACATCACTCCCCCGCTGAGACCGGTTCACGGGCGATAGTGGCGCGGAAATCTTACGGTTCTTCCGCTTCTCGTTTTTACTTCAGGTGATGATGGTGCTTGCGACGATGGTGGTGGTGCTTGTGGTAAAGGTGGTGGTGTTTTCGAAGACGAGCCATCGTTGTCGGTAGCCATGTACGCTGGTTTTAGCCTATCAATGGTTACGGTTATGTGTTTTCCATGGACGTCTATTGTGAATGTCTTTGCTCCTCTTTCTACGACTTTGTGCGGACCGGAGTAGGGTGATTCCAATGACTTTTTTAACGGTCCTTTTCTCAGGAAGACGTAGCTGGCTGTACAAAGGTCTTTAGGTACATAAAACATTTTCTCACCGTGGGTGGATGTTGATGCGGGTGATAGTTTTGTTATGTGTCTTCTGAGTCGAGCTGCGAAGTCTGCTTCATCCACTATGTCATGGGTGGTCGATGGTTTTAAGAACTCACCAGGTAATCGAAGTGGCTCGCCGTACACCAACTCAGCTGCAGAAGTTTGGAGATCATCCTTCCAGGCGCTCCTCATTCCCAGGAGTACAAGAGGAAGTACCTCCGACCATTGTGCGTTGTTATGGCACATTATGGCGGCCTTGAGCTGTCTGTGCATTCTTTCTACCAGGCCGTTGCACTGTGGGTGGTAAGCTGTCGTGGGACAATGGTAGGCACCTA
Source organism: Oligia fasciuncula (assembly GCA_963082905.1). Lineage (NCBI taxonomy): Eukaryota > Metazoa > Arthropoda > Insecta > Lepidoptera > Noctuidae > Oligia > Oligia fasciuncula. Next base: position 20,405,002 of record OY720398.1, read on the forward strand.
TAATTGACGAGATGCACTGGAACAGTTGAGAGTCAAATTGTTTTCCGCGGTCAGTAGTAATCTTCTCTGGACACCCGAAGCGCGCGACCCAGCCAGTAATGAAAGTGCTAGCGCAGGTCTCCGCTGTGATGTCTGCTAGAGGGTAGGCTTCTGGCCATCGAGTATACCTATCTATAGCTGTAAGGCAGTACCTGAAACCAGAAGAAGGTGGCATAGGGCCTATTAAGTCAAGGTGGACGTGGGAAAAACGGTTGGAAGGAACAGGGAATGATGACAGAGGAGAGTGGGTATGGCGGGTTACTTTGTTGCGTTGGCAATCAGTGCATTGTTGAGCCCATTTTCTGCAGTCTCGACGAATCTTAGGCCACACAAATCGTTCTGATACTAGTTTAGCTGTTGCGTTGGGGCCTGGATGACTGAGATTGTGTAGGTTGTTGAAGATTGCTTTACGAAAAGTTGGTGTTATGAATGGCCTAGGACGAGAAGTAGACTGGTCGCAGTATATGTATCCGTCCATAGCTTTTGTTCTTTCTAACTTTAACGCTGTGTTGCTATTTAGTAAACTCTGTAACTCACGGTCATTTTCCTGTTCATTTTGAAGTGCTTTATAGTCAATGGTAGTGTCGATACTTTCCAGTCTTGAAAATGCATCGGCGACTACGTTGTGATTTCCTGAGATGTGATTGAGGTTGGTTGTGAATTGAGAGATGTAGTCGAGATAGCGGTGTTGACGAGGTGAGCAATTGTCTCTTTTTGTAGTGAAGGCGAAGGTGATGGGTTTATGGTCGGTGAACACTTGAAATGTTCTCGCTTCGACCATATACCTAAAGTATTTTATTCCTTCATAAATGGCGAGCAATTCACGGTCGTAGGTGCTATACTTTGTTTGAGCAGGAGATAACTTGCGGGAAAAGAATCCTAGTGGTTGCCAGCTGTCATTAGTTATTCTTTGTTGTAAGACAGCTCCGATGGCCACGTCTGAAGCGTCGGTAAAAAGTGCTAACTCAGCTTGTGTATCCGGATGCGAGATGAGAGTGGCTTCTAATAAGTTATTTTTGCATGCGTCGAATGCTTCTTGAATCTCAGGTGTTATAGTGATGGGCGTGTTACCTTTAATTTTTGGGCCACTTAAAGCTTGGTTGAGCGGGCCTTGTATTTGAGCGGCGCCAGGAAGAAATTTTCTGTAGAAATTTATCATCCCTAAAAATCGCCGTAACTCCTTAGCATTTTTGGGGAGGGGGTATTCTTGGATCGCTTTTACTTTTTCAGGCAGGGGTCTTATACCAGCTGCAGAAACATGGTAACCCAAGAATGTTATTTCGTTAACACCTAATACGCACTTATTAGTGTTGATTACCACGCCATACTTTTTTAATTGTTCAAAAAGTTTTTGTAGGTGTCCGATGTGCTCTGTCTCCCCTTTTGAGAACACAAGGATATCATCTAAGAACCCGAACGTAAATTCGAATCCTTGCAGAATTTCATCGAGGAACCTTTGGAAGGTCTGTGCAGCATTTCTTAAACCAAATGTCATTGCGGTGAATTCAAAAAGTCCGAATGGTGTTGTGATCGCTGTCTTTTTAATATCGTCTTCAAATACTGGTATTTGATTAAATGCTTTTACAAGATCAATTTTTGAAAAGATTGTGGATCCTGACAGCTGGTATGCGAAGTCGTGGATGTGCCTCACTGGGTACCGGTCAGGTATTGTGCGTGCATTTAAAGATCTATAATCGCCGCATGGCCTCCAGCCGTCGTCTTTTTTAGGTACCAGGTGTAGTGGAGATGACCATGGACTTTCTGAACGACGAGCTGTGCCATTTTGTAACATTTCCTCAAATTCTTTCTTCGCGATCTGTAGACGATCTGGTGCCAAACGACGCGGTCGTGATGTTACTGGAGGACCGGATGTTGTCCTAATGTGATGCTTTGTGTTATGTATTGGTACACTATTTGAACCAGCTGGTCTGGTTATCTCTGGATAACATCGTAGTAGATTGAGATAAGTTGTATTGCCAGTAAATGTTTTCAAGGACAGCAGTTCGTGTGTTATTTCGTGAGACGAAGGTGCGCCGACGGTCAGGTTCGTAATCGAGTCGATCAACTGTTGTTGTCTGCAGTCGACTAATAAATTGTAGAAACTTAAAAAATCGACGCCTATTATAGGTTTAGAAACATCTGCTATGATGAACTTCCAAGAAAACTCACGACGTAATCCAAGGTTAAGATTAAGTTGGTATGTACCGTAAGTAGGTATCGGAGTACCATTTGCAGCGACAAGTTCATAGTTGCATTTATTATTATATCGCAGCTGATTACGTAATAACGATTTAGGGTAGGCGCACACGTCTGAACCTGTGTCTACAAGAAACTGTATGCCGGTACGTTTATCTGAGATAAATAGGCGGCCTTTACAGGTAGAGCAGTCGTCAGCCGCCATTACTGACTGCTTTTGCAGTTTTCCGGCTTAAAATCGCAGGGCTGAACACATTTGGTGGCCTTCGCACCAAATTTATAGTGGTACCAACATGATGGATATTCCTTATTTCGTGAATGAGATCGGCTGTGGCGGGATTTTGATCGGTCGTCACGCCTTGTTGATCGGCCTGCGCGGGAAATATTGTCGACTTTTTGAGTTAATAATTGCACTTGTTTCGTAAGTTCGATCATTTGTTTAGACATAGTTTCCATATCACTCACCATATTTGCTGATGTCGACGCTACTTGATGACCTCTCGGCACGACGTCGTGAATTCTGTCTGCAAGATCGGCTAATTCATCCAGGCGCGCGGATACCTGAGACGCGATTATGGACTGTATGTTACTAGGCAGCCGGCTCGACCATATTGTTCTTAAAAATTCTTCAGGCACTTTAGGACCGGCGAGGTGCTGCAGGTGTCTAAGAAACTGCGACGGCTTCCTATCACCCAGCTCTTCGTGTGTCAGCAGTTGGTGAACTTTCTTCTCGCGGGATTCTGAGAGTCGCTTTATAAGTTCCGTCTTCAATTTGCCATATTTATCTGTCGCTGGTGGATTCACGATGATATCTTCGACCTCTGTTGAATATCGCGGGTCGAGATGACTGACGACGTAGTAAAACTTTGTTGTGTCCGCCGTAATATTCGATATCGCGAACTGGCCTTCTATTTGGGCGAACCAAATCGCGGGCTTCTCGGGCCAAAATGGAGGGACTCGCACGCCGACCCGAAATACGTCATGTGATGCCGGTGATCCAGACCGCTTCGTATCCTCCATGACCTGTTCGGAATCACTCATATTGTTCTGAAACGTTCAGTTTATGTTCACTTTTGAGTCCACACACTCCGCACCGCACTAAAGTTTCAGGTAGCACTAGCACGTGTTTACTGTTCGGGGTCACCACTGTAGTGTGTTAGGGTAGGTCAAGGTAAAACCTATTAAATAAACACTACTATATAATAAGATAAATGTTTATTAACATAAATAACACTTGTTAAACTAAAACAATTAATGCGCGGCGCGAGTTAAGAAAAGGCATGCATTCGCCGTAGAGGTTTCTAGCGGACTGGTGAGGACGTCCGAGGGGCGCGGCCGTGCGCGGGCGCGGGAGGCGGCGACCGATCGTGTCATGTTTCACGAATTCGCCTCGTCGTCGCTTCGTAGGTATCAACGCTGTGCGACACAGCGCGGGCGCAGGGCTCCGCTGGCCGGTGGCCGTGGCGCGCGGTCGAGCGGTAGGTAGGCAGTAAGGCGGTGTACAGACATGTGAAATTGTTAGGCTGTGTACACACGATTGTGGGTATATAATTAATGTGATATTATTACTGTTGTGTGTATATGTATGTATGTGTTGTGTGTAATATATATGTATGTATGTGTTTGATATTATGTGTGTTAGTATGTATAGCCTACAGATGCATATCCTTCCTAGTGACTTTCTAATTGGCTAATAATATACATACAGTTATGAAAAGCCTATAACTCGTTTTATTGAAGTGCCGGAACCTAGATTTCCTACAGGTTATGGGACCAGGTTACGTTTTACTGCAATATAAGTGGTTCAAAAAGTAAGTCCGTTACGAACTTTTTAAAATGGATAATCTATAAACAAACGTAATATCAAGCCATTCGATGGTGAAATATACAGTGTCTAGAAGTTTAGAATACGGGCATTGTTAAGTGAAATGGATGTGATAAAAGTTACTGACGAAGACCCGATAATTGGATGCAACTTATGATGGCGTGATAACTGCGATCGAAACTTTATCGGAGGATAATTTAACGCTAGCATTTGTTCAAAACAAGGTTTTTGGATCATGAAGTCAAGTTGAAAAATGAGTCTAGTGATACCAGTGTCAAAGTTTTACAAGTTGAGTGGAAAAATGGACAGGAATTTCGAAAAAGAAAATTCGATCATTTTCAAAATTATAAAGGGAATAATAGCTACAAGCAGAAGGATAACAAGCAGAAGAAGAAGTGTCAGTTCTTGAAGTGTCATCACTGTGGCCGCAAGGGGCATGTGAAAAACGACTGTTTCTACTTCAAAAGAGCTCAACAGCAGCAGCAGAAAAATACGGAAAGGACAAGGACGGTCCAGGCAGTTGAGATCAGTGGACCACAACAAACTATTTTTCTGGATTTGCTTTTATGATGGGAGACTATCAAGCGGATGATGATGGAAGCAAAGTTACTTTCCTATGGATTCTGGAGCATCGGACCATATTATAAACCGGGAAGTTCTTTTCATTAGTCACACCGTCACCAACGCCATTAAAAAATTTCTATTGCTAAAAATGGTGAATTTATGTTTCAGGTACCAAAAAGGGAACAATGTATGTGACCAGCAACATGGGCGTTCAAGGAGTTTTAGAGGACGTGCTCTTCTGTGCTGAGGTACCATGCAACCTGCTATCTGTATGAAAAATGCAACGTGCTGCGTTGACAGTCATTTTCGACCAGCAAGGAGCCCAAATACGTAAGGATAATAAAACCATTACGATTAAGGTATGTTGAAAAATAATGTAATCGCTGTAGACTTAATGGCATCTGTAAATAAGTGTCAATCTGTTTCTCAAGTATGCAGTAATAAAAATATGTACAAATTATGGCATCATAACTTTGGTAATATTAGTAAAAATAATTTCATTGAAATTAAAACTAATAAAATGGTTTATGACACCAGCCAAATTGAAACTGTAATGCCAGATGATGAGTTGTGTGAGGCCTGTATAAATGGAGAACAGAGTCGACTTCCATTCAATCTGGTTAAAGATAAAAGTCATGTAAAACGGCCATTATTTATTGTGCACTCAGATGTTTGTGGACCTTACTCCCCCAACTAACGACAAAAAAAAAAACTACTTTGTGTTTTTTTGTTGAAGAGTATACTATACATTATTGCGTATATATTAACCTATAAATCAGGCATGTTTGCTGTTTTTAAAGATTTTATGGCTAAAAGTGAGGCTAAGCTTAATTTAAAATTAGTCAACTTATACTGTGATACTTAACGGTGGCGAATATCTAACGACTTAAATGAAAAGTTATTGTGTAGAGAGAGGGTGTGACTCTTCCCTTAGGGGGGTTGCCAGCAGGTAGGAATGTAGGAGGTTCGTAAATAATAAGAACTAGAAGATAGGTATACTTATTATTTATTGCCTAACTTCCGTGGCCTTCTCAAGTCCCGATAGCAGAGAGTAGTAATGGAGTAGGGAACACTGGCCTGAACCGTCTCCAGGTGATGATAGTAGTCCCAGACTTTGTCCGCAACTGCAGGCAGTTCCAGGTTCTGTGGTAAAACTTCAGTGTATGGTAGTAGACGCGAATCACTCTGCAGCAGAGGATCTTCACCAAGCGTCCTCCTTCACGCCGGAACCACGACGTGGCGAAAGGGTTGAAGGGTAGAGTACCTTTAAGTTAATGACCACTCGAAGGTTCCGTATAGTATTATTTAAGTTTATTGTTGTTTTTAAGTGTTATGTTTACTTTTAATTATTACACTTGGTTATTTTTTTTTAAGCTTTATGTGTAATGCAAATGGTATAGTTTTCAGTGTATATAGGTTAGTTATTATTAAGGATACTTAGAATAAACTCTTTTAAAGTGTAACTTGCTAGGTGCAACGTTACAAGGGATATCAACATTTAATAGTTCCGAGAACACCACAGTTGAAGGCGTTTCTGAACGTATGGTCAGAACCATTACTGAAAAAGCTCGTTCCGTGATAAGCGGTGCGAAATTAGACAAAGTGTTTTGGGGCAATGCAGTACTGACTGCTGTTTAATAAAATTAATTTGACCCCAACTAAAGCTTTGAAACATTCAAAAACACCATTCGCAATGTGGCATGATGAAAAACCTCAAATTAAATATTTGAAGGTATTTGGTTCAACTGTTTACGTTCATACTAAAATCAGTAAGACCAAGTTTGATGAAAAATCATGGAAAGAGATACTAGTGGGTTATGAACCAAACGGCTACCTATAAAGTTTGGAACCCAGAATGCGAAAAATAATTCGCAATGTAGCATGATAAAAAACCTCAAATTAAATATTTGAAGGTATTTGGTTCAACTGTTTACGTTCATAATAAAATCAGTAAGACCAAGTTTGATGAAAAATCATGGAAAGAGATACTAGTGGGTTATGAACCAAACGGCTATAAAGTTTGGAACCCAGAATGCGAAAAAATACGTAGTAGTCAGGGATGTTATTGTTAATGAGACTGGTTTTTTTAAATCCAGGCCAGACCTCAAGTCTGAAGGGAATATTAAAAATTCTGACGGCAAAACTGATGATGTAATATCCAAGTCAGTGCCGGTAAAGTCTCATAACTCTGATAATTTAATATCAGATACATCTAAACCTGATGGGCACGAGTGTCCTAGTAAAATTCGCAAATTAAACCATGATAATTTAATTGAATCGGAACAAATAGTTGATACACTTTCAGTCTAATAACCCGTCTTCACCAAAGGAAAACACAGATAATAATCCTGAGATTAGAATAAGCAATAGACTCAAAAATCGTCCACGTATTTCGTATAATGAAGACGATGATGATGTGTGATTGTGTCATTCTGTGTGCTCAGTCTATTCTATGTAATAAAAAATAAATACCAAATTCATTAGAAGAGATCAAAACTCGAGACGATAGATCTCAGTGGAAAGCGCAATTAGGGATGAATTAAATTATCTAAAGTTAATAATACTTGGACATTCGTACCAAGACCTGAAAATAAAAACATTGTCGATTGTAAATGGATATTCACTATAAAAAAAAAAATATGAATTTGGAAAACCTATTTAGATACAAAGCACGACTTGTTGCAAGGGGTTTCAGTCAAGAATACCTCACGGACTATAATGAAACTTTATTTATACTTAGTTTTGCGAATCAATTTAATTTGCTAGTTCATCATATTTGCGTCAAAAATGGCGAATTAAAGCAAAAAAAAAAAAAAAAAAATATATGTGAAAGTCCCTGAGGGTATCTCTTGTCCAGGTAATTATGTGTGTAAATTAAATAAAGCACTTTACGGGCTGAAACAGGCAGCTAGGTGTTGGTTTGAAGTTTTCGAATAAAGAAGAAGGTTTTCAAAGTTCTTCAGTCGATAGGTGTAGATATATATATTTGCAAGACAATGGAGATGTACATAAAAATATTTATGTCGTTCTTTATGTAGATGATTTAGTTATAGTATGCGCTGATATTGAAATAATGAATAATTTTAAAAGGTATTTATCGAGTTAATTTAAAATGACTGATTTGAAAGAGATAAAATTATTTCTTGGTATAAAAATTAAAAGGCATGCAAATGAAATAAACATTAGATCAAAGTGCATACATAAAGACGAAATTAAATAAATTTAATATGCACGACTGTAAACCTGTTAATACACCCATTGAAAATAAACTTAATTATGACTCATTAAACTCTGAAGAAAAATATAACGCGCCATGTAGAAACGTTATAGGATGTTTAATGTATGTCATGTTGAGGCATTATGGCTTAAATCACTAGCAGTTAGTATTAAGATAGACATTGATAAACCTATCATAATTTATGAGGATAACAATGGCTGTTAAGCATTGCAAATAATCCAACAAATAGAATTAAACTCTTAGAATAAGAATCTGAGTATTTTTGTGTTGTGATTAATTTAAATTATTATTTAGTAATGGTCTGATTAAGGTTTTCTGGGTTTCCCTTAATCCTTAGCAACAAATGTTGGGCCATGAGATGTATTTCCCAGCAGCCACTAGGAAGTGAATATGTTCCGGTCAATTAGGACTTTAAATTATTTTATTTGTACAATTGGTAGATTAATTTTTGAGGGGGCGTGTTGATTTATTCGATTTAATTATTTACAAAAATCAATCTTTAGTCGATTCTGTAATAATCGATATGAAGGTACTTATTTAAAAAAAAAAAAAAAAATTCTCCTTTAACCGCCATCTCTAATATTCTTCACTTGCTTTTTGAGCCCTATAAAAGATGGATGCATATCCTTCCTAGTGACTTTCTAATTGGCTAATAATATACATACAGTTATGAAAAGCCTATAACTCGTTTTATTGAAGTGCCGGAACCTAGATTTCCTACAATTATGAACATTTTATGACACTAAAGAAATATTATTCATTTATGAATATGTTTTAATTTTGAAAATATATTTTTTTGTACTTTTTTCGATAAATAGGCATTGAGTTATATAACTAGAGAAGCAAACCTCATTAAAATGTGTCAAAAAAATTTAACCACTATTTAAACGCGACGACGTAGCTTTGAAACCACTACACATTTAAAAGTAAACATATCTGTCTCACTTACACAAGTCGCAAGAATAATACCGTCGCTTAAATTAGACAAAGACCGCAATATAAACATGCAATGGCGGGAGAGTGTTGCCTAGCCATGCGAAATTTTACCCAACTTTTTAAGCCATAAAAAAACTAAAAAAAAAAACATTAAACGTTATGAACGTTATTTTTGAATTATGTATTTAAATATTTAAAAACAATTATTTTTATGTTACAATGTTATTTTTTTGTAACACATTGTCACACATTTAGTTTTATAAAATATTTTAAATCACATACCCTATAAATTAAAAACTCCCACATAATGTGGGAAACTAAAACTAAGTTTTTAGTGGCAACATTGAACCTAATTTACAAAATTCTACATTTTATTTATTTTTATTGCGTTTTTACGTTGATATAAACACAGAAACAATAAACTTACGCGTGGAAAGTAATTCCGGTTAATTTATTGTGTTTTTGTGACCTCGAATCGCACTCTTTCACTACGCATTTTCCCATTTTGGCGGTAATTTTCACTCGGCTAACTTCGGTTGGCGTCACACAGAGCACTGAACTGACATTAGCTACGATTGAGGCTGTGGTCTTGATCCCAGTGGCAACGCCTTGGCGCGGTAATTGCTAATCTAGTGTATGTATATCAATGTAAATAGGTACCTATAGGTGTGTGGTATGTTTTATGTTTTAAATTGAGTATATATATAAAAGTATATATTAAATATATATTTCTTAGTTAAGTATTTTAATGTAATACAATAATTTTATCTATGATATTCTTAAAAAAGTACCTTTAACTTGCTTTTTTTTTTTCATTTTACTGAACCTCATAACACTTGAATGGGCAACTATGGGCGCGCGCTGATAACGTAGAATGATAGCCAACAAGCCAAAGAATAAGAATAAAGTAGTTTTAAAGCAGGATCTGTCAAGACTTGGCCAAATTTTAGCAGTTTCTGCTTCGTTCCATACAACAAAAATTTAAAATATTTTTTTAATACACAAACAACAAAAAAACTCTAAAACTTGGAACTTTTACCCTCCAACCCCTTAAAATAGGGGATGGAAGTTTGTGACTTCCGCAAATTTTGATGCTAAGATTCTGAAAATTGATATAGGGACTCCTTGTTAAATAATAAAATACGTATTTCAGGATTTTCAGTAAATAACCCCACATTTTTATTTTTTTTATTTCATAAGCAACTTTCAAAAAGTTGTGAAATCCCACCAAAAACATTTTCATGTAAAATAATAATTATAATAATAATAATAATTTATTTAATAAAAACGTTTACAAAAACTGTACATTAATCCAAGAATAGAAAATTTTCCATACAATTATAGTGCCTAAAAATAAACTAAAACTAAAATATATTTTTTTTTAAACACGTGCAAGTAGTGATGGTACGGAATTAGAGTGTTAGGTAGCGACCCGCCCGAACTAGGTTTATTCAAACCTGTGTTTCAGGTCATCACTTTACATTTCAAATAAATTGGAGCGTTAATTTTTAAATAAAACTGATATAAAAAATAATTAGTTAACAATTCTGAGAAAAACCACATTGGTACATTATTACCTAATACTAAGTCTATGTAAACATACAAAAGTAAATACTTACAAGGGAATCAAATTATGATCATGACAAAATTTCTAGAAGTTTTTCTGTGTCTGTGTAATTGAGCAACGCTAAGTGTTCTGATAACATTGTGCTACATTTTTTATAGCTTACACTATAGAAGCTTAGTAACTTGTTAAGTCTATTATACAGAAAAGGTCCTAAGAACACATAAAAACGATTAGCAAACGCATGTCTGGTTTGGGGCTTTATGCAAACCAAGTCTTTTCTTCTCTTGTCGGAAGGTACTGGGTCAAAAGGAAGTGCAGAGTGCTGGTGTTGTACTATGCTTAGAATAAATAATTGCCTTACTGTTAGTACATTACATGCTATGTAGAGTTGGTGGGTAGGAAATCTAAAAGGGCGAAAGGTAGCAACTTTTAGAATTGCTCTTTGGGCGCGCTCTAGAGGGAGTAAAATTCTACTAAACTCTAGAGGGAAAAATGTTGCCAAGACGAGACCACATATGGCTCGCACTGTCAAAAAGTTATCAGATCTCATGTAGAGCCAAGCTTCTGACTCTACACGCCCTAACTTCACAAACACTACACCTTAGTCAAAATATGAGCCTTGGCCGTTTCGTTACTACAAGAACTATTGTATAACAGAAAAGTACCTAATGAACAGTGAATAAATTTTTCACCTTTTGCCCATGTGATGGTATCATGTAAAAGGAATTCAATCATTTTTTCTCGATCCAAAAATTTTGCAGAGTTATATCTATTTTTTTACTTTTTTCGACATCACGGCGTAATTGCATAAAGATATTCGTGTAACTAAAATATATTCTGTTTAGTTCACCAACTAGTGTATTTATTTGCATTTAAGAGTTTTTCAATGGAATTTACTTTAAAACATAGAGAATTATCATAGCAAAGTTTACTCAAAGTAGTTTTATTTTAAATTTAATTCATTTATTTTGTTAAAAAAGAAAAAAAATCGTTTTGGCACATACGACGTTTTATTCCGAGCGCACGCACACTATTGTGTTCGTGCGCTCAGATTTTCGAGGTAGCCCTAGGTGCATGGCTATGAGTAAGTATATCTTATCTGAGCAGTGCAGTGGTGGCCAAGTGGTAACGGCGCGGCGGCGACTTGCGAGTTGTAGGTCGTAGATTCGAACCCAAACAGGCGCTTTACTTGATGTAATCACCACTGCTCTCAAAACGGTGAAGGAAAACGTCGTGGGGAAACCGCCGAAAAATTCGAAGGCATATGATATCTACCAACCCGCACTAGGCCCGCGTGGTGGATTGCTGCGCACTCGCTCTCACCGAGAGTAGGCCTGTGTCCCAGCAGTGGGTAGGTACATCATAGGCTGATTATGCTGTAACACTGAAAGTATTTAATGTTATGATATCAACTACATACTAACATGCATGACGCTCAAAAATGAACAATACATAATTATAACACCCACTTGTAACGTAATGATTGCTATACCTACTTATATCAGAGAACAAAAGAAACGTCCAAGGCTTTTGGAAAAATCTCTCAATATTTTACGATTGCAATATCTTAACTAACCATCAATGATTCAAATTAATTAATTGCTTAACAACTAGTAGGTCAAAAATAACAATCAGTGAATTATTATTTAATATTTTATGCCTACTATTAGTAGGTACCACCGAAAAATAATAATTTACTAAACCTCATCATCTGTCTAGCATTTACCACTAACTGCAACTGAATATCAACATTTACCACTAACTGCAACTGAATATCAACATTTACCACTAACTGCAACTGAATATCAACATTTATAATTATGGAGCCGCACTCGGCAGGCAGCTTGTCAGACCTCCACAACTCAGTTACTGTTACTGGGTAACATGATACTCCTAGACTACTTGTCTTGTGTCGGTAGACTGTTTGTCCGACTTTCGGGATTATGACTATCAAAAATCTACGAAGCAGCCTATTGGCGTAACGTTTGTACCGAGGCCCCGAGGTGGAAAAATAAGTTGGCGTCAAAACCCTAGCGTTACGGCAAGTGATTAGTCTGGGTCTTAAAATTTCATAAAATGTTTTGTTTTTGTGGAACTCGCTGTTGGTGTCGCTAGTCCACCCAGTGGCGTAGCTAGTTCTAAAGGGTTGTTGTTTACCCCACAGCGGTGAAGCTCCAAAGGAGGGTATAGTAATTTCAAAGTAATTAAAATAGGTTAGCCGACTAGAAGGTTAAGCTGTTAATGTGATCTACTAAGAGAAGGTAAGAGCAAGCGAAATGAGCTAGAAAATTAGAGCACCCTGACGCAAATCCGGTTTCAACGAAGAGCGAGCGAAGCGAGCTCGGAAACTGGAGCAGTTTGGACCGGAATAGGTTAAGTTTTCATTGTGTTTTGATAAGAATTTGAGGTGGAAAAAAATGACACATTTCGCGTCGCGTCGGGGGCTCCGTATCATTGTTATGACTGTTACGGCGCGCGGCGGCAGCTGCGTCCCTGCGCCCTGGTGTCACCTACATACGTCCGACACGGAACTTGACGGGTGCGACTATACCAGACCATACAAACAAATGTATCGTTGCGGGGCAGGGGAGGCGTTTGACTGTCCTGTACGCTATTAACTCCTTACTCATTGTTAGTGCTTACCCCACTCTCCCCTACATGCAAGCAAATTACATGCTCATTATACATGCAGGTAAAGATATATAGGCCTTTAAGTAGACTTTCCCCCAAGTGTTTGTATACTTAGGTGTTAGTAGTGTTTGATTAGTCATCAAAGTATGGCTGTACTAAATATGTTTAACTCACTAAGTAAGTAAATATACCTAATTATGTAACCTATTTAGGTACTATCAGCCTCAAAAAGATCCATGCATCAACAAGATTTCATTTGATTGTCTACAATTTGTGTTCCATAATACTGTATCTACCAATGTCGTAGCGATTAAGTATGTACTTACCCAATACGAAATAATGTTTTGGCTACACATACATAATATTATGGAACAAAGATTGTAGACAATTAAATGTGGGCGGGCGTCCAAGCAAAAAGGGTCCAGCCGGTCGATTCTGTAAAAATCTCACCGTGACAACTTAGGTGAAGTGAGTTTGTTTTTGATAGGAATTGACACTATTGACAGCTCACTCCACGCTCACTTCACCTAAGTTTTCACGGTGAGATGGTTACAGAATCGCACGGCACGGCTGTTCACGGCATTTAGTTTTGTAGTTGGGTGAAAAAAATTCGCGATTTTCATTGATTATTAATTAATGCTCAATTATACAATGTACAAGTACATATAGTAAATTACTTTATATATATCATGTTTTTAAGTACCTACTTACCAGAAATTTTAAGAGAAAAGTTTAGTAAAAAGGTACCGGTGTCCAATTTTTTGGAATAAAATACCTTGTGAATACCTACTTGAGTGCGAAGTATGTCTAAAGCATATATACCTGTACAACAAACATTTGGAAACTGTAGCTTCACTCGATAAAACTCCTATTGGAAGAAGTAGTTGGTACGATCTCGGGGGGGTCATTGTCATAACCCTAAAAAAAACTGTTCGTAGGAATAATTTAAGACATTTTTAATAATGCGTCTTCATTTTACATCATAATAATAAAGTAAATGAAACGTACTAGACCAAGTGTAACAAATTTACTATAAATTTATTTATTTTTTACTATAAACCACCACCATGTAACCAAATTGTCCACTTCGGTGGACTGTTCGGATTCTATCTGTCAATAGAATGTAGCCTAAAATAAATACGTGCTTTTTATTATTTTACAAAAATGATATATTTTCCTAATCTACGTATGTTTTCCCTTTAACGTTAAAAGTATTAAAAAAATTGATAGAAATAAAACACACTTTTTGCATCATTTAATCTTGTCACAACATTTTTTGTCTTTCCGGTGGGCATTACTTTCCATATTGACTAAAATTAAGTAAATGTCAAATGATGGAACGGAACGTAAAATTGAACGCAGCCAATATCGTACTATCCCTGTCAGAGGTCATTTTGCCGCGACTCGTACGCAGAAAACGTTGTTGATGTACTTAGTAAAATATTTAGTGGTGTCAAAGTTGAGTTGTCTTTCCGGTTACTGCTGTATTTTTGTAAGTAAATCACTATAAATTCATCAAACATTCTTAATAACTAGTTAAACAATTAAACTTTATGAATATACCTTGACTATTGACATAACCTATAAACGGCGCAAGGTATGAATGATTTTGCGAAAAAAGTCCATTCGGTGGACATCTTTTTGGTGGAACTTTTGTCCACCGAAACGACAGATGTCCACCGGGTGAATTGTTTTTTACTTGAATGTGGGTTATTTAGTTATTATAACTTATAAAACTGCTTTTGATTACTGTTGTTTTTATCAGTTAAAGACTAATGACCTATTTTTGTTTCATTTTCGCTTTATTTTTATGAGTAAATATGTTTTAAACCACCACTCCTTTTTAAACCATGTCGACTTGTAGTTAATGTAGTTATCCATAGCTTCATACTCTAAGTTAACAATGATTGGTACCTGTAATGCATTTCTAAAGGCATGGGAAATTATATTTTTTCATAAGCACGGTCGTTTTGCAATTTATTTTTATTTTTTTACTAACAAAATCTCCTACTCTTCCTTTTCACAGCTTTACTGTCTTTTTGTTTGTGTGCATTGCTTGTTGTGATTTTCCGGGCGATGGTGAAAACAATAAGTAAACTTACCGATAACCAGAAAAAAAAAATGCCGTGAGCAAAAAACACTGAGTATGAGGAAGGCGCGTGAAAAACTTAAACAGGATCCAGAAGCCTTGGAAGAAAAAGGGGAGAGAATATTACAATCGGAAGAAAGCCAAAAGGAAAAAAAAAACTGTACCTAGAAGACTTACCAGATGTGCAAAAAAAAATTTTTGAGGAGGAAATGGAGAGAGGATGCAAGAAGACGCAGAGAAGAAGCTGAAAAGTACATTGCACGCGAAACGCCGCCCTCGAGTCCTGTAACTTCAGTATCATCAAGAGCTGAAATGGACACGCACAATACTCCACTGAAGGACTAAGTGCGGAAACCAAACCCCTAACATAGAGCTGAAATGGATGCACGTATTGCAGTGAGAAACAGAAGAAGGTTGAAAGTAGAAAATGTTTTACTGAAAGAGAAGTTGATGAGTTTAGAATGTAAACTTGCTAAGTACAGAATGCGATTACACAGATTACGGAACAAGAAACGAAAGGATGCAAATGAAGCACAAAAAAAGAAAAGGAATGAAGGTTCTAAGAAGGACAAGGAATTGAGAGAGCAATACAGCAATATTTGCTTAACGATGAATCAAGTCATCTTACATCTGGCAAAAAAGAGACGATAACACGTAGGTAGCAAAAACTTGACATAGTACTATGTCCCAGACCAATCCAAAATAATTTCCCAACTCTATCAAGTCCTGACGACTCCTCTGCAAAGTCCTACTCGAAATGACACACCAGCTCCCGCCGAGAGGATGAATTCACTGAGTCCAACCTTGACTCCTATGCACAGTCCAGTGGAAAGCCGATGGTCCAATCCAATTGCAAGTGGCTCGATGCAGCAATCATTGAAAATTGGCGAGCCCAGTCCATCACTGCTGCAGCTCAGATACGTCAACGTCAAAACCAGAGAAGCCACCAATCCCCCTTTCTCTGGCTGAACGGATTGAACGCTTCTGGTCTTCTGACGACGAAGACATATTTTGACCACCGAAATGAATTGTCTTTTCGGTAGACAGACACAAAACATTTTTTATTTACTCTTTGAATGCTTTTATGTGACCGATTTGTTTGTGATTATGTGAAGATAGCATTAACGTTATTTTTATTCAAGATGTTAATCACTTTTTGTTTTGTTTTTTGTCAATAATTAATATTTTAGTCCACTCGGTGGACATATTAGTCTTTTCAGTGGAACCGAAATATTGTTATTTCCTTATAAATCGCCTTTTTCGGATTATTGATCTCAGACTGATACTCACTTTTGTTGTAATGTAAAGTAAGAGTCATAATATACCTTTGATTTTTATAAATCAGGTGTTTCGTTTTTTCGCAAAAAAAAAACCTAAGTTTGACAACGACCGATTTTTGTCCACATGTCGTTATACAGAAGCCGAAAACAGATCTTATCTTTCATCAGAATCAGAATCAGAAGCCGAAAACAGATCTGTTTTCAGATCACTATGACATTTAAGACGGGTGTTATGACACTTTCTATCTACAAAATTGTGTCGGTCCTTCTACCAAACCCTGTAGGTATACAGTGGATACGTGAAAAACCTCTACTACCTATCCCGACACGTTTGCATTGAAATACCCCTGTTACCTACTCAAAGCATTTTTTTCAAGTAAATCAATTACAGGTATTTTTGAATTATCAAGGGGTCAGTCAGTCAGAAAGTTGAAGCTAGTTGCCCAATAGTATGGAGAAGAACGGGCAAGAAATTCCACGGACACTCTTTTAAATCAAAATAAAAATCTTATAGCGTCTTGGGAGTCGAGACTCTTCCCACGCCGTAAATGTGTGTTTTAATAAGGTGACACGCCGCCGCCGGTGTTACCATAATAAAAACACACATTTAGGTACAGCGTTATCAGCATTACTGGTAATAATTAAACCTTTATAACTGAGAATGCGTTTGTTAGATTTTTTCGATTGTTACCTCTCTAATTGGGACAATAGTTCAATAGCCTGTATAAGAAGTAAGTTAACTACCTAATAATAATTATACATTTTGAATATTGGTCTAGACGTAGAACCAAACAAACAATAAATAGTTGACAAATGCATGAATGGGTGTGTGTTTGGGGGGTTTTTGTTTGTCAGACTTAGTTTCGGCTCAGCGGTGATGAGTGTGCCAGTCTCGGTTGGTTTGTCGATCTAGGACCGCATTTGTGAACACTGCAGTACCTACATACTTAATTCTAATATACACACATCAACACTGTCTAGGGATATTTTGGATTTACTCAAAATTTATTAAAAACTAGCTGCTGCCCGCGACGTCGTCTGCGTGAAGGCTCTACAGCACCAAAAATACCTAAGATGCCAGTGTCGCTATAGCATTATAAAGTAAACAACTTTTAAAATAGCATTAAAATATAAGTTTTTTTTTGCAAGCGAAGCAAGTGAAGAGAGTTATATGGGAATCCTGCTGAGTTCAGTCATAAGAGGTGACTGAAGGAAATAGAGGAAATAATGCAGGAATACATTCCAGGACACAAAAGAGTAAAAATACGTTCAAAGGTATCATATATACCTTACAACACTTCCCTATCCTGCCAGGAGCCAAAATGTGTGATGACGCGGGAGCAAGCGACGACGTACAGTTGCCCGTGTGAGAAGCAACTCGTCCTGACGTCGACACCCACTGCCCTCAGTGTCTGCCCCTGCGACTTATTGATGGTCATCGCAAAGCAAACACTCACGGGGAGCTGTACGCGCTTGAACTGGAACGGGAAGTTTTGAGGTATGAGGGGAATGCGTGGTATAAATACTGCCTCGCCGACGCCATAACCCGTAAGAATTTCCGCCTCAATGGTGTGTCTGTGGAGCGAGATGACTTTAAGGCGGGTCCCGTTACACAACTTCGGAGGAGATAGGTTCCGAAGAAGCATAACCGGGACACCACTTCAGCTTGAATGCGCTGGAAGTCCACTTGCTGACAGGGAGTTCAGAAATTCCACGGGATAATGTGTGGCGTCATCTTGCTTGACAACAGTGTTTATCGAGGTGTAGACCACTTCATTCCCCTCAATTTCCGAGAGAATGCATTCGTTAATTGCTGCAGCCTGATCATTTTTGGGCGTCAAAATGGCCCGCTCACACACCCAAGAATTCTGCTGGTGCGGTATACGACTGAATGTCCCCGTACACACAGCGAATGAGTTCCTTCTAAGCTGGAAACCACTCTACCGAGAGACTCTGGAAGCACCACCTGTCTACCTCTCTCTTCTGGTAGAGTGTCTTCGCCAAGACTTAGAAGGACATCGGAGAATTCTTGAGCGCGTGCATTGCCGCCGAGCCGAGCTCTCATATTAATGGTCAAGCGCAGCGTACGAACTCGTGACCACAACGAAGATCGTTTCAACGAAGCATTCACCTCGTCAGCCCTCGATCCTCGGCCATCGTACACTCATCCCATACGATCAGAGAGCAATCCTTGAGCACGTGTCCCTTATCGCTGTTACGTGACACACCACAAACAGTTGTTTCGGCGCTCTGTAAATCGATGGGAATTTTAAACATGGCATGTGCTGTCTTGCAGTCCCGGAAGCAGTGTGGCAGCGATTCCCGACGACGCTACAGCAATAGCAATTTGCCTTGCCTCCTGACCTCTGCAAGTATGCCAGTGGTAACAAATGTTTTTCCTGTACCACCAGGAGCATCCAAGAAAAACATTTTACCCTGGTTTTGCCAAACGCTTTCAAGGACGGTGTCATAAATTTGTTTTTGCTCTGTAGAGAACAAAGCGACATGGTCATTTCGTATGGTGGTCATTTCGCCATCTCCGACTTCCGACTCGTAGAAAATCTTCAGACAGATGATGGCGATACCCACAAAGCTACCGGGTTCGCGACTCCACAAAACACCAAGATGACGGCAAACAGATGACGCATGCGGCTGGGACTGTCACTGACGCTCGCCTCCGCGAGGGTGTCAGCCCAATTTTGGTCACCGTCGAGAAGGTGACGTGCTACGCAGGCTGCGCGGTAAGTGGGAAACTCCACGCCATCAAATGTCCTCAGAAAGGCGAAAGACTTTGCCTCGGACAGTGTGAAGTAACAACAGCAGAAAATCGCATTCGCCATTATTCGGATGCACGGTATAATTTAAGTTTATAATTAGGTATACGACATGAAAATATATTAATTACCAAGCAATAATCACACAGATAAATACCGAACAAAAGTATTAACAGTCAATGTTTATTTTGTACTAACAACATGAAATTGATGAAGAAATGATCATCATCAATGAACATAACTTTTTTGTAATACTTAACACCGCATTTTTTTTAAATTGTCTTCCTCAACTCTGCTCAAGATTTTGAGGGTTTTGTTGGAACTTGAATTTGTCAAAACGAACTATACAACTTTTATGAAGAAAATGCACATTACCATCTATGAATTTTAAGAATAACTAACTACTAACCTCACCAACATGATCAAAAAATTATTAATTTCCAAAAAGTGTTGACATGTAACTTGATTTGATTTTTATGAAATCTCATAGATGGCGCTGCTTCAAAATTGTCTTATACTACTAACATTCATTAAACTTTGTTTCTCTGCCCAAGTTACTTTAATGGCGTAAAAGTTTTTATAGTGTAAAGCTAGATAATAGCATGACTTACTCAAAAACAACATTTAAATATGCGTCGTTAGATTACACGCTGTCACAGAATGCGTAAGAAAATTAAAGATTCACAGCTCCTCCTCGTAGGTGATAGCGTGATAATATGTAGCCTATATGTTGACCCGACCTCTTAGTAATATTCATGCAAAATTTGAAGTAAATGCAGTGCTTTTTGAGTTTAGCCCGGACATATATACAGACAAACAGACAAAAATTCTAAAAACTATATTTTTGGCTTCGATATCGATTGTAGATCACGCCCCAAGTATTTTTTTTTTATATATTCTATGTACAGTTTTGCCTTTCCTACGATTTTATTATATACGATTTTATTATATATTATTATGTGTTTATATTATTTATTTAAACATTATCATTTTTTTTTTTAAATAACACAGACATAAGGATCAGAATTATTTCGTCATAAAGGCAAGTGATTAAACACATAATAATGTTTTAAAGATAACAATATGATTTCGTTAGTACTATATCGCGCCAATAGATGTCGTTACATGTTTCCATTTATTGCAGTAAAAATTGTTATAGAATGCTTTAAATTGATTATATCTTTTGATAGACTGAAGCGATTGCGATGAAACAAAGACTAATCACTGCTCCGAGTTCTAGACTATATTTGAGTATAAATATGAACCATATTGGTTTGGTACTTTTTACGTTGAGCCTGTTCAAAATCTGTCACATCCAAACAGACAAACAGACAAAAATTCCAAAAATTGAAGAAATGGCATCTGTTGGTTATCCTATAACAGCCCAACTATTTTTTTTATTTTTATTTTCAATGTACAGAAACGCCTCGTCTACAGATTTATTATATGTATAGATAACATACAACATGTATATATTTTTATAAAGCCCATTTATCAGACTACACTCCAGAATAAAAGAAAACTAGGTATTTTTTTTGCGTAAACAAATTTTTATTCAAATAAAGAAAAAACTTGAAATAATGGTAAAGGGTAATTCTTCAGGGACAAAATTTTCGATGTCTGTGGGTATATTTCTGTAACCAACTAACAAAACGGCATGTAATATTTTTTTTTGTACAGTTTAGCTTTATCCCTTACTGGGACAAATGATTTTTTTTAAATAATTGCTGTCTAGGTACAAAATAAAAATATTTGAAGTTCGTTCTTCTGATTCATATAGCGCGTCCGTTTGCCATTTTCCGGAACAAAATGGTCGATGTCGCATTTTCCCTTTGATACATCAATATAAATTATAATTATATCGAAAGGAAAAGAATTGTCCTCTTACAAAAAAAATGTGTATTAGTTATAACTACGTTAGTCTGTTTATAAATGAGTAAAAAAGAAGTGTCCGGCGTATAATACTGATAAATGTGGCGTAAGCTGCGCTTGACCGTACTTGGTCGGGTAATAATAATGAGAGTCTTGCTTCCAGCGCGGGGGGAAGCCAGTCGTGCAACGGACGACCTAGAAGGTGGACGTGAGGCTAGTTGGCTTAGATTCCGGTGTTACGAAGGAAAATACCTGATTCATCTGTGTTTGGTTCAGGTGGCATCCTGATTACAATGCCTACCTACTTTATAAAATTTATTTTATTGTTTTAAAACTTCAATCTGTGTTTCGTGTGATGCTTTTAAAAAAAAATTAAATTAAAATTAAAATTTATTTGTAAACATAGGTCAAATTACAATAGTGTGCGAGATGTTACAGTTAGGTAGATCCTCTATGTTTTGCCCAGAGGCGTACAAATATATTAAATTGACATTGTCGAATTTTTTATATATAATCATGAAGTGGTAGACTTGTGTAAAATTATGTAAACTTTCACATTAGTAATAAAATCAATATTAATAGCATGCATAACAATACAAATTGAAAATAGAATTAATTTCGATAAATGTCAAATATATTAAGTTAAATGTCATAATAATGCTAATGTCAAATAAAATTCAAAATCGTCAAGCAAATATACATTTTAAGATTGACCCAATGTTAATTATCTGGAGGAGAAAGTATAGATCTGTCATCGAAATAGTCCTTTATTGAGTAGTAGCATTTATCTATTAGGATTTTCATAAGTACTCTCTTGAATTTGTCGAGATTTAGTGACTTCATTGTTTCAGGCAGCTTGTTATATATTTTTGTGGCCATACAAAACGTACTTTTATTCATTAGGGCTGTTCTGCCATGTGTTATTTCGAGCTCTAACTTATTTTTGTCCCGTAGCTGTCTATAATAGCTTTTGGAAGCTACTTTGTATTGCGAGATGTGTGTTTTCACAAATATGTTAGTTTCGTAGATATACAAAGATGGTAAAGTAAGAATATTTAGGCTTTTAAAGTACGGTTGGCAGCTGTCGGTGCTATTTAGGCCACACATAGATCGTATACACTTTTTTTGAGCTCTAAATACAAATTCTCTGTCGACTGAGTTACCCCAATACATTATGCCATACCTAAGTGTTGAGGCAACATAGCCGTGATATGCCATTAGTAACGAGTCATGGCTGACAGTCTTTGATAGTTTGTAAAGTACATAAGCGAATTTACAATTTTTTTTACAAATTTCGTCTGTCTGGGATCGCCAGGTCAAATTTTTATCTATTATGATCCCAAGGAATTTGTTGACATCAGTTGAGTCAATTTGAGTCCCTAAATAATTAATGTCAGGGATTTTATTCGGAACTCTCTGGTGGAAATGCATAATTTTAGTTTTTTCTAGATTTATAATGAGATTATTTTTGTCAAACCATGATATAATTGTATTTAATGTCGTATTTATTTCATTTTCATATGTCATAGGATCGTCGCATTTAATTACTACTGTGCTGTCGTCAGCAAAAAGTACCATAGGATGTTTTATGTGTCGGGGAAGGTCATTAATGTACAGCAAGAAGAGTGGAGCTCCTAGCACGCTGCCCTGAGGCACGCCGTACTTTACTGTCCTACATTTGGATCGATATTTTTTCTCGCAACCTATGTTTGTGCAAATTAGTGTTATTTCTACATATTGTTTTCTATTTTTCAAATAGGATTCTAACAATTTAAGTATATTCCCCCTGATACCATATTTTTCAAGTTTGCTTAACAAAATTTCGTAATCTACATAATCAAAAGCTTTGGTTAGATCCATATAGATAGCACAAACAGGATTTCTTTTGTCCACATTTGTTACAATAGGAAGAAGAAGATCATGTATGGCCATGTTAATTGTCTTCTGTTTACGAAATCCCTTTTGTTCCTTGACTAGTATATTTGCTTTCTCCAGGTATGTATATAGGGATTTATAAATAACTTTCTCGAATATTTTTGAGAAGACAGGTATCAAAGCAATAGGTCTATAGTTTGCCATAGATTGCTTATCCTGTTTTTTGTGCAATGGTATAATTATGGAAGTTTTTAGTGATTCGGGAAAAATTCCATTTAATATGCTCATGTTCATGATGTGACTGAGGTGTGGAGCTATGTATTGAGCCACTTCTTTTATAACTTTAGTGGAAATTCCGTCACAGCCAACACTATTTGTATTTCTAAGTGATTTTATATGATAAACTATGTCTTGCGTATAGTTGGTTCCATAAATAAAGAACTAGAGGTGTTCGAGACATCAGGAATTGGCAATGCCTTCTTTTTAGGTTCAATAACTTGGTCAACGTAAAAATTGTTAAAAGTTTTGGGTTATAGATTCGTGTAGAAAAATGAAAATAATGAAGTCTGTATGTATGATGAGTTATGCATGATTGTAGGCAAAATCCTGATTCATCTGTGCCTGATTCGTATGGTCAAAACCCCATATGAATAATAAAATAAATTAGTTTTTCCCCTCTCCAGCACGAAAGGAGCGCTTTTGTTGCGTAATTCTCCTTGTCCAATTTTTTACCGTGTACAAGTCAGTAGTTTTGATCTTATTTATTATTATTTACTTAGCTATAACCTTATGTATAATAAAAAAAATGACAGGAGTATAATCTTGTTCTAAATATGACACTTTTGATATGTCTTAGTCCTATTTAAGAATTAATAATTATTGTTTAGAATTTACATTCATAAGTAACGGTGTATTTATTAATTTTTATTTCTGTTTCTGATTAATCTGTAACACATTCTGATTCATCTGGGCACAAAATCAATATCTTGAAAACTACTTTATAAAAACGAGTCCCTCATTCAAATATATGTTATTTGGTATAGGTACCTATTTTCATATGAACATGTGTTACAGAGCTGAAAGTGAAATTAAATTTTGGCCATATGGATCAGTCAAAGAATCAAATTTCGAAGAACTACCCTAAAACTAACAATGAATGTGTTTCTCAAGAAAAAGTGAAAAATAAGGAAAAATTAATCTGTTTTTAACAGTTATGTGAAAAATCAGTAGTCAGTAGAAACTACCCATGACGTTAATAACGGTCCTGCAACGGTTTTTCATGCTTTGGATCAAGTTATCCAAGTCTTGCTGTGGTATATTGTCCCAGGTCCGACTAAGATGCAAAAAAAGTTGCTCTTCCGTCGCTATGTTTGCAGGGAAATTCCTCAAAGCCCTTCTTTGGAGCATGTCCCACGCGTGTTCTATGGGGTTTAGGTCAGGCGATTGAGCGGGTCAGCCTAAGACCGATACGTCGTGCTCCTGCAACCAGCTCGTCACCACTCTCGCTGTGTGCGGACGGGTGTTATCATGCATGAGCGTGAATTCTTGGCCCATTTGTAGTCGATGGGGGTAGATTATTGGTACTAGCACCTCGTTACGGTATTTTTCAGCCGCCATGGTGTTTCTGATCCAAACGAGGTCTGTTCTTCCACCAACACGAATTCCCGCTCAAACCTTAATTGTCCCGCCGTGGTATGAATGGACTTCCTGAGGATGTTGAAGACGGCTCTCACGACCAGGAACTCGCCAAACACGTACTCTACGTGTATCGGGATGGAAACCGAACCGGGACTCATCGGTAAACAGCACTACAGACCACTGGTTATCTTCCCAGAGCAAATTTTCACGAGCCCACTCTAGTCGTCGTCCACGATTTCCTCGGCGTAGTGCTGGAGTACGAAGCGGTCTGCGAGTTTGGTCACTCACAAGCAACTGATGCGCTGACTGGAGCCTCTAAACCAACTGCATGGCCGTAACATTTGGTTGTCTTCTCGCGGCAACTTGCAAAAATCGGTCTTGTCGTTGAGTGGTTATGCGCGTCACGCCTGGGTGTCTTTCAGCCACTTAACCAGTAGCACGATAACGTGACCATAACCTTGATATCACGTTTTGTCTTGTTCCAATCTCCTCAGCAATACTCCGTTGAGTAGCCCCAGCTTGGAGCATGCCTACTGCCCCTATCATTTCCTCTCTGGTTAAATAGCGCCGCTGCATGATGCACACAATAACATTAATTCGAAATTAACCGATAGCCTGTTGTAAAACTTAAATTTGACACAAAAAAATTGCCAAATACTACTGTACGTAAATGAAACCTTCGGACTGTGCTACCATTAT
This sequence comes from Oligia fasciuncula, assembly GCA_963082905.1. Classification (NCBI taxonomy): domain Eukaryota; kingdom Metazoa; phylum Arthropoda; class Insecta; order Lepidoptera; family Noctuidae; genus Oligia; species Oligia fasciuncula. Next base: position 20,430,225 of record OY720398.1, read on the forward strand.
GCCGCGTAAATCTTTTGTTTTTAATTAATTTTTTCAAATTCAAATTGAGAATCGTTAAAAAAGGTTTACAAAATAAGCTTTCATCAAAAGAATTTAAAACTGGACAGTATTTTTTGAGTTTAAGAACTTTATACAAAATATCCCTAGACGGTGTTGATATGTGTATATATACTATAGTAACTCTCACAAAATGTCTGTCAATTATGTATTTTGTCTTTGAAGTAACAACGGCGGCAGTGTTGGCACACGCTTGGAGTGGGGTGCAGTGTGCGCCACTGTGTCTGTCGGGGGACTTCGACTCCCAGCTGCGGCATATACTGCACAAGCAGATGTTGTCCGCGCAAGCTCCTGCTGACATCATATCTCGAGTACTGGATGATGTGCGGACCACGCTCAACCAACGATGGCAAGGTAACAATGTGCAACTTGTGACTGAAACATGTATTATGAAAAGGTAAAACATATAGGTATGGGTAGGTATGCGAATGTCTATTAGATACAATTTAAACTTTAATTTATTTATTGTTGTCTTGCAGGTTACGAGGCAATTCCCCTTGGGTCACTAACGACAGGATTAGTTTCACCATCTAGTGATGTAGACTTCTACATAAAATTACCAAATTTTAACATGTCTGCTGGTTTATACGTGTTACAAGAATCATTAAAATTGTTCAAGAAACAACCAGAACTGTATACACACTTCATATACTTCAACCGACTTAATTTTACGTCACTTCAATTTTTCCACATTCCCGCACATCGTAAAGTAGACCTGCTGTTTGAGTTTGGTGAGATGGCCGTCGCAAACAGCAAACTTATCAAATACTACTTTAATTTAGATGAAAGGAACCTTCTTTTGGGACAGTTTCTGAAATTTTGGTTCCGAATCCAGAGACGGAATGGCCATCGCCGACCAAGAGATTATGTATTGTATTTGTTCATAATATTTTATTTACAACAAAAGAACATGGCGCCTCCTGTTTATTTGTTGCAAAAACATTCAAAAAGCCACTTTATCCACGACTGGGACGTGGGCTTCAACGAGCTGTCGTACAGATCAACGAATACGGAGAACCTGCATCAACTGGTGGGCGGATTCTTCAAATACTACAGCGAATTTAACTATGAAGAATATATCATAGCGCCTTTCACTGGACGCCCAATTAATAAAAGTGCTTTTCTGAATATCGAAGATTTTCCTAAAGAATATTCTTTATATAACAAAAATTTGAAACACACGTTGCAGCACAAGATTAAAAACGAGTTTGACGTAAGCACCGCTGTATGCGTTCAAGACCCGTTCATTCACTCTTTGAACGAGATGGAACGACTTGTCCATCATAAAGAAACCGAGACGTTTAAAAATTTTATGAAGTCAGTCGCTACAATGTTTGAGGATCTGCCTAGTGATAGTATCCTCAGAGCTATCCTTGTGATGGATCAACACAAAGAAACTACTACTGTGGATGGAATAAATGAACAAGACTGCATCGATGTATAGCAAGTAGGTAGGTAGGTAGGTAATTAGCAGAAACTTATTAGTAATTTTGCGATAACTACATAGGTACGTTATCAGTGGTAGGTAGATAGTAGGTACAATATCTAGATCCAATCCAATCAGTAAACGAAATGAAATTGATGAAAAGGGATGATGTGTGTAAATAAGTTATTGCTTAAATCTAAATTGTAAAGTTCAATAAAGGCTGTATGTATCAAACTTACCTTTTTATATTATACCATGCTTACTTGATATAAAGTGATGAAACATTCTGTCTCCACACGGTTATCGTAGAGTCGACCGCGGTCTTGCCTCTAGCAGCGTGCCCTCGCTTATCTTTCCCCCATCCTGTATTCAATGCCGCATAATTCAACGCAGTCGCGTCCTTCGTTATTTTTCTGCCTCCCAATTTGAAAATACTTTCCAAAATATATGCTGGAATAAATATCATTCTGAAATAACGTAGGAACCTACCAGTTGGCATGACTGGCATGGAGGTAAATAAACGACTAGACTACCTACTTAAATTCGAACAAAAAATTAGTCTACATACAGTAACTAGTCCACTGCTGGACATAGGTAACATATTTAGAGAGACTCCAGGCACAGCCTTTCTATTGCTCGTTGAACTATGTGGACCTGCTTCACCGCGAGTGTCCACGTTGCGGCTCCATGTCCTACATGTATAGAAGTAGAATGCACTGATTGAACACCTTAGTATTTATTTTACGCTTTGTGAAATAAGCGACGACAGGACACAATGTAGTTTCCAATCTTTTCTCCTTCTTTTATCCTCCAGTAGTTAATACAGAAAATAATTCGTCAATTAGATATGTTCAAGTTCTTAAAGGATCTGCTTCTTCTGAATATGCTACATATAATCATTCAGTCAGGCCCTTATGTAAATCGCAGTTCTCTATTATCAATAGGAAATTCTCTTCAAAATGTTTTATATAAATACACGTACCTAGTTATTTTCTTTATTAATAATTAGTGATTAATTCGCACTCTTCTTCTCTTTAGAAATAAGATAAACCTACAACTCTTTCGCTAAAACCTGCATTAACATCAGCCTAAGTATTGTTTATGTATAGCTGTGGGATACCTGCCACTCTACTAGCCATAAATTAGGTCTAGGTATTTTTATTTATTTTATTTTATTAATTTTAGGAAAACTTACAGCTAATACATTTTTATATCTAGTACAATGTGTAAGCGATGGCCAATTACAAGCTTCCACTAACGATTAATGTGAGTAGCATTAACAAATACGCGAAAACAGCGACGTAAGAGATACGCAAATGAATTATCTCACGCTCAAAAAAATACAACAATAAAGAGAATAAAAAAAAATTAAATTAAGTTTCTACATCGAAAAAACAATTGTTCAAACTTTGCTTTACTTCCTTAACACTACTAGTAAATAAATCTAAATCGACATCCTGACACACCAAATTAAAAGTACGACAAGCTCTTATCACGTACGAGTTCTGTCTGTAGATAGTTCTGCCCTGAGGCACATGGAGAAGACGTGGTCTACGAAAGAATGCACTCGGTACACGAAGCCCGATCTTGCCAACCAACTCACGGACGTCAGTAGATCCGTTCATAACGCTAAATAAGAAAGCGAGATCTGCAATTTTTCTTCGCTCTTGTAGAGGCAGAATATGATTTTTTTTACACCGACTTATATAATTAGGGAGATAGGTATTTGAGCGATATTGAGTATACCTTAGAAATCGCCTTTGTATACCTTCAAGCCGATTAATGTATACATTATAATTTGGATTCCAAACCTGAGAAGCATATTCAAGGTGACTACGGACAAACGCACAATACAGAATTTTCATTGTTTTAACATTCTTAAAATCAGAAGAGACCCTAAAAATAAAACCCAAGGCTCTAGAAGCCTGGTTGACGATGTTATTAATATGTGCATCAAACAGAAGCTTAGAGTCAAAAGTAACTCCAAGATCCCTGATGACACTCACTCTGGCTACCAAGGCATTCGAAAGCCTATAATCGAAATTAATGGGATTTGGCTTACGTGTAAATGTACATACATAGCATTTGGATACGTTTAAATCCAACCTATTTGTGACGCAGTATTCATGGAACCGGTCCAGATCATCCTGTAATAGGCGTGCATCCTCAACAGTTGACACTGGAGCCAAAATCTTCATATCATCCGCATACAATAAGACTTTAGAGTTAAGGAAACAAGAGGCAACGTCATTAATAAAAATATTAAATAAGAGAGGTCCCAACAAGGATCCCTGGGGAACTCCCGACGGAATGAACATCGTTCTCGACGTATACCCATTGAGAACCACCGTCTGGCACCTATTCTCAACATACGACGAGAACCATCTAAACAAATTACCCCTCACACCAACCAACAAGAGTTTACGCATAAGTAGCACGTGATCAATTCGATCAAAACATTTGCTATATATGCTATGTATCAGGTAGGTTTAGGTATAAGTACAAGTAAAATAAGTTTCTTCCGAAAAATTTATAATATTTACATTAGTCATGGCTGTAAGTGTGTAGTTAACGCATCATTAGATGGTACTTCGATGCTGTCATGTTCATCTATTCCATCAACGGTAGCGTTATTGTAGTTGATATTTGTTTCTTTGTGTTGATCCGTAACGAGGATAGCTCTGAAGATGCTGTCACTAGGCATCTGCCTAGTGACAGCATCCTCAGAGCTAGTCGCTACAATGTTTGAGGATCTCCTCAAACATTGTAGCGACTGACTTCATCAGATTTTTAAACTTTCTCACCGTTTTATGTGACAGCAGCTCTCCAATGTTTAAATCATGCGTGAATACGTCTTGAATGCATGCATCAGTGCTCACGTTCAAATCATTTTGTACCTTAAGCTGTGATATGCGTTTCAATGTGCTGTTATATAAAGTATATTCTTTAGGGAAATTGTCGATATCTTTAAAAGCACTCTTCGGAATGGGACGTCCAGTAAAAGGCGCTACGATATATTCTTCAAAGTTAAATTCGCTGTTGTATTTGAAGAATCCGCCCAGCATTTGATGTAGATTCTCTGTATTTGTTGAACTGTATGGCAGCTCGTTGAAACCCATGTCCCAGTCGTCAATAAAGTTACTTTTCGAATCTACTTGTAACACATAGCCAGGAGGCGCCATGTTCTTTTGTTGCAAATAAAATATTGTTAACAAATACAATCCATAATTTGGTAGGAAGCTTGTTCCGTGTCTAATCACTCTGTGGACTTTGAACCAGTATTTCAGAAAGCCTCCCAAAGGCAGAAACCTTTTATCTAATGGAAGTAGTATTAACAAGTTGGCTGTTTGACACGCCGTAATCACCAGTATGAGATTCGAGCTCAACCTTTTTCTGCGGGGGAATGTGGAATGTAGAAAAATGAAGAAACATAACCAACGTTATGCCTGTATTTTAGTGGTGAATTTTGCTAAACAACTTTTTTGTTTCTTGTAACACATTTAGACGTGCTGAGGCATTAAAGTTTGGTAAATGTACAGACGCCAGCAGGTCAACCTACCCGAAACTGTCAGATTTTCCCAATCAACCTTGAACCTTATGTTTTAGCAATAAAGTCGAAAATCTATTAAAGAAATCTGACAGATTGTAGTAACTTGATGTGCTGGCGTCCGTACGACGAGGTCCACATCACTTAATATTGTACCTAGCCCTGTAGCTAGTGACCCACAGACGATAAGCTCATTACCTGCAAACAACAATAAATAAATTAAAGTTTAAATTAAAATATAAAAAATATATATATCATTAACAGACATTTTGTGAGAGTAACATGTGTGTGTTCTGAGAGTAACGTGTGAGTATTGTGAGAGTAACATGTGTGTTGTGAGAGTAACATGTGTGTGTTGCGAGAGTAACGTGTGTGTGTGTTGTGAGACAACTTATGGTCAAGTTGTATTGTTTATTATTAAAACCACTTGAGTGAGTGTTCCCTCGCCAGCCCTCTAGTATCTGTGGTTATGGCGCCTCAGGCGCGTTCCATTACACACATTGTTACATCTATCCCTTTTTACACAAAACAAAAAAAATATTTAAAAAAAATAAGAATAATACACTGTTTGTCCCGTACAATTTTATATCCACTGAATCATCACACTCAGCCGCTGTTAATCAGCAGATTATTGAGATCGTACATAATATGAGGTCCTGGTGTACACACATCCTTCTTTAGTATCCAAGACATCATATGATCTGAAATTATTATTTTTGACAATTTTTCCTTTTAGCCATTTATTACTTTTAGGTTCTTTTTTGAACCACACCTCTTGTCCTATTCTAAAGTTATCTTTGTTTCTTACATTTTCATTATATTTTTTCTCATTTCTTACTTTAACTTTTTTAAATTGTATCTTTACATTTGTATTTAATTTTTGTTTCAAGTATTGGTGAGTAACTGGTAATTTGGTCCTTAAATTTCTATTCATCATCAGTTGTGCAGGGGACAAGTTTGTTCCACAGACTGGTGATGCTCTATACTGAAGCAATGCTAATCTAATGTCTGTGTTATCCTCACTGCATTTTGTTAGCATTTTCTTTGCAATTTGGACACCTCTTTCAGCCATCCCATTGGACTGTGGGTATCTAGGACTTGAGAAGTTAAATTTGAAACCCCATTGTGATGCAAACTCGTTGCATTCTCTGGAATCGAATGGTACATGATCAGACACAATCTCTGATGGCACCCCAAACTGTGAGAAAATTTCTGTTAGACTATTTATTACATTACTCAAACTCAAACTCAAACTCAAATCATTTATTTCAATTAAACCTTGTACAGGCACTTTTGAATTGTCAAAATTAAATAGTCTGTCAGTTAGTCAGAAAGTTGAAGCTAGTTGCCCCATGGACGTAATATATAGAAGTAACTCTATATATTACGTCCATGAGTTGCCCATTCCAAAGCGTAGATCTCTATGGAGAAGAACGGGCAAGAAACTCCATGGACACTCTTTTAAATCAAGATATTACAAAATCCTGGGTACATTATTCTTGTTGCTTCTATATGTGAGAACAATGTAAAAAAGACAGAAATGAAGAAACAATTCAAGACATAAGATTAAAAATAAGCCTTGGCAGTTAAGAGATGACCAGTCTCAACCGACGGCGCCCGTTCACGAACATGACGCGTGGATCAGCACCATCCAGCTCAACCATTTTGTAGGGAACCGAATGATCCAACACACGCGCCACCATCGGTGAGACATTTAAGTGAGCATGACACGTTCTCAACTGCCATGCTATTTCAAGTCAACATCAAAAAATCATAATAAACGGAAACATGGTTCTTACATTTACAAAATTAAAAAAAATGCTTCTAAATTATACAAAACTACAGTTTGCAATTTAAGAGGTAAATAGAATTTTATTACCTACCAAACAGGAAGAGATATTTAATATTGAAGTATTCAACAATTAAAACTTGATTGAATAAATTAAAAAAAGTTATGTTCGTAATGTCAGAAACACAAAAAAAAAGAAAAAGGGAAGCACCTCTTCCAAATATTGAAATTAACTACAAAGATAGTCTTACAATCTTCAGCAGCTCCAACAATACTTTCAAGTGTCAATCAATTAGTTGTGGTTGTGGAGCAGGACCAGCATTGAGCCAGGCATTTTTATCAGCGATGTAATCCCCTAACTTATAATATGCCTGACTGCATAGTGTGCGTTTTATACAAGACTTGAATTTTGTCTCATTCAGTTGAAGAATGTGGGGAGGTATTTTATTATAACATTTTAAACAGTACCCCATAAAAGATGAATCTACTTTAGCCAGTCTGAAACCTGGTTGAACTAATAGGTCCCTATTTCTAGTACTATAATTATGTCTTTCACCTCTTTTACTAAAAAGATGTAAGTTTTTCCTTACATACATGATGTTTTCGTAGATATATTGACAAGGCACCGTCATGATGTTAATTTCCTTAAACAGTTCCCTTAGAGAATCGCGCCTGCGGAGATTATATATAGCTCTGATGGCTCTTTTCTGCAGAATAAAAATAGAATCGATGTCTGCAGCCCGTCCCCAAAGTAAAATACCGTAAGACATGATACTATGAAAGTAACTAAAATAGACTAGTCTCGCGGTATCTACATCAGTAAATTGACGGATTTTTCTGACAGCATAAGCTGCTGAACTTAGCCGTCCTGCAAGAGATGTTAAATGAGGACCCCATTGTAGCCTTGAGTCGAGCGTGATCCCCAGGAAAACAGTTTTATCGACGAATTCCAGTTTCTCTTGATTCAATATTATCTCACAATCACTACTCTTGACATTTGGTAAAGAAAATCTTATGCACTTAGTTTTATTTCCATTTAATACTAAATTATTAGCAGTGAACCAATTTTGAACCTGCAGTAGGGCATTATTTACGTCGTCAAAATTTGTAGCACGTCTATTTACCTTAAAAATTAAGGAAGTGTCATCAGCAAATAACACCATTTGTGGTTGATTTTTTAATAAATGGAGTAGATCATTAATATACACTAAAAAGAGGAAAGGACCCAATATTGAGCCTTGTGGCACACCGATTTTTACTATTAAACCAAGTGAATTGACACCATTTATTTGAACTTGTTGTTGATTTACTTGTTTGTTGTTGATTTATTTATTACTTGCTGATTTACTTGTTATGAATTTTACATCTAACCATTTAGTTGTATAATCATAAATAACTAAATAACTCTTTTTTTTTAAATCCATAATATCTATTCCTATTTTAGAGAATGGTAAGTCTGGTATCATGTGACATTAATGGCTCTTTTATGTTGTTATTTTGATAAGTTTGACAAATGAAGCATTTTCTAACGTATTCTTCAATATGTTCATCTATCTTTGGCCAATAATATAAGTTACGAGCAGTTTGTTTCATTTTAGTAATGCCTAAATGTCCTTCATGTAATTTTTTTATTATTGTCATTCTCATATTTTTTGGTATTATCAATCTGTTATTCATGAATATTAAATTATTATCAACTGTGATGTCCTGTCTGAATTTAAAGTAATATTTAATAGCATCTGGTACTTTGATTACTTTTTCTGGCCATCCATTTTTTACCCTTTCTGCTAATTGTACTAATTCCTCATCCTTCAATGTGTCCATTATTATTTCTTGTTTTTGTTCCTGAGTACACTGTAAATAGGAAGATAAACCTATACAATGCACTACTTCAAACATGTACGAGTCATCATTATCAGTTTCCTCAAGAAAAGATCGAGACAACAAATCCGCAACATACATTAGTTTCCCTTTTAAATATTTAAATTCGAGATTATATTTTAATAATTTTAACTTCAGTCTCTGTAGCCGTGTTGATGGTATTTCATGAATTCCCTTTTTTAATAATGTCTCCAACGGTTTGTGATCATTTAGAACGGTACATTTTCTGCCATAGATGTAATAATGGAATTTTTTCGTTGACCATACAACGCTCAATAATTCCTTTTCTATCTGTGAAAAATTTTTTTTCCGCCGAGGTTAAACTTCTTGATGCATAGCTTACTGGCTTGCCTTCCTGCATTAAGCAACATCCTAAACCATCCTTGGATGCATCACACTGAATCGTTATCTCTAACTTGCTATTAAAATTTTGTAATACTATTATATTATTATTATTATTATTTTTTATAGTACTAAATGCAATTTCATGAACTTGTGTCCATAACCATTCAATATCTTTTTTGAGTAGCGATTGCAATGGTGCTGCCATGTTTGCCAATCCTGGTACAAACCTACGCAAGTAATTAATCATTCCTAATATTATTTGTAATTCTTTTCTATTTTTCGGACTTTTTAACTCAAGAATGGCTTTTATTCGATCTGAATCTATTTTCATTCCATTTTTAGAAAAAATGTGACCAAAGTATTTTACCTCTTCAAGTTTATACTGAAATTTACTTTTATTGAATTTGACATTACAATTCTTAGCACGTTCTAAAACTTGGATTGATATTTTATCATGTTCCTCATCACTGTTAGCACATATTAGTAAATCATCACAGTATATTACAACCCCTGGGATATCTCCAAAGGCTTTCTCACTATATTTTTGAAATATTTCTGGAGCTATGGATAGACCAAATGGCAACCGTAAGAATCTATAGCAACCAAATGGACTACTAAATGTACAGAGCTTTTTTGATTCTTCTGTCAATTTAATATTATAAAAACCATCAGACAGGTCAAGTACTGTAAATACTGATTTATTACATAGCTTAGTTAATATTTCTTCTAGTGTTGGAATCAAATGATAATTTCTTCTTAGTACCTTATTAAGTTCTTTAGGATCAAGACATAACCTCAAACTTTTATCTACTTTCTCTATTATAACAAGATTGCTTACAAAGCTATCAGGCTGATCAACTTTCTCAATAATCTGCTGATTCTCCAAGTTCCTCAGCTTTGCAGCAAGCCTCTCCCGCAGAGCATGAGGGACTCTTCTCGGTGGTCTTACTACTGGTATGGCTCCGGGCTGAGTGTGTAGCTCCAGCGGAGTTTCAAACTGTCCGACACCCTGAAACAGTTCACCATATTTCTTAATAATCATGTCTTTACTTTTAATGCTATTAACACTTCTTAAAATTTTTAAATCTCTTAGTGAGCTTAAGCCCAGGATTGGTTTTACATTTTCCTTAATTATTACAAACTCCGTGTCATACATTTTCCCACTTTTATTATATGTCTTTAATACAGTTTTACCTAATGGAAATAAATGTGTTCCTCCAAAAGCCTCTAATACTACATTTGTCTCAGACCATTTAGGCGTGTCATCATCAACAATTTTCTTTAAATCTCTTACTGACAAGACATTCACTTGAGCCCCAGTATCACATTTAAAATCCACATTCTTATTTTCTATTCTTAATGTTAGAATCCACTCATTATTTCTAATGTTATTATAAGAACCAATGCTATGACACACTTTTACTAGTCACAAATTGTGTACATTATTTTCTTCCTCCCCATTGCTATCACTGTTAAGCACCCTGATTTCATTTATTAATTTACACCCTTTATTAAAATGATTTGGCTTTTGACAATTTGAGCAAATTTTCCCATAAGCTGGACAATTTCTTGGCCCATGCCGTGTTCCACATTTTTTACAATTGTAGGAATCTTTAGAATCCTTGTTTGAAGCATACTTAACTTTAGTACCCGCTGATTGCTGGACATCAGTGGCCGCTGTGCTCCGGACAATATCCACCACCGTTGTCTGCTGATGCATCATCTTACTGTGATTATTTGACAATTCTGAAGCCCTGCACATGTCCACTGCTGTTTGTAGTGTTAGTTTATTGATTTCTAGAAATTTTCTCTGCAATTTCTGATCTTGAACACCTAATACAATCCGGTCTCTGATCATTCTTACTTCTTGTTCTTTGTAATTGCAATTTTTTGCCAGTTTTCTTATTTCAGTGTAGAACAAATCAAAACTCTCACCTTCTTCCTGATTTCGTTTATGAAAGCTATAAGTACTTATAAGTTCGTTCTGCTTCGGCTCAAAATAATCATCTAACAGTTTTATGATTTGTTCGTATTTAGTTGATTCCTCCGTCTTTAGCACATTAAAGTAAAGCTCCTGTACTTCGTGACCCACGCTATTAAGGAAAATGGCCGCCTTCCGTGCCTCTGAAATTCTATCGAATCCAGCCGCCGTCAGGAATATGCTAAATTGCTGTTTAAATCTTACCCATTTAGGTAGCAGATCTCCTGAGTCTAGCCGTATGGGCTCCGGCATTCTGTATTCAACCCCTGCCATTGTTTCTTGTTCTTCAACCGGCGGCGGCGGCGTCTCGGTTGTCATAACTTGCCAAAGCAAACTTTTATATTATTTATTTTTCTTACTATGGTTCTTCCGTCGGCTGCGCCATGTATTGTTTATTATTAAAACCACTTGAGTGAGTGTTCCCTCGCCAGCCCTCTAGTATCTGTGGTTATGGCGCCTCAGGCGCGTTCCATTACACACATTGTTACACAAGTTACTCTTAGCTAGGCGACACGCGCCACGCCTCCATGCCAATCCCTCGATATCCTTGGTGCTAGTCACCATAGACTCATTTAAAGGAATTGTTTTGTGAATATCCACTTCTAAAGCAGTAATTCCTTGTTGTCTAATGGGTAGCTTGATTTAGTCGCTAGTGCGGACTATTTATTATTTGAGCCAGTACTACTCGTGGGGACAAAAATGGAAAGAATAAACACAAAAAAAAAAAAACAAAAAAAACAGAAGAGGTGAAAAGTGATGCAGGGTCGGAGTCCGACGCCGCATCTGGAGGCGCAAGCACGGGAGGCTCCTAGGGAGCCCCTGTCGTGCCAAGGAGGTGGCCGCTGCGAAGAAGTTCAGCAAGCGGCCAAGGTCAGAGGACAGCCAGGGGTCGTCCTCCGACGGGGAGCTGGCCTCGGCTCGGAAGATCCCCACCGGGCGGGGTGGAGTCCGAGAGCGAGGCAAGGGGAGGGGGCTCACTGCTCGTGAGGCGGCAGAGAGAGCAGAGGAGCTTACAAAGGAGGGGGGGGGACCCCACAAAGGAGGGGGGGACCGGTCGCGCGGTCGCTTTGGGGCCCTCAAGCGACGAGGCGGGTGCGGTTAGTGGCCCCGATGCGGACCGCAAGCTAAGGTTTGCGGAGGTCGTGGAGGCCGCGATCCGGGACGTGTCCCTGAAGAAGATACAATCTTCTAAGAACAGGGCCATAGTCTCGGCGACGCACAGACGGGTATTTGACCCTAAAACGTGGCCAAAACTATTTAACAATATTTTTTGAATATTTCGGTGCTTACATAGCCTAATTTATTGAAAAACCGGGCAAGAGCGATTCGGACTCGCGCACCGAGGGTTCCGTACCATCATAATTATGTTTTTAAATTTTCACCGGCGAGCTACTTACTAGATCTCGTTCAAACCAATTTTCGGTGGAAGTTTACATGGTAATGTACATCATATATTTTTTTTAGTTTTATCATTCTCTTATTTTAGAAGTTACAGGGGGGGGGACACATTTTACCACTTTGGAAGTGTCTCTCGCGCAAACTGTTCAGTTTAGAAAAAAATTATATTAGAAACCTCAATATCATTTTTGAAGACCTATCCATAGATACCCCACACGTATGGTTTTGATGAAAATTTTTTTTTTTAGTTTCAGTTCTAAGTATGGGAACCCCCAAAATTTATTGTTTTTTTTATAGTTTTTTGTGAAAATCTTAATGCGGTTCAGAGAATACATCTACTTACCAAATTTCAACAGTATAGTTCTTATAGTTTCGAAAAAAAGTGGCTGTGACATACGGACGGACACAGACAGACAGACATGACGAATCCATAAGGATTCCGTTTTTGCCATTTGGCTACGGAACCCTAAAAATCATGATTCAAAACCTAGTTGATGGCAAAATATCAATTGGAAAGGAATCTAGGTGTTCGAGAAAAGGTAAAGAAAAAATATGACACATTCTTACATTTTATTAGACATTAAAAACCAACTATAAAACGGCGTGGGGCTTTCACGAAGATTCTCAGTTTTTCTGCGTTTGCTTCGTTCAGACAAATCGCCAAAGTTTTTTTCTAGGCGCCCTGCATTACCGCTAGAAAGTCTTTTCCGAGGTATTTCAAGAGTGCCTTGAAGCCATTGTTCATTGTTATTTAAAATTTTATGTTTAGTCCTGTTTGCTGCTTGCCATCTTGACTTAAAATCATGCTTGAATGTCGCAAATTTACGACGAAAAACTTCTTTTTCTTCGTCATCAAAAGAAGTGTCATTAATTAACTCTCCTTCAACTTCATCAAGTTTTTTAACCGTAAATCCATCAAAATGGTTAAGGATCATGTTGTAAATATCCATTCGCGTCAACACTCGAGCCCCTGACGTTCCTAGAACAATTAAAATCCAAAAATATAATCACAACCGCAAAACAAAGTTTGTTTTATAGAGATCTTAACACATAAATATAAGGGAAATCCATATAAGAGGCAAAAAGTGGCAATTTTTCTTTCTATATAATATATTACAAATATATGTCCTACTAAACCTTATACTAGATATAATCCGATAATGCCCGATTATCTTACTTTTAGCCTTTTCTAAATTTGATTGCGAGAATGATTAGGTGAAAAATAATGCAGTTATCCAAAAACACTATAACTCTATATAAAAACAAATTATTTTAGAAAATACAATATATTTGAATAATACATACCTGGTTCTGCAATATCCATGTTGAAAATCTTCGGTGGAAACAGAATTTATCAATTTTATCAATTGATGAAAACTAAAAACTTTTCAAACACTCACTACAAAAATAAACGTGCAACCAACAGCGCAGTCGAAACTCGTCTGACTAGGTGTGTTCTGACAAGAATCAGGTAAAAAAGATGACCGCCCATTGTTCCTTAATCCTTTGGGTATAGGCAGGTAAGGCTAATTTCTAGGAAACGGCACCTTTTTGAAATTGAATTTTGGCCGCGTTTTAGGGCCAAATACCCGTCTGTGCGACGGCCTCCATGGGGCTTCACCAAGAGGAGAACGAGAGGCTCCAAGCGGACCTGACCGGCCTGAGGGCCTCAATACTCATTACTCAAAGTATTGAGTACGACTAAGGTTCAGGCAGGCCCTTCAATCGTTCAGTTCACTATTATCAAAAGTAAATTCTTTTATACATATAAATAGGTACACGTACTTACCTAGTTATCTTCTTTATTAATAATTTATGATTAACTTGCACTCTCTTCTCTCTTGAAATAAGATAAACCCAAACGGGGACCGTCATCGTCACGAGAAGCTATAACTTTTGTAAATAAAGACCTTCCCCTAAGTAACGTAGCGATAATTCAATCAAGTCAAAGTAATAGGTACCTACGAAACTAACGAGAATTTCACTTGGTCGGGTTATATTTTAGCGATACAAATCGATATCGTCTGATGTTTTGTGGTAGTGGAACGCGTGTGGCTCATGGAACGTAAACATTTGGGCCGCCATTTTGGAGTAAGTTCACGCTGACGCAACATTGAGAATGCTGCAGAATCCTCGGAATCGTCTGACGACAGTAATTAGATGTGTATGTTAACATAATTATATCCCTTTAAAAAAATAAAAATCATTACAAAACTGTTTTTTTATAGCCTGAATAGCTTCTCGTGACGCGGACTTTACAACTCTTTTGCAAAAACCTGCATTAACATCAGCCTAAGTATTGTTTATGTATAGCTGTGGGATACCTGCCACTCTACTAGCCATAAATTAGGTAAAGGTTTAAGGTAGGTTTAGGTATAAGTACAAGTAAAATAAGTTTCTTCGGAAAAATGTATAATATTTACTTACACTAGTCATGACTGTATGTAGTTAACGCAACGTTAGATGGTACTTCATTGCAGTCTTGTCCATTTATTCCATCCACGGTAGCATTATTGTAGTTGATAACTGTTTCTTTGTGTTGATCCGTAACGAGGATAGCTCTGAGGATGCTATCACTAGGCAGATTCTCAAACATTGTAGCGACTGACTTCATCAGATTTTTAAACTTTGTCGCCCGTTCATGTGACAGCAGCTGTCCAGAGTTTAAATCATGCGTGAATACGTCTTGAATGCATAAATCAGTGCTCATGTTCAAATAATTTTGTATCTTAAGCTGCGATATGCGCTTCAATGTTTTGTTATATAAAGTATATTCTTTAGGGAAATGGTCGATATCTTTAAAAGCATTCCTCGGAATGGGACGTCCAGTAAACGGCGCTACGATATATTCTTCAAAGTTAAATTCGCTGTAGTATTTGAAGAATCCGCCCAGCAGTTGATGTAGATTCTCTGTATTTGTTGAACTGTATGGCAACTCGTTGAAACCTAAGTCCCAGTCGCCAATAAAGTTACTTTTCGAATCTACTTGTAACACATATCCAGGAGGCGCCATGGTCTTTTGTTGCAAATAAAATATTGTTAACAAATACAATCAATAATTTGGTAAGAAGCCTGGGGTGTGGATTTTGAACCAGTATTTCAGAAAGCCTCCCAAAGGCAGAAACCTTTTATCTAACTGGAAGTAGTATTTAATAAGTTGGCTGTTTGCCACGCCGTAGTCACCCACTTGAAATTCGATTTCAACAATTTTCTGCGAGGGAATGTGGAAACATGAGAAAAATGTAGCATTAAAACCACGAACGTTATCCCTATAAAGTAGTCGTGAATACAGTTCAGGTTGTTTGCTGAACAAATTTTTTGTTTCTTGTAACACGTATAAACCTGCTGAGGCATTAAAGTCCGGTAAATTTACGATGAGATCCACATCACTTAATATTGTACCTAGCCCTGTAGCTAGTGACCCACAGACGATAAGCTCATAACCTGCAAACAACAATAAATAAATTAAAATTTTAATTAAAATTTTCGCAGGCCTGTATGTTATATTTATGTTTTAAATTTCTATATGTTTCAGTCACATATTGTATTAAGGACGCGATAGAGCGAAATAAAGGCTTCAAGGCCTTTGCTAGCCCAGCTTACGAAACTGAAAACCGATGATGGCAGGATCGTATCCGCCAAACCTGAGCTGTTGGGAGAGATCGAGAGGTTCTATGGACAGTTATATAACACGTCAACAAGTAACCCCGTTACGAATCTGGCAAACGACCCAAGAGCTAGATTGACCCGGCACTATACCGAAGACATCCCGGACGTCAGCCTGTACGAGATTAGGATGGCTCTGAAGAAAAACAACTAGGCGCCGGCTGATGACGGAATTACGGCCGAGCTCCTGAAGGCCGGCGGAAAACCCGTACTTAAGGCTCTTCAGAAGCTGTTTGGTTCCGTCATACTCGAGGGTAAAACACTACAGGCATGGAACAGAGGTGTGGTGATACTTTTGTTTAAGAAGGGCGACAATGCCCTTTTTAAGAATGATAGGCCCATCTCACTTCTGAGCCATGTCTACAAGCAGTTTTCGAGAGTCATCACGAACCGTCTCACGCGCAGGTTTGACGACTTCCAGCCTCCCGAACAAGCCGGATTCCGTAAGGCTTTAGCACCGTAGACCACATACATACGCTGCGACAGGTTATACAGAAGACCGAAGAGTATAACCTGCCTCTCTGCTTAGCGTTTGTGGACTACGAGAAAGCCTTTGATTCGATCGAGACATGGGCTGTACTGCAGTCTCTTCAACGATGCCAGATCGACTATCGGTACATCGAGGTGCTGAAGTGTCTGTACGAAAACGCTACTATGTCAGTCCGACTCCAGGATCAGACCTCGAAACCTATCCCTCTGCAGCGAGGTGTGAGACAGGGAGACGTTATCTCTCCGAAACTGTTCACCGCAGCACTGGAGGACGTCTTCAAGGTTCTGGACTGGAAAGGGGCTGGCATTAACATTAATGGCGAGTACATAACTCACCTTCGGTTTGCCGACGATATCGTAGTCATGGCTGAGACTATGGAGGACCTCAGTAGAGCCTCCGAAAGAGTGGGTCTTAAAATGAACATGGACAAAACGAAGGTCATGTCAAATCCCCATGTAACACCCACTCTCATAAAGATCGGAGACGCTACACTCGAAGTCGTGGACGAGTATGTTTACCTGGGACAAACTGTCCAGTTAGGTAGGTCTAACTTCGAGAAAGAGGTCAATCGTCGAATCCGACTCGGCTGGGCAGCGTTCGGGAAGCTAAGCAATATCTTCTTGTCTCATATACCGCAGTGTCTCAAGACGAAAGTCTTTGACCAGTGCGTGTTGCCACTGATAACTTATGGCACTGAAACGTGGTCGCTCACAATGGGCCTTATAAGAAGGCTAAAAGTCACCCAAAGGGCAATGGAGAGAGCTATGCTTGGAGTTTCCCTGCGTGATCGAATCAGGAATGAGTAGATCCGCAGGAGAACCAAGGTAACCTACAAAGCCCGAAGAATTGCCAAACTTAAGTGGCAGTGGGCAGGGCACATTGCTCGCAGAACAGATGGCCGATGGGGCCGAAAGATTCTGGAGTGGCGACCGCGTACCGGAAGACGTAGCGTTGGAAGGCCTCCCACAAGGTGGTCCGACGATCTCGTGAAGGCCGCAGGAACCCGTTGGATGCGAGAAACGCAGAACCGGTCGAAGTGGAGGTGCTTGGGGGAGGCCTATGTCTAGCAGTGGACGTCTTTTGGCTGAAATGGTGAATGATGATGATTGCATATTGTAATTCACCTTGCCATCGTTGGTTCAGCGTGGTCCGCACATCGTCCAGCACTCGAGATATCATGTTGTTAGCAGGATCTTGCTCGGACAACATCTGCTTGTGCAGTATGTGCTGCAACTGGGAGTCGAAGTCTCCCGACAGACACAGCGGCGCGCACAGCATCCCGCTCCAAGCGTGTGCCAACACTGTCGCCGTTATCACTTCCAAAAGAAAATATATCATTAACAGACATTTTGTGAGAGCAACGTGTGTGTGTTGTGAGAGTAACGTGTGTGTAGTGAGTTTTGTGTGAGATTAATAATGCAATTAATGCGAATGCAACACACAGAGAAAACTTTTATGTATTTATAACAGTGTCTCTCCCGCGCAAGCCCAAGTTCTGAACGAAGGACAGTGCTTATGTCCGCGACCGTCAAGTATATTGTAATATGTATTTGCAAAGTATGTACTCAAACCCGACTCAAATAGCAAGTACCTACTTACCTCGTGAATTATACATGTTTCGTGCAGCCATACTTTGATGACTTATTAAGCACCACTAAGACAGTGAAAAAAATTGTGGAAAGTGTATACTTATATAGTTAAATGTACAATGTGCGTGTAATTTGCGTACACGTACCTATATATAGAGGAGAGTGGGATAAAAACGAACAGTTAGTCATAAGTAATATTTATATTTTAGATTTTCATGCATAATATATAAGGGTCATATTCAAAATAATTGTAAGTTACGGATAGGAAACAGATATGAATATTATTTGATTGTAACAGAAAAATAACAGAAAGGAATTATTAGGGCAAGTTTAAATAGCACACGTTTATAACAGGCTACGAGTGCGAAGTCGGTGTGGGTCACTAGGTGGGTACATAATGAAATAACATTTTGGTGATCGTATTTTAGTTGGTATAATTGCCATAAATTCATCATCATCATTGCCATAATGCCTTATCTCCGAAACTACCGAGCCTAAAATTTTTATATTAATATTAAGGCAAAAGGATTCTAATGATTAGAATTATGTAAAGCCATATTTGTTACGGTCGTGAATCATATTTTAATCAACATACAACTTTACACTGACCTGTAAATTTCAAAAAACCTGAGTCAATTTGAATTTCGCGGGCTACCTTGGCGCATCCCCCTTAACTGATACTGAGACGGCCGACAAGAGGCTGGGTACGCCTCGGCGAGGCTGCGCGGTTAGTATAAAAGGCTCAAGCAGTGAGGACTGAGGATACGCAGTAAAACATGCACACACAGACAATACATGGCACAGCAATGCAATACATGGCACAATATACGCAAACTTTACATACTTCAAATAAATTTAAGTAAGTAAAAAAAAATGTTTTGGCTAACCTGCGGTGCACTAAGTACCTATTAATATTTTATTTTCATTAATTCATACATGAGACAATGTGAATAACGCCTAATCATTCATATCTGTTACGTAACGGAAAAAAGTGACAGATAAAATAACGTATATGAATTAATTGCACGTGTCTATCCTACAACTCTATTTATTTCCACACCAATTCACATGATTATACGAATATTTTATAGTTATAACAAATATCACAATACAGCCCTTTCCTAGTATGAGTAATAAAACAGTAAGTACTTACCGCTACTGTAAACGACTCACATTGAATATTTACTTTTAAAAGTCTAATTTTCTTCGACAACGAAACGAGCTAAAAACTATATTGAACAAAATGGCAAAGCGTTTATTCTTACGCGTCGTGTAGTAACAGCTAGTGAACTAATTTTGCCAGTATTTCAAATTTCTTTATTGCCATAGAAATAACGTTAAAATAGCATAACAGAGAAGAATAACAGATATGTGCAAAATCAGGACACTCATTAATAAATTAAATTTGGAGTACACTAAATAGTATTTTATATTTTGTTTAGTAAAGTGTTGAAAGTTTAAACAATATTCTCTGAATATATATTTTTTTTTTTACTTTTGGAATGGTTAATAATTAAATTATTTTTTTTAGTTTACCATTAAAGACGTGGACATAGAATACTTGTATGAAACGGATCCTACGCAATGTCTGGTTTAATTTTTTTAAATGAATTGTTTAGGTTTACCAAATGTTTCGTTGTTTTTTATTAAGCTCAAATAAATATTTTATCTGTTTGTTTATGAAATTCTAGTCAGTTGCATCTCGTTATGAAAATAATTGTGTTGGACATTAAGACAGTAGTAAATATACAATTATTTTGAATATGACCCATAATCTTGTTTTTAACGGCTAAAGTAAAAATCTGTTATTATTTTATTAAAGGGTAGGTAGTTCTTCGAAATTTGATTCTTTGACTGATCCATATGGCCAAAATTTAATTTCACTTTCAGCTCTGTAACACATGTTCATATGAAAATAGATATACCAAATAACATATATTTGAATGAGGGACTCGTTTTTATAAAGTAGTTTTCAAGATATTAATTTTGTGATCTTGAATCAGAATGTGTTACAATCATAAACAGAAATAAAAAGTAATAAATACACCGTTAGTTATGAATGTAAATTCTAAACAATAATTATTAATTCTTAAATAGGACTAAGACATATCAAAAGTATCATATTTAGAACAAGATTATACTCCTGTCATTTTTTTATTATTCAAAAGGTTATAGCTAAGTAAATAATAATAAATAAGATTAAAACTACTGACTTGTACACGGTCAAAAATTGGACAAGGAGAATTACGCAACAAAAGCGCTCCTATCGTGCTGGAGAGGGGAAAACTAATTTATTTTATTATTCATAAAATATGGGGTTTTGACCATACGAATCAGGCACAGATGAATCAGGATTTTGCCTACAATCATGCATAACTCATCGTACATACAGACTTCATTATTTTCATTTTTCTACACGAATCTATAACCCAAAAGCATCACACGAAACACAGATTGAAGTTTTAAAACAATAAAATAAATTTTATAAAGTAGGCATTGTAATCAGGATGCCACCTGAACTAAACACAGATGAATCAGGTATTTTCCTTCGTAACACCGGGATCTAAGCCAACCAGCCTCACGTCCACCTTCTAGGTCGTCCGTTGCACGACTGGCTTCCCCCCGCGCTGGAAGCCAGACTCTCATTATCATTACCCGACCAAGTACGGTCAAGCGCAGCTTACGCCACATTAATCAGTATTATACGCCGGACACTTCTTTTTTACTTATTTATAAACAGACTAACGTAGTTATAACTAATACACATTTTTTTTGTAAGAGGACAATTCATTTCCTTTCGATATAATTATAATTTATATTGATGTATCAATGGGAAAATGCGACATCGACCATTTTGTTCCGGAAAATGGCAAACGGACGCGCTATATGAATCAGAAGAACGACCTTCAAATATTTTTATTTTGTACCTAGACAGCAATTTTTAAAAAAAAATCATTTGTCCCAGTAAGGGATAAAGCTAAACTGTACAAAAAAAATATTACATGCCGTTTTTTTAGTTGGTTACAGAAATATACCCACAGACATCGAAAATTTTGTCCCTGAAGAATTACCCTAAACTGAAAAAGTCATATAGCTTAAATTTAAAATTCCTAGTCCGGATCTTCATTATTCGGTTAGTGTTTCAGTACCACTGAGACTGAACAGTGAACAGTCAGTCAGCATGTTGTCGGCAAGGTTGGCGCAGAAGCTGCGCGGTTAGTTGCTGCGCCGAGTTTGGTTCCCGCTCGGAACAAATGTTTGTATGGACTACAGATACACACACACAGACATACAGATAGTTGTTCAGGCTCTGGCTATTTGTCAGATAACTTGGATTTTATCGGCAGGTATCCTTCACGTCCGGAATTCCCCACATTCTACTAATTTAGAATTATACAGATTATTTATTTAATCGATATTTAATTTAAATTACCCGCTGATTACACGGAGTTGACGCAGCGAGTTACGATACCACTCGCTGCGTCACCTGCGATAAGCACCCATCATCAGTAGGTATCCTACCTATCACACCTGTCTCCGCCCACTGTTGGACACGGCTACTTCTGTATCAGGCATCCAGGGACTTCTCACCGTTAATTGGCGCGTTCAGAGCTGTTCTACACTTCACATTCAAGTTTGTGATCGTCATTCCTTCACTATAACATCTTTATTTTTCAATGATAGTCCTCTAAGTAGGTAGGGATGGAGGGAACTAAGCGCACATATACTAAAAATGCGGCTAAAATGTGTTGTACTTCGTAGCACGACCATGAACGCATTCATTATAACTTTAGATGGTAATAAAATCCTTCTAATTTGTACTATTTTATACCACTGATTAGAAATTTTATACCTCTCAATCATCGTAGATATTCAGGTCGTGCTGGGAAGATTGCTTCCCAGCACGACCACGTTAAAATTCAGCTGGCATAGAAGTTGATGAAACCGGAGCATGCCTAAAAATTTGTACTCATTTTGTACTCCTACTGCCTTTATCACATATTTTTTACATTTAACGCCATCTAGTGTCAAGTATAAAAATCATATACAGGCTTATAGCTGTGCTTATAGGCAGAAAATGTATTTACGACAATTACGACAATAATAATTATCAGTAATAATAAGTGTACAAAATGAGTACAAATTTTTAGGCATGCTCCCGTTTCATCAACTTCTATGCCAGCTGAATTTTAACGTGGTCGTGCTGGGAAGCAATCTTGCCAGCACGACCTGAATATCTACGATAATTGAGAGGTATAAAATTTGTAATTAGTGGTATAAAATAGTACAAATTAAACGGATTATATTACCATCTAAAGTTATAATGAATGTGTTCATGGTCGTGCTACGAAGTACAACACGCTAAAATTATATCTAGCTAGGAAAGCATACTACAGTATTTTTGAATTTTTAAATGACAAAGTGTAATATTACGAATTTAACAAATACTTACTGACATTTTATCATTTTGACAATTTATAATTAGACTATAGGACAGTTTAATTCAAATTTATAATTTATTGTTTAAATTTAATTTTTAGTTTGTGTGAAAATTTAATATTGTTTTTAGCTTTGTTTAAATACCTTTGTTCTTAGCTACATATTTGTATGCCACAAAGGCCGAACATGACGGATCTTTTTTTGTTTATGAACAATCTGCATGCCTTGTATGTATACTCATGTTTCTACAAATGAATGTCTTATCTGTAGTGTAGTGGTCAGTGACTATGACTATACTATACTATATTATTATTATTATCTTGTCTTATCTTATCTTATAGACCCAAACCTTAGGTAGGTAGGTTTGGGCTGCAACTTACTAAAACTTGAGGACTTATTCCTTCCGGTGTTAATCACTAGTCATCAAACATTGTACAGTATACATATTCAGGATGATGTTGGGGCTGCCTCGCTTCTGTAGTGCATCGGGGATGTTTGCGTTGTATCGCACTGATGGCTTTCATGCAGTCACTCGCAAGAAAACTGTATCCCTGATCTGCAGAATGCGTGGCAGCTGCAACCGAGTTCTGAAGACTGTAGCAGATAGGATCTCTTCTCCGATATGGAGATCCTTTATTAGGCCTAGAGGGATTTCGCGAAGTATTTAATACTGTTATTTAATTACGCTCGGAGCGAACGACATAACCTTCACCTCCAGCGCTTTCAATTGACTCGTCATCATCCTTACCGAGCCCAATGGAATCGCCACTCCTCGGCGACGCTCGGTACTGATCGTTTTAGAGATGCGCGGGAGCATAAAACGAAGACCCTTTAAGTTAATGACCGCTCGAAGGTTCCGTATAATATTATTTTAGTTAAATGTTGTTTTTAAGTATTAGATTTAATTGTAAATATTATTTTAAGTTATTTTTTAAGCTATATGTGTAAATAGTATAGTTTTAAGTGTACATAGGTTAGTTATTATTTAAGATACTTAGACTAAACTCTTATAAAGTGTAACTTGCTAGGTGCAACGTTACAAGATAATTTAGTAACAAAGATAGTGAGAAAACAGAAAATGCTTTTATGTCCACAGTTTTAGTTAGCGCAAGTGATAGTGAGCTGGACTCCTTCAACAAGAACTGGTCCTTAACAGCTTTGAACAGAGAGAAGTGGAAAGAGAGTAGGGAGGCCTTTGCCCTGCAGTGGGACATAACAGGCTAATAATAATAATAATAAGTGATAGTTTAGTAGACAAAAAGTGGTTGGTAGACAGCGGTGCTAGTCACCATATGACTCATTTAAAGGAATTATTTTGTGAAAATGAGAGGTTATCCACTCCTAAAGCAGTAATTATGGATGATAGACGAAAAAAAAATGCTCTAGGTAAAGGAAAAATTAATATGATGGCATCTCATCAGATGCCATCATATTAATCGAGCAATAATAAAATATGCAATATGATGCAATAGAAGTTAAACGCATTTTGAAAGAAAATAATATTGATTTTAGTGAGTCATCAATAGACACATGTACAGCTTGTGTGCAAGGCAAACAACAAAGATCACCATTTGATAGCAGTAGAAGTACTACAAGCAAAACAGGCGAGTTGGTGCATGCTGATTTGTGTGGGCCGATGGAAGTAAAATCAATAGGAGGGTCAAGATATTTTCTTTTGTTACAGGATGATTTCTCAATCTATAGGACAGTCTATTATAACTTACAAGTCGGAAACTGTTGAAAAGATTAAAGAATTTATTAGGAAGGCAAACACATTAAACAATACAGTTTGTACCTACACTTCGTAGTGATAATGGGACAGAATTTGTGAACACAGAAATGAAGACTTTATTGGCAGAGCATGGAGTGACACATGAGACTACAGTACCTTATTATCCAGAGCAAAATGGAAAGGCTGAAAGGGATATGAGGACTTTAGTTGAAGGAGCAAGAACTATGTTGCATGCAAAAAGAATGGCCAAAGTATTCCGCGCTGAAGCGGTTAACATGGTTGTGTTTCCTCTGAATAGAACTTACCATAGCAAAGAACAAGGAAAAACATCCTTTCAGTCATGGTCAGGAAAGAAGTTTGATGTAAATGGCCTACATGTATTTGGTAGTGAAGTCTTTGCGCACATACCGAAAGAAAAAAGGAGGAAATTTGATGCAAAAGGAGAAAAGGGTATTTTTGTAGGTTACGGAAAAAACACTAAAGGGTTTAGGACCTACTTTCCAGGGAAGAATGCAGTGGAAATAGTGAGAGATGTTACATTTGTAAAGAAACATGGTAAACCTGAAAGAAATGAGTAAGAAGAAGAATGTACATATCTCTAGATATAGAAGAAAATCTGAACGATCGTGGTCAGCTTCGGAGTTGCATTTGGAGCGGATGATCCGTCTCCACCGGTTTCTGTCCAGCGCATCCCTTACCACCGTGTAAAATTTAGTGGACGATGAGTCCTTCACCTGATCGGTCCATCGTGTTAGTGAACGACCGCGCGATCGTTTGCCTTGGGTGTTCCCAACCACAATCAGTTTTTCCAAACTTTCATCGTCTCTGCGCACTATGTGGCCGAAATAGTAGAGAATGCGTTGCTGTGGTCGACAAGCGAGTTTTTATTCGAAGCTGGATTAAGATCGATGCATTGGTACGTTTGGCAGTCCACAGTATTCTCAACATTCGTCTCCAGCACCACATCTCAAGTGCATCAATCCTGTGTCTTTCTCGGGTCAAAATCGTCCACGTTTCTACTCCATACAGGAAGATAGGGAATACTAGGGCTCAATCAAGGGGTATCAATCTGATCTTGGTTTTGATACCAATTCCTCTCTTCAAATGTTGCGGGTCATAGCATCTTTGGCCATCCCGAATTCCCGATACGCCTTTTTATCTCAGGGACACAGCTACCATCATTGCAGATTTGCGAGACAAGGTAGATGTAGTGGTCGACGATGTTAATAATGTAGTCATATATATAGCATAGTCGTAATTATAAGGATGACTAGTTTTAATTTGTAGACAAATTCTAAGCTAATTTCATATTAGCTGCGATTGCCTTCAAAAAATTACATTTTGTGTATTCCGATTGTTCCTTTAAGATGTTATCAAAACCATTATTAGGATAAATATACCTACATTAGGTAATTTTAATTTATGACGTGTAACTTTTATTGAAAACGGTTTTAGGTCTTTTGTTATTATTTATTGTAATATTTATGACAAACATATTTAGGGCATATTGTATTTAGGGATTTCAATTTTATGGCATATGTGAAATAGAGAACCAACGTAAACATTTGGGCCGCCATGCTGACGCTCTCAATAATGCTGCTGAATGCAGACAGAATACTCGGAATCGTCTGACGACAGTAATTAGATGTGTGTGTCAATTGATGGCTACACCAGTCAACAGGAAAATGTGCAATTCGGCGTGCCACAGGGCAGTATTTTGGGCCCTACATTATTCCTCGCTTATATTAATGACTTGAGTAGTCTCAATCTGAAACAAGGACAAATAATCTCCTTTGCTGACGACACAGTACTTTTGTTTCATGGGCGCACGTGGAATGAAGTGTTCAGCTTGGCTAATGAAGGATTTGCTTTGGTTACGTCTTGGCTCGATCGCAACATTCTCACATTGAATGCTCAGAAAACAGAATATTTAACCTTCAGCATTAGGAATAATACGCAACCACCAAATAACTTGCAAATAAAGTTGCATACTTGCAAAAGTGCTATAGCATGTTCCTGCTATAGTCTCACAAAAGGATCCTCTATCAAATATCTGGGTTTGATAGTAGACCAAAACCTTAACTGGGGGGAACATATCGTTACCGTTATAACTCGGGCTAGGAAAATGATCCATGTATTTAAAAATCTTCGTAATATTTGTGACCTCAAACTACTTAGAACTATTTATTTTTCTTTATGCCAATCAGTATTATCATATTGTATCACTGTTTGGGGAGGTGCATCAAAAACCACGATGTTAGGTCTCGAAAGAGCTCAGCGAGCAATATTAAAAGTAATGAGCTTCAAGAAATTTAGATATCCAACGCATCTATTATATAAGAGTTTATGTTTGCTTACAGTAAGACAAATATTTATAAACAATGCTATATTACTTCAGCACTGCAAGTTACCGATACCTAATTTCACTACAAGGCGTAGAAAAGATCTGGTGTACTCCATACCTAAACGTAAGACGGCCTTTTCAGATAAATTTTTTGACCATCTCGGGCCTCATTTATATAACCAGTTATCGAAGTCCATCAATTTACGCGATTCGACTCTCTCTGTTTGCAAAAATACTTTAAAAAAACATCTCATCGAAATGAACTATATTAACACAGAAAAGCTATTAACATCCATATCATAAACATATACCTATACAAAAATACATACACATTCTTATTCCATGCAAACACATCTACACTCGCATTCACAAACCTACATTTCACATAAATGGATCAGTTCTTCTTTATGTTTATAATCTCTCTTTTTTATTGTTGTTGTTTTTTTTTTTTGTATGAGTATTAGTATTAGTTATTTTTATCTTGATTTTTTATTGTTATAAGTTCCTATCCATAACTTTTAAGATCAAAACTTCTTTTTTTTTTTGTTGTCTGAAATTTTTGCATATACTTTTAATATTTTATAATTACCCTCGTTATTACTGTCATCAAATCATCGAATGATAAAAAACTAAGTATCTGTTTGCTTATTACGTCGTAGTCATAATTCAGTGTATTTAGCTTTCCTAATGTAAAATATCGTTAATTGTGCTGTGGAAGTGTGTGAGTGTTTGTGAACGAGGAAGACTGACCTGCCGTGATACAGTTTTCACTAGTACGGAGGTCAGTGTGAATTAGGCTCAAACAACCGCACATACACAGGTATTTAATAGACATAGTTACGTAATTATATTTTGTACTTACTAGAAGACACAAATCATAGGATTGTTATGATTTGTGTGTAAGGTTTGTTTGTTCTTTTTATTTTATATTGTCAATAAACTTTCATTTCATTTCATTTCAACATAATTATACAATCCCTCTAAAAAATAAAAATCATTACAAAACTGTTTTTTATATGAAATTTATAGCTTCTCGTGACGCGGACTTTACAGCTCTTTTGCAAAAACCTGCATTAACATCAGCTTAAGTATTGTTTATGTATAGCTGTGGGATACCTGCCACTCTACTAGCCATAAATTAAGTAAAGGTTTAAGGTAGGTTTAGGTATAAGTACAAGTAAAATAAGTTTCTTCGGAAAAAATTATATTATTTATTTACACTAGTCATGACTGTATGTAGTTAACGCAACGTTAGATGGTACTTCATTGCAGTCTTGTCCATTTATTCCATCCACGGTAGCATTATTGTAGTTGATAACTGTTTCTTTGTGTTGATCCGTAACGAGGATAGCTCTGAGAATGCTATCACTAGGCAGATCCTCAAACATTGTAGCGACTGACTTTATCAGATTTTTAAACTTTGTTGCCCGTTCATGTGATAACCGCTGTCCAGCGTTTATATCATGCGTGAATACGTCTTGAATGCATAAATCAGTGCTCATGTTCAAATAATTTTGTATCTTAAGCTGCGATATGCGTTTCAGTGTTTTGTATAAAGTATATTCTTTAGGGAAATTGTCGATATCTTTAAAAGCACTCTTCGGAATGGGACATCCAGTAAAAGGCGCTACGATATATTCTTCAAAGTTAAATTCGCTGTAGTATTTGAAGAATCCGCCCAGCAGTTGATGTAGATTCTCTGTATTTGTTGAACTGTATGGCAACTCGTTGAAACCCATGTCCCAGTCGTCAATAAAGTTACTTTTCGAATCTACTTGTAACAAATAACCAGGAGGCGCCATGTTCTTTTGTTGCAAATAAAATATTGTTAACAAATACAATCCATAATTTGTTAGGAAGCCTGATCCGTGACCAACCACTGTGTGGATTTTGAACAAGTATTTCAGAAAGCCTCCCAAAGGCAGAAACCTTTTATCTAACTGGAAGTAGTATTTAACAAGTTGGCTGTTTGCCACGCCGTAGTCACCCATTTGAAATTCGATTTCAACAATTTTCTGCGAGGGAATGTGGAAACATGAGAAAAATGTAGCATTCAAACCTCGAACGTTATCCTTAGAAAGTAGTTGTGAATACAGTTCAGGTTGTTTGCTAAACAACTTTTTTGTTTCTTGTAACACATTTAGACCTGATGAGGCATGAAAGTTTGGTAAATGTACGACGAGGTCCACATCACTTAATATTGTACCTAGCCCTGTAGCTAGTGACCCACAGACGATAAGCTCATAACCTGCAAACAACAATAAATAAATTAAAGTCAATCTTCTTCTAGTCTCTAGAAATCTTCTAGTAAATCTTCGATCAATAATTGATCGAAGGGTTAAATTAAAATTTTCGCAGGCCCGTACCTAATGTTACATTTATTTTTTAAGTTTCTATAGGTACCTACATGTTTCAGTCACATATTGCATATTGTAATTCACCTTGCCATCGTTGGTTCAGCGTGGTCCGCACATCATCCAGCACTCGAGATCTTGCTCGGACAACATCAGCTTATGCAATATGTGCTGCAACTGGGAGTCGAAGTCCCCCGACAGACACAGCGGCGCGCACAGCATCCCGCTCCAAGCGTGTGCCAACACTGCCGCCGTTATCACTTCCAAGAGAAAATATATCATTAACAGACATTTTGTGAGAGCAACGTGTGTTTGTTGTGAGAGTAACGTGTGTGTAGTGAGTTTTGTGTGAGATTAATAATGCGATTAATGCGAATGCAACACACAGAGAAAACTTTTATGTAGGTATAACAGTGTCTCTCCCGTGCAAGCCAAGTTCTGAACGGAGGACAGTGCTTATGTCCGCGACCGTCAAATATATTGTAATATTATGTATTTGCAAAGTATGTACTCAAACCCGACTCAAATAATATAGCAAGTACCTACTTACCTAATGAATTATACATGTTTCGTGCAGCCATACTTTGATGACTAGCACCACTAAGACAGTGAAAAAAATTGTGGAAAGTGTATACTTATATAGCTAAATGTATAATGTGCGTGTAATTTGCGTACACGTACCTATATATAGAGGAGAGTGGGATAAAAACGAACAGTTAGTCATAAGTAATATTTTAGATTTTCATGCCTATTATATCTTGTTTATAACGGCTAAAGTAAAAATCTGTTAATATTTTATTGAACTGAAAAAGTCATATAGCTTAAATTTAAAATTCCTAGTCCGGATCTTCATTCGGTTAGTGTTCCAGTACCACCACCAGAAAAAAAAAAAAAAACGGAGGTGACGCAGCGA
Organism: Oligia fasciuncula; assembly: GCA_963082905.1. Lineage (NCBI taxonomy): Eukaryota > Metazoa > Arthropoda > Insecta > Lepidoptera > Noctuidae > Oligia > Oligia fasciuncula. Next base: position 20,460,177 of record OY720398.1, read on the forward strand.
GTTACGAAACCACTCGCTGCATCACCTGCGATAAGCACCCATCATCAGTAGGTAATGTATCACACCTGTCTCCGCCCACTTGACACGGCTACTTCTCTGTATCATGCATCAAGATACTTCTCACCGTTAATTAGCGCGTTCAGAGCTGTTCTACACTTCCCATTCAAGTTTGTGATTGTCATTCCTTCACTATAACATATTTCTTTTTCAACGATAGTCCTCTGAGTAGGTATAGGTACCTACCTAAGTTTTGGGCTGCAACTCTCTCTCACAGTCTCACCACAACTGTCATGGAGGTTGCCTGTAAGATTATTCCTCGTTGTTTCACTTAAATAAAATTCACTGTGTGAACTCTGCGTTATTCCCAAAAGTCCTAATAAAGGTTATGGGTTAAGGCACGTAACCGTATTTAGTTGAAGTCGTGAAGATTGTCTTCGGATTGACGGAGCTTGGTCGTGTGTGTCGACAAGCAAAGCATCTTGGTGGCGGCCGGCATTTTTGGCGTCACGCGGTTTGTTTTACGAAATCAAGACAAAATCAAGACGATGGAAAAACTCGGCGTGGTAAGGTTGGAGGGAGCGAAAAACTGGAGCGTCTGGCGTTTTCAGATGGCTGTGATTTTACGAAATCAAGGTTTATACGAAGTTGCTACGCGTTCGGATATCAAACCGGAAAATGGAGGTCAGGCGACAGCGGAGCCCGAGCAGGCGCGTTGGCAGCTAAAGATTTAGAGGCGATGAGCGCAATTGTAACTAGATTGGCGGAACCAGTTCTACAACACGTAATTACGTGTCAGACAGCAAGTGAGGTGTGGAGACGACTGCACAGTACCTATATAATTGAACGAAGTGGAGAAACATCACTGATGCTACAACAGCAACGATTTTTTGCCCTTAAATTTGAAGATGACATGAGTGTCGCGGCCTGCATTTCCAAGGTGCAGGAGCAGCAGCAGACATTGAGACGACTCGGAGAAGCTGTAACCGATAGTATGGCAATGTCAAAGATCATCACGTCACTTCCACAAAGGTATGCTCACTTTGTTAGTGCGTGGGAATCGTGTGCAGAAGAAAAACAGACTTTAGACAATTTGACGGCACGGCTCTTAGTGGAAGAAGAACGGCTAAATAATAAGTGTAGCAATAAGTCAGAAGACAGTGTAGCATTGTTTTCCAAAGGTCAGAAAGGCAAAAATAAAGGTAATTACAAATGTTTTAACTGTAATAAGCCAGGTCATTTTAAGGAGCAAGGATAAAGATAATAGTAAAAAAGATAGTAAGAAAACAAAAAATGCTTTTATGTCCACAGTTTTAGTTAGCGCAAGTGATAGTTTAGTAGACAAAAAGTGGTTGGTAGACAGCGGTGCTAGTCACCATCTCATTTAAAGGAATTATTTTGTGAATATGAGAGGTTATCCACTCCTAAAGCAGTAATTATAGACCTATATAGCAGTAGCAATTACTGCTTTAGGAGTGGATAACCTCTGTGATGGACAAAAACTAAATGCTCTAGGTAAAGGAAAAATTAATGTGATGGCATTTGATGGTGATGAATATGTCCATTGCTCGATAAACAATGTATTGCATGTTTCTAAATTGAAGGTTAATCTATTTTCTGTAGGTAGTGTGGTATGCAATGTTTTTCAAGTAAGTATGACAAATGATAAGTGTGTGCTATTGTTAAAAAGGAACCAAGCTCAAAACTGTATGTAATGGATTTTAAAACAGAGTTTTTGCAGTATTAGGAAGGAAACAACATTAAACAATACAGTTTGTACACTTCGCAGTGATAATGGGACAGAATTTGTGAACACAGAAATGAAGACTTTATTGGCAGAGCATGGAGTGATACATGATACTACAGTACCTTATTGTCCAGAGCAAAATGGAAAGGCAGAAAGGGATATGAGGACTTTAGTTGAAGGAGCAAGAACTTTGTTGCATGCAAAAAGAATAGACACCATAACCAAGAAAAAAGAAAAACATCGTTTCAGTCATGGTCAGGAAAGAAGTTTGATGTAAATGACCTACATATATTTGGTAGTGAAGTCTTTGCGCACATACCTAAAGAGAAAAGGAGGAAGGAGAAAAAGGTATTTCTGTAGGTTACGGAGAAAACACTAAAGGGTTTAGGATCTACTTTCCAAGGAAGAATGCAGTGGAAATAGTGAGAGATGTTACATTTGTAAAGAAACATGATAAACCTGAAAGAAATGAGCAAGAAGAAGAATGTATATCTCTAGATATAGAAGAAAAGCTGAACAATGAAGAATACCAGTCTGAGACGGATACTGAAAGAAGTGTAGAATTCAAAGATTGTCAGGTAAATGACAATATGATTCAAGAAGTGGAATATTTACAAGCGGAAATTCTAAAAGATGAAGAAATTGAAAAAGTAACAGAAAGTATAGTAATACAAAGATAAAATAAAATTTAAATATAATAATAAATAAAATAAAATAATAGAGAATACGGGAATAAAAGGTAAATAAAGATACGTTACTGGTAGCATACCATGGTCTTGTAGCTTCTGTGTTGCGATATGGTGTGATTTTTTGGGGGCAGTCGACTGACCGTGAGCTTATATTTAGGATGCAAAAAAGATGTGTCAGAGCAATGTGTAATATAAAAACAACGGATAGCTGTAGACCCTATTTTAAGACTTTAAAAATACTGACTTTTCCAGCATTATACATTTTGGAAACTGCGTTGTTTGTGAAAAGAAACACTCAATTATTTAAAAAAATATCTTCCAATAGAAAAACTCCATTACGTGCCCAATATGTAAATAAACTATGTCATCTAAAATGTAAGACCTCATTGATGCGAAAAAGTTTTTTTGGTATGGCACCTAAAGTGTTTAATAAAATTCCTGATGACATAAAAAACATGACATTATATAAATTTAAAAAAGCTCTTACTAAATTATTAATTGACAAATGTTATTATACTGTAGACGAATTTTTGAACGACCAATTATTATAATGATGCATTTTTACCTTTTGATAATAATTACTATGACTATTTATTGATTTTATTGTATTTGACGTTTTTCTTATTTTTTTCTGTTCATGTAGGTATTTAATTCATTCAAAATATTATTATGTTTTTATTATTATACAAAACAAAACAAAACAAAACAACAACATAGCGCACCCCCTATTTATGTAAACACCTATGTTTCACAAATAAACTGATTGATTGATTGATTGAAACTCAGAAAATACAAGAAGAACACGCTCTAGAAAAGTACTTAACTGGTGATTATGAGGTTGGTTCTATAAGGGTCATATTCAAAATAATTGTAAGTTACGGATAGGAAACAGATATGAATATTATTTGATTGTAACAGAAAAATAACAGAAAGGAATTATTAGGGCAAGTTTAAATAGCACACGTTTATAACAGGCTACGAGTGCGAAGTCGGTGTGGGTCGCTAGGTGGGTACATAATGAAATAACATTTTGGTGATCGTATTTTAGTTGGTATAATTGCCATAAATTCATCATCATCATTGCCATAATGCCTTATCTCCGAAACTACCGAGCCTAAAATTTTGATATTAATATTAAGGCAAAAGGATTCTAATGATTAGAATTATGTAAAGCCATATTTGTTACGGTCGTGAATCATATTTTAATCAACATACAACTTTACACTGACCTGTAAATTGCAAAAAACCTGAGTCAATTTGAATTTCGCGGGCTACCTTGGCGCATCCCCCTTAACTGATACTGAGACGGCCGACGAGAGGCTGGGTACGCCTCGGCGAGGCTGCGCGGTTAGTATAAAAGGCTCAAGCAGTGAGGACTGAGGATACGCAGTAAAACATGCACACACAGACAATACATGGCACAGCAATGCAATACATGGCACAATATACGCAAACTTTACATACTTCAAATAAATTTAAGTAAGTAAAAAAAAATGTTTTGGCTAACCTGCGGTGCACTAAGTACCTATTAATATTTTATTTTCATTAATTCATACATGAGACAATGTGAATAACGCCTAATCATTCATATCTGTTACGTAACGGAAAAAAGTGACAGATAAAATAACGTATATGAATTAATTGCACGTGTCTATCCTACAAATCTATTTATTTCCACACCAATTCACATGATTATACGAATATTTTATAGTTATAACAAATATCACAATACAGCCCTTTCCTAGTATGAGTAATAAAACAGTAAGTACTTACCGCTACTGTAAACGACTCACATTGAATATTTACTTTTAAAAGTCTAATTTTCTTCGACAACGAAACGAGCTGAAAAACTATATTGAACAAAATGGCAAAGCGTTTATTCTTACGCGTCGTGTAGTAACAGCTAGTGAACTAATTTTGCCAGTATTTCAAATTTCTTTATTGCCATGGAAATAATGTTAAAATAGCATAACAGAGAAGAATAACAGATATATGCAAAATCAGGACACTCATTAATAAATTAAATTTGGAGTACACTAAATAGTATTTTATATTTTGGTTAGTAAAGTGTTGAAAGTTTAAACAATATTCTCTGAATATATTTTTTTTTTAACTTTTGTGGAATGGTTAATAATTAAATTATTTTTTTTAGTTTACCGTTCAAGACGTGGACATAGAATACTTGTATGAAACGGATCCTACGCAATGTCTGGTTTAATTTTTTTAAATGAATTGTTTAGGTTTACCAAATGTTTCGTTGTTTTTTATTAAGCTCAAATAAATATTTTATCTGTTTGTTTATGAAATTCTAGTCAGTTGCATCTCGTTATGAAAATAATTGGGTTGGACATTATGACAGTAGTAAATATACAATTATTTTGAATATGACCCATAAGCATGCATAATGAACCGAGTACTTTTAAGCAAGCCACAGAGTGTAAAGACAGAGAAAATTGGATAGCCATGAACAGAGCAATAACTACATTGAAAGAAAATAATACTTGGACTGAAGTAGCGGAGCTGCCTCAGGGAATGAAGGCAATAAATAGCAAATGGGTTTACAGGATAAAAGAAAATCCTAACCAAGAAATCCAATACAAGGCCCGATTAGTCGCTAGGGGATTTGAGCAGACTGATATGGAAGGTGCAGAGGTTTATGGCTCCGTTGCTAGTTTGACTACCTTCCGTACTTTGTTGGCTGTGGCAATCAGCAAGAAACTTCCAGTATACCAGATGGATGTCACATGAGCCTTGCTTTATGGTGACATTGATGAACCTGTGTACATGAAACTACCTGATGGCGGAATAGGCAAATTAAACAAATCTATACATGGATTGAAAATAAAAGTCCTAAATATTGGAATAGAAAGTTTTAACGATTTTATGTGTATGGTTTCATAAAATCCAAGAATGACCCATGTTTGTACTTTATATGATTTATATGATATGTTGATGATTTGCTATCTTTCAGTGATAGTGACAGATCAGAAAGTTCAAGGAGAAGTTATGCAAGAACTTTGCTATGAAAGATTTAGGTATGGCTTGTAACTATTTAGGGATTAGCATTGTGCAGGATGTAGAAAAAGGAAAGACTGTTTTAAACCAGAAAGAGTATTTGTTAAAAGTATTAAGAAAGTATGGGTTGTCTGATTGCAAAGCTTGTTACTTACCTATTGATCAAAATTTTAAGTTTAAATTAATCAAAATTTTAGTAATTGGAAATTTATTGTAATACAATAAACTTTAATAATACAATAAATTTTAGAAGCAATGTGTGGCAATCGGTTTCTAAGTAGATATCAGCACTGTGCCAGCATATTGCTATTGAAATGTTTACAGCGTGTATTGAGATATGTGAAAGGTACAGTCATTGGTGTATGATTGTAATGATAATGATAAATTGGAGGCTTATGTTGATGCTGATTAGGGTGGAGACACAAAGGATAGGAAATTTATTTCCAGATACGTATTCAAGGTATTTGATTGTGTAATATCTTGATGTACTAAAAAATAATTATGTGTATCATTGTCATCCACTTGGGCAGAATATGTAGCACTGTGTTTAGGTATTGTTGAGTCATGTTGGTTGGCTGCCTGTAAGTTTATTCCTCGTTGTGTCATCAAGACGATTTGCTACTAGAGTACTTATTTTGATTTACGACATTCTATGATCCAGACGTTTTGCTATACTAAGGCGTTTGGCGTTAATGACTATTTAGTAACCATGGCGTTTTGATATTAAGACGTTAAGAAGGCGATATGGTCATTTTGCAACGTGGATATTCTGATATAGTGACCCCTGTAACTGTACGCAGCTGTTATTGTTTAGTTAATCGGAAAACCTGTTTCGTGAAGTGGACATTTGTAGGGAGTGCTTCCTTAGCCTGCTTGCACTCACCGCGGTCCAACCATAGTTTGTGATGATGAGTGCGTTTCCTTACCCCAGAGTGCATGTACTCGAAAGGGAGAGGCGCGATGGGTTAAGGTCCCGCTGGTGCCTTGCTCGAGCCCCTTCTGGCAAGTCAGCTGCACCGTTACCTAGCGAACCGCTGTTTTTTGGTTGATTACTACTATTATTTACTTAGAATAATTAAAAAATGACAAGAGTATAAACTTGTTCTAAATATGACACTTTTGATATTTCTTAGTCTTAATTAATCATTATTGTTTAGAATTTACAATCATAATTAGCGGTGTATTTATTAATTTTTATTTCTGTTTCTGATTCATCTGTAACAAATTCTGATTCATCTGGGCACAAAATCAATATCTTGAAAACTACTTCGAGTTCCTCATTCAAATATTGTTATTTGGTATAGGTATCTATTTTCATATGAACATGTGTTACAGAGTTGAAAGTGAAATTAAATTTTGGCCATATGGAACAGTCAAAAAAAAAATTTCGAGAGGCCAGATGAGTAGCCTTTCGAAATTTTTTTTTTGTTGAGGCGGTTCACTAATGTTTCACCAAAACTCCATTGATAAATTTTTAGTTTACAACCGTTTCGTAGGTATATACTATTTATTTCACAAACAACTCATTCCGCAAAAGTTTTATTATTTTATAAACACTCGCTTTATAAACATTTATTTGGCAAATGCTTCTCTTTACAAATGTTTCCGATGACATTTAATAATTTAAACATTTTTCACTTCTTCTGGTAAAATCACGTTTATAAAAAATATAATTTTATAATACATTTTCTAAACCAGTCAAAAAGTCATCATGACGGTATTTTTGCTCCCTGCATCCTATGTCGACGGAGGCCCGCTTCGCGGGGCCCCTATATCTGTGTAAAAGGTTTAAAGTAACCTAACCAAACCTAACCTCGGGGTACCCTTCGCTCGCTCTTGGATCCTATGTCGACGGAGCCCCGCTTCGCGGGCCCCTATTTCTGTGTAAAGGTTTTAAAGTAACCTAACCATTTTTTTTTTTTTTTTACGTGGAGAAATGCTCATGCATTCTGCACTACCACGGGGAGATAGTGCAGTTATGTGGGACTCTAACCCACTAAAACTCCACGGTGTCCTCCTCTGCCGCTTATGGCGGGAACACGGGCACGCGTTAGCACTCATCCGTGAACCCGCCGCGGCTGTCCGTCACCGGACCCTCCTCCGGGGAGTACTCCCCATCACCGGCGCACCAGAACACATAGCACGCCGTGACCACCCCAGGGACCAAACCAGCACATGGGCGCCAGACGACCCCGTCTCTGCCACCCTTGGTCCCCCTGCGACGGGTCAGGTCATTGGCCCCGCCGCCTGCCAATTTTCGGCCGCAGAGGATAGGGAGAGTGGCCAACGTCATACCAAAACTCCTCTTCCCCTGCGGCGCCACCGCGTCCGCCATCGAACGGTGGCGACCCCGTCAAGGCCGCGGAAGGTAGGGAGAGCGGCGCACCGTAATACCGGCACTCCTTTCCCGCCGCGGCCTCCAACCCTCAGCCGCGATGCCTCCGGTACGACATTGCGGCCCGCCTCAGTTGCGATGTCGCCCAAGCGGCACCGCAACCTACATGTTGGCCGCTACGTCGTCGGCTTGTCGGCAAAAGCCCTGACGAGCGGCCCCTCCTCGGGTTCCTCTTCGCTTCACCGTGGGTGTCCAAGCCACGGCTACTGAGCCCCCCCGCCTCGACAATGCGGGAACCCACCGGGGGGGAAAGTAACCTAACCAAACCTAACCTCGGGGTGCCCTTCGCTCGCTCTTGCATCCTACTTCACCTATTGCGTTCGTTGAGTTCGGGTGCAATACATTTCGAAACCAGTCACAAATTTTATTTTATAATATTACTATGTGTAATGATTTTATTCTAAACGTTGTTATAAGAGATAAAATGTAAAAAAAAATATTTTGTTTTTCAAATCATTCGTTATTAAATAAAAGTTTATCGGATAATTATTTTGCTAAGTGAATAATTTGGTAAACTTGTTGTTGTATAATGGTGAAATGACAAATAATGTTTTTGCCAATCATTGCTAGTCAAATAAAAAATTATTTTGGAGAACTGGCCGGTCACCGGTTGAGGCGCTGCCGCGCTGGTGGCACTCGTATCAAGAATCAACTGACGCTCTTAATGCAATGCAGATGCAGAATACTCGGAATCGTCTGACGACAGTAATTAGATGTGTGTGCTAACATAATTATATCCCTATATAAAAATAAAAATCATTACAAAACTGTTTTTTTTATTTGATCCAAAGGTTGCGAACCCCTGAATGTGTGTTTACAAAATTTATAGCTTCTCGTGATACCTGCCACTTTACTAGCCATAGATTAGGTAAAACGTAGGTTTAGGATTAGGTAAAACGTAGGTTTGGTATAAGTACAAGTAAAATAAGTTTCTTCGGAAAATTTTATAATATTTACTTACACTAGTCATGATTGTATGTAGTTAATGCAACGTTAGATGGTAGGTACTTCATTGCAGTCTTGTCCATTTATTCCATCCACGGTAGCATTATTGTAGTTGATAACTGTTTCTTTGTGTTGATCCGTAACGAGGATAGCTCTGAGGATGCTATCACTAGGCATATTCTCAAACATTGTAGCGACTGACTTCATCAGATTTTTAAACTTTGTCGCCCGTTCATGTGACAGCAGCTCTCCAGAGTTTAAATCATGCGTGAATACGTCTTGAATGCATAAACCAGTGCTCATGTTCAAATCATTTTGTATCTTAAGCTGCGATATGCGCTTCAATGTTTTGTTATATAAAGTATATTCTTTAGGGAAATTGTCGATATCTTTAAAAGCATTCCTCGGAATGAGACGTCCAGTAAACGGCGCTACGATATATTCTTCAAAGTTAAATTCGCTGTAGTATTTGAAGAATCCGCCCAGCAGTTTATGTAGATTCTCTGTATTTGTTGAACTGTATGGCAACTCGTTGAAACCCATGTCCCAGTCGTCAATAAAGTTACTTTTAGAATCTACTTGTAACACATAGCCAGGAGGCGCCATGTTCTTTTGTTGCAAATAAAATATTATTAATAAATACAGTCCATAATTTGGTAGGAAGCCTGGTCCGTGACCAACCACTTTGTGGATTTTGAACAAGTATTTCAGAAAGCCTCCCAAAGGCAGAAACCTTTTATCTAACTGGAAGTAGTATTTAACAAGTTGGCTGTTTGACACGCCGTAGTCACCCATTTGAAATTCGATTTCAACAATTTTCTGCAAGGGAATGTGGAAACATGAGAAAAATGATGAATTCAAACCATTAACGTTATGCCTATAAAGTAGTCGTGAATATAGTTCAGGTTGTTTGCTGAACAACTTTTTTGTTTCTTGTAACACGTTTAGACCTGCTGAGGCATTAAAGTTTGGTAAATGTACGACGAGATCCACATCACTTAATATTGTACCTAGCCCTGTAGCTAGTGACCCACAGACGATAAGCTCATAACCTGCAAACAACAATAAATAAATTAAAGTTTAAATTAAAATTTTCGCAGGCCTGTATAAGGTAGGTACCTAATGTTATATTTATTTTTAACTTTTTTTAATTTTTCTATAGGTAGGTACATGTTTCAGTCACATATTGCATATTGTAATTCACCTTGCCATCGTTGGTTCAGCGTGGTCCGCACATCATCCAGCACTCGAGATATCATGTTGTTAGCAGGATCTTGCTCGGACAACATCTGCTTGTGCAGTAAGTGCTGCAACTGAGAGTCGAAGTCCCCCGACAGACACAGCGGCGCGCACAGCATCCCGCACCAAGCGTGTGCCAACACTGTCGCCGTTATCACTTCCAAGAGAAAATATATCATTAACAGACATTTTGTGAGAGCAACGTGTGTTTGTTGTGAGAGTAACGTGTGTGTAGTGAGTTTTGTGTGAGATTAATAATGCGAATACAACACACAGAGAAAACTTTTATGTAGGTTTATCAGTGTCTCTCCCGCGCAAGCCAAGTTCTGAACGAAGGACAGTGCGTATGTCCGCGACCGTCAAATATATTGGAATATAGGTATGTATTTGCAAAGTATGTACTCAAACCCGACTCCAATAATATAGCAAGTACCTACTTACCTCGTGAATTATACATGTTTCGTGCAGCCATACTTTGATGACTTATTAAGCACCACTAAGACAGTGAAAAAAATTGTGGAAAGTGTATACTTATATAGTTAAATGTACAATGTGCGTGTAATTTGCGTACACGTACCTATATATAGAGGAGAGTGGGATAAAAACGAACAGTTAGTCATATGTAATTCTTATATTTTTTAGATTTTCATGCATAATATACCTATCTTGTTTATAACGGCTAAAGTAAAAATCTGTTATTATTTTAATAAACTGAAAAAGTCATACCTATAGCTTATATTTAAAATTCCTAGTCCGGATCTTCGTTAGGTTAGTATTCCAGTACCACTGAGACTGAACAGTGAACAGTCAGACAGCATGTTGTCGGCAAGGTTGGCGCAGAAGCTGCGCGGTTAGTTGCTGCGCCGAGTTTGGTTCCCGCTCGGAACAACAACATGTTTGTATGGACTACAGATAGTTATTCAGGCTCTGGCTATTTGTCAGATAATTTGGATTTTATCGGCAAGCATCCTCACGGTCCGGATTTCCCCACTCTCTCCTAATTTAGAATTATACAGATTATTTATTTAATCAATATTTAATTTAAATTACCCGCTGATTACACGGAGGTGACGCAGCGAGTTACGAAACCACTCGCTGCATCACCTGCGATAAGCACCCATCATCAGTAGGTAATGTAGGTAGGTACCTATCACAGCTGTCTCCGCCCACTGTTGGACACGGCTACTTCTGTATCAGTAGGTAATGTAGGTAGGTACCTATCACAGCTGTCTCCGCCCACTGTTGGACACGGCTACTTCTGTATCAGTAGGTAATGTAGGTAGGTACCTATCACAGCTGTCTCCGCCCACTGTTGGACACGGCTACTGTATCAGTAGGTAATGTAGGTATCTACCTATCACACCTGTCTCCGCCCACTGTTGGACACGGCTACTTCTGTATCAGTAGGTAATGTAGGTAGGTACCTATCACAGCTGTCTCCGCCCACTGTTGGACACGGCTACTGTATCAGTAGGTAATGTAGGTAGGTACCTATCACAGCTGTCTCCGCCCACTGTTGGACACGGCTACTTCTGTATCAGTAGGTAATGTAGGTAGGCACCTATCACACCTGTCTCCGCCCACTGTTGGACACGGCTACTTCTGTATCAGTAGGTAATGTAGGTAGGTACCTATCACAGCTGTCTCCGCCCACTGTTGGACACGGCTACTTCTGTATCAGTAGGTAATGTAGGTAGGTACCTATCACAGCTGTCTCCGCCCACTGTTGGACACGGCTACTTCTGTATCAGTAGGTAATGTAGGTAGGTACCTATCACAGCTGTCTCCGCCCACTGTTGGACACGGCTACTTCTGTATCAGTAGGTAATGTAGGTAGGTACCTATCACAGCTGTCTCCGCCCACTGTTGGACACGGCTACTTCTGTATCAGTAGGTAATGTAGGTATCTACCTATCACACCTGTCTCCGCCCACTGTTGGACACGGCTACTTCTGTATCAGTAGGTAATGTAGGTAGGTACCTATCACAGCTGTCTCCGCCCACTGTTGGACACGGCTACTTCTGTATCAGTAGGTAATGTAGGTATCTACCTATCACACCTGTCTCCGCCCACTGTTGGACACGGCTACTTCTGTATCAGTAGGTAATGTAGGTAGGTACCTATCACAGCTGTCTCCGCCCACTGTTGGACACGGCTACTGTATCAGTAGGTAATGTAGGTATCTACCTATCACAGCTGTCTCCGCCCACTGTTGGACACGGCTACTGTATCAGTAGGTAATGTAGGTAGGTACCTATCACAGCTGTCTCCGCCCACTGTTGGACACGGCTACTTCTGTATCAGTAGGTAATGTAGGTAGGTACCTATCACAGCTGTCTCCGCCCACTGTTGGACACGGCTACTGTATCAGTAGGTAATGTAGGTATCTACCTATCACAGCTGTCTCCGCCCACTGTTGGACACGGCTACTGTATCAGTAGGTAATGTAGGTATCTACCTATCACACCTGTCTCCGCCCACTGTTGGACACGGCTACTTCTGTATCAGTAGGTAATGTAGGTAGGTACCTATCACAGCTGTCTCCGCCCACTGTTGGACACGGCTACTTCTGTATCAGTAGGTAATGTAGGTAGGTACCTATCACAGCTGTCTCCGCCCACTGTTGGACACGGCTACTTCTGTATCAGTAGGTAATGTAGGTAGGTACCTATCACAGCTGTCTCCGCCCACTGTTGGACACGGCTACTTCTGTATCAGTAGGTAATGTAGGTAGGTACCTATCACAGCTGTCTCCGCCCACTGTTGGACACGGCTACTGTATCAGTAGGTAATGTAGGTATCTACCTATCACACCTGTCTCCGCCCACTGTTGGACACGGCTACTTCTGTATCAGTAGGTAATGTAGGTAGGTACCTATCACAGCTGTCTCCGCCCACTGTTGGACACGGCTACTTCTGTATCAGTAGGTAATGTAGGTAGGTACCTATCACAGCTGTCTCCGCCCACTGTTGGACACGGCTACTTCTGTATCAGTAGGTAATGTAGGTAGGTACCTATCACAGCTGTCTCCGCCCACTGTTGGACACGGCTACTTCTGTATCAGTAGGTAATGTAGGTAGGTACCTATCACAGCTGTCTCCGCCCACTGTTGGACACGGCTACTTCTGTATCAGTAGGTAATGTAGGTAGGTACCTATCACAGCTGTCTCCGCCCACTGTTGGACACGGCTACTTCTGTATCAGTAGGTAATGTAGGTAGGTACCTATCACAGCTGTCTCCGCCCACTGTTGGACACGGCTACTTCTGTATCAGTAGGTAATGTAGGTAGGTACCTATCACAGCTGTCTCCGCCCACTGTTGGACACGGCTACTTCTGTATCAGTAGGTAATGTAGGTAGGTACCTATCACAGCTGTCTCCGCCCACTGTTGGACACGGCTACTGTATCAGTAGGTAATGTAGGTATCTACCTATCACACCTGTCTCCGCCCACTGTTGGACACGGCTACTTCTGTATCAGTAGGTAATGTAGGTAGGTACCTATCACAGCTGTCTCCGCCCACTGTTGGACACGGCTACTTCTGTATCAGTAGGTAATGTAGGTAGGTACCTATCACAGCTGTCTCCGCCCACTGTTGGACACGGCTACTGTATCAGTAGGTAATGTAGGTATCTACCTATCACACCTGTCTCCGCCCACTGTTGGACACGGCTACTTCTGTATCAGTAGGTAATGTAGGTAGGTACCTATCACAGCTGTCTCCGCCCACTGTTGGACACGGCTACTTCTGTATCAGTAGGTAATGTAGGTAGGTACCTATCACAGCTGTCTCCGCCCACTGTTGGACACGGCTACTTCTGTATCAGTAGGTAATGTAGGTAGGCACCTATCACACCTGTCTCCGCCCACTGTTGGACACGGCTACTTCTGTATCAGTAGGTAATGTAGGTAGGTACCTATCACAGCTGTCTCCGCCCACTGTTGGACACGGCTACTTCTGTATCAGTAGGTAATGTAGGTAGGTACCTATCACAGCTGTCTCCGCCCACTGTTGGACACGGCTACTGTATCAGTAGGTAATGTAGGTATCTACCTATCACACCTGTCTCCGCCCACTGTTGGACACGGCTACTTCTGTATCAGTAGGTAATGTAGGTAGGTACCTATCACAGCTGTCTCCGCCCACTGTTGGACACGGCTACTTCTGTATCAGTAGGTAATGTAGGTAGGTACCTATCACAGCTGTCTCCGCCCACTGTTGGACACGGCTACTTCTGTATCAGTAGGTAATGTAGGTAGGTACCTATCACAGCTGTCTCCGCCCACTGTTGGACACGGCTACTTCTGTATCAGTAGGTAATGTAGGTAGGTACCTATCACAGCTGTCTCCGCCCACTGTTGGACACGGCTACTTCTGTATCAGTAGGTAATGTAGGTAGGTACCTATCACAGCTGTCTCCGCCCACTGTTGGACACGGCTACTTCTGTATCAGTAGGTAATGTAGGTAGGTACCTATCACAGCTGTCTCCGCCCACTGTTGGACACGGCTACTTCTGTATCATGCATCCAAAGATTTCTCACCGTTAATTAGCGTCTACACTTCACATTCAAGTTTATGATATAAATAAATTAATATATAGATAAATTAATTTCTAGGCTACAAGGTTGTGCCTATGTAAGCCCTTCATCTTAAGAACCACTAACTCCCAAAATACAAGTTTGACTTAGTTTGGGAGTTGGTAGATCATCAACGTGCTGCTGTACAACCATCAAATACCTTATTTAAATTGTACCTTATTTAATAGATGTTTTTGTTGTACTCTGAGAGCGAAAATAAATTATTATTTATTTATTTATTTATTTATTTATTTATTTATTTATTACATACATTATTAAATTATTATGATCGTCATTCCTTCACTATATTACCTATCATCTTTCTTTTTCAACGATAGTCCTTGAGTAGGTATAGGTACTTAGGTACCTTAGTTTTGGGCTGCAACTTACTAAAACTTGAGGACTTATTCCTTCCGGTGTTAATCACTATCATTGGCAATAGGTCGAATAGGATAGTAGACCTAGGTTGGCTTATACTTTAACACAAGGTCAATTCGCTTCTATGCGCAACACGTAGGTATGCGTAGGTTGTCTGTTAGTTTGTTAAACCCTACTTTTTCATATCGGGCTTTCTTATATCGAACATTTATTAAATAATTAATTAATAATAGATTATTCACAGGTTATAACAGTGTCTAAATGTCGCGGGCGCTATTTTGAATCCTGCGAATGAGGTTATTGTTCAGACTTTTATTAGAAAAAAAAACCGGGCAAGAGCGAGTCGGACTCGCGCACCGAGGGTTCCGTACCATCATGTTTTTAAATGTTCATCGGCGAGGCCTGTATTCGTTAGACAATTTTAACACTGCGAACTGCGGTGTAGAATATTGCAGTTTTAGGTCAGCGCCATCTCTTGACCGATAGTGGAACTAGTGTAACTTTTGTTTCACCGAAGTCCAAAACAAAATTATTGCTTTCCTATTGGTCAATCAGCATGCGCGGTCGACACGCGCCATTTGAAATATACCGTGTTTATACAATGCCTGCTTGGTTACTGAAAATTGAGGCTACTAGTTTTATCCACAACGAAGGTAAAGGGGGTCGAAAATGGCCTGAACTGTTTCGAGAAAAGGATGGTAGGTACGGCCCATCATATTGTAGTCTTTGGTACGGCCGCGCGTGCCGCTTATTGCTCGATTTGGCGGGGGACACTTTCATCTATCTATATAAATAAAAAGAAAAGTCCTGTCTGACGGACTCATCAACGCCCAGCGCAAACCCTTGGACCTAGAGAGCTGAATTTTTGCACAAATTTTTTATTATTATTATTATTCATTTATTTCAGGTCCGAGACCCATATAAAACAACGACAGATAAAAAAAATACAAATACAAACACATAAATTATTGCTAAAACCTAAATGTCAGAATTAAATCAGAAACTTGAAAGAAACCTAAAAGTCAGAATTACACTTAACAAATAAACGAGTCAAAAGTAAAATCCTTAAAAATTACAAAAATGTGAAAATAAAATAAAAATAAAAACAAGAATGATTAAATGTCAGATTAATAAAATAATAGCTGGTAGACCTCGTAACTTACTTACTTACTTATAACTTTATTTTCAGACATCCATATCCATAATATAGTGTTAGTAACAAAATAAAAATAACTTATTGCCTAGTGTTAGTATAAATCAAAATCCGCACAAAATGTTGAAAAATCGGAGAACAAGCTCTCCGCTACAGTCCTCAGGATGCTGTTATGATTGCCCCTCACTCTCCTCAGTAGCGACGCAGTTTTCTTTCGAATAACTGAATAAAAGCCGTCAGTACGGGCTTGCGCAAACATGTGCGACGCGCTACAGTAACGAGGCAGCCCCAACAACATCCTGAACGCATTGTTATAGGTATTGGACGCGCAGGACATCCAGCGATCTCTTAGTATAATCGACCCATAGACTACCCGTGTACAGACTTTGGCAATAGGCCTTGAAAAGTGTTACTTTAACTTGGTCCGTACACCGCGCAAATCTACGGGACAACATATTACTCCGGACCGCTAGAGCCCTGCGCTCCCTCTCAATATCCACATCGTCCCTGAGGTCAGCGGCAAGACAATGCCCGAGGTATTTAAAAGTTGACACCCTCTTAATTGGTGACTCGTTCAGAATCAACTCAGGCTCATCACCACGGCGTTTGCCTCTGACCTCAATGACCATGTACTCACACTTCTTAACATTATATTTTAATCCATGTGCGGCAGCATAGCTCTCACACACTTTAAGCATCTCATTGATTGCTCCCGCCGACGGGCCCAGCAGCACCATATCATCTGCATAGCTGATATTGTTAATTCTAACCCCATCAACACTGCATCCGACACGCATGCCGCTGAGTGCGACTATCAGGTCATCAACGTAGAGGTTGAAGAGCCTGGGAGAAGTCAGACCACCCTGCCTCACCCCGCATTCCAACCTATACGGCTCAGAGACTGTATCATCCCATTTCACCCGATTGACTTGGTTACCATACCAATACTGGAACAGCCCGCATATTTCCGCCGGTATACCCCTGTCTCCCATGTTTCTCCAGAGCACATCGTATGAAACAAGATCGAACGCCTTGGAGAGATCAAGGATCTTTATAATATTGAACGGTATGCTTGAGGCTCAAAATAGCACTTTCAGTAGATAGTCCGGGGCGAAACTCGAACTGTGCATCATGAAGATAAATGTAATTACTTAAGCAGGAGTCAAGCACACCGTCCGTGTTGGACGGTAGCTATTATAGTCGCAAGAGAAATGGGACGATAGTTCGGGGCCGTCCGAGACGTCACCTGTCCTGTTCTTCTCAATGGGAACCACAATGGTCTTCATCAAATCAGAAGGAAGGTACGCGTGACTAATACACATTGTGAAGAACATAGACAAGACTCGCGGCAAATGGACACCCGCGTGCCTAAGGTGCTCAATGCTGAGCCCATCATGCCCTGGAGATTTGCCCCGTTTCATGTTGTTAATGATTGCACGTACTTGCTTGGTTGAAAAACGTATCAGAGGTTTCGTGCCAGGACTGATGGGCCCACAATCAGTCACCAACGTTGAAGGGCCAAAAGAGGGGACTGAACTTTGAACTGGTTCTTAAAAGGATTAGGGGGTGTCAAAATTTGTATGGAAGAATTTTAACGGGCATTCCGATTACCTCGAAACTCGGTATTTATATTTAAGACCAAAAATAAAGAATAACGTGTATCAGGGTTTTTCGAAAATCTACTCCTAACGGGGAGGGTAAGATTTCACGCGGACGAAGTCGCGGGCACAAGCTAGTACTATAATAATATGGCACTTCTGGCAAAATAAAAGTTTTGGAGGTGTTTTTTTTTCGGCCAAACTTGTACCGAGGTACAAATTAAAAGTTAAATTCCTTTCAATAAATTGTGTTATTAGCAGTATTTAAAATCCTCCAATATTTGATAGATTAAGAAATAAAAAATCACTACCGCACATCGTAACTGCGTTCAACGAAACGTTCATAAAAGCAGTGACAGCTGCCAGCTGTCAAATTAAACTAAATAAGTGTCAAGTCTAAATGGGTTACCCAGGTCGTCAGGATGTAAGAAATCAATCGAAAGTCGAGGGAAGAATAGCCAAATCAACAATTATGAAATAACGCACGAAATAGCACTCCAAGAGACGGGAAACTAACGAACAAAGGCGAGGAACCGAAACGGAATGATGACATTCAAGAACTAATAAAAAAAAATAGATAATTATCGGCCTTGGGCCACAGTCTTTTTGGCTTTTCAGAAAGCTAACCAAACGCATACAATCATTTGAAAAATAAATGTATATTTTTAACTCTTGTTCGCTAAATGTTTCACAAAAATAATGTCTAGTTTATGCAAAAAAAACTTTTTTAATGCAAATATAAGATAATAATCAGTATATTTTCAGGATAATTTATTTATGTTACATTTATAAAATGAAGTAACGAAACGCATCATCGGAAGAATGTATCATGAGATTGCCAAATTAATTCATGGGTTGCAAGTTATTAACACTCTATGCTACTAACATCTTTGAACGACAATTTCATGTGGTACAAATGTATAAATAAATCCAATATTTTTTTTTTCAGAATCTGCTATTTTTTCCTGTATTTCAGTACTTTTGTTCATAAGGTACATAGCTGTACATTGTTTGGCCACAAATGTATGAAAAAAGAAACACCTCCTTTATAAATTAATATTTTTATTCATTAAAATATTGTTTCTTAAAGTAAATTCACATTGTGTTTGTACATAGGCAAATCATTATTATCAGTACATGGGATAAAGTTAAGTACCTACCTACTTATATTAAATTAAGATAATAAAGTAATTAAAGAATAATTGAGAGCAGTGGTGGCCAAGTGGTAACGGCCGCGACTTACGAGTTGTAGCTCGTAGGTTCGAACCCAGACAGGCGCTTTACTTTGTGTAAATTATTTCATCACCACTGCTCTCAAAACGGTGAAGGAAAACATCGAGAGGAAACCGGCATGTCCTAGAACCAAAAATTCGAAGACACGTGACATCTGCAAACCCGCACTGGGCCCGCGTGGTGGATTACGGCGCACTCCCTCTCACCAAGAGGAGGCCTGTGTCCCAGCAGTGGGAACATTATAGGCTGATTATGTATGTAAGATAATAAAAAGGTAGCAGTAGGTAGACATGTCGGTCGTAACACTGACCTTGAGGTGGCGAGTTTCAATATTTTACCTTCGATTCGAAATGGAAGCCAGATTCCTGACGGCTGAACTCTTAGCTGGGAAAACGGCTGAAATATTCAGAATTAAAATTCATAATGTAGTTGTTTTTGCAATTCGCAGCTTCGTATCAGGGTTGTATTGACATATGTAAACAGCATGATTTTGATCCTTTCATAACGGGTGTATCCTCGGCCAGAAAGTGCCTGAGCCTTAGAGCTTTTTTAATTAAGATTTTGTATGTTCAGGTTTTTATTCTTGTAGCGAATATGAAATGTAAATTTAGCTTGATTGTTATACTTTTTTTTTCTTTTTTTTTTTTTGGTCTGTGTTGTGTTGTGTTGTGTTGCACACTCTTCTTGTTTCACACTCTTTCTTTCTTTCCAATCTGTTTTTAGAAGTGATGACTTGTAATTGGCTGTCAGTCTCACACGCTATTTTTTATTCTGTTGGTTTTAGCTGTAAGACATCCATAGTAAATAAATAAATAAATAAAAAACCGACCAAGAGCGAGTCCGGCTCACACGACTAAGGTTCCGAAGCAAACTACATTAAAATTTTGCAGTCAGTGCAGGAATGTATAGAAAATATGTCATATTATTCCTATTACTACTTAGGTACCTACAGATAAAATTAATTTTACACTAAACACGTAGTGGTAGGAGAGGCCAGAGGGTTTTTGAGCAAGCATATGATATGCAGGTAATGCAGGGCGCAGTTGATAGCTGAGCAGGTACGGCATGATGAGAGAACACTGAAAATATATTATATTTGAAAAGTTTCAGATGGGAGCCCCGTGGTCAGGAGTTCACTTTCAGATTTCGAAAATGGACCAAGTGATTTTGTGCGGCCTAACTAAGGTTAGGCTCCTATCTGAAACTTTTAAATATAGATATTTTCGGTTCTTTCCGCCTTGCATATGCTTGCTCTTGCTGAAATACCCTCTGGAAAGTCTGGACTCCCTACCGTAGTCTTCTAGTCAATGATATTACTTAGTAGTAAGAAGTACATTCAATCTCAGAAGATCCATGATGGATCTAGTGACGATTGTTTTCTCATTTCAAGATGTGGATCTACTGAGATTTTTTTTGCAAAAGATCCATGTTCCAGATCCATGACCCAGGTTATACACGCTCCGCAAGTGGCACGTCAAAACTTGGCTCATTAGCGTAGTTACGTAGTCTTGTCTCTTTTTTGCTCCCTGTAATTAGGACATGGCATCCAACTGCCACGTGTCATCTAATAGAATGACATAGTGCCGTTTTTAAGGTTCCGTACCCAAAGGGTAAAAACGGGACCCTATTACTAAGACTCCACTGTCCGTCTGTCAGTCTGTCACCAGGCTGTATCTCATGAACCGTGATAGCTAGCCAGTTGAAATTTTCACAGATGATACATTTCTGTTGCCACTTTATCAACAAATACTAAAAACAGAATAGAAGAAATATTTAAGAGAGGCTCCTATACAACAGACGTGTTTTTTCGGCGTTTTTGCATTGCGGTGCGGAACCTTTCGTGTGCGAGTCCGACTCGCACTTGGCCAGTATTTTAAAGATCTAATGTTGGGTAGGTAACCTACCTACTTACCTCTTTTACTTATAATAATATCATTGCTTCTAGTAATATTTTTTTTTTTCAAAGTATCAAAATGACTTAATACTCATGGCAGTTTTCCAACCAATTTCCACTTTTTTTTTCCTTTCATTCATTTACTTTTTTTACAGATCCATAACTTGGACAATTGGGTCTGTATATTGTGGCTAGATTGGTTGACCTTTATTATTTACAGTTGTTAGACTTTCATGTCTCCAGTCTAATATTTCAACATATGTACCGGATAAATGTTAACCTTGTGAGGTTTATCAGAGTTGTTTCCTAATTCCATTATTTTTATTCCAAACTCATACCCTTTGAAAAAAAATGTAGGCAAGGTAGATGTCCAGATTTGATCCTCTGATGTTGAACAGTAGATGGCAATAATCGGCTGAGTTAAATAAAATTCTCTATCTATCAATCTTATAGATGAAAAACGACTTTCTATTTCTTTCCCCCAGTCTACAAGTTCCAAAACAGCGCTGGAATTTGGATTGACTTTCTTTATTAGTGCTCGCTCATATTGGTCCAGATTGTCCAGTTTAACAGCACATGGTCTGCCAGGAACGAAATCCTCATCCTTCATATGCCGGCTTTTACAGTACTGTGAGAAAGAACATTCTGCGGATCTTAACATTTTAAAATCATTAATATCAGCAACATAGAAACCAGACGCTGATGTTCCACTCTGCACTCTGACATGTAAGATATCTCCAACATTTAATTGTTTGTATTTAAACTTTAATGTCTGTGTCAAGTTTAAAGCTGCTGTTGAATTAGCCAATCTGTTTACAGAGCAAAAACCTCTGGTAAATGTGGTAAGGTCAATCAATCCCAACATTGTCGCAACATCTCGAGGGCAGTCTGCAGTTCTTAGTTCGACTACCAACTGATCATTCATTTTACTTATCACGTTAATAGTGGCAGTGTGCACACCAACAAACTGCCTCATGGTATCAATGACTTCCACATTAAACGTCTCACCTCTCGGCTCACATAAATGTAATCGACAATGAGTAGCCAACCCTGGACATTGGTTTTGGGGCTCGGCCCTGCTGTCTGGAGGGTGTATGTGTCTCCTTGACACAGACTCGTCAAGACATCCATAATCAATTGCATAAATCTCACATCTCACCTCTCCATCAATGTTTTTTATATTACGTATCTCACCACGAACAAACTTTTCAAGTATATATGATTTGTATACAACTCGTTGACCTAACTTCATTGTGCTAGCAGAGACACGCCCAGAGCCTGGTTTTTCAATCAAGTCCATCAAGTCTGTAAAATCTGCCCAACGTACAAAAAAACTTTTAGGGTCATTGACATATGTCACATCAACTTGATGAGTGAAACCAACTTTATACTCATAATAGGTGTTCATGGTGCCTGCCCTGTAATTAAAATACAATGATTAATTAATGAGTGGTCATATTACTGTAACATTACTGTCAAAGCTACAGAGCATGTAACCTTTTGTCAAAGCTTGAGCAACATAAAAGATTTTACTAAGTACTTAGAGATACAGAATCAAGGGCAATAAAGAAAGATAGATAAGGCTGGTTGGTGGGTGGACAAAATGCACCAAATTAATGACTGATAATGATAAATGTATTTCAGTCTCGAATTGCTGACTGGAACGCCTCTGTAAAAAGACCAGCTACCTGTGTAGCCTGGAGCTTGCAGCCAGGGGCATGAGATAGCTTTCTTGCAGATACCGGCTTTTTTAGCTACGGTACCTACTCAAAGTAGTTTCGTAGTTAATGTAAATTCGGCTTAGTTGTAAAATGCCTTTAGATATGCACTAGTATACCTGAACGGGAGTTGTGACTTCTGTAGTATTGTAGCAAATATGATTAGGTTGGTTATTTTATTCAATATTTATTCTTTAAAAAAAATTGGGTCAGTGGGTCGTCTTATGGGCGGATTTTTGTGTACTTGTGCACTTTTGTGGAAGAAGACTGGAGAGTCACATATTTTCATCACATTTATTGATCACAGCCAGCATAGCTGTTTGTTTTGATTTTTCAAAGATAAATAAATAATATAATTACATATACCTATTGTAGTCTGTGGATATCTGGCACCATAGATAAAATACTAAATGTACAATCTGGCACATAGAGATCTGGCAGTCAAATACTACAATATAATGCTGTGATCTGGCAGTTAGGACCGCGGGCTGTGATCAAGTAACGTATATCTTGTGTATTGATAAAGAGGCTGCCATAATAAAATTTAATATACCTACTTACATATAAAATGGAAGCGAACTATCAGTCACTGTTCGCGATCTAAAAAAAAAAAAGTTTCATTCGTCTACAGTGTGGACGAGCGGGACTTCTTTTTAGCTTTTTTTCGATTATTCCCGATCAGTAAAAGCCTAAAAGCTCTACAGTCCCACCGGTGAGGGAGTCGCTGATATCGCATTTGGTTGGCATTTCAGCAGGCAGGCAGATTGACATTTCAAAATGCCTCTTTTTGCCACCGGGCCAGATAAGTTTGTGGCACTCACTATCATGGACGTAATATATAGAAGTAACAGGACCGAGCACTCGTTCCAGAAAAACGAGCAGACAGAGAGGTGACCTATGGACCCGTTTGTCCCTTTCTAATAGGGTGACCAAACATTTTTTATACACAGGAAAATTCAAGGACTGACATTCAATATATTGGTACAAATAAATAATAAAATAATTGTTCTGTCTGACCTAGCATGAACAAATTTTAACGTTAAGTATCGATAATGTATGTAAATTTTGAATCTAAAATACAGCAGTCCTTTAACACGTTGGTGAAATTGAATGCAATATGCGCACTTTGTACGACTATCATACAGAGATAATAATAGTCCTCAGTTTAATTAAATACTATATTTCAAAGTAATATTTTCGATTCATAATTCAATTACGTGAACGATGCGTACCTTCCCGTCTTCATCAGTGCTAGGGATAATGGTGTAGGATAAAATTAGTGATTTCGAGTTACGATATCGCTAGCTAGTGTCATATGAATAGCTCACGAGAGCCGCCGGTCGATTCTGTAAAAATCTCACCGTGAAAACTTAGGTGAAGTGAGTTTGTTTTTTGCTGGGAATTGACAGCTCACTCCACGCTCACTTCACCTAAGTTTTTAATTCGGAATAGAAATTTTTGAGATTTTTAAAGAATAGCGTCGCAGCACCCTAATTGCATTAAAACCTCTGAATGACAATCCCTTTCACTTTGGCAATACAACACAATCTGTGATGCTTCTTAGGATTGAAACAAAATTCGTAACAATGAGTATTGTTGAATAAGTTGTGGAGATTAGTGGTGCATCCAGGGTTTTCTCCTTCCAGCGCACGCCCTTGGGAGCAGGTGAGGCATATAAATGAATACAAAATGGAAATAAAACCAAGTCATATAAATATAATATATTTATCTTTACATAGTATAAAACAAAGTCGCTCCCGCTGTCCGTAACCTTAGATCTTTAAAACTACGCAACGGATTTTGATGCGGTAGATGAAGTGATTCAAGAGGAAGGTTTATATGTATAATACATGCATATTATAGTAGAGAATAACCGAGAAATTCAAAGATTTGTAATGTGATGTCGTAACAAACATATTACGTATATTTACGTCCTCCGAATATCGTACACCTCTATTACTTTTACTTTCGTGCGTTTCCAATATATAAGTGCCGGACTAAAGTGAAGGCTGCAGACCGTTGAGTTTTTTGTATTTTTTTGTGACACGAGAATTTCATCCAACCATTTTTGGCTAATTTCTTCAATCTTCGGAAAGCTGATATAACAGAAAAATATTGCTCTTTTAATCATACGATACGAGGTACAAAATATAATTATTACATACATAATATTAGTAGATACTTTTATTCACAAATAAACGAAGCTAGTCTTGTGCCTGCTCGGTCATTTTAAAGATCGCTCCGTACTAGTTCATTTCGGACAGTGAACTAGTTCATTCTATTAGTTCTAATAGCTCTATTCGGTCTTCGCTCTCGGTAAGCATTTCTATAGAGCAGTTTGGGCGGTAAGCTAAAATAGACACTAAGGCATTGAAATAACGCGCATCTCATCTCATTCTTGCGAATTCGGTCGGTTGGGTTCGGATAGCATCGTCATTCGTCGGCTATTCTCTCTCGTTCTCATTCTTCACAGACATCGAATGAAAACGTATAACGTTTCTGTCAAACAATCAGTGACTGTATTTCATTTTCTCGTTCGGGCGATGTACGAGTACAAAAAGAGCTATTTGACCTATTAGACCGGTTACAAGTCAGCGTTCGGAAACGTTTCTTTTAGTACAGTGCGAAGATACGGCTCCTATTCGTTCATCGTTCACGAACTACACAAGACTAAACGAAGCCAATAATAATGTCTTCGGTTTACAAAACGCTTGCGGCATGGTCCCTCTAGCCATGTTAGTAAACAAAATCTGTATTATTGCTTACCTGTGAAAGGATATGCCGCATCCACCATAGGATTCGCTTTTGCACGATTTTACGCAACACTTTTTGATCATTTTCACAAAAAAATACCGTCGATTTATCTGTTCATGCGCCCATGGTTCAAAACATAGAAAAAATCGCCATGACAATGACACACATGACAATGACACATTTCAGGGTTACCACAGTAGTTTTTACGAAAATTATTTAGAGCCGTCATTCTGAAGTTGGTTAGTTATTAAATAAATAAAATTAAGAGAGTTTGCTGGTCTTGTAACCAAGCATAAATATTTACAAAAGTAATTATTTTCTTAGTTGCTACCTTCATG
Organism: Oligia fasciuncula; assembly: GCA_963082905.1. Classification (NCBI taxonomy): domain Eukaryota; kingdom Metazoa; phylum Arthropoda; class Insecta; order Lepidoptera; family Noctuidae; genus Oligia; species Oligia fasciuncula. Next base: position 20,485,852 of record OY720398.1, read on the forward strand.
ACTTAGAAGTTAAATATTTGACTGTTCGGTCAATTAAATATGTTTTACCATATTTAACAATTTTTATCTTCTGGCAATTGAGAAAAAGGGACAGACGGCTCTTTTGTGGCTCTCTCTTTCGGCACGTTTTGCCTCGGTTACGACAATGTATCTAAAATAAACCCAAGGCCCAACTAATATGGTTCATTTTTGAATGACGCGATTTATCGAGTGCTCGGTCCTGTTACTTCTATATATTACGTCCATGCTCACTATACAGATCTGCAACACCACAGAGAGTAGTATATTCCTTGCCACAGAGCATGTAACCTTTTATGCAACACCGTGCCGCAGTGTTGCCAGTAGTGATTGAAGATTTAGAACGCTGGGATGTCTGAAAAGGAACGAAATTAACGGTGAAGTAACGCAAATGAAAAATTTGTAAAAAAAAACTATTTATTCAATATGAATCAATTTTTGTAGTAAGTTATGTTAGTTAGGTATGTTAGTTTGTCAGTATCATGCAGGCGGCAGTGATGTTTGCCGCCTGCATGATACTGACAATCTTATATTATTATTTTTGTAGATCATTCATTCCAATTCATTCATTATCCCTCACAAAGTACGTACCTACTTATATAAATATGGTTTGTTTAAAAAAAACACCTTACCTACACCTACACTACAGCCACAAAATACAGGTGCTACAGCTTACCTACTGCTTATATTTATAAGAAATTTTCTTTTGTAGAAGACTTTGTGTAGGCTCATATTTTCTCCTTGAAGATTTATGCCGTCGCGTCACTGGCGCGCATAACGGCTGCGTCTGTATTTAATTTATTTCGGTTTTCCGTTTTAGTTAATTTAAGTTTGCTAAAGACACGCTCTACAGATGCTTTTGAAAAAGGCAGCACCAGTAGGTACCAATTGATTTTTTTTTTAATTCTGAAATCTCGGCTCTCCGACAGCGTTCTTTAATTCAAACACCTGTTTCCAATAATGTAACGGCTCAAGAGCAGAATGGAGACCGATGTTTTCGTGATCAAGCATAGCATGATCACGACATTCTTTTTGAACATCTGTTTCTTTGGTGGAATTTCTTAAATTTGGAAACCTTTAAAAAACATTTGATTAAGTCTTTCAATTCAAATGACTTTGCTACCTACTGAAGGTTCTAAGACTTTGATAATATCAAAAATAGGATCAGTGAAACTGAATCTCTTTTTTTAATTTGGATGATAACTTTTATGCAATCTTTTTTAAATGTTTCTACATTCATATCAAAATCTTTCATCTCCTCTGCGTTATCGATATTCGACTTTAATTCTGCCAGAGTGGAGTGGGCGCGAACACCAACGTAGACTTTGCGCAATTCAAGAAAATTGTGAGGATTACCTAGACGGATTGATGTGGAATGCACTTGTTTGTTTGCAGGAGGTAGGTAGTCAAAGTGTAAATAATTGCTTGCTAAAGTTTTAATCATTTTTTCGGTTTCCGGTTTAAGTCTGTGTATTAGCGGCGTTTCTGATTGAAATAAAATATTAAAGCCATTGAGAAGTTCAAGAGTATACGACATGAACGCTAAATAAAGTTTGGTGAACCTATTGTTCAATGTCATTAAAATGCTTTCAGTTGTAGGTACGTGAAGGATCCTCAAAAACTTCAACTCTAAAGTACCTATTCTTGCAACGCAGGATCGGCAGGATAATGTTCAAGCACACGGTCGACACACTGTTTTAAAGATAGCCATCTGGTGGTAGCAGGAGAAATAATTTTAAGTACAGGTAGGTCATATCATAGGCAGTGGGCAGGGCACATTGCTCGCAGAACAGATGGCCGATGGGGCCGAAAGGGTCTGGAGTGGCGACCGCGTACCGGAAGACGTAGCGTTGGAAGGCCTCCCTCAAGGTGGACCGACGACCTTGTGAAGGCCGCAGGAACCCGTTGGATGCGAGAAGCACAGAACAGGTCGAAGTGGAAGTGCTTGGGGGAGGTCTATGTCCAGCAGTGGACGTCTTTCGGCTGAAATGATGATGATGAAGGTCAATAAGGTATAGTCCAAGAGCTAGATCGAAGTGTTCACTAAAAACTTTTCGACCTAGCTCTTGGACTATACCTTACTAATTGAACTAAAATAAAATAAATAAAATAAATATCTCCTAAACCAAGATCCGATTAAATCTGTGACTTGGCGACTGATTCCGACTAATTGGCGACAAAATATGGGAGAAAACAGATCTTCGCTAGGTGCCCTGTAGTTTTTGAGATATAAATGTGGCCCTGCTGGGTAGACTCTCCAGATCGGCCACCTATAAACCCTTATATCTTTTGAACCAGTGACCGACAAATTCTGATATTTGGCGACAAATTTCGACTAATTAGCGACTAATTTTTTGTCAAAGTCAAATCATTTATTTCAAATAGGCACATTAAAGGCACTTTTGAACGTCAAAAAAAAAAACTAAATAGAAATGATTCTAGTCGCCCATTCGAAAAGGTAGTTTCCGTATGGAGAAGAATGGGCAAGAAACTCCACCGTTACTCTTTTAAAAATGTTTTACAAGGTCTTGTATTTTATTACATATAATAAAACAGTAGAAAAACTGTGTCTGTACATTGAAAATATTAAAAAAAAAAAAATTGGGGGGGGTTTAGAAACAGTAATAGGGTACGAATCCGAAAAAAAAATTCTGTCTGTTTGTCTGTTTGTTTGTACACGCTAATCTTTGGAACTACTGGAAGGATTTGAATGATTTTTGTTTTGTTGTATAGGTATTATGTCTGGGCAACATATAGGCTATAATTTATCTTGGAAACTTGAACACCTGATGCAGAACCGCAACAGACCAGCTAAACTATAAGAGATACAAAAATGGTACCATAGCAAAAATTGTTCCACGTGATGAGCATTTTCTGCCGAGAGAATAAATTTGAAGATCTCGAACACCTGATGTGGAACTCCAAGAGCCCAGCTACACCATAACATATATAGGAATGACGTCTTAGCAAAAGTTGTTCGGTCTGATGGGCATTTCCTGTTGACTTATAAAAAAACTGGCCAACACGAAGGGTTCCGTACCACAAAGCAAAAACGCCGAAAAAAACACGTTTTTTTGTACGGGAGCCCCCCTTAAATATTTATATTATTTTGTTTTTAGTATTTGTTGTTATAGCGGCAACAGAAATACACCATCTGTGAAAATTTCAACTGTCTAGCTACCGCGGTTCTTGAGATACAGCCTGGCGACAGACAGACGGCAAAAACGCCGAAAAAAACCCGTTTTTTTGTACGGGAGCCCCCCTTAAATATTTATTTTATTTTGTTTTTAGTAATTGTTGTTATAGCGGCAACAGAAATACACCATCTGTGAAAATTTCTACTGTCTAGCTACCGCGGTTCTTGAGATACAGCCTGGCGACAGACAGACGGCAAAAACGCTGAAAAAACCACGTTTTTTTGTATGGGAGCCCCCTTAAATATTTATTTTATTTTGTTTTTAGTATTTGTTGTTATAGCGGCAACAGAAATACATCATCTGTGAAAATTTCAACTGTCTAGCTACCGCGGTTCTTGAGATACAGCCTGGTGACAGACAGACGGCAAAAACGCCGAAAAAAACACGTTTGTTGTATGGAAGCCCCCCTTAAATATTTATTTTATTTTGTTTTTAGTAATTGTTGTTATAGCGGCAACAGAAATACACCATCTGTGAAAATTTCAACTGTCTAGCTACCGCGTTTCTTGAGATACAGCCTGGCGACAGACAGACGGCAAAAACGCCGAAAAAAACACGTTTTTTTGTATGGGAGCCCCCCTTAAATATTTATTTTATTTTGTTTTTAGTATTTGTTGTTATAGCGGCAACAGAAATACATCATCTGTGAAAATTTCAACTGTCTAGCTGCCGCGGTTCTTGAGATACAGCCTGGTGACAGACAGACGGACGGACGGACAGCGAAGTCTTAGTAATAGGGTTCCGTTTTTACCCTTTGGGTGATTTTCGATGACGATGGTATATCATTGAAAATTTGACTCTACTGGCCAAAACTACCATTTTTTTTTTAACGTGATTAAATGCTCATGCGTTCTGCACTACCACGGGGAGATAGTACAGTTATGTGGGACTCTAACCCACTAAAACTCCACGGTGTCCTCCTCTGCCGCTTACGGCGGGAATATGGGCACGCGTTAGCACTCATCCGTGAACCCGCCGCGGCTGTCCGTCACCGGACCCTCCTCTGGGGAGTACTCCCCATCACCGGCGCACCAGAACACATAGCACGCCGTGACGACCCCAGGGACCAAACCAGCACATGGGCGCCAGACGACCCCGTGTCTGGGCATCCTTGGTAGGGGAGCAGTCAATTAGATTTTAATTGATCAGGTATCTTCTTCACAATAAAACTATAACCATGCCTAGAAAAAGGTCAAAGCTTTTCCAATGTTCCAAAGGAGCTAAAAGATTGCGGATCATAAGATCCCAAGAATCTACCGAAGAGCGTCAGGAGAGACTTGATGCTGTTCGAGAACATCAGGCTGCAACTCGCTCCGTGGAAACCTCTTCGGATCGCGAAGCACGCCTGTATTCTCAGCGTATTTACGCATCTACATCCAGGTCTCTAGAGACCAGTGAAGAATATGATGCGCGACTGACCGCTGATCGTGAACGTCATGCATTGTCTCGCGAGTCGGAGACGTTCACGGATAGAGAATTGCGCTTGAGTTCCAAGCGTATCTACGCATCGACTTTTAGGTCTCCAGAGACAAGTCGGGAACGTGATGTGCGACTGACCGCTGATCGTAAATGTCACGCATTATCTCGCGAGTCGGAGACGTTCACAGATAGAGAATTGCGCTTGAGTTCTCAGCATATCTACGCATCTGCTTCTAGGTCTCTAGAGACAAGTGCGGAACGTGATGCGCGACTGCCCGCTGATCGTGAGCGACATGCATTGTCTCGCGAATCGGAAACGTTTACCGATACAGAATCACGCTTGAGTTCTCAGCGTATTCGCACATCTACTAACAGGTCTTTTGAAACAAGTGATGAACTTGAGATTATCATACATTGTCCCGAACACGCACACGACAAAATACTCATAATCAGTTAGAAGCTGAGAAAGAAAGAATTGCTGGAGTACGGCATGAAGAGACAGATTAAGAAGAGCGCAACGAACGTTTGAATTCTGATCGACTTCGACATTCTCTGAACAGAATGTCGATATCATCTGAAGAATCGGATGTGTCTGAAGATATAGCCGTAGGGCATGGCGACCTTCCTTGGGTTGATAAGGAACGGAGTGCATTTACGTATACTCCTATGATTGACTACGCCACATATTCCGCCATCGGAGGTATGGTTCAAAATTGTACTTTTTGTGAAGCTGTTAAATGGCAAAAAGAAACAAACGGTATGTGTTGCTCAGGTGGGAAAGTACATATTAAAATATTACAAAATCCTCCAGAAATATTAAGATCACTGCTAATCGGTGACCATCCACAGTCAAAACATTTCTTGGATAACATACGTTCGTACAATAATGCCTTTCAAATGACATCTTTTGGTGCAGAACAGATTTCAGAAGGCCTATTTATGCCAACATTCAAAGTGCAAGGCCAAGTTTACCACCTTATTGGTTCATTATTGCCTGAAAATGACGTCTCGAATCGTCTCGCGCATCCCGTTGTTTTTCAGTCCCTGGGCTCTTAGAATTCGACATCAGACGTTTCAGATCTCCGATTTTGACGACCCCGTTGTCGCTGGCATAAGCAACAGGATCCGCGTACGAAGTCGCGGGCAGAAGCTAGTACATAATAAAAATTATATGTGAACACGATGCACCCATAATAAAATTTGTCTACCACAAAAGGTAAAAAGAATTAAAAATTAAGCAATGACAGGTAAATCAAATAAGTGATAGATACATGGTGCTCACATATTTACAAGTTATTAAAAAAAAAAAATGCAAAAGTAGTTGAACTTTAACAAGTGTGTGAGCCACTGTAGTCGCAGATTGTAAAAATGAATTAGATTACGATGTCATAATTAAAAATATATATATAAATTAAATTAGGAACAAGTTTGATTTTGTCTAGACTTTTAGATTGTCCTATGGAGCAGGACCAGCATGTTTCCAAACATTCTTATCTTGGATATAATCCTCTAATTTGTAATATCCTTGTTTACAAAGTGTACTTTTAATATGAGTTTTAAATTTTCTTTCATTTAATTGCAATATGTCACAAGGTATTTTGTTGTAGCATTTAACAAAATACCTTGTAATAATAATATATCCCCCATACCCCATAAAAGATGTATGTACTTTAGATAATCTGAAAAAAGGTTGATCTAATTTATCTTTATTTCTAGTATTAAAATTATGCCTATCACTTATTTTATTAAAAAGATGTTGATTTTTTCTTACATACATAATATTTTCATAAATGAATTGGCAAGGTACCGTCATGATACTCATGATATTAACCTTTTTAAATAGTTCCCTATAAGAGATTCGCGACGACGTAGATTGTAAATGGCTCTGACAGCTCTCTTTTGTAAAATAAAAATGGATTCAATGTCAGCAGCCCGACCCCATAGTAAAATGCCATATGACATAATACTGTGGAAGTAACTAAAATAGACCAAACGCGCGGTTTCTACATCTGTTAACTGTCTTATCTTTCTAACAGCATAAGCGGCGGAGCTTAGCCGCCCCGCAATAGATGTTATATGAGGTCCCCATTGTAATTTCTCGTCTAGCGTGATTCCTAGGAAAACTGTCTGATCAATAAATTCTAGTTTTTGGCCATTCAATATGATTTCACATTCGCTACTTCTAACATTTGGTAATTTAAATCTAATGCATTTGGTTTTTGACGTGACAACGTCTTAAATTAGGTTGCGGCTGGGAGTCACTTATGAAAAAGTGTAACGCTCGGTAACGTTACGTTCTTATTTTAAATTAGGTTGCGGCTGGGAGTCACTTATGAAAAAGTGTAACGCTCGGTAACGTTACGTTCTTATTTTCATTTAATTCCTTGTTCCTATTGTGCAATTTAATTATATTCATATCAATAAATATTCTACCGAGAAAAAGACGTTGTCACGTAAAATCTTCGCCCGTAAAACCGACTTTACAGGCAACCATTTTTTTTTTTTCATTAAGTACTAAATTATTTACCGTAAACCAATCTTGGACCTGAAGAATAGAGTTATTCACGTCGTCAAGATTTTGTGACCGTCGCCGTCGGTCTATTTTAAAGATTAATGATGTGTTATCAAAATTAAAATCCCTGATGGTGGCTCTGCCAGTCAGTAACACGACGTGTTGAACGAAACTTTTTTTTGGTATAGAAGAGTAGAGTTCAAATTAAAGATGACTTGATGGATTTTGAATAATTATGCTTTAATTACTACTTTCAAAGCAAAAAATTATCATCCAAATAAAAAATACCTACTTCTTTTTAGGGTACTGTAGTCAACAAAGAACCCTTACCTAGGTATAGTTTCGCTACTAAAATAAAATCAAGTGGTGAAAAAAAAATCTTTTTAGGGTAGGTACCTACTTCCTGTACCCATGTGATGTGTTCTCAAGATTTGAGTGAACATAAATAATTAATAGTGAACTGTAGGATTTTTTGTTTGTTGTCATTTAATTATCAATGAAAAATAGCATGATGCATGATGCAAACAAACAGACAAAACCCATCCGTATAACCTCGGAAGACAATTTAATAAAATTAGGTACTTAATACATTATGTGATTTTTCTATTTATCAATTACAAATAAGTAGTTATAAACAATACTGAGGTACACAAAAAGTACCTAAGACATAAATTATTACCTAAGTTAATTAAAGGTAGGTACTAAAACTTCAGTCCTCTTGTTTGAGCGAGTAAGTTATCGGTTTCCTTGCGGCAGGCCCGTAAACATGTGTAAGCCAGTTTGTCTTTGTATACCTCTTTTCTTTTGTTTACGATTTGGTTTTTTGATTTTGTTGTTGAATATATGCTTCGGAGCCACCATCCCTGGGGCGGTTGATGAATTGTGTGGGTCAAGTGTAAAGATTGCTCTTAAAAAATTGTTACCTCGATTTTCCTCAAACTTTTTTGAAGCAAACTGAAAGTGAGAAAGAATTCTCTCCGACAGTCTATCGAAGATGCCGACTGAGCAGTTCTTAGTATGCTCGAAAGGGTCCTGAATGCAAATCTTAGAATCAGTTTTAAACTTTTTACGCACATCTTTTGATACCTGATCTTTGTACAAAGAAAACTCTTCGGGAAGATCAAAATTATCAAAACATTTCTTATTTATCACGCGCCCCATAAACGGCGAAATCACATTGTCTTTAAAGTTGAATGTACTATAACACTTAAAGAACCCGCCCAACAGTTCATAAAGTGTGTCAGTATTCCTTGTATCGCTGCACGTCATACTCTCATCAAAAGCAGTGTTCCAACTGTCAACAAAGTAGCTGGGCATGTTTCTTTGTAACTCATAGACTGAAGGCAAAATGTTCATTAGTTGCAAATAAAATATCAGCATCATGATCAAAGAATAGTTGCCCATTAGATTGGTACCTGTGAACTTGTGTATCTTCGACCAGTACTTGATGAGTACGGCCAGTGGCAGAGCTCTCTTATCCCAATGCAATAAAGATGCTATCAATTTACTATTTCTCACACCAGCTGGACTTTTAAAATTGACATCACATTGACGTTGGGTAGGTATATGAAAAAACTTTACAATAGGCACTTTGGCTGTTGTTATGGCAAAAACCTGGGAGAATTTCCTGTGGTATCGGTTAAGAATATTCCTGGCACGAAGGACATGTCCTGCATGGGATTGCTCTCCGTTTGGTAACGCAACGTAACAGTCCACATCACTTGTTTTTATTCCTAGACCAGTTACAACTGAACCAAATGGTTCAATGTTACAACCTGTAACAAATGATTGCAAAATTAATGTTACTTATAAATCAGAAATTATCACACAATTAATGAATTATCCTGTTTCAAACTCATTGAGGTGTTGAATGCTTCTAACTTTAATGTTCAACAAGCTTCGTACAGAATATCCAAGGTAGGTAAACTTACTAAACATGACATAAAACTATCAATGTTAATAAAATAATAATGTTATGGCAATAAAATACATATTCTGGGCTAACCGTGAACAACCGTACTGGGAAAAAAGGAATTTACAAATAATTGAGTAATAATATTTACTGAACATTGGTCCCTATTCGGGAGTGCCAAAATAAATAATATTAAAAACGAATATAAAAGATTTTTAATTGATTTGTGTTTGTATGGTGACAGTTGCGGCGCGGCATGCGGGGCGCGTTGAGTTAGGGTTGCCTAAAGAATAAAATCACAGAAAAAATAATATCGATATTTTTGATGTTTCGATTCGAGAGCTTCGAAACATTAAAATGTTTTCCTGGTAGCGGGTATTATTAACACGTGCTTTTCTTGAAGATTCTAATTGTAATGCGGCATGGTCCATAACCAAAAGAAATATGCAAAACAAAACAGCACAGAACGACGGAATCGATTTCAAATCGAGTGTTCGACTGACAGTGCAGAGAACTGGCAACGCTGACCCAGACCCGATTGGCGCTCGATTTTCAAATTGTCAATGTCATTCGCTTTGTGTTTGCCGCTCTTTTTCGTATCGTATTGTGAATATTATTTCGACTTTAGCTATTTTTGACGACTTGTTCAAAATGGATTCTGATGATTTTCTATTCGACGACCCCGGCTCACTCTCGGACTCAGTACCCGCTTCAAACGTTAACCCTGGCATTTCTCCGCATAATGAACCCGCTTTACATGAAGACTTGCGCGTAAACATGGACTTTCCGATTTTGCCTAGTGAATCTATACATTGTATAAATTGTGGTATTGAAATCACTCACAGGAGAAGACACATTGTTAATCTTGTGGAAGTGCAGTGAGTTATACTGCAATGGATCGCACCGCAAGTGGTAAGTTCCAACTTGTGAGATAATTATGTACATAATTGAATATTTTGAGTTGGCTAAAATCCATCACTACAACGCTTACAATTTATTTTAAAGTATTGAGGTTTTTTTTGTATTATTTAACCAATTTGATACAAAACTTCTTATCTATATGTTTTCTTTGTACTGTAAACCACCCAATAAAATCAATAATAGTGCAATATTTTTATGTTCATGTTCAAGCCCAAACGCCATACAAATTGGTTGATGTCCTTTGAAACTTACATTGGCCTAGCTAGCAATTACTGAATGCAACTTTCTAAGATTCTCAAATTCTCAATTAGGGTTCTAGAAACACAAAGTACAAGCTGTTATATATTTTACCTGGTGCCACATGCTGCATTGCATGTTCCAAGTCTTCAAACAAATGTTTTAGGTTATGTACCTTGTCGGCAGTCAGCCTCACAAAAGTCAAAAGTTCTTGCACTTGATCATCAAAGTCACCTTCAAACTGCAGATATTTCGTGTCCAGTATGTTAACTTCATAAAAAAAGAGCACTGGATTTTAGTTATTTATCTTTATTAGATATAAATTATTAGGAGACATAATAATATATCATCAATAAAAAGATCTAAGGATGTTGTTGTGAGTTGCTTTAATATTCCCTACGGCGGCGTCTGGCATCTGGGTAGCTGACTAAAAACTCAACTCAAATGTGGGCGACTAGATTTCCTAAAAAGGTAGGAATTGGATTGACCCACCATTCTAACATTTATTATTTCTTAGAGTACCTAGGTATCATAATCATGTTTTAAATTATTTAAAAGAAGAGAAAATTGATGGCCCTTACAAAAGGAATAAATGATTACGGACTTGACGTCGGTAAGTTGATGCCAAAAACGTGTCGATTTATTTACAAACACAAGGTCGGAAAAATCAATAGTCCATTAAAATCATAACTTCTGTGATAGAATAATTAATAAATGGTTGCGAATAGTTAACAAATTATATTTACCTTCCCAATTCATATCTGTTGACTTCAAAAACCCTAAACCATGTACTATTATTAAAAGTTTATAGAAAAAATAACACAACACAACGTTCGTTTTGTGTAGACTATTGAGAATTTGAGAACTGTCAGGCAGGTGTCATGTCAATGTCATCCGACAATTCCGACATCCAACGTCAATTTTGTCAAGCGAACGTTTTGATTTTCGTCCGTAAGTAAAATCTAAACGAACATAAATTACTTTTTTTAAGAAAATGCTCTACAAGCAAGATAAGGCGATTATCACACTGCCACGCACCACGCTGCATGTTGCGTGACTGCGTGTTTTAACATTACTTGTAAGTATCTCCGTTTGTATAGAAAACACGCACAGTCCAACACACTGAAAACGCAACCACGCGCGTTCATGCGGATCACGCGCATACACGCGGAGAAACATGCACCCCCCCGCGTAGGTGCGGGGCGAGACGCAAGGTATGGCACACCGAATCCCGCAGTGCCGCGCGTGATTTTGAATGGGCGTGACGACCACCACAGAGAACGGCGAATAAATGAGAGCCGCCGTGCGTGAATCTACAAAACGCACCTACGCGCGTGAGTGCGCAAAAAACCCGCACGATGATGCAGATCTGCACTCCCGCAGGAACGCGCGTAGGTGCGTCGACACGCAATATGCAGCATGATGCGGGGCAGTGTGAAAACCGCCTAAGAGGTCTGTGACTCTGCGTCTCGCTGCGTGATGCGGTGCAGTGTGCCAAGCCAATCGCCTAAAAATCAGTCCAGCCGTTTTTGAGTTATAAATGGTGTAACTAACCCGACTTTGTTTTTATATTTAAAAAAAAATCATGTTCGTCAGTCATAAAACATAATAGGTATTTTATCTCTGACAGCTTCGGCCAGCAAGCTAAGCGCGCACTGCGATGCGATTTTTTTAATTGCATGCGAAATAAAACCGCAAACGCTAATATACAACGTGTTATTTTATATCCCATAACTGTAGGGCTAGGGGGTCATTGTACTCATCATTATGAACAACTAACAACAAAAAAATCAGCTGTTCCCTACATTTATGTTCGTCTAACTCGTCAAAAGGTAGGGAACAGCTGATTTTTTTCTCGCGATTTCAGGTTTGGTCCCATGGTAAAAGTTGTTCATAATGATGAGTACAATGACCCCGCCCTAGAGTAATGGGATATAAAAAAACATACGTATATTTTCAAGCTATTATTTATCGCAGTGCGCGTACTTAGAAAGCGCCAGTCGCTTTTTCGTCGGCAGTTTAATAGTGTCGCTGTCATGCATTTGTCATAAATATTATATTATGCGGTGCACGGAGCTTGGGCCGTTGCACGTGGCGCCGCGGTGGCAGCGGCACCGGGCCGCCGCTGTATTAGTCACCGTTGGATGTGTATGGACCCTCAGTCCCTCACACATGGCGCCGAATAACGCTGTCGTCGCGGCGCCATGTGTAAACGCTCTAACATAGAGAGGGCATTTAAAAGATAAACAATACAATGGAATATTTTATTTTTCTCTTTTCTATAAGAAACATACAGATTTTTTTGCATTCTGTTTTTTTCAGACTTATACACTGGAGCACCAGGGTAATAAGTCATATTTTTCTAATCTTTTCCTCGAGCCCTTTATTTCCCACAAAAAAAAAAAACGCACAAGTTACTAGGTAATTTATTTCTAAAGTGCGCCATGTAGATTTTGTTAAAATGTCACCTTTCTTCTATTCTATTTCTGGGGTAATTGCGTAACACACTTACAATGGTAATGAATTTCATTTTGACAGTTGAACAACATTCATTGCGCTATGTACAGACGCCAGCACATCAAGTTACTACAATCTGTCAGATTTCTTTAATAGATTTTCGACTTTATTGCTAAAACATAAGGTTCAAGGTTGATTGGGAAAATCTGACAGTTTCGGGTAGGTTGACCTGCTGGCGTCTGTACAATACGACCGAACGTAGCTTGGCCTGAACATAGGCACTAAGAACTTTCGCGCATGTTCTCTCAGTCGCACTCGCCTCATGTCACCATTTAGTTCCTAAAAAATCTTACTGCGCAACCTTCTGCACAAAGTTCAGGCCCGCCGAGTTAGGCTCAACTCACACCAAAAAAGCGTCGAAGCGCAGTTTCAGTGTCATATGAATTTTAACTTTATTTTCATTACTATAATACTTATTATCGCAACCGCTCGGTAGAGAAGGCAATTCGCCGGAATTCCAGCGGCGCCGCGGGCATCCGCGCGACTCGTTCGTAATGAAAATAAAGCTAAAATTCATATGACACTGAAACTGCGCTCCGCTTCGCTGCGCTTCGACGCTCTTTTGGAGTGAGTTGAGCCTTACGTCGGTCGTATTGTACGTTGTTAAGCGGACGATTTTTTTAAAACTTTGAAGCAATAGATTAGGAATTTCCTTCGAAATCCTTCAGATTGTGATTGCAAGTGTCTGACGCTGGGCGGTCACAACAGACTTAATGGCATATCAATCATAAAAATACATCCAGCCATCTGGATGATACCAGGAAATAAAGAATCCTACATACAATAAGGCATATTAGTATACCTACAAAGATACGCGCGACAAACATAACCTTTGTCGGCAGCCGGGTAATAACAATAAGGGAAGACGATTTCTATTATAACTCTGTGGTGCTTTGGCAGTCAGGGGTAATAAGCCCACGTTCGCACGGACGTATAAATATCGCGGCGTATTGCTCACAGGATTTTCAACTCTCGGCGTGGAGCCGAACTTTGAGAATCCCACAGAGCGCACCCCAGCGCGTTAAAAAAACACAGTTGTATTGTCATCACGGCTCTAAGCAGTGAGTTGAAAATCCAGTGCGCGAAAAACGCGCCCGTGCGTACCTGGGCTAAATCATGCAATGTTTTGTTGTGATTTAATAACAAAAATATAATTGACTGTGTTTTTTGTAATCTTTTTGCATTTGCTATGTAACTTCACCTTTCTCGGACTGTGGATCTTCACATTACGATTTACCTCGACTATAATGGCTACTCGCATGTCGGTTCGCATGGACATTCAACGTTCAACTGCGGCATAGCAAATTAATAATTTGAGACATCATCTTTAGATTTGAGTGAAGTTCAATCTGTTGGAACACAATGTATTAAATTACTCTTGTTTGAATTTATTTATTGAAGTCATCATTTTGGGTTTTAAGTCTCTTCACCAAGTTTGACAATAAATAAAAATATACAGGGCCATGAAACACTATTAGTGCTTCATAAAATACATATTGTTTTATTTTTGTCCATTCTGGGCCCAGCTTGTAAGGGAGCAGTATCCAAAGTAGATCAATAAACAATTTCATATTGTGCAAGAGTGTTCAGTTTGCTTCAAAAAAGTTTGAGGAACATCAAGGTAACAATATTCTAAGAGCAATCTTTACACTTGACCCACACAATAGGCTATTTGACTGGTTTCTGATAAACATCTCAGAATATTTAATGGTGTCTAACGAGCCCACAAAAGCCTATTACTTCAAATTGCATAATGTATTTCTTTTAAAAAATAGTAAATAAAAATGTACTGTTTAAATAAGCCGCCAAAACGCTATCTTTAACAATATGGCGTCGTGACGTCACGATTCAATTTCATAAATCATGACGTCATCTTAAGTTCAGCCAATCCAGACCGTTTTCGATTACGTGGCGCCAGATTTAAAACGATGAAGTTTTTTCGGGATTTTTTTTATAAATAATACATTGTTTTGTAGTAAAATTAATGCAAATCGATTTTAAAAGCGATAATCTATACGAGTGTCAATAATTATGACCTTATTTTTTACATTGTCAAATAGCCTATTCATCAACCGCCCCAGGGATGGTGGCTCCGAAGCATATATTCAACAACAAAATCAAAAAACCAAATCGTATACAAAAGAAAAGAGGGAGACATTAGCAGTCATGGCTGTGCCTTTTAAGACCATTATTTTGTACGTCTATTGGTACCGCAAAAGAAACTATGTCTGACGCACACAATTTGTTTCTATTTACAAATTAAAACGCAGTCAAATCGCGCTTTGATTCCCATTCAACGTCACCTGACCAATGGGTTCATTTTACGAAATTATTTCTCCGGAATATTAAATAATCTTTAATAATAAAATTTACAAAATTAGGTTGAGTTTTGATATTTTATTGTATTTCCATTGGCCAGATGCATGATGGGTTGTGAGGGTCGGAAACCGTCATATCACTATACGTATTTGGCTTTTTCGGTGTGATGCAGTTAAAAATGCAAATGCGTAAATTGTCATTATTCAAAATCGGGTGAAATAGAAATCAAACAGCAAACATAATTGAAATTAAAATTTCTAAAAACCGCATAAAAATAAATCGTAAGTGTCTTAACTTAATATTAAAATAATTTGTATTCAGTGTCTTGATTGAACGATTTTTACACTAAGTAAATAAAAGATAAACTTCTTAAAACAGCATATAGTCCCTGTGTCATGTGAGTGTATATGTGACGTCACTGGCGCTAGCTCTCGGCGTATCGTTGTTAGCGGCGCTTGCGCTTTCAGCGTTTTCAAAGAAGTAGACTACATTTTTAGCAATTTTTCCGAATTTTAACTCGAAGTTTCGTCTGCATTAATTTTTAAAATCATGGTTTTTCTAGTAACAGTTTCATCTGTATTATTCGTCAAAATTTCTGCTGTTTTGGCTAAAGTTTCATCTGTATGATTCGTCAAAACTCTAGTTTTATTTAGATTTCCTTCACTGATTGTCAAAGTTTCATCTGCTTTTTTCGTCAAAGTTTCTATTGAACTACTGTTTAATGTTTGTTGTGTACTTTTAGCCTGCGTTTCGTCTGTCTTGTTGGACAGTGTGTGTTCAGTGTTGGGCAGCGTGTGATCGATGTTGTTCGTCGCCAGCGCGTGCGCAGCTTGCTCTGACTTGGGCACGAGTATGATTTCCGAATCTTCGTCGTCATCCGAATCCATTTCATTCTCATTGTCCTCCATGGTCTCGGCTATTTTGGTCGCGGTGTCCTTACAGTTAGGCATCGAGAAAGGTTTCAGCAACTCTGTTAACCAGTTCTGTGTCACCGATATGAAGAATTTGCCGAATTCTCTGAAGGCTTCCAGGTCGCCCTTATTTAACCTGATCGAGATCACTGCGCTTTTTGGGTCATGACAATAAGTCAAAGTTAATTGGAACTGTATGCTGAGATCTGTCTTCTCAGTTCTTATAATTTCCTGGGTGATCTTTCCCTGCTTTTCTTCAAAAGACATGTCCATGACGCTGTATAACTTGCTGAACATTTTCCGTTTCCATATAGGTTTCGTCAAGGTCCCACTATACTTTTCTTTCTCTTTCCTGCTGTCAGGGTTCACCTTTTCTTCCATTTTGCCTACCTTGATCTTTAACATATTTTCAAATATCTCCATTACCGCATGTCTGACTACCGACTTCCAGTCGAAGCTAATAATGGGATTAACAATTCTTGGGAACAAATTGACTCTAAACTCTGGATGCGTTTTTCCTCGAATTAGTTTAGGTTTCTGCAAGAGTATCATTGAAAGGAAATCTTGGCACGAATTTAGTTTCTCCTTTTCGTACGCGTTGGCACAAAACTTGAAGTAAGTTTTGATGTCTACGGCCAACTTGCTGGTGATAGTGGAACTGACATTGTGGCACTGTTCGAAGGGGTCCTGCACGACGATCGGCGATTGATACCTGAGCGGCATGACGTAATGATTGAGGACGTTCTTCTTGTATCGATCGAATTCATCGGGCATGTCGGCGGTCTCCCTGAACAGGTCTCTCTTGACGGGAACGCCGAGGTACGGGCAGATGACCATCTCGTCAAAGTTGAAGAGGGCGTAATACTCGAAGAATCCTCCGAGCAGCTCGGAGATGGACGAGGTGTTGGAGCAGCGCGGCAGCAGGCCGGCGTCGGGCAGGAAGCCGGCGTCCCACTCGTCCACCACGTGCGCATGCGCAGCGCCCTGCAGCGCGCGCACGCCGGGCAGTAGGGCGGGCGCCTGCTGCAGGTAGAACACGATGAGCAGCGTCAGCGCGTAGTTGGTGAGCTTGCCGGTGCCGGACAGCTCGTGCACCTTGGCCCAGTACTTGATGACGACGGCCATGGGCAGCAGGCGCGGGTCCGACTGCAGCAGGAAGGCGACGAGGCGACTGTTCTGCGCCCCGAGGGGGGTCTTGAAGGTGACGTCGCAGTTGGTCTCGGTGGGGATGTGGAAGAACTTGACGATGGGCGTGTTGGCGCGCGGGATGGCGAGGATCTCGGCGAATGTGCTGCTGTACTGCATGAGCACGCGCTTGGCTTTGTTCACGTAGTTGCCGTTGGGCTGCCGGAACTGCCCCGGGATGTTGATGAAGCAGTCGGCGTCGCTCGTCTTGATGCCGAGTCCCGTTGTTATTGAACCGAAAGGTACCGCTTTGCAACCTGAAAGGGAAAATTTACTTTATGTGAACTAATTTTTTTGTCTGCTGGCAACATTCTCAAAATAATGACGTTTCAAATAAACAAAGATCACGACTTCGTAGATATTTTATTTCGACCATCAAACGGTGATTAAAATAGGTAAAAACTGAAAAATAATGAATAACACCATTCGAAGTGCTGACAGGGAGATTATTTATAAGGTGTACAGGCGATGTCTGGCGGAAAATGAGGCCCAAACTATTCTTTCCGATCTTGACAATATTTACCAAAGAACCGCTGATATGACAGGTATGTAAGAGTTTGTTTTGTTGTTTGTAGTTGAATCAAGTGTTAATTGATGAACCCAAAGCTGTGAATTGCTTGCATGACCGAATATGTGGAAATTTGGGACAATAAACATTGAGCGCATAGGTTATGTTTACATTTTGTCTGCATTACTCTGCTATAGCGCGCCTAGATTAATTGATACTTGAGTGACTTGTACTCTGCTTTAAATAAATGTAAATTCGATTTCTACTAAACTTCAACTTTGAGTGTGATGACAAGGTAATAATGGATTTGTTGTAGCATTTGCAAATGAGAAATTAAGGTGCCATAGACTTAAATCATATAAGTAGGTAACAGAAGATGATGCACATTTTTTTATAAAAGTATGTATTTTATTCAATTCAGGTAAATCTGTTAGCACTATAAGAAGAGTCGTGCTGGAAGGAGATAGAAACAAAGGAGTACTGTGAGAGGGAACTAACTCTGTATGAGGAAATAGAGCGATTAGTCATAAATCTTGAGGATGATAGAAGCAGTACAAGACTCAGATGAGTTTGCAGCCAGCTCTAGCCAATACATGGATGTGGTGGGGGTGGAATATTTAGAGGAAGATTTATTTATTGGAATAAAATAGAATAATGTTTAAAATGTAATGTCTTTTTTTTATAATTCCTAAATATTTATTTTTAGGTACTTGGTAATCAGTTGCATGACGAGAACACGTCCTTGTTCAATTAAACTTACTGATTTGAATAAATTATACTTAAATAGAGTGGACATGTTTAACAAAAATACAGCTAATATCAAGACCAGATTGGCACGCTATTCGGTTACAGCGGGTTGCCATACGAACATAACAGTGGCGCCCGTATTATTTTCTACTCTTTTTTACCAAGCTGTACGTACTCTTTATTATTTGACGTAACGTACGGCAAGGCCATTATTTCGTAATTGTTATTTGAAACTACGCTTTTTTTGGTTGCCGATAGCGCCATTTTCTAAGCATACGCGTGCATCAAATGGACGTGGAACAACCCGCCCTAAAACACACTCCTAGTATCAAATCAAAACTCATTTATTCAAATTAGGCAATGAATCAGCACTTTTGGAACGACAAAACTACATAAGCCCCGCGGCACGCTCGCGCATTACTCGTGCTAAAACACTAATAACAAACTCCTCAACCTCACAACTGTCTGAACTTGATTCAATACAATAGCATACAAAGTAATTAACATTACAAAAACCACTGACACAAACAAATACTTATAAAAAAACTGGCCAAGTGCGAGTCGGACTCGCACACGAAGGGTTCCGTACCACAAGGCAAAAACGCCAAAAAAACACGTTTGTTGTATGGGAGCTCCCCTTAAATATTTATTTTATTTTGTTTTTAGTATTTGTTGTTATAGCGGCAACAGAAATACATTATTTGTGAAAATTTCATCCGTTTTTGGCCCTCTAATTTTTTATGAAAATGGTTGAGCTGAATGGTGCTAATACATGCGTCATGTTCGTGAACGGGCGCCGTCAGTAGGGACTGGTCATCTCTTTGCTGCCATGGCTTATTTTAATTTTATTTAATACTAGCTTCTGCCCGCGACTTCGTCCGCGTGAAATTTCTTGTACCCCCACCCCGTCGCGTCGCAACACTTCGTATTCGCTTACCGTTCACTCTGAGTTTTTTTCTTTTTGCTCGGCTCCTAAGGGTCATAGCGTGATGTTAAATAGCCTATAGCCTTCCTCAAGAATTGGGCTATCAAATGCAAAAAGAATTCAAATCTGACCGGTAGTTAAAGAGATTATCGCGTTCAAACAAACTCTTCAGCCTTATTATTAGTATAGATAAAAAACTCTATGGCCCATAACTCCTTAATAGGTACCAACTCTTAACATCTTACACACGTGATAACTTTTAAACGAAATATCCGATTGAGATGAAACAAAAAGTATTTTACTTCTTCATAAATACTCTTGATAACATAATGCTTAATTTCGATAAAGATTAATATTACGATACATATTTAACGTAGTTTTTTTTTCTTCCGACGATTTAATAATTATTTTTAACACAAAATCGGTTATTGTGATTAAACCATGATAGCTAGACATATGTTCTCGCGGACTTTTTTGTAGGTCTTAATGGGCTCTACAAACCCGTAGTACATTATTTTGTTCTATTGTCAATAGTTTTTGCAGCGCACGCAAAAATAGGTTTTCGATTTTACACCTTGTGTTACAAAATAGCAATTTTATTACGGATCCCTAATTTTGAAGAAAAAAATAGCCTATAGCCTTCCTCGATAAATGGACTACCCAACACTAAAATAATCATTCAAATCGGACCAGTAGTTCCAGAGATTAGCGCGTTCAAACAAACAAACAAACAAACAAACTCTGCAGCTTTATAATATTATAATATAGATTTGAATTGTTTTTTTTTTTTTATTACGGACGCTTTT
This sequence comes from Oligia fasciuncula, assembly GCA_963082905.1. Taxonomy (NCBI): domain Eukaryota; kingdom Metazoa; phylum Arthropoda; class Insecta; order Lepidoptera; family Noctuidae; genus Oligia; species Oligia fasciuncula. The sequence goes on from OY720398.1 coordinate 20,505,986, forward strand.
AACGTTCTGCATCGTTCTCACATGCATAATTTTTAACATGAATGATGTAAACAAGAGAGTTTCTTGCCCGTTCTTCTCCATAGGTACCTACGCTTTGGAATGGGCAATCTAGCTTCATCTTTCTGACTGACCGACCCCTTGACAATTCAAAAGTGCCTGTAATTGGTTTAATTGAAATAAATGCTTTGAGTTTGAGTTATTTTATCAAGTACCTGGTACTTGTTGAGAGGCCTACGCTGTCACATACCTACTGTAATTTGAAACATTGTAAAAGCCAATTATTAAAAAAAAAGTAACTGTGGAGTTTCTTGCTGTTTCTTCTCCTTAAGAAACGACCAACTGGAACCGTGCACCTAGCTTCTGACATTTCAAAGTGCCCATGTAGGCTTATGTGAAATAAAATATTTTAATATTGAATTTAAGTAGTAGATAATATTTTGATCCATGCGTCGGCGTCGGGAGACAGCTAATATGTTCAATGCTATATAGCATTGAAGTAACGAAGTACCAAATTTCGACTCGAACAGGCCTGTGGAAGATGCTCACATCCATTCATCAACTAGAAACGAGCTGATAATCTTCAAACAGCTGAACAGATTTTCTTGAATAAGAACACTCTCGATGAAGTCACCTCTCAAACAAAATAACAACAAGAAACAGAAGAATCAGTCAGTGGTTAAAAACGAAGAAACAGAAAACGCCCTTTTTACCCGACTGCGTCAAAAAGAGGGTTATGTTTTTCGACTGTATGTATGTCTGTATATTTCTTTGGCACGCTCTGTAGCCTAAACGGCTTGATCAATTTCAGCTTAAGAGGTGCCGTTAGATTCGTCTTAATTGTGAGCGACACTGAGTATCATCTCAAAATTGAAAAAAAAAATGGCCGATTTTTGTTAGCTTTTGAGTTTTTTACCGCAGTCGGGTTTTTTATTTAGACACAAAAATTTCAAAAATAAACTAGGACTTATTATTGTGTCTTCAAGCTATGTGAACAGAACCCAGAGCATTGCATAAATATGTATGCTTCACGCCCTTTATGCCCGGAGGCTTTTATTTAGGTAATAAGTTTTTGTTTACATTTTTAGTTTTTATTATTTTTTTGCTTGAGTATGTATAGTTTTTATTGTATTTGTTGGTATATTGGCGTGGCTAGCTGCCATATGCAGCTGCAAATAATTTAATTTAATGTTCTGTCTTGTAATGTTAGTTACTTTGCATACCTAGTATTGTATAGTGAACAGACAGCTGTGCTGCTGGGGAGTTTGTTGCGCCACTTCTTCTTCCCAGCGAAAGCACTAGGAAGTGGTGAAGGGCGGGCGTTTTGGAGGACTGTCTTTTGTAATTTTGACGTTCGAAAAGTGCTGATTCTCAGCCTAGAATAAATGACTTTTGATTTATTAATCCTCGAATATGGGCAAGTTTCTCGAAAGGCAATTACGTTCGAGAAACTGGCACCATGTGTATTAAGAACAAATAGTCACCTGGCCACTGCGCCTGCAGCGCAATCTCGAGGTCTGTGTAGAGCTGACTGAGGCACTTGACATCCTCCTGCGTCAGTCTGACGGACGACAGGATGTTGTCCAGCTGGCTGTGGAAGTCGCCAGTCAGGTCGATCTTCTTCGGCTCTACGATTACTCCTGGAGAATATAACGACACAGTCAAATGATTTATTGTTTAAAATGTTAGGAAAAACCATCTACAGTTGCAATATTTGTAAATATGTGAGCACCTAATGGTGTAGGTATAAGAATTTTGTTCCAGGAACATTGTCTTCGATCATATAATTATAATTAACATACAAGGTGGAGATGACAATAAGACATTAAAATTAACTTCGTATACTTAATGACGTTCCCAGTCTGTAAACAAAAATTACATTGTATACAAAATAATGTAAAACATTTTAAAAGATGGAGTTATTGAGCCATGAGTTTATGGATTTGAATTGGATTTTGGATTGGATTGGATTGAATTGAGTCTATGGAGTTATTGAGCCCATTCTTTTTTATACAAAACTACCTTCAGGAACTAGAATCAATTTTATTTTCATGTAAATGACGACGTGTAAAAGTTACTTAACACATTGAAGGACACTGACCGAGACACAATAGAAGTTTTATTGTTATTACGTCGAGAGGCGTTAAGTGTCCCGCAAAGTGTTAATGGGCTACTTGAAATAAATTATTTGACTTAGGGCTGATTTTTCAATCGACAGATTAATTCTTATTTGTGGAATAAAATTGACTTCTGACAGATTCAGTATGGAAGAACTGTCAAAAATATTCCTCGGATAAAATTATCTGGCGTTGGAAAATCAACACTTATAGAATGATTTATTTTCAAATACGTTTGGGTATAAACAGACCGGCGGGCGGTCGAAGTTTGTTCGCTGAACGACCGACCATCGTTGATTGATATGGAATATTTTGACGCGATCAATATTGACCGCTGGACGTACACCGACCGTAGTCAGACTGCTCATTATGGTACAAGAAATCTTTATGAACCGGGGCCGATTTAGATTAATTTTAGGGAGAGTTACCTAAGTTTAAAACTTTGTGTTATGAACTGCGTTTAGATTTATGCTGAGCAAGAGTATATGTAAGAGAATGTATATAAACTGCGTGATTTACATTGCATTATTGCAATGACTTACCAATGGTTTTACGTCATTCAAAATTGGTCGTGCACGCGCTGCTTAACATTGTTTTTGAAACAAAAAAGATTATTAGATAATAGATTCATCGTACCTTTCTGTTTGCTCATGGGGAACTCCCTCTTGGGCGTGCTGGGCTGGCCCGCGTCGGCGGCCGCGCGCGCCGAGTACGGCGACACGCGCAGGAAGTGCCCGTACACGTGCAGGCGTCGCGCCGCGCCCAGCGCCGCGCGCGCGCACACAGCGCTGTCGAACGTCAGCGTGGCGCAGCGGCTGTTGCAGCGGTCGATGCGCACGCTACCGAACTTTGTGAACACGTCCAGCAAGTCTTGTGGTTGTGTGTAGTTTGGGTAACCTGGAAGAAAACGGATCGATTTTTTTTAAAATTCTTATGAGTAGTTGGAATTTTAGTAGATATAACTATTAACAAAGTCGATTATCCTATAGTTGCTAAACAGCGATACGAATCATGTGTTTGTCGTGAATATCAAAACTTTCTCAAGTTGCCAGCAACATTACAACATGTCACTGAAACACATCAGTGGGAGTAAAAAGATAGCCCCTATAAGTCGTAACAGTAAGGGCTGTTTTTGTAGTGTACTAATGTGCCACAATAGAGCATAAAAATGTTAATTTATATTATGAACTTATAAATTACAATTTCATTTTAACAAAACACATGAATTTAATAATAATAATAACCCCACCACGACTCTAGGCATGTGCCGGAAGAGTGTACTTTGCCGGAACAGGTCTAGGGTGAGGAGCCAGACCAAGAGAGATACAGAATCCCGCAGGGCAGCATGTGGCGAGCTGTTGGGCAGTAGCGACCCCACGGACCCTATCTCCCGGGAGAAGTCTTGTTCCTCACCTCTGGCTTGCCTTTATTGGCCGGCTGGACAATGACGAGGAACAGAGCTCCCTCCTCATTTTTGCCTTTATTGGTCGGCCTGAGTGGAGATTCGCAAGAGGAAACGTACTCGGAGGAAGGAAGTATTCGTAAGTACTTCCGGGATTGTCCTAATAGCCGTGGAATACCTCTCCACTCACCTCATAAGCACCTCAGGACATGTTGCCCCCTTGTCGCTACGTCACTATGTGCTAGCGACCGTTTCCGGGGGCCCATTATTGAGTGCGCAAGTCACCCCCTGTCATTTTATCTGTGATTATATAATCGTTGGTCAGGCAGGGGACATAGTCCTTCCAAAGTTCAAGGTAACCAATCTACTACAGCCACCAAAACCTATAGCTCCATATATTTTGTTTCCATATCCTGCAATAGTCCTGCACCAACCGGGGATTATCCCTGTATGCACTTGCATAGTGCATTCAGGGATTATAGTCGGTTGGTGCCTCCTCATCAATTAAAATGGTCCTCTGCGAGTTGGCTTCGGCCCCTGATACGCCTTTCAAATTCAAAGGTCCGGGACCCCAGGGCCCGAGATAATTATGTCAAAGACAAATAAATAATAATAATCCTTTTATTATCAGGCAACTAAGGCCCATAGATAAAATACACAAAATAATCTTATACAATAATAAACTAATACTTACACATTACAAACTTTAAAACTATGACTAGACACGTAACGTTGTCGGCGCCGTGTTTCGCTGCGTGGTGTCGCGTAACCGTCCTCGGAAATGTCGATAAACGACACCTTTCGGCCAAGTCCTCTTTCAGGCAGGTCTGTAGATGTTGGGTTGGAACTCGTACCACGAATGACTTACAAGTTGATGTTGTGGCGCGATTCCAACCTTTCGAAGAGTCGGTCTTCACCTCCAAATACTGCATGACGTCCTCAGTTGTCGTGGAGTGATGCAGACGTGAAAGGTACAGCTGCGTCGTATCAAGGCACAGCAGGCCGCAGCAGCATGTTAGGTCCACTCGGTGCGGTGTCAAACAGGTTACGAGAACAAGGCTTCTTTTTAACCGACTTAAAAAAACGGAGGAGGTTTTTAATTCGGGTGTATTTTTTTTTATGTTTGTTACTTCATTTATAAATCGATTTGAAAAATTCTTTTTTTATTTAATAGGATATACTTCCAGATTGGTCTCATTTTTATCAAAATCCAGTTCTGATGATGGGATCCATGAGGAATTGAGAGAACTCTTCAAATTTTATAGGCACACCTATAGCGATTTGGATATTTTTGTAGTAACTCGTGCATTTGCTCTAGGACACCATCATTTGGTGAAGTGGAACTGATGAAGAAGACCACAGATGGCCACCGGAACTACTAAATAATAAGTATTTCACGGGTTGCGATTCGATTACTTTAGGTTGCTAATCAATTTATGCTCGTCACAATGCGAATGGTGTACCTAATAGAGTTGATGGTGGAATACCAGGAAAACTCCTCAACAATTAACGTCCCTGCTTCAGGAAAAGCAATATTTTGTAAAAGGCGATGACTTAGATACATTATAAACAGACCCACTAAAAACATAGAAATAAAAACTTTTAACAAAAAAAAAACCGACTTCCAAAAAGAACACTACAAAGTGAAAAATAACTTTAATTTCGGAAGTCGGCGACAAAAACTAAAATACAGATCCAAAGACCGACTTCAAAAGTCGTTTTTTTTCTGTTAAAAAGTTGTTCTTGCTTTCTACTTTCGTGAAACCCTCCTCATCAACTTGGCTGGCTCTTGGCAAAGAGTTACGGACCGCAGTCAGGGCAGGTTGAGCACCCTATATCAATTTTTCCCCTTTTATGGTTTGTCGCTTAGGCTGCGACGCATCTGGTTTGCCGCTGATGACAATAGCAGCACCAGTAAGTAACAACTTTTTATTAAGTACCTGGTACTTGTTGACAGGCCTTCACTGGCCTTCCATATCTATTAACACTGTAATTTGGAAACATTATAAAAGTCAATTACTTACATACTTTTAAAAGAGTAACCGTAGTTTCTTGCCTGCTCTTCTCTTAGCTTCTGACGTTTCATAAGTGCCCATACAGATTTATGTGAAATAAAATATTTTGGTTTTGAAGAACTAAAGGTGCATATCCTCACCAGAGACCAGGACCCTGCGGCCGGGCGGCGCGAGCGGCTGCGCGTCGGGAGCGTCGGGCGCATCGGGCGCGAGCGCGCGGCCCCGCCGCGGCGCGTGGCGCGGCGACGACGACGACGACGACGGACTGGACTGCGCCCGCGACGTCTGCTCCATGGCTCATGGGTATAAGTGCTCACCTGGACCAAAATAAAAATAAATTATTTGCAGAAAATCCTGAAAACACTCAATTTTGCATGTAATTACATAAATATTATTAACGTTAAACCTGCTAACTATTCATCATTATGCTTCAGTTCCGTTAGTAATAGTATGCAAGACTGCCCTTTCGAGTCCTACCTTGATAAGCTTAACGCTTAGTCAAATTAATCCAATCATTAAGGGGATAATTACTAAGGTAGCCCGCAAAATTCAAAATTTCTGTCTTCGTTTTTTGCAATTTGCAGGTCATGGCAGCCCTGAGTATTTGATATTAATTTCAACTTGATAAATCCACGCGTTCCTGAGAAAAAGGGTCTTGACAGACGGACAACGAAGTAATCTTATGAGGGTTCCGTTTTTCCTTTTGAGGTACGGAACCCTAAAAATACGGAGTTTGTCAATTTGTAGGTAATACCTATGTTTGTTTTTACATTTAAAAAAAAGTACGTAAGTTACCTCTGCACTGTGAACCTCTCGAATAGATAATTGCTCTAACTTGTAATTTATATAGTCTTGAGTTGTGTGTGAGTCGTGTCGAGTTTTAGATCTGTATGTGTGTATCTCTACATAATGCATGGACGTTGCTACGTTGCACACATCGCAGATAATGCTAACGACAACAATAAGTACCACATCAGCAAAAAAAAATCGGAACGGAAAGCTCGCGCGTCGTAGAAACGAAGAATTGCATCACAGCATTCCAAACAGGGTCGCAGAATTCCGCCCACTAATTGCTTTTGGAGTATCGTATTAACCAGTAACTGGATTGTGGAGGTCAGATAAGCAGTTGCTCCATATAAAATACCTACTGGTATTCAGCTGCATCCGGTTAGACTGGAAGCCGACCCCAACATATTTGGGAAAAGGCTAGGCAAATTAATTGAATTGCTTTTGGAGCAGCATCAGAAGGAAACCTTTAAAATCAAGTGGGAGAATATTGGTAATCTGGTGAAGCAAGTCTATCTTGACACAAGAAGTACACACAAGTACCTACTTACTTACAACCGCAGTGTTTTTTTGGCCCCAAAAAACAAGAAAAATTAAAAAAAAATACTGATTTCGGAAAAACATTTTTTTTTTGTGGGTTCTATTATGGTTTCTGATTAAATAAAAACAGGAAAATATGCGTCTAGAATTGCTTCATAAACATGCAATTCAAACAAAACTCAATCATATAGGTACAGTTTTTATTGTACGATTTTCAGTATTTTGACCTTCAAGGTAACGAAATCTTTAAGATTAAAAAAAAATAGAGTAAATATATAAAATTGGCACCTGGGAGTTCTACTCGTGCATTTTTAGTGAACTATAGAGTAGAAATTTTCAATAAAAAGAGGATGTCACTTTTTTGGGGCCAAAAAACACTGTGAACCGTGATCCGACCTCTAGTTTAAAAATATTATTGTGTTCATATTTTTATTTACCGTGAAGCTTGAACTCACTATTTTTAATTAAAATTAGAAGAAAACCGTGTATCTTACGAAAGTATTAAATTACATACCTACTCAGTACTCACGTAATAAAACTATCGTCACCACAACTAAGAACCGAGCACTTTACACATAAAAAAAAGAACCGAGCACTTTACACATAAAAAAAAAACTTATTTTATTTCACTATCGTCTAGATGTCTGCACTTCGACACTCTTACTAAATACAGAGTAACGCTGACTCTTTATCTGTTTACTAACGTGTACTAATTAACTAACGACACTTCCAGGAATGAACACGACATAGACAGACACAAATATTTTGGCTTTATGAGTGGGGAGTTCCCCGAAAATGTACAGTCGAGTTCTTTAATTTAATATCTGATCATGTTCATGAATCAATAAATATAGGCAATGGTAAGATTGGTAAGTTTCATAAAACTCTAAATAGCTTGTATTGTATGTATGTACGGACGCCAGCAGGTCAACCTACCCGAAACTGTCAGATTTTCCCAATCAACCTTGAACCTTATGTTTTAGCAATAAAGTCGAAAATCTATTAAAGAAATCTGACAGATTGTAGTAACTTGATGTGCTGGCGTCTGTACATGCTTATAGTTGTCACAATATTGTGAACTTTTTTGACGTTCATATATTTTTGAAGCCTGATAGGGCCAATATATTAATGAACTCGACTGTACATACGACTTATATCATGTAATATTTATATGAACAGAAGGACCACTTCAAAGTACTCAGTGGACAACTCCAATCAATCTAAAACCCAAAGGTATGTGCACTTTATAATATTTTTTCGAAAAATGCAGAGGCTTTGAGATATTTTTTGTTAAAGGGTGCTTTCTTATATCAACAACGTTTTTGACACCCTATGGGTCAATTAGTAGAAAGCTTCATATTAATAGTATAATAAATTCGACAATAATGTCTGTACATTAAGTATGTTACCTTTTTACGCCTAAACGAATGAACGGATTTTAAATAAAATTTGGCAAGGATAAATGGCATCCTGGGGAAGGACATAGGCTACTTTTTGTCCTGGAAGTACGTTTTCATGATATAATTTCCAACATCCACGCGGGCAAAACCGCAGGCAGAAGCAAGTATAATATAAAAGTATCATAGTTGGCCTTTTGGATGTAAACCTTCTGAATCAAGTTTGTTGAGCCACTAAACCTTATCTTAGACCCTCCTTAATAAATGATGTACACATAAGAGTACTAATGTTTTTTTCAAATGGCTGTTGCTTATTACTTCCTACAAACTAATTTGGCATGTCATTAGAGCAAGATTAAGTTGGTGAAAGTGTGTCCATAAATTATGGAAATAAATAAGACAATAATAAAATCACCAAAAAACTTACCGGTACGAATATTGACTGCTCTTGCAAAGTATTTGGGCTCCAAATATCCTTTTTCGTTACCACTGGTTAGGATAGCACCATTTTCCGACTCATAGAATTTTACAGCATCAGCTAAGGCACCCGCAAGGTTTATGTATATATGGACTTCAGTGTCCTGGCGAAGGCCACTGATAATGGACGCATCCCCCAATGTTCCTTTCGCTAAATGTATGTGTTTGCGCTTCATACGACTAATGCCTTCATATTTTATTTGTGGCCAGCATTTTAAATATGTACCATGGATAACTGTATTGTATTTGGGCTGCAAAGAAGGACTTTGATAAATGTTATGGTGTGCTTTCTTATCAAAAATATATAACAAAACAAAAATGCATTAAAACCTCAGTAATTGGAGTGAGGTCAGTGTCCGAAACTTCAGTGATTGTGTGTCCTTGGTTAGCTTTGATCTCCAGACAATTGCTGGAACAGTTTTGCCTCAGTTTGAACCTCTGCTTATCATTGCTATTTACAACTCGTTCAATGTCCGATGTGCTGTATTTGCCTTTGAAAGTTTTGTGCTGCAATATTTTGTTTACATCTAAATATCCTTCTGGGCTGAAAAAAAAACTCATTTTATTCAAAACTCAAGTTGCTAGTCATAACATGTTGTAAGTTTCTTATTGCAGTTCAATCTTAAAGGTTTTCACATAGACAGTCGTTTGCACATATCGGGCATAGCTCACTCAAGTACTTACACCAAAACTTTAGATTATATATTACTAAATGTGAAAAGGCCTTTGCCCAGCAGTGGGATGATGCAGGCTAACAGTAACAGCAACCAAATGTTAAAAGTGTTATTAAATTGCATGTCCACAATGACAACTGTTGGTCAGTGTAGCTTTCTAGGGGTAGGGCTGCCATCCATCCGGGTTTCCCTGGATTTGTCCTAGTTTGGTGGGCGTCCGAAAAACATACGGGCGGGGTCCTGAAAAAGTGTCCACTTTCTGTGTCAGGGGAAATCCGACTTTGAATGATTTGCAATAAACTAAAGCATAAATCATAGTAAAAAATTAGCGGCGCGGCAAATCTGTGTGCTCGTGACAATTTATAAATCATAATAATGCTTTTGGTTTACTTTTTTTTTTAATTTTCATTGATTCCAAGAAGATGAGTGTTACTAATTATTTTTGTTACCAGAATATCTTTCACATAGAGACGATTTATAATTGATTAATAAATTAAGCGTTTCATTTGTATTGTTGAGGTTTAAATTGATATAAATAAAACAAAAAAATTGTTTTTATTTCATTGTAATTTTTTTTCGAGGGAGTCCTGTGTTTTATTTTTATTTCACCAAAATGTCCGGGGTTTTCGAAGTTTTTATCCAGGGTCACTAATTTAGGTGATGGCAGCCCTATCTAGAGGCAGCAATTTTTGTATTGTTTCTTATGTTTGTATGTGTAGAAATAAATAAGTAATGATCAAAATATGAGGTGCTTAGGGGCTACCAAACACTCTTCTAACATCCGCCCCTAAGACGACCCACTGACCCTTCTAATAGTTCAATATTTGAAAATGTATTTATAAGTATGAAAACGAGATAATAATAATAACCACACTTAAATTAGTTTCATAACAAAAACCCTAATTGATCTACATTGGTGAAATAAAACAATTAGGTACCTACCCACTTGTTTAAAAAGTTTCTTTGCTTACTGGATCTTAACAATCTCAATGTCAAACGTGACCTCCTTGAGTGCCTTAAATGAGGGCACACAAGTAAAACGACTCCAACATTCAAAGGGTAATTAAATAAATTGCAAACACCGCATAATAATTTGACGCGATCAAATTCAAATCGCGTCCTCCACACGATCACAGTGTCGATGCGTCTCAACGGCACAACACAGCTATACCAAAATTGACATTCAATAATATATTATATTTATGTACACAGCTGTGTGGGACTCCGGAGACAGGTGACTAGCGAACATACCTTAGCCTGAAACCTTCACGGACTGCTCCGTGTCGTAGCAGCCAAGATAACGATTTACTCAACTGAATGTCTTTGTTATTCCTGCAAAAAAACATGAACTGAATTTAATAATAATACTGGTCTCCTCGGCACAGCGCGTCATTGAAGAGGCAACTTTCAGTATACTATAATGTACTCTGTGGAGGCAACGTACATTTAATTTGTCAACGAAATTTAAGTTCACGATGCGTGCGATACAACTGGAATATTATTGTGTTTATCCCTAATTATGGAACTATGTTTTATTTTGCTAATCAAGTCTTACACGACTTGAAAATTTGCGAGATTAAGTTTTAAAACAGAAAACTAGAAAACAAAGGATGCGGTTGTTGCTTCGCAAAAAACGCACGCGTTATTTTCCCGTCGATTTGACATGTGTCAGTGTGTCACAGTGTCCTCAAACTTGAAAAAAAATATATCCAGTGTTGCCAAGTCAAATCCTAGCTCGGCCTGATTAAAACCTGTTTTTAGGGTTCCGTACCAAAATGGCAAAACTGAACCCTTATGGTGAGACTCAGTCTGTCTCTCTGTCACAACTGCAACTACTGCAACTACTAATGCTATCAACTTGAAATTTGGAATAGTTTTAGATGACATTTGCCCAACTATTTTGCAACGAAAGAAATAAAAATAAATGTATATTTTTTGCAAGAGGAACTGACAAATTCGAAGTGGGGCATGTGGGGTATCATAATGAGCAGTTGAGCACACAGTTTGCACGTTCTCAAACATTTTTTATTTATGTAAAAATGTAATAAAAAATACCATTCTCCCCCCCTTATCTCCGAAGTTTGCAAAGAGAAAAATCAGAAATTATTCTATGTGATAGAAGTTTATACAGGAAAAATAAAACGAAGTCTCTAAATAGCTCACTTTTTCAGATTTCATCAACAAAAGTTATATTAGTTCAAGAGATGGAGCTGACATAAAACTGCATTAATCTACACCGCAGTGCAGTGTTAAAATTCTCTGACGAATATAGGCCTCGCCGCACCGATGAAAAATTAAAAACATGATGGTACAGAACCCTTGGTGCGGGAGTCCGACTCGCTCTTGACCGTTTTTTTAATTGCGCGTACACACGGAATAGATAAATCTATTCCGTGCGCGTACAGGTAGGACACGCCTACACAATTAAGGAATATGAGAGATTTAGTGTGAGAGGCAGAGGAGAGTTATATCTTTCTTCTCTCTCATGTAACGAAATAATATGCTTAAGTGTTTGGCCACACTGGGGAGGGGGCGCGGGGCGGGCGCGGCGCGACGAACTCAAACATATGAGCTTCCTTTGAAGTGCCTTTAATGGGCACGCCCCGCCCCGGGCGTGGTGAGAGCGGCGCGGGCTGCTCGGCGCGAGCAGCGCGCGGGGGCGCGCGCTTATATTTTGACAAACACTGGACCAGTGTGACCAGATTCAGTATTTTAATACTTTTTCAGTATATTTTATCGACTTTTCGAGCATCAGTAATTCATTATTTTTGTGGGTATATTGGCGGTAGTATTTTTGGGTATATTTTGGATAAAAAGCTATGGTAACACCGTAGAAATCGTCCCCGCGAACATTGATGTTCAGGGAATTACCCAAATTTAGTCTATATTTCATTCAGATAAGATATTCAGCACCTTTTTGAGGTGCTTCGTTTTTTTCGTAAAATTTTATCGGGTCACACTGCAATCGATACGACAACACGCAGAACGCGCTCCAGTGCGGACTGGCGGCTTGTATTATATAGTGTACTAGCTTCTGCCCGCAACTTCGTCCGCGTAAAATTTCTTGTACCCCCACCCCGTCGCAACAATTCGTATTCGCTTAGCGTTCTGTTTTCTTTTTTTTTCTTTTTAAAATTTAATTTTGACTTTTTTTCTTTTTGCTCGGCTCCTAAGGGTCATAGCGTGATATTAAATAGCCTATAGCCTTCCTCAAGAATTGGACTATCAAAAGCAAAAAGATTTTCTGATCGGTAGTTCCAAAGATTATCGCGTTCAAACCTTCGATCAATAATAGTACTAGATGAATGATTAGGAACAAAAATAAGTCGCTAAAGTGGCCACGTTTGCACACACATAAAAATTGTATTTCTTACTACGAACTATAGAAAAAAGTTTAATAATATTAACAACTTCAGATTATTATAAACCTTAACACACTCACATAAAGTTTAATTACGTTTGCAAATGATTAATATTTAAGTCCTTCTGTCATCGAAGCAATAAATTTAAAATGTCACTTGAAAATAAAAAGTCATTTTTATAATAAGTACAAAAATATTTATTCTAAAATGAAACTTAACTTCTAAGCAATAAGGTTAAAAACATTTTGTTGACAATTTCGTACTTACTCGAATTTGGAACTAGACGTAGTTCTTGGAATTACATTCCAATGCTTCAATGTTTGTTGGAATAGTTGGCGCGTTATCGCAAACATTGGCCAAACAATCATAATATTTGCTAATTGATTTATATTTACTATTTAATTGTGTTACTATTTTATGAAAAACATTTAATGATAAAAACTTACCGAAAAAAAGATATTCCTTTTTAAATCTTGGTGTTACGGTGGTTATTTACACAACTTTTGAACGTGCACTGAGGCATTTTTACATCTTAACATTGGCTATGATTGGACCATACTAATTTGAAATAAGAGCACAAAAGTATTCGTGCTTGTATTTTTCGGGCCGTTTTTGAAGCGCTTATCGGGCATCTAGTACTATTATTGATCGAAGGTTCAAACAAACAAACTCTTCAGCTTTATTAGTAGTATTATAGATTATCTATGCTGGCGGCCCACGCGCGTTCCCGCTATAGTTACTTTACTCTTTGGTTCCTGCTCCCGCGCCCGCCACACGTCCGCCCCACGCCCGCGCTCGCCCCATTCCCCAATCTGGACGGATACTAAGTGTTTGGCCAGACTGAGGAGCGGGTGCGGCACGATGAACTCAAACATATGACTTGCGGGCGCGGGGAGCGGCGCGGGCTGCTCGGCGCGGCGCAGGGAGCGCGCGGGCCACTCACGCCATAGCTCGTTCATACAAGTGGCCGCAGTGGGTGCAAAACACGGTCGCGGGGCGGGCGCACTGGCCCGCGCGGGGACCGGGGTTCTCAAACTAGTTCGAGCTTTTTTCTAGTAAAAATAAGTCTTGTTCATCCATATTATATTTTGTCAAACACTGGACACGACAACACGCAAAACGCAGCCGCGCTCCAGTGCGGACAGGCAGCCCGTGCGCGTTCCCGCACCCGCGCCCGTGCCCTCCCGCGCCCCAGTCTGGACGGACACTCCTTGACATTTCACTCTTTAGTCTCACCGTCCTATCATAGCTGTTTCACTCCAAAAATCGCAATAATACTTTTGAGGAAAATAGAGCCAACACCATTATAACCCATAACCCAATTTATTCATTCATTTCATTTTATAGCCCATATCCCAATTTATTCATTCATTTCATTTTATAGCCCATATCCCAATTTATTTGGGGGCGGCGCCACTTGTCTTTTTCTTCTATGCTTCACTATGAGGGATTTTCCTTTTTTTTTTTACTCTTCCCTATTCGCTGGATAGATGGCGCTGACTTTGGTAAGTTACTGCAAGGAACTGAACTTTACATCGTTTTTTGATTATTTCACTTGGATGTATGTAATTTTGGGATCGTAAAACGAAAGCAAACGAAAGTGTCAGTCAACGAGCGTATGTGACGTGACGCAATGTTTTTTTCCAAGCGTTGACTACAACGCCATCTACAGAGTTCTTGGAAACTATTTTTTTTTTAATACTCAAAAAGAAAACCTCTCATTAGTTATTACTATTAGTTAGTCCTATTCATCATCTCATTATACAAAGTATGAAGAAATAACAATTACGGTATGAAGTTGTTTGAACTTTTTGCCGTCGATACGCTAAGAAGAAGACTTATGTTATGAAACTAAAATATTATTTTTGGGTTCCGTAAGTAAAAAAATGGATTGAGTTTTTACAATTTTCCACATGTAATGTGTTCTACATAGTATATTTACCATAAACAAACTAGTAGTAGTTACTACATAGTTTTATTTTTTTTATATGTTCATGCAATAATGATTCCAATAACCACGTCAAAACGGGTAAAAACCGTGTGTATTATTTTTGGAATGGTATAGACAGCTCCGTTGTGAACTGACAGAAAATCAATGAAGTGTGTGGAATAGACAATTAACCATAGACTGGGGTCAGCTGACTTCATTTCTATCATTGGTCTTGTGATAAGTTGTGATCCTCCGCCATTCTCGGCCTGACTTTTCCGTCTTTCTCGTCCCGTGAGTTGGATTTTAAATATTAAAATATTGTAATTCGTACATTATTTAGTTTGTTATTGTAGGAGTATGTGTTATTGATCGCGGATATCCTTCCTTTCTTCTTAAATTGCGGTAAGATTGTTCCTGGTTCTGCCTTATTATTTCTTTCTTGAGAACCATTGTAATGTCACGCATTATTTGGATTTTTTGGTATGTCTGAGGTGTAGTTTCGTTCTAAAGTGTAATTAGGACGCAGTTGAGTATTCATTACAAGGTATTGGTTTTTAACGCAGGTATTTCACGAATAATTAGTTAATTATCGTTCCACCCATTTATCATGTGACTATGTCTGAAGAGATATCAGAACACTTCAGTTCCTTCAGTAAAGACTAAAGTACTTGATTGTAATCTCTGTTGTGTCTCTGCCGAAGTATCAAATGTTGCTACTTATTGCAGAGGCAGGCAGTTTCCTTATTGCAATACCTAGTTAGATGCTCCTGCTATAGTTGTATGTAGTTATCTTACTTTGGCCAAAATTAACTGTTGTGTGTTGAACTTCTAGAAGTCCTGTCTAATATTCCTATTAGAATCTAATTGGCAAAGTATTTTATCTTTTAAAGCTTCTAACCGATAATCTATTCTAGCAGGTCTGATTTAATGGGTGTTGCAAATACCTACATAAAACTCTCCTCTTCATTCTAATTTCATTTAGCATCTCATGTAACTTTCATATACATAAATTACTTGAACTGTTCCGTGACTGACTGTCAACTCATATGCCCAAACCATGTAAAGGTGTCATAAAATTTTAAAGTCATATTCATTCCAGTAATATGAAGAGTTGCATTACGCGACTCTACATATTATCTTAATGACTAAGGTAAAATGTTTTAATTTTAACTCCTGATCTAGTTGTTGGCCGTTGAAAGGTGTGTAAGTGATGAAGTGAGCAACTCGTGCTTATCAGCTGGTATAAAGTATTATGAAATTGTTACTTAAAAATATACTAAGTAATGATTTGAGATTTCTAACTTTTAAACTTTTTTCTAAATAAAAATGGTAAATTTAGGTCATATGACTTTGTACTAGTGAAAAATCAATAAACAGGTTCATTACTTGATAGGTACTGCATTCTCTCATTTTTTGTTCTTTTGGGAGTTACATAAAAATTAATCTGTCAATTTGATTAAATTACAACTTTTTTTGACTGGTCTAATGATCTCATGTCAAGGACAAACCTCTATTGACTAAAACGAAGTAGGGTTTACAAATAGGGTAACGATTGTTCCATTTAATTTTCCCTAAAATTTTCTTCATGAGAGTTGACATTGATGGATGAATGTGTTTATCAGTGCTCATTGATAAAAGTTAGTTGTCAGCTGATCTGTCAGTCTACGGTCTTAGTCTGACCAGCAACATTGACAGCACAGTAGGGTGGTACTGGGTATGTTTTTAATATAATTTCAAACATTTCAATATTTATTTCTTTGATCTTCATCTTCATAAATTAATTCAACTTGCCATCAATCATCATAATCATGCAAGTTGGATTTTATTGGGATTAAGAAGAATATTGTGGTGACATTACACTTTGTAAATAATGGCAGGATCATGGACAATCTTTAGTGTAGATTGTAATGTGTTGTACTATTTCTATACTTTTATGCATCTATGTAGAATATAACAGAACTATATAATATAACTATTTATATTTCCTAAATTATGGTACTAACCTATAGTATGTTGTGATGTATGAAGTTTTACTTAAGTACTTACTGTTTTATTATTTCATCAACCAGATCTATGGTATTTACTTGTGGATTGTCCATCACCACTTCTGAATACAGCCTTATTACTGCAAATAAACACTTCATATTGTGCAGTTTTGTCTTTACATACTAAGTATACTCTGTTACCCAAATTAGTTACTTACTTAAAAAAAAAAATTGTATAGTAAAAAATGTTTTTTTTTTGTTCAGGTATAGAATTAATAATTCAAAATGAGTAAACAGGGGTTGAAGACGATTGCCGATGAAGAAAATGAAGAGAAGTTCGGTTATGTCTTCGCCGTATCCGGACCCGGTACGTACACATCCAGTTTTTAACATTAGCTGCAAACAGCAGTAGTTGAGCTCTTTTTTAAGAAGTTTCTGGTGTAGTAATGACTACATACGACACATGTTTCTTCCACCAAGCAACTTTGCTGTATACCCAATTAAAGAGACTGGGTGTTGCTGGAGTTGCGGGTCGGCGTGTCTAAGTGATCATGCACACGATCGGCAGAGAACAGCAGAGGTTACTGCAGTGGCCTCTGCTGTTGACGCGTGTTGATCGTGTGTATGCACAGACGACAATCTGACCCATTTTAGCTCTGTTCCTAGAATGACATTGTACCTGCGTTGCCTATGGTGTTAATAACACATAGCAACAAACAGGCTTGAGGCTTGAGTGAATTAAAAAAAAAAACAGAAAGCTTCTAGCTATCGCTACTTAGCATAATGACAACCTGTAATGTTTCCACTGCTGGGACATATGCCTCCTCCCTATGAGAGGGAGTGGGTTATCTACTGTAATGTTTCCACTGCTGGGACATATGCCTCCTCCCTATGAGAGAGTGGGTTATCTACTGTAATGTTTCCACTGCTGGGACATATGCCTCCTCCCTATGAGAGAGTGGGTTATCTACTGTAATGTTTCCACTGCTGGGACATATGCCTCCTCTCTATCTGTAATGTTTCCACTGCTGGGACATATGCCTCCTCCCTATGAGAGGGAGTGGGTTATCTACTGTAATGTTTCCACTGCTGGGACATATGCCTCCTCCCTATGAGAGAGTGGGTTATCTACTGTAATGTTTCCACTGCTGGGACATATGCCTCCTCTCTATCTGTAATGTTTCCACTGCTGGGACATATGCCTCCTCCCTATGAGAGGGAGTGGGTTATCTACTGTAATGTTTCCACTGCTGGGACATATGCCTCCTCCCTATGAGAGAGTGGGTTATCTACTGTAATGTTTCCACTGCTGGGACATATGCCTCCTCTCTATCTGTAATGTTTCCACTGCTGGGACATATGCCTCCTCTCTATCTGTAATGTTTCCACTGCTGGGACATATGCCTCCTCTCTATCTGTAATGTTTCCACTGCTGGGACATATGCCTCCTCCCTATGAGAGAGTGGGTTATCTACTGTAATGTTTCCACTGCTGGGACATATGCCTCCTCTCTATCTGTAATGTTTCCACTGCTGGGACATATGCCTCCTCTCTATCTGTAATGTTTCCACTGCTGGGACATATGCCTCCTCTCTATCTGTAATGTTTCCACTGCTGGGACATATGCCTCCTCCCTATGAGAGAGTGGGTTATCTACTGTAATGTTTCCACTGCTGGGACATATGCCTCCTCTCTATCTGTAATGTTTCCACTGCTGGGACATATGCCTCCTCTCTATCTGTAATGTTTCCACTGCTGGGACATATGCCTCCTCTCTATCTGTAATGTTTCCACTGCTGGGACATATGCCTCCTCTCTATCTGTAATGTTTCCACTGCTGGGACATATGCCTCCTCTCTATCTGTAATGTTTCCACTGCTGGGACATATGCCTCCTCCCTATGAGAGAGTGGGTTATCTACTGTAATGTTTCCACTGCTGGGACATATGCCTCCTCTCTATCTGTAATGTTTCCACTGCTGGGACATATGCCTCCTCTCTATCTGTAATGTTTCCACTGCTGGGACATATGCCTCCTCTCTATCTGTAATGTTTCCACTGCTGGGACATGTGCCTCCTCCCTATGAGAGGGAGTGGGTTATCTACTGCTTAAACAATGTAAAAGTTTTTATTACCACACATTAACCAAAAAGGGAGGAGTTTCTGGAAGGCTCTACATAACAGTAAGAGGACGAGTATTTAGGGCAAGTTTTCCACAAAATATTTAGCTCGAAACGTTATGAACGCACATTACGTCATTCTTTGGCGTATTTGGCATCAGATTCTATTAATTGTGATATGACATAATGCATGCTCTCAAAATCTGCAGTGAGGTTTTTGAATCAGTTTGAAAATGTTGAAAGCATCAGTTTTAATAACGATCATTGTCACTAAAGAAGTCGGAAGTCAATATTAACCTTTTGACCGCCACAGACGTGTATGACGTCAAACCAAAATGTGCCCAGCGCGCCACGGTTCGACTACATGACAGATTTTGACGCCGAGGGCACGTTTTTGATTTTTTGACGTGTGGCGGTCAATAGGTTAATAATTTGTTGTCCTAGAAATAGACGACCTAGGTATATTGAAGATGGTCAAGCGTGAGCACACAATTTCACAAACGTATTATATTTCATTTCACTTTACGAAACTGTCGATATGCAGTAGGTATCATAACTGAATGCCCAACAGCCCAAATGTTCCCTATTACATAATTATGATTTTAAATAAAACCAGTATTTTTGTTTAACCATAGTCGTCACGGCGGAGAAGATGTCCGGATCGGCTATGTACGAGCTTGTGAGGGTGGGATACCATGAGCTGGTAGGAGAGATCATTCGTCTGGAGGGTGACATGGCCACCATCCAGGTATGTGGACCACTTTGGCAAAAAATGCATGATGTGAAGGAAAATTACTTCAGATTTAGAACATTTAGCTCAATAGCAATAATAATACCAGCCTATTATTGTCCTACTGCAGGATAAAGGCCTTGTATAATACAACTAGCAGCGCCCCGCGGTTTCACCCGCATAAGGGTCGATCCCGTGGTAATATCGGGATAAAAACTATCGTATGTCCTTTCCTGGGACTCAAACGATCTCTATACCAAATTTAATCTAAATCGGTTCAGCGGTTTAAGCGTGAAGAGGTTTAAAACAGACACACTCTCGCATTTATAATATTACTATGGATTATTATGGATATGGATAGAGAAGTAGAAATAGAGAAGTTTTAGCACAATATTCAAAAATATTACAAGATCACAAATAAATCAATGACAAGCGTATGTTAACAATTTGTTTCTCATTTATTTCCAAAGCAAAAATAAAACAATGACCCTCCATATTCAACATAGGTATACGAAGAAACATCAGGTGTAACAGTGGGAGATCCCGTATTGCGTACCGGCAAACCTCTGTCCGTGGAGCTGGGCCCCGGTATCCTGGGCTCCATCTTTGACGGTATCCAGCGCCCCCTGAAGGACATCGGCGAGCTGACACAGTCCATCTACATCCCCAAGGGTGTCAACGTGCCCAGTCTTGCCAGGGAAGCCTCCTGGGAATTCAACCCATTGACTATTAAGGTGGGTAGACTGAGGGTGGCTTTTTTTATTAGACTTACCGTTTCTGTTTTCGCAAAATTTCGTTTTCTCTTAGTAAAAGATTGTTTTAGTTTATTTATGAATGTATTAAATTTTGGTTCTTTTTTATATTATTTCTGATAATTTGTTATATTTTTTAATTGACTTAACTAGGACTTTCTACAGCTTCCATAAATAGAATAATGAATGTTTGCTTTCAGGCCGGCTCCCACATCACCGGTGGAGACCTGTACGGTATCGTGCACGAGAACACGCTCGTCAAGCACAAGATGCTCATCCCGCCCAAGGCCAAGGGAACCGTCACGTACATCGCGCCCTCCGGCAACTACAAAGTCACTGTAAGTACTACTTAGCTAGTTTTAGATATAATGACAGTCAATATTTAGCAAATAAGTTCTATATTGGGGTGGGTGGCATAAAGGAATTTTGAAAGTTCAATGTCAACTCCTAAGGGGGTAAAAGGGGATCAACTCTTGTTTGGAAATCCGTCATTTTCAATGTTAGAGACATGAAATGAAACATTTCGGTTTCTGGTTTTGTATAAAAATATGGATCTACTCTGCAAGGAAACTGCCTTGAAATTCGTCAAGACAAATGGTCCCTAATATTAAATAGTCAAGCAAGCACCACAATTATTATCGTTACAGTCGCGTATGTACGCACGGCTGCACGTCAAGCTATACATAACCAGTATATGCTTGCTTCTGATTGTACGAAAAAGTATACAATGTCAGGTTAGCTTAAACTGGAAATTGTATAGCTTGATGTGTCGCCGTGTGTAGCAAGAAGTATGCATAATAATAGGGACAGGAAACATTACGCACGTGTCTCTGAGATGGCAACGCACCTGAGGGGCAATTCTCTTAATTTTATGAACATTCACAGTCTGATCTCAGTCTCAATCTGTCAGAAATGCCTCTAATTTCCATACATTTTGAGCAAACGTAGACGTGTACGTAGCAAATCACGCGCGCGTCCCGTGACCCTTCCCTTATCACACCCATGATCGCCGTAAGTGTAAGAAAAAACAAGTTTGTTTTAAATTCATGTTCCATAGCCTAATAATAAAAGGATAATACATGAATTCTAACGATACCACTTACGTCGAAATTGGTTAAGGTGAATGCGCAGTGGTAGTTCGCGAAATTCAAATCTAACTTAGAAAGATGGATTAATGATTCTAATGATTATAATTCTGTAAAAACGTACCTGTTACAGTCGCGAATCATATTTTGATCAAGATACAATTTGACACTGATCTGAAAATTGCAAAAAACGTAAGAAAAATTGAATGTCGCGGGCTACAACTGCGCAGTCACCAGGGCGTTTACCAGTTATCAAGGATTAAGATAAGAAACTCACACACAGTTTAAGTTTTCTCACCTCAGCTGTAATGTTATATGTATTATGATTTAAAATTTTGGTTTCAAATGTTCAAACTGTATACTATAATGTTATTATCGACCAATCTAACTATCTATGATAAGGGATTACATGGAAAACCTCAATCAACTTTTGTACATGAACTCTGAAAACATAACTATTTTTGTGGTCAATAATGTAAAAATAAGTAATCCTCTGATGACGTGCAGGACGTCGTGCTGGAGACGGAGTTCGACGGCGAGAAGCAGAAGTACAGCATGCTGCAGGTGTGGCCGGTGCGGCAGCCGCGCCCGGTGGCCGAGAAGCTCCCCGCCAACCATCCGCTGCTCACCGGCCAGCGTGTGCTGGACTCGCTGTTCCCGTGAGTGTCAAGCCCGGACTCGACACTCCGCCATCTCGATTTTTTAATACATTTCTAGTGACTTTTCACAATTATATTACTAATGGGTAGTGTTTGACGTGTATTTTTGTTTGTCCAGCTGTGTACAGGGAGGCACCACGGCCATCCCTGGAGCCTTCGGTTGTGGCAAGACTGTCATCTCTCAGGCGCTGTCTAAATACTCCAACTCTGACGTCATCATCTACGTCGGGTGCGGCGAGCGTGGTATGTACTATCTGCTCTACTATTATATTTTTTTATAAAACATAAAATACTCACCTTACCATCTATCTATATCCTGGAAATATGCAAATTCGTCAGGAAATACATGAACTTTTTCACAACTCGCGGCGATAAACATACAGACCGATCTGTCAGATATAAAAATATGTTAATGCTACCCTCCTCGCGCATGAAACTACACTCCAATAGCCCCTACGTAATGTCCATAAAAATATTCAATAAGCTACCAGATGCAATAAAGGATGAAACCAGCGATACGACATTTATAAATAAGCTCAAACAAATATTAATTACAAAAGCATACTACACGATAAACGAATATATGCATGACAAAAACATCTATTGTACACAAGCAGACACCACACACAGTTAGTCGTATAGAAACATTCATACATGCATAGATAAATAGATAGTTATATGTTTAATTACCTTACCAAATAATTATTATGTATCACAATCTATCAATTATAGGCTGATCTCAATAAAATAAAAATATATAAATAACTTATTTAATTTTAATAGCATATTTTTAAAATTGATTATTGTTAATTTTTGTCCTAAATTTATTATATGAAAAGATTTTATAATTTTTGCTGTGCCCTACAGGGTCCATAATTGTACCTTAGCTTTAAGCCATTGTAACACCTCTACAACATTATGGAATGCAAATAAATATATGAATATGAATATGAATATGAATATGAGTCAGGTATGGTACATGGCACGCGCGCATTGCAGAGATCAGCACTTTTCCGCCTTGCACAAATTATAGTGTAACGCGACAGTACACGATCAGCGTTCATAATCAGCTGTACTCGTTCACATAGCATTCATATAGCTTTAGTTACGTGGTAGTTAAATATATTCAATAAACCATCATCTTTGGCTATCCGTGACTTATCATTCAAACTAACATCCAAGGTGTGTGTGACCCATTCAGCAGCGCATAGATATTGAGTTTTCTATTTTTTTAAAGTGTAAAATCAAGTCTGTTTTTAATTGTATACTCACCACGGTATTTGTGTGCAGGTAATGAAATGTCTGAGGTACTGCGTGACTTCCCCGAGCTGACGGTGGAGATTGAAGGAGCGACGGAATCTATCATGAAGAGAACTGCGCTGGTCGCCAACACCTCCAACATGCCTGTAGCTGCCCGAGAGGCTTCCATCTACACCGGTAATTAATAATAATATCGTTTATGAAAACACTACAACTAAATTGAAATTGTTAAATCTACATTAATTGTACCTAGTTTTTTCCATGTTTATCGCTTTAAGCGAAATTTGTTTACTTTATACTAAAAGATATAAAAAAAAAACAAAAAAAAAAGCAAGGAAAATTAATTAATTTGCGGTAAACATGGCGCAAAGAAAAAACAACACAGAAATGAAGAGACAGTATGGGAGACAGAGCCACAGCGCTGGTCGTCAGCGACAGCCGGCGTCGGCGTGACGACGCACCCACACACGATATGTTGCAGGCATCACGCTGTCGGAGTACTTCCGCGACATGGGCTACCACGTGGCCATGATGGCCGACTCCACGTCCCGCTGGGCGGAGGCGCTGCGCGAGATCTCGGGGCGCCTGGCGGAGATGCCGGCGGACTCGGGCTACCCCGCCTACCTGGGCGCGCGCCTCGCCTCCTTCTACGAGCGCGCCGGCCGCGTCAAGTGCCTCGGCAACCCCGACCGGGAAGGTGACCTTACACTTACTCATGTTTACTGTCTACTTAAAAAATAAATATTCATTCATTGACGTTTTGCACGGGGGTTCCTAACAGAACGAAAATCGTGTCCGAGAATTCATCCCCTACATCTAAATAGAGA
This sequence comes from Oligia fasciuncula, assembly GCA_963082905.1. Taxonomy (NCBI): domain Eukaryota; kingdom Metazoa; phylum Arthropoda; class Insecta; order Lepidoptera; family Noctuidae; genus Oligia; species Oligia fasciuncula. The sequence goes on from OY720398.1 coordinate 20,530,100, forward strand.
ATTAAAGTTTGTAGGAAAGTTGTCATTTTTTAAGTTAGAAATGTGAAAGTTTGTACTTACGTTTATATGTAAAAGTTAGTTGTATCATCATTTTTGGTAACACATCTCCATAGACTCCTGAAGTTGCCAATAGGAAATCTTATTGGGCACATGACTTTTAATTAATATTTTAATAATCTAGCTTAAAACTATCAGAAAATTACAATATCTGATTCCTAAATTAAGGTAACATTAGCCTTGTGATTAAATATCTTATTAAAATAAATTTCAATTAAACCATTATTTCTATATTTTAGTTGAACTAAGTTCAAATATGTATTATTTGAACCTCGACAAACAAACAAACACAAAGACAAATCAGAATAAAAAAAGTTATTCCAAAATTATGTCACATACACATTGATTTCACAAAAATGAGATAGAAAATGAAGTGTAGTGATAAAAATGTTAAACTAACAAACTTATAGAAACATATACATAATGTTAAAAAGTGTCACATCCACAGGTTCCGTGTCCATCGTGGGTGCCGTGTCTCCTCCCGGAGGTGACTTCTCGGACCCTGTGACGGCGGCGACGCTGGGTATCGTGCAGGTGTTCTGGGGCCTCGACAAGAAGCTGGCGCAGAGGAAGCACTTCCCGTCCATCAACTGGCTCATCTCCTACTCCAAGTACATGCGCGCGCTCGATGATTTCTACGACAAGAACTACGTCGAGTTCGTGCCCCTTAGGACCAAGGTACGGATCGCTAGTTGCGACTATCAATATTATATAATGATTGATAAATGACTATTTGTGTAACTAGTAGGTTTATACAAACACGTCAATAATATTTAAAAAACTAGATGAGGTTGTGGTGTTGCTCATCCGACTATTCTGAGTAGCTGAAATGATCATTTGAGGAAAGATCCACACAGAATTTGTGGACTTTTCCAGTCAGTGCACAAAATCTGAAGATCAATTCTCTAGTCGCAGTGTCATCTCGGCGACAAACAAAATAATGTCAAAAACTAGTCAAAATATACGCAAATTTATATTTTTGACAGATTGAGACGGAGAGTGAACATTCTTAAAATTACGAGAATGCCCCTCTGTTATTTTACTGTTTTATCTGCTTGTGTAAGGCTTGTGTAAGGCTTGTATAGTATTCTGACAGAATAGAAAGTATTGTTGCTACTCATTTGAGACGAAATCATTATCTTGAAGCAAAAATATCTATTATTATACCTTAGATTTTTAGTTACAATAGTTATTACTGTGAGTGTGCATACACACGTCACGAGAGACACGCGTGGATGGTTGCAGTTGCCTTTGTTGTTACATTAACATGATTATTGCAAGAAATTGAAGAAAATAATGGTCTTACTTGAAATTCAGCATTAGTATTGAGAAACCAAGGCCTACACATTGAAGTGACATGCTTCACCTCACCGCCATAAAGAACAAACTCCTCTTAACCCCATGCATTCCACCAGGTCAAGGAGATCCTACAGGAAGAAGAGGATCTGTCAGAAATCGTGCAGTTGGTCGGCAAGGCGTCCCTCGCAGAAACAGACAAGATCACGCTTGAGGTCGCCAAGCTGCTCAAGGACGACTTCTTGCAGCAGAACAGGTGAAAAAGAGCAACATGGAAATTATGTTGAGGAGAAGTTTTGGTTATGGTCAGCATCCAGATTATAGACACTTCAAAATTTATTAATTGACATCTTGCTCTTCCTCAGTTACTCGGCGTACGATCGCTTCTGCCCGTTCTACAAGACCACGGGCATGTTGAAGAACATCATCTCGTTCTACGACATGTCCCGCCACGCCGTCGAGTCCACCGCGCAGTCCGACAACAAGGTCACCTGGAACGTCATCCGCGACGCCATGGGCAATGTGCTCTACCAACTCTCCTCCATGAAGTTCAAGGTAACCGTCTGACCCTGTATCGGCGCAATAGGGTTTTTGACTTTTCCAAACGTATGAAAAAAATGACGCAGCTGTAAACAAAATAATTCAAATATAACAAAAAAATTGGGAAGTTGTGTGTTTTAAAGTCTATGCTAGACAAAGGACAGCACTAGCGTCTGACGTCACAAGACAAGCGCCATAGTAACTTTGCGTCGTTCAGTACAATAACAATAGTCGTTTTGCGTGACAAGGATAGAAGAGTAACTTCAAAAGCGCGTAACTTCAAAAGCGCGTAACTTCTCAGTTTGTCCTACTCGTTTTTTAGTAGCGAAATATTAATCGCTTTCTCTATTCCCAGGACCCCGTAAAAGACGGAGAAGCAAAGATCAAGGCAGACTTCGACCAACTGCTGGAAGACATGGCCACCGCCTTCCGCAACCTCGAGGAGTAGCTCCCCCCCCCCACGCTCCGACTGTCGCCTACATACTGCACAAACACATGCCGTTATCTACTTTATAGCAAAGTATTTAGGAGCCATATTGGCGTGGTCGCGCTAGGCAACAGTCGACAATGCAACGCAAACGCGTATTGTTAATACACTAAATAGACGTAAATAAATGTGTTAAAGTCTACGTAGTGTGAATAGGTTTAATTATATAATTACTCGTATTTCAATGCAGAATTCGTGATTCCAATTGTTGAAATTGAACGAGTCGGCGCGCGGCTCGCCGGACAACTCGCTCCATTTGTAAATACACGAACAAATGCCGACGAGCGACGCGCGACACGCTCGCAGTTAATTAGTTGTTATTTATATCAAATATATACTATTTATACACTAACAATCAATTATTTTATGCCCGTTTGTATTTCGCGTGTTATAAAAGTCATAATATCGAGTACCCTCTTGCATTCCACGTTATTATTAGAGTTTTAATCGAAGTGACATGTGTTTGTTGAAAAACGCTGCAGTATTTACGCTTTTCGTGTCTCGATATCAGTGTTACCAGCATTTTGATGTATCGGAAATGTATAAGAGTTCAGTATTATGTTTACTTTGATAGTTCTCGTGTAGCCAGCTGCATGCGGCGACTTGTACAAACAATCATGCACTATAATAACGTATATTATTACATGCTGTTTGAACCTCTGGGACGTTACGTGAGGAGAGAAAAGTTATAAATAAATAAATATAAAGTGTATACAATGTTGTTTTACTTTACTTAAACATAAAACACCTAGTTTGGGTTATTGTCAGAGATACATAACTGATTCACTGACTTCTATAATATAAGTAACGCTGGACTAACGATAACTCCGCTAGGAGTAATAGTGTTCTGTAAACAGTATATAACTGTATACAGCATCATATTGTAGTCTCTGTCTGTGAACGATACTCTACTACGAAATCATACGAAATGACCAGTTGTTTTTTGTGCCGATTCAAAGCGCCCCCGCTCGAAGCCCCCAGGAACTAAAATTGACACGTTCTTTCAAATGGACGGTTACATGCATGCACAGCACAGAGTACTTTTTGATAGACTGAAACAAAGACTACAATATAATGCTGGACTGAAAATGATGCACTAGTACTATACTACACTGAGTACTATATTACGTCCATGGTTACATGCTCTCCTCTCTGTGAAATGGACGTTGAGTTGTTTACTTCGTGTTGCGGTAACGTTTGCACGATTGCTGTATCTTGGAATTGACTAAACGGATGATTATAATTTTTTTACAGGACATCTGGCTAATTAGTTATAATTTGTTACGCAATAAAAGAATCCACAAAAATACACTGTTTTGAAGTTATTTTAGTAAATAGAAATCTGCTTTAATAGGTCCTAGCACTTCCAATAAGCGCTCCAAAGACTAACTTGAAAACTTGAACTTTATTGAAAATAACAAAAAGTGTTAAATATTTTAAAATTTGAGGTGTTTATCACAGAGTACATTAGTGTTTATCTACCAAACTCAATTTTTATATTTTTATTTTGACTACTAATTTCATTGTAGTAAAATATCTAAATAATAATAATAATATTCCACAACTATCACACAACGCCGTCTAGTCTCAAGCTAAGCAGAGCTTGTGTTATGAGTACTAGACAACTGATAAACATACTTATATATTTCTAAATACATACATATATAGATAAATTACACCCAGACACAGAACAAATGATCATGCTCATCACACATAAATAATGCCTTATAAACCGATGCGCTCGCTCGATGCATTCAGTCGCGCACTCGCGCCCAAAGACTACAATACAATTACATCTAGTAATTGTATTGTAGTCTTTGGGCGCGAGATAGGTGATAAATACTTGTGTATTTAAAAAAAAACTAGATAAGGATATTGAGAAATTTGCGCTGAAAAAAACTGATTTTTCTGTTTTTAGTCCGCGAAACTGATAGGGACCTTTAAGGGTGCTCATAGTTCTGGCTGACAACAGTTCTACAACTTCACTGACAGCAGGACAGCAGACTAATAAAATTATATTGACAGATTGACAGCATTAAAATAAAGACAAATCAGTCTGAATCAGTCGAAGAATTTGGTTATTAATATTGGAGAATACCTATAAACTTATATATTATTTTTTTTGCTAAAATTAATTTTTGACAAACTATCATGATGAGAAGAAAGCGATTTGTTGACGAACCCTCTATGAGCGACAAGACGCTCCTTGTTAGCGTTGAAGACCTCATATGTACGGCTTTTGGACCCATGGAAGTGAGTAACTGCTGTACCTCAGTGTTGGGAGTACTTACACATATTGTTTTGATCTAAGTAAGTATTATAGAGTAACCGATACCGTGGTGGACTAATCGTTTATCCAACTGAGACAGTTGGAGGCTACTCTCTGTTGGATGGGGAAAGCTCTTCAGACACCCTTTAGAACATGTACCTACATAGAAAGCATCGCCAGGACACGCAAGTTCAAAAGTAGGTACTCACGCTTCCCATTCGTTTCATCTCACCGTCTCACGTAACAGAGAGACAGGAGCACTGGCGTAGAAGCCCGCGCGCGTGCGCGCCGGGGGCGGACGCAAATTTCGCCGCCCCCTTATTTACGAATGAAAAAACAATCTTTAAATTGACAAAACAACCCACGGTCAGGCTTACATTAGTCAATCCAAGCGCTTTTAAATAAGCAATATACCTACTTTATTGACCGCTATGTACAACAAAAGAAATAAGTACCTATGCAGGATCGTCGGATATAGTTGAAGTTTAACCAATTTCATTGCAAAAAAAGTTTTTATTTAGTTACCTACCTAATCTTTAATTTCGCGTATTTTCAACCAGACATTGTGGCTTCGCGGTTAGATGCTGAATTGGCGACGAACAACATAATGGGTTCGAAAACACAATCCACCTATTATCAATTTCTTTTTTTCTTTGTTTTCATTTATTACTTATTTTTTTTTATATTTCTTGCATTATTAAAGAACGACCAATGTAATTTTCGCCTAACAATTTTTCTGGAAAACAAGTGGGTAAATAAAAAAAAAACTTAGTTCTCAAATGAATAGGACGAAGTAAAAGTTTACTTGGTGGGGTAGATGGATACTAAATTGATCTAAGTGACAAAAGTCAGTCTACCTACGCCTAAACAGTGACTGCGCACAAACATTTCTAAAACGTTTGGCGTAAATCGTGAAAAGTATTTTTAATGAATTTGGTGTAATCAAAGCGTCATGTCGCAACTTAAAACCCTATAGAAAACCTGGGGTCAAATGGTTTTAAATTGGGCACATCCGAAGTGCGAAATTAAAACAAGTTGGCTGAGATCGTGTCATCGACATGGGAGCACATGAGAGGAAAAGATTTGTGTTGGAACATGGTGTGCGGTAGGTATGCGTAGCCCTAGCCGCTTGCAGCAAGTTATAGAAGGTGCGCCACTCCGCTACTAACTAATCTACTTACAAGTATTTTGAAACACACTATATAAGTAAATACTCAATTGAATGAATGCTAAACATTGACATAGAAAAGTATGGACTGGAAATACCTACAAAAAAAAAAGGGTGCATAGATACCTACAAAAAAAAAAGTGTGCATGCATACCTACAACTCGTATTGTCGCATATAAAATGGCTGCCACTGCTAGGGTTGTGTCTATCAAGGAACGTAGGTGTTACTATTATCGAGTATCGATACCTACTAAATATGAGTCTTACTAGGTATCACGTTTGGATCATAGTGGCACCGATTCTGTTGTGTCACAAACTAAACTAAATTTAAGTTCAGGCATCTTTTTCTTTCTATTTCATTAAGAAAAGGACAGAAGATAAATATTAGTTTAGTCCTGTCAAATTAGTCAGCGCCTGACGTAAATTGACGTATTTTTAATAGCCATTTTTTTAATCTCGTCTAAATTGTCTATGGAGTATCTTAATTTGACAGGACTAAACTAATATTTATCTTCTGTCCTTTTCATAATGAAATAGAAAGAAAAAGATGCATGAACTTAAATTTAGTTTAGTTTGTGAACAACAGAATCGGCGCCTAACTTACTTAATTAAAGTCCGTTGTAACTAGGGTTGCCAACTATACTTTATAATAACATATAGAGGTATGAGGAATAGGGTGTAAAGTTCACTCAAACTATAGAAAAGGGAGGATCCTCCGTCCAGACGGGGGTTGTGTCTGGCGGGCAACTGCCCGATGATTCATGTCGGGCCGTTGTATCTATGCTAATTGCGCAGTAAACGATTCTTGCCAGGCCAGCTGAGGTTCCAGTGAGTCGGAACCGGTTGCCGCATAGTTCACGGTGAGTCGGAACTGTCTGCGAAGATGTCCCCAGTGAGTCGGGGTGGCGCTGCGTTATGCTCCAGTGCGTTGGATGTGGTACAGCGCCGGTTGAGGCTGACTGCTGGCGTCGACCAGTTTCTAGGACCGTTTCTAGGAAATATTCCCTGAGGCTGCATATCTCGCGATTGTGGAGGGTTTAAAAACCCTCGACCTCCACACTTTCGCGGGATATACAGCCTAATTACCGATGACCGTGGGTGATGCATTCGATTTGCAGTCAGCAGCGTACTGACCCTCCTATCCAGGGCGTCGAGTTCGGTCCGAGTCCATTTGAGTATGCCGAAAGAGTACATCAAAACCGGCATGACCCAACCGTTGAAGGCGCACCTTGTTTCCGCCTGATAGAAGACTATCAAGTACTTTTTTCAGGCGGCCAAAGAAGCGCTCCTTCAACGATTGCTTCATGTCAGTAACATTGATGCCTAACGCTTCCGACATACCCAAATACTTATAGGTTTCGGATGCGGAGAGGGCTCTAAGGTTTGTGGAATCCGAGAGTTGGGTTCCCACGGATTCAACAATCTCCCCTCGCTTTACATGCATGACCGCACATTTGTCCACACCAAATTCCATCCTGATGGCGCTACTGAAAGTTTGAGTTACTTTCAGTAGCTCCATCAGTTGCAAATTGTTGGGGCCAAAGAGTTTTAGGTCATCCGTGTAGAGGAGGTGCGATATAACCTGACCACCTCTCCTCAGCCGATAGCCTAGAGCTGAATCCTCCAGCAGTGTGCTTAAAGGATTCAAGGCTAAACAGAACCAAAGCGGACTCAAACTATCACCCTGAAATATGCCTCGCTCGATCCTTATCGGTTCGCTATTCCTCTGAATATTTCGACATCCTGGATATCGAAGGACCGTCCTCCATTGCCCCATACACGACATCAGGAAGGTGCGCAGACTTGCATCTACTTTGTACAACTCCAACACCCTCATGAGCCATGTATGTGGCACCGAGTCATAGGCCTTCATAAAATCTATCCAAAATGTCGACAGATCCTTTCGGGAACGACGAACCTGTATTATTATTATTATTTTTTTCTATTATTATTTTGTATTTTTTTTAGGTATTCTCCAAATTGACGAAACTCTTTTAGGAGCAAAAAACCGGGCAAGAGCGAGTCGGACTCGCGCACCGAGGGTTCCGTACCATGTTTTTAAATTTTCATCGGCGAGGCCTATATTTTCGTCAGAGAATTTTAACACTGTGCACTGCGGTGTGGAATATTGCAGTTTTATGTCAGCGCCATCCCTTGACCGCTTGTGGAACTAATGTAACTTTTGTTGATAATTTATGAAAAAGTATGCTATTTAGAGGCTTCGTTTTATTTTTCCTGTAATCTTTACACAAACTTCTATCACATAGAATAATTTCAGATTTTTATATTTGCAAACTTCGGAGATAAGGGGGGGAACGGTATATTTTTTTACATTTTTCATTGAAAGTCGAAAACTATGCGGCCTAAAAAAAATAGAAAAAATAATGTAAATGAAAGTCCTTTCGTTTATTTATAACAGGAGCACATTTACAATAAATACATTACTAGTTAAAATAGAGCGCAGTCTGCACAGTATTTACCTGATCTAGGCTGAACCTGCGCTTCAGGCTAGAAAGTACCTACAAAGTAAAAGCTAAATTAACAATTGCATGTTGATGCAATTTAAACTACCAGAAGTTTAATAATGCTTACAGCTAAAAAAACCTTTCTTTCCAGAAAAACACAGTGAATTTCAAATTAGTACAAACAATACTACACATTTTGGCACGACAATTGCGTTTACTTGAACAAGATGTGGAGATTAATTTTGGAGAAATGGCTCAACAATCTGATGATGCCGACGAGTATGATCAGTTCATGAGCAGCTCTTCAGAAGACGAAGAAAGTGTCAGAGTCAGAGATGCCACCAAACGTGAAAGAGCGAGGGAGAAAAAGGAACGAGCTGTAAAAGAGGGAAAGAAGGAGAAAAAGGAACGAGCTGAATTAGAGGGAAAGAGGGAGAAAAAGGAACGAGGCGAAAAAGAGGAAAAGGGGACAAGAAAGGAACGAGGTGAAAAAGAGGGAAAGGGAGAAAAAAAGGAACGAGGTGAAAAAGAGGGAAAGGGAGAAAAAAAGGAACGAGGTGAAAAAGAGGGAAAGGGGGAAAAAAAGGAACGAGGTGAAAATGAGGGAAAGGGGGCAAGAAAGGAACAAGGTGAAAAAGAGGGAAAGGGAGAAAAAAAGGAACGAGGTGAAAAAGAGGGAAAGGGGGAAAAAAAAGAACGCGGTGAAAAAGAGGGAAAGGCGGAAAAAAAGGAACGAGGTGAAAAAGAGGGAAAGGGGGAAAAAAAGGAACTAGGTGAAAAAGAGGGAAAAGGGGAAAAAAAGGAACGAGGTGAAAAAGGAGCACGAGACGGAAAACGCGAACGAGAGGGAAAAGGTGAACGAGAGGGAAAAGGTGAACGAGAGGGAAAAGGTGAACGAGAGGGAAAAGGTGAACGAGAGGGAAAAGGTGAACGAGAGGGAAAAGGTGAACGAGAGGGAAAAGGTGAACGAGAGGGAAAAGGTGAACGAGAGGGAAAAAGTGAACGAGAGGGAAAAGGTGAACGAGAGGGAAAAGGTGAACGAGAGGGAAAAGGTGAACGAGAGGGAAAAGGTGAACGAGAGGGAAAAGCTGAACGAGAAGGAAAAGTTGAACGAGAGGGAAAAGGTGAACGAGAGGGAAAAGGTGAACGAGGTGAGAAAGGAGAGAAAAAGGAAAAACTAAGGAAGGATGAAAAAGAAGATGGAGGCCGTGGTGAAACTTCTTCGAAAGACAAGGAAGGTAAAGGGGGTTCCAAAGACAGAGATGGGAAATCTAGAGAAGATAGAAAAAGTAAGGATAGAGAAAGCCCCGGTAGAAGTCCTAAGGATAGGAAGGGTGACGACGGCCGAGACGAAGGTGAGGAACGACGTGGTGGGCGAGACCGAAGAGGCAGACACGACGACCGAGACGAAGGTGAGGAACGACGTGGTGGGCGAGACCGAGGAGGCAGACACGACGACCGAGACGAAGGTGAGGAACGACGTGGTGGGCGAGACCGAGGAGGCAGACACGACGACCGTAAGGTAACGCCTGCTAATGTCTTTTTGTTTACTAATAAGCTCACTTGCACCGCTAATCTCTAAATGCACTTAATGCTAAACGTATTAAAACCACCATCTACCTCTCATCTTCAAACGATTGGCAGAAATAGATGTTCTAAATTGATTTACTCGTTAATGCCTTTATTGATGATTTGTGGTGCAAGTAACAACGGTCGCGTCTAGAGTTGTAGGTCGTAGGTTCGAACCCAGACAGGTGCTTTATTTTGTGTAAATAATTTTGCACCACTTTTCCATAAAATAGTGTTTTCAGCTTTCTTCTGTTGTCATCATGTACTTTGCAAAAGATCATAATTTGTTATGTTTTAGGGTTCCCCCGAAAGAGGCGCTGGCAGGCAAGAGTCCGGAACTAGCATCACTGTAACGGGTACGAGAGTTACTTTAACATATCCTGTACGTTTTATTGTAGAGCAGCCTCATTTCAGTTGTTATCGAAATGTAAACTGAACATGTAGTTAGTCAGAATGGATTCCTACTAAAATGCTATTTTAAATGTTTTCTCAGAGACCACACGGAGGGGAGGAAAAGGAGTTAGCGATAAAATATTAGTCGGTAACTATAAAATGTCTTTACTCGATAATAAGATTTCAATATTGTATATAACAATTGTTAGATTAACTCTCTTTTTTAAATTTCAGCCGAAAGGGGACCAGCTTCTCGTGAGTACCTAAGCGTTACACATACCTAATTTAGTCGAAAGTCATAAGTCGATCGAAGAGGAGGTCGGAGGTAGAGTGAGTCGGTTTGACTGGATAGCGCAACTTAAACTAGAGAAAACTGCAACAACAAAACACTGACGATTTAAAAACCCAACACCCTAACTGCTTCACACATTCAATCACAATCCCGAAGATTTTGAAAGAAATTGCTAAACCATTGCTTTATTTATGTTTGAAAAATTCGTCTGCTCAACAACCTAAATAACTCAATGAATGATGCCTAGCTGCTGTACGCTATTGTTTGCTATTGTTTTACGCTATTTATCTTGCTAGTTTAATTTAATTATACAATACTAGGGGCTGATTTTTCAATTATTTGATAACTTTTATCCGAAGAATATTTTTGAAATTTTGACAGTTGTTTCGTACAAAAACGTCAAACGTCAATTTTATTCCTCGAATAAAAGTTATCTGGCGATGGAAAAATCAGCCCTAAAACATTGAATTTATACAATGCAAAGATAGTTTTTTAACCGACTTCAAAAAGGAAGAGGTTCTCAATTCAGATGTTTATATATAATATATATATTTTTTATGTATGTTCGGGCATAACTTCGTCTTATTTAAACGGATTTGCAAAATTCTTTTTTTGGTCGAAATAGGTTTATTTGAGGAAATGGTCCCATTTAAACGTAAAGATCTGATGATGAGCTTCTGAGACAGACAACGGAACTCTTCAATAAATGTCAGCAAATCAACCGCGATTGCTGTTATCGCATAAGTATGCATTGCTTACGTAATCACACAACATAACATCACGCCTGTACCTGTCCATGCTCTTCGTAAAAATGTACTAAGAGGACCCGATTTTGTATTAAAAATGTTAAAATTCACGGTATTCCTTTTATTTCTGACAATGTTATATTAGCAAAAAATAATCCTTATGATGAAACCTTTCGATCGGTATGATAAAGCTACAGGGTAATTTTTTTTCTCGTGTAGCGGGTGCGATTCCCGGTTCAACCATGTAATTATTTAAAATTCTATGAATGCAGTTTAAATAGTTTTTTAAATTAAAATAATGTCTCCTTTCAGTAAAATGTTCCATCTGCAATATTCAAGGTACTTTCCCTCCATGTGGCATAGCCCTGGGACGCCCTGTATACAATTATTATTTATAACCACTTAAGTGTACATCAAAATAGCACATAAAATTAAGAAAATATTTCAAATACAATGTTTAATTCTGCTATCCTTAAATCTTAGATGAAAGTAAAATAAGTTATTGTATTTATTTTGACCAACTCATAATTCACCGGTTCGTTCGGAATCGTTGCTAATTCGTCTAGAAATACTCTTGACATTTTGACAAACATTTAGTACAAACTAGTTCCATGTAATTTAGGAAAATAAATCAAGATTATATTCTATGACTCTACATATTCTGACACGCGCGTTTGTGTGTGCCGTTTCGAACGTAGTTTCCCTACTGTTCATATCTTTACTGTGGTATGGGTTTAATACAATCTCGTTTCATTCAGTTTGAGTAGATATGTGGGGAGGAATTTATTTGTATCATTTTATATACAGTACATGAAGGATGAGTCTACCTTAGCCAGTCTGAAACCTGGTTGGACTAATTGGTCCCTATTTCTAGTCCTATAGTTGTTGTCTTTCACCTCTTTTACTGAAAAGATTTAAGTTTTTCCTTATGTACAGTGTCGACCAAAAGTCCATAGGCAATGTCACAAAGCAATAGCTTGACGTTTAGTTTGACTTACTTAATTTATTGATGTCTTGAGTTTAAGCTACGCTTGCCGCGGTCGATCCGTGGAGGGGTGACCATCCATTACATATCGAGACCACTCTGAGCCAACCGTTGGTCCCGGCTGACATTCGAAGATCTTTGAGAGTCGTTATCTACGGGTAATCAGAAGCCTAACTAATGTCTGACAACCAGTGTTATCAACTAGTATCATGATACCCGTAACTGGGATGTGGAGGTCAGATAGGTAGTCGTTCCATAAACCCAAATAAAATACTGGAATTCATTCGGTTAGACTGGAAGCCGACCCCAACATCGTTGGGAAAAGGCTAGGCAGATTGATTGGTGTCTTGAGTTTATAGAGCAATTAAAATGTTTTGTTTGAACCACTAGGCACGCGCGAAGCACGCGTAGGCAGTATTGAGGTAGTGACTGCCTCCCAGTTTGCGCTCCTCGAGCGTGCGGTGAAGCAGTTGGAGCAGGCGACCGGACCACCGCCGGTGCCGGCCCTGCCCGACAACAAGCAGCTGAGGAAGGACTTGGCGCAGGGACGCGCCTCGCTGTCGGAGACCATGCAGGCTGTGCAGGTACTACGACCTAAAGCTCACCTCCCCAGGTTCAGTATGGGTTAGAAATTTAGAATATTAATCACCATTGCGGCTTTTTTACTGTTCGTAAATGTATCTTCTAGAAGGGGAATTCAGCAAAATTGCCTATCGTCAATTTGATTTGAAATGAAATTGATATGACAATACTACTTGGGTATAAAGTAATAGGTATGAGTAACTACAAGAGATTCAAACTTTTTGTGCAACAGAAACACAAAATACTAATTAAAATTTTCTCGATAAAAAAACATCACGAAGTTACCTTTAATTTTCACGTATTTTCGATTTGTACTTAATATGCTAAAGATAGAGATATACAAGGTGTTTTTTTTATATCCCGTAACTCTAGGGTATGAATCAGACCATGTCAAAGAATCAACTGGTATATGAATTATTTTTCAATTACTATTTTTTTTTTTCATAGAAAATAATTCGACACGTCACGATTATTAATGTAAAACACCCTTACGTGAAATATGACAACGTCGCATTTTCTTAGCTTTAATATCCATGATTGGTTTGAATGAAAATGAATTACTCTCCTACTCGTATTTATCAATGAAACTTATGTTAAAAGATATCTTCGAAACTATATGCATCTTTGGACCACATATTCTAGGACTTTTTGTATTACTTTTACTTAGAGAATTTATAGAGAGTTATGGGATATAAAAAAAAAACACGAATCATGGAAGAAAAACACAAAAAGACTTAATTTATGCTAATGACTAGATACTAATATTAATAATAATAGGATAAAAATTTGATGATTATTTATATTTTAATACTAGCTATTTTAATAATGTTGCGCGCCACAATTAATGCCTGGTACATGGTGACATTAGGTACCACTAGCGCCATCTAGTATCGAGTAGCAGAACTAGTCGAGTCACGATCGTTCTAGAAAATTCGATACTAGAACTTTGTAGAACTTTCTCGAACTATCGACACCTAGTCGGTCGGGGCCGGTATGTACTCGAACATTCTAGATGTTTCTACAATGGAAGGTTCTCGAACTATCTGCGGCACTATATAAGGCCGGGATGCGCGACGACCGACACAGTTTGGATAAAGCGACAAGAGCGAAAACATCAAGCGATCTTCAAGTGCGAATTAAGAGTAATCAGTAGTGAAATTGTGTTCTTTTAATTAGTGTGTTTGAGTTGTAATTAGTGTGGTAAAATAAATTGTTATTTTTGGTTATTAAATCGGCAGTTTTTATTGTCACGAACCCGAAGCTCGTAACAATTGGTGTCAGAAGCAAGGATTATGCCGGTTTTACCCAAAGACGACACGGAGGGTATCCGTACCCGGAATCAACGACAGCAAGAGACGGACCAGAGGCGATTCGGTGGAGCAACGCCACAGAGGTCGGAAGGCCAGCTACCGACCACGGAGGCCGGCCCATCCACAGCTGCTCCAGCATCATCAGCACCAGACTTTGCTGCCCTGATGATGATGCTGCAGGAACAAGCTCGTCGACAGGAGGAACAGGCTCGTCGACAGGAGGAACAGGCTCGTCGGTTGGAAGAACAGCTCCAACGTGATAAGGAGGAGCAGGCGCGCCGCCAGGAAGAGCAGATGCTCCTTATGAAGGACCTTCACGCTACCTTCGGGAAAGACATGAAGGAGGTGAAGGATAAGGTTGCTCATCATGACAACCGCCTGTCGGAAGCTGAAACCCGAATCGACCAAGTAAATAATCGGGTTGATAACGTGATGGCTGACGTGAAGCTAACCGTGATGGCTGACGTGAAGAAAACGCTGGATTACCTCAAACTTGGTGATGGAATCGCAACACCTTCGCAACGTGGATTCAAAGTGCCACCGTTCGACGGAACTTCTTCCTGGTCGGCCTACAAAATCCAGTTTGAGGCTGTCATGAAGGCGAACGGGTGGAATAAAAATCAGGCCATGACTGCCCTCACCCTTGGCCTGCGCGACCAGGCCTTAACTGTTCTGGAAGCTCTCGGTAAGGAAGTGACTTATGAGCAGCTTCTTGAGGCATTGGAGGCTCGGTATGGCGACGCTCACCTGGAACACGTGTTTCGTGCGCAGCTCAAGGATCGCGTGCAACGCAGTAATGAAAACCTGCAGCAGTGGGCCCTTGAAGTGGAGAAGCTGGTTCGTAAAGCGTACCAGTCTGTACCTGAGCTTATTGATGGGAACCTGGTGCAGGCATTCATCGACGGCATACGCGACCTTGAAGTGAGAGCTGCTGTGAGGCTCGGGCACCACGGGACGCTTAAGGACGCCTTGGCCCATGCACTGGAGGTGGAAGCTGTGCGGCAGGATCATCGTTCCCATCGCGTCAGGGAGGTTGTAGCGGCTACAGTTCGCGATCGTAATAGAAGGTACAGCCCTAGGTGCTACGGCTGTGGGGAAAAGGGCCACCTTCGATCCAGTTGCCCTAAGCGAACTGCAGAAAGGGAAGATGGCTGGTCTCCAGAGAGATGTGCGGCTAACAGCACCGCCCAGCAGCAGCAAGAATACGACTTTGTGGTCAAACATCGCAGCGGGAAACCTCATGGCAACAGAGATGCATTTTCAAGAAGACCTTGTCCTGAAGACCGCAAGCATGGTACTAGGCAAGAGGGTAAGGAAGTGGTACCTGTGAGGATGCTCAGGACAGACCTCAGCAACGAGTGGATGGAAATCCTACAACGTGCACAGCAGGAAGATTCGGACATCAAGCCGATTCTGGAGTGGATGAAGGCCAGAGCTCCTAAGCCCAGGTGGAGCGACGTCTCAGCGATGAGTTCGATCACAAAAAGCTATTGGGCCCAATGGGACAACTTGGCTATTCAGGATGGAGTCCTGTGCCGTAAATGGGAAAATACTCGGGGAGACAGCTTTCATTTGCAAATGGTAGTCCCTAAAGCTCAAGTGCCGGATGTTCTACAGCTGTACCATAATGGTTGTTCAGGAGGTCATCTGGGAGTAAAACGGACTCTACTGAAGATACGAGAACGGTTTTACTGGGTCCACTGTCGGGACGATGTCGAGGACTGGTGTCGCAAATGTACAAGTTGTGCAGCTGTAAAGGGACCTCAGACTCGTAGTAGAGGTGCATTGAAATTGTACAATGTTGGTGCACCATGGGAGAGGATAGCCCTTGACGTTGCGGGGCCGTTTCCGGTAAGTGAAAGTGGCAACAAGTATTTCATGGTTGTGATGGATTACTTCACCAAGTGGCCGGAAGTCTTCGCCATTCCAAATCAAGAAGCTTCGACAGTTGCAGATAAGTTAGTTCATGAAGTCTTCTGTCGTTTTGGAGTACCTTTAGAGATTCACAGTGATCAAGGAAGGAATTTTGAGTCACAAATATTCCAGGAAACTTGTCGAGTTATGGGTACTCATAAAACCAGAACAACTTCTTACCACCCACAGTCGGATGGAATGGTGGAACGATTTAATCAGACATTGGAGAGGTACCTAGCCAAAGTTGTGGAAAATCGGCAACGAGATTGGGACAAGCACATACAACCGTTTTTGTTGTCATACCGAAGCGCTGTTCACGAAAGTACATCGGTGACACCAGCTTTCGCAAACTTTGGAAGAGAATTACGGCTGCCTGCAGACCTGATCACCGGAATACCACCTGATGCCCCACGCAGTATAACCGATTATGCGAATGACTTGCGGAACAAAATGAATGACATTTATGAGCACGTCAGACAATCAGGCCAGCAAATGTCTGAAAAGATGAAAACCCGTTATGACCGCAAAATGAACAATAAAGGGTTCGATGAAGGTTCACTAGTGTGGTTGCACAATCCAGTCCGCAGCAAAGGGAAATCTCCTAAGCTTCAAGCTAAATGGGACGGACCGTACCGGATTGTGACAAAGATCAATGACGTAACCTACCGGATACAGAAAGGTGCAAGAGGTACTCCTAAGATCGTCCATGTGGACCGACTGGCGCGTTATTATGGGGCTGATAATGCTCGGGACGAGCATGTCTTAGGAGGGGGCAGTGTTGCGCGCCACAATTAATGCCTGGTACATGGTGACATTAGGTACCACTAGCGCCATCTAGTATCGAGTAGCAGAACTAGTCGAGTCACGATCGTTCTAGAAAATTCGATACTAGAACTTTGTAGAACTTTCTCGAACTATCGACACCTAGTCGGTCGGGGCCGGTATGTACTCGAACATTCTAGATGTTTCTACAATGGAAGGTTCTCGAACTATCTGCGGCACTATATAAGGCCGGGATGCGCGACGACCGACACAGTTTGGATAAAGCGACAAGAGCGAAAACATCAAGCGATCTTCAAGTGCGAATTAAGAGTAATCAGTAGTGAAATTGTGTTCTTTTAATTAGTGTGTTTGAGTTGTAATTAGTGTGGTAAAATAAATTGTTATTTTTGGTTATTAAATCGGCAGTTTTTATTGTCACGAACCCGAAGCTCGTAACAATAACTACACAAAAAAATTGGCGAGCCATTTTTTGAAATTTCTTGAATTGAAATGTTATATTATGGTTGCATGCAGTATTTATGTTAATATTTTCTGTAATTGAAACAGCAAGAACTAAACAGCTATTTCATTTACCTATTTATTTAATCACTAATTGACTAATTTGGCGTGATATGACAGTTTCTATCCCTCCGTGGCTACCACTCAGCTTGCAGCAATGCATGAGTACAATGTTATAATTTCTACTAGCTAAACGCGCGGGTGCAAGCAGCAGAGCAGGGTTTGTCCCGCATGGCAGAGCTGTTGACGCAGCTGGCGAAGGCCGGTGCGCTGCCCCTGGCGCTGGCGGGCCGCATCGGACAGATGCAGACCGAGTTGGCCCAGGCTGCCACGGCAGCAGGGCCCGCCGGTGCAGGCACGGCGCGCTTCGCCGACACGGAGCGTGGTGGCGGCGGCGCTGGCGGCGGCGCTGGCACCGGGCGCGGGGCTGTCAAAGAAGTAAGTATTGTCATATGATACAACTGAACGTCGTTCAGCTGTTTTACACAACAAAGTTGTTTTGTAAAACAGCGGGTTCTACAATCCATCTGCGACATGTACCTACCGCGCAAGCATGGCAGTCATTTCTCGTCTTATCGGTCACCGCACTTCACAGCTGTGTACTGCCGGACGCAAACACCGCCCCTCACCTCCTATTACATGGGACCTAACAATATCACTGATGAACTGTAGTGGACGTATGAAACTAAACCTCTGCCTATCTTTTCGGGGATTGCAGGCGTGATGATGTTAAAAATAAACCAACGTAGGTAGACTTCAGAAGTCGATCAACTGTTATTTTAATAGCTTATCGCTTAGCGTTAATGATGAATGTGAATTTAAATTACAAATCCATCTAAACCTAAGTAAATTTATTTCTCAAAAAAACTTTTTTACAAAAAAAAACAACCGATTTCCAAAAAATACAATAACCTAATGTCAACTGTTCATCACCTTTTACAAAATATTGCTTTTCCCGACGCAGGGACGTTAATTGTTGAGGAGTTCTCCTAGTAAGAACCAGGAGAACTGGAGCTGATTGAGAAGTCACCATCAGCCCCACTTCACCAAACGCATTGTAACGAGCTTAAATTGCTTTGCAACCATAATAACGTAGTCGAATCGCAACCTGTGAAATATTTGAGTAGTTCCGATGGCCATCTGCGGTCTTCATCATCAGCTCCACTTTACCAAATGATGATTTCCGAGAGCAAATGCTCAAATTACTTTCAAAAATACCCAAATCGCTATATCTTTGCCTATAAAATTTGAGGGTTTCCCTCGATTTCCATGGGATCCTCTCATCAGGTTCCAACTTGATGATAATGGGACCACCTGGAGAGTATACCCTTTCAAACAAAAAAAGTATTTTTGGAATCGGTCCAGCCGTCTTCGAGTAATGGGGAACATACATAAAAAAAAAAAAAGGTTCCGACGAATTGAGAACCTCCTTCTTCTTGACGTCGGTTAAAAAACTTAATAATATTTTACAAAAAATAGATTGGCAGTATTAATCTATCTTTAAAATTATATAAAACAAAGTCGGGTTAGTCACACCATTATAACTCAAGAACGGCTGGACCCATTTTTATAATCTTTGATTTGTTGGATTTGTCTCCGCTCCGAATAGCAGAATAACTATTAAAACATGGAAAAAATGCACAGATCCTCGTGCCTTTCACGACCCCTTCGGATACATTGAAAATTAATTTAATCAATTTAAAATTATCTTTATAATTTTTTTTTACAAAAAATAGCGAAATGACAACACCCACAAGACCACGACCATCATCTGAAATCTACCATTTTTTTTTGTCGCTGAGAAATTACATTAAAGAAAGAAAGAAAGAAAAAGTATTTAACATACACATCACACATACGCACGCATCGTACATTACGCATCTCCGCTCGTCGGGGGACGAGACGGAGTATGTGGGACTCCCTGCCAGGGTGGCAGTATACCCACTAAAACTCAGCGGTGTTCCCTCATCGCCTTGATGGGGAGGTCATGGGAATCCGGCTCAGCCTTTGCATCCACAACCCCCCCGGCGCATGCCCGCCTAGGTGGCGGGCCCCGCATGTCCCCCCGTCTGGGGGGCTACGGGAATGGCCGGGAACACCTGGCCATTCCCGTCCGGCACTGGTGGAAGCCTGTGCAATACAGGCGAGGGTGCCCCCGCACCCGTCGCCTGCTGGCTTCCACCTGGGAGGAGTCGGAGATGACTGTCATACTGACGTCTTCTTCGACCCCTGGTTTTACAAGTGCCCCCCCAGGATGAAATGCAATGAAATGAAATGATTTTATTTTGTAAGTAGGTTTGTACAAACACTTTTACACGTCAATCAATAAATGACTGTCCCAGAGCATAATACATTTATTTTAGAAGGTAAGGCTCAGCAGGATGCCGCTAGTTTTTAAAAACATATATAAGTTTGCGGACTCGTGCACCAAGCCGCTTGATATGTTCTTTGAAATTAAGATTTTTGTCTATAGTAACACCTAAGTACGTGATGGAACCCGTAGGAACACGTTCCAGTGATGAACACGTGCAGTTGGCTTTCAGGGTACATTTTATGATTGTTACTGAGACTTGAATAATTTTTGATACTGAACGAAATATACTTTGTTTTATTACACATTTAAAGTTCGCCTGAAGTCAGCCTCTAGTGATATTATAGCCCCCCCCCCCTTGAGCAGCATCAAATACCTCATCCCAAGTATTGGCGGCAAAAACTAAAACAGTGTCGCCTGCAAAGGAGATGATTTCGCCTTGGGTGAGTTTAAGATTCGTGAACTCGTTTATATAAACAAGAAATAAGGTGGGACCTAAGATGCTGCCCTGTGGTACGCCATGTGTTACTGGAAAATAGGTACTCTTGTATTTACTAACACGTACACACTGATTTCGCCGGGACGAGTAACTTTTAAAGAGTTCTACTCGAGTTTAGCCAATAAAAGGGAAACAGAAATCGTTTCAAATGCCTTGATGAGAAATATATTGATAGACTCTTTAACCGTCATTAAACTGACCAGCTTTCAGCTTGCAGTCATTAAGCTGATTGAGCTGATTCGAATATATAATGTTATAATATTTGGTCCTTGTATTTTTATTTCGAATATTATTGCTTCAAAGACTATTCCGCACCACCAGATATTAAAAAAATATGGGAAGCTATTCGAAACATTGCTAACACAACAAAACCATATCAAAACATTTGCTGTAAAACGAAATTCTATGTGTCTGCGAAACAAGGGAACACCAGTGCAAATACCTCATCGATCGCCTAAGAATACATATGGTAAAACAATGTTCGTAATAAGCAAGGTACATTCAACGTAAAAAAAAAATAAAAATGTATTGTTAACCATGCTGTGCCAGAAAGTAGTATCTTTAAAACACCTGAATCATAATCCTTTCCATAAGCACTGACCCGAAGGGGGCCCGTGGCTAAGTAATAACAGCCGCACCAGGTCGAACGATCAGGTTAAGCTACGCTTGCCGCAGTTGGTTCGTGGATGGGTGACCATCTTTGCATACCGAGACCTCTCAGTGCCTCGGAAAGCACGTTAATCTGTTGGTCCCGGTCGTCATTCTCATTCAAGTGGATCTTTAACAGTCGTTACGGGCAGTCAGAAGCCCGAATGTCTGACAACCAGTCTTACCAACCAGTCTTACCAAGGGGTATTGGGAAAAGGCTAGACAGATAAATTACTCGAGTGTGACTAGGTGACTATTCGGTTAATAATCTGTGATTCGTAATTGTATTTATTGAGCATTAATAATATTAAATATTATGTTGTCGACGAAGACCACGTCGGCACGCGTCTCGTCAATGATATGACCATTGATAATATGAATTACATTTCTATGGCTACGACTGGCTACGACCATAATATGTTCGTTGCGTCAATGACACCGCGCTGTTGCCGCTCTTCTCATTGTTAGTGAGCCAATATTTAAAGTGTGTTCTTTTTTGTTTACACTTTTATGCTATTTAATGTTAGAAAAAATCCCTTTTTTAGGGTTCCGTAGTACCTACAAGGAACCCTTATAGTTTCGTCATGTCCGTCCGTCTGTCTGTCGAAGGTTTTGCTAAGAGACCGTTAGTACTATAAAGCTGTAATTTTGTAGGAGTGTATAAATTAATTACACCGACAAAGTGGTAAAATAATATTTTCCCTACATTTGCAGTGGGGATGAATATTTTTTTCGTCGTCTACCCCATCGTGTGGCACCTGGGGGTTGCTAAAATTATTTTTCGATGTAATGCTCCATTTACGAAATATTAAAGTTTAAAGTGCAAATTTTTGTTCCAGTAGGGCGTCCCCCCTCCTCTAAAACCTAAACTGCGGGCTTGAAAAATCAGGAAAAATTCACGATGACAGTGCATTTCATGAACTTTAAAGGAAGTAATAGTCGTTGAACTTGGGTGTTGGATAATTTTGTACCAAATACAAAATCCTTAGCATTAATCCTGTAAAGTGACTAAGATGAAGTAGTTGCTTGTTTATAACGGGTAAAGACTTGCATTGAAACACAAAATATGAACATTTTTTTTTTTTTTTTTTTTAATATCAGAATAAAGAACAACAGAATACGGAACCCTACACTGTGCGTGGCCCGACACGCACTTGGCCAGTTTTTTTAAATTCAACGTTAGCATTTATATGATAGTTCATAAATACTCCTATGCATTAGTATTGGTAGTGTTTTCATTTATTGATGTATTGTCATCTCCACCTTGTATAAAGAAAAATGAAGGATTCTTAATCCATATAGGGGTTAACAAAGGAATTAAAGATTGTATGTGTTTCATATTTTTGCCGATGGGTAATATTATAGAACTACTGGTTCGAGTGGTTTGATTGCTTAGAATTTCTTCCTCGTATGTACCCTGAAGTTTGTAATGATGACTGTCTCCGAACTAGTGACAGTAGGCGACAGTGTTAGTTATTCTCTTATTGTACACGCAGGGCCGAAGTACGAACTCATACGAAGTCAATCGCAGATCCGTCGACCATTTATTTATTTATTTAATTGATATTAAATATATTATAATATATATTGATATTATATTGATTATTAGACCATGTCTCGGATCTCCGCAAAGCGATCCTCCGTTGGGAGCGTTGGGCTTGCTGGGGCTGCTGGGCTGGCTGGGGCGGCTGGGCTGGCTGGGGCGGCTGGGCTTGCTGGGGCGGCTGGTGCTCCTGGGCCTCGGGAGCCTCCGCCCCCACCGCCAGGAGTCACGCACAATGAGATGCAGTAAGTTCTTACGGCTAAAATATAATTATTTCTTTAAAGAATTACAAATTCACTCATAGAGAAACTATTTTTAAGCAATATAACGTGCCATTTAGCTCAGCTGTCAATAACATATCTTCACTTGTAACATTGTAAAAACTTTTACTATCACTTGTCGTTGTCTTGAAAAAAAGTTTATTTAGCATCTCCCCATCCCGCCCCGCCCGGGCTTGGACGAAGCTAGTTTGGGAGACCCGCATGTTCCCTTTACCCAGTTTCAAATGTTGTCTGTTATTACCTACATACGGCACACGCACACACTCAGCTGCCCAGTTAGTCTTGTGGTCACAAGCGCGGCTGCTGAGCCTGGAGGGTCCTGGGTTCGATTCCCAGGTCGGGTGAAGTGTAATTGGATTGTTCCATGAGAAATTTGGAAGTTAGTTGTGTGACACTTCCGTGTCTCGGTGCACTCGTGTAGCCGTTGATCCTGCACCTGCGCCTGCTCTTCACGGTCGTGTCGTATTGTCGTCTCATCGGACTATGAGAGTGAGGGAATAGAGAGTGCACTAAGTACTTATAATATCTCCTGCGCATTTGGATAGTCTCTGTTGTGACCGCAATTCGGTCTGAAGGATATTATATTATTATTATTCCCACATTTGTATAGCACTTTAAAATTTTTAAATCGTAAGTCTATCTTCAGTGAAGTTCTGGAGTACATGAAGGAGACAATTATTAAAGAAATACAGAGTTTGACTGCTCGCGCCAACCACTCTGCCGATGTGGCGTCTAATATGTCGCGGAGTGTCGGTGAGTTACGTAGCTTATTTATTCTGAATTACAGAATATTTCACTCAAACTTGAGTATAGGTACAGGGTTATTGGTAAAACATTAATAATAATAATAATATGGCCATTAGCCAACAGGTTCGTCGTTCCCGAAAGGATCTGTCGACATGCTGGATAGATTATAAGAAGGCCTATGACTCGGTGCCACATACATGGCTCATGAGGGTGTTGGAGTTGTACAAAGTAGATGCAACTCTGCGCACCTTCCTGATGTCGTGTATGGGGCAATGGAGGACGGTCCTTCGATATCCAGGATGTCGAAATATTCAGAGGAATAGCGAACCGATAAGGATCGAGCGAGGCATATTTCAGGGTGATAGTTGAGTCCGCTTTGGTTCTGCTTAGCCTTGAATCCTCTAAGCACGCTGCTGGAGGATTCAGGTCTAGGCTATCGGCTGAGGAGAGGTGGTCAGGTTATATCGCACCTCCTCTACATGGATGACCTAAAACTCTTTGCCCCCAACAATTTGCAACTGATGGAGCTACTGAAAGTAACTCAAACTTTCAGTAGCGCCATCAGGATGGAATTTGGTGTGGACAAATGTGCGGTCATGCATGTAAAGCGAGGGGAGATTGTTGAATCCGTGGGAACCCAACTCTCGGATTCCACAAACCTTAGAGCCCTCTCCGCATCCGAAACCTATAAGTATTTGGGTATGTCGGAAGCGTTAGGCATCAATGTTACTGACATGAAGCAATCGTTGAAGGAGCGCTTCTTTGGACGCCTGAAAAAAGTACTTAATAGTCTTCTATCAGGCGGAAACAAGGTGCGCGCCTTCAACGGTTGGGTCATGCCGGTTTTGATGTACTCTTTTGGCATACTCAAATGGACTCAGACCGAACTCGACGCCCTGGATAGGAGGGTCCGTACGTTGCTGACTGCAAATCGAATGCATCACCCGCGGTCATCGGTAATGAGGCTGTATATCCCGCGAAAGTGTGGAGGTCGAGGGTTTTTAAACGCTAAGACCCTCCACAATCGCGAGATATGCAGTCTCAGGGAATATTTTCTAGAAACCGACGTGGGGATGCATCGAGATGTAGTCGCCGTGGACAAGGGCCTCATCCCGCTCTCCTTGGCTAAAGAGAACTGGCGCAAGCCAGTAGTGCTTGACACTAATGATCGCATGGAGGTATGGCAGAGTAAGGAGCTTCACGGACGCTTTTTCCGGGCCCTACATGGACCCGATGTTGATCTACTAGCGTCCGTAGCCTGGCTGCGTTTCGGTGACCTCTTTGGGGAAACCGAAGGTTTTGTCTGTGCAATTATGGACGAAGTTATGATGACGAACAATTACCGGAGATTTATTGTGAAAGACGGCACGGTTGACATCTGTCGGGCATGCCACCGGCCGGGAGAATCAATCAGACATATTATCTCCGGGTGTTCTCGTCTAGCTAACGAAGAGTACTTGCATAGACACAACCTTGTAGCCAGGATAATCCATCAGCAACTTGCTCTGAAATACAACCTTGTGGAATCGGAGGTGCCGTACTACAGGTATGTGCCCGACCCAGTTCTCGAAAATGGTAATATCACATTATATTGGGATCGATCCATCATCACTGACAGGACTATTGTTGCCAATAAGCCTGATATAGTGGTGGTGGATCGATCAGAGCGGCGCGCAATGATTGTTGATATAACCGTCCCGCATGATGGGAACCTCGTGAAAGCCGAGAAAGATAAACAAATCAAGTATCTTGACTTGGCTCACGAGGTTGTCGACATGTGGGATGTGGACTCAGCGATCATTGTGCCGATAGTCGTGACAGCCAATGGTCTAATAGCCAAGAGCCTCGACCAACACCTGAGGAGGCTCTCGTTGGGCAGCTGGATCAAGGGCTTGATCCAGAAAGCGGTACTTCTGGACACGGCCCGAATAGTTAGGAGGTTCCTCTCTCTGGAGCCCTGACCGCCGGTAGCTTGGACCCTGTTCCCGATACCGGTGGGCTACAATTTTTTATATTTTTAAATGTTTTTATATTTCTTTATACTAATATTTAAAAATATAATTTATAAGAATTTAATTGAATAAAGGAGATAATAATAATATATTTATTCAAAAATTATAAGGCATGAAACATGTACAGTTTTGCTTAAATAAAAATTATATTGCTAAGACTTACGTGCCTGAACTAGGTAGTCCTGTGTTTCAGGCAATTAACAACCTCTTAAGAGGTAATTGTATTCATCATTATCGACAACTTTTACCATGGGACCAAACCTGAAATCGAGAAAAAAAAAATCAGCTGTTCCTTACATTTTGACGAGTTATACGAACATAAATGTAGGGAACATCTGATTTTTTTTCGCGATTTCTGGTATGGTCCCATAGTAAAAGTTGTTCATAACGATGAGTACAATTACCTCTTAAGAGGTTGTTAATGTTTTACCAATAACCCTGTATAATAATAACCTATTAAAGCTTAAAACTTTCATAAATCTAACAATAGCTTTCGTGAGAGAAATCCATCTCCAACTGATGGTGTAGCGTCTTGATCGCTTGCAACATGTATATTTTCAGCGGACAAGCTGGCCGTTGCTCTGCAAATCAACGATCGTATCAACAACCTTTTCCAGCAGACTGAAGACTATAAGGAACAGCTCAGCGGGTTCGATTCCGGCCTCACGACCCAGGTATGTTAAGGGTACACCTCGTTGAACGGAGGGAGGTATAGATAAAACAGTCCAGTACCACCTACACCGAAAGGAAGAACATGCGTAGATTACATACAGTTTAGAAGAACATGCGTAGATTACATACAGTTTAGAAGGAACTGTAAGTTGTTGCTAGTCACAGACACATTAATGATGTAACTAATATTTTTGTAAAAATATAATTTAAAGAGTGTCCATGGAATTTCTTGCCCGTTCTTCTCCATAGGTACTTACGCTTTGGCTTTATTTTTAATCTTAAGTCTTGAATTGTTTCTTCATTTCTGTCTTTTTTACATTGTTCTCACATATAGAAGCAACAAGAATAATGTACCCAGGATTTTGTAATATCTTGATTTAAAAGAGTTTCTTGCCCGTTCTTCTCCATAGAGATCTACGCTTTGGAATGGGCAACTAGCTTCAACTTTCTGACTAACTGACAGACTATTTAATTTTGACAATTCAAAAGTGCCTGTACAAGGTTTAATTGAAATAAATGATTTGAGTTTGAGTTTGGAATGGGCAACTAGCTTCATATTTTCTGAATGACCGACTTCTTGACAGTTCAAAAGTGCCTGTAAATGGTTTAATTGAAATAAAAGCTTTGAGTTTGAGTCATGTTGTGCGATTACGCTTTGGTGATAATCAGGTCGAAACCAATAATGTGAACCTAATGATATACTGTGATTGTTATCTGTTGTAGTTGCCCTATGAATAAAAAAATTAATACATATAGCTTATAACTGCTTATCCTTAAAAATATGTACTTATATCTCGGAGCAAGTATTTGAAAGCGAGTTGATTGCTTTTTATCTATGACACAGGCTTGCGTAAGTGACAGAAGACGTTCGTCAAAGCAGAATTTTATTTTAGCTAAAATTCGATGTGCCGTAATAACGGCAGTGCAATTGAAG
This sequence comes from Oligia fasciuncula, assembly GCA_963082905.1. Taxonomy (NCBI): domain Eukaryota; kingdom Metazoa; phylum Arthropoda; class Insecta; order Lepidoptera; family Noctuidae; genus Oligia; species Oligia fasciuncula. Next base: position 20,557,101 of record OY720398.1, read on the forward strand.
GCTTCGCAGCGGATTATATAATGTGTCATGTTTCAGATGACGAGCTTTCAGGAGCAGATGACGCAGATGAGGACAGAACTGCAGGGAGGCCTCACGCTGCTCGAATCGGCCAATAACAATGCTGAAACTGCCGGTAAGTATTCACTATTGTATGCTTAGTTCGGACGGATCGTTTTGCTTACTAATCGTAGATTCTGACTACCTCTCTGCCCATTTTGACAGACATGCAACATTGGGTGAAAGGGGACTAGTTTCAATATTTTTTACGATAGGTACAGTCAACAAAGGAGATAAGTATACAGGAGCGTCGGATATAGTTCAAGTTTACTAAGAAGCCGATGGATGTTCTGCAGCCTAATTGCGTAACACACTATCAATCGGAATCTGAATAATTTTGAAGCAAATTGCTAATCCATTGCTTCATAAGTTCGAAAAAAAATCTGTACAACACGTAAATAGAGCAATGAATGTTGTTGAACTGACAAAATGAAACCGATTCCAATTGATAATGTGTTACGCAATTGCCCCGCTGGACTGAAATTTAATTTAATAAATGAACTGTTTGTTTTCTATTAATAAAATAAAATTTTATTCGAGAACATCCATCGGTTTCTTAGTAAACTTCAACTTTATCCGACGCTCCTGTATACTTATCTCCTTTGTTGACTGTACATCGATTTATTTATTTTTTACAATAATATCCTATCATGTTCACGAGGCGTAATAATTATAACGTAAGGATGCTTCTCATAAAACTTTCAATAACTCTTCTGATTTGATTTGGGCCTCTGACGTCCACCTTGCTCACCAGCATAATTATGTCGGTTTACTGCAAGATATTGGCAATAACTGAATCGTCGGTTAGGCCGTTTACACATTATGCCATAGCTGCAGCGGCACCGCCGCACTAACGAGCATTTTGCTTTTAAAACCGGACAAAAGTGACAATTACAAATTTCTGTAAATGCCATTTAAGTTGTCATTTTACTACACCTGAGTAATGGTACTATCATAAACCGATACTATCTCGGACCATTCCCCTCCGCGCGCCCTGTTCAGGTACTCGGAAACTAGTCATTGTTTGGTACGCACGTCTACTTTCACGATACGCTCTATTGTTTTCAAACTTGCATTTGGTTTAAAAAGAGGTTAGAAGTGGATAGTGGAAAGTTTCAACCATGGAGTCTGAAGAACAAGGTATGTACTTAATTTTAATGTATGTTTTCTTTATTACGATTGACTATTTTATATTTTTTGTACCAGTATCTATAGATGGGGAAAAAAAGTGAAAATCGTGTTTTTTTTTTTACAAATTAATACATTTGTAATAGTACCGTGTTAGATCGAGCTATTAGTATACCTTTGTGGTAAAATATAGAGTTTTATCTCATCAAAACAGTAACAAAATTTACCACATCATTCCACCACTCCAAAAAATTGTACTTTTAAAGTGATATTAGAAATTTTTAATCGTTTAGCACTTTATCGTTTTTGTTGCAGATTTGACATCAAATGTGATTGAGATGACTCGGAAATCGTTGTATATGCTTTTTAAAGAAAGCCCAGCAAGAAGATTAGATGACAAGTTATCATTTATGGAAAACAAGGTCCGAGAAATTACGAAATGTCCCCAAAACGAGTATCGAACCTTAAATCAAGATTTACGACATTTCAAATCAGATTTAAAGAAGAGATGGGCATCGTGCAATTATATTGAAGATAGATTCATAAAAAAAACGAAAGTTGGCTTAATGTTTCGATACTAATACATACATGGACGCCAAACACTAAGCCGGGGCGCCCAAGCAAGGACTTCCAAGAATTGACTGATCGCAGTAAAAGACGAAAAACTAAAGAACTCCGTGAGGAGGTACCAGTGGAAGTGCTTACCTTCGCAGCTAGCGTCAGTCAACATATATCGGGAAATGCTGCTGCTTCAAAATTTATAAAAGATGCAACTTCTACACCAACAAGAGCTAAACGGTACAGAAAAGCAATAAATACTGCTCAGAAGCCAAAATTAAAGAAGAAGACACCTGAAGAAGCTTTGCGCATCTTTATAGAAGGTGGCTTTACAAGGAAGCAGTGGGAGTTACTGCATGATGCAACTGCGGGTATATTCCCTTGTTATACCCTTATTAGAGAAGCAAAAAAACTGTGTTATCCAAAACCAGAGGCAGTTCGAGTTACGGAGACTTGTGTGGAAGTTGTGCTCCAAGACTTACTGGATCACACAGCTAAAAGACTCTGTCTTTATCTTGAGGATGTACTCCAAAACTGTGCAATAGAAGAATTGAAAAATCTGGAGCTCATTTCAAAATGGGGATGTGATGGCTCCCATCAAACTGCCTACCAACAAAAGTTTTTAGACAGCTCTCATGATGACTCAAACATTTTTCAAAGTTGATTGGTTCCCTTGAGATTACAATCACGAGTTGGAGAAAAAATTAAGATTTTCTGGCAAAATCCGACACCTTCGTCTACTCGTTTTTGTCGACCAATCCGCATTCGATTTCTTCACGAAACAGTAGACATAACAAATGATGAAATAAACTATATAGAAGGCCAAATAAATAATTTGTTAAAGACCGAATTAGAAAATTATAACAGAGCTACTTTTGTGCGACATACATTGCTCCCAACCATGGTTGATGCAAAAGTTTGTAACGCAGCTACTGGCACATCATCTACTATGAGATGTTACATATGTGGCAAAACGTCCAAAGCCTTCAATGACTTAGAAAATTTAAATGTGGAGGATCCTCAATCCTTAAAATTCGGATTGTCAATTCTGCACGCAAGAATCCGTTTCTTTGAAACGATTTTACATATAGCCTACAAACTTCCTCTGCAAAAATGGCAAGCTCGAACTGTAGACGAAAAAGCTATGGTCAAAAAAACAAAAGAAAATATACAAAAGAAATACAGAGAAAAGACTGGCCTTGTTATAGATATGCCGAAACCTGGTTTCGGCAATTCCAATTCAGGCAACACGTCTAGAAGATTCTTCGCCGATCCTGATCTAGCTGCTGAAATCACTGGCATAAATAAAGAGTTCATAATTAAACTTAAGGTGATTCTGGAAGCAATGTCATCTGGACTCAAAATTAATGCAGAGAAGTTCGGAGAATACTGCAAAGATACTGCAAAAATGTATGTCGAACTGTACGGTTGGCATCCAATGACGCCGACTCTTCACAAAATCCTAGTGCACGGAACAACTGTGATCAAATATGCCATCCTGCCTATCGGACAATTATCCGAAGAGGCCGCAGAAGCCCGTAATAAGCACTACCGTTCATACCGGCAAAATTATGCCCGAAAATTTTCGAGGATTCAATGTAACCACGATGTCCTCAACAGGCTGCTTCTCACATCAGATCCTTACGTAAGTTGTGTACGGAAACGTAAACCGAGCAAAAGCCAGCCTTTCATGAGTGAAACCATAGAGTTGTTCGAGGCAGAAGAACTGGACACAGAAGTAGACCAATCATCGAGACATGTTTACTCAGATGATTCCGAATAAGACCAATCATAATTAAATAATTTGTGTTTTTTTAATATTTTTAGTCATGTTCATAAAAATATACGATTTTCTGTATTTACTTACGTATTTTTATTCATTTCCAATAAAATAAAAGTGCTAATTAATTTTGTCCGGTTTTAAAAGCAAAATGCTCGTTAGTGCGCCGCCTCCGCCGCCGCGGTGCCACTGCATTAGTTTACCCGTGGACTTGTATGAACCGTCACACGCACAGAACATAATCTACCTTAGAGGGCACACGGCGACGAGTCTATGTGCGGCGATAGCGGCGGGGGCGAGCGGTGCCGTAGTTCTCAACGAATGTACGAGTTTAGTTGCAGGACGTCGCGCGCGGTGCCTGTCAAACAGTTTTTTGCAGAATGGACATACCTGAATTTATGAAGAATATGGATATGGACCATTTAATCTCATTGGATCGTGTAAGACCAGTCTTGTGAGACAAATCTTTAGAAGATTTAAGAACCTTTCGAATACCGCATGGAAAGATATTACATTTTTCCACGAATAACAGTATTTTTCAGGTACCATTTTAACAAACTGGAGTCACAACTGCGAGAATATCTTGGTTTCAAATTAAAGATTATCTCCAGAATGGCCCAAAAGCAATTAAATAGCCCCATACAAAATTTTCACACAAATACGTTGTTACCATCACAATAATCGCAAAAAATTAAATATAAAGGGGCCTGAATAGGACCCAATATAGCTAAATCCAATGCATATTTTAACTTAAAAACTTTTAACAAAAAAAAACCGACTTGCAACAAAAACACTGCAAAGTGAATAATAACTTTAATTTCGGAAGTCGGTGTCTTTGGATCTGTATTTTAGTTTTTGCCACCGACTTCCGAAATTAAAGTTATTATTCACTTTGTCAAAGACTTTCGTCTTGAGACACTGCGGTATGTGGGACGAGAAGATATTGCGTAGCTTCCCGAACGCTGCCCAGCCGAGTCGGATTCGACGATTGACCTCTTTCTCGAAGTTAGACCTACCTAACTGGACAAGACGAAAGTCTTTGACCAGTGCGTGTTGCCAGTGATGACTTAGGGCACTGAAACGTGGTCGCTCACAATGGGCCTTATAAGAAGGCTAAAAGTCACCCAAAGGGCAATGGAGAGGGCTATGCTTGGAGTTTCCCTGCGTGATCGAATCAGGAATGAGGAGATCCGCAGGAGAACCAAGGTAACCGACATAGCCCGCAGAATTGCCAAACTTAAGTGGCAGTGGGCAGGGCACATTGCTCGCAGAACAGATGGCCGATGGGGCCGAAAGATTCTGGAGTGGCGACCGCGTACCGGAAGACGTAGCGTTGGAAGGCCTCCCACAAGGTGGACCGACGACCTTGTGAAGGCCGCAGGAACCCGTTGGATGCGAGAAGCACAGAACCGGTCGAAGTGGAAGTGCTTGGGGGAGGCCTATGTCCAGCAGTGGACTTCTTTTGGCTGAAATGATGATGATGATGATTCACTTTGTAGTGTTTTTGTTGGAAGTCGGTTTTTTTTGTTAAAAAGTTTTTATTTTTGACGTGACAACGTCTTAAATTAGGTTGCGGCTGGGAGTCACTTATGAAAAAGTGTAACGCTCGGTAACGTTACGATGAGTCACCGAACGAGAGAGAGGCCCGCCGAATGCCTTGCGTCTCTCTCCCACTCAACTATGATCGGATGATCGGTCGTTGTCACGTAAAATCTTCGCCCGTAAAACCGACTTTACAGGCAACCATTTTTTTTTTTGCTTTATTTTTAGATACAAGCAGACCCGACTTAAGTCGGGTCTGCTTGTATCTAACTTACAATAACCTAATGTATTGCCAATTAAATGTAAACATTTAGAGAAATTAAATAATTCTTTGGCTAGTAAATTATGCGTTCAGAGTTTTAATAATCTATGTGACCCAAATGAGTGCTACGCCGAGTTCTTTTCACTATTAAACACGCAATTTAATGACACTTTCCCATTAAAGACTAATAGTATTTACATAAAGTTCATATTTAGTGATTGGGCGACTCCAGGTATGCGTAAAAGCAGGGAAAACCTTTTTGAACTTTATGGCCTGAATCAACACATGAATAACACAAGCTATCATCAGTATGTTGCAACATATTCTAAGACTTTTAACAAGTGTATGCAAAACAGCTAAAGCTCTTTATATTAGCAATAAAATCAAATCAGCCGATGATAAAATAAAAACTATCTGGCAAATAATAAATAATGAAACAGGTAGGATAAAACAGCGTAATACTGAGTTTAATTTAGAGACTGCACATGGCCCCATCAATTCAGCTGTAGAAATTGCTCAGGAATTCGAAAACTTTTTTGCTAATACTTCCCATTAAAACTACTGACGCTTTAAATTCCTCACTCGCGCTTTCTGCTAACTTACTTAGAAAGAATGTTAAGGCATGCCTTTCGGAGTTAAAGTTTCAACATACAAACCACCAGGCTGTTAAAAAAGCTTTTAAAGATCTTAAAATTAAATCAACAGAAGATCTCTGGGGAATGTCTGTAAAAGTTTGTAGATCTATCATCGAAACGATTGCGCCCTATTTAGCTTTCATATTTAACATCAGTGTAGACCAAGGAGTCTTTCCGGATCTCATGAAACTCAGTAAAGTAGTTCCTTTGTTCAAATCCGGTGATAGTAAAGCACCTGACAAATATGGGCCTGTGTCAATTCTGCCAGTTCTCAGTAAGGTGTTTGAAAAGTTGATGGTCAATCAAAAGTTACGCCACTTTAATAAAAAATCCATCTTTCATAAACAACAGTACGGTTTCACCAAAGGGCGTCGTACCACTGACAAAGTGTATTATTGTGTCACCCTAATAAAGAACATTTATAACGCCTGGGAAGAAGCACAAGATGCCATTGGAATCTTTTGCAACCTCTCTAAGGCATTCGATTGCGTAAACCATGAGACACTTCTGCTGAAACTTGATCACTATGGAATTAGGAATTTAGCTCTTGATTTACTAAGGTCATACCTAAAAGATAGAAAGCTCAAAGTTCAAGTAAACGGCGTAAACTCATTGGGGTCTGAAATAGTAATGGGCGTTCCTCAAGGTTCAATATTGGGTCCATTCCTCTTTTTAGTTTACATTAATGATTTACCCCAATTACTTCAAAATCAACCGAAGATGGTGTTATTTGCAGATGACACCTCATTGATCTTTAAGATAGACGGGAACAAAATCTTGACGACGTGAATAACTCTATTCTTCAGGTCCAAGATTGGTTTTCGGTAAATAATTTGGTACTAAATGAAAAGAAAACGAAATGCATTAGATTCAAATTACCTAATGTTAGAAGTAGCGAATGTGACATCATACTGAATGGAGAAAAACTGGAATTTGTTGATCAAACGGTTTTTCTGGGAATCACGCTAGACGAGAAATTACAATGGGGACCTCACATAACATCTCTTGCGGGGCTTAGCTCGGCCGCTTAATGCTGTTAGAAAGATAAGATAGTTGACTGATGTAGAAACCGCGCGTTTAGTCTATTTTAGTTACTTTCATAGCATTATGTCTTACGGCATTTTAATATGGGGTCGAGCTGCTGACATTGAATCCATCTTTATTTTGCAAAAGAGAGCTGTCAGAGCCATTTATAATCTACGTCGCCGCGAATCTCTCAGGGAACTTTTTAAAAGGATTAATAATATGGCGTACTTTGCCAATTCATTTATGAAAATATTATGTATTTATGAAAAAATCTACATCTTTTTAATAAAATAAGCGATAGACATTTTATTTGGTTACCTAGCCAGCCTACTAGCTAGCTGGGCTCAATCCATTAAAATATGTTTTCTTGAACTTTCAGCTATATTGGATCTGAGCGAGCGCTACGAGGGTCTGGTCATCGAGCTGGACAACACTGTGCACCTGCACCACGAACTCATCGCCTTGCAGCAACAACTGAGCGATGAACTAAGGGTTAGTGTGTGCTTATCTTTATGGGGTGACGATGTGATTTAAGGATTACGTTTAAAAAAGCCTTGAGAGGTGAACACATTGAAACACGATTATTTAACTACAGTTTGGCACTTCGACTTTCAGAAAAACTTCGGTATTGTAAAGCGTCGACACTCATATTTGTGTGACGCTCTTTTTCTGGAACGCGATGAGCGATGGCGATATTGACAGCCGAGTACCTCACTTGAACCCTCTTCATATTTGCAGAGTCTGGTGGAATGCGTTGAGATGCTCCGGGAACAGAAAGCTGATCGCGACGAGGTGTTAGACGGTCTTAGGGATAAGGTTTGATACAAATATTACTTTACCTTTTCGAGTTTCTTCCCCGTTCTTCTGCATAGGAACCTACTTCGCTTTGGAATGGACAAGCAGCTTCATCTTTCTAACTGACCGACTCCTTGAAAAAGTGCCTATAATTGGTTTAATTGAAATAAATGCTTTTTAATTTCTTACAAGGTAGGGTAGTATTCTAGTTAGTAGAGTATTGTAGTTCTGTTGGTGACGTAAAAAGGCGAGGGCATAATTTATATTCTGGTCTATGTAGGTACTATTAGTGACGTAAAAGTCGGCTAAATTAATTTCACAGTCACCAAAAGAGATAGTATGGTTACTTGTCTCTTTTAAAAAAGCCTTCTGAGTATGAAATAGTGGATATCGTTGAAGTTTACTAAGAAACCGATGGATGTTTTCGAATAAACTTTAATTTGATAAATTAACTGGGGGCCTAAAAAGGCCACTGGCAGAATCATAAAAGGATAACATAATGGACAGTACTTGTAAAGTTAATCGTATCAAATCCCATTGGTGAAGCATTTTTCAGTATTTTTTTTTGTCTGTGCTAAAATACCAATTCAATCCAAATCCAATCCCAATCTCTTTCATTATACCTACGTTACGTAGTGCAGCGAAAAAAAGAAAAACACGGACTGTCTTCGCCTTATTAGGATTCATAATGTTATCCTTTTATGATTCTCCAAAGTGGTCTTTTTAGGCCCCCTAGTTGTTGTCTATTAATTAAATTAAATTTGATTCGAAAACATCCATCGTTCATCGGTTTCTTACTAAACTTCAACTATAACCGACGACTGGCTATTTATCTCCTTTGGTGACCGTACTAAAACGTTTCAAGTACCTAATTCTAATTAGACCCGAGTAAACCTAAGTTTGGTTTTACTTCTTCTTTGTCTGGCTTCCTAATAGTCCAGGAATGTTACGGTCTACGGGTGATCTCGTGGCCCTCGTGGGCAGTAACTCTGGACTATTGACTTCTACATTGCACAGCTTAATATTTTTTTCCGAACAATATCTACCTACATTGTTGGCCAGGCGGACATCACACGTCTCGCTGGTTTGCTGTACGAGAAAGACTTCGCGCAAGCGCGCTATGAAATAGAGAAACGCCTCGCAAAATGCTACGAGAAGTTCCACAAACAGGACGAAGTGTGGCGGGTCAGTGTACACCACCCTTACATAATCTTCTGTCGATATATTATATAAAATGGTAGGCATCCACTAAGAAAGGATTTTTGGAAATTCCATTCCTAAGGGGGTAAAATATGGGATAAAGTTAGTATAAAAAAATCTTTTTATTGAGTTTATAAACTTGAAACTTCGCACGAATACTTACCTTAGTAAGTAATAAAGTTTATCATTATTAGTTTTTCAAAACTACACCTCAAAGAGGGGTGTAGGGGTGTTATCAACGTTGAATGGAAGAATTTTAAAGCGCTATCCAATTAATTCGAAACTCAGTAAGTACTTATTAATTCTTTTGACAGAAAACAAACAATAATAAGATTTGGGTTTTTCTATAATACATATATTAGCAACAGAGCTTCATTTTTTTAGCAACAGTCTTTTATTGATAAAGTAAACAAAATCCCTATTGATCATGTTTGACGAATTTTGCCAATGGCATCCTCAAGTTGTGTGGTACTAAGTATAGCAATGTTTGTCGACAGAAAGCGCTCGCCGACCTTTCGCACGTCTTGGATGGCAAGGCAGATATCATCACCCTGTTGGCGCTCAAAGCGGAGGCCACCACGGAGCTCAACGAGATCCAGGAGAAGCTGCGCAAACTGGAGATCATGCTCGGGGAACCCCAGGTTTGTAACCCATGCTGCAGTCATTTTGGTTTTCTGTCTTTACCCGATTATGAAGTGACCATGTTTTATCATCTTGACTCATTATAAAGATGACCAGTATTTCAAGTAGGTTCGGCTCTTTGTGAAATTAGATGCGGTAGTAGAGTGTCAACTGTCAACTAAACATTTCGTAAAACTGATTCTAGATTCAGATAGGTGCGTGCGGATAGGTACTTAGAAATCAATTTTGAAAGCAATCGGCCCAGAATTAAAATAAAACACGAATGGCCGCGGCTTTTCTCAATTTATTCTGTCAAAAGATTCGTAGTTGCAAAAACTCGCGTTTCATAAATAATAATTAAAAAAAAGGGGTGTGGATGTTTCATGGACACGGCCGAGTGTTGTACGTGAATACGTTTACGTAACGGGGTGGATCCGCTCGGCCGCATTCATTCTTTTACGTTTCCGGCACTGCTTGAACTCGGTCTTATTATGGTGTTTTACGGTACCATTCGATTGATCTTGAGAAGCCCTTTCCAACCGTATACGATCTCTGTATTTGGATTTGGCTTTTTGACGCGTATAATCCGCTATAACATATTTTTGATATTATTTTTCTTTATATTTTAACACATTATATTCACTGTCACTAGTTTACACTAATGTTTTGTATACAATCGATAGATTTTGACGAGAGCTGACGATTGAAACATAAACGAACGTCGTAGCTTTCCGAGTCAAAAGTTATACTAACTGGATATCTCGATACGCAGCAAAATTATCTCAAAATGGCGGCGGTTCCCCCTTCACCGCGCACGATGCCTCCCAGTCCTCACTTGGCGTAATGAATTCTTAGATCCTTTAGCTATCCAATGGTGTAATTGAATTTAGGATGGAGATGATAGATATGGAGCTGCAAAACCAAACTGTATCCCCCAATTTTGTTATCATTGGTTTTTTTGACTTGCCTCCCACTATGGAAGCAATCTTAAAGACATATTCACGTCAAACAACAAGGCAAAATAAATGGATCATTTTGAGACATTCGTGGTCGGGTCATGGCGAATGATATAACATGTCGGCAGGCGGCGATGCTGATGCGCCAGCTGGCGGCGGACGCGGCGTGCGGCGCATGCGCCACGCGCGCCATGATGCCGCCGAAGGACGCGACGCATGGCAAGCCGTGCGCGCTGCCGCCGCTGCGGCCCGCGCCGCTCGGCGCCGACGAGTGTCTGGGACAGGTCAAGCTGTCGCCGCCCGATGACAGGTATTATTTATTTATAGGATCTCCAAATAAAGATAAAACAAAATACAGGACACATAAATAATGGGAAACGTGACGTATTAAAAGGTGTAACTCCTTCATTTATAGAGACCACAGCATTCACAATAAAATTACAGTTGCAAGTAAGCTAACAAAGCTAAGATATTAATAATACACCATTCAACAAAGTTTAAGGAACTTAAAGTAGGTTTTTGGGGTTTCGTACCAAAATGGTAAAACGAAACCCTTATCGTGAGATTCAGTCTGTCTGTCTGTCTGTGGGTCGGACTCGCGCACCGAGGGTTCCGTACCACCATACTTATGTTTTTAAATTTTCATCGGCGAGGCCTATATTCGTTAGAGAATTTTAACACTGTGCACTGTGGTGTAGTGAATATTGCAGTTTTATGTCAGCGCCATCTCTTGACCGATAGTGGAACTAATATAACTTTTGTTGATGATTTCTGAAAAAGTCTGCTATTTAGAGACCTCGTTTTATCTATCCTGTAATCTTTACATAAACTTCTATCACATAGAATAATTTCAGATTGTTCTCTTTGTAAACTTCGGAGATAAGGGGGGAACGGTGTTTTTTTTTTTTATATTTTTCACCATAAGTCGAAAACGCGTATTTCCCGTTCCGTGTCCAACTGGCGACATCGGTCTCGCGAAATCCACACGCTTTTGTATTAGTAAGGTATTCAGCTGCATCCGGTTAGACTGGAAGCCGACCCCAACATAGTTGGGAAAAGGCAGGCAGATGATGAGGTAGTATAATTATGATGTCTAAACCAGGACCCACACCTGTCGCCGCTGGGTGGGCGGCTCGCATACCCTGTTGGGCGGCCACGTGGCGCGGGAGAAGGCAGACGGAATGGACCTGCAGGCTATGCCCACCAGGAAGTTCGAAGGATACGGCTTCGACGGCAGGGTGAGTGTGTCTCATCTATATAGTCTGTTCCAAAAGTATCTGATTAAAATGTAAACAAATGCAACAGAAAATATATCTGTGGATGCCAACTTGTAGTGCCACGTAAAAACGGAGTGCTTTGATTTAAATGTTTGATTACTTAAACCCGAATTTCTTTATTCTATAATGACCTTGAAGATGTTATTCATTTAACAATTGAGGTTAATTTTTACCGACTTCACAAAAAAGAGGAGGTAAGTACTATGTTCGGGTGTTTTTTTTTTGTGTGTTTGTTCATCGAATACTCCGCCAATTGTCGACGGATTTTCAAAATTATTTTTTTGTTCAAAAGCAGATAGTTCTGAGGTGGTCCCATTGTCACCAAGTTAGGATCTGATGATGGGATCTTAGAGAAATCGAGGGCAACCCTCAAATTTTATAGGCTCACTTATTGTTTTTCGCATATTTTATGAAGTATCTTGTGTGTGTATGGTTGTCACCATCTCAGGTAGCTGGGCTGATGATGGAAGGTACAACTCCTTAACAGTAAGAAGTTACTCGAATAGGCAAGGACTGTTTTAGTATGATGTTTGATAGGGCATTTGCCACATTTGGTCTCATGATCATCAAGTCATGACCTGATGCTGCAGTCAGGATAGTCTGCAGAGTACCTAACTCTTCGACAACTAACAGCAGATATATCGTGTTTAGGCTCATTGAAAAGGGCTCGATGTGTGGATAAACGTACTGTTACTGAGGAACACCGAAGACCTGATGCTGAAGCCAGGAGCATCACAAAAAGTAAAAACCTTGAAATTACAGCACCGTAGTCGTGTTTGGGCTCATTTTAAACAGGACTAATTTTAAGTTCAATGCAATGTTGACATAAGTCTGGCCTGATGCTGCAGCCAGGATTATCACTTATCAGCATCTAATCTAAAAACTAATAAAAGGAGAACTCCTCAACAATTAACGTCCCTGCATCGAGAAAAGGAATATTTTATAAAAAGGCGATGGGCAAGTTGACATTAGGCTATTGTAACTTAGATAAATTATAAATAGACCCACTAAAAAGCGAGAAATAAAAACTTTTTAACAAAAAAAAAAAAACCGACTTCCAAAAAAAACACTACAAACTGAAAAATAACTTTAATTTCGGAAGTCGGTGGCAAAAACTAAAATACTGATCCCTAAGACACCGACTTCCGAAATTAAAGTTATTTTTCAGTTTGTAGTGTTTTTTTTGGAAGTCGGTTTTATAACTTAAATTCTCGTCGCTTATAATTATTATCTTTCTAATAATGTTATTCAAACAATAATTGTCGGAAGAAATGAAATTTTAAGTTGAAACCAAACAAATCAGTTGCACATTTATCTATATTTAGGAAATAAAGATAAATGTGCAACTAATTTGTTTCTGATTGCGTAAGAACTTAAATCTGAACAGGGTTTATTTACACTTTTATCAGATACTTTTGGAACAGACCATACATCAAAGAACTGCATATGCATGAGGTGAAGTAGGCTGATCGATTCTAGGTTCAATAGAAACAAACATAAGGATGTGGTGAAGAAACGCAAAAAAAAGAAAATCTTAAAAAGTCGCGTGCGTTGCGTTGCGTCGATAATCGTTTCAACTAAGGATGAGTTATCATTCATCAGAACCGATTAGCATCAAAAGTGACGGGCTATCTTATGTCATTTTTGACGATTCTCATCTCCATAATTGAAACGATTTTTATTTTAGTTTTAATTACCTATGGTCTGGCAGTTTGACTATCCAAATTAATGTCCTTTCTTTAGTATTGTTCGTCTAATCATTTTGACAAATGCGTGCACTGACTGGACAGGTCCACTCAAAGTGTGGTTTTTTCCTCAAAAGACCATTTCAGACACCAATCTACATGGTCCTCAAAATTATCTGACTAAGACTATTTCCGGATTTTCTGGATTTTTTCTCATGTGTCTTCTTGTTTTCAAAATACTAAACATATTTATTGCCTTCCACAATGTAAACTGAGGTGGTAGGTTTATTGTAAAAAAAAAAGAGCCCTGTCGGGGTCAGCAAAGTAATGAGAGGAAAGGACTCCATTTTAAACAACTGACAGAATCCTTTCGTTCAGCTGTACATGATGGAGGAAGGTCTGCAGCCATGCGCGGAATGTAACAAGTTGAGTACTGACGACTTGGGCCACGTGTCCACGCCCGCCGGCGCTGGCGGGGACCAGGCCAGGCCTAGGAAGCCGTGACTAAGGATCGAGGCAGCGATAATATAAAGGAAACGGTAAGCCGAAATTAATTATTTTCATTAGACTATTAATAAGGCTAACGTAGGTCCGAGCCGCAACGCGACGCATTACAATAATCCTCCTTCATACTTTTCGTGCATTTTCTTTGAACCAGCGCACATGCCAGTGGACCGCACCACTTTTATGTATGAAAATGTGTTGCACTGCGGTTCGTTGGCGGTTACAATTTGTTTGTTCGTGGCTGTCAAGTCAACCAATATCTGGGGGCACGGGTCGGGTGCCCCCGCCAAGACGAGCCAAGCGAAGCGCAAGGGCAGTACCTACCTTTTCTCGAAGCACTTCGTCGTATTTTTGAACCTTCTTAACTTGGGTTAGGATTATACCAGATAAACAACATTTTCGGAATATGATGTCAGTGGTTGACTTATTAAACTTATAAATTTTCAATTGCATAGCTCTTATACTTTAGATTTTATTGATATCTAAAATACCCCGATTTCGTCACTGACTCACTGATGATCATCATATTGTTAAGGATCTTTCTGAAGTCCTAGAAAGCTGAAATTTGGTATGTAAGTTAGTAATAGTACACAAACAACAAAAAAAATCTAAAACTTGGAACTTTTACCCTCCAACCCCTTAAACTAGGGGATGGAAGTTTGTACGAGACTTCTGCAAATTTTGATGCTAGAGTTCTGAAAATTGATATAGGGACTCCTTGTTATAAATAATAAAATACATATTTCAGGATTTTTAGTAAAAGTACCTCCCAAAAAAATTTCTTTTAAATTTCTTAAGCAACTTTCAAAAAGATGTGAAATTCTACTAAAAAACATTTTCACCTTACCTTAGTCAAAATATGTGGCTTGGCCGTTTCGCTACCATCACATGGGCGTAAGGTGAAAAATTTATTCACTGTTCATTACTTTTCTGTTATACAATAGTTTTTGTAGTAACGAAACGGCCAAGCCTCATATTTTGACTAAGGTGTAGGAGTTTGTGAAGTTAGGGCGTGTAGAGTTAGAAGCTTGGCTCTACATGAGATCTGATAACTTTTTGGCAATCCGAGCCATATGTGGTCTCGTCTTGGCAACATTTTACAAGAAAATGTTTTTGGTGGGTAAATTTATTCTGTGCTGTCGATGACCACTATTGGTTGATTCCCACGTTCTAATGTTGTAGGTAGAAAATTATAGGACGGTTAAAGCAGGTATCTATTCATTTGGAGAATATTGTTCGTGTGATCTTATCCTGGCCATTTCATAGAACCATTCTAGGCAAAGTCAAAGTCAAATCATTTATTTCAAATAGGCACATTAAAGGCACTTTTGAACGTCAAAAAAAAACTAAATAGAAATGATTCTAGTCGCCCATTCCAAAAGGTAGTTTTCGTATGGAGAAGAATGGGCAAGAAACTCCACCGTTACTCTTTTAAAATGTTTTACAAGGTCTTGTATACATAATAAAAATTATATGTGAACACGATGGCCGGAAGGATATAGATAATATATCCTTATCGCGATCGTTTTACTGACGACGAACCTCTGTTGGCCATCAACAGATGAAGAGATCCCTCCTGCCCTCACACATATCGGCTTTCTGAAGTCTTGTTTAGCAGTTTTTTTTTTTTTTGCAGATTTGTCTTGGAATATTAAGGCGCACGTCATTAATTTTTTATTTTATTATTAATAAAAATGCATTATTAAATTTAATTTTTTATTTTATTCGTACAAAAATAAATAAATAATTTACATTCTTTGTAAAAGCATTATGTACAACTTACAGCGCCATCTATTGATTAAAATCTTAATTGAGTTACGGAAATGTAATGCAGTGATAAGTAATGAATGAGAGTTACTTACTTAAATATAAAATTAAAAAAAAACAAATTCGACTATGAAAACTTTTGAGACTGTTCGAATGAATTCAGAGGCTCTAAGTTCAATAACTAATATTGCGGTTGCGTTTTATTCATTGTTGAACACAAACGCTCCACTCACGAAACATAGATAATATAAATTATTAGTGCCTTGGAAATACAGTCGTTACATAAAACAAAGCCAAATCTTATTTTTTTTCTTAATTTCAGCTAAAAGTGCAGTGCATTATATCAGCGTTGACATTATTTTTTATCAATTATTACAATCAATATTTTAAACTCGATTTAATAGCTTTTTAAATAATTTAACTAAAATAAATAATAATTTACGAGAGAATTGCCGTTTGACAGAATCAATTATTTGGTAACAATAAATACGAACATAATGCGAAGTCGTCAGGTGATGTTGATAATGACATGTTAGATGTAGGAACGACTCGTTATATGGCTGATGGCGTATAGTCATTCGTAAGGCTTGCCCACAGACTACTTAGAGATATGGGCTTGCCTCTCCCCGAGCGGTTGTATAATCGACAACGCGATTAATAGTCGCCTCGGTTTCGTAAGCTCTATGTACAATAAACGTCACAAGGTTCATTTATAATTCATATCCGACGAATCATTTCGTCGCACATTTATTTTTCAAATAAATAAACAGTGACACTCACCCGTGAACCCTAATTAAAATACTATGACTAATTACAACTAAGGAATAAATAAAAATAAATAATTTGTTAATCGCTGGTGACACTATCAGATGTCATGCCGTAGCGCGTCGGTGAAGAATATGTTACCTACCAATTTTAAAGTTCATCAGATAATAGTATGACTACTATAAAAAATATGATACAAAAAAATCTTATGACATAGGCCTATCATTAAGATAGTGTGTACTTAGAAAAAATTTTAATGCATCCTAAACACAATAGGTCAAGGATTAAATTATTTCACAATCTTTGTATCGCCTACGACGATGGATGAGTCAGAGACGAAGAATGTCCACAGACGACCATACATTGCTACCAACCTGTAGGGCGGGCCTATTGCACGCTAGTGTTCGTCTTTATGGTAGTAAACTATTGTAAATAGCTTCTCTGCATATTCTATACATCTGAAAGGTTGTATAAACAATATTGTATCTACAGATGGGTTCCCGTCGGTCGTCTTTGACTTATTTAGTGCCACATTGGCATAAATTCTCAAGGGTCTTATTTCTGTGATTTTTCTCACATTTAAAACACTTTACGTTTTATAGTGAAACCTTCTTCACAGTTCCCTTTCACTAGCTTCAGTGGTTACTCAGGAACTAATGGTATTCTTTCAATGTTTTCAAATATCTGAAGATATTCAGCCATCAAAATAATTGTATTTTAAAAGTCCATGATTTCTCACACTAGAAGATTTTGCAACTTTCCTTATTTTTCATACAACTTCTGGCATTGCTTTGATGAAGTTCAAGGGGGTTGCCCTTGATCATGATCAAAACATTACAGTAAAATATAAAATATAATTAAAATCCTTTTAAAAGGGGTAAATTTTTGTAAAGAACAGATAAGTTGCAAAACCTTCTTGCTAAGATCTTCTTGCTAACATCTTCTGAATTCAATAAATTAACCCATATTTACAGGGTTCTCATACATCATCGGGGGCCTTACCAAACCGTGTCATGAATTCTTAATACTAGGTACTCAGTTTAGCACTGTCAACAAACAGTTCGATCATGAAACTTCTATGGATGGTGATGATGAGCGGTATGGCCCAGGGTAGGAATGCCTGCAGAAGGCTTGTGAGGTCCTAGTGCAGGTCACAACTGAAGCGATGGCAGTCGTGGTCTCTGCTGGCCTGCATGACGTCACCGAGCTGGTGCGCCACCACCGATGCGCTTGCGCCGTCACCGCGGGAGATGCTGGAATGTTACAGGAATGGTGTTAGTACAGTTTATTATAGATTTGTTTACTAGGCGATGTAGAGTTGCTGAGGTAAACATATATTATACTTCTCAACATTCGCTGTGACTAATGGTTAAAATACTGTGTTTCAGATAACATAATTATGTAGTTACAGACGCCAGCACATTAAGCTACCCGAAACTGCCAAATTTTCCCAATCAACTTTGAACCTTATTATTTAGCAATAAAGTTGAAAATCTATTAAAGAAATTTGACAGATTGTAGTAGCTTGATGTGCTGGCGTCTGTACATTGGCGCGTACGTTCAGGTTACCTGTGATATTTTTGGAATATTTCTAGAAAGGGGGCAGTACATCGCAGTTTTAAGTTATATTTAAATTACTTATTAGTTAATAGGCTAGATTGTAATGTAAATAAAGTATCACCAACTGTGTTACTTTATAAAAAAAAGGGGCAGTAGTCAAATGGTAGAAAGAATGGATTCCCGCAAAATGTTTCTAAGTGTTTGGTCAGACTTGCTGCGCGGGCGCGGTGTGGGCGCGGTGCGGGCAATTCACGCCATAGCTCGTTCATACCAAGTGACCGCAGTGGGTGCGCAGCGCGGGCGCGGGCGGCCCGCGTGGTGACCGGGGTTATGAAACTAGTCCGAGCTTTTTTCTAGTAAAAATAAGTCATCTTCATCCATATTATATTTTGACAAACGCTGGACACGACAACACGCAGAACGCAGCCGCGCTCCAGTGCGGACAGGCAGCCCGCGCGCGTTCTCGCACTCGCGCCCGCCCGCGCTCCAGTCTGGCCAAACACTAAAGGGCTGGTTATGCTATGACCAATGCTCGAACATAACGCTGTTGGAAATGGACATGTTAGCCAAAGATTGGTGCAAACAATGTTACCATCTTCATAGAGTTGACAATCGACTCTTCCCTTAGCTAACTTTTACCGGTACTTAAACACTGCGTTTTTACACAAAGCGCAGGTGCAGGTAACTCCTCAATGATTCATGGTGCCGCTTTCACACCGCCATGGTTTATGACTTTAGCGAGAAACTCCTCATTGCCACTCTTGTTTGTTCCAAGTTTCTTTTATAAGTTTCCGTTTTCTTTTTTTAATTTAATGGCTGCTTGGGTGGCCGTGTTAAGCTACAAGTTATGCTGAGTTTTAAAATTTAAGGAGTTCTTAAATCGATAATGATTGGTTTAAAAACTTGTTTAAGAATTTCATACCATTCTGGCTATTAACGCGCGAACTTTACCGAAAGTTTGTCACAACAACGACCTGTGAGAAGCATGGATTGTGTTATATCCAAAGTCTGCTTGCATGTTACTATAGTAAATTCGGATACTTACTAAAATGAGGTGCTTATTTTAAACAAAGTTGGAATGCCTCGAGGGTCCAATTCTAGACACGAATAATATTATATAGGTACATACGTGTCGAAATGATAACCTGCATCACCCTAAGGTAGACTGGTAGAAAATGCCCAAGGCATTAAGTCCGCCTTTGTACAGTTTTTACTTGTGCATAAAGTTTTAATAAAAAAAAAAAATAATAACCTCCTTTTTTTGAAGTCGGTAATAACCTCGTTTTTTTTTTTGAATCGGTAAAAATAGGTATTTACGGTAGTAACACGGGCTATTTATTTTTTTCCTTCACAGCTCAATACTGAAGTTAGTAGTAGGAAGGGTAATCAAAATTAACGGTATTACAACTGGTAGGTAGTAAGATTGGTAGTAACTAGGGCGATAAAGGATTGTATCGACTACTTTTCGTAATTATCAAATGAATAGACCCAATTGCTTCCCAAGGGACCGTAAGATCTACGTATTTGATATTAATTTCAACGTCTTGATAGCTCTACGCGCTCCTGACAAAAAGGGTCTTGACTGACTGACTGACGGACGGACAACGAAGTGATCCTTTAGAAATGTTCCGTTTTTTGAGCTACGGAACTCTAAAAGCCAGTATTAACTAAATAACTTTTTAATAAGGACATCAATCACTAAGCCCAGAGAGACCATTAAAAACCCAATCTAGCTCAGTCATCATGGGACATCATGGGACATCGTTGTCATGTCATCATCATTGTCAAAGGTAGGCAAGGCAAGGCAAGGCAAGGTAGGCAAGGTAGGTAAGGCAGGTTCTCGCAAAGCAATGTCTTGACTTAGTGAAGTTTTTTTATAGAGCAAGAAATATTTTGTGATTGAGATTTAATTCTTAATCAGGTGTCACCACCAGACACCATATTTAATAACAAATAACAGATTCAGCCCTTAGGTCGCCGTCTCATAATAGCTTAAGCAGCCCTTAATGTTCCCACTGCTGGATCCAGGTCATCCAGGGCTCCTCTCTGTGAGTGGGAGTAGGCTGTAATTCGCACGCGGGCCCCGTGCGGGTTTGGTGGATGTCATATGTCTTCGAATTTTTGGTTCTAGGACATGCCTGTTTCCTCACTATGTTTTCGTTCACCATTTTGAGAGCAGTGGTGATAAAAAAAAAAAATGGTTGCCTGTAAAGTCGGTTTTACGGGCGAAGATTTTACGTGACAACGACCGATCATCCGATCATAGTTGAGTGGGAGAGAGACGCAAGGCATTCGGCGGGCCTCTCTCTCGTTCGGTGACTCATCGTAACGTTACCGAGCGTTACACTTTTTCATAAGTGACTCCCAGTCGCAACCTAATTTAAGACGTTGTCACGTCAATAAATTACACAAAGTAAAGCGCCTGCTTGGTTTCGAACCCACGACCTACAACTCGTAAGTCGGGGCGGATACCACTGGGCCACCACTGCTATTCATAATAACCAACATGTTATTAGGCTATTCTGAAAACCTAATTCTTAGAAATGTCCAAATCCATAAGATTCGTCTCCTAGTACAAGAGAGGTCATCACAGACTATGGGTTCCAAGGTTCCAAAGCAACAACCTCAAAAACCACACATTTGTTTTCAAATAATAGACATAGCTATTCATAACCTGAAATCGTTTTCCGCGGCTTCGGAACATGTAATAATTCTATTCGGAATGTAGTCGGAACACTTTCACCATTTCTGAACGCACCTTGTTACGTAATAGTTCCATTTTTTGGCGGCAAGCCGTCTGTGAGCGTGCAAGTGGACAACAACTTGGGATATGCCAAATTAGCGGTTCAAGCCGCTGGAAAATGATGATTGACTTGTTGACCGTTGTTAAAAATTACTAAAGATCGCTTCACTTCTGTTGTAAACAAAAAGTTATTTTGTGTTAAGACACGCATAGGCGTACGCAGGGGGGGCAGGGGGGGCGCGCGACGATGGCCGACGAAGATTACCGAATCTAGCCGAGCGTTCGAACGCGCACATACATTCTGCTGAGCAATAATAAAGATAGATATGGTCAATCTTTATTATCTTTTAGATAGATATATATAAAAGATAATAAAGATTGCCCCCCCCCCCCCTAGGCCAGAAGCTGGGTACGCCCATGAAGACACGTGTATAAGAGCTTATTATTATTATTATTATTAGCCTGTGATGTCCCACTGCATGGCAAAGGTATAAGAGCTTAGAACTTCTTAATATCTCTGAAGATATTACACAAGTAGAACGTTCTAAACTTTATCAGAAGTTAATAAAACTACGTTAACTTGAATCACCGAGCTTCGATAACATATAAGAGTGGTTAACTTTCAGATGAACTTAGCGTCATTTGCAGCCACATAATACGTGAATGACCTATAGAAGACCGCGGGAAAGACCTAACCCAAGACCCAGCATGGCACGATGGAAGAGGCCTCAAACCAAAACCAATGGGTGAAACAAGACGGTCAATGGTGACTTTTTGCAAGAGCAGAAAAGCCCTAGGCCTGGTAAAAAAAACAGGCTCTTGAAAAGTAGACCGTTCTTCGGCTCAGTAGGTAATTCAGTTTATAATTCTAAAGCCTCCCGCCACAAATAAATCAATGAGAAAATCAAAATAAAAGACAAGTTTTAGGCAGTTTCTTACAGCGCGGCGCTATGACACCAAATTCGCGAAGCGACTCTTCGCTTTTTTATCAGCGCGCAATCCGCCGGTCATGACATAACAGTTATGTGATGTTACGTCAGCATTCCGCGCAGTGTTCGATATTTGAAATTTTATTTACACTATGATTTCTCTCTTTATTTTTTCCTGTCCAAGTAGGACAGGTTGTAATGAGTATACCCGGGTTCATGGTACGCGGAATTATCTAATAAATATAATCAGTATTTAAGTGGATTAATGAGATTTCTATGGTTTCCTCGCTTTTTTTCTGGTGGTAATACAAAGATTGACTGACGCTAATCTTGATGGAATGGTTTTTACGTTATGATTTCGTGAAATTTGCTACATAGTTCCTTTTCACGCGGAAAAGCGCTGACGAGAGTAGGTAATAAATTCCGACACACAATTTATGCTCTATATTCCACCAACATTTTATTATGCATGCACTTTCGTGCAAGTAAAAATTCACTGAATTCTTGAGCGTTCCACGTAACAAAATGACACCAAATGCCAATTTGAATAAATTCCTGCTCAGTTTCTACTCTAGTTTGTGCGTATGATGCGTCGCACGCGCATGCTTATTAGCAAAACGGTCGTGTTTTGTTGCGACCGCGCGGGTTACGTGACGGACGGACGGACGGACGGAGAAAAAGAAAGTGTAGACGTAATGCATGCTAATGTAACCAGTGTTAATGTTTTGTCACGTGGCTTAGCGGTTTAGTCGAAATATTGTTGATGCTTGAAAAGCCTCGATAAGGTGACCTGTGGCTCAGTAAAAAAGTCGAACGATTGTTGGGTTGACGATTGCGAATGGCAGAAGTGTAATGAGCCAGGAGTCATAACACAACCGTGTAAAAGAGAACGGGAATAGAAAGAACATTGTTGTGTTCAGAAGTAAGCCTCGTAGTAAAAAACAAGCAAGAATAAGAAAAGCTACAGTCGCGTAGTCGAAGGTCGATGTTAACAAAGCAATAAAAGAAATCGTAACAGCAGGTGTTTAGTATCCCACGCGAGAGAACCGAGGCTTGGAACTATTACAACTGCGGTGGAGGTGCAACCTGCTGGTAGGTATTTGTTGCGACATCACGACAAGTTATTGTTGTCAACTGGTTTGAATATTCTATTTACAGTTTTCCTTCTTCATCGGAGAGCAGTGCCGGCTCAGTGGTATCGGCCCCGACTTACGACTTGTAGGTCGTGAGTTCGAACCCAGGCAGGTACTTTACTTTGTGTATTTCATTTCATCACCACTGCTCTCAAAACGGGGAAGAAAAACAACGTGAGGAAACTGGCATGTCTTGGAACCAAAAATTCAAAAGAGATGTGACATCCACCAACCCGCACTGGGCCCGCTTGGTGGATTATGTCCCACTCTCTCTTTCTCTCTCTCACGGTAATGACGCAATTGAAGAAGTTGAGAGTATTGTTATACTAGGGATAACAATAGACAAACACTGTAACTGGAAAGCTCATATTGACGAACTCTGCACAAAGGTAGATAATATTCGTATTCGTTCTATACTAGGCTAGTCTTGATGTGGCACTATGTGCATAACATGGCTCTGTCTCATCGATTTTGCTTTATGGCATTATAATACGGGGTAATTCTGTAGAACTTACCAGAGTGTTTTGAGCTCAAAAGAAATGCATTCGCTCAATGTGTGGAGCGTACCCAATGACTGGACAGTTGTTCCATTATTCAAAAAATTAAAATTATTACCACTCCCAGCACTATATATTTTTGAAATTTGTATTTTTGTGTACCAAAATAAGCATGAATTTATTCTGCATAATGATATTTTATCCAGACCTAGCCGCAAAGTCCACAGTCATGCTTCGTGTACCTAGACGAAATAATGAACAATTTTCTAATAATGTATTTTGTATGGCGACCAAAGTTTATAATAAACTGCCAGATTGTTTGAACACTCTTAACTTAAGGACATTTAAATCTAAATTATTCAATTATCTCTTATGTAAATGCTACTCACTTGAGTAATGATTTTATGAATGAAATGAAAAGTTGACTTAAATATTAGAATAATTATTTATTCTGTTATTATTATCTCTTTGATTTAATTTAATCTTTTTGACATGCCCATATTGCCCATTCCTAATATTTGACTAATATTTTATATTTGACTGATTTGCAATTTGAATGTTATCCTAATTTATTTAATTCAATGTTATATCTAACAAACTAACTAAAACCCTGAAAATGTATTAGTACCCCGGAAACGGCAGAATAATAAGAAAAACTATGAACAACTCTGTAACAATATTCGGACAAATATGGACTATTACGGGAGGAGGCCTGTGTCCCAGCAGTGGGAACTTTATAGGCTGATTATGCATAGTTTTCCCTTTATTCCGTTGCGTATTGCTATTTGAAAACTCACTAATAAATAAAGTTGTAACGGAAACGCTAATACGATTATATAGGCGTACGTTCGCCTAATTAACTTGCTCACATGCGTAACGCAAAAAGTAATAGAATTAAACACAATTAAGAATGCCAAAACAGGTTTAAGATTGAAGACCATAGCGGAGACTTTGCAGAAGGATATCACTGGGACAATAATGAAAATGGAGAACGTGCTCAAATGTAAAAATATTATGATACGGATGTAGAAGAAAACAGAGCAATATTAGCTGAACATCATCATAAGTGAAATTATTCAAATACAACGATAGAAGACAGGAAAGAAGAAGACAGGAGGTTATTAGGGTTTTCAGTTAACTATTAAAAGCCTTTCCCGTCACTAGTGGCATTTGGGCGCTGTTTAATGGCAAACAACCTCGTTAGAAAATATGACAAATTCCGATCACCAAGAAATAAAAAGGGTAATAGAAAAGGGCAAACAATCAAATCAAGTACATAACCCTATATTAATTATCTTGTAGACACAACCGAATGTCCTCATCAAAAAAATCCTATAACACATTTTTGAATGATTGGCGTATAAAGCGCATCATAATTAAAAGCCGATTGTGAAACAAACAAAGCGTATGTTAATGTTAGAGTGTGAGATGAAAGTGTAGTTATTAAGTAATCGCTAGTTAACGTTATCAAACGCGCGCATGAGGTGCTCAGATGGGGCGAATCATCGCTTTCTCTCGGTTTCTAATAGGATCCGCTCACTCGTGTCCTTATGTAATGGAGTCCGGTGACATTGTGGCGCCGGCGCCGCCCGGGTACAGGAGTTAAAAGACCTCATTAGAAGTGCATTTGGACTATGGTAGTAGGTATCGATATTTACATCGTTATTTAGATAAACATCAGTTTATCTAATTCTCGATTTATTATTATCAATTATATTATAGAAGGTGAAAGCTATAGGTGCACCTCTGCCTTAACCTTCCGTATTTGCCACACACGCGATGTAATGTTAAATGAATTGCCGAATGTTGTTCATCAACCCACATGACACATGTCATGTTGTTCATCAACCCACATGACACATGTCATGTTCTGTTGAATTTAACAAAGTTAGATTGTTGCGCCCTGATTAACTTGTATGACTGCTTTACGCTTTGGCATTCGAATACTTCATAGTTCTATATACAGGGTTACTTGTAATTCAACGTATATCCGTCTGGAGCTGATAGGGGCCAATATGCAACAAATTTAACCCGCCATAAGTATGGCCGAAATGATTGAATTTCGGCTTCGTAAAATGAAAATATTGGTAAGATATTATTCTTGAATCGCTCATAATCATTTTGTTGAATTAAGTACTTTTAATTATGTTTATATTATTACAGTTATTAGTTTACAATATCATTTTTAAATTAGTATGTAGTTGGTTTTTTATTTGGAATTAAGTATATCGAAATTCAAATATCTCGAAAACTATTGAATTTCGGTCATACATAAATGCAACAAATTGAACCCCCCATTTCAATTTGTTGCATTTTTGCCGCCTATCAGCTCCTGACGGATGTAATTCGAATTACAAGTAACCCTGTATAATTTGGTTTACCTTTAAACAATTGATAAAGATGTTGAAAGATGTCAAGAGCATTAAAAACAAAACAATGTTAAAATGAAAATTTCAGGCTCATGTCCCGTTTATCAATCGCACACATCCACTAATTTTTACTAGCATTGTGTTTATATGTTTAATTCAGACGGTCTAGCTAGGCAAACATGTCGTTATATCTCTGATATTAATGGTCATGTTTAAATTGAATGCACGACTTCTCATTGGTATTTATCAACATAACAACTAAAGGGCCTCCGCACAAAGGTTTAAGTGAATATCGTGACTGATCTTGTGCAAGAATCCTCTGGTTGTTGCAACTTCATAGGGCAAACTGTTCTAGATTGGTTTAGTAGGTGTTCTGAGCTAAGATACTGTAAGGGTATTAAATAAAACGTTTACTTACAGCTTTAGTAGCGACTCCATCTTCTTTTCCATCGCAAAGAGCGAATCAGAAGGTTGTGACGTTAACACTTTGCAGAACGTGAACTTGGCACACTGAGAGTCTCTCCAGTCAGTCTGCTTCACTAAGTCCATGGCTGCTGACGTCAGCGACGACGAGCTCGACCCTCCGTCTAGGTTCTGTAAATCATCAGGCAAGTCCTCGCTTAAAGACCGCTTAACAACGTGTTTTCGCTTCACTCTCCTCAAACGAACGCCTTGATAACTTGGCTCTTGGAAGAAGTTCAACACATCACGCTTGGACCGAGTGGTCTCACCGTCCGGTGACATCACCACGTACACATTTTCACTCGGCATTTTGTAGTTGTCGTCGTAAACTTTTTGACTGCTTAGGATTTGTCTATCGATATCGTAAGGAGTTCCGAAGGACCGCTTGTGTTCTTTCTCTATCTCGTCTTGGATGTCTTCTTCGCTCAAGCCAGCGCTGCGCATCAGGTTCACATCTAACAGTCTGCCCATAGCGACCGCTCCGAGTCCTAGCGCCGCTCCGCCTGCCATCAAGCCGATGGCTGGTAACATACCAGGAGCACCTGATGCTGCTGCCACTACACCAATCTTGTCTTGAGCATACCTCTGTGATTGGATCGAATTTGAGGGATAAAGACCTAAATTAGACGAAATCTTCTGTGTAGCCTCTACAATGGGGTCAAAGACAGGCTGTGCCACTTTAGCAATTGGGTCCATTATAGGTTTAGTGAATTGTTGTACTGTCTGGCTTGCGGTGTTGAACGTGTCCTTCATTGAGTCAGTGAACCTCTTCCATAGAGATGGTTCGGGCACTCGTTTGATGTATGCGTAGTTGTTGTAAGGATACCTCGCGCCTTGGTACGACTGCGGGTTGTAGCTGTGGTCGTAGTAAGAAAACTTGTTGTATTCATCCTCGTAGTACTTGTTAGCATTGATAGATGTCTGCTGCGAGCGTTGCTGTCCGTAGCCACTGACTGGTTCCATTGGGTAAGGGTGAGCGCTTTTCGGTGCGGTATTCGTGTAGTATTTAATTTTTCGTTCTTTATTTTCGTAATTCTCCACGTTGTCGCGGGTCGCTTTCGCAGGCTGTACTCCTAAGTCAGGGTGAGCGTACTGTAGGACGGGGTTCCTCACGCCCTCATCAAAGCCTGGCCTTGCATTGTTAGGTGTGTACAGTGCGGAGTTGGGGAAACTGACTTCTCCAGGGTGTTGAAGCATACGTCTCTGAATGTGGCTCTCGGCGACTTCCATATCGCCATTGTGCGACCTCGAACTGCGTCCACTGAAGTAATCGCGTTTCGATTCCTGCTCGTTAATCTGCTTAATATACTCGATGAGTTTCGAATTTGCAACTTTCGAATTATCAGCTTTAGTGAAAGGACCATAGCCGGATTTGAGATAATAATTGTCTTTTTTCTGTTTGTACGAATATGTTGGGTTGTCGCTCGCCACGTACGGGCCGCTGTCAGAGGGTTCAAATTTCAAGTTGTCGAATTTGGTGAATGGACCGTCTTTGGGTTCGAAGTTGTCATCTTTAGTGAAAGGTCCGAAGCTCTGTGCGGGGTCTGCGGCGGCTATGTCCGGATACACGTCAGCTTCAGGGATTGCTTTAGGCGGAGTGTAACCTTCCGGGTAAGGCTGCAGTTCTCCATTCACAACTCTCGCGTTACGCCAGGTCTTTTTGTCTGATTCATCATCAGGCATTCTCACGCCTTGGATTTCTGGAATGCCGTCCTCACCAAGTGTAAGAATAGACCTGCCACGCTTATTGTTGTACTTTTCGATTGCCTTCTTTAAGTACATTGGTTCAGAACTTATGACGACGGGGTCTGGTACTTTGTAGGACTTTCCTTCTCCCTCAGAAACTTTAGTGCTCACAACTTCAATATACACTGGGTTCCTATCGTTCTTAATGACTGGGTTATGCGGATCAAACCTGTAACTTTTAATTGGGCCACCATAGTCAAAAAGACTGGTTGATGTGATATAGACCTTTTTGTTTTCTGTCTTCTTCTCATTGTCGTATGTGGGGTAGTAGTTTAAGGTTTCTGGATCAGCTTCAGGTTTCTTCCCATCTTCCTGTATAACGGATTCAGGGTACACTGACACTGGAGACCAATTACCATATTCTGCTTTGACGTCAGTCACTTCTTCATGGTTTTTGTTGCGGTTCAGGTAATAGTCGTAGCCCGCGAGGTCGCTGTTGACTGCGCCCATGAAGCTCAGTTTTCTTTCATCTCTTGTTTCGGTTTTGTTTTTGTTTTCTTCTGTGGTGTTGTAGTTTGACACCATGGGTCTAAGGGAAGCCGTGGTCGGCGCAAGAGTCGTGCTACTCGCATACGTGGTGGACTTATCCTTCTTCTTGACTATCAACTGTGTGACATGTCCGGTCTTCGTTCTGACGTTGAGTGTTTGTGTGTCAAGAGGGTTTAGACTCCTGGACACTTTGAGTTCTGTCCTCGTGGTCCTTGAAGGTAGGATGGTCGTCCTTATTGTTTTCGTGGTAGTGGTGTTCTGTTCTGTGACCTCTGCTAGCGCGGCGCAGAGGAGCCACAGTATGGCGCCTGCCCTTATTACGGGAATCATCTGAAACAGGAATTAAAGAAGTCGTTAGTCTAGTTATTTTGACATAGAAAATGATTTGTGGAATAACTTATCACCTAATTGCTGTTATGTTATTTTTTATAATTACATACGATTAATTTACGTTCTATAAACCTCATGTATTTAAAGTGAAAGTGAATAATTTATATTAGTTTGAGTACTCTTTACGGTAGCTGGTTTCGTTATTTTACTTCCTCTATATTACTGTTTCAGTGACTGCCAATTTGTGGTTGTAAACTTGGGGAAGCAGAGCGTCAAGTACTTCAGTTTACTTTTAGTAATAAACACAGGCGTTTTCCTTCCTGTCTCCTACAAATTAGGTCACACCGCTAGATACTATTGTTATTGCATGTTGCAAGTTATTCTTATTAGTCAGAAAAACATGAATGAGTAATCATTATTATAACTATTAACTTAAAATAATTAACCTATAGATCTCGTAGCCGTGTTTCAATAAAAAAAAACAAAATCGTATTTACTTTTCTCTATTTACTATTTACAATTTTCATTTAGCACAAAGTGAACGTGCAAGAAGCGCATACGTCTGTGACGTCACGTACCGATCACATATCGATTTCTTTAATTTATCGAATGAAGGTAACATCGCTAGTTTGATGCTATAATGGAGTACCAATCACGAAAACTATAGAAAATGCGATGATCACAGTGAAATCATGATCGTACGCACAGATTCTACACATTACGGATGCACGTAGAAAGTATGGAAGAAATGCGTCGGTGTGAAGTTGTTTTCCAACAGTAGCGGCGGCTGATGTCTCTGAAACTATGGGTTTGTGTCTCGGACTGATAGGCAGGCAGCAGGCTAACGTAAGTGATGCCAATATTGAAAGTGGAAACATTTTTCTCATATCCTTCATTGGATTTTGAAGATCTCGGGAAAATCTTTGTATTTTCCGAGGCATATTATTATGTTAGGACTTAGTCGAGTTGTAAGAATAGAAAAGGCCTGGGCAGCTGTAACCAATCCTACCCTAGTAGAGACATCTACTGCAGCAACCAATATGTATGACATATGACGCAAATGTGCGTTCGTGTCAGTGAATAGCATAAATAGCGTGTTGACTGTTTAGATAGGATAGTGAAGTATAGTTAACGTGGACAAGAGGGAGCATTCAATTATTTTGTTATCCACTCACGTGTACGCCGTCATAAACTAACGCAACCTAAAATACGCCGCAATGACAACTGGATAAAACTCACGTAACATAAAACTGTGACAGCAAGCCCCTCAGTATTTATTTTTTTGTAATTTTGTCTATGGGAGTATTGCTTGCGTTCCATTTTCTTTAGTCGAGTGGTTAGATGTAGTACATGTGTGCCAAAAACCGTGAGTTCGTAGCAGCATTACGAAATTAGTTATCTGTAGTTGAAAATCATAAAAAAAAACAAATGACGGCGATGACGGGTGCGTAATAGGATACTCGCGTGATATAAATGTTATTGTTTATATAAACTTTGAAACTACAATGGTATGTATTATATGTCATTCGATTCGGTATGAATGGGGCAATTTTTTAGGTAAATAAAAAAATAGGGTCATCGCTTTCGATTTTGAATGAAAATTACTTTAATTTTTAATTATTGTTTTTTCTATTTAATTGGTTAATTGTAGTTTTTTTTGTAGCTTGATTGAAAAATCGAATAGACTGAAGATTGTTTAGGTTTGTGTGTTGCCACTGCTGCTTATATAGGCCACAAAAATAAATGGCTACTTGTATTTACGTCACCTGCTGTACGTATGCAATTAAATAATAATCAGTTTGTGTATTTAAGTTACTGGTTTAATCAAAAGTTTAGTAAACCAGCTGTTTAAGACGCAAGGTTTTTGAATAATATTGTGACTTTTGGAACGTATTATGTCACACAAAGATTGGAAAGTTGTGTTGGGACATCTCATAATAACCTACCTACTAAATAAAATAATAAACCCCTCTTATGATCTCATAGACGATAATGTTGTGTTCCAAATTTACAATATATCTAATCTATAACTAGGTACCTACTTCATATTCTCGTTTGTAGAATACCCCACCAGTCGCATCCAGGATTGTATTTTTTAACCGCAACCTGTTCTACCCATATGTAGTGAGGTGACACGTTCTGCAAGCTTTCTACCTATTGATCGGTTAAGCATCGATTATTCGCAATCGCATAGATTCGGTAAAAAGTCTGATTAGTGAGCTATTAGTAGTGTGTCATTAGAGGTGAAACTCGGACATGTGCGAGCCGCTATTATGTTTAGTCACCAGCGGAAGTTGACCGAGCATGACGACGTACGTTAAGCGAGGCGATAGCTAAGCTTTAAATTAGGTTTTTGCTAACGGAAGGTGATGCAATTTGTGTTTGTTATAGTTGAATATTAAGGCTTACAGGGTTGAAGTAGCTACATACATAATAGTAATAAGGAAGACATGTAATAGTGGTGCGCAGTTTATTTCCCCTAGACTAGACGTTTTCAATAATATTTCATAGATTTATTCTCAACAATCGTACGTTACAGGTTTACCACGAGACGCTACGGAACAGGATTCACCGAATAGTTCTACAGAGTGGAGTGGTGTTCTAGTTCTAGTTTGTTCCTATTAGGCGCGGCCGTGAGTGAAGGCACACATGATCCTATATTTTTATTCTATGTTAGTTTTATAATAATGTTCTTTGTCTCTCTTCTCATATTCTGAATACATCGCGCCGCAAATGTTCGCTTAACCACTGGAACGGAGGCATCGGCACAATCAAAGGTTCTACAACAGAAGTCTTCGTATGTCGTGTCCGTTGTGCGTGCGCCGGGCCGTGCAAGACGTCGCCGGCGCATGATTAGGTGAAAACTACAGGATACGGAATTACGGACGGACATCTTACATGGTCAAGTGATTCTCCTATAATTAAGAGATTATCACTTTTTTAGTCATGGTATAATTATGGAGATTTCTATATAATGAGTTTTTTTTTACGTGATGCTATAATGACTAGTACGCTTCTATGATTATAAATAACAGCGTTGCTAAAACGCAAGAATCACGGAGGTCATACATATTTCTCGAAAAACCATGGTCAAGCAAATCGGACCGTGGCGTTTAATTATTTTTACGAAACTTACGAGTATCTTTTAAGTGTTGCCTAAAGAATGATGACTTTTACACCATTTTACATAAGAAACCTCCGCTTTCCTAACCCTCGCATCTGAGCACACGGACGAAGGTAGCCGCGAGGTTAGCGCGAGGTTTAACCACAGAACAAATTAAGCACGCTCTGTTAATTGCTTCACTATCTCTTTGTACATCTGTGTAATTATATGCTTGTGCGGATCGCCTTATCCGCTAATTAGCTTGTTATGCAGCTTTTTATTTATTGTAATTTGTTCGGTTTTGGTACGTGAATGTGATAATGTAAATACCTATGTGCTTAAAAGTGGTTGCCGTGGAAGTTGGCCTTCCCCAACTTCCACGGCAACCACTTTGCCAGCGAAGAGAACCCCAAAGATATTTACACAGTTCAGTTTATTGCTGCGATCGGCTTCATACATTGCACTTTTTTTTCTTGACTAATTTTGAGCGCAGAAACTTCCCTAAGCTGCCTTTAGTCATTATTTTCCCCTTGGTGTCATAAATCCTATAAACACGGATCGTTCAAATGAAACATCGCCCACTTTAATCAAAATTTATGTATGTCCTGTCGTACCTAATCCTTTATATTCCCACCATTATCACTAACGAGTTAAGGAGAGCATTACAAGACTGACTGTTCTTGAGCTTATGGCATTTGCAAATAAAGCATATTTCACAAATCCTTCAAGTATAAACAAAATGATTTATTCATACAAAGACTACACGAACTGTATCTAATACATATCATAACATTATTTGTAGTCACGTACACTGTACAGCAGTAAAGCTTAGAGAATTACGAATACATGCTGTAAGATGAATGAACGGCTGGCCCAGTCTATGAGGCTGTGATCTGCCGCGACCTTTACGTAATGTTTGGTTTACAAGGAGGTTATTACGTCTTGAATTGAGTAGGAAGTGGATGGACAATTGTTTTTACTTATATAAGATTAAAATTAAAGTTCCAAGAGTGACATGACAGACCTTAGCTATAGCTATAGCTTAGCTTAGCTTAGATATGGATCCAAGTTGTTGTTTCCGGGTTAAGTTTTCAGAGCTGCACAAATTCAGTGTTTGTGCATGTGAGATTTGTGTTGTACCATTTGAATTTCAATCAGGTTTAATTTAATATCTACTTGATTTAACTAGTCATGCCATTTATTAAGTTCAGAAATTAGGGGTTTTCGTGTAACTCATCAGTAGATAACTCCTCTACGCAAGCGAAAGCCGACTAACGTTTCGAACTCTTCTTCGATATCGGCAGTAGTCTTGAGTTTCAAGTCGTAATATTTTCACTACGCACGATATAGTTTTAATTTCTCCGCGTACGATGATGCAGACCGCTTCAGGAACTGGAGCGTTCAGTGAAAACGTCTGACAGTCGCCGACACACATACTGCAGGCTCATACGCACGGCGCGTGCGCAATATTATTTATTTTGATCAGATAGATATTAAAACTTGATCATAATTAGATTACGTTAAAATTGATCATAACTTTACATAACATCACGCATGTAACCTTCGGAGTGGTAGTGGTGGTGCATAGTACACCCTAATTTTATGGTTGTAAATTGATGACTTAGGCTGGTTTTGCAATCGTTAAATAACTTATAACTGAGGAATATTTATGGTGGTTTGACATATTATTTTCTATACAAAAGCGTCAAACTTTCATATTCTTCAGATAAAAAATATCTGACTATTGAAAAATCGGCTTTTAGTAGCGTTAATAAATTAAAAATATTTCCATGTTTCTAGTCTCAGTTTCCTTGAGTTACTTGGGGTGCATTTCATATTATTAAGTACGAGTAGATACTAAATAAGTGTTTTAACGTGTACGCAAACACTACAATATATGAGACCGTAAGGTTATTCTTATTACCTAGTTGTAACCTCAGTCACGTTGTTAAAGTGTTACGTTTGTCGTAAAGATAAAGATTTTCTTCTACGAGGAAAAATCTGAGCTGCATTAGAATGAAGATGACACTTTCATACGCGATAGTATCTTTTAAAGATCGGAGGTCACAAAACAATATAAACTTTCATAAAACTGTTTTGTAATTTGCAAAAAATACAGATGGTTACACATAGGGACAAATTTTTAAGTGTGCTTATGGTTTATAGAGCTAGTTTAACTAGCCTAAACTACACGTTTGTTTGAATAAAGTACTCTCTTTGTTACTCCAATTTAAATTCTTGTTGAATCTAGAACTTGTTTTAAGAGAATTTAAGCTATTTGAAATGGAAAATGTAGTGGACTGTAGACTTGTGTTGAGGTTAATATTACCAAGTCGCTGACACAATTAATTTGCTTATCAAAAAGAAAAGCCTTTACAAAATCAACAGCGCTATGTATTTGTTGTTTTCAACTTTATTTTCAGCTCCAAATAAGTACCATGTCGACATCGGCTCAGTTGCCAAATAAAAAAAAAGTTCCATTTATTCACCGGCGAATGAATGGTATTTCACTTGGTTAAAACAAAACGCCTGACATGCCACATTACCGAGTCTATTAGATCTAAACTATTATTGTATCTAGGTCGCAGACACCGGTCTTCTGTTTCACACGAAGCGATGTTTTCCTCTGATTGTACTGACATCGGAAAAGCCTCGGTTCACACGGGGTGATGTCTAGAAACTCCGACCTATATTGTACTGTGTTATTAAATTTTCCTCCTTTGTGTAGCGATGTCTTTGACCTCATTTATTAGAATGGATGGTTTCTTTCGTCTATTTTGTGTTTTTGTTCGACGATTGAGCATTATTGAGTAAGTTATTGATCTGAGGGAAAAGTACGTTGCTGGGAAAATGTGCTATTACGTAGCTGTAGAAAACAATGCTCATGTTGCAATATCAATAGTAATTATACAAACTCACGATTGCATTTTGATATTGACTAACACATACTTATTTTCTTTTGGTATTTCACTTCTTACCTAACTCTTGGCCCAAGTTAGTGTACCTAATCCTGCAAGAAAATCGTATCTAGAAATTGATTTGCCATCCATTAGTATTCACTGTAGTGTTGTTTCGAAAACTCTGCAAGCAAAAGCATATACTTACAATTGTATTTAAGTAGACAAAACATTTCATCGTGGATCTCTTGAAACAAATAGTGAATGACCTCGACATTTATAGTTTCTGTACTAGCCAGTGTTCTACACTACGCTCTACTACTATATATTATAGATCCACGAGTCGAGTAAACTCTCATTTTCTAAGGCTGCCCGGGTTTCACTTTCCATGGCGATGGCGGCGGGCCAGCGGGGTCGCTGACCGCACCCTGCTCATCCACCATTCGTTATACATGGGTGCAGAAGGACCACTCTGCATGAACTGTATCTTTTCACCACATATACATACCTTCCTACTATTCATCCTGTATCGATAGGACTGCCTGAACTCGCTACGTGATCTCTCACCCTTGCCATAGGGACATACTGACATTATTCTGCTGTGCCCTTCTGAAAAATGAAAAAAAACCTGCCGCCCTTTCTCAACATGTGTTTGGGCATTAGTAGCGGTAGGTCGATTTATTAGGCCCCGCTTAGCTTCGGTTCCTACACTTACATAAACTAAAAAAAACTAGAAAAACGGGTTCCAGAGCCACCTCGTACGGAGTTATTTATGGGGAGATCTATTTGTTGGTGCACTTATTACTAATATCAAACGTGACATGAAGTAACCTAATCTCGTGCCGCTACGAGTGGGCCTGCTGTTTCTCATTAGCATGCGCTGCGCCTGCGGGCCGCGCAAGCGATCATTAGCCAATTTTAATTAACTGATGAACAGATAAGTGCGGTGTTTTGTTAATGTAAGCCTTGTAGTGAGCACCTTCTCGTCGTCTCGTGGAGCAGATAACGCGATGTTTTCGTTAGTCTTGCTTTGTATTGCTCGTTAACTAGAGGATTTAATGAGTGCTGTTCGTATTTTCTCGTGCAGGTTTAGTAACATATGTATGTAGCGAGCGAAGCGTAGAGCATTGTTTCGTAGAGGCCATCCGTCACTACTAGAGTCAAGACTACAATAAGACTGAACGTAGGTGGTAGTTATGTGGATTCTGCTAAGTAGGTACGTCGATAAAATAGTTTCAAAATTAAATGAAGTTTATTTGCAAGAATTATGCTATATTACAGATAATCGAGTTTTTTACAGTTTCTAAAACAATTCTCAAAAACTAGCATGCAAAATGATTGATTATCAGACATGGATAATTAATTACCTACGGTATTCTGCGCGTTTTATGTAGGTATATCACCACTGGCTTTCTCTGACTCCATTTTATGAACCCTTTGGACATTGAGGTAATATGTACATATTACCTCAATGCCTTTGGAAGAGATCTAAATATTGACAACTATAAGTTGTTTATTGACGAAAGTCCAATGACCTACATTCATCAGTTGAAAAACCACGAAACTCAAATAATCCTTTCAAAAGAAAATTACCATAAGAAATCCGAAAGTCAAACAATGAAATGCAAACAGACACATTGTACACCACACAGTACGAGTGTACGCAAACAAATCAGTGTCAAGGTGCCGCGCTGCGCCCGCGCCGCGCCATGCCGGGTGGGCGGAGCGCGCGTTGTGGTCGGGGCATGCGCGGTGAGCATCAGGTGCCGTTGTGCCTGCTGAGCGGATTGAAGCGAAAAGCGTGACTCGGTACTATTGGAATGGTGGTTAGATGTTGTGAAATATTGATGAAATGTGCATCAGCGTCACAGCACGAGTTATAAGGATGTGCATTAGAGGGAAAAACAGAAACGAGATCCTGACACCCTTATGTAGGTGAGGGTATCAAATTTCAGATTTGTTAGATTCCTAACAAACCTGTTGAAAGTTAAAAATTACATTCTTGATTTCGTAAAAATATACTTAATACACTTTTAAAAAGGAGCACTCAATCCACACGCATAATATACTTAAACTAAGTCGTACCTACTTACTTTCATTTTAATCTAGGAAAATATAATGTTGCGTTGTAAATCAAAACTAAACTTTTGATAAGATGATTAAGCACTTGAACGCGTTTGCAAATTGTTTCACAAACTGTAACTGAAGCACCCACACAATTTCCGCAAACTTAATTACCTTAGAACCACATCGTCTATATTATATCGCTACTACTAAACGCCTACAGCGCGGCACCGCCTACTAACTACAAGTACTTTAGCACGGATTTAATTAATGAATCGATTACGCACGTGACATGTGATCCCGTTTACATTTGACCAACTTAAAAACTGACCAGCCTCCAAAAATGGAAGTGTTATGACTGCATACTCGCGCGCAAGCCTTATTACGAAACAGCCAAGGAAACCGAATCAAAACCCAAATAAGAAAGCATCGCATTCCAATATAATTACAAAATCGATCGACGTGTTTGCTTTGGGCGCTAGTGAAAGCAGTTGCGTCATGTTACGCTGATTGGTCGCCAGCGCGCACGACAGCGCCCGATCGTGCACGAAGTCCCCCGAATATACACGACTGTTCACGAACATACCCGAGCAATGGTTCCCACGTTTTAACATTACGCGAGTTGTAATTACTAATTAGTGAGTGAATAGTTTTTGAAGTTGGACATAAAAGTCGCTGTTTAGGCGCGTAGTTCATAATGAATGCAATGGTGAGAATTTAGGCTTTTTAATAGTGCCGTCCATCATTCGCACGTTTAATGTTGTACATAATGAGAACAATTTGATGGGTTTTGTAATAAAGTGGTTACTTTCATGTAAATGGACGTTTGTTGTTGATGAAGCGATAAACATATTCGTCTTCACTTCACGCCGCGCAGGTGTTTACATGATTGTGTAATGATATCTTAATGTGGTACATTTCTATGATTATTTATGGCTTCTTGGATTTTAGTAATGCTTGTTGATTTCAGAATTAAAGTTACTCGTCGTAGACAAAGTTAAGTTATTTCTTATGGCTGCTTTTTGGAAATCACTTTACTCCTTGTCAACGTAAAATGGTTTAATTTAACTCCTACTTTATTAACTTGCATCATGTCCCATAATTAACATCTTAATACTTTTTTACATGATATTAACATATTGGCTAACATGAATAAGGTTGTTAACAAAAGCTTTAACAATGTCTAAACGTATCTTGGAAAACCATTTTCCGATGTGTTAGGTGTTCCCGTTTCACGAGCACTCGAACTATGTCAGGTCTTTTACGATATATATCGATGTTATATTTGTTAGAATAGATAAGCGAAAGCAGCTTTCGTAGCCTATTATTAAACGATTCCCATGCCTCGTTTACGTTTTGCTCGGAAATCAGGCAAATATAACATTATCTGATGCTGGTGCCTGTGCCGCGCCGCGTGTATCTGTCACGGTGTGTATCGTATCGGTTCGGTTGTCAGTTAACTGCTTTCTCTATTATTGTTTTACTAGATGATTATTTATTCTAATTATTATTTCGTATATATAAATTGTGATCATAAAGAATGTATAAAAAAACGTCTTAAGTAACTATGGAATTTTATTTTGGACTACAATAATTATTATCCTACACTACCATAATTACTATGTCGCATGGGGGTTGGCAGAAACTACAGAACGCCACCAACTGCGTTACTTACATATAAAAAATATAGAGCACACCTACCTACTTCTCTACTAAACTATTACTTATTTCCGTAACCCAATGGACTACTAGTTTCATGACATGATTCTATAACTAATGATTAGCTCCAAGGTCGATGAAAACATAATTATGATAGCCAGCGGCTACATTATCAAAGCACATGTTTCAATTGACTGGGTTACTGGACCATCTACGTCACGGAATCAACGTTAACGCAAACCAGTTGAAACCCATAATTAACTTTCAGTTTCGACAATAACATTTTAATGGTTTGACCCAAATACAATGGAACTGCGCTTTTATAGCAGATAGATTATCGTTATGTTCTTAGTTATGCCCCGCTCTATATAGCCACTAAAGATTATATATTAATTGTTTTGAACCGTTATGGCTTTTCCATAAAAATTCACTCTAGCGTAAGGTTTTTTTTACAAGAATTCCTTTGTTTTATCTACTATATGAATCATCTCCTTACAAACAAGTTATTAATTTCTGTTATCGTAAGAATTATATCCTTCCGTTTGCCTTCATGGCCAGAGAACATTGTAGATATTATTTATTTGTATCTTTAGCTATTAAAATCACAATTTTTTGCAGTGATTTCCGTTCCACTTTGGCAAGTTTATTTCCGGTAGTAAGTACCTACCTATTTCTATTGAAACAAACCGCGTATTTTTCAGTGAAAACTACGTGGAAATGCGCAATAAATATTTAATAACTTATTGAAACATTTAGGCCATGGACGCACTGAATATCAGACATAAAAAAACTAGAAATCATTTTGTCCTAAACCTAAAGTATTTTTTATCACCGGTTGAGCAAAAAAAAAAAAATTTGCTATAATTTTATGTTTCTGAAGATGTTACGAGCATAACTTGAAGAGATAGAAAAGGAAAATTGTAAGTGTTTTTATAATAACCAGGTGCAGTAAAGTGTAGTTTTTTTTTTTTTTTTTTAAACTTTGCCTAGGAATTTCTCCTATATTGTGGGTGCGTTTACAAACATTTAAATTCACGTACACAAACAGCCAGACCCGGAACAACTACTTGTAGGTCATACAAATATTTGTTCCGTGCGGGAATCGAACCCGCGACGCGCAGCGCAGCAGTCAATCGCTTAACCACTGCGCCAACCGTGCCGTCTAATGAAGCGTCGCGTCGCCGTCGTGGCGCCGCGCCGACTTTAGTCAACTAGTGCGTGACAGTTTTCGTCTTACTTTCGATAGTTTTAAATAAATCGGCATTTTTAAAGTTTACTTCTTTTTATAAATATTACTAGCGATCCGTCCCTGCATCGGTCGGTGTCATCGAGATTTCTTTGTTATTTATGTTTAATAAGAACTAGCTTCTGCCCGGGACTTCGTCCGCGTGAAATTT
Organism: Oligia fasciuncula; assembly: GCA_963082905.1. Lineage (NCBI taxonomy): Eukaryota > Metazoa > Arthropoda > Insecta > Lepidoptera > Noctuidae > Oligia > Oligia fasciuncula. The sequence goes on from OY720398.1 coordinate 20,597,037, forward strand.
CACCCTCCCACCATTCACCCTCTTAGGGGTGGAATTTCGAAAAACCCGTTCTTATTGGCTATCTGCTCTTCACAAAGAACACACCCTTCAAGTTTCATGTCTCTAGGACCAGCGGTTTAGGCTGCGCGTTGATATATAAGTCAGTCAGGACTGTGAATTTTAGATATATAGATGTATTACACATAAACCTTCTGGAATAAATTCTTTAAATGGAACCGCTTCGAAATTCATTTTGCAGTTTAGAAGAACTAAGTGGTCAGACAGATAGACTCAAAAATCGATTTTGTTTGATACGAAGATATTTTTATGAAGTAAGAAATGCTATTTTGACTGGATAATGAAAGACATCAAAATTATTCAAAATGATGAACATTTTCATAGGCACGCGGCTCTGAAAAACAGAAACAAGCCAATAACATTGACATATTACATAGATAGATATTTACTTATTTTTATTTCAGTTTGCTACGCTAACCGCTACGCCGTAGCGATTTGCGTAGCGGCATAGTACGCACCAAATGTTTTAGGAAAATTTATTTGTAACGTGGTAGTTAAGGCCACGAACTCCTTGGCAACTCTTTTTTTGTATTTCCTTAGATTATTAACGTTTAAACCAAATTTTCATTAACCTAGAAATGTTTATTACTTCATTTCGAAGGAGTTTTTTTTTAAATAGAACACCTGTTTCCTCCTCTTTTTAAATCAATCAATCATTATAAGAAAACAAAATAGTCAACATCGTATAAATCAATAAAAAATCTTCAAAAGCCGATTGGCTGCGCTGACACGTCTGTGGCACACTTTCGGTGACGTAAGGCGCGTTTCACACGAGAGCCGAGTTCATCGTTACACAACAACAGACGATCGGCTTTTTGTCCGATTTGTTTTGTTGTTATGTGGCTGGCTGCTGCTGGCTGTTGCTCAACATCGATAGATGAGCTAGTCAAGTTGATACACTAATGAACAATAATAAATGTGTAGTGAGTCTAATTGGGGTTCGGGTTTTTTGATTTCTTGGTAAATGGTGGATTCAAAACTTTTTAGTGTCTGCATAGTAAGCTGTAAACGATTCACTATTTGAGATTACTGCCAGATTTTAAAGTTAATTAAGTAATAAATAAATCATTAAATCGCACCAAAGTAAAAAGAAAATACCTCTTAATTAATATGACATAATATTGCATGACCTCTATCAGTTCCAAGACCGTTTCATTTATGGTTTTCAAGTAGAACTTGTGATAAATATAGTTTAAAAACATTCTCCGGAAGTAAGTAGGTGATGCATGCAGCAATAATAATGCTATATTCCTTCACTATTACTCTAAAAACTTTCAATAAGAGGAAACTGTCTCAGAGCCAAAAATGTGAAGATATCTATCCGTCTCGCACTGGGCCCACGTGGTGGATTATGGCTCACTCCCTCGTGGCCTTCTAAGCCCAAAGACTTACTTGACCTATCTTTAATTTTGTATGAGTGTGAAACCCTGAAGGTCCTAAGTGTGTAAAGTATTGATACAGAAATCCTTTAAGTTTCACCGATGGCACAGGAGATGGGCATTAGCTATTCAAAACACGCATTCTACTCATCCATAGCAATAAATGTCTCTATATCCATTATTTCCTAATGGGCATGAGGTTGAATGTTCAATAGCTCATTACGTGCAGTATGTAGGACGATCCTTGGGTCAATGCTGCTGACGACACGCCGCGCGCCGCGCGCCGGCGCCGCCTGCATGTACGGTTTTATCGAGTGTTTTCCTTAAGTACCATTGATTATTTGTTATTGTTAATGCCTTGAATAAGTATGTAATTAAGTATTTGGATTGATTACTTTGCGCTCCTCTATGTTGTAAAACGTCTTGGTATAATCAACATGTCTACTGTCTTGCCAACAGTTTTGGGGTCTGCTTTTGGAGTGACTGCTTTCGGATATATGTAACCCCGTTGGACGTCCTGATTTCCATATTCTAACATAAAGTAGGTTAGTGGTCATTAGCCGCACGGGTCGACCGCAGGTTAAGCAACGCTTGCCGAGGTCTGTTCGTGGATGGGTTACCATCCATTACATATCGAGATAAAATAAAATGTAACAGAATTTGCATACACGGCATTGTCTATTGTCAGATAAAAACCTTTGTACTCTAATTATAATTATGTCTTATCCGTATGTATTTTACTGTGTGTACATAAATTATAAAATAAATAAAATACGCGAGCTTGTCCAGAGGTAGTGGGAAGGCCATTAGGGTAATTGAAAAACTACCTTCTTGACTCTAGAAGGTAGTTTTCTCTAGAATCTAGAGATTATCTTAATTGTAATCTATTTATATGGTGTTCGCAAAATAATTTCATTGGTAATACGATCATTGAGATCAGATCATTATTTAGTTGGAACTTTTACTTCATGATTGATGGAGCTTCATCATTGCTAGAGTTCATGAACTGTTTTCTATCATCCTGATTAACCATTAATATTTATCTTCATTATCATTTAGCTTAGTCACTTTCACGAAAAGTTTTTCCGTAGATTTTCCTTTGTCATAAAAATTGCAGTTTGCAAAGTTGAAAGATTTTTTTCGCTTCAAGCAATATCTAAAAATAATAATCTCATTTTGATTGATTATCCACCAGCTAGCGTGTCAGAAAGTTCAAACATTACATAATCCGAAGGTACTATAGCGAAGTATACTCACAGTGCGCAGTGTCCCGTCGCGTAGAAAGTGAAAATATCAGCGGCGCAAGCGCATGCCCGCCTGCACTCACTTTCCTCACACCACTCTCACTCGGATCCCAAGCTTGCACACTTATTGGATTTATAAATATAATACAAAAAATCCAAATGTATAATTTTATAACACTTCGAATTCGCTGTTATTTATTCCGAATTCAAAAAAGTTTTCGTTTGCGTTATTTGCGCGGTTGTCTGCGTGTTCGTGCGTGGTCGGGTGTTGTCGGCAGTCCGTGCCGGCGCGTCAGGTGCGACTGTCTGGCAGTGAGAGCCGCGAGCTGCGCCGGCGCTCCTCGCGTTGTGTAACTCTTCCACGGTGGGATGGTGTGAAGATTTTGACAATTTTTTTTAACATTCCATTCGAAATGAATCTGGGTCTCGTTACATCATATCAGTTTTAAGAATTTTCTCTTCATAAAGATACTTTTTGTTTAGTCAGCGATTTACGGTGATTATGTAGTTTTGACCATCTTATTACTACTTATGTGGATTGACGTCATTAATATTTTATTCATTTGAATAATTAAACAAATCAAATTCTAACTTATTCCTTTTATACATAAATTATTACTCTACATCATAATCGAAAGTACACAACAAATACAAACTCAAAAACACCAAAACGCAGTCGTTATAAACCAAACATTTCCTGAACAAAGCTTCGTTTATGCGCGCACGCATGACGCAACGGCCGGACGCGGCAATTACTGGAGAAACTCGTCCGGACCGGACGGGCTCGCGTGCCCCGGACACGGCCCGGACACGTGACACCGATGTGTAACAGGTGGCGAGGTAGTACACCTAAGCTGTGCTTTTAAGGCAGGTTGCCTTTTTGGGGCAACTCGCGCTAGTGTTAGGTGTCGGAGATGTCGAACGGTAGAGGCGAATGAGGTGCCGCCTTGTCTCGGAGTCCAATAGGTTTCGTAAGGTCGTATGCCTTGCTGGGTGTAGCAGACATCATATGTTTTTTGTGTAATGACGTCTTTGGATTATCAACAAAATATTATTATTATTAGCCTGTGATGTCCCACTGCAGGGCAAAGGCCTCCCTACTCTCTTTCCACTTCTCTCTGTTCAAAGCTGTTAAGGACCAGTTCTTGTTGAAGGAGTCCAGCTCATCCCGCCATCTCCGAACTCATCAACAAAATAACATCACAACTATTCTATTCTACAACTGCCAATCTCTTCCGTAAAAGTATCACCGTGAAAACTTAGGTGAAGTAAGCTGGCAATAGTTTCAATCCCACAATCCCTAGCATAGAGGTATAATGACAGGTAGAATGACAGAAAGAAGAAAGAAAACACGTTCATTTGCGGTAAACATGACGCAGAGAAAGAACAAGTTGGGGTCAAAATATGTCACATCCACGCAAAACGGCCATCGCTCAGCATAATGCTTCGACCCTATGCGGGATACGCGCCCCAGCGCCGGCAGGTCATGCTCACTTTAAAAAACGTTGAATTTGCGCCCCAGCGCCGGCAGGTCATGCTCACTTTAAAAAACGTTGAATTTTTTTTACAGAATAAGTAGACTGTAGTCCCTGACGAGGTAGACAGAGGTGTATGTATAGTGCACCCACAATACGCCAGTTATGTTTATGTTCGATTATTCCCGATGTCCACCACTTGTTTGGACACCACTGGGGGACAGCGAAACAACTTTAAAAATATTCTCGTTGTCCATCACTATCGAATATGTTCCAAAACCAAATGGGGGCACCCCCGACTTCACGTAGTCTTTTGGCTGCTACCCCTAGAGTGTATATAAAAACCAGAGGCGCGAAGGGAGAGCAACCCCCGCCCGCTGTAACAAAGCATAGGCACCCGTGCGAGCCGTAGCAGCTGAGGCTGCAGCTAGCCGAAACTGCGGAGGTGAGCATGGGTGCCTATCCTTTGTTACGTAAGGGCGGAGGGGTTGCACTTCGCGCAGCGCTGGAGATAATGCAAAAGCAACTTAGAGTGTTTTAGGTTAGGTTACGATAATTTTTTCCCCCAGTGGTGAACAACGAGATTTTTTTTAAAAGTTGTTACGATGTCCCCCAGTGGTGGCCAATGGTGAATATCGGGAATAATCGTTTCATGTCCCATGTACCTAATAGAGGGCGAACACTTAACAAAAAATCCTGATGGAAAACCCAACAACCATCAGCCGTTCATTTATTGTATGCTGTTGATATTATTCAGTGTTAATTTTAGAACAAATTAACGTTGTATCGACTTGACATCAGTCAGAGCGTCAAAGAAAGTAAGGACCTGCAATATTAGATAGTAAACAAGTTTATGTTGCACTTGTCGCTTTGTCAGGCGCTGACAAGCGATTTTATTCTTATTGCAGCGTTTATTTTAGCATTCAATCTCGTTAGCGCTTTGAAATAGCTCGTCAAATTGTCAATAGACCACTAACGAGACGTGGCTACTTAAATATACTTAAATTAAAGCAGCGATTGTCTGGGAGTTTGCAAACTTTCCACCCGCTTAAGGAAAAGTTGGAATAGCGCTCTACACCCTGGGACACACTGTCCTCTGGTTATTGAAGTCGGCGTGTTTAGGTTGGGCGTTAAGAGTCAGTCAAGTAACCGGAAAATAAGTAGCAGGTCCCGCAGAAATGATGTCAGATTGTGATACCATTTCCCATAAGTCATCATAATGATTAATGCGCATAATTTGTATCTTGCGAAGATCATCGTTTTATTAACACTTTTTAGGAAATAAAATCAACAAATGAAAGCTTAAAATATATGGCTTGAAAGATCTGCAATTTTGAAGAATGACAAGCAATTTATTTATTCAATTAATTCTACAGACATTCTTAATAAAACCTTTTACTTTTTTATGCAACGTTATTGAAATAATTAATTAATAATTATGATGGTAAGTGTATGTTTCTTTTGACTACTTCATTAAAGTAGTGAAGTGATAGTTCGTTATTGGAAGAATAAAAAACGGCGCTAATATTGTAAATGCGTAAGTGCTTGTCTGTCTGACTGTAGGTATGTATACCAAGTTACCTATTATCAATATTTTTACCTCGTCTTTCGGTTGTTTTGTTAAATTTCTGCCATTTATAGGTATTGCACTATTCAAACCACTATGTCCAGCCTGGGAATCGAACCCAAGTCTTCACGATGACAACAGCTCCACTTGCGACCACTAAACCAACAAATTTTCGCGTCTGTGTCCGGTTCACATAGGTATTGGTGTCACCTATGAGATAGCACTCGATGTAATTATTTACATACATAATTATTATGTAACAATATAAGCGTTTATGTATTACGTGTTAATGTTAGTTAGAGTTGACAGTTGCGTACTAAGAAATTATAGTACTTATTCAAATAAATCTATGATAGAAGAAAACGCAAACTCAATAAAAAAGCTAACGACAGGCTAAAGTACACACTGTTTGTGTTAAACAACAAGATTTGTAGTTTATTTTATATCTTTTGAGAGTTCCGTACCCAAGGGGTGCCAACGGAACCCTAGCCTCCGCTGTCCGTCAAGGTAACTTCTCTTCTTAGTCTGTGTGTCCGTCCGAGTGCGTATTTCTATTGCTGTTATAGCAAGAAATAATAAAAATAAAGTTTAAAATTGAAGGAGGTCTCCACACAAGAAAAGTATTGTCGGCGCTGTGTCTCATGAACAGTATTAGGAAGACAGTTGACATTTTCACAGAGTATATTTTATATTGCCGTTACAGCAAATGAAAGGGGGTCTCCATACAATAAACATATATTCTTCGCCGTTTTTTCTGCCTTGTGGTACGGAACCCTTTGTGTGCGAGTCCGACTCGCACTTGTTTCTATTTTTTTTGTGTGACTAATACAACATCATCTCATCATCTCTTCTTATTAAAATTAGATGTATCGCCTTACTTACATTATACTTACTAACTTTCACCATGTTAATTCAACAAACATAAAACATAAATTAAAAATAAATTACAAATTAGTGATATTTACAACAAACACAAACAGAAAAACAACTCGGGCTCATTTCCGTCCCATGCATGGTCATCTACGCGTGTGAGGCTGAGCGCAAGCTGCCGTGCACATAATCATCGCATTGTGTAACTCTCGGGTCGGTGAGGAGACTCTGACCGTAGGATCTAACTCCTAACACTTTCTCTTGACTGCAGGGTTACCATAAGCATGAGTGACACAACATTGTATAGGAGCAAATTAGGCTAATCAAATCATTCATCGATCATCATCATTTCATCCGAAAGACGGCCACTGCTGGACATAGGCCTCCTCCAAGCACCTCCACTTCGACCGGTGCTGTGCTTCCCGCATCCAGCGGATTCCTGCGATCTTCACAAGGTCCACCATGTGGGAGGTCTTCCAACGCTACGTCTTCCGGAAGTTTGAATCACATTTGATTAAAAATATCACAGTGGCAGGGTTTAAGGATTCGCTTGTTTAGCCAAGGTTGTGGTTATAAAAAGGTGGCCAGATATAATTACAATGGTTGTGCCCTTTCATTTGATCAACTTCCATATAAATCTTCGACACCATTGGCTTATGTCATGGTGGAAATATTGGGAAAAATCTCGCTGTATTATTATTACTTACGGCTCCTATTTTCTACCCTTTCCTACTGATTTACTTATTTGTGTGTGAACATTAACCTGCATGAATATAAATAAATCAGGCTACGTGGCACCCCTACAATATGTTACATTGATGTTGTTTAAAATAAACACCGTGTTAACACATCGAGTTTCTTGGTAATGAGTGTTTTACTCATGTTCCGTTGTCAATTCTTACAAGTTACTCGTAAGAGTAACATTACGAGTAACTTGTAAGAATAGGATTCTGGATTAAGAATGTGCTATTTCGAAAGAAAGAAAATACATTTATTTAGCACAGACAAAAACGCACATAATACTGCAATGTCCTACAATTCCGCACGAGTTCAGATTATAGGCTGATTAAGATTATGATATTATGATATTCTGCTATAGAGGTGAAACAGTACTAACAAGTTGACATGTTGATAAATGATGATGACAACACTTTTCGTCTTGAATTCTTGATTGCCATTTTACCTTTTGCTTGTAAGCTATCTCAGCGTCGCGTCACCACAGTGTCTCTGTGTGAAGAAAGTCAACGTTTGTCAGAAGGGTGTACCTTTTGTGTCAGTTGCGTCATATTCCCTGGTGATAGTGTTTTATGGTGAGGTCTGTGCGCTGTGGTCGTGACGTACGTGGAATGGGCTTCCGTCAACAGTTGTGAATGGGCGATGTTTGTGCAATTGTTAGCCACATTGTACTATGTGCCGTTGTAATATTAAGCTGTTATATTTGTGGTTATTTATTAGGCAATTTCTATGACAATTAAGTTTCTGGCGGTGTCCGAAAACTGATCACTGGAAACTGACGTTTTTTAACATTGCGGGTTGTTACTCAGAACACAAAGCGTATTTGTTTTAGCATACGATTGTCACCTAGAAAATGTCAGAATACCTACTCAGTAGGCACCGTACGCAAAAAACGCGCATTGATGTCGAGTTGCAGACACCAGCCCGTATTACCTATTAGTATTACCTAATCAGTATTCCGTAAAAAAAGTATTTTGTGAGTTCATTATTATTAATAAAGGGGCATTATCATAATATATGGGTATCTATAGTGTATGTACTATAGAAACATTGTGTCCGGAAGTCCTTTAACTTCTTTAAAAACCTTAGTAACTGTTTCGTAGCTTTTTAAACACGGTTAGCTTTGCTCGAGTGGCGTCAGCCACGTGAATCACGTGCGTCAATCGTGTGGTGTGCCAAACTGGCGTGCAACCACCGGACGAGAGGAAGTTTCCGCTTCTCGTTTACTTTACTTGTTTTAAGTTTCGTACGTGCCCTGTTGTCGACCGGAATTGTGTGTGAAAGTGGCTGGAAGAGTTATTTTGGCGACGCTTGGGGGAGGCCTATGTCTGGCAGTATCTGACTCTTATGGTCTGTGTCAGAGAATGTCTTACACTTGAGAGTAGCAAGCCTGTGTTTGGTACTTATGTCGTCAATGTCTGATACTAGTGTCGATAGTGTCCGACACTTGAATTAGTGAGCGTTTGACAAATAAAGATAGCTATAGTAACATAATGAATTTATTTGTAAGAATGTACTTAGTTTTACATAAAGATGTTAATCATTTTATAAGTTCTGTATTCTTGCTGGGAGATTCTGACGCACTAGGCTAGAGTGTTGTGCATGTTTTGACAGACGGATCGATACCAACACAGATGAACTAGGCAGTTGTATTAGACCCGAATTCTATTAGAATCGAACCCGACCCGCTGCCAAACTTTCAGTTATTGAGCCATTCAAGTTACAAAATAACCGTGTTTTCTGTCCAATTAATTGATCCACAAAGCATTAACATTCACAACAATCTTTCATTACAATCGGAACATTACACTTTCTTAGTGTTTGCAAAATGAATCCGCGTCACTTTCCTCAGATTAACTTCCGCAAATACCAAACGTTACGTAACGAGAAATCAGCGTTTTATTAGATTATGTTACGATTATGAGCTGAATATGAATGTGGCCGTTTTAATATATTATTGTGATCGTTTTGAATTATTTTGCGTTTTTTTTATGTTGTCTTTATAAATATATAATTTAATATCCCGACCAAGCTGATTTTTTTTCACGCGAACTTTAACTTGCTTTTAGCATAAGATCCCGCTCAGTTTTGCGAAATATTTTCTAACCAAATATTATAAATAATATATCCTGCCATTAGAAATTATGCCTCGTTAGTGTAGTGGTCGTAAGCGGCGAGCCACTGAGCGCGAGGTTCTATGTTCGATCCCCGTCGTTCGGCGAATGTTAGGTTGGTTTTCCAATAGAAAACTCTACCTAAATATAAGTCATAGAGCAATTAACTTATGACCACTAATATCTTTGAAAGCTGCTGATGATTTAGCATTATTATCTTCAAGAGTCCATTCCTCAGCGAAAACATCACAGAAGTGACGAAGGAAAGCGCTACTCATGTTCTAACAAGTAGCTGTACAGTCATGACACTTCATTATGTTATTCATCACTCTGGTAACAATAACACTAGGAAAGTACTAAAATCAATGTGTTTTGTTGTGTCTACAGATTGGCTGTTGGCCTGAGACTTGTATCCATTGTTGGATCAATTAACTCAACTTATCGCAGTCCACTGCTGGACATTGGCCCCTTCTATGTTGAGCTACAACACACGGTCTCTGCCTCGCTCGCTTCATTGGGTTACAAGAGCTAAATCGAGTAACACCGATGTCTTTCCGGATGTAATCATTTTATTATCAACTATTAATTGCCTAAAACATTTACTTATTGCTGTCCTTATAAAGATAGGCTCAAAAGCACAGGACTTTCAGAGATCGGTCAATATCTAGATGTCAAGATCCATTCATATATACAAAAAAAAAAAACAAGTCTGTTGCAGCAACCTTCCCTGGAAACTTAACATTATCCAAAAAGGTTGGCCAACAATTAGGCCAACGTGTAGTTATCCAGTCATTGTCTCAATTGTATTCCATGATTGGTATAATGAGAGAGTGTTTCCTACAGTCACTTTTACTTCATACATAATATATATACTTTAGTAATATTTCATCGCGTCATCTTGTAAATTGTCTTCAATTAAATAATTCATCGCTTACCGATAGTTTCTATTCGAGCGGCGCAGGTTAATGAAACGCTGGGAATGTGCTGTCTGTCGGTGAAATAATATAAATATTTAAATCTTCATCAGGTTATCTGTACTATTTAGAAGTTTTCCGAACGTGGATAGCGTTTTTTTTTATCTAAGGCAGGACGTTGATGATATATTAACCATCAGAAAATTGTGATCAGATGACGCAATTTATAGGGATCTTAAATTATCTTTTGATGATTGATTTTCTTTTTATTTTTTGCATGGTGATACTGACAATAAATTATCTCCTATGAAAAGATGAGATTGGCTCTGTTCAGGTATTATAGTGTTAGATTGTATGTTTCACTAAAGAGATAGTCAAATAGTAATAATTAATAATAATTTGTTTATTTTCACTTCAAGAGACAAGTATCAGTGTGGCCATGGCTCTTGTACTAGGAGGTCCTGTATCACAAGAGCCAGACCTTTCAATTTACAGAGAATATGACATACATAGAAGCGCGATAGACAACAATGAGATTCGTTATAGTTATGGTTTAGGCATGGATTAGAAGGTAAGTTTACAAATATATAATATAAAAAAAATTTTAAGAATTGGGTATATTGATATGGAAATATAAACGATTAGCATTATGTATTATTCAGTTATCATTCTATTTATGGAAACCACTTACAATACACAGCTTCTTAAATAGATGTAAATATTTATGAAACGGCAGTTCCGTGTCCACCCTAGCACCGGATGTTGTGGCGCAACTTAGCTTGTATCCTTATTTCTAATACTAGACTGATAAAATGACTATAGGATAAATCTAGATTAAAGCACCCACAATATGAGCTTAAAGCTACGCTACTAACTACTAATCCAAACCACAAGATACTTAATCTTTGTGCTATTATCTTGAACACTCAAGTTTAAGTGTTTCGCTTTCAAAGTCCCACCAGTCACCACATAATGTGAAATATTTAGCACATAACGCTATGGCTATCTGCGGCTATGTAAATATCATTAAGGCAGTGGTTTCACTTGAGGAATGTGTACTGTGATATAATGCGGTGGTGGATGCGCAGCCTAAGTGAGATCTGAATTACTGAATGCGGAAGGATGAAAACCGGATATTTATTTGGTGGAATTTTGAATGTGTTTCTCATTATTATGACTAGATCAACTCTTAACCAGCCAAGCCCAATTCACTCTAGCGTTAGATATGGGATTCCCTCAAGTTAAAGTACAATATTCAGGCAAATATTTGCCTCGAGGAGAACTTAAGCAAGGGAAGGTGATGTGTTTAGAAAAATAATTCCATTCATCCTAGTGTAAACAAAGAAGAGACAATTCTGCACTGACCACAAAGAATAAATCCCTCTTCCTGCCAAATTATGATTTCCCTGCCCTCAGCCCGGTAGGATGATGGTGACGATAAAAGAAAATACCTATTAAGAAGACAATATCCTAAGAAGAACATGTTCTCTATAAAGAACTTGATTGTTACCATTAATCCTGTGGTTAGGTACATGTCAGCCGAAAGAAACGTGGCTGTTATTATTATTTTGATGTAACACTTTATGTAAACAGCCTGACTCACTGTCATTATTATGAATGAAAGTGAACACTGTACCTACTGCGCGCCGCGGTACGTATACTAGGTATAGTTAAACGGAACTTGCAATAAAATAACAAATGATGAATCGGCGCTGGTGTTATAACTTTCATAAGAAATGCTTGTGAGTGTTTACGGGTTTCACTTGGGTATGTTCCGGGATTAGTCGATCGTGTGTTGAAATAAACTGTTACGGTGCCCCTGGATTGCGTTCGGTCGAGGAGATCGACGGTTCAGGACGATCCACTGTGGTACAGTCAACAGCAAAAGTAGATGATGAAAATCAGAAATTCAATACTAATGAACGGAGTTCGCGTCAGAACTGTGTGGCGTCGAAGTGATTCAAAAGTATTCTACGTAGTAAGTATTGTAAGTAGTAGTGCTTCGACGACACACAGTTCTGACGCGAACTCCGTTCATTGCGCCGTTCAAATGCATGGGAAGATAAATGCGATGCCTTGGGCATCTTTTGTGATTTGTCCAAGGCATTCGATTGCGTTCTTCACGAAACGTTAATCAGGAAACTCCGCCACTACGGGATCCGAAACACTGCTCTGGATCTTCTTATTTCATACTTGAGTAAAAGGATTCAGAGCGTTGACGTTAATGGAAAAAGATCACCCGGATCTATAGTAACAATGGGAGTCCCACAGGGCTCAATTCTTGGTCCTTTCTTGTTTCTCATTTATATTAATGACTTGCCGTACCTCATAAAGGATCATCATGATATAGTGTTGTTTGCAGATGACACTTCTCTTTTGTTTAAACTTAAACGTCAGCAGTTGGTTACTGACGATGTAAATAGCGCGATCTCGAAAGTAGTCCACTGGTTCAATGTTAATAATTTGCTTCTAAACGAGAAGAAAACCAAATGCATTAAGTTTACGCTACCCCACGTAAGGCAGGTGAAAACTAATGTGTTGATAAGGGGCGAGGAATTGAATCCTGAAGACAACACAGTATTCTTGGGCATAACTTTGGATGCTAAGCTTCAGTGGGGTCCACATATAGATAAATTGTCAAAAAAGCTAAGTTCTGCAGCATACGCTGTTAGAAAAATTCGAAATTTAACTGATATAGAGACTGCTCGTTTAGTGTACTTTAGCTATTTTCATAGTGTAATGTCGTACGGTATTCTATTGTGGGGAAATGCCGCCGATATTCAGACTATCTTTGTTTTGCAGAAGCGAGCTGTTCGATCAATTTATAAATTAAGTCCGAGACACTCTCTCAGAGACAAATTTAAAGAGATTAATATAATGACTGTGCCTTCTCAGTACATTTATGAAAATCTTTTATATGCCCATAAAAATATAAAATTGTTTAAAAAATACAGTGATATCCATAATATAAATACTAGAAACAAACACAAATATGTTGTATACAACCAGGCTCAAGAAAATAGGTGGCTCGTTCAGATGCCAATGTATACGCTTTTACAATAAACTACCAAGCCACGTTCAAGATCTAAGCCTTAATAAATTCAAATCTTTCATTAAACGTAAGTTGTGCCAGAAAGCCTTTTATACCGTTAAAGATTATATTGAGGACAAAAAGGCTTGGGATTGAGCTGCTTCCAATTTCTGCATTTTGAATGATTTTTTTCTTTTTTATATACACATTGACATTGATGAATATTTTTTTTTAAACAATGACATTTGCTTACTTTGTAAAGTATTATATTATTTTTTCATTGTGAATGTGAAGACGATGTGGGTCATTTTACATACTTATATATATTTTTTTATTATTCTCTCTGTTCTTTTTTTTTTTTCTCATGGTCTGGCAGTTTGAGTAATTTATGTGGCCTACCCAAATGTCCTTTCTTTGGTATTGTTCGTCGAATCGTTGAGCTCCTTAAGTCTTGAGTTGAGCTGCACGATTTTTGACAAATGCGTGCACTGACTGGACAGGTCCTCTCAATCTGTGTGGTTCTTTCCTCAAAAGACCACCTCAGACATCGATCTACATGGTCTTCATATAACCTGACCAAGATTATGTCTGGACTTTAAAAGAGACTGTGACCTCTGAGTTTGTTTCGGCCTTTCTTCTCAGAGTAGTCAGATAGGAAACGCCGACTTCATCTAGTTTAAAAAAAAACATGATTGACGTGTAAAAGTGTTTGTACAAACCTACTTACAAAAAATAAAATCATTTCATCATTTCATTTCATTAATATTGAATTTCTGATTTTGATCATCTACTTTTGCTGTTGACTGTACCTGGCAGTTAGATTAGAAGCGACCAAGAACGTCACTTCAAAGACTGAGTGGCAAACTACTGCCCCCTCGATCAGTATACATTGAGATCAAAATCTCAATATATACTGATCGAGGGGCGGTCGACTGGTCGTTCATCGATTGATGTCACTCGACGACAAGGTGGCGGTGGCGGTATCAACTGCAATCTATTTTCAACTTGAAACAAGGAAGGCTCCCGGGAAAGCTGATAGAAAGATCTGACATGGATAACAATTAATCCTCTATTAAGCAAGACATTTATGTGTGTTCCTCTGTGGCCGGACCACAGTTTAGTACTCAGATGCTATAGTTCGAAATAATACCTACCTAAAGTCTACTTTCATCGGAATATATATATATTTTTAGTACCTCAAGAGATATCTTTTTAATTAACAATTTATGTGGTCCGGCCGCCAGGCAGTGCTCTCTGGCCACGCCACCTCAAATTAAATAGAGTATAATGAACTATTAATAAATCAATATCCCGAAAAAAACTACCTAAAGAGTACCTTGCATACGACAAATAAGGTCCAATAAACCCCTTTAGTTAAGGAGTTATTGGTCGTAGGGTGTGGTCCGGTTGGAACGTATACTCTGCAGCAAGTTAATTTTGCGATATTTAATATTAACTATCCATAAATCAATTTATATAATAGTACCTTTTCTCTACTCTTCGTTGATACTTTTTTCTCTCAAGAAACTATTCATTTTGATTAATTAATCTTTAAAGTATGTGGCGCGGCTAGGGAGGATTACTTTCAGCAAATATAACGAAATATGCTTTATTTCTTTATGCCAACGAAAACTGCATAATAAGTATGTACTTTATAAAAAGACCTGGACTTCATCTATCTATAAACTTTTATTTTTATTACCAACAATGATTTTGAAAAATGTGCACTTTTTGGTTTTTGTTTACCTATCTATCTACCTAAGAATAGGTAGGTAGTTAATTTGACGAAGTAAGTGAAAAATTTGGTTTAAAATAAACAATAAGTATACGAATAACAAATATATTTTCATAATCAAATATTAACAATTGCTAATACAAGGTATTGTAAATGACGGAAAAGTGATTTATATAACAAACTAAAGTCATGATTGAATTTAAGCATTTAACCCTTTAAACAAGAAATAACAGTGAAAAAAAAACTGGCCAAGAGCGAGTCGGACTCGCACACGAAGGGTTCCGTACCACAAGGCAATAACGCCGAAAAAAACAAGTTTGTTGTATGGGAGCCCCCCTTAAATATTTATTTTATTTTAATTTTATTATTAAAGTAAAAATACAACTGAGTATTTGGTGAATATTTCAAGTGCCTACCTGTTGCCATTATTGATATCGAGCAAAAAAGGGCAAAAAAATCGCGTTTGTTGTATGGGAGCCCCCCTTAAATATTTATTTTATTTTGTTTTTAGTATTTGTCGTTATAGCGGCAACAGAAATACATAATTTGTGAAAATTTCAACTGTCTAGCTACCGCGGATCTTGAGATACAGCCTGGTGACAGACAAACGGACGGATGGACGGACGGACGGACAGACAGCGAAGTCTTAGATTACTAAGACTTCGCTGTCTGTGCAGGGTTCCGTTTTTTTTAAATGCAAAAAATAAGTTATAATTTATAATTTTGAAAATATATTTTCGTATACTTATTGTTTATTTTAAACCAAAATTTTCCAACTTTAAAATGCAAAGCCTAAATTAAAAATAAACATTTTGATAAAAATAAGTTATAATTTACAATTTTGAAAAGATATTTTCGTATAGGTACTTATTGTTTATTTTAAACCAAAATTTTCACTTACTTCGTCAAATTAACTACCTATTCTTAGGTAGATAAACCAAAAAGTGCACCTTTTTCAAAATCATTGTTGGTAATAAAAATAAAAGTTTAAAGATGAAGTCCAGTCTTTTTATTAAGTACTTATTATGCAGTTTTCGTTGGCATAAAGAAATAAAGCATATTTCGTTATATTTGCTGAAAGTAATCCTCCCTAGCCGCGCCACATACTTTAAAGATTAATTAATCAAAATGAATAGTTTCTTGAGAGAAAAAAGTATCAACGAAGAGGAGAGAAAAGGTACTATTATATAAATTGATTTAAGGATAGTTAATATTAAATATTGCAAAATTAACTTGCTGTAGAGTATACGTTCCAGCCGGACCACACCCTACGACCAATAACTCCTTAACTAAAGGGGTTTATTGGACCATATTTGTCGTATGCAAGGTACTCTTTAGGTAGTTTTTTTCGGGATATTGATTTATTAATAGTTCACTATACTCTATTTAATTTGAGGTGGCGTGGCCAGAGAGCCCTGCCTGGCGGCCGGACCACATAAATTGTTAATTAAAAAGATATCTCTTGAGGTACTAAAAATATATATATATTCCGATGAAAGTAGACTTTAGGTAGGTATTATTTCGAACTATAGCATCTGAGTACTAAACTGTGGTCCGGCCACAGAGGAACACACGACATTTATAGATCCCTAAATCAATTACAATTAACTGCAAATACAGTAAATACTCAGACTTCGTTTAGTTGA
Source organism: Oligia fasciuncula (assembly GCA_963082905.1). Taxonomy (NCBI): domain Eukaryota; kingdom Metazoa; phylum Arthropoda; class Insecta; order Lepidoptera; family Noctuidae; genus Oligia; species Oligia fasciuncula. The sequence continues at coordinate 20,613,804 of OY720398.1, forward strand.
CCGGATGTGCCAAGTGCCAGGCGAGCCGACATCCGGCAAGGGTACTTGAAAACGACACCACTATTAGCAGCCATTAAATGAAAATACATTGGATCAGTAACGGATTGTAAAATAAATAAAACGATAGTAATCATTAAGTACCTAATTGAACTTTTTAATTGAAACATGCTTACTTACATACAATTTCAGTATATCACTGGTTTTCTATTTTTACTTTAACTCTCATTATTAAATGCCTCTTAAAACTAAATTATCCATTTAAGCATTTGCACACAACACGGTTTGAGTGATTTCTAGAACGAATTTCTAAATTTAATTAAAGTTCCAGTTAGTTATAAATCATAATAAAACGTCGATGGAGCTCACTAGTTGACAATCTACAGGAACTCATCACAATTAATCATCAATCCTTTTCTCTAATTAGTTTAGTTCTACTTTCAACTAACAAAACTCAATATTTTTCTGTCTTTCTTTGCCTGTATTTTAGAATGATACACCGCAGTCATAAATCTCAATGAAAAAACTAAGACTACTTAGTATTAAAATTATTATTTAAAAAAGATAACTAAGTAAGGCCCCAGGAGAATATTATCAGTAGAAATTTCGGGAATATTGCACTCGTCAAAAATCGTTCATACAAAAGACATAAACGCGCGAACAGCACATATCAACAATTTTATTTCTTTCAACACAATAAAACTAAGTCAGAAGCCGTCCCCTTTGGTCCCCACCCCCCTGCTCCCCCTGCTCCCCCTGGTTGTAGGAGAACAGCCAGCGCAGCATCCTCCACAGAGCCCCCGTGTCCTCGCAGTGGATCTTGTAGCAGTGCCTCATCGTGTGACGGGGAAGAGTTGATGGGCTGTAACAAACGTTTAAAATAGTCATAGATCACACTAATATTATAAAGGCGAAAGTTTGTGAGTGTGTGTGTGTGTGTTTATATGTTTGTTACTTCACGCTCAAACGGCAGCACCAAAAATTCGGTATGGAGGTAGCTGACACCCTGGATTAACATATATAGGCTACTTTTTATCCCGATATTCCCACGGGATCGAAACTTATGCGGGTGAAACCGCGGGGCGCAGCTAGTTTTTTTATAAAAAGAAAGCATAATATTTTGCTTTTGGTCACCTGCATTGTTGCCACTTATGAGAGAGTATTCAGTATATCTGTCAAAATGAATGCCACTGCCCTATTACCAAAATATTTTTTTTTATAATTGTCGTAATCGTTTACGTATCGTAACGTTTTCCTGTGTGCCATTAGACTGTTAATTAGCAAAAATGTCACAAAATCTACCAAGATCCAAAATTATTAACTGTAGTCTCATTTTTTCTGGTCTTAAACCATACGTGCATTTAATGAAATACGGGAATGGCTCAACTCGTAATTATGTGCAAATGATTTGCCAATTAACAATCTTGCTACGCGAACTGACTACTCAGCATGCACAGGTAGTACTCAAGTGTCGTCACTCTTTCACTGCATTCCAACACATCATCATTATGATATAATAAAATCTAGAACTTGGTTCTGTAACAGGTTTGTTAGTTTTGCAACATAGTGATAGTGTTTCCTAGGCTCGCGTGTCGTAGAGAAAGTGTTTGTAGACCTAACCTCTCACCTTCTAGGTCATTTCGCCTGTTTTAGAGTTTAATCTTGAATCATTCTGTGTATGTGCTAAGTTTAGAAATGTGATAAGACTCGAAGAAACGTTTATTGGGCAGGTAAGATAACTTTAACTATACGGCTTGTTTCACAGGGTTCGGGTAGGCACTATCTACCGGATGAATAAAATACTTATTTCTGATGAAAGATCGCAGCAGGCTTTAATACTGCTAAATAATTTGACTTACAAAGGATGAGTTTTGAAATGGGAACCAAGACGTTTTCGTTTTCTTCTGCAGATCCCTAACATGTTTCCTACGAGAGCAGTACCTAGTGGCCCAGTGGAAACGGCTGCGACTAACGACTTGTAGGTCGTAGGTTCGAACCCAGAGAGGCGCTTTCATCATAATCAGCCTATAATGTTCCCACTGCTGGGACACAGGCCTCCTCTCGGTGAGAGGGAGTGGGCCGTAATCCACCACGCGGGCCCAGTGCGGATTGGCAGATGTCACATGTCCTCGAATTTTTGGTTCTAGGACATGCCGGTTTCCTCACGATGTTTTCCTTCACCGTTTTGAGAGCGAGAGAGGCGCTTTACTTTGTATTAATTATTTCATCATCACATGCTCTATCGATATGACGACAACCAACATAACACTAACGGCACATAGTTTCTCTCGGAGTGCAGTTCGCAAAGCAGTCGTCTTCTGCATCGTTCGCTGATCGGAGCCACGTCTGACATGCCCGGGTCTGACCGACGTTCGCTGATCGGAGCCACGTCTGACATGCCCGGGTCTGACCGACGGTACGGGACTGATGAAGGTTGTCTGAAACAAAAACATCATAGAAAATTGCTGTTTTTTATAGTTATTTTTAACTGCAGCTCTTGGAAAGACTTAAATTAAAACAGTTCAGTAATGTTTGCTATAATCTATGGTAAGACTTTAAAATGGAAACGTTTCTAAGTAGATTTTATTGTATCGGCACGATTTCAGAAACTATACATACGCTTATATATTGAAGACTCTTGTAATTAAACTACAGTAAATAAAAAGATAAACAAACTGACGACCTAGCATTTATAAAAGGGTAGACTGCACACTGCACTTGCAGGAAAATAAGTTTGCTCAGCTGTAGTACATACACATTTACCCACTGACTGTTGCGCAACACGCGGAGGTGCGCGTCTTCCGCGCATGCGCGCTGCCACCTGCGTGAAACTGACGAACTGACCGACTGACACGCGCCATTGGAAGTGACGGGTATTGAAGGCAATGGTTTATTCTTTTTTTACTGTATTCTTACTCTGTTTAAGGAATGTCTAAATGACGAATAAAAAAATTTTAAGTGGTAGTAGTTAAGCCATCTGTTAATATTTGGGAAAAATAGATAGAACTGACTAACACCATTTTGAAAAATCAATTATCAAACGGTCGATTTGTTTCTCTTTTTTTATGTTTTTTATTGCTGAATGGGCCCGCTCTTGACCTTCCTCACGCCTGACGGAAAGCGATGGATGAAGTCTATGATGGAACGCTTCGACGAAACAAAGCAAGCTGCTTGACGCCGGACTCCAATGGGAGGGTGGTCGCAAACCAGGCGGGCGTTAGCCCTACTACCGCAAGGGAAGAATTGGCCAGTCAATGTTTTGGGTGTGACTGTGCAGGATGCGCCGAGCGCGAGCGTTTAGTTGAATAAGCCAGTTATTCAACTAAACGCTCGCGCGGGAACAAAGTGCGCTACACGAGGAGGCTTCTTCATGCATCCCAAATTTAACCTCCATTTAGCTTGCATTATACCTCCAGTTCTTTACAATAAATAAAGAATTTCGAAACAATTCAGTTTAAGTTTCCCCTATAGTTAATCGTGAGCAGCCAACATTTCCATATACCTAACTACAAATACTAATCATTTGTCAATAATACAAGAAATCCGCGTAAAATCCCAATACTGCGCGCCAACTAGTCGCGATTAGCATCGCAGCGCAGGCACAGCGAGTTCCTCACACATAAAATTTACAGCTTTCTATGATAAGCAGTAAATACGTTCTGTTTCTTTTATTCCTATGTTCTGGACAAAAAAATCGGGTTAGTTATGTGTTCAGTAAAGAAAGACGTGTGCGCACGCGGCGGCATACACTGTTGGGTAATTTGTTTCCCGAGTATGAGAAGCCTGTTTCCCTGTGATGAACGCCATTGCGTAAGATACGACGATATTTTGTTTGACTTTGAATTGAACGGGTAATTCATTCTTGCGGTAATATTTGATGAGCGTACTGGTTACCTCATACTTTTCTTGTTAAAGCAAACTCAAACCCAAAACATTTATTTCCAACTAGCTTCTGCCCGCGACTTCGTACGCGGATCCTGTTGGTTATGCCAGCGACAACGGGGTAGTCAAAATCGAAGATCTGAAACGTCTGATGTCGAATTCTAAGAACCCGGGGACTGGATAACAACGGGATGCGCGAGACGATTCGAGACGTCATTTTCAGGCAATAATGAACCAATAGGGTGGTAAACTTGGCCTTGCACTTTGAATGTTGGCATAAATGGGCCTTCTGAAATCTGTTTCGCAACAAAAGATGTCATTTGAAAGGCATTATTGTACGAACGTATGTTGTCCAAGAAATGTTTTGACTGTGGATGGTCACCGATTAGCAGTGATCTTAATATTTCTGGAGGATTTTGTAATATTTCAATATGTACTTTCCCACCTGAGCAACACATACCGTTTGTTTCTTTTTGCTAACAGCTTCACAAAAAGTAAAATTTTTACCCATACCTCCGATGGCGGAATATGTGGCGTAGCCGCGTAGTCAATCATAGGAGTATACGTAAATGCACTCCGTTCCTTATCAACCCAAGGAAGGTCGCCATGCCCTACGGCTATATCTTGGGACACATCCGATTCTTCAGATGATATCGACATTCTGTTCAGAGAATGTCGAAGTCGATCAGAATTCAAACGTTCGTTGCGCTCTTCTTAATCTGTCTCTTCGTGCCGTACTCCAGCAATTCTTTCTTTCTCACTTTCTGATTATGAATATTTTGTTGTGTGCGTGTTCGGAACAATGTATGATAATCTCACCGTATCAGCGGTCAGTCGCGCATCATATTCTTCACTGGTCTCTAGGGATCTGGATGTAGATGCGTAAATACGCTGAGAACGCAGGCGTGCTTCGCGATCCGAAGAGGTTTCCACGGAGCGAGTTGCAGCCTGATGTTCTCAAACAGCATCAAGTCTCTCCTGACGCTCTTCGGTAGATTCTTGGGATCTTATGATCCTCAATCTTTTAGCTCCTTTGGAACATTGGGAAAGATTTGACCTCTTTCTAGGCATGGTTATAGTTTTATTATGAAGATACCTGATCAATTAAAATCTAAGTGACTGCTCCCCTACCAAGGGTGCCCAGACACGGGATCGTCTGGCCCATGTGCTGGTTTGGTCCCTGGGGTGGTCACGGCGTGTTATGTGTTCTGGTGCGCCGGTGATGGGGAGTACTCCCCAGCGGAGGGTCCGGTGACGGACAGCCGCGGCGGGTTCACGGATGAGTGCTAACGCGTGCCCATGTTCCCGCCGTAAGCGGCAGAGGAGGACACAGTGGAGTTTTAGTGGGTTAGAGTCCCACATAACTGCACTATCTCCCCGTGGTAGTGCAGAATGCATGAGCATTTCTTCACGTTAAAAAAAATAAATGGGAGTTTTGGCCAGTAGAGTCAAATTTTCAATGATATACCATCGTCATCGAAAATCAGTCCTAAACTGTTACCGCCTTCACCGCGTGGAGGTGAAATTAGTGATAGCTTAGATTTCCACATCAGATGTTTCTGATCTTCGATTTTTATAAGTCAACAGGAAATGCCCATCAGACCGAATAACTTTTACTAAGACGTCATTCCTATATGTGTTATGGTGTAGCTGGGCTCTTGGAGTTCCCCGTCAGGTGTTCCAGATCTTCAAATTTATTATCTCAGCAGAAAATCCTCATCACGTGGAACAATTTTTGCTATGGTACCATTTTTGTATCTCTTATAGTTAAGCTGGTCTGTTTCGGTTCTGCATCAGGTGTTCAAGTTTCCAAGAAACATTATAGCCTGAATGTTGTCCAGCCATAATAACTATACAACAAAAAAAAAAATCATTCAAATCCGTCCAGTAGTTCCGAAGATCGGACGCGCAGGCCCGAGGCGTGTACGTACTCTGATAGAATACCTTAACAAATGTTCGCCGTGATTCTTTAAATTGACATAACTTTTTTATTTATGAACCGATTGACATGAAATAAACACTAAATGTTAAGTGAAGCCTACTACAATATATTAGTGAAAACCGCATCTAAATCGAATAAGCCGTTTCTGATATTAGCGTGCACAAACAAACAGACAAACAGACAAACAGACAAACCGACAAACAGACAAACAGACAAAAAAAAAATTAATTACAATTTCGGGTTCGGCATCGATATAATAACAACCCCTGCTACTTTTTTTTTATATATTTCCATTGTACAGACACCACTTTTCTACAAATTTATTATATGTATATGTATAGATAAACGAATTACAGGCACTTTGGAATTGTCAAGGAGTCAGTAAGTCAGAAAGATGAAGCTAGTAGAGTAGTGGCCCATTCCAAAGCGAAGTTGTTGGTACCTATGCAGAAGAGCGGGCAAAAAATTCCACGGACACTCTTTTAAATCAAAATATTGTTACAAAATATTAGTAACATCATTCAAGTTAAAATTACACATGTGAGAACGATGTAGAAAGACGTGCACGTTAAAAGCGTCGTAAACAATAAAAAAAAATCAAAATAAGCCATGGCAGCTAAGAGACGACCAGGCCCAACATTACGAGGTACTCTAGGAATTTCTCCAGCGTTTACAAACACATTTACATATCGATCCATGAGGGAATCGAAACCTCGACTCGTAGTGCCACTAATGTGGATGCTAAAGTTGACGAACCCTCTATTTTCCGTGCATCCCACAAAATCCTGAGTTTTACTCGATTTGGGAACATAATTATAGGACATTGTTTCATAGGGTAAAGGCTTCCCTCACCGGGAGCATTCGCTTGTAATGTAATCTTTACCCGCGACCTAGCCGTGGTACTTCTATCTATTTAATCATATGAATCAACCTATTCTGCTGGTTTCATCATCTCTCTACACTACCTAGCATTTGACGGCGTGGGAGTGGAATCTTGGATTGTTCATTACAGGGGAATGATCCCGGTGAGGGAGCGCCTTTAGACATAGACTATATATATATTTTTTATATTATTGAATGGGCTCGCTCTTGACCTCGATGACGCCTGATGGAAAGCCAAGGATGACGTGTAAGATGGAACGAGTGTGCCCAGAAGATGCCTAAGACTATATTTCTAGCCACTTGTATCAGTTGCATCCTACTCGAGCCCTAATGTAGTCAGGTTTATACTCTAATTACCGCACACTTCTCGTATCATCAATCACGTTGGGTCTTCAAATGCACGCGTGTGACTGACGTGTGACTGACGTGTGACTGACGTGTGTCGCGTGCGTGTCGCGTGCTGCGTGCAAGCTAATCGCGTGCCCCGCGATATATCCGCGGTGGTTACGCGCGGTCCGTTGCCATGTAACCGATCCTACACGGATGTTGGCTCTATGGATGAACTGGAGTTTTGGACATAATACGTCTGTGGTTTGCTACGTCAGTGTTTATATACATATTATCTATGCATATTTTATTTTAATTAGTAGATTTCGTTTAGGTTTGTATTATTTTTAAAAGAGAGACTGACATATTGAAAGAAGTTGATTAATCCATACTTACTACTTAATATTGTAAATGCAAAAAGCAATTCTGTCCGTCTTTACCTTTTCACGCCTTAGGTAACGGCTGAACGGATTTGGATGCAATTTGGTACACGAATAGACAATGATTTGGTTTAGAAATAGTTTTTATTCTGGTAGTAGGTAGGTATATTTCCGACATCCACGCGGGCAAAAGCTAGTTTATAATAATCTAGAGTTCGATATACGGTAAAACCTTAACTTAAAATGAAAATGTGGTATTACTTTATTAGTAGTGTTTGACGAACCAATTTTGTTACATATTAAAATAGATCCATGTCAGGCGCTCGCACAGTCTCGCCAAAAGAAAATGCAACGTCTGATTCCGGTTCGAATCCCGCCCGCGCCTTTATTGTACTGTATTTCGGACTTTCGACTGCAATTAGCAGTCTTTCGACTAGAACTAGATAATGAGGTGACTTTTGCGACCTAGTACCTACTCCTAGTTATAATTATGGGTCATATTCAAAATAATTGTAAGTTACGGATAGGAAACAGATATGAATATTATTTGATTGTAACAGAAAAATAACAGAAAGGAATTATTAGGGCAAGTTTAAATAGCACACGTTTATAACAGGCTACGAGTGCGAAGTCGGTGTGGGTCGCTAGGTGGGTACATAATGAAATAACATTTTGGTGATCGTATTTTAGTTGGTATAATTGCCATAAATTCATCATCATCATTGCCATAATGCCTTATCTCCGAAACTACCGAGCCTAAAATTTTGATATTAATATTAAGGCAAAAGGATTCTATTAGAATTATGTAAAGCCATATTTGTTACGGTCGTGAATCATATTTTAATCAACATACAACTTTACACTGACCTGTAAATTGCAAAAAACCTGAGTCAATTTGAATTTCGCGGGCTACCTTGGCGCATCCCCCTTAACTGATACTGAGACGGCCGACGAGAGGCTGGGTACGCCTCGGCGAGGCTGCGCGGTTAGTATAAAAGGCTCAAGCAGTGAGGACTGAGGATACGCAGTAAAACATGCACACACAGACAATACATGGCACAGCAATGCAATACATGGCACAATATACGCAAACTTTACATACTTCAAATAAATTTAAGTAAGTAAAAAAAATGTTTTGGCTAACCTGCGGTGCACTAAGTACCTATTAATATTTTATTTTCATTAATTCATACATGAGACAATGTGAATAACGCCTAATCATTCATATCTGTTACGTAACGGAAAAAAGTGACAGATAAAATAACGTATATGAATTAATTGCACGTGTCTATCCTACAAATCTATTTATTTCCACACCAATTCACATGATTATACGAATATTTTATAGTTATAACAAATATCACAATACAGCCCTTTCCTAGTATGAGTAATAAAACAGTAAGTACTTACCGCTACTGTAAACGACTCACATTGAATATTTACTTTTAAAAGTCTAATTTTCTTCGACAACGAAACGAGCTGAAAAACTATATTGAACAAAATGGCAAAGCGTTTATTCTTACGCGTCGTGTAGTAACAGCTAGTGAACTAATTTTGCCAGTATTTCAAATTTCTTTATTGCCATGGAAATGATGTTAAAATAGCATAACAGAGAAGAATAACAGATATGTGCAAAATCAGGACACTCATTAATAAATTAAATTTGGAGTACACTAAATAGTATTTTATATTTTGTTTAGTAAAGTGTTGAAAGTTTAAACAATATTCTCTGAATATATTTTTTTTTTTAACTTTTGTGTAGGAATGGTTATTAAATTATTTTTTTTAGTTTACCGTTAAAGACGTGGACATAGAATACTTGTATGAAACGGATCCTACGCAATGTCTGGTTTAATTTTTTTAAATGAATTGTTTAGGTTTACCAAATGTTTCGTTGTTTTTTATTAAGCTCAAATAAATATTTCATCTGTTTGTTTATGAAATTCTAGTCAGTTGCATCTCGTTATGAAAATAATTGGGTTGGACATTAAGACAGTAGTAAATATACAATTATTTTGAATATGACCCTTATACAGGTTGTCGTTTTCGTGGAATAACTACTGGGAATAAGAAATTCAAAGCGTCAGGTCATTGACCTAAAAATACTGATATTTGGTGTTATCAAGTATTATAAATACATAGTTACTTATCAGTTTCTGTATCTAATTTCTTTATAATAATGATATTTTAATTATTGCAAAATGGTCCTGATAACATTATGAAAATATGAATAATCACTGATTATTCGTCGCTACCAGAGGTTTTTGTTAGAGAATAAACAAAATATCTAAGTAGCAAAGCAGCGCTTATAATTTCTCATTGTTGGTTCTTGTTTGTTTTTCGGCAATGAGTACTAAAGTCGCTGTCCACTCCGTCGTTATAAACTTCACACCCTCCCTGTTTACACCGTCTAATGAACATAGTCTTGCAAGTTTTCTTCAATGTTTGAACTTGTCAAACTCTAATTTAGCATTACTAAAGGTAAAAGCCTGCAAAATTCAGTTTCTTTGCAAAAAAAAAAACGTAAGAAATTTTCAATTTCGCGGGCTAGCTTAGAGGAACCACCGTACACAATCCAGGTGCAAGAATTATAATATTCTTAGTTCATGATCCGGGTGCAAGTGTTATAATTATTGTATTATCATTTGGTGCTTAAAAATGAGGTTATCTGGAAAGTTTTCCGGGAGTTTTCGTTTTTGGGCGCCATATTTCTGATATAGCGGCGCAAGCGGCAAAGAAACGATGTGGCAAAGTGAAAATTTAAAAAGACTGCGCCAATATCAACGAGATCACCAATTTTCAAAATTCCTCGAAAACTTTCCTGGTAAAACTACCGAACGACTGGACTATTGAGTACTTACGTGTTATCATCCACGTTGTGGATGGTGACAATGCTGGGGGTGAGCGCCGAGATGATGAGCCCCACGGGGATGAACGCCGTCACCAGGCGCAGCAGGTTCCGCCACGGGTTCACGCTGAAACAATGTGCAGTTGGCATAATTAACAATGAAGCTAGGTATTATTCTTGGCTAGTTGCGCCCCACGGTTTCACCCGCGTAAATGTCGATCCCGTGGGAATATCGGGATAAAAAGTAGCCTATATGTTAATCCAGGGTGTCAGCTACCTCCATACAAAATTTTATCAATATTGGTGCGGCCGTTTGGGCGTGAAGAAGTAACAAACATATAAACACACACACTCACAAACTTTCGCCTTTATAATATTACATAGTGTGATTATGTTGAAGTAGGTAAATGTTAAAGTTTTACAGTCTTTACTATCTCCCCTTAAACATAAGAGACCACCCAGAGCCAGTCGACACAACACATTGGAAAGTAGATCTAGTGTGTAGAACCACATACAGGTCCTGCATCATATTATAGTCATATAACATTTTATTCAAATTAATCGGCGGTCAGTGCGCAGCGCGGTGCTCTCAGATTCACTATCTCTTTGTGTACGTGCATCTGTCTCTATTAGTGGTAATGATATCTATAAATCATTGCGATTGTATCTTCTTTTTGATGTATGTGTCTGTTGCAGATGAGTTAGGTTGGGTTTGTGGGTTTCCCTCGCGGTGATTGTAATTTTGAGGCAATTTTGTAGTTCCCAGTTTCATTAGGCGTACGTATCCATAATTCTCAGATTTCAATAACAACTATAATTTATTTGTTAAGTCCCTTCTTTTAACACTTGCACAAGACAAGCAGTCGTGGACAACGTGTAAGCACTTCCTCGGTGATTTTTCTCACAATATCTCCATCGACAGTGTTGAGACACGCGTCACACGTCACACGTCACGCGGTGACTCGGTGAGTCGGGGTAAGTTTTCACGTTTTTGTATGTACGTTTGTGACACAATCTTTACGAGGTTGCTAATGACTGGCAATGGTTATGTTTTGTCTTTATGTTAGCTTACATTTCTCTCACGGGTACCAGTTGATGTGAATGCTTTATAGTGTCATGTTTACATGTTTTACGTAAGAGATTGAAGTAAAATTTACATATGTAAGAGTTTCTAGCATGCCAGTCGTTTATTGCCTGTTGCTTGATTGTTACATTTTGTACATACCGGTTCTTACAGAATATAGGGTTTATTTATAAATGCATTCCATTTAAAAAAAATTGTTTTATTAATTTTGATTATTATTCTAGATCGCTAATTGATAGTGCGAGCTTTCCTATAATTTACACTTTGAGTTATTAATGCTTTGTGTGTGTTTAGTTGGTAAGCCTTTATATAAATAAATAAATATGTTCGCCAATCTGATATTCTGAGGAATATACGGACGTTCATTCATGCAAACTCATTCATTCATATAATTCGAGTGATATTAATATAAATGAGCAATAACCAATAATGTGTGTTAACCAATGTGCAGCCAGTGAAAGGATATTTGCCATACAAAGAGGTCACACTTATGCCGGCTACAAAGTGAAGAGACATACAGTAGGTCCTCTGCAGACAGTTAGTTACCTCCTGGACACGCTGGCGACAATAAAGAAGAATGGTGAAAAAGTGAGGATGATAATGTACTACAGTGGGTTGCGAAAGGTTGTTGATAAAGATTTCTTGTACCTATCATCGTTATATTTTATGGTTTATACATAATTATGTGAAACATCAGAGCGGATGCATGAAGATTCCATAACTTCTAATACTATTCCTTTACATTTTTTCGTAATATAAATTAATGAATATTCATTGCATGTATGAGTTGAACCTTCTGAACTTATCTGTTTCGAACCCCACACCACACCCACACTGTGACTGCCCCCAACAGCTTTCCACTTTCCTACATTGTTTTTAACAAGTATTTACTCAAGAATGTGCTTACACCCTTTAGGAGACATGGCCAGGTAAAAGTTGTAAAAAATTGTAAACAAGTACAAGTCATGTGTCCGAAACGTGGTAAGTAGATCTCTATTGATTGACGGATGAAATTTATCGAACTGTATGGTCTAAGGGACTTCAATTATTCAAAATGTGATTATGTTAGTAGCTATAGCTTATATTAGGTACACTGTTCTATGGCCCTACGCTCTTATTTTCTAACTGAACAGACAGCTGTGCTGCTGGGGAGTTTGTTGCGCCACTTCTTCTCCCCAGCGAAAGCACTAGGAAGTGGTGAAGGGCGGGCGTTTTGGGAGACTGTCTTTTGTAATTTTGACGTTCGAAAAGTGCTGATTCTCAGCCTTGTTTGAATAAATGAATTTTGATTTTCTAATGAGCGAATGGTGATGATAATTTATATTTGTTGTTTGAAAAGTATCGTTGTTATTAGATGGTAAAGGTCACAGCACGTATGTAGTGTTAAAACCACCTTTACTGCAACGACATAGTGGCGCTATCAATTTCAAATTATCAACATGGACCGTTATGGACGAACCTACGGCTAACGGGGACTTATTTCATCAATGTTTAACTTTTACTTTTGCATTTAAAAATGTTAATCAAGCATCAACTAACCGTTTCTTAAGCGCATGCTCCTTCCCATCCTCATGATACTCCAGACCGAACTCTTCCTCACCATGCGGCTTCTCCTTGAAAGCGTCAGGCGACTGGTAAAGTCCCCCAGCAGGGACCTTTACTGGGACTTCAACCGTCGGCTTGGACTCCATGGAGTCTGTCCACCCGCCCTTGGTCTTGGTGTAGATGGTGTCCTCGAACTTGTACGGGAACTCCTGGTGCGTGTAGTAGATCTCTTTGGGTATCTGGTTGTAAGTTGCATGGTGGGGGTAGTCGTCTTTGATTGAGCTGCGGAATAAAGTAAAGATATGGGTATCTTATAATATTGCACGTTTCTATGGTGAAACAGTCGTTTATGCTAATCTTTTTGAAATGCATAGTGTTCTTATCACCCAATCGGTTTCAATTATAATTTGATCTCGGTAACACTTACCTTTTCATTCAATGTAGTATAGGTATTTTGCTATTGTTTTTTTTTTGTAAATAAGCCCTTACCTTATAAACCCACTCGCCGGTTTCTTCTGTACAGGGCCAAAAACGGGTGTCTTAATAAGTTCAGCACTGTCATCATCAAAGAAGCTTCCCAGATGTTGACTCGGCTTGAAATCCTTCAACAGTTCCTTCTTCTCTTGTCTTACTTTAGCATCCGTATCATTATTATCATCTCCGGTAAGATTGGAGGGTGCAAAACCAGATTCTATCTTCCAAGATTGTGATGTTGGTTTGGATTTCGTCTCTGTTTTGTTGAGTATAGTTTCTGTATTGTTAAGTTTGGGTTGTGTATCATTGATTGTTGGCTCTGTATCATTGCGTCTTGTTTTTGTATCACTAGGTCTGGTTTCTGTATCCCTGAATCTAGTGTGTATTTCATTTCTGGTGATGGTTTTATTAAAGACTGGGTAAAGAGTGGTGGTGTTGGTGTCAGGTGATGTGGTGATCTCTGCGGTGAGGGTGGAGACTGTCAGGATGAAGAGTTGGATCCATAGAGTAAACTGTAAGGTAGGAATGGCTGGTTTAGGTATGGTATAGCTCATCTACATAAGATATAATATAGAATTTGATGTGCAGCCCTTTATAAAATATATTTACGGTTTACATTTTATAGCTAGAATATTTTTTTCTTAAATTACTCTTCTGATAAAGTTGTATGGTCTACCTAATAATAAATCATCGCCGATTAAGCCACAAAATACGTAAATGGGCTTTTAGGCTGAACAGACAACCACATTGGTCAGCACCGCCCATAGATATGCACAACCACTTCTTCTTTCACGTCCATAACATAAACAAGAGACAAAAGCGTTTACATCACCGTGTCGGTGTAATACTTTGGTTACAAGTACGAGTGTGCACGACACGGGCACAGTATAAAGATATACAGTATTTCGACTTCATAGAAACGGACGAAACGCGAGCTATACCTACGCGCCTCGACGTCGGGGCGCGCTCGGGATGCAGACAGTCGCGACCAAAGAGTATAATAATAATACGGGAGAAGAGAGCCCTCTTGTGCCATTTCAAAGCATTCCGATTCGAAACGCCATCTACATATCTTAACAGGAACTAAGGCTCTATGACAGATGTATATATATAACTATATCTTACGTATAGGTTTATATTGTTTACTATAATTAAATTAAACTCTTTGCATGTGATCATTCAAATTTTCTTGTTTTTTTGCAAATAAAAGCTATGTTTACGTCGTATGTCGATTAGAATGCGATTTACGAATCTAATGATGATACATTTACTAAATTACAATCATTAAATTAATCATTTTTTATTAGCGAATACGATATGAACACAGCTTCTATTTGCAAAAAACATAAGAAAACTTGAATTTCACCCACTACTTGAATAGAATTGGCAGTTACAGTTTTAACCATTTCGTTATAACACAAATTAAACACAAAATGGACTTATGAAACATAAACAAACGCAGACGCAAGTTGCGGCAACCATATTGTGTGATGTTGCCAGCGCCCAGAATATGTCACACAATTTGGATTTCCGTGACAAGGTTGCCTTATTTGATAATGCTGGACATGTATGAAATAAAATAATGTGATAATTTTGTTGAACTTGATTAAAATTATTCTTTAGAAAAATACTTTATATTAAATTAGAGAACTTGATAAATTGATTTTCTTATTTTCGTTAAAGTTGGGATTACAGAGACATCTATCGATAATTATGAAACTCATAGTTTCTCTGTTAAGTAAAGTAGATGGCGGCTCTTTCTTTACTGAAGTGGTGCTTGTTCTAACTGTCTCCCCCCTGGTCGCGACTGTGCCGCGTGACGAACGGACGGTGTGTTGTTTTTTTTAACAATAATCGCGCGATTTTTTCACTAAAAATAAATTGATGTAAGTACATATTTAATATGACGAGTAGGCTATATTGTGCTGTTTTTGGTTGCATGAATTCGTCAATAACGCATCCAGAGATAACTTTTTTTAAATTACCTGGAAACTCTGAAAGGTAAGACTATAAAATAATTTTACTTACTAGCAGGTAGGTAGGTACATAATGTGTCTTTTTAATGGATAAGTATTTAGTACCGTTTATCTCCCGAAAAAAAAAGATGTCTGGATTAATGAATAAAGTGAATTGAGTAAAAGTAAGCGAAAGACATGAGTGAAATTAGTAGTTATAGGCGGGTCATGAATCATTATACGGTAGGTACGCTTGTGTTAAAACCTCGGGGCATGTGTGTTTGGTTTTGTTAGTTTGTATAATTCAAAGTAAAGACGTGGTTTTTATTAATCATAATTCATGTACACACAGTAAAATACATTATCAAAACTAAATGGAAACACAAAGTAGGCAAATGTAATTAAAATGCTGGAGGCGGGCAGCCCTATCGCATGTTTACGTACCGCGCGGCTGTAGGCATTTATTTCAAGGTTACGGCCGAGTTACAATACTGTATGATCTTTATACTGTGACACGGGCGTGGTGGCTGTTTGCAATACAATGGCGGACGAGCGGCGACCGGTTGCCGGGAAAGTATTCGAGACGTGGAGTGAAGAAAGAAAGGTGATGAGTCAATAGATTCTACCGGCTAAGGATAAAAATACTGGAGCTGTGCTAGTTAAGCAGATGTCACATGTCTTCGAATATTTGGTTCTAAGACATGCCGGTTTCGTCACGATGTTTTCCTTCACAGTTTCGAGAGCGGTTGTGATGAATTATCCTAAGTAAAGCGAATGACTGAGTTCAAATCTACGACCACCAACTCGTAAGTCACGGCCGTTACCACTGGGCCACCATTGGGCTGTAATTTTTATTTTTATTTTATTTATTCGGGAAAATAAACAGCTATACATTAAATCTTACACTAAGTTATAAATATACAAGGTTTATAAATGTATAACCTACGACATTTTCCACAACATATTAAAAGTGATATCAAACAGTGCGCTATTCTGAGAATTTTAAACAGAAAAGTAGTTAAAACTGAACTTAAACATAGACAGGCATGCAAGCAACAGAGAAAGAGACAGAGAATGAGCAAATATTAAAGTAACTAACTAAACTAACTAACTATTGTATTCTAAAGTTATTTTTTTGGTAAGATTTTTAAATTTTTGAGCAGAGACGAAGAAGAAGTCGATGTCTTCAAAGATCTTATTGTACTGATTGGTAAGGCGGCGTAGGGGTGCTCGCAAGCCCGCGTTTGTGCGACAGGAACTTACTACAAATAGAGGTCTTGCGCGCACCCCACGGCATATCGTTGTTCTGGGTACTACATAGCTTATCCTGTTGCGCATATCAATACAGTCATAAGTATTGCACAGATCATACAAGAACATTGTTTCCAACAAAATTCGTCTAGATTTTAAACTTTGCAGCTTATACTTCTGCAATAGGTCATTGTATGATAAGTAGGTACGATGGCAACGAAAATGCATGGCCTTTAAAAATTTTCTCTGTACTTTTTCGATCATATCGGAATATTTACCATAATGGGGATTCCATACCGAAACAGCATACTCTAGCTGAGAGCGAACTAACGACCGATACAAATACAAATAGGTAGAGGACCGGGTAAATACTGTAGCCGTTCTCATGATAAAACCGAACATACGGAAGGCATTGTTAACAATTTTGTTGATATGGGAATCTAAATGGAGTTTGTCGTCCAACAGAACTCCAAGATCACGGACCAGGGTTTCTCTTTTTAAACTATCGTTTTTTAAGGTATAGGGATATGAAAAGATGTTTTTATTTTTGGTAAAACTAATGACGCAACATATTACAGATGGAGGCGAAATGAAAGGCAGTCTTGGTTCTTGAGTAAATTTGGAGGGTGCGGGTGGTTGCAGGGCTTCGAAAAAACAGCTTCTTATGCTTTATAAATTAAAATATATGTAAGCGACGCGGTGCTTGTTAGCAGAGAGAAAAGCAAAGTTGCCAACAACAAAAAATTACTGTAGACCCGACCACTCGCACCTTGCAACATTGATTTATTTTTTAAAAGTATCATGCATTGCCTACAGATGGCACTAAGAGTCTTACTTAACTTAATATGTAACTAATTTACCTATAGCTATATATCTATACGGCGCGCGTCGTCCACAATCCGCCCCCTAGTGCTGAGCTGAGTTGACTTAAGCAAAAATAAACAAAATAATTAAGTAGCAGCTAAATACAGACAAAAAATTAAAAGGAAAAACAACATGTTCAGTTCAGCACTAACATTCCGCTGGAAAGAGTAGGGCGACGCGCGTCACCGGACGCCGAACCACACCAGTACGTGTGCGCACATCGACCACTCTGGTGCGACCATCATCGCCGCCATGAGTCGCACTCACCACTCCGTGGCGCCAAGAACCTCGCTCTAAATTTTGTTCAACTAAAAGAACATAGTCTCCATTTCGCAACGCTCTTTGCTCTTTATTCCACTTATATCTAGGTAGCAAAGTAGGTAAATACTCCTTTATCCACCGCCTCCAGAAAGCATCAGTTAAACATTGCGCTATGCGCCATTGCTTACGTAAACATAGGTCGTCATTATTATAGATACCGAAAGCGGGACTGTTAGACGACGTACCTATCAAAAAATGATTTGGTGTTAGGGCTTCAGGAAAGTTAGGGTCACAAGATACATAAGTTATAGGACGACTATTTACCAATGCTTCTACTTCCGCAAACAATGTAGCTAACGTCTCCGCACGTGGAGCGCGTTCCTTAAGTACGACCTTCAATGCAGTCTTCACCGTCCGTATCATTCGTTCCCAGGCGCCTCCCATCTCAGGCGCACCAGGAGGAATAAATCTCCACTCTATACCTTTTACAGTGCCGTCTTCCTGAAGTTTAGTACGATTGAGTTCTAATAAACTACGTTTTAATTCATTATCGGCACCTTTTAGGTTTGTCCCATTATCAGAGTAAATAACGCTGGGCGTACCGCGACGAGATATCATCCGCCTAAGCGCCATAATCGCTGAGTCAGCTGTTAAATTATCGGTTAACTCTAAATGAATTGCGCGTATCGTCAAACAAGTAAAAATAACACCGTATCTCTTTTCTCTCCTTCGGCCTATTGTAACCTCCATGGGGCCGAAGAAGTCGATGCCCGTAAATGTAAAAGGTCTGCGGTGGTGCTGCAAGCGCGCGGCGGGTAGGTCAGCCATGCGCTGCGGCTGCGGCGCGGCGCGACGGTAGCGGCAGAATAAACAACGCGAAGCTACGGCGCGTACGGTCGGCCGAATTTTTATGATCCAGTATCGCTGCCGTAATTCATTTACGACCAGTTCGTGCGCTCCATGAAGCGCTTTCCTGTGGTAGTATTCTACCAACAGTCGTGTCAACTTGTGCTGACCATCAAGTATAGCGGGTCTCATTGTTGACCGTTCAACACCTTGAACTTTGTCAATGCGACCTTGAACTCGCAAAATACCTTCAGAGTCCATATAGGGCGTCAGACATAACAGACGACTAGAAGACGTTACGGGCTTATTTTGTTTAAGTAGTTCAATGTCTTGCGCGAACGAGTCTTGTTGACATTTTTTAATTAAAAGCAATTCCGCTTCGTACAATAGTTCAACATTAAGTTGAGTGTCAATACGTCGACAGCGTTTTGTAAATAATAATACGCGAGCGGTAACTCGAACGAGTCGCGTCCAAGACGAAAAATCGTCTTCATTAGGTAATGAATGTTGAATAACCTGTGACGTCATCACGTTAATGCTCCTTAACTCACATACCGCATCATCTGATGACTTGGTAGGCCTGAGATCCTTAGGCCATGTATTCTCTGGCTGCCGTAAGAATCCAGGACCGTGAAACCAAACATTGTCGTATGTAAGTGGTGGCGCTTCTTCTTTGGTAGCTATATCCGCTACATTTAGTTTGGTCGGTACGTACCGCCATTCCGTTATTTTAGTTAGTTCGTCAATTTCACCTAGACGATGAGCAACGAACGGTTTATAGTTCCGAGGGTCACTACGAATCCATTGGAGGACCGTGTGTGAATCAGTCCAAAAGAAGCGCTTATCGCTCTTTAAACTTGAATGTTCTCGCTGAACAATATCAGCAAGACGTGAAGCTATCAGTGCGCCTTGTAATTCTAACCTAGGTATAGATATTGGTCGGAGTGGGGTCACTCTGCTCTTCGCGGCTGCAAAACACACGAGAACGTTTCCGTCTAACCGAGTCAAACGCCAATAAATAACCGCGGCATAAGCTTTAATGGAAGCGTCACAAAATATATGCATCTGTGTATCTATAATCGTGTTGACGTCTTGTGTACCTACAGTATTTGAGTAGCACTGAATCCACGTACCTGCATTAAAATACCAACGCGGTATTCGTAACAATTCTAATTGTTTTAATTCATCAAGCCATTTCACCCACTTGATCTGTTCGGCAGGTTGAATCTGGCACTTCCAGTCAACACTAGATCTATGTACGTCTTGTAAAATGATTTTACTTTTTATAAGAAACGGTGATAAAAATCCGTGAATGTCATAAACTGACATAATAATGCTAAGCATTTTGGCTTTCGTAGGTGGTACGGTTCCTTCTAAAATATCTTTAGGTATACGAGTCAAATTAATCCTAAAACCGAACGAATCATCCGCGTGATGCCATGTTAATCCTAAAGTGCGCTCAGTTGTGTTGTTTACGCCATCTTTGAACTGTATAGCGCTGTGAGCTAACGCGTCCGTAGGTATAGAATCTAAAACTCGTTTGCTATTACTCGACCAACCTCTTATCTCGAATCCACCTTTCCTATGAATGCAAGTTATATCGTTCACTAATTTAATCGCGTTACTCTCGTCGCTATTTGAATGTAAACAGTCATCCATGTAATGATCTTTTATTATTACGTCCGCGGCCTCAGAATTAATATGTTTGTATTTTAGTGCATTTTTATTTCTTATATGCTGCGCAATAAAAGGGGACATCGTGCCGCCAAAGATAAGGCTTTGCATGACACAATGCTTAATCGTACTGCCTGTAGACTCTTGCCACAAGAATCTAAATACATGTTGGTCTTCTGGCCGTATCTTTATCCGTAAAAACATATCACGAATATCGCCTACGATTACGAACTGATTTTCGCGAAATCTAAGCATAATTCCGAACAAAGAATTGTACAAATCAGGTCCAGTCAATAAATAATCATTTAAACAAACATTATTAACCTTCGCGGCAGCATCCCATACCAACCTCAGTTTTCCTGGTTTGTTTACATTTTGCACACCGAAGTGCGGCAGATACCATACGTGACTAGCGGAGAGTAATTCATCGTTCTGTAATTCTCGTGCATAACCATTGTCAAATAACTTGGAAATTTCCTGTTTATACCTACTCGCGTACTCACTATCTTTATGAAATTTGCGTAACAACATTTGTTGACGTGATAAAGCATTACTGTACGAGTCGGGCATATCGAAATTATCTTTTTTAAAAGGTAGACCTACCTCCCACTGAGTTTCTAATTGACATGCAGTTTTATCAACAATATCAATAGCTCTGACATGATCTTTATTCTCACGACATAAGGTCGATATTCCAATGGAATCGAGATTAAATGAATTTTTGATAAGGTCATTAAGTTCACAAATTACATGCGTGCTATCACTATCAGAAGAGCGAGCGAGATGGAAGACATTAAGTTCACTTACCGAAGAGTGAGTACGACCTTTGTAGTAGCCGTGGATGGTCCATCCCAGCCTGCAGCGTGATCCATACAGCGAGCTCCGTCCCCCGTCAACAATCTCGAGCGGAGCTATAATATAATAATTGTCCTGACCTAACAATATACGCGGCACTACACTTTGCGCGTCAATTAATGGTTTTATATGAGCTAAGTGGTTACATTCAACTTTGTTTACAAGTGACATATTTTGAGCACTTAATTTTAACTTATCACATTTCCGTAACTTAATGTCATAGAAAGCATTGTCCTGTCCACAAATTTGTAGTTTCACTTTTGGCACTTCCGATTGATAAAGTTCTAAGCCGAACGCGTCAGTAAACTTTATAGGGCACGAACTTTCACTTTTTAAACCTAAATTGTCCGATAGTTCCGAGTCGATTATTGACACTGCAGCTCCGTCGTCCAATAACGCGTAGGTACTCACTACACCTTTAGGTCCGCGCACTTTTACGGGAATTACTTTTAGCAGCGCGAAGTCGTCTGTCGTCGAGCTCGTAGATGCTTGAATGACGTCATCGTCGCGTGCGACGTGCGTTACCGAAGCATCGGACGTAGTAGGTAAATCTTGTTCCGAGCTATCTCTGGTTTTCTGTGGCGCATCAGCTGACTGTGACGTCGTTGTAGTTTTCGACCAGTGCAGAAGGCGGTGATGAGCCATACCACAGCTATTGACGTCACATACAGGCGCAGGGCACTCTTTGCTACTGTGCTGTTTAGTTGATAAACAACAATAGCATAGTCTGTGCTTTTTGACGAATCTCCATCTGTCTCTTCTCATCGCACGTTTGAATACACGACATTCTGGTATTGTGTGAATCCCTTTCTCACAAAACAAACATTTCGTGTCTTCAACAGCGACCGAAGTAAACACAGAGCGGTGTCGAGTCTTGTCATCAGCTGTTCGACTGTTGCCTGTATCAGTCGTTTTCTTTATTTCTCGTGGCAGAATACATCCGACGACTGATATCATCTCTGCCTCAGTTTTCAAAAATGTAGCTAGCAACTCCAGCTTCGATGTGCCATCTCCTTGATGACTATATGCGAAATCTGTCCATTTACCTATCAGCGTGCTCGGCAATTTAGATACAACGGCTGCAGCGAGCTCAGGGCTTCGTAGGTAGTCATGTTGGTTTAGGGCGCGTATTGTTGCCACGCAATTGTTGACCTTCACAGCGAAGTAGCTTATTTCGTTCTGATAATGATTATGTAACGATGGTAACTTTTTCAGCTGGGTCGTTAGATTGTAAACAATGGTGTCAGCTCGACCAAATCTCAGTTCCAGTGCATTTAGTACTGCCAGCGGCGGTGTGTTGCCGATCAGCAGGTCAGTAACAGCTTCTTTGGCCTCACCTCGTAGTGCTCGACGAAGTCTGCACAAGTTTTCCGAGTCACTAAACCGACACACACGGGTCGAGTCTTCGTAAGCATTTTTAAAATGTAGCCACTCTATACAGTCACCACTAAAAATAGGCAGTTCGCGCGGTGTAGCTAGACGGCTGAGCAGACGATCCTCGTGCTGCGTGGCGGTCTGTTTCATCATACTTTTTAAAGTTATTGCCAGCTGTTGCATGCTGTCCTGAGGGGGCTGTGCAGGAGGACAGCCATGGTCTGAAGGAGGCTGTGCAGAAGGACAGCTATAGTCCAGCCACTTCTCCACATCGTCATTTTTTTGTTGATCAGGCAGGGATACCGAACAGTTCGTGCCTTGTTCCTGAATTCCTTCGATGTCGTCGTGGTTTCTGTCATTGGCGTCGACAAGGGCAAGGTCCGCTTCTAGCTTCTTATCAATCAATTCTAATTGAATTTTCGCCTTTGCCTCAGCAGCATGCAGTTCAAGCTGTTTACGCCGTGCTATAGAAGACGCTGTTGATTTAATGGAACGCACTGTTGTTTTCGAAGCGCACGTAGATTGTGGCACGGTAACACGCGGTGACTGTTTTAATGTCGCCGGCGGTGTCGTATAAGTAAGTTCCCGTGGCGTTATGGGACAATTGCTGCCATGGGAAGGAGCCCGTTCGTTCATTTTCATTGGTGCACTATCCAATTTAAGACACTGCAATTGTTCTTTTCGCATACGACGCGTCTGCGTTCCCGGCGTTTGTGAGCGGTCCGCCATTTTTTTTAACTCATGTTTGGAAGACATCACAATCACATCCGTGCTCGAAGACCATTTATTACAGATGGAGGCGAAATGAAAGGCAGTCTTGGTTCTTGAGTAAATTTGGAGGGTGCGGGTGGTTGCAGGGCTTCGAAAAAACAGCTTCTTATGCTTTATAAATTAAAATATATGTAAGCGACGCGGTGCTTGTTAGCAGAGAGAAAAGCAAAGTTGCCAACAACAAAAAATTACTGTAGACCCGACCACTCGCACCTTGCAACATTGATTTATTTTTTAAAAGTATCATGCATTGCCTACAGATGGCACTAAGAGTCATACTTAACTTAATATGTAACTAATTTACCTATAGCTATATATCTATACGGCGCGCGTCGTCCACACAACACTTGGACACACTAAGTTGAAGCTTATTGCGTGTACAGTATGCCGAAAACGCATCTAAGTCTTCCTGTAAGAGAGAGCAATCACGGTGGCATTTAATAGACCTAAATATTTTAATGTCGTCAGCGTACAACAGTAATTTTGAATTTGCAAAACATTTATCGACGTCATTGATGAATAGAATGAAAAGAAGAGGTCCTAAAATAGAACCCTGCGGTACTCCAGAAGTAACATCTACAGTGGCAGAACAGAAACCATTTATTACAACTCTCTGAGTTCGGTTGCAAACATATGAATAAAACCATCTCAGTAGGTCCCCACGTATCCCATTAAACGCAATTTTCTGCAAAAGCAGTTCATGGTCAACCTTGTCAAAGGCTTTCTTGAAATCAGTATATATGGTATCAGTTTGAACACGGGCATCCAAGTTGTTAAACAAATAATCTGCGAAAGTCACCAGGTTCGTCGCGGTTGATCTCCTTTTGACAAAACCATGTTGCTGTGGTAATAAAACGCTGTGAAGTAGAGGGTACACTTTATCATGTACTAATCTCTCGAAAACCTTTGACAAGGCTGACAATATTGAAATTGGTCGATAGTTCTCTACGTCATGCTTAGGTCCTGACTTGTAGACAGGGGTTATGTTTGCGAGTTTCCAAGCTTGTGGAAATATCCCCTTAGAGATGGATAAATTAAAAATGGTATGCAATGGTGTACAGATATTAGTGGCAGTCTTTCTAATAAAGATTACTGGCAAACCATCTGGTCCAGGTCCTTTTGAGGGGTCCAATGACTCGAGCCCCCTCAAAACATCAGCCACCGAAATTTCAATGTCACTTATAAGCGAGCAGGTAGGGGAACAGTCGGCATGTGAGGACGGTACATTTGTTAAGGTAGATGGTTCATATACCGAATGAAAAAAGTTAGAAAAAATATTGCAAATGTCTTCGGGCTTATTAGAAGGCTGATTTTTATATTTCATGGTGGAAGGAATTCCAGCAGTGGATTTTTGTTTGGAAATGAACCTCCAGAAGTGTTTAATGTTGTCTCGAATACCATCCTCTACAGAGTTAATGTATTTTCTATATGTTTCTTTGCACTCAGACTGAAATCTCGCGCGGTATAGCTTAAACTGCTCATAGTCCGATAAATTCTTGTACATTTTCCATCTAACCCACACTTTGGATTTGTTTTTATATATGTGTATCAGAGATTTTGAAAACCATACAGGAAACCTCAAAGACCTAGTGCTAACCAAAGGTACATGTTTTCTTATTATGCCAAAAATAGTGTTATAAAACGTGCCCAAATACTCGTCAGGTGTTTGATCATTTAAAAACGCATCTTCCCAATTTATTTCTTTTAAGTCATGGTTAATATTTTCATAATTGGCTTTAGAATAATTATATTTTTTAATTGTGTTACGAACCATTGAACAACCGGGTAATGAAACAGATATCATCACACAAAATGGGGGATGATGGTTATCTAACTGCAGTAAATAATCCGTGGGCGAGTATGTGGTGCAGTCGTCATTACTAATAACCAAATCCAATATTCTCCCATTCAGATTCCTTGCGTTATTAAATTGATGAGCACCGAGAAAAGACATGAACTGACATAAGTGGATACCTGCAGGAGAATTCCCTCTACAAATAAGAGCAGTTTGTGAGGCACCCGCGGTGCACGTGACCCAGTCAATTTCGGGTAAATTATAGTCTCCTAACAGGTAAAAATGGTCAAGATTATTATGCCCAAGTTCGGATTGTAATAAATCTAAATAATCAACATATATACTTTCAGGCGTTTTAGGTGGTATATAAACTGCAGCAATAATTAGCTTTTTACCTCGCTCCGAGCATGGCAACTGTATTAGTATCTGCTCAATATGCGTATGTATAGAGGAACAAAGAAGTAATCTTACTGAGCGAAGTCCTTTTAACACAGCGACAAGAACGCCACCTCCGTCTTTCCTTTTGGTGGCAGCGCGATCTCTGTCACATCGGTGCACAGTATACCGTTCATCGATGAACTCGCTGTCAGTTATATCGGGCGCCAGCCAAGTCTCGGTCAAGATTATTACGTCATAAGAATTAGCAAGGATATTCATATATAGCGTATGCAGTTTCGTACGGATTCCCCTGCAATTTTGGTAATATATTATTAAATTATCCGTCATTGTAAATTTGATCTATCCGGAATAAAATAGTGCCAGCAATAAACGTTGTGAATATTGAAATCAATGATAGTATTGTACTCATAAAAAATTCATAAAACACAATAAAATATCTCTATATCTTCCAAATGTCTGACACCGACCGCGCACAGAGGTCGTAGGTTGATGCGCACACTATAGCTATACAATATACACTGCTATTGCATCATTTATCATTAGTTGCCCACTGCAGTCAGCAGGACTGACGGCTTACATAATATGATAATGTGTCGGTACTTACCTGCATACCACAGGCTACCGTCACCTCAATCAAATACATTCGGTCCGTGGTGTCGTAAGTTGATGACGATTTGGTAGAATAGAATAAGCGTTTGTGGGACACTGACACACATGTCTTTAGAATGTAGGTAGATAGACGTATGTATTTGGGGCTTTATAGACACTGTGTTAATAAGTTTATAAAGATCGCTCGAAGAAGAGAAGTCATCATCTGCTTAGCCTTTTCCCAACTACAAAATTATGTTGTGGTCGGCTTCCAGTCTAACTGGATGCAGCTGAATACAAGTATCTTACATGGAGCGACTGCCTATATGACCTCCACAACCCAGTTACTAGGTATTGCGATACCTCTTGGAAAGACTGCTTGTTAGATTTTCGGGTTTCTGACGACCCGTAACGACTGTCAGATCTACGAATGACAGCCGGGACCAATAGCTTAAAGTTGTTTCCGAGCCACGGAAGGGTCTTGGTATATAAATATCATCACACACCGACCACACAACCCGACAGACCAACCGCGGCAAACATAGCTTAATCTGATCGATCGACCCGTGCGGCTGTTTACTGTTATTAGATACATAGGGACTTAGCCAACTAACTGAGATATTGGAAAAGCGTCCAGTCCCAACCGGCGAGAAAACATTCGATTCACCAAAAAATCTTATAAATGTTTTCGTATCCGTCTACACGTAGCGGATGGGAAAACCACGAGTAGTTTGATATAATGTGCTAACGCGACTTTCCCTGTCGCTGCAACTGTTTGACGAGGCTGCAGGCTGTTGTAACGTTATTACAATAATGTTATAGTTGTCCATGTGCTTAGCATAATGTTACATGATGCTTGCAGTTTTGCATACGCAAAAACAATGAAGTTACATTTTATGCCGTACGTGCGCCCAATTTTTTGGGGAATGTACAGAACACGGTCAGCCAAATTCACGCGTAACGCATGATCGTGTTTTCTTTTCAGATAGCTATTTACCTCTGCTAAGGTCCTTCGAAATCTCTTCAGTGATGAAGGTGTAAGGACGTGCAACACAGACCGACAGAACTTATGAATTTAGGCACATTTAACATCATGGAATCATAAGGATCATAACTATTTGTTAAATTACATTATTTCGGGAAAATACACGAGAGCAAGGCACATGTGAGTGGAAACGCCGTGGGAGGGGACGCCCTAGGAGACCATAATAGTGACCTTGTTGGTGATGTTCTTGAGAAGGGTCGGGCGCGTAGTAGTCGCAACCGGCGGCGGCGTGCGTGTGTGACCATATGTACGAACGTAAACGAAGCAAAAGGAGGAATGTAAGGATCGTAGCAGGTGGGGTTCTGTAGTTTCTGCCTACCCCCATGGGAAGAAGGCGTCAGGGTATGTATCTGTGTACACGAAGTGATTACACAACAGTGGCGAAGGTTCCATACAACTAGATTCCTACCGCGCGGCTTCCGTTTGAAGAATGGCACACTCAGTATTCTATAGACAAATAATATAATCATATTAAAGATATCTACTCCGGCTTACCTCTTACAAAAATTGACCCTTCGCTACTGATACACAATGGACCCTTCGCTACTGATACACAATGGACCCTTCGCTACTGTTACACAATGGACCCTTCGCTACTGTTACACAATGGACCCTTCGCTACTGATACACAATGGACCCTTCGCTACTGTTACACAATGATTGTTTAGTTGTGCAATGTTGTCATTTTTAGCACACCACCCTACACATAGTTACTGATATACGTATCTAAAGATTATCAAACTGTACACTGTAACATGATGTCACTGAAAATAACAAGGAAATGTTACACATCTTCAGTTTATCAGATAAACTACAATCTTTTGTCATTTTCTTGTTTCACTAGCTAATTAGGTCAATCACACTACTTAATTCCGTGAATTGGTACCTCTTAAGAATATGCTTACCCCTAATCTGGTGCCATGGTTGCCATGACCATTAACATAAGTTTATATTATATTATCCCTATATTATATTGCTATGTATTTATATCTCCCTCACACAGAGAGGGGGCCTGTGTTCTAGCATTGGGGACATTATAGGCTGATTGCTTAAAGGCTGAGCTGCTTGGGGGAGGCCTATGTCCAGCAGTGGACGTCCTTCGGCTGAGGTGATGATGTATAACAATGTACTAAAGAGATTTTACCCATTTTTGAGCTACGATTTAATATATTTGTCTTATATTTCGTATAAGATAAAAGATATGATCTTCATATGATCCAACATATATTATTATATGATAGTGTAATTAATATCCCCCTAACTGTTGAAATATATCCTTGCACTTCAGTGTAGGCGTGTGAGCATGTCGGCCGTGATGACCACTTATGACAGCCACACTGGCATTGAACGTGCGCTTGACGGCTGGACCTGTAACCTGCACAGCGGAGGGGCGAGGGGTGGGGAGCTGCGCAGGCGTCGGTCAGTGACTTACCGTTTTGGGTGAAAGTGAGCGCGTTATGCAACAACCACATAACGCGGGTGATGCCGCGCCACGCCACTAGTCTCTCATGGTCAACCTCACGTACCGGTCATTCGATAATCTCGCTTTTATTTATGTTCAATTGGGATCTAAACTGTAATTAATTAGTTAATAAATACAGATAAAGTTTCTGAACTCCTCGCTATAAACTCTTCATAGGTTTCATTGATTCAGCAAAGTAATCTATTAATGCAAAGCTGTTCCATAACTGAGTGTTGAGGGTCAGCCCGTGACTGAGCGTGACAAGTTACCACATAAATAATCTTTGGGATGCTTCAGTAATAACTAATAAATGACGTGTCTAATTTATTTAATGCCCAATAGGTGTTAAAAGTCTTGTACTTTCTAACTTGTTCGCTGCTGTGCTTGCCATGCTGCAGTACGTACCCACTCGTAGGTACAAGTATATCTAAATAATAATGTAGATACCTATATAAATTATTATTTTGGAGCACTAACAATTTTTTTTTTAATATTCATTCTATTTACAGCAGATAGATACCTAAACGATAACACCGGAACTAGTAAATAGTAAAGAAAGAAAATGTATTTATTGCGACTCGTACAGGAAGATCACAAACTAAACTAAACACAGTCAAAAATATACAAATAAACCAAGTAAACGATATTAGGCCTAACTGACACACTATAACTACCTACGTTTTAGAAATATTCCACATTAATCTATGAGTAGCTAAACCAATCCGTGAGCTAAACGTTTACTTGGAAGTGTGACGTAAGTGATTAGTATTGCGTAACTAATGCATAGAATATTACTGATATCGAGAAAGTCGATACTTATTCATAACAAGATTATTGAATGCTTCAGTAGATGTTATTATAACTCGTGGAATGCGACGAAACGTTAGGCCTACTTAGTATAATATTATGGACGAGGAACAGCTTCAAATCGGAATATTAACTGCAATTAAAAGTTGCAATGGAGATGACAATCAATACAACAAGAAATTAAAACACTAACAATACTAATGCTGAGTATTTAGGAACTATCGAATAAATCCTAACATTGAAATAAAAAAAAAGTAATTTAAAAAAATTAATATATCCAACGGGTATAATAGACGTAGGCAAGAAGGCTGCCAGGCTCAAGTGGGATTGGGCGGGTCACATCAGCCGCATGCAGGATTACCGCTGGGCAAAAGTCCACACAATGGGTGCCTGAAGATGGACGGCGGGCGCCGCCGAGGTCGACCCAGAAAGCGGTGGCGAGATGACCTGGACGCGTACCGCGAGGGCTGGTTCGAGGCGGCGCAGGAAAAGTGTTCCTGGAAGGACTTGGGGGAGGCCTTTGCCCAGCAGTGGGACAGTATAGGCTGAATAAAAAAAAAATTAAACCGACATCAAAAAGAAATTAACTCAAAATTATGAAATAACTTTAATTTCGGAAGTCGGTGTCTTGGGATCTGTATTTTAGTTTTATGCCACCGACTAGGACTTCCGAAATTAAAGTTATTTCATAATTTTGAGTTAATTTCTTTTTGAAGTCGGTTTATTTTTTTTAAATTACTTTTTATTTCGTAATTTTTATTTTCTGCACTAGAATTTGACCAAGGTTTTGAGATGTTTTCCTTTTGACACTACACCCGTAGCTCGTATCAATAAGCCAGGCCGCCACACTTATACGTATTACTCCATATCTTGAAAATTACTGAATAGATCTTGATGAAACTTGCACTGTTCCCTAAGTTGAAGTAAATGTAAACCAACAAAAAAAATGGTCACGATCCGATTAATAGTTCCGGAGATATGCGTGGACAAACATACATACATACATACATACATACATACGTCTATAAAATTTTGTATATATGTTTGGAAGCCCTAATAGATTGTCATATGTGAATTTCATGCAATTCCAATAATATTACATACATACCTACTTGTCGAATTAATAACCTCCTTTTTTTTGAAGTCGGTAAAAATCTTTATACTAAATAGTGTGCCCATGTAACACCCACTCTCATAAAGATCGGAGACGCTATACTCGAAGTCGTGGACGAGTATGTTTACCTGGGGCAAACTGTCCAGTTAGGTAGGTCTAACTTCGAGAAAGAGGTCAATCGTCGAATTCGACTCGGCTGGGCAGCGTTCGGGAAGCTACGCAATATCTTCTCGTCTCACATACCGCAGTGTCTAAAGACGAAAGTCCAGGTGCGTGTTGCCGGGAAGCTCAGAACCGGTCGAAGTGGAGGTGCTTGGGGGAGGCCTATGTCCAGCAGTGGACGTCTTTCGGCTGAAATGATGATGATGATGAAATAGTAGTGATGGGCCGACTATGGGTTTTGTCAATCTTTGACCACCTATAGTGACTAATCTATTGGATATATTTGATTGAATTTTTGAATGCAGACTGCGAACGTCATAAACTCATTAAGCAGTTTGATTTATTGTGGTATTATTGTCTCCACTTTCTGTTATTGTATACATGGAAGCACTATTATTTTGTCATGCATTATATTAATGTAGGTTTTATTAACAGTGTCCGGATGGGGACTATCTACAAACCGGAAGGTATCCAGAACTTAAACAATCAAAATAATCTAACTTCATCAGCATCACTGGCCAAAAGGGTAGTTATTTTATCGCTATAATGTAAGTAGAATCTATATTCGTTCGTTCGTCTCTACGAACAACGTAGATAAAAAAAGCGGCAAAGTGCGAGTCGGACTCGCACACGAAGGGTTCCGCACCACAGTACAATATTACACTACATAAAAAAAAAAAAAAATAGTAAAAAATTAAAGTCCTCCAGACCGTATTTCGGCCACGGCGGGCAATCTCAACGGAGACTAGCCTTCGGCGCGGGAGATAATATAGTGCACAAGTGTGCGCGCAGACACAGGTGCACTCCCTCTTCCCTCACTCTCATAGTCCGATGGGACGGCAATCCGACACGACCGGGGAGAGATCAGGCGCAGGACCAACGGCTTAACGTGCTTTCCGAGGCACGGGGGTATCACACCGCCAACTTCCAAACTCCCGGCTGTTACTAAGAAATTCCTAATGGAAAAACTCAATAACACTTTGCCCGACCCGGCAATCGAACCCAGGGACCCCACGGTCAGCAGTCGCGCTTGCTTGCGACCATGAGCCCAACGGGGCAGTTATTTGTGATAGAGCGGCCATAGAAGTACACACTCTGTGAACATTTTGAAGTGTCTATATTACGGTTCAAAAGATACTTGGGGAACATTCTCGCATTTTTAAGAACGTTCACAGTCTGATCTCAGTCTATCAAAAATATGTACCTCTAATTTCCCAACATTTTTGACAAGTTTTTGACATTAATTGTCGCTGAGAGATGAGATTGCGACTAGATTTTGAACATTTTTAAATACGTTTGACCATCAGCTCTACGACAGACGGACGGATAGCGAAACCTTACAACTAGGGTCCCGATGGCAACATTTGAGTATGGAACTCTAAAAACAAATTAGGTAGGTAGGCATGCGAGTTTCATAACATTTGATGATCTTCCGTTTAAGGTCTGCAGATCAATGGTTCTCGTTTTCGTTCAAAAGAATGTTGTAAAGTAATTCATTTGTCAATTCGCTGTTATCACCATTTCAATCCGGGTATAATAATTGATGTCCAAAATCGGCATGACACTTATCCGTAACGGGGCCTACAGAGCCCCAGGCCGCAATGATTATTATTGTACGCCCAAAAATGGTACAAAGTCATTTTATGAGAAGATTTTTTCATTGGAGAAAAGATAAAAGGTAAGAACTGGTCATGAGATTGCATCCTGTTTGTGTAACTATTGTGGTAACTGGTGATTGATAGTGAATCCACTCAATGCAGTATTGATAAAAAAATGCTCTCTTATAAAGCTAATATATATTGTCTTGAATTCAACCAGCTAATAAGAAAATGCGAAGTAATTTTCATTTTGAACGTTTGCAGGCGGACCCCAACAACATATCGAAATGGGGAAAGGTTACGATGATGATGAATGCTTACAGGCTGATATTAAATAATTATTTAAAAGTTAATGTCTGGTTATTCGTAACTCAAAAAAAAACTTATTACTTTTGTAAAAACTATGGAATTGCTTATTGATTTAGCAATTAGGTACGATATTGTGAGCATGCAGGCTATTTTATAGCTTAGCGTCAGACGTCAGTATCATCTATCTTATAGCTTAGCGTCAGGCGTCAGTATCATCTATCTTATAGCTTAGCGTCAGGCGTCAGTATCATCTATCTTATAGCTTAGCGTCAGGCGTCAGTATCATCTATCTTATAGCTTAGCGTCAGGCGTCAGTATCATCTATCTTATAGCTTAGCGTCAGGCGTCAGTATCATCTATCTTATAGCTTAGCGTCAGGCGTCAGTATCATCTATCTTATAGCTTAGCGTCAGGCGTCAGTATCATCTATCTTATAGCTTAGCGTCAGGCGTCAGTATCATCTATCTTATAGCTTAGCGTCAGGCGTCAGTATCATCTATCTTATAGCTTAGCGTCAGGCGTCAGTATCATCTATCTTATAGCTTAGCGTCAGGCGTCAGTATCATCTATCTTATAGCTTAGCGTCAGGCGTCAGTATCATCTATCTTATAGCTTAGCGTCAGGCGTCAGTATCATCTGTCTGATACGGCGGCGTCGGAGCCTTGCAACTTCACACGCTGATTAAACCATATAAGCCATAAACTTGACCACCGGGGTCAAGTGTATGGAGAAGTGATAAGTAGTAAGTAGTCATGGGAGCAATGAAAATAGAAACTGCTCATGTCGTGATAAAGAACACGTATAGGAGTGTACTATGGTGTTACGATTTAGTACCTTTAAGACCAGAGATTCAATATTTTTTTAATTTATGTAGACTTCGAAATAAATATTTTTCAATTCTTTTATTTAAAATAATTATAGGTACTTTCGCGACACATCAAGTTCGCCATCCCTAGCTTTTGATATAATTATGTTATCACAAGAATGATCTAAACAGCACGATGTAGGGGGGTATGATTTAGACGATAGTTCGCTGTGTTCAGTTATCATAAATTTATGATATATACGGTAATGGTAGCCATGGCAATACTTTTAAATCTTGGTGCATGTCGATGTGTGGCTCGGGCCACAGGTGAGGACAGTGAAAGTGTATGAGTTGCGCCCGCGCCCGTGCGTGGGAATACTCAGATTTATACTTTATTACCTACTGAGTATAATCGGGCGGGTTGTGGCTGTAGGCAGGTGATAGACATTTTATGAAATCAGTAGGTAACTGTAAAATGTATAGTAACTTAACTTGTCCGTATAATATAAATTAAAAATTACATCTGTCAAAGTCAAAACATTAACCTCTTGCCTGCCGGTTTCGTAAACATGTGTGCACATAGTGAGGTGTAGTTTGATTGTAAATGGTTGTAAATGTGTGCGTGTGAGCGTGTATGCACAGAGCGGAGGTGTAGTTTTTGCATGCTTCACTGTATTGTTCGCAGCGCTGCCTGTCGTGACTTTTTATTTGGTCTGAGCCTATTGCAAAGCTGCCTTTTGCAAGCTTTGCGATATCAGTACAAATTACAAAGCATGATTTTTTTATTATTATTATTAGCATTAACCGGTTGAATGTCGTAATTACAGATACAATTAAAAAGCCATTGTGTCTCGCGTGGATCTACGTTCCAACATACTACGGGTTAATGTCCCACTGCTGGGCAAAGGCTTCCCTATTCTCTTTCTACCTCCCTCTGTCCAGAGCTGCCAAGAACGAAGCTCACCCCGCTTGCATTATTCATTAAACACGGTAAATTGACGTACCTAGGGTCTCAGTGTGCTTTTAAACAATACATTTCCCTGACAGCTAGTTTTTGGAAGGAATATTTGTGTGTTGTAATTAGATTCTCAATAAACAAAATATTATCTTTGTATTAAGCCTATTTACTATTTATTATAGTTATGTATGTTTTACGGCACACAATAACACGTGTACCTATCAATTACTAAGTGTAAAATTATTAAAAAACAGATGCAAATACTATCTATCTATAAATCAACATGAATAGGTAATAAGTCCTATCACCCACGACCTCCTACACCAGATGCAATAGGTACTTATTGTAGTAAGGTTTATGTTCATTTGTCCCTGTAGGTACTCTACTACATCTCTCTCGCAAGTGTAGGCACAGAAAATAACTATCGAACAATATCGGTAACTATAATGTACAACTAAGTACACTTCACTTTATTCTAGTAAGTTTATCACTCCCGCTATGTTACCCAACGGTCTGCAACATGATAACATTACGAAACAGTCTGAGTTTACGATCAATCACAAATTCACAATCGACATCGGTTATCGGTTTATCTCCGTAGTTAATCTCATCTCTAATGTACCGATAGTTTAACTCGTACCTAATAGAGTTATTGTGTTCTATTTACATAGAAAACGTTTCTATTTGTTTGTCTATTTGTTTTGTTAATGTGAATCATCTGTGTGACCTTTTAGATTATAGTAAAATATTTGGTTGGTTTATCGTTGTGTAAATAACGATTACTTACCTAAATCTAGTTGTTGTCATTGTTTGCCAATCAAACAATCTATTTTTTTATTTATAGATTTATAGCTGATCTATGCTTTTAAGTTAGTGCTGTGAGGAACCTGTGCAAATTTAGGGCAACAAATTAACCAGTGATGTTTTCAGATATAAAAAGTTTATTTGTATGTCACTAGTGATTTTTGGCACACTTTTCTCGTCTTATTTATTTCCTGAATCATGATTACTCTTATGCTAAGTACTAATATTTAAATAAAACAGCACTTACTTACCATCCTGCGCGCACTACATGTCACAACTTTCTGTTTATTTCTATCGTTCTCTTATATTTATAATATCTCGGGGACACGGCGCGGGTGCCATTGTGGCGTCAGGTGAAAAGCGCGCAATTTTCCGCGCATGCGCATAATGTGCCCGCGCAGGCTCCGACGCGCACTTTAATTATTTCCACGTCTGCGCAACTTTTGACGTAATGCCCATTTAAATAGTATGTCTGGAGTAGGTATTGTTTTTCTTTTGTTTATTTTTGATGTAAGTGATGGTTATGCTAATTAATTTTCACATTGCCCCATAGTAGGTATGTGCTTTTGAAATGACTCTCTAAAATATTGCGATAACAAAATCAGCAGGCTCCAGCCAGCTAGTGCTAACCATTACAAGGATCCTTTCTATTACAGATTGTAGATAATATCTTAAACTTGTGAGTTTACGCTCTATAATACAAAGTCCATTAAATAAATAAGGGGAGGCTACATTCAAACAAAAACTCTTACACAGCTATAAAAATATAATTTAAATCAGTTTGCTTAAATAATTACACTAAAAATAATTTACGCCGTGGGTGCCTTCACATCTGACATTAGTCCAGCAACAGCAGCATAGACGACTACGTTAGTGTCTATGCGACGTTAACGCCTAAAAGCGATAGGTATACCAATGAAACTGAGCGCATTCAGCACATCTGAACGGCGTCTAAGAGCTGTCCATGTCTAATTGATAAAGGAATACTGACATCGACAGCTGAACGCGGTTTAGAAGTGCTTATCGCGTTAGTTTCATTGGTGGAATCCACAGTATGCTGGCTATACATTCTATAGTCTAGGATTCGATTGTTTCTGTCTTGCTCGCTCCTACACGTAGTAGTATTGCGTTTTCGCGTGCCGCAGCATGTGCTTGTTCGCCCAGTAGTTCTCGTGCACCAGCTCTTGTCTTCTACTGTTCACCACCACCGCGAAGTATAGCAGGAGAGCTGGAAATAAACGTATGACGGACTGTAATGACGAATTTCAAATGAATCAAAAGTGTCTCATAGCTCCGCCCGTCTAATCCTAATAATTAACTGCAAAGGGCCTGCGATTGGAGAGGCAGCATATGACATGATTGACTGACAGGATTAACTAAGGTCATCAAATCTGTGAGCATCGATATATTCTGTTTTGAAAAACATCAACGAATGAGCTTGCGACAACATGGAGACATGATTGTCTCACAGCTTGTAGGTCAGTAATAACGCTTATGCACAAGCACGCGTCACAACTGCACAAGCGAGATCTTTGACCTCTCAGCACATCACAATCATTATTATACAAGAGTGTGGCGACAATAACAATGCGTAAGCACCTCAGTATTGTTTATGGTTATGCTCTATGCGCTTGGAAAAAGCGTGAAAGAGGCTCTTTGTGGTCTATAGTCTATTGTAATGGCGCGGTGAGGGCCTTTCCTATTCATGAGGTGGTAAAGACAACATGACGACTTGCAATAAAATGTTTACTTTAATAGTAATGCTGTCACGCCCGGGACCCCTGCGGTTTAGCAGAAAGATCTATTGAGATTTAAATGACGAAAGGGAGGTAATGCTGATACTTGGCCATTCTCCAGTAAAAAAAATATTTTGAATAATTAGGTATATCTTTCAAAAAAGTACTTATACAGTTTCTTCTGAATTAAGTGAAACCATTTAATGAAATCATTAAAAGGCCCTCAAACAGGCCTACGATGAAAGAAGACTCTATTCATCCCCTAATGTTGGTAACTGTAACATTACTATTTCGTCTAATAAAATATCCGTAGCCCAAGTTGACATGGCATCTTATCCTCTCTCACTAAGTAAATGTAACGCAGGACAAGCAAGGTGCAATGACACCGCAGTCGATTAATTGTATCGTTGATTAGCGAGTAGGCAAAATCAAAGTGATTGCACATGCAGAATGTAAAACATACCTTATTTGGACTTTGGGTGGTTATTTACAAGTACTTTTTTCGGAGTCCAGTATCCCATACCTACTCCTAAACCCTAAACCTAAATTCGTGCCTACTAAACGAATTATGCATTCCCCTTTTATCTGTATGCACAACATACAGTGTGTTCTACGTTGATTGGATCCTATTCATCACGCATCGTTATAGTTTATGATAACCGGTTTTAGCTGATTTGAAACCTAAGTGTAAAAAAAAACCTTTTCACAGGCTGGCACAATCTGTTACCATGGAATTACAAGAAAAAAAAAAACAAACTGTTCCACACATTTTGACCGCGTAGGTATTGCACTTTTGGAGGAAACTTTTTTAAAAATAACTCACGAAATATTTTAACGCGTATTTTAATCATGTAGTGAATCCATGGTAACAGGTTGTGGGTCGAAGTCCCTGCCACCCTGTTTTGGTTCAATATGATCAATACCTTTTATAATGTGCCAAACAGTGGCTACTTCTTTCCTTTACGTATCAACAAGTTCCCCATACCTGAGTAAACGAAGTACACAGATATGACAGCGGTGGCCTCAGTGATGGCACTCACGTCCTTCTGTAAGGTCAGCATCACCATGCCCACCACTGTGAGCACGATCAGCACCAGTCCCTTCCACCACGCCAGCACCAGCCATGGCCACGTGAACTGAGGCTTCCGCTGGAATGAACGAGGAAACATTTTAGTAACGGATCAAGTGATCTTAGTATTGACAATCGCAGTTACAAATCCGATTCGTTGGAAAAAGGTTTTTGTGATAAGATGTCCCTTCCTCAAGGGTTAATCGGCCAAGTAATGTTCTTATGAATTTTCAATAGTTTCGTTAAGTAAATAATAACAAAAA
Organism: Oligia fasciuncula; assembly: GCA_963082905.1. Lineage (NCBI taxonomy): Eukaryota > Metazoa > Arthropoda > Insecta > Lepidoptera > Noctuidae > Oligia > Oligia fasciuncula. The sequence continues at coordinate 20,651,930 of OY720398.1, forward strand.
ATAAATTGACTGCCCCGTTGGTCTCCGTGGGTCGCAAGCGCGACCAAAGGGCAAAGTGTTATTGGGTTTTTCCATTGGGAATTTCATAGTAACAGTCCGGAGTTTGGAAGTTGGCGATGTGATACCCCCGTGCCTCGGAAAGCACTTAAGCTGTTGGTCCTGCGCCTGATGTCTCTCCGGTCGTGTCGGATTGCCGTCCCATCACACTATGAAAGTAAGGGAAGAGGGAGTGTACCTACCTGATTCTGCACGCACACTTGTGCACTATATTATCTCCCGCGCCGAAGGCCGGAAACGGTCTGGAGGACTAAACTCTTGAAAATTCAAAATTATAGTACCTAGTTATACCTATACTTTTAGGTACAAACAATACATTCACTGTAATTATATCTTTCAATAACATAAAAGATTAAAGGTTTATGATAAATTACTGTCTTAAATAAATAGAAATACGTTCAGCAAGACGGTAGGTAGGTGCCGCACCTACTTGTTATCAACTTATCTACTCGATTACTACCATACATAAAAATGCAAAATAAAAATAATTTAAAAAAATTAAACCGACTTCAAAAAGAAATAACTCAAAATTATGAAATAACTTTAATTTCGGAAGTCGGTGTCTTGGGATCTGTATTCTAGTTTAAGTTTTATGCCACCGACTTCCGAAATTAAAGTTATTTCATAATTTTGAGTTATTTCTTTTTGAAGTCGGTTTAATTTTTTTAAATTATTTTTATTTCGTAATTTTTAGTTTTTGCACTAGAATTTGACCAAGGTTTTGAGATGTTTTCCCTTTGACACTACACCCGTAGCTCGTATCAATAAGCCAGGCCGTCACACTTACACGTATTAGTCCATATCTTGAAAATTACTGAATCGATCTTGATGAAACTTGCACTGTTCCCTAAGTTGAAGTAAATGGAAGCCAATAAAAAAAAATCGTCACGATCCGATTAATAGTTCCGGAGATATGCGTGGACAAACATACATACATACATACATACATACGTCTACAAAATTTTGTATATTTGTTTGGAAGCCCTAATAGATTGTCATATGTGAATATAATGCAATTCCAATAATATTACATACATACGTATCGAATTGTTAACCTCCTTTTTTTTTTGAAGTCGGTAAAAAACATTAAATATAAATAATGTCATATCGTATTAGCAATGATAATACCTATGCAATCAATTCTAAGAAACTATTCAGATTTTATGTTTCTCGTAATATTTTGTTTTAATTTCACAGCACAGATTCGCATTTATTCTTTTTAATTCAATAAGGCAGTAAACAAATTTTGGAATATTATCTTAATCCAACAACATTGGATCCGTGTTAAATGTTACTTAGCCGCATTTGTATTTAAATAGGAACATCCGGCGCCGGCGCACCCAGAACTCGCAGTAGGTATCGATCTTGTTGCAATACCCATCTCAGAGACAAAGCTGAAATGTCTTATGTGCCTGCAATTAGGTACACGATCCATATCCTTCAAACAGTGAGTTATTCCCGCCTTCCAGGCAAAAGTAGTTGGAGGAATACCGTTTGGTTTTAGACAGTAACAACCCCTCGGTTTGCCACGGGACCGAGAAAATCGTGAGGAGTTCCACACGAAAAAAAGGTGTTCCTAATCACCTCCAACCACAACAAAAAGAAGCAATTGCCATAAACAAATTGATCTCACCTTAAACGCCCCATGTATAAGTAAGCTCCCTATGAGGACCTCAATGACCGCCAGAACTGCCAGGGTCGCGTAGAAGATGAGCCTGGCCTGCGGTAGCGAGTAGCTCATGATGGCCAGCGGCAGGTACAAAAGCACTGCAGCTAATGCCAGGATCTGCAATAGATATTAAAACGTTATCCTGAGTGGTATCGATTGGTTGTATATTCTGTTCCAAAAGTATCTGATGAAAATTTAAACAAATGGATCAGAAAACGTAAAATGGATGCCAATTTGTAGTGCCACTTACAAATTAAATGCTTTGATTTGATTTTATGAATACTTAAGAAATTCTGATTAGAAATCACATCAATTTTTGCGGATGATTTTTCAATTACAATTGAATAATGTTATTTAAACAATTTTTTTTTGAAGAGTGAGCGATTGTAAATGAATTTTAATATAATGAACAGGATTGGTTTACACTTTCTTAGCGGATACTTTCGGAACAGACTGTGGTCGTGCTTGAACTGGGTGTTTGAGGAGATAACGTGAGGTGACTGGGCTGTTGATGACGATAGGTACGTGAATGGCGTTTATTTGATCTCCTTGTCCTGAGTAGCGTGTGGGTAGACTATCGGAATGCTGACTATTGATCGACGCCATGTTGTTATTAATCGCTATGGGTTATTTAGACGCCATGTTGTTATTAAGGCGATCGATCAAATGAAAATATAATGTGTAAAAGAAAGAAAGAAAGAAAATACGTTTATTTGCGGTAAACATGACGCAATAAAGAAAATAAACAAAAAAATAATAAAAAAGGGGTGGGGGAAACATGCCTCACATCCACGCAAAACGGCTATCGCTCAGCATTATGCTGCGACCCTATGCAAGACAGAGCCCCAGCGCTGGTTTTCAGCGACAGCCGGCGCCGACGTATTGACGTCGTGTATTGTATTAGAAGTTGGTATCTCGGTAACTATACACATAATTTAATAGAAGGAAGTCATGGGGCCTTTGCCCAGCAGTGGGATGATGCAGGCTAACAGTAACAGTAATAACTCTTTGGAAATAAAAAATAGGAAGAAAATTATAGCCGTCAAATAAGATTTTTAAATAACTGGAGCTACAAGGATTCACAAAAATATTTTCCATATAAAGTTGTAATAGGTAATACCTATTACAACTTTATTTTTCTGGTTCACCTGTCAGGAAAATATCAAATTAGTTTTGTTATGCCAAGTCATTACTAACAGAATTTACCGCCAATGAGGAACTAATTAGGTCACAAGGAAATGTGTGCACATCTTCATTAATGATGTAAATCAGGTGGTGAAGTGCCTGAACGTTATGTCACCCAGAACACAAACATCACGTTATGTCACCCAGAACACAAACATCACGTTATGCTATTTAAAAGAGATGGTCATTGAATGAATAGTCTTTGTTTTAATTATGAGTAGGCCAAGGATTTATTTATGTAGGCGCGGGCGCTTCGCGACTCAATAAACATACCTACATATTTGATATGTTTTTTTTTATGTTTTTTTTTGGAGGTAGCTCCTCAAATAAAAAATATATCAAATATGTTTAACATTTATATCAAATATGTTTAACATATTATAAGCTACTTTTTATCCCGATATTACCATGGGATCGAAACTTATGCGGGTGAAACCGCGGGGCGCAGCTAATATTATAAAGGCGAAAGTTTGTGAGTGTGTGTGTGTGTGTTTATATGTTTGTTATTTCTTCACACTCAAACGGCTGGACCAATTTTGATAAAATTTTGTATGGAGGTAGCTGACACCCTGGATTAACGACTCGACAGAAGTAGGAAACCACTATGCCATTCTTGAACAATACATAATAAAGAATATAAATGACTCGAAAATAATAAAATACAAAATACTAAACCTACCACAAAAGGACTGGATCAATAAAACAGTAATCTATATATATAAAAGAAGAAACTGACTGACTGAATGAATGACTGACTGACTGACTGACTGACTGACATATCAACGTACAGCCGAAACTACTGGGTCTAGGAATGTGAAATTTTGCACACGGCTTCCTTTTATAATGTAGGGGAGCACTAAGAAGGGGTTTTTGGAAATTCAACCTTTAAAGGGGTGAAAAGGGGGGATTTCGTTTGTATGAAAAATCTTATTCCTTGAGTTAATAAACTTGAAACTTGGCACGAATACTTATCTAAGTAAATTATTAAGTTTGGTATTTTTTGTTTTTCTTAACTACCCCCTAAAGGGGGATTGCGGGGTGTCAAAGTTTGTATGGAAGAATTTTAACGGGCTGTCCGATTAACTCGAAACTCAGTATTTATACTTAAAACCAAAAATAGAGAATAACGTGTATCAGGGTTTTTCGAAAATGTACCCCTAACGGGGTGAAAAGGGGTAGTTAATTTTACAGGGGAGGATTTTACTGCGTGACTTGATTTACTCGAAAATTGGTATAAATAATCTTTGAGTCAAGTAATGAACTCATCACAAACTATTTTTCGAAATTCCACCCCTGTGGGGGTGAAAAGCGGGGATACAGTTTATATGAAAAATCTTATTCATTTGGTTAATAAACTTGAAACTTGGCACGAATACTTATCTAAGTAAAACTCGAAACTCGGTATTTATACTTAAGACCAAAAATAAAAAACAACATGTATCAGGGTTTTTCGAAAATGTACCCCTAACGGGGTGAAAAGGTGTAGTTAATTTTACAGGGGAGGATTTTCTTCGTGGATTTTCTTTGGTATCAATAAATCTTCGAGTCAAATAATAAACACATCCTAAATTATTCGAAATTCCACCCCTGTGTAGGGGAGGGGGGGGGGAAGCGAGGATACAGTTTGTATGAAAATCTTATTCATTTGGTTAATGAATTTAAAACTAAAGGGAGATTGGGGGTGTAAAATTTTGTAGGGAAGAATTCTATCGAGTGCGTCCAGAGTCCAAAATAAATAATAAAATATTTCAAAGTTTTTAGAAAATCTACCCCTAACGGGGTGAAGAGGGATAGTGAATTTCATAGGGGAGTATTTTATTACGTGGTTTGATTTATGTCAAACTATAGTAACATCCCAGACGATTTTTCAAAACCCTTTAGGGATAAAAAGAGGGGATACAGTTTATACGAAAAATCTTATTCATTTGGTTAATAAACTTGAAACTTGGCAATATTTGGCTCAGTATATAATAAATAATGTCACTTTTAGTTTAAAAAAATACCCTCACAGAGGGTTTAGGGGGTGACAAAGTTAATAGGTTAGAAAAATATGTACCTAACCCGCTGTCGGATTAACTCTAAACTCGGTAAAAAAGTAGGTATGTGTTTTAGGGTTTTTCAAAACTCGACTCCTACCAAGGTGGAAAAGGGAAATAAAGTTTAAGGGGTGGATTGCTGGGAAATATAGTAGGAAATGCTGTATCCACTAGCAAGAATAGCGCCACCAGTGGTTCGCAGAGCACTGGCTCCAGCGAAAGAGCCAAAATGGTCTCCGTCACATGACCCTTTGTACGACAACATCCTTGTGCCACAAAGGCTGAAAAGCCAAAACAGTATTTTAAAGTGTGTCGTCCCACTCACTGGTGAACCATGACAAGAAAGACTGAAGCTGTGGCGAGACAGTCCTTCCTTACCCAAACCGTTCGTCCCACCCGCTGAAGACCTCCCACCTGGACATGAGTAACCTTGGGTAACCTGGAAGTCTTTAAACAGACTCCGGACCCAGGTTAGCTGAAGCAAGGAAAACCTGTTCAGGTGGAGATTCATAGACGACTCCGCCTTGAAGTGTAAATGTGGTGCTGTTCCACAGACGATGGGACACTTAACATCGTGTCCTGCATGTCCTGTCAGCTGCACGTTATAGGAACTGGTGTACGCTGGTAATGGCGCCAAACAAGTAGCCGAATTCTGGGCCGAGTCCATTTAGATTGCTATCGACACGCTAAGAAGAAGAAGGGGTGGATTTTACTGCTTGCTTCCATTAACTCGAAAATGAGTAGGTATCGGTCTTTGAGTCAAGTTATGGACACATCATCCCAAACGATTTTTCAAAAATGCACTCTTGTTGGGGTGAAAAGCGAGGATCCTGTTTATTTGAAAAATCTGATTCCTTTGATCTACAAACTTAAAAATTGGCCCGAATACTTATTAATCTAAATAAATGATAAAGATCATAAACATACATATTCGAAATTTTTAGAGGAAAGTACGAAATACACGCGGACGAAGTCGCGGGCAAAGTGCTAGTTAACTATATTAATGAACGAAATCAACTATGGCATGGTTGTTTGACAAATCCAGAAAATTTACAACTGCAATCTAAATATGAAACTGCTAGGAAAAAAGTAGAATGTAAAATAAAAGAAGATAAAAAGAATTACTATTATGATGCATTTTCCAGATGTAGTAAGAACCCCAAAAAGATGTGGAAATTGATAAACACCCTAGCTAAAAATAAAACAAACGATGTTTGTGCTCATCCTAAACTCATGCTTGACGGCAAAGAAATAACAAACGGCACTGAGATCTGTAACGCGTTTAATAACTATTTTGCTACTATTGGCTCACTGTTGGCTCAGAATATTATACAAACTAATCCTAACCCACAAGTTACATTAAATACGCAAGACAAAGACCTTCAACTTACCATTTTAGAACATTGCTCTGAGGATGAGATATCCAAAATAATAGATCAATTAGATAATGATACCAGCTGTGGAATTGATGGAATAACAACAAAATCTATAAAATGCATTAAGAACCTAATTTTAACTAACCTAACTAATTGCATAAACAGTTGCTTTGACAGTGGCGTGTTTCCGGACAGTCTTAAAATAGCTAAAGTAACCCCTATATATAAGTCTGGAACTAGGACTGACCCCGGAAACTACCGACCAATTTCAGTGTTGCCTGTTATTTCTAAAATATTTGAAAAAGTTTTATACACGCGCTTATTTAAACATTTAACCAATAGCAACTTTCTTTACTCGCATCAATATGGCTTTCGTCCACATTCGAATACACTTTCGGCTACTGTTGATTTAATTACTAAAATAAAAGATAATATAGACAAAAAGCAATTGGTTCTAGGTGTTTTTATCGACCTAAAAAAAGCATTTGATACTGTTAGTCATGACATCCTTCTGAAAAAGCTAAAAATCATAGGAATTACTTCTACAGCCTACAAAATGTTTGAGTCTTATCTTACTAATCGCCAACAGATCGTCAAACTTGATAAATTTGCAAGTGCCCCGGCCAATATACAGTGCGGAGTACCTCAAGGATCGGTCCTGGGCCCATTGCTTTTTCTCATATATATTAATGACATTAGTACCGCTGGACTGACTGGACACATATCACTGTATGCTGACGACACATGTCTTTTTTATTTTGGCGATTCCATCACTGATATTATCTCAGAAGCACAGAAGGATCTTAATGTTTTGAATGAATGGCTTAGTCAAAACCTTCTGACTATGAATGTTAATAAAACTGCTTACATAATTTTCGCAGCAAAGAATAAAAAAATACCATCATTCCCAAATCTCACAATAAATAACCAACCGTTACGAAAATCAACACATGAAAAGTATTTGGGCCTAATTGTGGACAGTAAGTTGACATTCAGAGCGCATATTGACTACGTAAGATCTCGAATACTCCCACTAACCGGAGCCATACGTAACATTGCAAAATGCGTACCCTACAAACTAAGACATACTATTTACAACACGCTAGTCAAGCCACATCTGGAATATCTGATCCAAATATGGGGACAGGCTGCTAAAACAAATCAACAACACCTACAACGAACACAAAATAAAATCATCAAAGTCCTCTTCAATTACAATTACTATACTCCTACAGAATTACTATACAAAAAAACAAAATTACTTAACCTACAACAATTGTATACATACCACACATGCATGACTATCCGGAAGATCCTTAAGACCAACATACACACAAATATTTCATTCATTCAAAAGACTCGTAGATATAATACCCGTAATCAAGACGACCTAGAACTACCAAGAGTGAGAACCATGCACGGTAGAAAAACGATACAGTATGAAGGGGTTCGACTTTACAATAAATTACCTAAAAAAGTCAGAGAGTGTACAAGCATACCAACATTTAAAAAAGGCCTAAGGAATTATCTATTAGATATATAAGTTTAGCTTTTTTATATTAGACATATATATATTAGATTTTTTGTTTAGCTTGAACTGTTTTGTATTTTATTTAGGGCTGATTTTTCAATCTAGATGGTTTTTATTCTTGGACTAAAATTGATGTCTGACAGTTTTTGTATGGAAGAACTGTCAAAAATTCAGAATTGTTCCTCCGATGAAATTATCTGGCGTTGGGGGAATCAGACCCTAGACATATTGGATATATTTTTTATAATATTTTTTCTATGTTGAAACTATGGTGTTCAGTTTCTTGAATAGCTTGAACGTCGTAATGTAAACTACAACTTATTGTTAATTTAGTTAAGTTTCTCTTTAAGTGAACTGTAATTTGTTCTTTGAGAAATAAATGTCTTTAAACCGAACATACCAATAGGCTACTTTGGTGTCCTGCTTTTTCGCCGAAAATTGTTTGGCAGATTATCACTTGCCAACCAACGTTTCGCCGATGTTTTACTTTGACAACTAACGATTAGCAAATTTTTGTATGACAACGTTTCATTTGGTAGAATTATTGTCAAAGTCAAAGTCAAATCATTTATTTCAAATAGGCACATTAAAGGCACTTTTGAACGTCAAAAAAAAAACTAAATAGAAATGATTCTAGTCGCCCATTCGAAAAGGTAGTTTTCGTATGGAGAAGAATGGGCAAGAAACTCCACCGTTACTCTTTTAAAAATGTTTTACAAGGTCTTGTATACATAATAAAAATTATATGTGAACACGATGCACCCATAATAAAATTAGTCTACCACAAAAGGTAAAAAGAATTAAAAATTAAGCAATGACAGGTAAATCAAATAAGTGATAGATACATGGTGCTCACATATTTACAAGTTATAAAAAAAAAAAAAATACAAAAGTAGTTGAACTTTAACAAGTGTGTGAGCCACTGTAGTCGCAGATTGTAAAAATGAATTAGAATAAGATGTCATAATTAAAAATATATATATAAATTAAATTAGGAACAAGTTTGATTTTGTCTAGACTTTTAGATTGTCCTATGGAGCAGGACCAGCATGTTTCCAAACATTCTTATCTTGGATATAATCCTCTAATTTGTAATATCCTTGTTTACAAAGTGTACTTATTGTTAAGCTGATTATTATAATGACACAAAACGTTTGGAACATTTCACACCCCGATTCCGTTGTCGACATAGGATGCAAGAGCGAGCGAAGGGCACCCCGAGGTTCGGTTTGGTTAGGTTACTTTGCTTCGGGAAGTACCTGTGTCGCATAAACAGGGAGTCGGACGCACGGTGTCACCACTGCGTCGACTGCCGGGATTACACGGCGCCGCGTCGACTCGTGGCAGAGTGTGCCGCTTGGGAGAAGCCGCGCCGTGCCCTCATCTCAGAAGTAGGCATTGACCTGTCGCTGTCGGCCGTGGTCGAGTCGATGGTCGGCAGCGAAGAGTCCTGGGACGCGGTGGTTTCCTTCTGCGAAACGGTCGTCTCGCAGAAGGAGGCTTCGGAAAGGGAGAGGGAGATTTCGTCCACTCACCCGGCCCGCAGCAGGCGCACCGGGCGGCGGTGGAGGGCGGACAACGCCCTCTTCCAGCCCTCCTAAATGGGTTCAGGACCCGAGGTGGCGGCGCGTAGTGTTCCACGCGCGCCCCTCTTAGACGTCGCCAGGGGAGTCAAACTAGACATGGGTAGCTCGTGAGCTAGTGATAGAAAAGAGCTAGCTCTTTTCGATTGACGTCGCTCTCGCTCACTCAGTCGCTCGCTACGTAGCTCAGTTAGCTCACTCAGACTCACTAGCTCAGTACTTCAGCGATGCACGCGACCGGCCGAACGGCTCATTCGGCTCGCTTCGGAATACTTCGTCGCATCGTTCGTTCTTCCAACAAAAGCTCTCCGACACAATCTTATCAGTTATCATACGACATAATCACTGTAAATCTATCTTTATAGTCATTGACTTAAAGTAGAAAATACTTTGGCACATTTATAAATAAAAAGGAACCGCATTGTTTGATTGCGTTTCGTTTACGTAAATTCTAAATAACTCATAAGTACTCATACCATGATATAAACAAACAGATTAGAAAAACTTATTTAAAGTTAATTAACTTAGTACTTTTTCGGTTGTTTTGACGAAATGACATGCATATCGCTGCGTGGCACGTGCAACGAAGTACAAATACTAATACGACCGTTCTTACTATAAAAACCGCCACAAAATAAAACAAGATTTATTTATCGATATCCGTAATTCCTTAGTAATTCGCGTGACAAGAATCAAATGAGCTAACAGTCGGCGTCTGAGCTATAGAAGAGCTAGTGAGTAACAAAGAATCCAAACTTGCAAAGAGCTATTGACTATTGAGCGAGCGAGCCGAAGCGCGTGCGGCGTGAGTCATATGAGCTAACAGTCGGCGTCTGAGTCACTGAGCTAAGTGAGCTATAGAAGAGCTAGTGAGCTAGAAGAGTGATATAGCTCTTTAGAGTGAAAGAGCTACTCGCTCTTTATCTTTTCAGTGAGCTATTTCGCCCATGTCTAAGTCAAACACCTCAATCCCTAACCGAGGCCCGCAGTGGCGGGCCGGCACCAGTCGGGGGTTGCGGAAGGATCGTACGTTCCCGCGACCCCCGGCGTAGGTGTGAGATGGAACACCGGGGTGGTTTTTAGTCACTAAGAGCCTGACAGACCCCGCCGCTCGCCCAGGGCGTCGGACATCCATGAGGATTTTCCACACCAGAACAAATAAAAAAAATGGTTAGGTTCCTTTAAACCCTTTACACAGAAATAGGAGCCCCGCGACGCGGGGCTACGTCGACATAGCATGCAAAGCGAACGGAGGGCACCCCGAGGTTCGGTTTGGTTAGAAAAAAAAAATGGTTGCCTGTAAAGTCGGTTTTACGGGCGAAGATTTTACGTGACAACGACCGATCATCCGATCATAGTTGAGTGGGAGAGAGACGCAAGGCATTCGGCGGGCCTCTCTCTCGTTCGGTGACTCATCGTAACGTTACCGAGCGTTACACTTTTTCATAAGTGACTCCCAGCCGCAACCTAATTTAAGACGTTGTCACGTCAAAAACAAACTAAAACATTCTGCTGCTTGAAAGTTGGCATTTTAAAAAGTGTCATTATGAAAAGCAGACCAAACGTACCTACAGTTGTGTGCAGGACACATTTGCTACCGCTGGATTGGTGAGGAATAAAACCGCTTGAGAAGTTTTCTTGAAGTTTATTTCTTCTAGTGTTTCTTCTAGTACTGCTGCTCGCCGACTGCCGACTGTGTCGAAAGCGAAAACCCACCCGATATTTATACAAAATTTCATAAGAAAATCTAAAGTCTCTGATTGGTCGACCAATCAGAACGCACGAATTTTAACCAATCAGAAAAAGGGCGGTTTCGACGCAGTTTGCTTAAGTACGGCAGAACTTTACCGTAAAGAGAGCCGCGTGACAATATTTGCGTTTTTCGCTAAGTTTTTCTATGAAAACATATGACAAATTATATATTTTCTTATTCTACTATCTTATTTCTATCTATAAAAAATAAATTCAACATGAAAACTAAACATAACATACATCGATAAGCAACAATCAGAACATCATGTTAAACAAAACTATCAAACTATCAAAATGACAAATTAAAATAAGATTTCAAACTAAGGTATTAACGAAACACTATAAACTATCTTACTATATACACTATTGTTCACTTGTCCCGCACATCACTCCCGCCGTGCGACTGCGTCGCATCTCGTTCCGGTGCGGGCACGTCGTCCGTAGACAGAGGCAGGATCACCAGCTTCCTCACTGGCCGGCGCAGGACACCTCCCTTGGTCTGCACATCCACTGTCCGCACGATGCTGTCGGGGCCAGGATACGCCGCGATGACTCGTCCTCGTATCCACACGTTGCGAGGCAGGTTCGGGTCGACGATCTGCACGAGGTCATTCACCTTGACCTCTTGACCTCGTCCGTGGGGCTCCCGCCGGTGTTGGAGCTCGGGAAGGTACTCCTTCACCCAGCGGAGCCAGAAGACGTCAGCGAGCCTCTGTGCAGCTCGCCAGCTGGACCGGGAGATGGTGTCTTGTTCGGAGAATGTGCCTGGCTGTGGCACGCGCCCGGGACCCCCCAGTAGGAAGTGATTGGGAGTCAGGGCCTCAGGATCTTCTGTGCTGACGGAGACGTGGGTCAGCGGACGACTGTTGACGGTGTACTCTACTTCAGCTAGTAGAGTGGCGAGGACTTCTTCGGTGGGGTAGCGCTCGTGCAGTGTTGCTGCGAGCGCGGTCTTCACGGAGCGTACCATACGCTCCCAGGCGCCGCCCATGAACGGAGCTCCAGGCGGGATGTAACGCCAGGAGATGGTCCTCTTCGCTGCTTCTTCCGATGTCGCCGCGTCGATTGCTTGTCGTAGTTCCTTGTCGGCAGCCTTTAGATTGGTGCCGTTGTCCGACCAAATTTCAGCTGGGCAGCCACGTCGTGCGATCATACGTCTGACCGCCATTACAGCTGAATCGGCGCTGAGCGAGCCGGCGACTTCGAGGTGGATGGCTCGCGTCGTGAGACACGTGAAGATGGCCACGTATCTCTTCTGTCTGGTGCGTCCGACGGTCACGATGAGAGGTCCGAAGTAATCGACCCCGGTGAAGGTGAAGGGTCGTTTGTGATGTGCTAGGCGACATGCTGGCAGGTCCCCGGTTCTTGGGTGTGGCGGCGCTTGAGTCTTCATGCGGCAGAAGAGGCATTGTCGAAGGATTGCGCGTGTGATGGGGCGCAATCTTAGTACCCAGTACTGTTGGCGACATTCGTTGATGGTCGCCTCGACGCCGGCGTGATGGAGCTGCCGATGAACTGCCAGTATCCATAACTTCACTGTCGGATGTTCCCCGGCGATGACTAGCGGGCTCTTGACGTTCTCTTCAATGTCTTTGGCTGCTTGGATACGGCTCCGAAGTCGGAGTGAGCCGTTGACTGATTCGACGCTGAGCTGGTGAAGGCGGCTCTCCTTGGCCACCGGTTTCCCGCTGTTCAAACACCCTATCTCTTCTGTGAAGGCCTCTTCTTGTGAAGAACGCATCAGGAGCTCTTCGGCTTTCTTGAGGAGCTTGGCTGTGACTGGAAGCAGGTTGAGTGTCGATGTCTTCTTCGGTGTGGACGCCTGTTGTTTTGCTTTTGTAGGCTTATTTTTCTTCCATGTGGGATCTGCTTCTTTATTCTTCTTAGTTCGTCGGTAGTTGACCTTCTGCCTGGTGGCTCTGCAGAGGTTGATGAACTGCAGAACGCGTGCCGTCGCGTACCGAAGGCGATCCCAACTGGAGAATTTCGCTGGATCAGGCAGACCCTCTGCTAGCTTCAGTCTTCTTTTACTGGTCATGTGATGCGTCTTCTCTTCTTCGGAGGGTTCTTCTTCTGTGGTCTTCACAGGTTCTATTGGCCAGGACTCTTCTGTCAGGTAGAGGAAATCCGGCCCTTTGTACCATCGATGATTCTTGTCGAAGGCGGTTGGTACATCTCGTGTTGCATCGTCAGCGACATTCTGTTTCGTCGGAACCCAGCGCCAGTCGTTGACCTTGGAGCTCTCTTCTATTGCTGCGAGACGGTGAGCCACGTATGGTTTGTAGGAACGTGACCCGGTCCTTATCCATGTGAGCACTGTTTTACTGTCGGTCCAGAACACTCTTCTGTCGGGTTTTCTTTCGTGTTCTTCAATGACTGCTTCGGCGAGTCTGGTGCCCATAACTGCTGCTTGTAGCTCTAACCTTGGTATACTTGTCAGCTTGAGCGGAGCCACCTTTGCCTTGGCCATGATTAGAGACACTCCCACTTCACCGTCCGGTGTTACTGCCCTCCAGAATAGGGCCGCCGAGTAGGCCGACTCGCTGGCGTCGCTGAAGACATGAAGTTCTAGGGAGGCGGCATCGCTGTAGTACAAGTACTGTCGCGGGATCGTTATGTCGTGGAGACTTTTCAGGTGTCCCATCCACGACTCCCATTGCTCCGCTAAATCTTCGTCAATGCGGTCGTCCCACGCTGTTCCTCGGCGCCAGACTTCCTGAAGTAGTTGTTTCGCCCTGATGGTGACAGGCGAGGCGAATCCTAATGGGTCAAAGAGTGACATGACGATGCGCAAGGCTTCTCTCTTCGTTGGCTGTTTTCCTTCGATGAGTGTTGAAGGTATTCTCGCCATGTTGAGGTTAAATGTCAGCTCGTCCGAGTTCATTTTCCAAATGACACCCAGTACTCGTTCAGTTTGCTCTTCTGTTTTGTATAGCTCTAGGTCTTCTGTTCGGTTTTCCTCTCCCAGTGCTTCCAGGAGTGACGCTGAGTTCGATTTCCACTGTTTTAATTCGAAGCTGGCCTTCTTGTGTACTTCGCGCACACTCGTTGTCACGTTCACTGCGTCTTCCAGGCTTCTGAAGCTGTCAAGGTAGTCATCAACGTAGTGCTTGTTTACGATGGCAGCTGCGGCTTCCGGATGAGTGTCTTCGTGCTGCTTGGCATTCAGGTTCTTTATGTATATTGCTGTAGACGGCGAACTCGATGCCCCGAAGATTAGCGACGTCATTCTATATTCTTCCGGAGGTCGGTTGTCGCGGCGATCTCCGCGCCACAAGTACCGCAGTGCGTCTCTATCCTCAGTGTGCAGTTTGACCTGCATGAACATTTCTTTGATGTCCGCTGTGACCCCGATGAGATGCTGTCGGAAGCGCATGACGACACCCGGCAGTGACTGAAGCAAATCCGGGCCTTTGAGGAGCATGTCGTTGAGAGCCACCCCTCTAGTCTTGGCGGCGGCGTCATGCACAACACGCAGCTTGTCTGGCTTCATGGGGTTGATGACCGCGAAGTGAGGCAGGTACCACGTTTTCTCAGGCGTCTTCTGCGGCGGCGCTGGCTCGGCGTAGCCCTTTTCTATAAGAGCTTCCATTTGTTCGACGTACTTCTTCTTGAGGGCTGGGTCGCGATCGATCTTTTTTTCAATGTTGAAGAGCCTCTTCAGTGAGTTTTCATAGTTGTCCGAGAACTTGATGTCTTCCTTCTTCCAGAGGAGGCCGGTTTGGTATCTCGTTTCGCTGATCTTCTCGGTTTTCTGTTCGAGTATTCGAAGTGCCTTCTCTTCTGGGTCGGTTTTTGGTCTCTTCGGGTTGATGCAGAGGACGTCCATCTCGAAGTATCTCTTCACCAGGTCCTCGAGGTTATCTTCAGTTTCCTTCATGTGGGACACGAAGTCGATCTTCTGACCGAAGGAGTTCGTTTGGCTTCCGTGGAGTACCCATCCGAGCGGCGTGAGAGATGCCACTGGATGGTCCTTGTCCCCTTTTCTGGTTTCTTCAGTCAGCAGGAGATGCCAGTTATCTTGCCCAATGAGGATGCGTGGCTTCGCATTGGAGTATGTGAGATGTCCCTTGATGTCCGATAGGTGTGGACATCCTTCCACTAATTCGTGTGGAACCCGTTGAGAGGAGACTTGTAAGTTCTTCACTGTTCTTGCTTGAATTTGCTCTTCACGTTCGTTGACCCCTTTCAGCCCGATGGTCACTCTTCTTGATGCAGATTCCGCAGTCTTTAACTCGTTGATGGTTTCTATCTTCAGTGGATCTACGGGTCCTGTAGCTCCGATGCTCGCAGCGACGTCGTCGTCGACGAGTGTGACCGTTGATCCGTCGTCCATCAGTGCGAATGTGTTGATTGTTCCTTTTGGCCCCTTCACCTGGACCGGCAGGATCTTCAGATAGGATTGCTTTTTTACTGTCCACGTCGAATTGATGACTTCAGTTTTCTCGTCGTTTTCTGTCTTCTCTGTCTTCTCAGCCTGTTCTATCTTCTTTTCATAATGAAGCAGCTTGTGGTGCGTGTACTTGCACCCGTTAACACCACACGGCCTCGTCCGACAGTTGTGAGTCTTGCTCCTATAACGTAGGCATCTGAAGCAGAGGCGTTTGGACTTCGCAGCATCCCATCTTGAATCGGCTTCCATCTTCTTAAATGTGTCGCACTCCGTCGCGTTGGTGTGGCTTGTCTCGTCGCACACAAAGCACTTCGGTGTGTTGCTCTTCTCTGTGACGTTGGTGACCCGCTGAGTCTTCTTTGGAGGTGCGGCTGTTGATGGTGCTGCCACCTGTTCAGGTAGCGCGTAGGGTCCGCACAGTTCTGCTTCCCTCTTGAAGAATTTCTCCAGCTTGATGAGGCAGGGATCTTCTTTGGGTTGCGTCGATGAGAAGTCGTAGTAGCGGTACCGGAGCGTCGGCGTTAGCTTGTCCACCAATGTCTTCGCAAGTTCGGGGTTGTACATGTAGTTGAAACAACCCAATGTCTTCAGTGTTGCTACGACGTTGGAGATCTTCGTGGCGAATATGCAGATGTCCCTCGGCGACTCGGAGAGACGTGGTAGACCTCGAAGCGTTTCCATTTCTATCATCGCGATTGACTCTGGTCTTCCGAATCTTGATTCCAAAGTCTTCATCACTTCTGAAGGGTGCGCGTTGGTGATGAGCAATCCTTCAACTGCTTCTCTGGCCTTCCCCTTCAAGTTTCTTCGTAATCTGTTGATGTTCTCGACGGCGCTGAACGTTGGTTCAGACTCGTAGTAGGCGGCGCGGAAGGGTAGCCACTCCTGATGCGACCCGCTGAAGAAAGGCAATTCGATAACTTTGGGTCGCTGGGCGGCGCTGACAGCCCGAGTGATGGCTTCAGCTAGGAGGGCGAGGTCCCCTTGACCTCCCGCCGGTGTTCGATGAACCTCTTCTTGCTTCGGTGGTTCTTCGTGGACGATCGTCGGCTCGGACGGAGGGCGGTGAGGCTCGTTGGCGATGGCTAGGACGGGGCGAGTCACCTGGTTATCCAACCAGTTGTCCACACGGGCGTTGACTTCTGAGTAGAGGGAGACTTCATCTTCTTCTTCCTCGTCTTCTCTGTCGGTGTCCTCCGTTTCTAGCGCGGCCAGGCGCGCAGCAGCTAGTTCAACTTGGAGGCGGAGCAAATCTTCCTTTGCTTTGGCGATTTTCTGTATCTTCGTCTTGCTATGCGTCGATCCCCCCCCTCCCCCCTTCTTGCTAGGGGGGCGGAGGAGCTGTGGGCCGGTTGGTTTCGACGTACCGGCGGCGGCGTTCTTGACAACTCGTTGTTTCACAGTCGAGGCGTCAGTATCACGGCGATTTTCTTTCGATGCGACAGCGGCGGGCGGCTTCATCAGCTGTTTCGATTTCGCACCCGCGGTGAGCGTCGTCGCGGCGGAGGGGGTAACGGAAGGTGCAACGACGCCGGCGGGGTGCGAGGCGGAGGGCGCGTTGGCGGCCGAGGGGGGGGGCGCGGTGGCTGCCGGCGCGGGGGGCGCGCTGGCGGCTGAGGCGGAGGCGGCGGTCGAGGCGGTGGCGGCGGAGGTCACGGTGGTTGGGTCGGTCGTCGCGGAGGTATAGGTCTGATCGGAACTCTCCGTGGCAGTCGTCCCCGTCTGTGTCGATTCGGATGTGGCCTCCGTGCTGGTACCGGTCGCAGAGGTCCCTGGAGTGGCCTCGGACGATGACGGCTTCTGTTCACTCGACGGCTTACGGCCCCTTCCCTCGGAGCGCGTAACGGGCATGATGTCAGCTGATCTTCAAGGTCGATGACACACGAACACTAACACGTAGTACGTTCTTCAAGTTATCTTCACTGTAGCACTATCTTCGATCTTCATGCAGTATTCCCCACAAAATCCGGCTCGAAGGACCATTAAATGTGCAGGACACATTTGCTACCGCTGGATTGGTGAGGAATAAAACCGCTTGAGAAGTTTTCTTGAAGTTTATTTCTTCTAGTGTTTCTTCTAGTACTGCTGCTCGCCGACTGCCGACTGTGTCGAAAGCGAAAACCCACCCGATATTTATACAAAATTTCATAAGAAAATCTAAAGTCTCTGATTGGTCGACCAATCAGAACGCACGAATTTTAACCAATCAGAAAAAGGGCGGTTTCGACGCAGTTTGCTTAAGTACGGCAGAACTTTACCGTAAAGAGAGCCGCGTGACAATATTTGCGTTTTTCGCTAAGTTTTTCTATGAAAACATATGACAAATTATATATTTTCTTATTCTACTATCTTATTTCTATCTATAAAAAATAAATTCAACATGAAAACTAAACATAACATACATCGATAAGCAACAATCAGAACATCATGTTAAACAAAACTATCAAACTATCAAAATGACAAATTAAAATAAGATTTCAAACTAAGGTATTAACGAAACACTATAAACTATCTTACTATATACACTATTGTTCACTTGTCCCGCACAAGTTGGGAACTGTTAGGTTGGGAAATAAAACAAAATTATATGATAAGTTGGCAAATGATTATTCGGCGAAATAAAATTCTGCGAAACGTTAGTTGACAAGTGAAAATCTGGCAAACAATTTTCGGCGAAAAGGCAGAGATCCGGCTACTTTTTATCCCGATATTCCCACGGGATCGACATTTACGCGGGTGAAACCGCGGGGCACAGCTAGTTTAATATAATGTTTCATGCTTAATTTATTTTTTTTGCTAACTCTACTCAAAAATTCTTGGAGCTCAGTGGAATCAATGTATGAACATTAAAATTATGAGAACAATGGGTTCTGGAGCGCCGTGGAACTATCCTATCTAATGGACTATATAATACCTACACTATACAGTACTTTCATGTGACCAAAAGATGCCTAAGGTCTCTTTCACTCTCCTGCTTTGTTGAAAATAGTAACTAAATTATATAATTATGCCTATCAAGATGCACAAAGATGAAATAGGTGCGATATGCTAGATCCTTCTACTTTCTAGATTTCCTCCATACTAATGACGATAAAGAAAAGTGTAGATGAAGAGGTCAAGGGATGTAGGAGCGTCACTATTTAATCTGCATGAGATACATATAATAGGTATAGCTAATAATGTTTGTAATTAACAGCTGTTATCAAAACACGGCTTGTGTTTATAATCAATTAATTCCATGCACACTTGCTGACGTTATCTATAAGAAGCCATGGCTTCTTACTTAAGTTTACATGATGGCCGGACAACATAGTGCAACTGGCAAAATGTTGCACTATATTGTCGCTAACTACACTACTACCTACTAACAACTAATATTGCAGAACTTATTTATTTTAGAGCACTAATGCCCGAGTGCGCCAAGGTATACACCCTTTTACATGGCGCTAAATAGTAGATTGGAAGACTACACTTGTTATCAAATTGATAGTGCGCTGAAGTTAGCACTAGTAGCGTTCGCGTTAGTACCTACCTGTAATTGATAGTGCGCTGAAGTTGGCACTAGTAGCGTTCGCGTTAGTACCTACCTGTAATTGATAGTGCGCTGAAGTTAGCACTAGTAGCGTTCGCGTTAGTACCTACCTGTAAATGGCGCTCAACACCAAAATTGTACTTCCCCTGAACTAATCTACATGTTGTTCTTACTCGGCCTTAGGACATCATGTGTTATCAATTAACATAATAACATAATGATCTAATTACCGAGTTATGCAGTAGATTGTACAGAGAGTGTGATATCAGCACAATCTTAAAAAATAATAAAGCAGATTTTTTACATGCATTTCAGAAACCAAGAAATTTTGTTGTTGAAGTTGAAACTAAGAGGGTACATTTTCTTGGTTACCAAAAGTGATCCTCGCGTTTTATGTAAGACCTACTTAATAGAAGCTTTATAGCTTATGCGGCTACCGTTATGGTTCTAAAAATATATAGATGACAGATAATTTGCCGGTTCTGTGAAAGTGCGGACACACAGTAGGTATTGGCTGGTTATCCGCAAGTGTTCACGGTAACCTCCGTCCAATCTGCACTTGACTCATGTTCTAAGAACAGCAGTTATAATATAAATAACGTCAGTACTTTCATATCTAACTCGTGTTTTTTCCTATATCTAGGTAGGTACTGATTATGGAAACTAAGTTCATAAAAGTAATCTGATGCGAAAAATTTGGAAAATTTGGCTGAAATGTCTGACTTATGTAGGTAGGTTAGGTATAGGTACTAGGTATATTAATAGGTTTAGGTAGCTACTCTTATTTTGAATATTCATTGTGGGGACTACTTGCGTCATGTTATGTTGGGTGTTCTTCATATTTTTATTTATGTTGTTTTAGCCAATCTAACCACATTAATCCACTGGATCACTCGCCCTACCAAGATTATTAATGATATTCTACATAATAATTGAATCTAATTATTGCAATTTCATAAATAATTTTATAGTAACCTGATTAATATTCCAAGTATACTTTATTTTCACATGTTTATGTGCAAAATAGTTTGTGTTTAAGTCAAGTACATAAATAGCATATTAAAAACATATAACATTTATAATTAAGTAAGTACCTACTTATTAACTTTTATTTAAAAAACTAAAATAGTTAACGTCAGAAAAATAAGGACGTCCGTATGACCGATTACTTAAATGAATCGTTTCATGACTTACCTATCTATTTACAAACAATTAGGTAAGCCAGACACCCTGGTCCGAAAAACTGAATGAAAACCCTGAAAAATACCAACGTAGAAACACTTTAAATACTAACAGTATACACGATACCGATCATCTTCGTGCCCAGCTCTAGGCTGAAGCAACAGCAGCAGTTGTCCACAGTGAGGCACATCGTAACTGATTATTTAATCGAATTAATATTATAATTAAATCACAAATGAGCCGAAGTCGCTCGGTCGTGTTGTGTATCGCGCGACCACTCGTAAACTGATTAGATTCCCGTAAACTCGCACTATCTGCTACGTAAGGTGTGAACACCAATTATCAGAAGTGTGTTAATCTTTGCGACACTATAAATGTACAGTTTGCGTAGATAAACCGTGACGCTGCATGTCTCAAAACTGTAGTTTTTCACGTATATGCCTTGTGCTTCTGTTAAACTGAGTTATTTGGTTATTGTTTTGTAAAGCAGTGAAACAATGGACTGGTATGTAGCTAAAAGGTTAATTACCGTATTGATAAAAGAGATGGCGACTCCAAAAAATGATAATGGAGTAATAAAAATAGCAATAACATAGGGCCATTGGATTACATTAGTGAGTCATGTTCTGCCAATTCTTTTCAATTTCATCCCAAAAATTCTCGCCTCATCTGTTGTCAGTTATCTATCGGCTATCCCATGACATCCAGCATCCGAGCAAGCAATAGGTAGAGGTACTTCTTAGATGTATTCAACACAGGTACCTACGCTATAAACTATCATATGCACGAACATGATTCACTCTCCCCACAAAATTCAGTTAGTGAGATAAGCATAGGTATTAGGTAGGTACACACTGAAAGGTTACCGCTATTTACTAATTACCTATATGCGCCGCGTGCGCAAGCGTTTACAGAAATAATAGTGATTAAAATAGAATGCTTTCCTTAGGAGTTGAAAATGGGGTCTTCTAATATAGGTAGGTACAACAAATATTATTGTATCACTAAATATCTTCGGAATGGTTATGATGATAATTATATTCCAGAAGATTGATAGCAGTTGTTTCGAATGCTTATAGAAAGGCTCATTCCGATGCACTCCTCAGGGCCATATCTTGTTAAAAGACAAGAGATGTTCTTGTAGCCATTTCTTTAGTCACTCACTGATGATGTCTGAAAAGAGTTACTACAGTAGCGCTAGCGGGGCCTAGCGGGGCCTAGCGGGGCCCAGCGGGGCCTAGCGGGGCCCGGCTACAAAACGGCGGGAACTACAAATTACGAGAGTGCTAGACTGCTAGTGCTCCTTCATTTTTCTTTTTTCTTTTTTTTTTTTTTTTGCTGGCAACACTGCCTGACTAACATGTCAAAATTTTGTTCCGTATTTTAAAAATTAATTTTAATTATTTTTAAGTGTAATTAAGGTGATTTAATGTAACTAAATGTAAAATAAGTGCATAATTACTCAGGATTATTGTTTTCCTGCAAATATTCATAAAACGCAGTGTTTGGTTGCCCACCGTTACCGGTAACCTATTACGAACAGCTGATGTTCGACTCACGGATTTAAACGGGGAGTATTGTTACTTTTATTATTTAATTACCACATAGTCATATCTTAGACTCTGTAACACGCTTTCATTGAGTCCTTGAATCACTTTTCTTGGTGGATTTGGCACCTTAAAATACATATAAGTACATAATTATTTAACGAAAATAAAGTAGTGAAATATCGTATATTATTGATCCATAGTAGGTATAATATATTTGAATACTTAACAACAAGAACGTTGATTATCGTTTATTGCATTGTTAACTGTTTGTAAAACTAAAATTAGGAAAAAAACTTTTTAATCTAGGCATCCTACCCACTTAAGGAAAAGTAAAATTATAAGTCAATAGAATAAATGTAACTTTGTACTTGATTTGATCTAGTTGCATTTCGATTAGATTCAGGAGCCTTCCCTACCTCATTTCTCTATAAAGCAACACTAAATTCTCCCATTTTTTTTTTTTCCTTTCATTTCTAGCTTTCCTTTTTTGTTTGTCTGTCTTATTAGTTCTCACCGTTCCTTTAATTCTACTTTCAGTACTAATTCCTGAAACCATGCCTGTGATGACCCGTAAGGCTGCTGCTCAGGAGTTGGAGCTTAAATTGAGAACAACCACTGAAGCTCTTAAGGTTTCAAACAACAAATGTCAACAGCTGTTACAGGAAATAGATGATAGTGAGAAGGAAATCGAGAAGGTCGTTTTCAAAAACACTAGCTTAAAACAAGAGCTGGTAGACCTACATCAACAATACCTGGATGTTGTTGATGAACGGGACAAACTGCGGGTGGTCACGGATGGTTTCAACAACTGCAGTAATATATATGAGGAGGCTTTATGTAGGGTTAGGGACCTAGAAGAAGAATTAATTCATGCAAATGTTCGAATCAATAAATTACAGAAACAAAAAGAATGTACTCAGGCTAAGGAATCCAATAACTTGTATAATGAATTATTAAACACTAATTGCAACCCCTTAATAACAATAGATCTTACTGAAGATTCCATTATGAAACATAACAATAGCTGCTATAAAGTAAGTCAAAATAAAATTAAAAAATATGCAAAACTAAATAGAATCATAAATAAATGCAACAAATTTAGAAAACAACAAAAACACAGTTCTAATAATATTATACTAAGAAAAGAACGTGTTTTTCTTATAAATAAATTAAATAATTATCAAATTAAATTAGAAGACAGTAAGAACATTTATGAGATTGACACACAACGCTTACAGTCTGAAATTCAGGTACTTGAAGAGTCGATACATTCACTTTATACTAAGTATGTGCGGTCTGAAAAACAAATTCAGGAGCATATCCTTGCGGCAAATGAGTTAGTGGACATGTGCAACTCCAATGCAGACAGAGTGGACCCGCTGACTCTCAGCGGCCCTCATTGCTCATTGGAAAGCACATCCAATCTTGGCACTCTCCAAACTGAGGGAACGGAGGACCCGTCCCAGTCAGGAAGTGCTCAGGTCTTTATTCCACATCAAGATACGCCAGATATTGAACAAGGTCCATTGCAAGTACTTCAGACAGATGCTAGTTCTCTCCCGTGTAGTAGTAAAGTTTGTTACTGCTCTATTATGTTTTCTGATAGTTTTGGAAAAGGATTAGGTAAATTACTTAGCAACAACCTGTGTCATTCTTCACAAAACTTTTGCATGCCTCAGACTTCCTACAAACAAATAATGTCTTCAATAACCAGGAATGAATATGATCCTAATGACATTATTACTGTACTTATAGGTAATAGTTTAAATGTTATCAAAGATGATATCTCTGATAGTGTCACCGACCTATTGAAGTTAAATTGTAAGAAAATAATTTTGTGTGCTTTTCCATATTTTGAGCACTTGTCAAACAGACAAAACAAATACATTCACATGTTAAATAATTACATGCATTTCTTAGTTAGTCACCATAGTGACAAGTTTATATTTTTTGATACCAACATTTTTGTTGATAAGTTAAGGTCGACTAGGGATACTGTGTATCTGCCCATTAGTTTTAGACGTAAAATAGCTAGGCTATTAGCACTTAATATTAACCCAGACATAATTAGTATGTCGAAGTCATCCATAATTAGCACCACAATTAGTAATAGTACTAATGCTAAGGTGGTTAGCTCAGATATTTTAAACTACTTTGTAAGACAACAGAAGGTACCAATAACAGTATAGTTACACTTAATAACAAAAAGGTATTTTCTAGCAATAAAATAGTGAACTGTAGAAAAGGGGCTAAGCAGAAATCCTTGAAATTATTTCATCAAAATATTCAAGGTTTTTCTTCCAAACAATTGGAAATTGAGTTGTTTTTAGAAAAAACAAAGTTTGACATTATTTGTATAACTGAGCATTGGTTAAAAGATTCTGAAATGTTAATTAACTATGACAATTATAGTGTGGCCAGTTGTTTTAATCGAAAGTCAATGCTGCGTGGTGGTTCACTAATCCTAATTAAAAGTTGTATTAAATTCAAACCTCGTAAAGACATAGTTGAACTATCAGTTGAACATAGCATTGAACTGTCTTGTGTTGAGCTAGATAAGCATGTTATAGTGTGCGTTTACAGACCCCCACATTATCAAAACTATTCTATATTTGAGTCAGTAATGGAAGATGTTTTGGCAAAACTTGCAACTGGTAATAGGTCAGTAATTATCTGTGGTGACTTTAATATTAATATTTTAGAAAATAATTTAAATACCAGTAGATTATTAAATTTGTTTAAATCGTTCAATCTGTCAAATGTGTTTGTAGAACCAACCCGAACAACTACGACTACTGCTACATGTATTGATAATGTGTTTTGTTGCTGCGACTATTTAGATAAAGCCGTTGTTAATTATCTCCCGTCCGATCACAGTGGTCAAACTGTAAGTTTTGAGTCCAACATGCCAATACAAAAAGTGCAGATCCAATCCAGACCAATATCATCAGGTAATTTAAATAAATTTAATAGCACTTTATCTTGTAAATTAAGTAATCAGAACCTTACAGTGAACAATGTTAATATTATGTATAATGAATTCTTTTCGGTAGTCCAAACCGAGTTCAATAATTCTTTTAAGAAGATCACTAAAAGTGTCAGCCCTAAGTTTTTATTTTGTGACTGGGCAACTAAAGGACTTAGGAAAAGTAGGGAAAGACTTTTCGAGCTGTATGGCCTTAAGCCTTATATTAACACGGAAACTTTTAATAAGTATGTTGCTACTTACTCTAGAACTTTTAAGAACGCTTGTAAAGCAGCTAAAGCCTTATACATTAGCAACAAGGTCAAATCAGCAGACAATAAAATAAAGACGGTTTGGAAAATTATAAATAATGAAACGAACAGGAATAAAAAGCATAATTCTGATTACACACTACAGACGTCAAGCGGTCTCATTTGCGATAACAAAGAAGTGGCTCAAGAATTTGTAAATTTCTTTACTAGTATCCCACTCAAAACAACTGAAACTTTAAATTCCTCGCCCTCCCTCGCTTTGGATTTAGTAAGGGCGAACGTTTCAGCCTGCCCGGTTGAATTTAACTTTAGGCATATTAACCCCTTAACAGTAATTAAAGCTTTTAAGCAAATTAAGATCAAATTGACAGAAGATCTTTGGGGAATGTCCATTAAGGTCTGTACCTCCATAATTGAGACTATTGCGCCTTACTTAGCCTTAGTATTTAATTCGTGCGTGGATCAAGGAGTCTTCCCCGATTTAATGAAATACAGTAAGGTAATACCACTTTACAAATCCGGGGACAGTAAAGACACGAATAATTATAGACCCGTATCCGTTTTGCCGGTTTTCAGCAAGGTGTTTGAAAAGATAATGCTTAATCAAATGCTCAATCATTTTAACACGAATAAAATCTTACACGATCAACAGTATGGTTTCACCAAAGGGCGTTGTACGACCGACGCCGGTGTAACTTTATTAAAACACATTTTTAACGCGTGGGAAGAGGCCCAAGACGCAATAGGAATCTTTTGTGACCTCTCCAAGGCATTTGATTGCGTCGATCACGAAACCTTGCTTTTGAAACTTGAGCATTACGGACTTGGAAAACTTGCGCTCAGTTTAGTTAGTTCTTATTTAAATGATAGGCAACAACAAGTTCAAATAAATGGTGTCAATTCACTTGGTTTAATAGTAAAAATTGGTGTGCCACAAGGCTCAATATTGGGTCCTTTCCTCTTTTTAGTGTATATTAATGATCTACTCCATTTATTAAAAAATCAACCACAAATGGTGTTATTTGCTGATGACACTTCCTTAATTTTTAAGGTAAATAGACGTGCTACAAATTTTGACGACGTAAATAATGCCCTACTGCAGGTTCAAAATTGGTTCACTGCTAATAATTTAGTATTAAATGGAAATAAAACTAATTGCATAAGATTTTCTTTACCAAATGTCAAGAGTAGTGATTGTGAGATAATATTGAATCAAGAGAAACTGGAATTCGTCGATAAAACTGTTTTCCTGGGGATCACGCTCGACTCAAGGCTACAATGGGGTCCTCATTTAACATCTCTTGCAGGACGGCTAAGTTCAGCAGCTTATGCTGTCAGAAAAATCCGTCAATTTACTGATGTAGATACCGCGAGACTAGTCTATTTTAGTTACTTTCATAGTATCATGTCTTACGGTATTTTACTTTGGGGACGGGCTGCAGACATCGATTCTATTTTTATTCTGCAGAAAAGAGCCATCAGAGCTATATATAATCTCCGCAGGCGCGATTCTCTAAGGGAACTGTTTAAGGAAATTAACATCATGACGGTGCCTTGTCAATATATCTACGAAAACATCATGTATGTAAGGAAAAACTTACATCTTTTTAGTAAAAGAGGTGAAAGACATAATTATAGTACTAGAAATAGGGACCTATTAGTTCAACCAGGTTTCAGACTGGCTAAAGTAGATTCATCTTTTATGGGGTACTGTTTAAAATGTTATAATAAAATACCTCCCCACATTCTTCAACTGAATGAGACAAAATTCAAGTCTTGTATAAAACGCACACTATGCAGTCAGGCATATTATAAGTTAGGGGATTACATCGCTGATAAAAATGCCTGGCTCAATGCTGGTCCTGCTCCACAACCACAACTAATTGATTGACACTTGAAAGTATTGTTGGAGCTGCTGAAGATTGTAAGACTATCTTTGTAGTTAATTTCAATATTTGGAAGAGGTGCTTCCCTTTTTCTTTTTTTTTTGTGTTTCTGACATTACGAACATAACTTTTTTTAATTTATTCAATCAAGTTTTAATTGTTGAATACTTCAATATTAAATATCTGTTCCTGTTTGGTAGGTAATAAAATTCTATTTACCTCTTAAATTGCAAACTGTAGTTTTGTATAATTTAGAAGCATTTTTTTTTAATTTTGTAAATGTAAGAACCATGTTTCCGTTTATTATGATTTTTTGATGTTGACTTGAAATAGCATGGCAGTTGAGAACGTGTCATGCTCACTTAAATGTCTCACCGATGGTGGCGCGTGTGTTGGATCATTCGGTTCCCTACAAAATGGTTGAGCTGGATGGTGCTGATCCACGCGTCATGTTCGTGAACGGGCGCCGTCGGTTGAGACTGGTCATCTCTTAACTGCCAAGGCTTATTTTTAATCTTATGTCTTGAATTGTTTCTTCATTTCTGTCTTTTTTACATTGTTCTCACATATAGAAGCAACAAGAATAATGTACCCAGGATTTTGTAATATCTTGATTTAAAAGAGTGTCCATGGAGTTTCTTGCCCGTTCTTCTCCATAGAGATCTACGCTTTGGAATGGGCAACTCATGGACGTAATATATAGAGTTACTTCTATATATTACGTCCATGGGGCAACTAGCTTCAACTTTCTGACTAACTGACAGACTATTTAATTTTGACAATTCAAAAGTGCCTGTACAAGGTTTAATTGAAATAAATGATTTGAGTTTGAGTTTGAGTTTGAGTTCATAATAAGGAAGTCGCACACAAACAGTCCGCTCGTAAGTAGGGCTCTAGGTAAACCGGAACTGTCGAGTAACTACACACTCGTCGCATGCGAGTGTAGTGCACGTATTTCAGCGAATACGCATTGTTTGACGTAAGTATCGCGCACCTACATCGTATTTAATTTATTACTAGCTGTTACCCGCGACTTCGTCCGCGTAGAATTTAACATAAAAGTTATTGTTCAGTTCACAGTGTTACATGCTCTGTGGAGTTTACGATAACTTATTAATCCTGTATTGCTAATTTTAATGAAATTCTTCTATCCACTAACTGCTAAAATTACTATATATTAGCGAACGCTGGTGGGAACATAGTAGGCTGATTATGCTAGGTATGCTGTTGTAAATGTAAACATGTTCGAAAGGCCATTCAGCCGTTTCGCTACCATCACATGGGCGTAAGGTGAACAATTTATTCACTGTTCATTACTTTTCTGCTAAACAATAGTTCTTGTAGTAACGAAACGGCCAAGCCTCATATTTTCACTAAGGTGTAAAGTTTGTGAAGTTAGGGCGTGTAGAGTTAGAAGCTTGGCTCTACATGAGATCTGATAACTTTTTGGCAGTGCGAGCCATATGTGGTGTCGTCTTGGCAACATTTTACATGAAAATGTTTTTGGTGGGATGGATATTATCGATTAGTGCTTAGGTAAGGCGCCGGCGCCACTAGCTACCTATGCCCCGATTAAAATTATTATGGAATGTAGGTGATGATAAAACAATAACTTTATTAGGTAATCAGTGCGATAAAAATATCATTAACCTCTAATTGCATACTTAGTTCATGCGAAATCTACGTTTTTGTTTTGTATGACATCATACAAATACCGGTAGCGTAACTAACGTACAAGGAAAATGCTTAGACGTATTACCTAAGTAAATAGAAAATCAAGTCACAATCACTTGGAAATTCCTTTCGAAATCGCTACATACCTCGGTAGTTGTTCTCTGATCAGATAACATACATTATCTAGAGGTAGTATGTATGTGTGAACAGGAACCAATTAATGTACCTACCTAGCTAGTCGACGCCGACGTATAAAGTCTATAGGTAAGTAGGTACCTAAGTAAGTTTTACCTAAGTAAATAGAAAATCAAGTCACAATCACTTGGAAATTCCTTTCGAAATCGCTACATACCTCGGTAGTTGTTCTCTGATCAGATCACATACATTATCTAGAGGTAGTATCTATGTGTGATCAGGAACCAAGGTACCTACCTAGCTAGTCGACGTATAAAGTCTATAGGTAAGTAGGTACCTAAGTAAGTTGTAGCAGCAAGCGGAAAAGTCAGGGAAACACAGACATGATTGAGAACACCTTAATTTTGATCGGGCAATTTATCAGTTTAATAGAACAAATTAAACAATACATACCTACTAGATAAAGAGCGCGCGACAGTAGTGCATCGTTATCAGTCGCGAAATCATGGCCGCCACGATACTACAACAATATTACAGTGATAAGCTACCCTTGAAGCCGCGCGAACGTGATCTCAACGAATTATTGTTAGCCCCACTAAGAACTCCGATGTTATAAAGATAAATCACCAAATTTCTAGGTTATTATTAGCTAAAACTGCAAGATGGGTGTGCCAATGATTAATAAATGTTGTTACTGTGCCAGTTTACACACGGGAACCTTAATCATAGGATACCTTTATTCAGTAAGTTAGTTTTTTTGTTTCGTTTGATTTTGACAGATCTGTGATACATACCTAGCTGATTTTCTTTTCAGCCAAAAAGAATCAGATATACGTACCGACCTATTTTTCTTAATTTTGGCATTTCATTTTGTAATAAAATTCTATAAATATTTCATGGAATAGTACATGTGTTGCTCATCTTGTAGTATTTACTATTAATAATGACGTACCTAAAGTCGTAAACTAAAGAATTTCAAGGTAACATTTCTGTAGCGGTAGGTAGCGCCTGATGTTTTTCTCTTGTTACAATGGTTTTTCTCGCACGTAATACATTAATTGCTTTACGTGAAACGTTTTATGAGATTGTTTATTCAAAAAAGTAATTTAAAAAAATTTAATCAACATCAAAAAGAAATTAACTCAAAATTATGAAATAACTTTAGTTTCGGAAGTTTTGAGTTAATTTCTTTTTGAAGTCGATTTATTTTTTTTAAATTACTATTATAGGTATTTCGTACTTTTTAGTTTTAAGTAAAAACTGGAATATTTGTTTGTAACTGTCAATGTAATTTATCATTATACAAACGTACCTATAAGCAGCATTTCTGAGTGATGAAATCAAATAAAGTGTAATGAAATATTACCAAACCTACTCCTACATTTACCTAATACATTCACACATATAAAATAAACAATAAATATTGTAAGTATAATTAAGTATATAATCTAAATACCTATATTTAATATAAATAAGAATTATTAATGTTCTAAATGCTATTAATTAATTTTGATGTTTAATTATTTGTCCTTGTTACTTATGTTGCTGTTACCTTACCTTTCCTTTACTGTATCTTGCTGCTTTAATCTGCTTTAAGCCTATTTATAACACCTTTATTCACATTATGGTCTGCAAATAAAATAAAATGAAATGAACCCACCTACCTAAAAGTTTATTCATCGTTATTAAACGATAACAACCCAAAATAACTAAGCATTTGAAGCTTTGCGTTTAGGTAATCTTATCATAGCTTATTAGGTAGGATTAGGTAGGTACTGCCATGTGAAGTGTGAGCCACTACAGTAATTCGGGATTCAGACTAATAAAAACCAGTACGGTAGGATGGATTTAAGGTTTTTTCATAACTTCTCCTCAAGAGTTTCCGCTCTTGTGGTAGTATGTAAGTGTCATAGGGTTTCGTTCCCGAAACTGACACTTACTATTTGTACAAAAAAGAAAAGATAGGGAATATTTTCCATTCTTTTTCTTAGCGTGTCGATGGCAATCTTTACATATAGATTCAGCCCAACATTTAGCTACGAGCTTGGCATTGTCAGTAGCGTCCATCCCTCCTGAAGCGTGCAGACAACAGACACGCTGGACAAGATATTAAGTGTCCCACTGTTTGTAGGACAGCACCACATTACACTCGAGGGTAGGAGTCATCTGTGAATCTTCACCTGAGCAGTTTTTTTTGCTTTCATCTTTTCCATTAAAATAATAAGTGTTTCTCTCTCGGCGTCCTTCTTCCCTGCTTATTGCCGATGCCCTAGCATGCCTTTCTCCTAAACTTGTTCTACCATAAAAATCTTGCTACTTTCCAGGTATGGGCGCTGATCGAGCTAGCAATATACTGCCTACTGGTGACACTAGCGCCCCTCGGCAAGGATGGCAACGTGTCAGTGCACAAGTATGTGCTGTACATTACTGCTGCAGTCGTCAGTGGGACACATCTTATATGCTCTGCGCTCCTGGTAGTCGCTGCTTATAAGGTACATAACCTTCTGAAATACGGCAGAAATACTAATTTAAGGCTTTAAGATTATGTGCTTCTCGAAATTCCAGCCATTCGTAGCTGATGGTCGCTCAATGACTGCTACGAATTTACTACCTTGGACGACCTTATCTGTATAGGTACTAAACCTACGTTAGGTATATACCTACCTACCTACTTGCGTTTCTGGTGATGAATTCCATTTTATGGAGCAGAATGTTTGAGCAACCTTGATCGAACGCTATGGGTATCATACACCAACAGCTAATCTTGTACTCTCCAAGGTTTAGTGGTAGAAATAGAAAACTCATCCAAGACCCCACTATCAATAATTGTCACTAACAAAGCATACCTGCTGATCCTTTTATAACAGAAACTACATCTAAGTCCTTCAATGTTCCAGAAACTGGCATCCCTGACGCTACCCTGGACGATAGTGACAGGCATCATCACGGCGATATACTTCCTGCTGTCCTTCACTGGGGTCAGCCTGGTACTGCAGGACGAGGGCGAGATGCTGGAAGTGGAAGCCATTATCATATTCATACATCTTGCTAGAGCATGTAAGTATCTAGTAGTTGCTATTCTGCGTATGATAGTAGGCACCACTCTTTTGAAATCGGGGTTTTCACTAAAGTGAATAAATAGTCAAAGTGATCAAAGTGGTGATCTAGGCAATTAGAGACCATAAGGCTAATCATTTCTCTATGTGGCTCTTCTATTACGAGCTTTAGTCAGCCACCACGCTGCTCGTAGGTAAGTATGGCTGGTGACTCGTGATGTCGTGGATAATATTTGTGAAGAGCTGCCAGTTTGCCTCCACAAAAGTCAAACGCAATGGCATCACTGACTGAGAACATGGCCTATGTCCATGACAACATAAGCTGGTGCTTCAAATCAATGATAGTGCCGTGCTTTTCTATAATATAAATAGGTACATGCGAGATCAATATTAGATATGTCAACGACGTATGTGTTTATTTTTTTTCAACATGGGCAGGGGTATCTATAGATGTTAGACATGTTTTGATAATGTTCTCCATGCTTTGCCGTAAGTAACAACAACAACTTTATTTACGTTCTAAAGAGGACTTTTCAATTAAGTACATAATTCTGTTTCAGTTATTTCAGTGTACTGCATCATAGTGGTTCACAGCCGGCACAAAGAAATTATGCACGCAGACGACGAAAGAAGATTTCAGCATTCTGCCAGACTTTATCATCCTGTGAAGATGGAAGATCATGTTATATAGATGTATTTATTGACACCTGTGAATGCTCGACATACCTTTTACCATCGGAGATCGACATACCTTTAGGGATATTATCAAATATTTAGCATCTATGAACTAAATGTATAATACCTAGGTACCTCCTTCACCGACCAAGTCTAGTAGACATAATTAGGTATTTTGTAAAAAAAAACGTCTTTATATTTTATGGGTGTTCAAAATAAACAACTAATATTAAAGATTTCTAAATATCATGTAATTTAAGAAAAACTTTGAGATAGAAGGGTTAAAATCTAGTTTTTAAATTACGTTAATTAATTTATAATTATCTGAATTGCATTTGTACCTATGAATAAGTACGTAAATAAATTATTTTATTAGTTTTATACGCCTCAGTTAGTTTTGATGAACAATAATTATCAATCTTTATTTCTTTAACCTAAGAAGACTATTGAAATTCCAAGGACATATTATACGTGAATGGGTAGTTGAGACCGCGAAATTCAAATTTTCTTAATCATTAGAATCAGCCGGTCAATTCTGTAAAAATCTCACCGTGAAAACTTAGCTGAAGTGAGTTTGTTTTTGCTAGGAATTGACACTATTGACAACTCACTCCACGCTCACTTCACCTAAGTTTTCACGGTGAGATTTTTACAGAATAGCACCGCAGTACCTACACCAATCTCTTAGGGAAAAGTGTTAATGGTAGAAATCTAACTTAGAAAGATGTATTAATGATTATAGTGATTATAATTCTCTAAATATGTAGGTACCTGTTATTGTCGCGAATCATATTTCGATCAAGATACAATCTGACACTGACCTGCATACATATTGCAAAAACCGTAAGAAAATTTGAATTTCGCGGTCTACCACTATCCATTCACCTTATGTTAGCTTTCTAATCTACAGGCTAAAAGGTTACATCATAGAATGGGTTACATGCTCTGTGCTACAGGCCACAGCGGCAGGCTTCTCAGTCAGGTCAGAGTAGTTTAATTTGTACAGACGCCAGCTGCTGGCGTCCGTACAGTCAGGGACACGAAAAAGTACATTTTCATTCGATACCGATACTTTTGTACTCGATACTTTGTATTCGATGCTTTTACTCAATGAGTACTTTTTGGCAGGTATTGTATCGAATAAGAAATTAAGTTTTAAATGGGTAATCTTAGAAATTACCCATTAAAACTTGCGATCTTTACGGCTTATGTTTATGGTTATGGCAACGCCATCTAGTGATTGTACGGAGGAGGAATGGGAACTTTAATGTATATGCCTAAAGTACTAAATAATTTAATTTTGTTTCTATTTTTTTTTAATTGTTGAAGTTACAGTTTTCTTTTTCTATTATTGTATTACATTTGTGTACCAATACCATTTGTTTTTTCATGTCCTGCTCTAATGAAGTTAAACTGACGTTATTTACTGACTGATATTGACCTATGCTCTATGCGAATTAGGCACTAAGAAAAGTACTCGATACCTTGAAGTATCGATACTTTTGTTTCGATACTTTTATGAGTACGATTTTTTTTTTCGATACTACTCATGAGTACCTACAGTATCGATACTTTCTATTCGATACCGTGTCCCTATGTACAGAATGTTGGAAGTTCGGAACCCTAATTGTGCGAGCCCGAATCGCCCTTGGCCAGTTTTATTTCTATCATCATTATTTCAGACGCGAAAGGCTAATAATATAATTTCTGAAAATTTATCGATATAGAAACCAACCTAATCGCATCACTTGTACTTTCCGCTTTATAATTTGGAGTAACGAAACCAAGCTTTTTAGAACGGACTGCTAATGATAACGTCAATTGAAGGTCGAACATAAATTATTATCATTAATCTCAGAATATTTTTGATATGTTTGTCATATTTAAATCGTGAGAGTAAAACGGAACGTACAGTGTACTGCTTACGTCACTCAGACGTCTCGGCGCCTAATTTGTCAAAACAATCGTCTATCTTTGTCGCACGTGTCGAAAAATTGTATACCTCTCTCGCGGACCCGCCGAATTTTAAGAGTAATTTATTGGTTAGAAACAGAGGACAGAGGAGAAGAAAGATTTTTATTCAGTACAATTTGTTTTGTTGTGCGGGAGTGTGTATCTATCTACTGGACGCGGTAAAAAAATACATATTACAATAACGAGTTCGTTTTCTCTTGTATTTTTTATCGTAATTAGTGCTCTATTGGTGCATAATAGTCGTGATTATTAGAACTTTGAAAAAGGAGGTTTTATCTTGAATTCTTGATGTAAGTAAAGATTTTTGTACAAGGTTAAATGGCTCTGTTTGCTTTGCTGATAATTTTCAGCTAGATGTTTACATTCCGGCTATCTCGTTTGTTATTCTCATGCAGATTCCGCTTGTTTTTTATTAATTTATGTTTTGTTTGAAAATGGATCATCTTTGTCTTCTGGTATCGATCTAACATCTTTACAGTTAACATCAAATAAATCGACAAACAACATTAAACAACATTCTCAACAAACTCCTCAAGTTCTAATATTTCAATAATTCATAGTAGGAATAACAATAGCTGCTAAATGAAACTAACTATGTCAACTAGGCACACCCATCTAATTTTGGGTGTTGCCTAGCGACAGACACACAAGATAGTAACACTGAGTTCGTACAATAAATCAATAAAAATATGAAAGTTGATAAGGACAGTAGGTATTTGCTTTACAAAATTGATAAAAGTATATTTTTGAATTTAAAATTGGCATGGGACACATCTTCAAGAACTATTTATAAATAATACATTCAGAGGGTCATCTTATATTGTTTAAATAAAACCTCACTGCATATACTTAAATAAACAGGAAAATGTAGACAATGTTATGTGATGTTTGCATCAATAATATTGTATCATCATTTCAGCCAAAAGACGTCCACTGCTGGACATAGGCCTCCCCCAAGCACTTCCACTTCGACTGGTTCTGTGCTTCTCGCATCCAACGGGTTCCTGCGGCCTTCACAAGGTCGTTGGTCCACCTTGTGGGAGGCCTTCCAACGCTACGCCACTCCAGAACCTTTCGGCCCCATCGGCCATCTGTTCTGCGAGCAATGTGCCCTGCCCACTGCCACTTAAGTTTGGCAATTCTGCGGGCTATGTCGGTTACCTTGGTTCTCCTGCGGATCTCCTCATTCCTGATTCGATCACGCAGGGAAACTCCAAGCATAGCCCTCTCCATTGCCCTTTGGGTGACTTTTAGCCTTCTTATAAGGCCCATTGTGAGCAACCACGTTTCAGTGCCATAAGTCATCACTGGCAACTGTAACTCAACTGCACTAGTAACTTTATAAATAAACTAGCTAATGCCCAACATGCATTGCAATGCTTTTTAATTATTTTTTTGTTAGGACCCTTCTCCTGTGCACCCGCCCACACCACAACTTACCAAAGTTTCATTACAATTGGCCGAGCCATTTTCGTGTATTTGCAAGACTAACACACAGCTATCAACTTTTATACAGATGGCTGGGACATTGAGACACAACCTGTTACTAATATAATTCATTGTTACAGTTTTGTGCGTCTACGTCTCTGCCACCATGTATTATATGTATAATGTATGACTAAGTTAACAAGAATTTTCCTGCCAAGTGTAATTATAATTATCCTTCCTTGAAATAAGTCCTCACAAGTCAATAAAGTATGAGAAAACCTATTAAATTACCTAAGGACAAAAAATGTCTGAAATAAAACATTGATCCTAATAAGGACTTCAGACTTTTCCAGTTGCTAAACACAGAGCTATCAATATAAACATTTCCATGGAATTGCAAGACACAAAGGTCTCACAAACTACTTCTAAGGAATGATCAGGCCCTCTGAGTCAACATTGAAAGATAAAAAACTGGCCAAGTGCGAGTCGGACTCGCACACAAAGGGTTCCGTACCACAAGGCAAAAACGCCGAAAAAAACACGTTTATTTTATTTTAATTTTATTATTTATTATTAAAGTAAAAATACAAGTGAGTATTTTGTGAATATTTCAAGTGCCTACCTGTTGCCATTATTGATATCGAGCAAAAAAGGGCAAACAAATCGCGTTTGTTGTATGGGAGCCCCCCTTAAATATTTATTTTATTTTGTTTTTAGTATTTTAGCAGCAACAGAAATACATAACTTGTGAAAATTTCAAATGTCTAGCTACCGCGGTTCTTGAGATACAGCCTGGTGACAGACAGACGGACGGACGGACGGACAGACAGCGAAGTCTTAGTTATTACTAAGACTTCGCTGTCTGTCCCTCCGTCAGGGTTCCGTTTTTACCCTTTGGGTACGGAACCCTAAAAACTAAATGTATGTGAAGATGAAGTTCGATTGATGTGATGGCAACCTACCAAATGTATATTCAATGTTCTTGCACTCATTGCTGATCTGTGCAGTAACCTCTCATAACTTTGAATAGATCAGCTATTTATAGCATAGAAAGTTAGGTAGGTAGATAGGTAATACTGGCCGGTGTGTGCAATTCCATGTCAATGCGCTTATTTTGCGCATGGGTGAGAAAATCGATTATTCGATCCACCCCAGCTCCTCAATTCCTTGAGGAGCTGGGGTGGATCGAATAATCGATTTTCTGGTCAGTAAAACCACCATCTCACCGAGCATACCTGGTTACCGAAATACTTTGCCCTGTTACCGGGCAGTTTTTTTTAATGGTTTTTTGTAAAATACAATAAGTAGGTACCGTAGGAGCAGTGGTGGCCAAGTGGTAACGGCCGCGACTTACGAGTTGTAGGTCGTAGATTCGAACCCAGACAGGCGCTTTACTTTGTATAAATTATTTCATCACCACTGCTCTCAAAACGGTGAAGGAAAACATCGTGAGGAAACCGGCATGTCCTAGAACCAAAAAATCGAAGACATGTGACATCTGCCAATCCGCACTGGGCCCGCGTGGTGGATTACGGCCCACTCCCTCTCACCGAGAAGAGGCCTGTGTCCCAGCAGTGGGAACATTATAGGCTGATTATGGTAGGTATATCATCATCTTATTTGACGCGAGACTAAGCAGACGTGTTTTTTGTGTTGATTATAACGATATTAATTTAATTGATTACGAATAATGTTATTGCAATAATTTGCGGAGTCAGTTTATTGTGTAAGTGACGAATGTGACTAACAATTTTTTTCGTTGTGAAAGATGAACTAAATAGTTTTTTATAGACATTCAGCGTTTTCGGTGTTAGTAGCATGTCGAATCCAGGAGATAGCCCCTTCGGCCGCAGCAAATTGGTAGGACGAAGTCCTCCACCGACCCCATCGCCTGCCGAACAAAACCAGACAAAAGAACCAGCGCCGCCAGTGGCCACGGAGACCGAATTACCGACTGAAGTCGTCTCTACGTCGGAGATTCAGAGATGGCTTGGGTCCATCGACACAATTTTGACCGAAATTTGCTCGATTGTGGCGGAAGGAAAAATGAATTCCGACCAAAAACTCCGTGTCACCAATCTCTGTCGAAAAGTTAACCATGGGTCGTCTCAGATGGCTGTGCTGTACCAAGCCCTGAAGCAGAAGTCCATCCAGGCGCACACAACCATCCAGCACCTTCAAGTGCAGCAGAATGTTGCGGAATCCCTTTGCCAGTTTAAAGAAGTCGTGGAAACGAAGATGAGCCGAACCGAACCGGAAAGTACTTCCTACGCTAACATGGTGAAGAAAGGCTCTGATAAATTTATTCGCCCAGCAAATCTCAGTTCGGTCGCTATATATCCCAGCGATAAAACCAAAACCAGTGACGACACCAAGTCATTGTTACAAAAAATTATCTCGCCTGAGGAATTAAAACTCCATGTCCGCGGTCTAAGGAAAATTAGAAACGGAGGCGTCATCATTAGGACGGACAACAAAGACGACATTGACAAATTAAAAACATCACAGAAGCTAGTTTCCTCAGGCCTTACAGTTGAAGAACCAACCAAACGCCGTCCTAGGATTGCTGTCATTGGTGTCCCCGTAGCCCTGACTGAAAAAGAGGTATTTGATTGCATTTACGTCCAAAACTTGACAGATAAATTGCCGAACATTACTCTTGAGTCCTTCTTAGAAAATATAAAATTGAGCCATAAGTCAGGGAAGAAAGATCGTCCTACCTGCAATTATATAATGGAAGTTCCTGCTAACATCAGGAAAATTATGATGGACCAAGGCCGAATTTTCATAAACTGGACATCATGTCCAGTGAGAGATTTCACTATTGTGACCAGGTGTTTCAACTGCCAGCAGTTCGGACACGCAGCCAAATTTTGCAGAGAAACGAGCCCGACTTGCAACCTCTGTGGCGAAACAGGACATTCTTTCAAGGAATGTAACAATAAAGGTTCTCCGCCTCAATGTGCGACCTGCCGACGATTCAAGAGGAAAAACGATCATCCAACTGGTGATGTAATTTGCCCAGCACGTAAATATGCAGAAGACAATTACATTAATTCCATTGACTATGAAGGCGCCTAGGAGCGCCGCCGACTAACTAGTTAATTAAGCACATAGATAGTAGTTTAACTTCTACATATAATTTTTATTATGGCAAATCAGCTAATATGTGATCTAGATGGGTTTTCCGTGTCTGAAGCTAAAATCTGTAATATTGAGGAGTGCAAAAACATAGTCTATACTGGGAATAAAACATTGACTTTACTTACACAAAACATACGCAGTATAACTCGCAATTTTAACGGTTTCCAAGTTTTGTTACAAAATCTTGATATAAGCTGCGACATTATCGTTCTAACAGAATGTTGGTTATCCAAACAAACGGCCAATATACCATCTATCGATGGCTTTAATCTTCACAAAAGCGATAGAACATTCAACCAGAATGATGGCGTAGTGGTTTATATTAAAAATAATTTAAAAACATTAGTAGAGGAACCCCATTTTCTAGACTGCAACTGCTTAGTAATTAAATTGATTCCCGATACAGTAATTATAGCTATTTATAGGCCTCCATCCCAAAGTATTCATGGGTTTTTGGATTCGCTTAACAGTAACTTAGAAAAATTATCTTCGTTTAAAAATATAGTACTGGTAGGTGATATCAACATAAACATTGCTGCCGGAAAAATCGATACTCATTCACATAATTACCTAAATATTTGCTCATTTCATGGACTATTACCAGCTCATTATCACCCAACCCACCAGAGCGGCTCTTGTCTAGACCATATCCTTATAAAATCTAAAAGTCCATCCAAAACATTGGTTACTAATTCGTCACTTACCGATCATCAAGCTGTTTTACTAACATTACTAATTTCTTCACCTAGAAATAACTGCATGCGCAGCTATACTAAACTCAATATGACGAGTCTTGAAACTGACTTACGCGGCAGTAATTTTGACCCCGTTTACAATTCACATGATCCAAATGTTTCTCTACAATATTTTGTCGATTTGTTACGATCTACGATAAGAAAAAATACTTTTACTAAAGTAATACCTAGAAAGTATAGTAATATTAAACCTTGGATTACGCCCGGACTTGTTCGCTGTATCAGACATAGAGATAAACTACACCAAAAATCGAAAAAAGCACCGGATAATGATCTATTATCGAGTATTTATAAACGATATAGGAATTTCTGTAATAATCTGTTGAAAAAGCTAAAAAACAAATATGATCACAGTCAGCTACAGAAAGCAGGCAAAAACAGTAAACTTATATGGAAATTCATAAAAACTAACACTATTAGGTCAAAAAATCCGGAACCGGCGCTAGATCTTTTATCTTCGGCGCAAAGCCCTACCGAATCAGCAAATAAAGCTAACAACTTCTTCGTTAATGTAGGAAAAAGCTTAGCAGAAAAAACCTTACTATCTAATAGAGCTTTTTCCATTCAAAGCCAAACAAAGACATGTACAGCACGAAACTCTTTTGTCTTATTAGATACAGATGTTAATGAGGTAATAAGTATAATAGATGGATTAAAGGAAACTTGTGCCGTAGGATGTGACGACATACCAAATAGCATACTCAAAAGATTTAAATATGTCGTTGCACCTCCCTTGACTCACATTTTTCAGATATGTTTAACAAAAGGAATATTTCCTAAATTGCTTAAAAAAGCCGTAGTCACCCCTGTGTTTAAAGCTGGAGACAAAAATTGTGTTAATAACTACAGGCCAATTTCAGTTTTAACAGGCCTCTCAAAGATTTTAGAAAAAATTATAAATAGTAGATTAGTAAACTATCTTGAAAGTAATAAATCACTATCTGATCATCAATTTGGTTTTAGGCCAAAAAGATCAACAAGCCAAGCTGTTCACCGACTGACAAATTTTATAAGCACAAACCTGGATAACGGCATGTACACCATAGGGATATTTTTAGACCTTGCCAAGGCTTTTGACACAATTTCTTGTACTCTGCTTTTGAACAAGCTGGAAATGCTGGGAATACGGGGGGTACAATTGCAACTATTATCTGATTACCTTACCGACCGCCATCAGTGTGTAAAAATAGGTCAGTACATGAGTTCTGAACTTAAGAATAGTTGTTATGGAATCCCACAGGGCAGTATTTTGGGCCCTACTTTGTTCCTAATCTATATAAATGACCTGTGCAATTTGACCCTCCAAAAAGGTGTAATTATCTCATATGCGGATGACACAGCTCTACTGTTCGCAGCTAAATCAAAGGCCGAAGTCTATGAGGTAGCACAGAATGGTTTTAATACTGTGTCCAATTGGCTTAATAAAAATCTCTTGACATTAAATACAGATAAAACCAAGTACCTATTATTTACAATGAGAAACACTAATCAAACGCTTACTAACCTAATCATTCAAGCACATAACAATTGCAATTTACATTATGCTGACATTACGTGCACTTGTCCCACTTTAGCTAAAGTCGACCATATTAAATATCTAGGCGTCACCATTGACACAAATCTGAACTTCCGCATACACATCGATTTATTATGCACCAGAGTACGCAAACTAATATACATTTTTAAAAATTTACGTAACATTGCCGACTTTAAATTAATTAGACAGGTTTATTTGGTTTTGTGTCAATCTATTATTACATACTGTATAACGTCCTGGGGTGGTGCCGCTAAATCAATTTTA
Organism: Oligia fasciuncula; assembly: GCA_963082905.1. Classification (NCBI taxonomy): domain Eukaryota; kingdom Metazoa; phylum Arthropoda; class Insecta; order Lepidoptera; family Noctuidae; genus Oligia; species Oligia fasciuncula. The sequence continues at coordinate 20,693,541 of OY720398.1, forward strand.
CTGCACCTAGAACGCGCCCAAAGAGCAGTTTTAAAGGTTGCTACTTTTCGTCCATTCAGATTTCCTACACACCAGCTTTATTTGGCATGTAAGGTGCTAACAGTACGTCAATTATTTATTTTGAACGTAGTTTTATTCCAACACACTGAACTTTATTTTAACCCAGTACCTTCAGATAAGAGAAGAAAAGATTTGGTTTGTGCTAGCTCGCAGACTAAACATGCTTTTGCTAACCGATTTTATATATTTTTAGGGCCCTACCTGTATAACCAGTTTAACAGAGTGTTAAAGATTTATAGTTTAAGTTATAATAGGTGTAATTTACTAGCACAGGAATATTTGGCAAAACTCAATTATGCAGACACGGAAAAACTACTAGAAATTTTAAAATAAAATCTATCTACCTAATCTAATATAAGTCTCTTCATTTACCTAATAAATAATAGTCTCCACTCTATCTACTTTAATATTATTCGTTAATTTATTTAAACATAATATTATCATACATAATCTAGTTTTAAAATAATATACCTACCCAAATAGTAACTCTTTAAGACATTAAATATATTTTACTTTCTTTTTTATTTAGCTTCTAAGACATTTATTGTGTCTTCTTTTGTTAAATGTTTGGTGTAAATTGATGGCCTGAAACACAGGTTTTCCATAAACCTAGATCAGGCAGGTCTACATTACAGTTAGAATTTAATTTTTCCTAGATTGTAATTACTGAAAATCCTATTTGTACTTTGTTTTATACTTGAATAAAATTTTATTTTATTATTTTTATTTATTTATTTTTTTTTATATACTTTCATAATTATGCATTTAGTAAATAGCTATTATTTTGGCATTACAAACAGACACTTCAATTTTATTTATTGTACTTATACATAGATACCCAGTAATAGAAACAAGTAAGACTAATCCAGTCTACTGCAATCTTGTATCATGAAATGGATAAAAAGTAGATTGCATTGCACTGTTCTTTGTTAAGTTAACCTGTAACACTTGTCTTTATTAGATAAATAGCACTGTTTAAAGTGTTGTTTACACAAAGAACCAGATGATATCAAACTGATATTGTAAAATCTTAATTTTACCACCCTAGAGCAAATTAGGTACCTGTTTGACTAAGTATCAACATGATTTTTTTTTAGGGTTCCGTAGCCAAATGACAAAAACGGAACCCTTATGGATTCGTCATGTTCTGTCTGTCTGTCTGTCCGTCCGTATGTCACAGCCACTTTTTTCCGAAACTATAAGAATTATACTGTTGAAACTTGGTAAGTAGATGTATTCTGTGAACCGCATTAAGATTTTCACAAAAAAATAGAAAAAAAACAATACATTTTGGAGGTTCCCCGTACTTAGAACTGAAACTCAAATTTTTTTTTTTCATCTAACCCATACGTATCTGTGAACAGGTCTGCAAAAATGATATTGAGGTTTCTAATATAATTTTTTTCTAAACTACATTATGTAGTTTGCGCGAGAGACACTTCTAAAGTGGTAAAATGTGTGTCCCCCCCCCCCCCTGTAACTTCTAAAATAAGAGAACGATAAAACTAAAAAAAATATAATTATGATGTACATTACCATGTAAACTTCCACCAAAAATTGGTTTGAACGAGATCTAGTAAGTAGCGCGCCGGTGAAAATTTAAAAACATATGATGGTACGGAACCCTCGGTGGCTCTTGCCCGGTTTTTTTTAATCAATTCAAAACATGATTAATTTTATCAAGAAATAAATAAAAATCTTATATAGGTACTTACTGAAATAATAATAAAAATAAAAACATATCTCCATCACTCATCTTTGCGCCCATAACCGTAATTTACTATCTAATCTGGCTCCGTATTTAATTAGCGACATCTCTTGATTGTCAGTGCATGAGTATGGCCTTGGACGGTTCAGTTACAATCCGCGGTGCGCAGGCGCCGCCTGACCGGACACCGACAGTTATTATTTGTGGCACTTTATGTTTACCTGCGAGACTGCGACAATTAGTTATTCTGTGCCTGCAAGCCGGTTTGTTTCTGACAACACTGTAGATAGACCAGCATTGCTCAGTATAAAGCGTGCTGTTAACTTGTTAAATAAACAAATGAAACTAGATTCCTTGATTATATTGGCCTTGTGACCGCCAGGCAGTGCGTACTGCGTATCGTATTGTGTTGTGTCCCATAGCGCCATCGCGCCACTCGCCAGGATTAATAGCGTGACGACTCCTTGTACCTTGTACGGACTCCAATCTGTTCCGTTTTCATTTAGTCAGTCTGATAAATAGAGTAAATTTGGGTTGACATAAAAAGCTGGTACCTATACCTACTAATTACGCTTGTACCTACTAGGTATGTGACTTAAAAGGCCTTTGATTGAGGCTAGGAAAGGTAAGCAAATGCGATAGTAAAGCGCCATAAAAGCTTGATTTATGAGCACATTGACTTTGTAGTTGACAATAGTTATTATTGTACTAAGTCTGCCACGAAAAATTAATTAAGACTACTAGTACAAATAAATTGAAAACAATGGCGATGCCAATTAAGGGAATGATTATAAGTACTAGTCACAATTGCGAGCATTCAAGTCAAAGTCAAAGTCAAATCATTTATTTCAAATAGGCACATTAAAGGCACTTTTGAACGTCAAAAAAAAAAAAAACTAAATAGAAATGATTCTAGTCGCCCATTCGAAAAGGTAGTTTTCGTATGGAGAAGAATGGGCAAGAAACTCCACGCTCAGCTCAAGGCTCAGCCATGTGGTTTCTGCTATCAATAGGATAGGTACTCTTCCCCAACCCCAGCATGACGTGTGTTTGTGTGATAAATACGTAAAAACAAAAGCTCAAAATTCAAATGTGGTCCTACAATGGGAACGTACATTAAAATAGCAGGAGATCAGCAACATACAATACACCTGAGGGGCAATTCTAGTCTCAATCTGTCAAAAATAATTTAATTTCCGTACATTTTTGACAAGTTTTTGACATTGATTGTCGCTGAGATGAGATTGCGACTATATTTTAACCGTTTTTAATTACGAGAATTGGCCTTCTATTGTTTCTGCATGTATAAGATAACAGCTATACCTACTGGGATTCAAGGTCACGGACGAAATTAGCTCAACGCCGAAAACAAAATTGTTGGCGCTAGAAAAATTTGGTAGGTAAGTACATTATATTCTCGTTGTAAAAGCTCCGCCTGTATGTGTGCTCGATCAATAATAAGTAAGACGAGGGCCTGTCCTTGATAAGTTCACTATCATCACTAGCGGGACGTCGGTGTGTGGTACAAGGCATAGGAATTATAGAGTTCCTTTGCAAACCAAGGTGTTTTAGGATGCCAATAATGTTATTATGTTTCATGTGTTTCATCACATCACTGGATCAGTCCTACGATAGATCTTGTTGCTGTTGTTCCCAAGAAGATAAGTATCAGATTTGGGCTAAAAAAAGCACGTTTCCCTAAAAAGTAATTGGACCACAAATCGTAATACGCTCATGACTTGGTCTACCTCCATAATTACGTCGTCAGACCCCACGTATTAACGTGTAAAAAATACCAGCAGACATGTTTCATAGCTGCTTTTCTGCATCTTGCGCTCAGTGTTATAGTGACAATGGCCACGGACGATACCCAGTAAGTCACTTTATCTTACTTAGATCTTTTTTTTTTGTCGGGGGGAACCTTCGAAAGGCACCCGACCTCCGGGGACCGGTCGGGGAGTGTGTAGAGATGTGCCGTTGCCGGCAATATTGCCCGAAGTGGGAATATTGGTGGCAAGATTGCCGGCAATATTGCCGGGAGTGGAAATATTTGGGAATTTTGCTTAATTATAAGTCAAATTATCTACGAAAACTTTTTACAATACTTAAAATTAGCATTTAAAGGCCATAATCTACATTGTGTACAATAAAATATTGTTTTGGGTAAAATTGCCAAAATTGCCAGCATTTTTGGCAATATTCCCGGTATTTTACCGGCAATATTGCCTATATTGCCATACACGGTAGTGACTATAAGAAATAACACATAAATATTGAGATTAGAATTGAAAATCGTTGTGTATTGAATAAAACTGGCCAAGTGCGATTCGGACTCGCACACGAAGGGTTCCGTACCACAAGGCGAAAACACCCAAAAAAAACACGTTTGTTGTATGGGAGCCCCCCTTAAATATTTGTTTTATTTTGATTTTCGTATTTGTTGTTATAGCGACAACAGAAATACATAATTTGTGAAAATTTCAACTGTCTAGCTATAATAATAATAATAATAAATGGCAACACCAACAACGTCAACACGTAGTATTTTGTCATCTCTATATATTTTTCAAATTTTTAATTTTTAGTAGCAGTGTACCACCAGCATTTATAATTTTTGTGTTTAATGAATCTAAATCGAAATAGCAAAACATTTAAAACATACCTACAATGAATGAATTATATAAAAACCTACATCAAAAACTGCCGAAGCGGACATGACAGATGTCACGTCACCCCCGATATATAAAAACAAGAAGATGACAATATTATGAAAATAAGTATGTTGACAAGATCTGCCGCCGCTAGACGTCTCGCACGCCTTCCACCTCCGGACTCTTCGCTCAGCTCCGCCTCGCCGCCGCCGGTATCCCGCCCCACTGTGAGCGCTGTGACGACACCGACCGCGGCAGTTGCGTCGAGCTCGAGCGACGAGTATTTCTCTCCGCCCACGACGCCACCACCTGCTCGTCGACGGGGAGGACGCCGGCCGCCGGACGGCTTAGGACCTCGAGGCCCACCGGCCTCTGATAGGGTCCCAGCTCCCGGCGGAAGTGTGCAGCGCATGAGATGGACACGATCCATCAATGAAAATGTCATGCGCTCATACTATGGGGCTACAGAGGGGGGAAACAATCTGACCGCGTACCGTGTTCGGATGCTCTCTCTGTTTCAGGTGCTTGAACCAGCTGTCAACGTTTCGGCACAACGATTATCGGATCAGGTGCGTGTCATTCAGCGTAACCATATGTTGGATGACACTGTACTTGATCGCCTGCGAAGTGAAATGTAGAGTAGCCATGTCATCACTCCCCAGTCGCAGACTGCTGTACTACTACCGCAGTCTGATACAAGTCATGCTGACGAGGGGAGTAATGACAGGGCTACAAACGTAAGTACCCAATGTAATGAGGAATTGAGGAGTGCTTTGGAGGATGCGATTCAGGAATATCGCTTCATGTCACCCGAACTTAGGCCACGCTTACCTCGTTTGCCCATGCATAACAAAAATAGGGCGCTGGTGGCGGTTCTGGATTCGCAGTTGTCAAACTATTTTGATGGCTGCGAAGACCTCACCGATGCTCATTCGATTCTGTACTGCGCGGCTGCAGCGGCATGTCGTGTAGCTCACGTCAAATTTGCCAATGACTCTAGAGCTACACGACCGAAACCAGCCGTACCAGCTTGGCAGTGCAGAATTGAACGCCGTATTGGTGGGGCCAGAGCGCTCATTGGCAAACTAATCTGCTTCAGGGAGGGCAATACTCGCCCTAGAGTGATGCGCTTTGTGAGACGGGCATTCTTGGGGACTGATATCAGTCCTCAAGACTATATGTCTTGTGTCACGGAGCGCATCGACTTTCTGAAGCAGAAAGTGTATGCATGGGCGAACCGTATTCGTCGGTACAGGCGGCGAGTGGAGCGATACACTCAGAATCGCACATTCCAGAGTGATGAAAGGTGGGTTTATAGGGCTTGGGAGCGACCGGACCAAGGTGTTACTGACACGTGCCTACCGGATGATGACGCCATGTGCTCGTTCTGGCGAAACATCTGGTCGGTGCCTGTCAGTCACACCGAGGGTGATTGGACTGGGAAGATTGAGCGAGCGTGCGATCTAATACCAGAAATGGGGGTACTTACCATCAGCCCCCAAGATGTTGCTCGTGCAGTCCGACCGTTGCCTAACTGGAAATCTCCAGGGCCGGACGGGCTGCACAACTTTTGGATAAAATGGTTCCAAGGGTCGCACGCCTGCTTGGCATCCCAGTTCCAGTCAGCCTTAGAGTCAGGGTCGCTGCCCCAGTTCCTAACGACAGGAATAACCCACCTGCTCCATAAATCAGGTAGTACCGCGGATCCCAAAAATTATAGACCGATCACTTGTTTACCGACGGTCTATAAAGTTCTTACATCCATTTTGAGAACTAAAATTAACAAACATATAGACACCAACTCCATCATGTCTGTCTCTCAAAATGGATGTAAGAACGGGTCCCGGGGTACTAAGGAGCTACTCCTCATTGATATGGCCATTAGCCAACAGGTTCGTCGTTCCCGAAAGGATCTGTCGACATGCTGGATAGATTATAAGAAGGCCTATGACTCGGTGCCACATACATGGCTCATGAGGGTGTTGGAGTTGTACAAAGTAGATGCAACTCTGCGCACCTTCCTGATGTCGTGTATGGGGCAATGGAGGACGGTCCTTCGATATCCAGGATGTCGAAATATTCAGAGGAATAGCGAACCGATAAGGATCGAGCGAGGCATATTTCAGGGTGATAGTTTGAGTCCGCTTTGGTTCTGCTTAGCCTTGAATCCTCTAAGCACGCTGCTGGAGGATTCAGGTCTAGGCTATCGGCTGAGGAGAGGTGGTCAGGTTATATCGCACCTCCTCTACATGGATGACCTAAAACTCTTTGCCCCCAACAATTTGCAACTGATGGAGCTACTGAAAGTAACTCAAACTTTCAGTAGCGCCATCAGGATGGAATTTGGTGTGGACAAATGTGCGGTCATGCATGTAAAGCGAGGGGGATTGTTGAATCCGTGGGAACCCAACTCTCGGATTTCACAAACCTTAGAACCCTCTCCGCATCCGAAACCTATAAGTATTTGGGTATGTCGGAAGCGTTAGGCATCAATGTTACTGACATGAAGCAATCGTTGAAGGAGCGCTTCTTTGGCCGCCTGAAAAAAGTACTTAATAGTCTTCTATCAGGCGGAAACAAGGTGCGCGCCTTCAACGGTTGGGTCATGCCGGTTTTGATGTACTCTTTTGGCATACTCAAATGGACTCAGACCGAACTCGACGCCTTGGATAGGAGGGTCCGTACGTTGCTGACTGCAAATCGAATGCATCACCCACGGTCATCGGTAATGAGGCTGTATATCCCGCGAAAGTGTGGAGGTCGAGGGTTTTTAAACGCTAAGACCCTCCACAATCGCGAGATATGCAGTCTCAGGGAATATTTTCTAGAAACCGACGTGGGGATGCATCGAGATGTAGTCGCCGTGGACAAGGGCCTCACCCCGCTCTCCTTGGCTAAAGAGAACTGGCGCAAGCCAGTAGTGCTTGACACTAATGATCGCATGGAGGTATGGCAGAGTAAGGAGCTTCACGGACGCTTTTTCCGGGCCCTACATGGGCCCGATGTTGATCTACTAGCGTCCGTAGCCTGGCTGCGTTTCGGTGACCTCTTTGGGGAAACCGAAGGTTTTGTCTGTGCAATTATGGACGAAGTTATGATGACGAACAATTACCGGAGATTTATTGTGAAAGACGGCACGGTTGACATCTGTCGGGCATGCCACCGGCCGGGAGAATCAATCAGACATATTATCTCCGGGTGTTCTCGTCTAGCTAACGAAGAGTACTTGCATAGACACAACCTTGTAGCCAGGATAATCCATCAGCAACTTGCTCTGAAATACAACCTTGTGGAATCGGAGGTGCCGTACTACAGGTATGTGCCCGACTCAGTTCTCGAAAATGGTAATATCACATTATATTGGGATCGATCCATCATCACTGACAGGACTATTGTTGCCAATAAGCCTGATATAGTGGTGGTGGATCGATCAGAGCGGCGCGCAATGATTGTTGACATAACCGTCCCGCATGATGGGAACCTCGTGAAAGCCGAGAAAGATAAACAAATCAAGTATCTTGACTTGGCTCACGAGGTTGTCGACATGTGGGATGTGGACTCAGCGATCATTGTGCCGATAGTCGTGACAGCCAATGGTCTAATAGCCAAGAGCCTCGACCAACACCTGAGGAGGCTCTCGTTGGGCAGCTGGATCAAGGGCTTGATCCAGAAAGCGGTACTTCTGGACACGGCCCGAATAGTTAGGAGGTTCCTCTCTCTGGAGCCCTGACCGCCGGTAGCTTGGACCCTGTTCCCGATACCGGTGGGCTACTATTTTTTATATTTTTAAATGTTTTTATATTTCTTTATACTAATATTTAAAAATATAATTTATAAGAATTTATTTGAATAAAGGAGATAATAATAAACTGGCAACACCAATGTCAACAAGTCAAACAATTTTCAGTTTAATTTATTTTCTAAAAGCAGTTATACGAGATCAGTGATAATCATCTGGAAATACTACAGCCATAGCCCAAAAACGCCATTTAAACATTGTTATAAAGAAATATTCACAATGAACCATAATCCAACAAAATTACACCAAAAACTGCCGAACCGGAGGTGACATCTGTCATGTCACCTCCGTTAAAACTAAATAAATACAGGACAAGACAATGTTGACAAGATCTGCCGCCGCTAGACGTGCACGCCTAACACCTCCGGACTCTTCGCTCAGCTCCGCCTCGCCGCCGCCGGTACCCAGCCCCACTGTGAGCGCTGTGACGACACCGACCGCGGCAGTTGCGTCGAGCTCGAGCGACGAGTACTTCTCTCCGCCCACGACGCCACCACCTGCTCGTCGACGGGGAGGACGCCGGCCGCCGGACGGCTTAGGACCTCGAGGCCCACCGGCCTCTGATAGGGTCCCAGCTCCCGGCGGAAGTGTGCAGCGCATGAGATGGACACGATCCATCAATGAAAATGTCATGCGCTCATACTATGGGGCTACAGAGGGGGGAAACAATCTGACCGCGTACCGTGTTCGGATGCTCTCTCTGTTTCAGGTGCTTGAACCAGCTGTCAACGTTTCGGCACAACGATTATCGGATCAGGTGCGTGTCATTCAGCGTAACCATATGTTGGATGACACTGTACTTGATCGCCTGCGAAGTGAAATGCAGAGTAGCCATGTCATCACCCCCCAGTCGCAGACTGCTGTACTACTACCGCAGTCTGATACAAGTCATGCTGACGAGGGGAGTAATGACAGGGCTACAAACGTAAGTACCCAATGTAATGAGGAATTGAGGAGTGCTTTGGAGGATGCGATTCAGGAATATCGCTTCATGTCACCCGAACTTAGGCCACGCTTACCTCGTTTGCCCATGCATAACAAAAATAGGGCGCTGGTGGCGGTTCTGGATTCGCAGTTGTCAAACTATTTTGATGGCTGCGAAGACCTCACCGATGCTCATTCGATTCTGTACTGCGCGGCTGCAGCGGCATGTCGTGTAGCTCACGTCAAATTTGCCAATGACTCTAGAGCTACACGACCGAAACCAGCCGTACCAGCTTGGCAGTGCAGAATTGAACGCCGTATTGGTGGGGCCAGAGCGCTCATTGGCAAACTAATCTGCTTCAGGGAGGGCAATACTCGCCCTAGAGTGATGCGCTTTGTGAGACGGGCATTCTTGGGGACTGATATCAGTCCTCAAGACTATATGTCTTGTGTCACGGAGCGCATCGACTTCCTGAAGCAGAAAGTGTATGCATGGGCGAACCGTATTCGTCGGTACAGGCGGCGAGTGGAGCGATACACTCAGAATCGCACATTCCAGAGTGATGAAAGGTGGGTTTATAGGGCTTGGGAGCGACCGGACCAAGGTGTTACTGACACGTGCCTACCGGATGATGACGCTATGTGCTCGTTCTGGCGAAACATCTGGTCGGTGCCTGTCAGTCACACCGAGGGTGATTGGATTGGGAAGATTGAGCGAGCGTGCGATCTAATACCAGAAATGGGGGTACTTACCATCAGCCCCCAAGATGTTGCTCGTGCAGTCCGACCGTTGCCTAACTGGAAATCTCCAGGGCCGGACGGGCTGCACAACTTTTGGATAAAATGGTTCCAAGGGTCGCACGCCTGCTTGGCATCCCAGTTCCAGTCAGCCTTAGAGTCAGGGTCGCTGCCCCAGTTCCTAACGACAGGAATAACCCACCTGCTCCATAAATCAGGTAGTACCGCGGATCCCAAAAATTATAGACCGATCACTTGTTTACCGACGGTCTATAAAGTTCTTACATCCATTTTGAGAACTAAAATTAACAAACATATAGACACCAACTCCATCATGTCTGTCTCTCAAAATGGATGTAAGAACGGGTCCCGGGGTACTAAGGAGCTGCTCCTCATTGATATGGCCATTAGCCAACAGGTTCGTCGTTCCCGAAAGGATCTGTCGACATGCTGGATAGATTATAAGAAGGCCTATGACTCGGTGCCACATACATGGCTCATGAGGGTGTTGGAGTTGTACAAAGTAGATGCAACTCTGCGCACCTTCCTGATGTCGTGTATGGGGCAATGGAGGACGGTCCTTCGATATCCAGGATGTCGAAATATTCAGAGGAATAGCGAACCGATAAGGATCGAGCGAGGCATATTTCAGGGTGATAGTTGAGTCCGCTTTGGTTCTGCTTAGCCTTGAATCCTCTAAGCACGCTGCTGGAGGATTCAGGTCTAGGCTATCGGCTGAGGAGAGGTGGTCAGGTTATATCGCACCTCCTCTACATGGATGACCTAAAACTCTTTGCCCCCAACAATTTGCAACTGATGGAGCTACTGAAAGTAACTCAAACTTTCAGTAGCGCCATCAGGATGGAATTTGGTGTGGACAAATGTGCGGTCATGCATGTAAAGCGAGGGGAGATTGTTGAATCCGTGGGAACCCAACTCTCGGATTCCACAAACCTTAGAACCCTCTCCGCATCCGAAACCTATAAGTATTTGGGTATGTCGGAAGCGTTAGGCATCAATGTTACTGACATGAAGCAATCGTTGAAGGAGCGCTTCTTTGGCCGCCTGAAAAAAGTACTTAATAGTCTTCTATCAGGCGGAAACAAGGTGCGCGCCTTCAACGGTTGGGTCATGCCGGTTTTGATGTACTCTTTTGGCATACTCAAATGGACTCAGACCGAACTCGACGCCCTGGATAGGAGGGTCCGTACGTTGCTGACTGCAAATCGAATGCATCACCCACGGTCATCGGTAATGAGGCTGTATATCCCGCGAAAGTGTGGAGGTCGAGGGTTTTTAAACGCTAAGACCCTCCACAATCGCGAGATATGCAGTCTCAGGGAATATTTTCTAGAAACCGACGTGGGGATGCATCGAGATGTAGTCGCCGTGGACAAGGGCCTCACCCCGCTCTCCTTGGCTAAAGAGAACTGGCGCAAGCCAGTAGTGCTTGACACTAATGATCGCATGGAGGTATGGCAGAGTAAGGAGCTTCACGGACGCTTTTTCCGGGCCCTACATGGACCCGATGTTGATCTATTAGCGTCCGTAGCCTGGCTGCGTTTCGGTGACCTCTTTGGGGAAACCGAAGGTTTTGTCTGTGCAATTATGGACGAAGTTATGATGACGAACAATTACCGGAGATTTATTGTGAAAGACGGCACGGTTGACATCTGTCGGGCATGCCACCGGCCGGGAGAATCAATCAGGCATATTATCTCCGGGTGTTCTCGTCTAGCTAACGAAGAGTACTTGCATAGACACAACCTTGTAGCCAGGATAATCCATCAGCAACTTGCTCTGAAATACAGCCTTGTGGAATCGGAGGTGCCGTACTACAGGTATGTGCCCGACCCAGTTCTCGAAAATGGTGATATCACATTATATTGGGATCGATCCATCATCACTGACAGGACTATTGTTGCCAATAAGCCTGATATAGTGGTGGTGGATCGACCAGAGCGGCGCGCAATGATTGTTGACATAACCGTCCCGCATGATGGGAACCTCGTGAAAGCCGAAAAAGATAAACAAATCAAGTATCTTGACTTGGCTCACGAGGTTGTCGACATGTGGGATGTGGACTCAGCGATCATTGTGCCGATAGTTGTGACAGCCAATGGTTTAATTGCCAAGAGCCTCGACCAACACCTGAGGAGGCTCTCGTTGGGCAGCTGGATCAAGGGCTTGATCCAGAAAGCGGTACTTCTGGACACGGCCCGAATAGTTAGGAGGTTCCTCTCTCTGGAGCCCTGACCGCCGGTAGCTTGGACCCTGTTCCCGATACCGGTCGGCTACTATTTTTTATATTTTTAAATGTTTTTATATTTCTTTATACTAATATTTAAAAATATAATTTATAAGAATTTAAATGAATAAAGGAGATAATAATAATAATATTCCACAACTATCACACAACGCCGTCTAGTCTCAAGCTAAGTAGAGCTTGTGTTATGAGTACTAGACAACTGATAAACATACTTATATATTTCTAAATACATACATATATAGATAAATTACACCCAGACACAGAACAAATGATCATGCTCATCACACAAACATTTGTCCTGGGTGGGAATCGAACCCACAACCTCCGGCATAGCAGTCATAGTCACTGACCACTAGACCAACAGGCCAGTGAATTTGAAAATATAATAAAAATGGTACCTATGGGTCCCGCCTGCTTCCAACTTTTGTTTAATTTAAAATGGGCTTGTTTTTAGCTTTTCAGTTCTTTTAACTTAAGTTTTTTACCGCAGTCGGGTTTTTTATTTTTTTTTAATAACTTTTTTTATTTCCAGCTTTTTAGTTTACAAATGTGAAAGATTTCGCTCACGATTTAGTTCTTGGTACGTGTTTTTTATGATTTGTCACTTCGTATTACTTTTAACCATACTTATAAGTTGTTTATATTTTTGTAATCATCTTTTAAAGCCCTTTATTTTGATACCCCACTCGACAGGTTTAGAGAAAAAATCATTTTTTTGAAGACATACATACATACTTAGTAGTCGCCATATTGAATTTTCACTAACGTCATGTCTTTAGTGACACTCGCCGGACTAAGAGGAGTCGATTGACGTGTGAATCATAAAAATCGGCCCAGGCGTTTGGTCTGTATAGTGCTTCAAAGGAACATACAAACATACATACATACATAGGCTGATGAACACATTACCACTCCTTTGCGTCGCGCAGTCGGGTAAAAAAGGGAAGCGTCGGCAAAAAACTGCAACAGCGTCTTTTTGCAACATGAGCGAAATTCAGTCATGATCTTCACTTGACCGACCGACTCGTGTCTGTAGGTCAGGAAAAGGTTAAAATATTCTAAATGTCCGATATTGTATGGTTTAGGGTTCACTCTGTCACTTTTTGAACTGTGTATATGTTCTTGAATCCAATATTAGAAAATAACTAGGTATATTATGTATAATGTACTTGTTTTAAGGCTGGCATATTGTAACCCAAGTAATCGTCCTCTGGAGAGGTGATCCCAATATAGAATCATCGTATTTTCCTTTTTTATATCTCTATGTGTCATCTTTTCTGTTTTCGTCATCTTGCGAGCCCTAATCATGTACGTAGGGACGAACATTATGTCCTTCCTTTGGTATTGTTCGTCGAGTCGTTGAGCTACACGATTACTGACAAATGACAATTAATGACAATGTGCTTGCACTGACTGGACAGGTCCACTCAAATCTGTACTACTTTTTTTCTTCTACTTTTATCCACATTCATGCTAAAAGTTTCTTCTCTGTCTAAACATATTGTCTCTCATTCCTCGGAAGCATGCACATCCAATGACAACATTAACAACTGATTTCCACGCAACGCTACGATCAACGGGCTCCATGGGCTCCACTTTCAGACTTTCTCTCTCCTCGAGCTTTAAAAACCTAGTCTACGATGTAAAGTCGAGCAATTTGTTAAACTTAATAGTTAAAACGATAACTGTAATAATTGGCAGTACCTACTGCCAATTACGAATCAAATAAACGGATTAATTACGGATCGATACAAGAGCGATGCACATACTACATGCATCGCTATGTGCATCGCTCTTGTATCAATCCATGACGTCAGAGGTGATTACTTATGTCATTAGTTCATTACTTCATTAGTCACTCACGATTCTGATAATTTAGAGGTTTCGACGTGACGAGCAGAGCAGACTTCTGCGTCGACAGCGAACTGTAATAATAAAATAGTTGCAAAGAATTTGTGTCTGTTTGTCTGGGTGTATGTTCCGGATTGGCACAAAACGGCTGAACAGGATTAAATTTGGCACACAGATAGTTTATAACTTGGATTAACACATAGGGTACTTTAATCCCGGTAGTACGTTCGCGTGGGATTTTTTCGGACATCCACGCGGGCAAAGTCGCGGGCAAAAGCTAGTTGTAAGTATACAAATAGATATCTAAGAAAACTTGTATGAGCATTTTATTTTTCTTGTTGTTGGCAATGTGGACGAACCGGCAACCTCATGAATGAGTTAGAGGACGACCAGGTTAAAGGTCAATAGAAAAATATCCACACACGTGCTATTGATACTACTTTTTGACGTGAGGGCTTTCCCTTGATTTGAGTCACGCAAAAGCAGGTTCAAGGAAATGTTGTCATTTGACGTCAAATAACAACTGCGCCTACGTCACGGCGCCGGCGTCGCTGCCCGGCGCGACTTGGGGGCCGTGGGGCGTATCACTCAGACACTCACGATAGTGCTTGCTTACATTCCAGTTGCCGCGAGCGTTTCGACGAGGACAGTTCTAAGATGGGTGTGCCACATATAACTTCGTTCTGTTGGTGTATGGGGCTCGAAGTCGGCGCCAAATGCGTTGCATTTGTACACCTGGTAAGTTTTTAAAACAATTTTTTTTTTATTCACATTTGTTTTTTGGATGAATATTCCGTCATGCATAATTTATAAGTGGCTGTGTATGTATAAATACTGCGTTTGTTTACGCGAACAGCGGTGGTATTCTGTAAATCTCACCGTGAAAACTTAGGTGAAGTGAGCGTGGAGTGAGCTGTCAATCGTGTCAATCCCTAGCAATAACAAACTCACTTCACCTAAGTTTTCACGGTGAGATTTTTACAGAATCGACCGGCTGTAATAATAACAAAGCGTTGCCAAGGATTATTGAATTGAAATACGATTTCATGGCAATGAAGTAGGTACTTATGTTGTTTTAATTTTAACTTACAGTTACGACTTTACGAGGCAGTTTGTTGTTTGTCTCGGCTTAGCGGGTCGTTGTAAACTTTGCGATAAACCTTTACAAACGGTTTGTTTTGCAAGCTATGTCCACACTTGTGTAGTGTTATCGGACATCAAGCCTTCGAGACAACCTTGAGATTGTATTAGCACGCGATTTTATTTACATACAACAGCATACGCACAGGCAAACGTTTACATAGTTTCAGTGTGGCGACATTGGTATTCGAAAATTTCGTTTATATTGATTAATATTCAGGACCACATTCGTGACTTCTACTTTTCACGTGTCGCATTTTAAGCTAGCTTTTCGTCAGCTCATGAATATGTTAATTAACTCTCTTAGTAGGTACCTACTCTAGGCATTTGTTTTCAATTTGGAGAACTATCTTTAGATGTAGTGAATAGTGATACATTCCAATTATACGACAATATTACAAACTGAGTAAAAACTGGATAACTCTGAAATGCCTTATTAGAGTGGAGAAGTCCTTTGTAAATATCTTCTTTGAAAATAATAACTTTCTAGGAATTTGTGTGGGTCCACTCCTGCCTGAGGCATACCTTATCAATAAAAAAATGAGAGAATTTTGCAAATTCGTCATAATAATGACGGAGTTATGCCCGAACATACGTTAGGTACATACATTAAAAACCCCAATAACAACTTTGACAGAAATGTGGGTGTACCTAACGTGGTACTTTTACTGAACACATCTGCGTACCCCTTTAGAGGGTACAGGCGTGATGTTATGTTGTGTGATTGCTTAAACAATGCATACGTACCTATGCGATAGCAGCAATCGCGTTTGATTTGCTGGCATTTATTGAAGAGTTCCGTTGTCTGTCTCCGAAACTCATCATCAGATCTATACTTACGAAATTTAAATGGGACTTCGTATTTGTACCTACTTCGTACTTCGAATTTGCAAATCCGTCTATAATGCCCGAACATACATAAAAAAAAAACATCCGAATGAGAACCTCCTCCTTTTTTGAAGTCGGTTAAAAAGCATCAAAATATCCATTAGATTATAGTGCAATAGTGTGTATTCATTCTAATACAAATTGCATGAAGTTTCACCTCTTAAGCTGCCACGCATTGTAATGTCTTGTGATACCTTTGTCTGGCTCAGAGACCCTGCGCAAACGGCGCCGGCGCGTCAACGCAATGTAGTTTCAATACAATCACGCCTACACAACGCTAGCCCAGCTTATGTATTTACTCTACGTCTACGCAGTGTCTACATGACGTCCATGCGGCGTCTGTGGAACGAATACGCTGAACATACGCTCAGTTAGAAGACGCACACTACTAATCTTCCAACCGTTGCTCCACAGCTGGTGTCGTTCGCGCTGATGATCCTGTGCTCTGTGTACGCGGAAGGGTTCCGCTCGCTGGCGGGCACGGCCGAGGACGTGGGCGACGGCGTGTACAGCTCGTGGTACAAGATCACTGTCACCATCGCGGTGGTGACAGTCGTGCATGTTGTACTGGCGCTGACACTACTCATCTCCGTGATCAAGGTAAGCCTTTCCCCAGTTCCATGAACCACATGATGATTTAGAGCGATTGTCAGATAGTAAAATATTTTTAAAAAACTGAATCAAAATCAGAAGTGAATTATTAAAATTAGATTATGCTCTGTAATAACAGCCGCACAGGTCGATCGATCAGGTTATGCTACGCTTGCCGCGGTTGGTCTGTGGATGGGTGACCATCTTTACATACCGAGACCCCTCCGTGCCTCGGAAAGCACGTTAAGCCGTTGGTCCCGGCTGTCATTCGTGGATCTTTGACAGTCGTTACGGGTAGTCAGAAGCCCGAAAGTCTGACAACCAGTCTTACCAAGGGGTATCGTATTATCCAGTAACTGGGTTGTGGAGGTCAGATAGGCAGTCGTTCCATGTAATATACTGGTATTCAGCTGCATCCGATTAGACTGGAAGCCGACCCCAACGTAGTTGGGACAAGGCTAGGCAGGTGATGATGAGATTGTGCTGAGAATCTGCACTTGCTAACGTGCTTGTAAATCCGAAAAAACGTTATCCTTCAGTTGCACGTAATACCTATGTAGATCTAAGGGTAAAATTGGTTTCTTCTCGGGCCTTATCCTTGTAAAAGAGGCGAATTACCCACCTAAAAGAGTTTTCCTCGTTTGCTGTTTGGGATTCCATTGTATAGGTGATATTAACGGTTTTATTCTTACTGTTTCCAAACTAAAGTAATGGTAGATAATATGGCTCGAAAAGAGGTGGCTTGTGCTTCTGAGATGACGGCTAAAAGCGATGTATGGAAGAAGAATAACTTAGCACAAACATACATCTCTAGAATTACAATTCCAGCGTAAGTTTCACGACAAAATATTAGCTCTTATTTAGAAAATGTTAGTACGCACGGCTGAGGCAAGCTATACTTACATAACCTGTATATGCTGACTTCTAATTGTACGAAAAACCTATAAAATGCGATGCGAGGTCAGCTAAAACTGGAAAATGTATATTTATGCTTGATGTGTAGCCGCGTGTACTATCGACTGCAAATAAAGTTGACCGGCCTTGGTCGGACTATAGTCTATTTGTTGTGTTCACGTTTCACGTGCTAACAAAATAATAATAACGTCGAAATGACTCACAAAACATGATAACGGTGTGTTTGTGGTACAATTGTTTTTTTTTTCCTGGAACGGTACCTAAATACAATAATTCTTTTATCTGCCTTCCTTTGTTCGTCCTCTAATAATAGAGCATTAATGTACCTCACTCATACTGAAATTATTGTGCAATTAGCCGTACTGTGCAACTCCGTCGAATTAGGCCTAATAAGGCCTAATTCGACGGAGTTTTCCTCATTTACGGTAAAATAAGTAAATTGTGGTAAATCTATTTATTTTATAATAACTTACGTTTTAAATAAAATAGGTATGTAAGTGAATATGTGCCAGTATCACTATCGGATGTACCTATGACCGTATCCACTAGCTTTTAACTGGCAGTGACGAATGGTATCAATAATGGCAGCTAACTCTCGTATGTTCGGATGCGCCATCTGATCTTTGATCAAAGACATTAGCTCAGAGGATCTATCGCTTGAAACCACTATGCTATGAGCCTATGAATCTTGCCAACCAGCGAGGTTGGCAAGATTCATAGGCACTTCAGACTACAGACAGTCTAGATTTCCTACAACTTCTGAACCGAGCGCGGCTAATATTTGCGGAAATAGGCCAATGTCATGAGCTACCACTTATTGTAAAGATGTTCATTAGAACATTGGTTAGCTTTGCAAAATAGTTTTGAAACTCGTTTTATTATCTAACTAGCTGCGCCCCGCGGTTTTACCCGCATAAGTTTCGTTTCGTTTCGTATATCGGGATAAAAAGTAGCCTATATGTTAATCCAGGGTGTCAGCTACCTCCATACAAAATTTTATTGGTCCAGCCGTTTGAGCGTGAAGAAGTAACAAACATACAAATTCAATTTAAAGTCGAGGAGAGAAAATGCATCTTGTAGCTAATTACCCGTTCCTTAGTGTAGATTCACAAGTATAGAGAGCCCTGTGCGCAGTCGTGGGGAGATGTCTTTGGCCACAAACAAGTCTTTTTGTTTGTTTTGTGTGTTTTTTTCCTACCAACAATATTGCCCTAATTCCCCAGCGCAACTCGTGCGGCGTGCGCGTGTGGGTGTACGTCATGTCCGCGCTGCTGCTGGCGGCCCTCGCCTGCATCGTGGTGCTGGTGGCCATGCATGGGCTGTCGGGCGAGGGCTCCGAGATCTTCCTGTCCTTCCTGGAGGGCCTGCTGTTCTTTGGTGAGACAATTATACATTATTTCCCAAAAATAAAAAAGGGCAAAACATATTTGGAAATGAGGAAACTTATGAGCCTTATGACACGCGACACAAAACGTGACATCACGCCTGTATTCACCGAAAGGTTAGACAGAGAAGTGCCTATAATAGGGGGCGACCCTATTGCCAGGACGAATCCAAACTCCGGGCTGCTACTGAGATGTTCCAGAGGGAAAAACCCAATAACACTGGTCGACACGGGAGTTGAACCCAGGACCTCTAGCTCAGCAGTAGCGCTTGCAACCACTATACCAACGACGCAGTTCAAAAATGTCTTTGAACGACGAAAGACTATGAGATAATTGACGATGCTGTTGTAACGTGTAGTTGGTCTTGAGGTCCCGAGACTTGACTGGTGGTCCTTGGTTCAATACCTGTGTCCGTCGAAGTGTGCTAAGGACATTTTAATTTTAAATAGCCTCCTTCATGACGAACAATATGGCTTTAGAAAAGGTCAGAGGACAAGATTTTGACGACGAGTAATCCGGTCGCTTGCGATGGTTTGTGGCCTCAAATTACCCGCCCTCGCATTCGACGATAACTTATGGATGACATAATTAGTATTCTAACAATGTGATAGGCAAGTGTGGTGATTGGTGATCTTCATCTGTCGTCGGACAAATTCAGTAGCGGGAATTACAAGTTATTCTGTTAGTAGGTGCATCCTAACTTGTAATTCCATAATAATATGATGTGTGAGAGAGTCATCGTCCTCATCCTCCTGCCCCCATCCCAATACATGTGGTGTCGGCGCAACATATCCCAATACATGTGGTGTCGGCGCAACATATCCCAATACATGTGGTGTCGGCGCAACATATCCCAATACATGTGGTGTCGGCGCAACATATCCCAATACATGTGGTGTCGGCGCAACATATCCCAATACATGTGGTGTCGGCGCAACATATCCCAATACATGTGGTGTCGGCGCAACATGTCCCAATACATGTGGTGTCGGCGCAACATGTCTCTTCGCCCACACTTCTCTATTACTCGTCATTTCAAGTACGGAGTAGAATATCAGAACAAAAAACGGCTTTTAATAATACCTTAACTAATAAAATATTGTATACTTTCCAGCGGTGATGGCGTACTGTGTGCTGTGCGTGAACAGCTACTACCTGATGCTGCGCAGTGCTGAGGACATGGAGGGCCCGCACAAGTCTACCTACTGAGGTACTCCGCCGCACACATTTGATAGTTCACGATAACTGAACTAAGCGATGTTATTTTGTTTTTTAACGAAGATTTTGTAGCAAGCTCAGACTTAAGGTCACAGCACACGTATCAAACCGAAAAGGGATCGTCACCGTATCAACTCAAGCCATTCAATATTCTTTGTATGAAACTCCCTACTGCAACGCACACAAATCGGAATCAACGTAATCGCCTCGCCTCGGGATAAGCTCACGAACCGCGGCGCGGTGCGGTACGGATCCTCCCCCCGCGCTGACGTCACTCCCCCCCGCTGACGTCACTCCCCCCCGCTGACGTCACTCCCCCCCGCTGACGTCACTCCCCCCCCGCTGACGTCACTCCCCCCCCGCTGACGTCACTCCCCCCCCGCTGACGTCACTCCCCCCCGCTGACGTCACTCCCCCCCGCTGACGTCACTCCCCCCCGCTGACGTCACTCCCCCCCCGCACTCGGCGTCGCCCAGCCGCAGCCGAGGCGACGTATCGGAGCTTCTGATCCGCTTTGGTTACGTGCTTACGTTAGGTTGACGCCTGTTTGACGGCGAGGCGAAAGGCGATACGGTGCCGATCCCTTTCCGGTTTGATACGTGTGCTATGTGTTACCTTATATAAGAAAAGGAAATGTAAAGTGTTGTGTAAACATTGCTGGTTTTTATGAAACGCCGTTCATATTCTCAACTGCTATCGATGTATCCAGTACTGCAAGAGCGCTCGCATTTACTGGGAAATTGACGTGCAAGGCAAGTCAAGGTGATAATAAATACTTGTACTACATGTGGTACAACATAGCTTGACACGTTTTATGTAATATTGTCTTTTTCTGTAAGTTTGTTTCCATAAAGTTACTCAATTTTACCATTTAAGCAACTCGAAATCTTATAAGGGTGCTACATGGCTGCGGTGACACTTTATCTTTCCTTCTCTCATGGTCTGAGGCGAGGTATCCTTCAAAAGTTAAATGATTTATTAAGTAGAAAGCACGAATATGCGAATGGGTGTTTTAAATGTAAACGTACCTCTCACTCACTTGAAGTCTACTATGGCCAGTCCATAATAATATCCATGATACTGATAAATGATATTGACTTAAAGACCTGCATGTTTTATATCGTAACTAGCACTTTGCCCGCGACTTCGTCCGCGTGTATTTCGTACTTTCCTCAAAAAATTTCGAATATGTATGTTTATGATCTTTAGTAAGATCTTTATCATTTATTTAGATTAATAAGTATTCGGGCCAATTTTTAAGTTTGTAGATCAAAGGAATCAGATTTTTCAAATAAACAGGATTCCCGCTTTTTGGATGGTGGGTGGTGGATTTTTCAAAAATCGTTTGGGATGACGTGTCCGTAACTTAACTCAAAGACCGATACCTACTCATTTTCAAGTTAATGGAAGCAAGCAGTAAAATCCACCCCTTCTTCTTAGCGTGTCGATAGCAATCTAAATGGACTCGGCCCATAATTCGGCTACTTGTTTGGCGCCATTACCAGCGTCCACCAGTTCCTATAACGTGCAGCTGACAGGACATGCAGGACACGATATTAAGTGTCCCTTCGTTTGTGGAACAGCACCACATGTACACTCCAAGGCGGAGTCGTCTATGAATCTCCACCTGAACAGGTTTTCTTTGCTTCAGCCAACCTGGGTCCGGAGTCTGTTTAAAGACTTCCAGGTTATACAAGGTTACTCATTTCCAGGTGGGAGGTCTTCAGCGGGTGGGACGAACGGTTTGGGTAAGGAAGGACTGTCTCGCCACAGCTTCAGTCTTTCTTGTCATGGTTCACCAGTGAGTGGGACGACACACTTTAAAAAACTGTTTCGGCTTTTCAGCCTTTGTGGCACAAGGATGTTGTCGTGCAAAGGGTCGTGTGTCGGAGACCATTTTGGCTCTTTCGCTGGAGCCAGTGCTCTGCGAACCACTGGTGGCGCTATTCCTGCTAGTGGATACAACATTTCCTACTATATTTCCCAGCAATCCACCCCTTAAACTTTATTACCCTTTTCCACCTTGGTAGGAGTCGATTTTTGAAAAACCCTAAAACACATACCTACTTTTTTACCGAGTTTCGAGTTAATCCGACATCGGGTTACATATTTTTCTAACCTATTAACTTTGTCACCGGCGGTTACCTACTAATACTGCCACCGCCGTCGCCGCAGGGGAGCGGCTGGACGACCCTGCCGTGGCGCTACGGGACCCTGGACTCTCTACCTCCAGCTCCCGCTACCTACGTCTGGAGGCTCTGCAGGACTGTAGTGTTCTTTAGACGGTTTTAACTTACGCGTGCGCTCGATATCCTACCCACGCCCGGCTCAACCAGCTTGTATCTAGTCTATCTTATTAAATCTAATCTTTGTAACGTAATTCTTCTTTTATTTAATATCATCCACCACTACACACTACCTAACGTCCTAAACGTTACAGAGGGTATATTGCCAAGTTTCAAGTTTATTAACCAAATGAATAAGATTTTTCGTATTAAGCTGTATCCCCTCTTTTTATCCCTAAAGGGTTTTGAAAAATCGTCTGGGATGTTACTATAGTTTGACTTAAAGATTATTTTTTCCAATCAAACCACGTAATAAAATACTCCCCTATGAAATTAACCATCTTCACCCCGTTAGGGGTAGATTTTCTAAAAACTTTGAAATACTTTATTATTTATTTTGGACTCTGGACGCGCTTGTTAAAAAATTCAAAATCAAAATTTTACACCCCCAATCTCCCTTTAGTTTTAAATTCATTAACCAAATTAATAAGTATTTTCATATAAAGTGTATCCTCGCTTTTCCCCCCTCACACAGGGGTAGAATTTCGAAAAATCGTTTAGGATGTGTTTATTACTTGACTCGAAGATTTATTGATACCAATTTTCGACTTAATCAAGCCACGCAGTAAAATCCTCCCCTGTAAAATTAACTACACCTTTTCATCCCGTTAGGGGTAGATTTTCGAAAAAACCCTGATACATGTTATTCTTCATTTTTGGTCTTAAGTATAAATACCGAGTTTCGAGTTAATCGGACCGCGCGTTAAAATTCTTCCATACAAATTTTGACACCCCCCAATCTCCTTTTAGGGGGTAGTTTAGAAAAACAAAAAGTGCCAAACTTCATAATTTATTTAGATAAGTATTCGTGGCAAGTTTCAAGTTTATTAACCAATTGAATAAGATTTTTCATATAAACTGTATCCCCGCTTTTCACCCCCACAGGGGTGGAATTTCGAAAAATCCTTTGGGATGTGCTCATTACTTGACTCAAAGATTATTTATACCAATTTTCGAGTTAATCAAGCCAAGCAGTAAAATCCTCCCCTGTAAAATTAACTACCCCTTTTCACCCGGTTAGGGGTACATTTTAGAAAAACCCTGATACAAGTTATTCTCTATTTTTGGTTTTAAGTATAAATACTGAGTCTCGAGTTAATCGGACAGCCCGTTAAAATTCTTCCATACAAACTTTGACACCCCCCAATCCCCTTTTAGGGGGTAGTTAAGAAAAACAAAAAATGCCAAACTTAATCATTTACTTAGATAAGTATTCGTGGCAAGTTTCAAGTTTATTAACTCAAGGAATAAGATTTTTCATACAAACTGTATCCTCGCTTTCCCCCCCCCCACACAGGGGTGGAATTTCGAAAAATCGTTTAGGATGTGTTTATTACTTGACTCGAAGATTTATTGATACCAATTTTTGACTTAATCAAGCCACGCAGTAAAATCCTCCCCTGTAAAATTAACTACACCTTTTCACCCCGTTAAGTATTCGTGCCAAGTTTCAAGTTTATTAACCAATTGAATAAGATTTTTCATATAAACTGTATCCCCGCTTTTCACCCCCACAGGGGTGGAATTTCGAAAAATCCTTTGGGATGTGCTCATTACTTGACTCAAAGATTATTTATACCAATTTTCGAGTTAATCAAGCCAAGCAGTAAAATCCTCCCCTGTAAAATTAACTACCCCTTTTCACCCGGTTAGGGGTACATTTTAGAAAAACCCTGATACAAGTTATTCTCTATTTTGGTTTTAAGTATAAATACTGAGTCTCGAGTTAATCGGACAGCCCGTTAAAATTCTTCCATACAAACTTTGACACCCCCCAATCCCCTTTTAGGGGGTAGTTAAGAAAAACAAAAAATGCCAAACTTAATCATTTACTTAGATAAGTATTCGTGGCAAGTTTCAAGTTTATTAACTCAAGGAATAAGATTTTTCATACAAACTGTATCCTCGCTTTCCCCCCCCCCACACAGGGGTGGAATTTCGAAAAATCGTTTAGGATGTGTTAATTACTTGACTCGAAGATTTATTGATACCAATTTTTGACTTAATCAAGCCACGCAGTAAAATCCTCCCCTGTAAAATTAACTACACCTTTTCACCCCGTTAGGGGTAGATTTTAGAAAAACCCTGATACGTGGTATTTTTTATTTTTGGTCTTAAGTATAAATACTTACCGAGTTTCAAGTTAATCGGACCGCGCGTTAAAATTCTTCCATACAAATTTTAACACTCCCCAATCCCCTTCTAGGGGGTAGTTTAGAAAAACAAAAACTGCCAATCTTCATAATTTACTTAGATAAGTATTCGTGCCAAGTTTCAAGTTTATTAACCAAATGAATAAGATTTTTCATATAAACTGTATCCCCGCTTTTCACCCCCACAGGGGTGGAATTTCGAAAAATCCTTTGGGATGTGCTCATTACTTGACTCAAAGATTATTTGTACCAATTTTCGAGTTAATCAAGCCACGCAGTAAAATTCTCCCCTGTAAAATTAACTACCCCTTTTCACCCCGTTAGGGGTACATTTTTGGAAAACCATGATACACGTTTTTCTCTATTTTTGGTCTTAAGTATAAATACTGAGTTTCGAGATATTCGGACAGCCCGTTAAAATTCTTCCATATAAACTTTGACACCCCCCAATCCCCTTTTAGGGGGTAGTTAAGAAAAACAAAAAATGCCAAACTTAATAATTTACTTAGATAAGTATTTGTGCCAAGTTTCAAGTTTATTAACTCAAGGAATAAGATTTTTCATACAAACGAAATCCCCCCTTTTCACCCCCTTAAAGGTTGAATTTCCAAAAACCCCTTCTTAGTGCTCCCCTACATTATAAAAGGAAGCCGTGTGCAAAATTTCACATTCGTAGACCCAGTAGTTTAGGCTGTGCGTTGATATGTCAGTCAGTCAGTCAGTCAGTCATTCATTCATTCAGTCAGTCAGTTTCTTCTTTTATATATATAGATATAAGCAGTACATTTTCTGGTGAATATTAGTAATGAAACTTGCAGGAAAGTCTGCATATTTTTTTCATAATTAATTATTGATTCAAAAGTCATTCTGATGTGCTAAATTCTTCTGTTAATTATACGTATACTGTAGTTGGGAATATTGTCAGTTTAATGTGTAGTTGTATTGTAAGTGTTGATATTATAATGTTCTGTTTGAACACCCTGTTGCATACGAAATACTCTCATGTCTAATGACCAATAAAACCATAATGAAACCCATACGTGGAGTGACGTCATCGTATTTTAACGAAAAGCGTTTAAAATGTCAGACAAGGTTTCGAGACTAGAATATCAAATTGTTTCTATTGTTTTCGTTCGCAAATAAGTAAAACAATGGCATCGTTCCATCGTTCCTACATTTATGTCCATGTATATGTTCTGTGCGTGTGCACCTCTCGTTTATTTTCAAGTGAAGATGACTCTGAACTGAATACTTACTACTTTAATCTTTGTTTTATATTAAGACAATTGCATTTACAGTGTGCAACAGGGCTTAGTTATAAGTCTAACTTTTTATAAATGTGGTTTTAACTGTTTGTATGCCGTAATTACAGAAACAATTAAAAAGCCATTGTGTCTCGCGTGGATTCACGTTCTTATATAGGGTTAATGCTTAAATATTTTACTGTAGTGCCTGGTAATCTATTGGTAAATTACCAATTAAAACTATTTAAAGGGCCTAAACTATTTTAATCGATATAATTACCTATAAAAAAGTTTATTTAATAATGGGTGTGGCACCCGATTTGGAAAACTGAAAACGGAATTGAAGAATTGAAAATTAAGATAAATATTGTTTACATGAAGTAAAACATTTAAAAATACATAAATCACGTTCTCACGCGTCTTAAATATTCCAAATTACGCGGACGAAACCGTAAGCATTTCTAGTCAAATCTTTGAAGGAACAACACACACATTTCGTAGTTATACAATAGGATAGTTTATCCTTGAATATTTGCTTGTTTGGTAACGCTTCTTTGATTCCATTTGTTTATTAGTTTTAATTCTGGAAACTGTACTTATAATCAATTTTAATAGTCGTAAATGTTGATATAAAAATATTTGTATGACCGAACGCCTGGGCTTGTGCAAATGAAATAAAAAGTTTGGCTATGAGGATCTTTTACGGGTTTATTCCAACCATGATGTTATCATCATGGTTGTTGTTATTGGTTGGTTGGGTTGGGTGGTTTTTGATATATATTTTTTTGATAAATGCAAGGTTTCGTAGTTCGCAATGTCAGCACAATATCGTTCAATGTAACCTCATGATTTCGTATAGAAATTGTCTCTGCGAAGCTCAGACATGATCATGTGTTTAATATATAAATGTTTTGTGAATATTTGCACTATCCAGGCATTCGGTTGTTTTATTATTTTCTAGTTTTAGGGGCCTGTCCCCATAAATACGCCAATACCTCGGACTGAGGTCTTTGAGACTTTGAAGTGCTCCTTAAAACTTGCCTCAATGATTTTTGATGCTTTTACATAATTATTATAACGTAGCGAGGTATTTAAATATGAATTGAATACTGTAAAATTATTATGAATATTAGAAATTTAATAATATTGTGAACAAGATTTGTGTTCGGATTGAAATCTTAATGTTCAAACAGACGAAGAAAAAATTAATAAAAACAATTAAAATATTCAAATTAAAATCGTCCGTAAAGTGTCTTAAAAAGTTAATAACATATAAACTAAGAATAGTTGATGCATTTATTTTTAATCTAACAAAAAGTTTGTTCGATGTGCCAATAGATGTCGCTCAAAGGATGACAAAACAAAATATTTTGCGAAGTCATTTGCAGATTTTCTCTGTAACATTTACATTTAAAATTATTACACACGGTTGACACGGTGATCATTTGGATAAAACCTTGAGTTGAGCCTTCGTGACTTGAAGGACGAAAAGACGTGAATCATACATCTCGTTTAGCCAATAGGTTATTACTGTCTATGTAACCATTTCTTGCGTACTAAAGCATAAGATAATTCGTTTTGAAAAATTATTAAGACTAGGAAGACATTTTATAGGATTAAGTATTTAATGTAGGATTGAATTTCACATAGTTCAAGGTTTTATAAAAATACCACCGTGTATAAATGATTGTACTCTGATAGCACCTGCAAGCCTGCAACACCTCGGTAAAGTAACTTATGTGTACTTGTAAGGTAATGTTAAGTATATTTTGTATCATTTTTCGCAGCTGCTCTATGTTTATTAAATTTGCTATTTTATGGCTTTGTTTTGCCAGATACATTGTTTTATTTTCATTAAATTTACACGGAAGTAAAGCGCCTGCCGGGGTTCGAACCTACAACTGCCGCGACTTGCGGCTGCGGCAGTTACTACTGGGACCACCAATGCTCAAGTTCTTCTTGTAACAACAATAAACTCTATAATTCTATTTTATTGTATTCGGAAACAGAATTCATACAGGCAGAGAGAACATCAGTGGACCTTTAAAAGGTGTTCTTAGGAATTAAACATAACCTAAGTGACCATTACATTTATAAACAGAGTCACAACTTATGTTTCATTAGCTATGTTGTCAATCCTCGCAAATAGGTATACAACCACAGCATATGGGTATACAACCACAGCATATGGGTATACAACCATAGCATATGGGTATACAACCATAGCATATGGGTATACAACCACAGCATATGGGTATACAACCACAGCATATGGGTATACAACCATAGCATATGGGTATACAACCACAGCAAATACGTATACAACCACAGCACATGGGTATACAACAACAGCAAATAGGTATACAACCACAGCACATGGGTATACAACCACAAAGTGAAGAAATCAATCTATAGGAGTAAGTAAGTAGGTACTGGATACGTAAACGGTGATCATACATATGTGAAGACAAGTCGAGACGCGTTTCTGGGTATCTAGAGGACTCTATTCTGTATTTAGAGATGTAGGGCACAAATAAAACTTCAAACAGTAATTTATACATGTTGTTTATTCATCGGAATAACTTGAATTACGATGAAGATTCACATTACTTAAGTTGCTTTAGATTTGTTAATTTCAATAAATATATTACAACTCTATGCATAGCACGGTAGTACCGACGACAGTTGCTTCTAAGTTTATCTATAACTTATGTTTGACGAAACGTGACGATGCCTTCTACTTGCAAATTCAAGTTGAGACTATAGAAGTTATATCTTTGCGTCAATATGACGATTGTGCTGAATAAGCATAGAAAACCAATTTCACATCCAATCTGTAGAACTAATGTTATGTCGGAGTCTGGTTTCAGTGAGTGACTGAATATTACCTACTATTATTTTTATATAAAGTGACTGGCTACTCCATGACAGCCCATGAGTGTCCAGATTTCAAGTGGTTTACTAGTGATTGGTAGTGAAATTGGTACGTCCATGTCTTTTACATGTCATTTTAAATAGGTATTAGCATAAATTATGTAAATATTATATTTTTACATGTTGCATTTGAAGCTATTGCATAATTTAGATCCAAATGATCTCACTTGTCTATTGGTAAAACATTATGAGGACAGCAAATTAGATAGGTACGTTTTAAAATCTTTGTTAATGTTTGACAGATTTGGTTCGGAACAGTAGCGAGGTCTGTTTTTTTAGGCATAAATTGGACGCTCTTACAAGTTCGAGCAAAATAATCGCTTCACTGCGTCCGTTGTTGCACTCAGGTTTGATGTGCCTGAGAGACATCAGTTTGATGTGCCTGAGAGACATCAGTTTGATGTGCCTGAGAGACATCAGTTTGATGTGCCTGAGAGACATCAGTTTGATGTGCCTGAGAGACATCAGTTTGATGTGCCTGAGAGACATCCGTTTGATGTGCCTGAGAGACATCAGTTTGATGTGCCTGAGAGACATCAGTTTGATGTGCCTGAGAGACATCAGTTTGATGTGCCTGAGAGACATCAGTTTGATGTGCCTGAGAGACATCAGTTTGATGTGCCTGAGAGACATCCGTTTGATGTGCCTGAGAGACATCAGTTTGATGTGCCTAAGAGACATCAGTTTTTATATCTTGTTTCAATTTTTGAAGAGCACATTTAACAAAGTAACATTTAGGCACCGATCGCGGTACAGATATTATATTTTAGTATAAGAAATAGTCTTTACTGGAATGTAGTCGATGTTTATTCGATTTAATAGCGAGTCCACAAAACCTGCACCAGTCAATTTAATTTCTTTGATATCTGGCAATATTAGTAGGTAGGTGTTCCTTTTGGTAAAATTCAGGTCATTGTTTTGTTAATAAAGATGTGCTGAAATTAATTTCGTAACAAGTTTCATGGACTCATCGCCTTATTAGAGCCAATATTGGATTATATTTTAATACATGCTATCAACACGAAGTAGGAAGAACAAGTGATGACGCGGGGTTTCGCATTCGTTGTAGTCATTACACGTCACAGAGCTGCGAATGTGACACCAGGAAACATTAAGAATTTGATGAACAGTTAGCTGCCGATGCTGTCATATACCTAATAGTAACAAAACATATTGAGAAGGGCTTCGGAATGAAGATCTCGAAGACACCCTATTTGAAATATTTACAAGATGAAATAGAAAGTAAGAAATTCAAGTTCCAGACAAGTAACACACAGATCCGTATTCACAAATAAATAAATAAACAATTTCTATGTTTCCAATTGTACTAACAGATATCATAGCCGATGAAAGTAACGACAGTTTAAACTTACGACACGATTAGTACCTTTATACAGCTAGTTCGATTTACATAGTCTTTTCCTTGCCTCCGATTAACTTACACTACACTGGGCACAATTATATCTAAGTTATATCAAGGAGTCATTATACAATATTATTGAGGTGAGGCGAGTCGGTGAACTGACAGTAGGTACCTAAATAAGTAGTTAAGTACATATTTAATAAGTACAAAAATATACGGATTAAGTAAGTAGGTACAATGTTTTCTGAATGCCTAAATATTCAAAACATCAAGAATATAGAGATGTTATGTTGTGTATGTAAAGTTATTTCAGTTACCTACCTATAAGTAGGTACACAAAATAAGAAAGCTTATTTCATCGAGAGCAACGCGATATGGCTATGTCTGTCGCCTTTTCATTTCAAGATTTCCCTATTAAAAACTGTGATTTCTACCCAAATTTGTAGAAAAATTAGTACTCATAAAAAAGATATAGCGACAAAAAATTCAGATTCCTAAGTGTTCTATTTTAAGAGAAATTAGCTTTCATTACTTTTCCATACTAAATCTCCGCTTAAAACTCGACCAAATTAAGTTGTCAATGGTAATGGCGCCGATTCCCTTGTTCACAAGCACAACTTAATTTGGTCGGGTTATACGCGGAGATTTAGTATGGAAAAGTAATGAAAGCTAATTTCTCTTAAAATAGAACACTTAGGAATCTGAATTTTTGGTCGCTATAACTTCTTTATGAGTACTAATTTTTGTATAAATTTGGGTAGAAATCACAGAGTTTTTAATAGGGAAATCTTGAAATGAAAATTTGGCGCCGTGACTACCGCCACCCCACCAATGGCATGGTATATCTCGTAAACTACTGGAGTACTAGTTTTGAATTTTGGGTAGGTACTAGTTTTATCTTGCAGGGTACTAATTTTCTATGCAGGTTTGAGGAAAGCGACAAGCTTCTCTAACTTGGAATCAACATTCAAAATCGTGGTCCTGCTGAACAATTGCGAGAAAGTTATCATCGTTGATTTCTCGGTAAATACAAATGTTAGAGTTCTGGTTTTTTTTATACTTAGAATAGCTGTAGCGTGCCCCCTTTTTCGGCGCTCATGGTGGTCCTGCTGAAGGGAGCGTGACTACCTACCGCCGGACCACCTTCAAAGTCGATTTTCTCGAAAACTACTAAGGTACCAATTTTGAGGTTCGAGTACCTACTAATTAGCACCCATTTGAGTACTAATTATTTACCAAATATGGAAGAGATTGGCGTTGGTGGGGCGGCGGTAGTCACGGACATCGCGTTTTCAATAGTTTTGTCCACAGAGCCATAATGTCATTAGGCTCATTTTGAAGTTTCATTTCAAACACCTCAGGCCTTCCTCAATTGCCAATTTGATTGGTTAGTTAAATAAATAATTTACAGTAATAGGCCGATCACAATCAATTTTCAATCATCGTTCAGTTCACCGACCCGCCGCACACGTTAAATCTAAGCTTGGGGGAAACTTTATACATTGCAAGTCGGGCTACACAGATAAATACTAAACTAAGGTATTGCACGAGACGGGGCTAGTAATGTACATAATTACACGAGACACGAGTGTCGCACACACAGACACGTGCACACACAAGATACACTCCTCAACACTTGATGACGAACTCAAATAGGTACCTACCATACCTACTTATAGTAGCTACAGAAGATTTATAAATTTCCTGGTTACAAACAGAAGTTGTAAAGTTAGGCCTTAGGAAGCATTATTGCTTAGCAAGTTGACTATCAATTTAAATTGTCCATCATTTCAAATCACGATAGTCATTTTTCGACGATTTTTTTTCCCCTGACTGTACAGTTTACATTTAACATTGGAATTAATTTCTCTGACTGTAAACTTCAACCAAGCATTTGGTCAGCAATATGCTGAGCCTCAGCTAGTCAATTTGGAATAGTTTTGACTTGCGGAATCCATTTTGAAACCAAAAGCTTGCGGCCTGCTGAAGTGTGTGGATTATCCAGCTATCCTTCTGTGTCCTCGCGTCCT
Organism: Oligia fasciuncula; assembly: GCA_963082905.1. Lineage (NCBI taxonomy): Eukaryota > Metazoa > Arthropoda > Insecta > Lepidoptera > Noctuidae > Oligia > Oligia fasciuncula. The sequence goes on from OY720398.1 coordinate 20,725,747, forward strand.
GCAGCGGCCTGCGCGAGCTCGCACTGCGCCTCAGTAGAGGTGCGCGAGGTGGTGGTGCGCGGGCGGCGGCGCCTCCGTGCCCACGTCGATGTCGGCCGGCGCCTCCTCCTCCGCGCTGGCGGCGCGGGGCGGGCCGCGCACCTGCGGGGGGAGGCAGACGCCCTAAAGTCTCAGGGATCTCGTAAATACATGTGTGGCAAGGTAGGCAGGCAGGGATAAGGTTAGAAGTCTTATGGAAAGACTCCTATAGCATCGAAAATTATCTCGGCTTCTACATAATTATCAGCTTCAATTGCAAGGGCTCGTTAAAACTAGATGGCGTGGCGGTTAGCATTCGTATTTTTACCACCGAGCAGCATTCTTTTGGTTTGAAAGGTGGGCGAAGGATCTTTTGGTGCTGGAATGACGTTGACAGGGTGGCACTGTTGGTGAACATTTGTGCGACCATTTTGTGAAATGTATTGAAAAACAAAGATGGCAACGTTAGTTCCGATTTTGGCCGCGCGCCAATAGATCCTTGTACCTACAGCTAGGTATAACCACAAAGGACAATTTCAATTATTTCCCTTTGCCTTTAAGGGGCCAGCCGCCCCTTGGAGTGCAGCAGGCGTGATCATAGGAATTCCACTACCTCTTTTAGAGCGGATTTTCAATCGACAGATAATGTTTATTCGTGGAATACATTGACGTCTGACAGTTTTTGTATGGAAGAACTATCAAACATTCAAAATTATTCCTCCGATAAAATTATGTGGCGGCACTCGAGCCCGGCGTGGTACGATATCGGCCCATTGCAATAGAAAATCAATTTGTCTCATTAGGCTATCGGCCTGTTAGCCTTAACCTAATACAAAAAAACATTTAAAAAATCTTAGAATACCTAATAATAAAGAAAACATCGAGCACTCAAACTTCAATTACCTCAAAAAATGGCGACCAATACAAATGTGGAGAGCATGTTACCTGTAGCAACATGTTGTGGTTGAGGATGCGCGCCTGGTGCTCCTGCGCCTTGGCGCGCAGGCACGCGATGCTGTTGTTGCGGAAGGCCTCCGCGTCCTCGTAGAGCTCGCGGCCCGGCTCCGGGGACGCGCGGCCCTTCGCTGAGGACGAGGCCGTTGTTGAGCTCGCGGGGGAACTCTGCGCCTGGAAAAGTAAGAGGATTTTGTGAAGGTTGGTTCTTGGGTAATGTTCTAGTAACTAGAATAGATTGATGGCTTTTCCGTTAACTTTAATAGAAGACCGTTCATGAACCAACCCGAACTTCTTCGAATTAAAAGAGTAGCCAAAAAGTTAAAATTATAGGTACCTAGGACATCTAAAATTCTACACTGGCAACACACACAATAAGTACGCGAGATTCGAAAGCTAATTTCCTCAAAACATTTGATTACCATACCTACATAAATGCGCAGCACAGCATCTCATAAAACTCATCACAAACGTCCTAGTCTGCCTACTCTTCCTAAGTCCACACATGGAGTGTCTGCTCTACTCATAAAGCACTAGTGTCCTCACCTGCGTGTCATGGTTGTCGTGGTGCTGCGAGGACGCTGAGGTGGGGCGCTCCGGCTCGGCCTCGGAGCCCTCGCGCTCGGATCCCGACTCCTTCAGGTGGCGTGCCGCCTCGATCGACTTGCGGTGCATGCCTGAGCCATGAAAAAACCAGTTTAAGGATAAGGTGGAAATGTGGCTAAAGGTCTAAAATTAAGTGTTATTCTAGGTAGGTAACTTACACGCAGCGACTTTAGTCGCCGGCGAATCGCTGGCGATTTCAAAATCTCACGTCTAGCTAGCCTAAAGTAGCTGCGTGTGTAGGTACCTTACCTAGCATTACGGGGCATTACCTATAGGCCCGGGGCAAGTTCGACTGTTCGACACGTGCGTGACCTCTTGATCAGTTCGTGAATATTAGATATAGATCAGATAGTGGCTCCGTTGGTGTTTCAAATTAATAAGGGCAATACAGAAATATAGGTAGGTACCTACATGAAATAAGTAGGTACCTAAGTACCTAAAATTGAAGAGTTGGCTAACTACCCGGTAGTTATGTATTCGTAAAGGGGAATGAGTGTCATGTACCTAGTGGAGACTGTGTTTAGTTGAAGTTCTTAGTTTGGGAAAATTCTTTATCACCATAAAATACTTATATCAGTTTTTACAGTTAGGTACCTACCTCTATATTTATTATAACAACAGGTTTACAGACTATGAACGCTTTTATGCTATGGTGGAACTTTACAACATACTCGTAGGTACTTATATGAAGTATACTAATAGGGAATAGACATGACATTTTTTTCACTTAATTTATAAAATATAATTATGTAAGTATTAATAGGCCTCCCACAAGGTGGTCAGACGACCTTGTGAAGGCCGCAGGAACCCGTTGGATGCGAGAAGCGCAAAACCGGTCGAAGTGAAGGTGCTTGGGGGAGGCCTATGTCCAGCAGTGGACGTTGTGATGTATTATGTATTAATATAATAATTATAAGCTCACGAAAAGTATTAAAAGTCAAATTCAATTAGGTATACCTACCTACTGCTTGTTGCTCAAAAAATTATTAAACTCCTACAATTTTCTAAGTACTATAATTCAAACATCCGCGCGTCCGTTACTGTCGCGGCCATGGAGTCACGTCACCAGTTCACCACTAGTTATGCTTGACGAGATTACCTATAACATATTAGCTGACTCTGCCTCATTGTGTGTGGTCTGACTCGCACTTGGCCGGTCTTTTTTAGGGTTCCGTAGCCAAATGGCCAAAAACGGAACCCTTATGGATTCGTCATGTCTGTCTGTCTGTCTGTCTGTCCGTCCGTATGTCACAGCCACTTTTTTCCAAAACTATAAGAACTACACTGTTGAAACTTGGTAAGTAGATGTATTCTGTGAACCGCATTAAGCTTTTCACAAAAAATAGAAAAAAACGATAAATTATGGGGTTCCCCATACTAACTGAAACTCTCTTGCCCGGTTTTTTTTTAATATTTTGTTGGGAAACCTCAAAAGAAGATTTACAAATACTCAAGTAAACTAATGGAAACGATAACTATTAAGCTCACCTAACTAACAAAAAATACAATAAAACATACTACTAACTAAAAACCAAGAACAGCTGGAGTCTTTCATTTACTGACTGTTTGCGCTCGAACTGTTAGGAGACTCGAAGAACGTGGCCTGAAACCTCATAAGCCAGCTAATTGGTCCCAAACTGGCACGAGTTCACAGAATGGCGCGCCTACAGTTTGCACGCGAACATTTGCATTGGGCTCAACGTCAATGGAGCCAGGTTCTTTTTACGGATGAAACCAAGATTATGCCAATGATGGACGTAGGAAAGTTTAGCGAAGACTCCCAACGTTTTCAGCAATGTTGGATTGTGGGCCATGGACAGTCTGTGGCGGTTTTCCACCGAAGGAAAAACTGGCAAGTTGAGTTGTAACGGGGCCACGGTTGCCGCCACTGAATAGCGACCAATGAATACATTCAATTCCCAGAAGCTAATGTGATACCATAGCTGAGTTTGAGGGCCGGGATTCCCTTTTTATGCATGATTCGATTCTTCGGGAATATCTGCATGACGTTAGAATCGCAATAAGGGAATGGCCAGCAAGGAGCCCTGATATGAATCCAATAGAGCACTATCGGATGAAACTCTAGAAACCTTCAAACTGCCACCTTGCAAGCATGGGAGAACATTCCACAGCACGTTACAGTGGCATTCATTAAAACTGCCACCTTGCAAGCATGGGAGAACATTCCACAGCACGTTACAGTGGCATTCATTAAAATTGCCACCTTGCAAGCATGGGAGAACATTCCACAGCACGTTACAGTGGCATTCATTAAAATTGCCACCTTGCAAGCATGGGAGAACATTCCACAGCACGTTACAGTGGCATTCATTAAAATTGCCACCTTGCAAGCATGGGAGAACATTCCACAGCACGTTACAGTGGCATTCATTAAAATTGCCACCTTGCAAGCATGGGAGAACATTCCACAGCACGTTACAGTGGCATTCATTAAAATTGCCACCTTGCAAGCATGGGAGAACATTCCACAGCACGTTACAGTGGCATTCATTAAAATTGCCACCTTGCAAGCATGGGAGAACATTCCACAGCACGTTACAGTGGCATTCATTAAAATTGCCACCTTGCAAGCATGGGAGAACATTCCACAACACGTTACAGTGGCATTCATTCAATCCACAGATCATATAAATGATCTGTGATTAAGTCTATGCCGAACCGTATGAAGGCCGTCGTAAGTGCTCTTGGATGTACCTAACAAAGTTACTAAATGTTAAAAATTATATTCCTAATTATTTTATTATATTATCGTGGACGTCCACGTCCATAAAATGTATGGAAATACGTGTACATTTTAACGTTATCGTGGACTGAAATTTAAGAGCGTCTTCATATACACTACTCAACAAACTATATGGAACAAGCCAACTCTATCAACTAATTTAAGAAAACTACAAAAAATACTGGGCACAAAAAATATAAACGTTGGTTGAACCTGCATTATAAAATTGTTCGAAGTTTAAAAAAATAAAACCTAAAAGCAAAAGCATTTTGACTAATCCAAAATGCTTTTGCTTTTAGGTTTTATTTTAAAACTTCACTTGGTCGCAGCGCGGCGTACGGTGTTTGTGTTTGGAAAAGTTATTTTTTTTTCTTATAAAAATAATTTTCGCACTTTTCTTGGAACATTTGTGAGTCTGGAGCATTATGTCAGGTCGTCATTAACACGAGAAGAGGATGCTGAGTGCTATGGGCATGCTGGAAGCAGGGCGCAGTCAACGTGAAACTGCCGACGCTGTCAACTCGCAGCCAAGCCTAATTTGCCGATTATGGGCGCGTTACAGGGCTACAGGAGATGTCACTGAACGTCACCGAGGGAGATTAGATAAACCCAGGACATCAAATATATATTTTTTCTTTTTATTTTTTTTTCTTATTAGTGCTTGCAACTACTAGACCAAATCACATCATTTAAATTATTTGTTGTGATATTATCACGCATACACCGCACTTGATTACCTTAGTGAAATTCAGAAATTTCGAGCAGTTTTCTAGAATACGTAGGTTTATTCACATGGATTTTGCGTCAATTCCGGGACTGTCGAAGACGACACGTTTCGAGTTATCAGTTAGCAGTTATCACTCCATTCCACGAAATAAAAACCCAACATAAAATAATTTAAAATAAGTTAAGTATGTACCTAATGCCTTTAATTTTTTTTTTAAATACCTTTTGTTTTTTGGTAGGTAAGTAGGTACATGAAATTGTATTAGGTACGCGTCCACGTTACAAACACAAACCTCGCTTAATCCAAGTCCATTTACAAAATCCAGACTGTAACTCGCATCTCTTTAACGTAACTCATCTTTTACGACTGCAACCCTAACTCGCAACAATGCATGTAGTGAGTGAACCCCCGACGCGCCGCAGCAGCGTGCTACGTCCATAACGCGTATGTCTGAGGGATGTAAAATGTTAATGAATGATATGCGGCGAGAGGAGATGGATGGCGGCCGCGCGGGACACGACGACTTGCTAATGTGGCGCCCAGCTCGACGTTATGGATGTGAGGCGCGTGAGGGTTTGACGACTGACTTCGACGGATTTATTTTGAGATTTCATTGCTGATAATACGAAGGATTGCGGTAATCAATATTTATAGATAAACTTGTTGTTATAATCTATGGCAATGTATTGGGGGCCTAGAAATATTTGAAATCGCTGAGCCATAAGAGTAAGAAGGTAGTCAGTGGCTGCAACTTAACAGAAGTTTGAATTGAATGACACACCTGGTCAGTGAGTCAGCTATGTATCGCTTCAGCTGGATACCTAGGTAGGTACAAATTGTTTTGTTCTATATTGTTTTTGTCTGAATTAAACAAAGAGATTTAAGATACCTACTTAAATGTCTTTGGGGTTTAGCCAAAACAGCATTTGTGATCGCTTGTCTTGGGCCACCAAAATCTTAATGCCCCGGGAGAAAACGTTCTTTAAGAATATCTAACAAGCAAGTACAAGAGTATGCCTGACATAGTCCCGCGATGTGCAGCACAGCCCTGGTTTAATATCAGTGCGGGTAGTATTTTTACGAGAGCTCTGCGGCGTCCGCGCCGCATATCTAATCACGTCGACGTTATTTATCGTCAGCTCGTCTCCAGCAGTTCCCACTGCTCGCCTGATGTACCACATTCGGAGGCTGACACGTCCCGCCTTGTTGTTTGAAATACTTCACCGAGGCGAATATTAAAATGTGAATTATGAGGGTGATGTACTATTTATTGCGTATCATGATGTAGATGAACTTTAGTGTGGTGAGAATGTTTTCAAAGAAAAGTAGCTATTTTAGATGTATATTTTTATCTATGAAATGTTTTGTGTGTAGGTACATAAATAATTAAAGAAAGTAACTATTAATAAATAGCTAGCCCCATTAGATATGATCAAATATAGCTAGGGAACTAATCAATGCCAGGCGCTTAAAAACCGTTGTGTTTTCTAATAATTTATTTATAAGTAGTACGGAAATGTAAACCTTGTCTTTTTTGCAAGAACCAGGGATTGTTACGATCACGTCGCTCGACGGCAACAGATAAGATTGGTGAAACTATGCAGATAGTGACTTTAAATCCACATTAAGTTAGGAACTTTTTTTTTTTTAATCATAACAAGCTCACTTTTCACGTACTTAATCTGATGCAGTTCGTGGCAGCTCACATAATTATGATGCCACAAACTGCAGCAGACTTGTAAAGTGAGCTTGTTTTAAACTTTTTAATTGTAGTCTAGTAGAGCCCCACATACAAAGATACACATAGATATCTAGCATGAAAAACATAACACTGTCTTTGCAGCCGCGCATTCGTGTAATAAATTAAGTCTAAACGTGAACAAGACCTGGCTACGCCTGGATAATATGGTGATTATTTTTCTTTAATAAGTAGGTACGTAATGCCTACATTTCGGCGCAGAATCCACCTAGGTTCAAATTTTGCTATGGTCACAATCTTTTGTTTCATTGAAACTGCAAAATCGGAATCTACAATCTACACGGACCTACCTAACTGTTTTCTTTCTGTGTAAGAGACTAATGTGAAGTCGATGTTTATTTTCATCGTCCCGCTGTATTTGCGGCAGTTGAAGTAAGAAGGCGAGGAAGGAAACTCAATTTCCCTTGTTCCTGTACATCTTGTGAGCCACCGAGGAAATAAACCTTTTCACTTCAGTAGCTCAAACATGTAGGTTTTGCTGCCTGAAATCAGTGAGCAAAATGCGATTTTGCTCACTGAGTGAGACAAAGTAACTTTTTAATTTTTTTTTTCTGAAAGCCGCGAATATCTTATTCAGCCTTGGGTTAATCATACAATTCGAAACATTCACACTCTATCTCTTTCCCGCCACTAGAAAGAGAGAGAGACAAAGACCAGCCCTTTCGAAGTTCCGATTTTGAATTCGACCTCAAAGACAAACACGTTCGGAATTTCGTACTAACTAAAGATATTTTGCAAAAAGATAATTATGTCTTTTAATGTAATTTATTGAATTTTTAACTTATTGTTGTATTTAAACGAAAATAAGTATTTACTGCAAATAAAACTGATATTTAACCTGTAAATATTTATTTCTAGTTTCAATAATGTTACGTAATATATTTTGAATAATAAAATATCATTGGTGCTATTTCCGAACACGCCTTACAAAGTGTTCTCGCTGCTGAAGTGAAAAGTTATGTGTGTTACACGAGAGCAAAGTTTTTTGCATTTTGTGCCTTTGAATCCCTCACCACACTCAGGATTCAACTTTAGAATCACTCGCTACGCTCGTGATTCAAATCTTTAAATCCTGTTTGTTTTCAATAATGGGGGTGACATAGTCATTTATGAAAAAAAACCCCTAAATAAATAAAGAATAAAAAAAAAATCCTTCGCTTGCTCAGGATTCAAAATCAGCACTCCCAGCAAAAAACGACTTTGCTCTCTTGTTGCACAAATAACTATAGCTATCAAAGACAAGAGCTGCTCTTACTCGTAAATCATGTCATTTAGTCGAAGGCTACTTAAGGTTTGCAAACTGATTGACTAAAAACTTAAGTGATTTTTATGATTAGCTTCTCGTTTATGCCTTTTTATTTCATTTTTTATGCAATCGGATTTTTTAAATTAAATAAATAAAATTAATTAAGTAATTAAATTAATTACTGTTTTCTTTAAATAATGCTTTTCATTAAAAATAAGATTACCTAACTATGTATGTAAATTATGGGTGGTTTCGAAGCGTCTACATTCGTGAGATAAGTATGTTTATTACGATAGGTTCTTTCAGTTCTCCTGAGGCTCCAGCCTCACTCCTCTAACCCCTTCCCGTCTCAGTAGATACAAACAATACCTATCTACTTAATACCTATATTTAGCTGTATTTTTTTTTTATATTTACCAATTTTGTTATTTTATTACTATTCCTTTTCCTGTCTTTGTATATTATTTTTAAGGCTAGGCAAGCTAGTTAGAGAAACTGTGTCTTTAACATTGCGTGCCGACTGCCGACAGTCAGCGCTGTACATTTTTATTTAATAATACTAAAACATACTGTAATCATTCCTTAGTAAATAATAACTATCAACATAATTAGAATTGCGAGTTACATAAATGGGATCTTAAGATTCAACTCAGTGCTAATCGTTACCGCCGGTGGCCACCAATTGACAATTTTTAGGCATCCTTGTTACCACTAGTACATACAAATAAAAAATCTAGCCCCCACAACACGAAGCATTATTCTACCCTAATCAATCAAGTAGGTAACAAAGTTAACTGGGCATTAGCGTTCCCGATACGTTGCGCATTGTAGCCCGGCTCCAATACTGTGTGATTTGTGCGCCATTAACACAACTTTGTCCATTAGCGGCCACCGCGCTGTAAATCCACTTGATTTAGAACTGAGTTAGTTATAGTACATATGTATACGTGCAGGAGTATTACACGGAAGATTAATTAAGAATACGTGGAGATATCACAAGCTTTGTTGGACCAAAAGTTTGGAACAAACTGGGAAGTAGGAAATGAAAGAAGTAAATGAGAAAGGGGCTTTCTGAATCGCATTGCATCGCATCTTGGTGGATGTCTAGAAAATGGCTTGCTATAGTATGTAATGGGTTGTATCAACATAACATGTAGATGACGCGATTTGCTGTACCTCTGTTAGAAACCAGACTAGATTGTGTCTTTCTGCAATCAATAAGGGCTGCGTAGTTGTCAGTGGCTCTATGTTAGTAGGTATATGTCTGTCTGATGATCATTGTCATTCTTCTTACAAATGATATAACTGTAGCTGCAGCCTACCGTTCATATTGGTGTGTTTATGTACTTATTACTTACTATCCTACTAAATGACAAAGCATCCATAATACATTAGGAAATCGATGCTTCATAAGGATTACAGACGCTGCGTTGGAGTTAAGGAAAGTTAGTTAGGTTACTATCCTGATATGAGTGTATCGAATAAATAAAGAAGTAGGTAATGGAACAATAAACGAATTCTTTCGATGTTACGGGTCATAACGAAACATTAGGATATATCGTGAATCAAATCTATCTACTAGCCCAAGGCTAGTTAATAACCTCTTCCAACGAGCTACAGTTGGAACGTAACCAAAACTCTAGTGCGATGAAGCTCAGGCTTTTATGTAAATTGGTTCTTTTGCGTCTTCTCTCGACCTTTAAATAATCCCAGAGGACAACCCTACTGATCTGATTTGTTACTGTTAAGCAGAAGCTACTTCAGCTTTTACAAGTTTCGCTCGCTTCTACTATCCAGAAGACAAAATAGTGTAACTAACGACGCTTTAAGTATACCGATTGTTCTGGTGGCTTCGTCTGAAAGTACCACCGGCTGAAGCATTTATCTTACAATATTTAGATGATTTAGAGCTTACATCGGTTTGCAAGAAATCTAGAAGCTTAGGTTTCATACTTCGTAGGGCAGTAGGCTTTAGGAATATAAAAGCTATAGCCGCCCTGTAGGTACGCACTCGTAAGAACGCAATTAGAGGTCAATGCGGCTGTGTGGGCTCCACATGAAGCTAAAGATATCCTCATGCTGGAGCGCATACATAATATACCTACAATATTTTTAAGTTATTGTGTGGAAATATCTCTAACCCGGGGTACTAAAGGATGTGTGTCTAAACGTGGTATCCACGACGTTACGTGTCGCGGCGACGGGGATACTGGCGGTGTCTCGCGGCCGGATCAACCTGCTGGACGGGGATACTGGCGGTGTCTCGCGGCCGGATCAACCTGCTGGACGGGGATACTGGCGGTGTCTCGCGGCCGGATCAACCTGCTGGACGGGGATACTGGCGGTGTCTCGCGGCCGGATCAACCTGCTGGACGGGGATACTGGCGGTGTCTCGCGGCCGGATCAACCTGCTGGACGGGGATACTGGCGGTGTCTCGCGGCCGGATCAACCTGCTGGACGGGGATACTGGTGGTGTCTCGCGGCCGGATCAACCTGCTGGGTAAAGCACCTTGGACTCGCGCCTAGCATACACTTAACAAAATCGCGGGAAAGGTGGATTTACTAAACTATTCTCTGAATGAGTTCACAAAAATTACTTTACATGTGATAAGCTGTAATGAAAAAAATATTGTTTAAGACCACGCTACCGATTTGGGGTAACCTGTAATGATAGTTGTGTTGGGAATAATGAATAAATAAGTAAATATATCTTTTAATAAAATTATTCTAATCCTTTTTCAAGTAGGTACTTCAACATTAAAATATTTCATCCCCAGTTTAACTTTAAATTATAAGAAATCCTAATCTAACTTGTGTGGCATGAACAATGCATTTTGGAATGGGGCCAAGTTTAATGCCTGTTATTGTGGATATTCTAACTGTTGTGAGTATCTGTCCATTAGCATGCAATTATATACTTCTTCTTCATACCTTTGAGATACAGAAACAAATTGCCTTTTAGAAACTATGGCTTAGATGTTTTGTAAGAGCCCAATGTAATGTAATGACATTACTTAAACATGGAGATGACTTATCATTGAAACCTCAAGAGCGTCCAAATCAAAGGCAAGCCACTCAGCGTCGTCACTTCATGTCTCAGTTCAAGTCAGACACACTTGCTACACACTGATATGATTTAGTCTAGTGTTTGCGAGGTATAAAGTATAAAATTCAATGGCAGAAGCCGCGGCGTCCTTGTGTCGGTGGCACCCATACTCCCATACTGCTCACTTTAGATAATGGTTTAGTGTCGTCACGAGATGAAAGCGAGCTGCACAAAGCGAGTGGGTAATAGGCAGATCATTCAGTAACGTACTCTCTGTGCATTACTGTCCATTTGTCAATGTGTTGCACTCGAGGAGCGACGTCCTGCGCTAAGTTGTTCATATTTCATTCTATTCTAAGATTAATTTTATTTTGATTAATTTATTCTGATTTTGTTTAGTTTTCTAATAAAGTTTGTTTTAAATATTATTTGAGAAATTAGGTTGAAGTAGTAAATTCATTATTATTATGATCTAATTTTTCAAATGCATGTACGTTTCACCTGAATTTAATGAACTTGGAAAAGAGTAAGTATCTAATTAACAATATTTTTCGGTTCATTAACAATTTACTACTAATAACTATATTAGTGTTGTACCTGGAAACAGACAGTCTGACACAAACGACCTGCTTGAAGTTAATAAACCTTCTTGAATGTTTGTAAAATGCTTACTATGTAAAAGGAGGTGTTTTTTTTTCGGCCAAACTTGTACCGAGGTACAAATTAAAAGTTAAATTCCTTGCAATAAATTGTGTTATTAGCAGTATTTATAATCCTCCAATATTTGATAGATTAAGAAATAAAAAATCACTACCTCACATCGTAACGTTCAACGAAACGTTCATAACAGCAGTGACAGCTGACAGCTGTCAAATTAAACTAAATAAATGTCAAGTCTAAATGGGTAATCCAGGTCGTCAAGATTTAAGAAATAAATCGAAAATCCAGGGAAGAATAGACAAATCAACAATTATGAAATCACGCACGAAATAGCGCTCCAAGAGACGGGAAACCAACGAACAAAGGCGAGGAACCGAAACGAAATGATGACATTATTGGTACTAATAAGAAAAAATCGATAATTACTGGCCTTGGCCCACAGTCTTTTGGATTTTCAGAAAGCTAACCAAACGCATACAATAATCTGAAAAATAAATGTATTTTTTAACTCTTGTTCGCTAAATGTTTCACAAAAATAATGTCTTATTTATGCAAAAAAACTTTATTGATACAAAAATAAGACAATAATCAGTATATTTTCAGGATAATTTCTTTATGTTACATTTACAAAATGAAGTAACGAAACGCATCATCGGAAGCATGTATCATGAGATTGCCAAATTAATTAATGGGTTGCAAGTTATTAACATCTTTGAACGACAATTTCATGTGGTACAAATGTATAAATAAATCCAATATTTTTTTTTTCAGAATCTGCGATTTTTTACCTGTATTTCAGTACTTTTGTTCATAAGGTACATTGTTTGGCCATAAATGTATGAAAGAAGAAACACCTCCTTTTACGTTCTTTTAAATAATGTTCTTATTTATTTGTATAATAAACGCCTTAGCTATACACGTAGATCGTTAATCGCAACAATGCTTGAACAAGCAGTGCACAGTGGCCACAAAACGCCCTCATTACAAATACCTAGCGCGACCACGTACATACAGTCAGGTAGAAAAACACCGCCCGACTACAGTTAAGTACATAATTAATATGTAAGCCCGCTGGCAACCCTTAAATCAACGTTAATCAAGGCTTAGACAATACGGCCGCCATCTTGCGGCCCCCCCTCCCGTGGACCGCCCAAACCCCCGCACCGCCCCCCGCGCTCGCCTGCCTCCCTCCCCGGCGGGGGCCCCCCCACTCGCGACGCAGGCTTTAGGGGAGAACTTAGGCTTTATTAATTCATATCTGTAGATCTCGTTTCAGTTTTTGTGTGGCGTCTTTATTATTCAAATTATGGTGTTTATATTGTACAATCACGCGTTTTGTGACCGAGCTGCTGGGTATTACGTGACGCATCGTGTGCGAGCGAATTGGCGGGTTGTTTGTTTTTTAATAAGCCGGCGTAGACATTTCGTAGCAATCTGCTACGACGGCTACGGAGTGTCTACGACGATGCTACGTAGTTGTTATTGGTAGTAAAACTTATAGTAATTAATGTAAATATCGTGAAAGGTGACTTAAAAATACTTGATCAATAATATTTTATGATATTTGCATAATAAAAAAAAATCTACGGGAAAAAAATGACTTTAAAAAGTAGCTTACCTGAAAAAATTCAAATGCACAACCCTATACCACATATAAGAATATATTCACCCACATAAAATTAGTGTAGAGATACTTTCCAAATAACAAACAAACAGCTCCACACAGACAAACGTCCTCTACCGTCTCCACTGAAACAAATAAAACCTCCTCATAAGCTGTCAACGGATTCTTGTTTTCATGCTGAACACAACTTTATCTACACGGTTAACCACACCGTTCAGTTCTTCGACACAAGGTTGAAAATGGTATGTTTGTGTTGTAAAGTTATTTTTGTTTCCCGAGAAGCCTTTCCGCAGTGAAAAATGAACATCTCTTGTTGTTGGGATTAAAAATTATACGTCGCTTTGTTTCGGTCGCCGCGTCGCCGTCGCTCGTCGCCCGGCGTCGCTGTCGCTCAGCTAGTGAAGACATTTTGTTCTTATTCTACCTTTGACAGTTTAGATTAGTTTGGGACTAAAACTGCAACGTTTTGACCTAAATTGTATCGTAGGTTGTTGAAACATGGAGTTGAGATGAAATGAAAACGATGTTCCTACTTCATTCTTATGTTTCTTCGTCAGTTTCAGTAGATTTTTCAGTCTGCTTTGCTTCATGGCTCTTAATATAAAAAACATTTTTCACTCATAAAATATGATAGTTTAATGATTTATGTCACTCAATGACGTAAATGCTAAATACTATTTCCAATAAAAACATTAGGTACAGGAAATAAAAAACGTGACAACAGGAATAGTAAATTATTAATAAAAAATATTTGGTCCTATTCTGGTCTTTGAGTAAGCAGAGCTGTACCTAACTTTGAGTAAGCAGAGCTGTACCTAACTTTGAGTAAGCAGAGCTGTACCTAACTATTGAGTAAGATTAAATTCATATATTAATACCGACAGGTAATGAATATTCATAAAATGTTATATGGCTATGTGACTATGAGCTAATGAATATTCATCTTAAATTAAGCCTAATAAATACAAAACAAATACCCAAAGAAACAAATAAACCAACGCCCAAATTAGCTTCGGACGAAAGGATCGGGAGTACCTACGACCTAATTGAAATTCCGTGACAATTTTGTTCAAGATGCGGCTAATTACTGGCTCAGTGCGACGACCTGGTGCGTGGATGTTATGTTAGGATGCTTGTATGTTTGTATGTGACTCACCAGAGCGCGGTGGTCGGGGGGGAGGGGGGGAGGCTCGCCGCTATGGCCGCCCCCCATCGGCTACTGCTCTCGACTCTTGAACAAAATCATCACGGTAAGACAATGTCCATGGTTCATGGTCCACCAGTTTTGGTGAGGCTTTTTATGGCCTATAGCCCAATGGTTTTGGGTCCTAAGTGAGCAGCTTTTTATTTTAATCGTTATGCAGTAATAATAGTCGAAGGAATTTTGGCACGCCTAAGACTTATAAGGCTAGTTTAAAATAGGTTCCTACATGAAACTATCAAAATAGGTTCCTACATGAAACTATCAAAATAGGTTCCTACATGAAACTATAAAAATGTACTAAAATAGGTTCCCACATGAAACTATCAAAATGTACTAGTGACTAAAATGTACCGTAAACTTACCTTGCGCCACGATCTCGTCGACTTAATATATTATGTTCTACATTATAAAAAGGTCTACAACTACATTATTCAATAAGATGCACAATATCTTAGTATTGTGCTGACTATAATCGTATTGGCTTTTAGTGATATTGTGCATTCTTAAGGAACATAATATTTGTGTTGTGTGCTACATAGGTAGGGATATCTATTGTTATTTAAGAATTAATTATGCCCCAAATTGGGAATTTCAGAAGTTGACATGCACTACAATGAAACTCAGGACCGAGGTTAAGGTTCTACGATTTATTATTTTATGCGAGAATCGAACCCGTAGTACTACCACGCTTTCTACTGGTATCCAATGTTACCAATCGTTAAGTCCTTTCATATTAATTCATCACTCATTATGATTGTTTTTAGTCTTAGCCGTTATGGAGACCAACCCCACTAAACCCTATTCTGACCGTTTTATAACCAGACCAGACAAATATTCTTGTGCAATGTAACACTGGGATTGCCTGGGTCAGAATTTCGTCTTTCTCATGGATACTTTTGGAGTAGACTACCATATGAAGCCCTTTACTTAAAAAAATCTGATCCCCTGCGATCACAAATCACCTTGTTGAGGTTTAACTCCTCGTTTTCTGATAGATCTGGGTCGAACAGTGAACTGTGATAAGCTTCTAAATTACTTTAAAACCCGTATTAATAAACCATTCTCAATATACACTGAGAGTGTTGTTATTACAAAGATTTATTAATCAGCCTCCCAACTCAGAACCGCAGATAACTAATAAAAGTACTCGTAGTTTTGAAATCCGAGTCACTCAAACACTGTAAATGTTTGTATGTAGTTTACAGTAATTTGATTGACATTGAAAGTGCCATCATGACGTAAATCTCTTGGTATGAGTATATTTGTGGTGTGCGATGATGAACCGATTTGGTTTTGTGAAACAGTTCTAAACCGGGGGAGCAGCACTATTGTCGAGCCATTTGATATGTTACATAATTATGTAGTTCAAGAATGATTTCTTAATGCGAGTTCAAAGCAGTGTGTATAAGTGTGTAAGTGACATCAAGCAGTCTCACCGAACTCACCGAGTAGCCAGGGCGCGACGGCGTCGTTCTCTTTGGCGCTGTTGAGGATGGTCTCGGGCAGTGGCAGCGAGTGGCGCACCATGGCCCCGTACAGGCCATACTCCGCCATTATCGTTGACCGACCCCAGCACTTTTCCGTTTTACGCCATTTCGCACGACGGTTTTGGAACCAGACCTGTGGAAGGAATGGGCTGTTAGGAATGAAATTGAAAGAAAATGTTCAAGAAACAGAATGGTTTAGATCTATGTAAATGAAATTTAGTCATTAACAGCCAAGTTTGCAGCAAGATCATAAGGGGTGCTTAAGAGAGTCTCCCACAGACTCCCACTCCTCACAAGGTGCCCACGACCACATGACTACGGCATGACATGTCATTTGGGTAGAGCCAACACATGAAATAGGATTATCCAAAATAGGAGATACTAACAATACATACATTGCCTATTAGCAATCAACCGCCAGGAAACGACAAGGTAAGTAGTGACGACTGAGGAAATTCGAGGAAGCAGAATTTTGTTTGTTCCAAAAATATGTACCTACCTACTTATAATCTTTCTCAATATAACTTCATTAAAATAAATCAAATAGTTAGTAGCTAACCATATTTCATCTAAACTACAAGAAAACCTTTGTGCAGCACAAAGCCTTGATTCTAATTAGAATGAGCGATCGGATATAACCATTAGAGCGCAGTAACTCCCTCTGGCGGGCGGCGAGATAACTAAGCATGGAAAACAAACCAATTATCGGGAACAAAACGCAACTAAATTAAATCTTCAAATTCACCGCCGAGCGGCCGCTGTTTTTACACACAGCAGGCAGGGCTACCTCTGCTGTACTGGCAGAATGTTATACGGCAATCTATTTAGTTGTAGGATTGATTGAGGTAATCTGTCTCCCAAAAACTGTTTGCATACAATTGGTCGAAATATCATGAGGTATAAATTTGTTTAGCGTACCTACTTAGTGATACCTATGTGGTGCTACTGGATACTGTTACGTGGAAATAAAATGTCGGTGATAATTTATTTTATGGTTGATATGAAAACTTAAATTACCTTTCAAAGTAATAAATTGTAATGGCGGCCATACACGCTTCGGTTCACCGGAGAGGTAAAGCCTGTATTATTAAGGAGGAAGAGCCATGTATTATAAAAGACCTGTGTAGGTCTTGGAACAAAGCATGTGGACCGTAGCGTGTATGGCTTATTATACGACATTTAAAATAATAATAATAAAATTTATTTAAGTATAAAGTTAAGTAAAAATATCTATTGATCAGGTTTTTAATACCAAGTATGCTAACCACAAACTCTTTGTAAAATAGCACTGAACTCAAGATAAGATAATCCTGTGCCTTCATTCTTTCAGGAAAGAATAATAATATAGGTAATATATAATATTTATATGGTGTACATAATAGAGAGTATTCTATTGTATTCTATTATACCAGCCTATCATTTTCTCACTGAAGTGCGAAGGCTTGTTCTCATACACAAACTTTTTCTACTCTTTTTTTTGGGAAACTTTTTCAAATAAAATAGGTTTATTAATAACTATTAGGAACATTTTATAACAAAAAATAGCCAAATAGATCTATAGCTGTTTTCAAGTGATGGCGCCGACCAAACAGCATTTCATTTTTGTTTTGATCCTCGTACTTATGTCCAAGTTTTCTCACGATGTTATTTCTTCACCGATGTCAGTCATTTCCAAGATAAACAGAAACAAAAGACAAATTATAAATATGGTTGACAATATCTTGAACAAATAGAAATGTTTATGACAGCGCAGCAGCCCTGTGGCTGCTGGTCCGCGCCAGCCCGCGCGCACCGCACGCCGCCCGCCGCGCAAAACGGTTAATTTCTAATTAAATTTGTTAATTAAGCCCGATAGCGGCGCACTCCGCACAAATTAATACCGGCCGTATTATGTTACTATGAGCACTGTCTTCCTATGTATGCGTCTTATGTATAATGTACTACGTCATGTGGTACGAGCCTGCAGCGGATTTCATTACGCTTGTACTGTTGTGTGTTATCATTTAGCATAATAAAGGGGTAAGCAGAGGTTTGTAGTTATGCACTCACGTTTTTGTAGTAGGGGCCTATACCGGAGGGGGAGGGGGGAGGGGGGGGGGCTATAGATATTAACTGGGCGCAAATCCAGACTCCAGGCTGCTAGTTACTAAGAAATTGAAACTGTGGTTAAGTTGTATGAAAAGTAAACTCATGAAACCTTTCGACATGCTTACGGGCAGGACCCCTTATTTTCCCCATGGTTACACTATAGAGATAATAAATCCTTTTTGTTAATATTTACAGCTCGTCTGAGCATGAGAGCCGGATTATAGCATATTATTGGATTCGCACATCTTTAGTAGTCAGTCAGCAATGACGTGATAACAGGAAAACGATAAACGAATGTTTCCTGCGTTTATATCTCACAATAAAACACAACTAAGGGCAGCTTTTTCCAACGCTAGATAATTTTATCCGAGGAATAATTTTTGACAGTTCTTCCCTATAAAATCAGACGTTAAACAAACGAATAAAAATTATCTGTCTATTTAAAAATTAGCCCTTAATTATTTAATAAACAAATACTAAAACAGTATGCATAATAATAATTATCATTGTTGTATAATATCGTTAGAAAAAACCCTATTTCCTTAAAATATATAGAATTATTATAACATTAGCTCACGCAATTAGTCCACGGAAACGTACCTACTACCGGGACAAGAAGTAGCCTATGTCATTCCCCAGGATCAAGATGCCATATACGTCCTTGTCAAATTTTATCGAAATCCGTTCAATGGTTTAGGCGTGAAAAGGTAACATTCAGACAGAGTTACTTTCGAGTTTATAATAATAGTATGGAAGTAATTAATCAAATGAATTGATTCAAGTAGAAAAGCTAATATTTTTTTCTCCCCAAAGAATGAATGGAATGTAATACTTTGTGGCGTTTTGGGTCGTTATAGCGAAAGGTAAGTTATACAAGGCAATATTTTAGCTCTCAAGATACATTTAGTAAAACTACTTACTATTTAGTTAAGAACCTGTAAAGCTTCAGTTAGCTAATATTTTGGTTATTATTCTCATTGCAAAACGACATAGCTTGTCACTAAGGGGTATCAGCTCAATACCTAGCATTATATTTACAATTAATTGACAATTTCTCAACTAATATTATCAGCAAAACAGAAGACTCTGCAAACACTAATTGATTACCAATCTCTATTGGTTCACAAGAACCACAGCATCTTACTGCATCATTCACTATGACCCGCCGTCAGTAAGTGGTCGGTCCCGCCAACTTAGCATGTTGACTATGGTAATGTGATGCACCCGAATTTGTGCAGCTCTGTCGTAACGTGTGGGGGAGCCACAGACGCGTGTGTGCAGCGAGATCGTCTGAAGAGCCCTGAATATGGAACACTTTGTAAGACTGACAGTTGTATTCCTGTTTGGTAAAATGCCTGTTCTGATTTTTTGTAGTTAGGCTAGTTTTGATTCGAAAAAGCATGACATTTGTTTCCACATGGAATATACATGTACCTACTGGAAAATTGCTGGCGCGGAGCAATGTTCCCTTTTAAAGATTTTTAATTCTACTAAACTTTAATTTCCTCTTAATCCATATATGCTTAATTGTTTCATGAATGAAAACTACGCTTCATTCTCGGATATACAACTGTAACAGAAAAACTTAACACAGCATGAAAAACGTAAAGAAGGTCTTTTCTCAAACCGTTTAAGTCTTGTAAAGAAATAACACGACTTTTTTCTAATCTAGTTAGGTATTTCTAAGGTCTGAGTGACTCTTGAAGACGACAGCTCACGACTGAAGGTTCTTATTCAATAATCCATTAAATAAGCTCTTAGCCTTGAGCTGAAAGTCTCTTAACGTCATCCACATTCATGCTCAAAACTTAACATCACCATTGTGAAAATTCTGTTAAAAGTGTGCAGTACATTGTTACTGGTGTGTGTATATTCCATCATACCTCGTGTAGTAGGAGGCAGTGGCCGGGCGGCGGGACGTTATTGATTGGCCGGTGCGGCGGCGTGACAGACTAATTGTGAGAGATCAGCGCCGCACCGATTACAGGCCGGAAGGGTCACTGCACTTCTAGTAATCTTTATAAACAGGCATTGGTACTGGTTTTGTTTTCATAGAAACTGAAACCCGTTGCAAAATAACATTCGTGACACTTCTAACGGAAGCAAGTGCGATTAATGCGATTTTTTTCTCATAAATCATCATCCACCACCTCTTGTGACATTAACCGAAGCTCCTGTAGGTATGCTCATGTATACAGATTCGTTAGCATTCTCGTATATATGTCGTAGGATAATTTGATACTTCGAATCTTCGCGAAAATCCTAGGGGTTTTGCGAAAACGCGGATAATTAGACATAGGCGAAAAATTATCAAATCTTACTGGACAAAGTCAGGATTTTTGCGAAAATACTCGTTACTATAGTAAGATTTGATGTGCTCAACACTGATTGGCTACAATTTTGCTGGCTGACTTCTAATTGGTTCCTAGTTTGCCGATGATTAACTTCAAGTATTGTATCATAGAGTTATGAAGGCTTAGAATAGGTGAGAAAGAAAAATCACGAAATTGATTTTTATAAACTTTTTATTGAAAATTTTAGTATGTATGTTGTTTTCTACAGACAATAGGAGATCTCAGTCGTAGTAAAAAAAAATGATCCAATTTTAGGGTGTAATCCATAAATTGGATGAAACTGGTTAGGTAAACAATTAGTTTAATAGTGCAACAATGGAATTGATCAGTCTTGTGAATTAAAGTCTTGAGATAAAATCACTCATTCATCAGCCTTCTCTTCTCTTATACAGCTAAACTTAAGATATATTGAGGCAAAATTATTATCACACTTTTATTTACCACTTTATTTAAGTCCAAGTAGGTACACTATTTACGATAAAAAACAAAACACTTCTGCAATTTAACTCAGACACAAACGTAAACAAATAACGTGCGGCAACAAATGATTGACATTTAAGACGTCAACCAATCAGAGACGATCTCTTATTGAACGCGCTGACCGACCAATCAGCGTTCTTATTTCATAACAGCCAGCGTTTCGTTTCGCAATATTGCTATAATAACGAGTATTTTCGCAAAAATCCTGACTTTGTCCAGTAAGATTTGATAATTTTTCGCCTATGTCTAATTATCCGCGTTTTCGCCAAACCCCTAGGATTTTCGCGAAGATTCGAAGTATCAAATTATCCTACGACATATATAAATCTTGTGTGCGAACGACTGTGCTATATAGTTAGCACATGAAAACTTCTGCCAAAAGAGTGTTCTACGCGAAAGGATAATATGGCCATGTCATGTGTAGTCATGGTCTTCTGATGTCTAGAACGAATGGGTATTGATGTCATCATGAAGCGAGTTTAACGGTCAGTCATACCAGATCTCTCTACCAGGCATGACACAGCTTAGCCCCTTCTAACAGTAGACTATGACGGGTCTATCGAATAGAACCTGATTGACTGCATGAGAGATAGTATGCGGTATGCCCATCATCTACCTGCTTTTTGACAACCATGTTGGGGTCGGCTTCCAGTTTAACCGGATGTAGCTGAGTACCAGTATTTGACATGGATCGACTGCCTATCTGACCTCCACAGCCCAGTTACTGGGTAATACGAAACTCCTCGGTAAGACTGGTTGTCAGACTTTCGGGCTCCTGACGACCCGTAACGACTGTCTAAGATCCACGAATGACAGCCGGGACCAACGGCTTATCGTGCTTTCCGAGCCACGGAGGGTCTTGGTATGTAAAGATGGTCACCCATTCACTCAACAACCGCGGTAAGCGTAGCTTAACCTGATCGATCGACCCGTGCGGCTGTTATGACTTAGCCACAAGCCCTGATTGTATAGCCATCGTTGACCATATTTATTAAATTAATAGATTGGTGATCGCAGATTATTGTTTGTCATCACTCAACAGAGCATGCTGCTGTCCCCTTGAACATATGATACCTTCCAGTCCTTCTACTCTACAATCCGTGGCATCTCAAACAATTAGTAATATCTACTGAGGCGTACACTAGGTTCTACTACTACTGTTCCTAGTATTGATTGCGCCTACTAACTACTAATTGTTTTCCGCAGATTAACGATGTGAACATGCGAGGCACTGGAAGGGTGCGACTACTAACAGAGATACCGGGTTAGACCCAAGTTTGGTGGCAGAAAGTGTTGAACTTAGTAGCTGTGTCAAAGATGTCGGAGGAAGACTGGTTACAGATGCAAACTTACGTTACATAATGTTGCAGTTTGATCACCATCCAAACCACATTCATTTTTAATAACATATTTATGCAAACATAACAACAGAAATGTGCTCATTAAGCTTTATTATTTCAAGACAACTAATTCTTCGTGACTCTTTTTTAAATAGGCAGATAATTCTCAGAAGTCAACATACCGTAATAAAAACATTAGCCAGTCAGTAAGTTCAGTAATGAGACATCGCAGGGTGCACGACACATCGCAGGGTGCACGACACATCGCAGGGTGCACGACACATCGCAGGGTGCACGACACATCGCAGGGTGAACGACACATCGTAGGGTGCACGACACATCGCAGGGTGCACAGAACATTGCATAGATAAGTACTTGAAAACTCGCGTGGATGTTATTTTATTACCCCCAATTTTGCTCAAACTAACTGTTGTCACTCAAGTTCAATCCTAAACTTAGTAGATTAGGTACCGAACCCTGTCAGTAATCCTACACAAGTGTACAAGATTATCCGGCGATTACCAGCATTAGCAGTGATTGCTTGTGAACAATTACTAGCGTTGCCCGCGGCGTGGTCTGCGATTGTTTTATTGGCACGGAATTAGAGAACTTATCGGGATTACCAGCGGTGAGTCTAGGTTTACCATGTAGAAAGGGACTGCTCGCTAAGTTTGGACGAAAGGGTGAGAGCTTGTACCGGCTTACTGGCGGGATTATTGTAAGACCTGTGCTTTCTGTTCTAGTTCATGTTTTTTTATTGAATTCCAATCAATATTGTTTTCTGCAATTGCTGAAATATTTAACTCATGCTCGTTCTCCTACTCGTGGGTCAATGAACCTACCCTACACTCTACAACCCGCGCTATAGCAATCGGCAGTAGATTAAAATCTCACACACGCAGGTAGACACGCTACACTCAGCACTATTTAATTAATTCGGCGCACAACGACGCCCGCATTCCGACGGATCTCCGAATTTCCTAATTATCATACGCTCACAAAGGTTCGGCGTAATTGTTAATTTGGCAGCACATTCGCGCCCTTTAATGATGCGTAACGTTGGTGCGGGGAATTGCGCGCTCCAACAATTTATTACTCGTATGTGGCAGCTACCAGCGAGCCCTGGCCCCCGCACCTCCCCGCGAACGTTTCCAAGACGGACGCAAGTGAGGGTGGCGCGGGCCCAGGCGGGGGTCGTCGCCAGCTGGTCGCATTTAGGGTAGTATTTGTAATGTTGCTTGTGAAACAATTTGTCGGGCGTCTGTGTGATTGCGTAGGCTCGTATGTTTTGAGTGCTACTTTCGTTTGGAAACTAATTTTAAAATTACAGTTTTGTTTCCAACATGAGCTGGTAATTTCGTTTGAGGCACGTTGTTGCGAAATTAACGTTCAAAGTTGCGTAAGGAACTGCCAAAGTCTTCAATGTTGGGCTCTTGAATATTACACTAATTAATCACAGATATTCAACATGAAACGTGAATGGTTAACATGTTCACTACAGTCCCCTAAGAATTTACTTCGAGCTTCGCTTTTAAAAACTCATTTAATTATTGAAAACTAAGTACCGCTCTTAATTTATGAACGATTTGGAATTTAAACTACGTTTGGATTACTTCAAGCAACCCAGCAGGACAGGGGTCCTCACTAACACAGGCACATTCTTCAATCTACCTACATAGGTACTTGCTAGCTCTACTCTACAATATTTAGAACCCTGTTGAAGCAGATGGTTTTCCCAGCGTTATTATGACTTTAGCAAAATGTTGAGGCACTTGAGACAAAATATACTTATTATTGGTTGATCAATCTGTTGACAACAAATACTACATTACCACTTCAATCAAAAACGATTATACACCCTAAAAACAATACCGACATTACAAATCCCACCGGACTGACAACACTTGAGATAATTATCAGCAAGCTGTTACAACCTTACTAAATCCCCACAATAGGCCGCAGTGTGCGCTAATCCTTACTAACAAGTGAATAAAGGGGATGACGCGCGGCGCAAGTGAGCGCCGACCCTTAGGGACAGGGGTGCCGAACATTTGGGACTATTAACGCGTTTTATTGTAAACAGTCTCAATTGATTAACCGGTCGCTTGTTTTTTTATAGGGTGGACGACATTCTTGGAGGTCCAGTCAGGGCGTGAGAGCTGTAATAAGGTAAGAAATTGATCGATTACTTATTAAAATATTGTTATTAGTCAGTTATCTGTAAATAATGTTAATGAAAGCCGCATATCAAGTAATATTTAATCAATGTTTATGTGTTAAAATGTTTCACAGTAGGGAGAAACTCAAAAAGAAATTAAATCATCTCATCAACTAATAACATACTTAAATGATTTCTTAATTGGCGTCATACATACATACATAAACATCAAAATCATTAACATTAATGAAGTGATTTCACTCACAAAGTGTTGGCAACATTCCTCGCTCACTTAACATACGAACGAGGTTGTTATTCCGCCAATAGATCGAGCAGCAATCATCTAAACAACGTATCGGAATCAGAGGCGTGTAGTCATGCCGTGGTCGAGTCACGACGAGCGAGGACGACCGGTGACGGTGCGACCCATGTCATTAAGCGCAAATACTCGCTCGCGAACCACTGACAGTTTAAATAAAGCAAGTGAGCTCCACAAAGGGCTTCTTATTTACGTAGTGCATAATTTCATTTCTTTGGTCGTGTTTCAATGGAGTTCGGGACGAGGAGAGGGGAGCGGGCGCGGGGAGGCGTTCCGACCAATCACGTGCAGGCACGGGCTAAATGGAGTTGCGAGAACCGA
This sequence comes from Oligia fasciuncula, assembly GCA_963082905.1. Lineage (NCBI taxonomy): Eukaryota > Metazoa > Arthropoda > Insecta > Lepidoptera > Noctuidae > Oligia > Oligia fasciuncula. The sequence continues at coordinate 20,750,882 of OY720398.1, forward strand.
GTCTGTTCCCAATTTGGCGGCAATTTGCGCCACAATAGCGGCGTTCTGTTGTCGCCGACTCGCCTTAACAGGTTATTATTCAATTTGGGGTGCGTCCGACACATTTTGATTAGGCAATAAGTTAATACGCGGTTAGCTGCGGCAGGTTGACTCGCTGCTTTCACTAGTAATTGGGTTGTATCTGGAGATCCGCCTACTACTTACTGCGCGCCTTCCGGTTGTGTTAACCGTTCATTTGTTACATTGATTGAGGGACTGCGGACAACTGTTACAGCAATGAGACGTTTTATTGTTGCACAAATTAAAATATGCTTTCCCAGGGTTTGGTTTCAAAACTGTTCCTAACTTAATTACTATCGTGTACTTAATAGTCCAAGGCCAAAGGCCAAGGCCAAAGGCCATAGGCCAAAAATAGATTGAGTATTCTTTTCAATCGTACTTAATAGGTGTCGAGATTTGTCTTCGTATGTTATTGTTGTATAAAAGTCCGACGGCCTAAACTTTAATCTCATAAAGTCCCAGTGACCCAAAGCAGCTAATTCAAAACTTTTCCACAAATATTGCATCATCTTCCGTGCTCCGATATAAAATCAATACTGCCCGGTTTATACGCTCATAGCTGAGTTGTACTTCAGCGGACCCTTCGGTCTCTACTCCTCTCTAAACGATCTAGCTTTAAATCTATTGATGTATTACATTATGTTATAGGCTCAGTGCGACTGACACGGGGAACTGGCTTTTCAGAATTTTCTTTTCAGTTGGATAAGGTGAGATTTTAATATGAAATTTACTATCTGATACAGTTCACACAGTTCATAGGCCTTCTTTTTGAGAGGGAGTGAGCTGTAGGTAATCTACCACGTGGGCCCAGTGCGAATTGGTACAAGTCACATGTCTTGGAATTTTTGGTTCTAAAAAATGCCGGTTTCCTAATGATGCTTTCCTTCACCGTTTTGAGAGCAGTGGTGATGAAATTATTTACACAAAGTAAAGCGCCTGCCTGGGTTCGAACCCACGACCTACAACTCGTAAGTCGGGGCCGTCACCACTGCTCTATCGTTACACATACCTTCACTAAAATGTTAGGTTTAGGTTTAAAGAATTTATTCTCATAAGAACAATATACCTATAGGTTCACTTACAATGAGATACAAAGTAATTGCTTAAGTGTAAATGACATACATTTTGCCTCAGGTGCGTGCTGGTGAAGTTATACAATTAAATATTAGGTATGTAAGAAGTCGCTAACATTAATTGATAGGCATGCGGTATGACTACATTTTAAAACACGTGATATTCCTTAGCTTGTTGAGACCTAGGCATTGTCAACCTGTTAATGCTATTGTTTTCTATAGCTCCTAGCTCTAATGACGCTTTACTTCCTAATAACAAACACTACACCAACTTGTCTAAAGCAGACGTTAAACTGAACACCCTAATACCACAGATGGCGACTGGACTCGTATGTTCAAACCCATACTTGTTATGCCAATTACCCCAACATTCCCGTTACAAGCCCAAAACAAAAAATAAACATTAAAACACGAAACGTCGTTAATTAAGCATGATTGAGAGGAAACGGAAGCCACTGAAACATGATAAAAAGGCACTAATATGTACGTAAATACGTCCAGTCACGTCCAACAATGGCGGGCGATAATAACGTAATAACTATATGAAAATATAACGCTAAGGAGAAAATGAGGCGGCCGCGGTTAAATAAACAAGACGCCATGTCGCCTGTGAATTACACGCTCGTGTGTGAGCGTGGTCCGAGTCATAAGCGGGCGCGGGCGCAGATGTAGTTAGCGTGTATAGTAGCACATCTATTAAAGTAGGATAAGATTTGAACATATTTAGAAAAGTGGTATCAAGGTTTTGAGATTGCAAGGAATTATTTACTTATCCATTGTTCAAACTCAAACTCAAAGCATTTATTTCAATTAAACCTTTTACAGGCACTTTTGAATTGTCAAGAAGTCGGTCAGTCAGAAAATATGAAGCTAGTTGCCCATTCCAAAGCGTAGGTAGGTACCTATGCAGAGGAACCATGAAGAAAATGTTATCAAGGTCAAGGTTTAATTTCTAGGTCAGAGAAACTGATAGCTGTTCCACTTTTAGGCAGTTATTTCAAGAGTAGTATTCTATCCAATAAAAGGTTAGGTATACTTGCTTAGATTATTATATTGGATCGAAAAACTTAACCTGCTGCGTACTGAACGGCCTTTTAAGTTGAAACATTTTATTCAGTCTAGTCACCACCGCCTGTGCCTACCCCGCAGCCCGACAGCTGCTCTAACTAGGCAACTAGCGGCCGTGAATAAGCAATTTCGGGCAATTGGCGCACGGACCGGCCGGCCGGCTTGGGTCCGGCGCGGTGACCGGACGGCTCCAGCCGGACCGGCAATTTGCTCAGCGTCATAATTACGCACACAATTTGACTGTCAGATCATGGGTAAAAGAGTTCTGCAAGCAATGTGCCCTGCCCTGGTACCTGGTATAAGTAAAACTCTCAAAACACAGCCCATTCTAGAATATTCTTGTTCTATTTATTTTTTCTCTTCGCCTGCTAAAATTCGTAATCAAATTGCATGCACTAGGCCTTCTATGTTCATGTTTATCTGTGTATCTGATCGACTCGAACGTCTCATATCGAAGTGTTGTTTGAGGAATCAAAACGAGATCGCGTAATGTGGTGCGCGCCGGTGAGTGGGCAGTTACTTGTACTCATTACGAGTTTTTGTGGATGTTTCAGGCTGACAAGATAATTTGTACGTAATAGGTTATACTTTGAGATACGAGTTTAATTGACAGTCTTACTGAATTAACCATCAACAATTCGACAGGTCAATGACAAACATGTGTTTCGTTAAAATATTTTACATAATTACACTTACACCAAGTTCTTTAATTTAATAAAATCGGAAGACTTAACGCTACTTTATAAGAAGCGCAGAAAAAAACAGATCAAACACACGTACATTCACATTCAAAGTTTTTATCAATCGGTCGAGTACTCAGCATTTTCCATAATCTTATTTTAAAAAGGTACCTACTTGAAAGCGATGCAATCGGATTACTTAAGTCCAAGTAGATTGAGTTCCTGTGGGCCCCAGGAGCCCCACGGGCCCCACAGACCCCGATGTCTAATATGTTTTTTAATTACTGGCGTCCGTGAGCGCCGGCGCAATGAATATCATACGCGATTATCATATTCAGTGGGATTTGCTTGAATACGGGACGATTCAATAGTTCCAATGCGATTACGGAATTTAATACAGGAACGAATTAATGTAGATTACTATGATAGCTCGTTTGGATTGGGAATTGCTGCAAATGTATCAATTGGATTATTATTGCAGCGCGTGTGGAAATATTGGCTTGTTGTCAAGTGAATGTGTGTTGGTTTTCATTATAATATTAGGAGCTCTGTATATTTGAAACTAATTGCTTGTTTTCAATCGTTCAAAATGGTTTTGTTTAACTTCGATTAAATATTATTACTATTTGTGGCAAAGTGTCTGTCGAGTTAAAATTTAACGGGTCGAAAATCAAGCAACTGCATTCTTATAATATATTTTCGATGAGAAAAGGCATCGGTTGAGATCATAATCGTTTAACATTGAGTATAATAATTATGTTTTGTAGTTATTACTGTCGGTTAGTGGGATGGTGACAAAACCAGTCAAAGTGCACATTTATACTATGTACATATTAGGTACATGCAGAAGTCTATATTAATTGGGTTAGCATCCTTCAAAACGAGACGCGATCAATTAATCATTGCTAACGTTTCCCTTGCAAATCTTGAAGTCAAAGTTGGAGATTTCATGCTTAAGTTTAGAAATGTCTAGACACAAAACACTACAATACCTTCCTTTATACTTCGGAACACGTGTAACACTGTCCTTGTAAGACAAGAACAAGAGCTTCAGTGAAAGCGTGACGGCCGCAGTAACGATATCCAAACAGTACGCGATATGATTGAGCAAACACACGTGCAAACATGGCCGGAATGCTGGCCTCACACGATTGTCACGCCCAACACTTGAGCCAACATAATCACCAACATTGTTACAATATTAGCCTAACTGTGCTAGTTTGTGGACAAACCACAGTTTTTTAGTTAAGCTTTTATGTGACAAGTTACATTGGTATAGTGTGGGAGATGTGGGTTTTATTGTTGAGGAGATCTTGTCTCTTGATTTTGGTTGCTACATTATAACACCAATTTTCAAAGTTTTATTTTAAATCAAATAATCAGATGCAATTTGTTATATCTAGGTAAATAACAAAAGTGGTTCCACTACATATTTTGGTGCTTCAGTTCCAATATAAGTATCATTATTATAATAATATAAAATCATTGTCATGTAAACTCTGATTGGCGTAGCGCGTAGGCCGCTACGAAGTGCTACGAAAGTTACAAATTACAATCTTCTATTGTTTTGTTTATGTCTTTAGTCTTGTTCAAATATGCTTATTGTAGAATTGATAAACCGCTGCAGACTTTGTAAAAATACACTCGTATAAAATCCATGACAATTGTTAAAATGAAGATCGTGCTGGGCATGCTGGCTACGCTCGTATAGCGTCCTACATCGACTATACTATGCTTTAATATACTCATTCCACCGTCTTTCCTTGTTGAAGGTAATTCATGGGGTTATCCATACTAATTTAAGGTACCGACTTAGCTTTCTAATAAATTTTAAATAATCTGTTCACAGATCTCTCACTACAAAAAAATAAACAGCACGCCACTTGACGTTAACACGACGTATTAATATAAATTAAACGATAATGATTAGTCTACGATCTCAAATTCAAATTACTTATCTCCATTGTCAATTTTTTGTTACACTCAACAAGCAGTATATTTATGAGGACAGCAGACTGGCCCCACTTCTGCATTGTGAGCCCCGCACAGGGCCCCGCACAGGGCCCCGTCACTGTCCGTACAAAGCACCTTATTATCTTCATATTATTTTAATATTGTTGCAATACTACAATAACTGACGCGCATTATTTATCCTACACACTAATGAGCGTGTAGGCACCTTACTCGACCAACTTTGCAATACAACCAATAAAACATAAGCCAATCGATTTTCAACCTTATGTAGTAAATGTAAGACTGTGGTAATATTTTTCGAGTGGTGTTATTATGTTGGTTTTATCGGACAAAGGAGTGACACGGGGTGCATCTCGAACTGTCAGGCGAAGTTTTGAATGAAAATAAATGTGTAATTATTATTAGTGGAATATTGTCGAGTGGTTCGAGGAATGTCGTGTGTGGCCAGCGACCGGCGAGACCGTCGAGTGTTGTGTTATTAGGCCCGAAGAGATTATGTAAAACTTGAGTACACGTAATGTTATCTATTGCTTGAGAGGAGCTATTTTTGGCTAAGTGTGTGTTAAGTAAAACTGATCGGAAATTAAGCAACTGCCTTAGGAAACACTGTATAAGTATGCCTTGGTTCGGTGACTTATAGGGGAACTCTACTTTGTCTGTCTGCTCCTAAGCCGGTGTAATGTTTCTGGTTTCTGCGACTTATTCATAAACTTTATAAAACAAGAACGTGACTTCTCTTAGTTCACGCATAACAAGAAAATTAAGATAATCATTTGGAAACTTTCCGCTCCACCCAGAGCGGGAGGGGTCATTATTGATGATTTCCCATCCGCAAAAAAAAAAAAAAGCCCTACACAATATGGGAAAACCACATGCACAGTCATTCTATATACTCTTAATCGCATGCACCATTGTGGGAAACGCATGTTGTTTGTGGGTGTGCAGCCATGCAGCGCTGCAGGCTGCAACAACATGGCCGTAATGAGCGGCAGTCATGCGCCGTGCACGCGGTAACGACTCCTGCGCACCTAATGGTACTATTAGTGCTGCTGCAGTTTCAGCAGACAATGTGTCGGGTAGTTTGATATTAATTGTGTGAAGAAGGTATTGTGTTTGGGTTGCTTATGTAACGAGGTGAAGACACAATAGTTAGTTAAACGGAGATGAAAATACATATAATACACCCACATAATTATAATTATGTAGTCGTCTCCATTTATCTATGGTACAGTAGGCAGGTAGTAACGGCTTGATTTTTTTACTCTGTTCTATTGTTTTCTTCTTTTATTATTGCTTCAGTATCCTAATAACTTGGTTAGGCAATTTTAAGCACTCTCACATTGTATAATTATAAATTCAAAAGTAATGATGTAACTAATATTAAAAAAAAAAAAAAAAAAAAAAAAAAGAGTGTCCATGGAGTTCCTTGCCCGTTCTTCTCCATAGGTACCTACGCTTTGAAATGGGCAACTAGCTTCATATTTTCTGACTGACCGACTTCCTGACAATTCAAAAGTGCCTGTTAATGGTTTAATTGAAATAAATGCTTTGAGTTTGAGTTGGCACCAAAAGAAGATGCATCGTGTCATTGACCATGAGGTAACTTACGTGTAGTAATCTCAACCCACAATTGATAAATATTGAATTTCGCCAAGAAACAGCAATAACAGCCAGCATATATGACAGCAGGAGTATAACATACAGCAGGAGTACGACATACAGTAGGAGTACAACGGACGAGCAACTGAACAAACATAGTGTGAATTGCTCAATATTTAATAATTGGCCGAATACCCCACCGTGCCACCGACTGACTCACCATACCATACCATAATCAGCCTATAATCTTCCCACTGCTGGGACACACCGACTGACTCACACGCATCTTAAATGCACTCGTGACTTACGCTCTTACTTTACGCTCTAAGATCAAGGATGTAGTTGAGCATGTCACCAATCACATATTTGACAACAATTACTCTGTCAACTTATGTAATGTCCTTTACAACATACTTTTATATTTCCAGTTCAATGCTCACACGACAAGACACACCTACCCCTATTACGTTGTTTATCCTCAAGAAAAGTGTAAAGAACACTTTGAAGAGTCCACACAACCCACCTCGAGGATCGAGTGCGTGCCGTACTGCCGTCAAGAGATAAGAAAATAGAATAATGACCGGGTCCCTCCCCGGGGCCCGAAAGGGGTCCAATTGCTGAATAGTTTTGAAGCAAACAACCCTTCAGCAGCCGTCCAATTTGAAGACCTGCCACAAATTGGACACGACCTTTTTTGTAAACTTGTACAGTCACACGTGAATGCCAAATGTACAAGCATCGTGTGTGTTTTGTTTGGGTTACAATGATAGCTGTGTGTGAGTGGAAGTGAGGTGACATGTTCAGTTACAATGATAGCTGTGTGTGAGTGGAAGTGAGGTGACATGTTCAGTTACAATGATAGCTGTGTGTGAGTGGAAGTGAGGTGACATGTTCAGTTACAATGATAGCTGTGTGTGAGTGGAAGTGAGGTGACATGTTCAGCTGGGGAACAATGATAGCTGTGTGTGAGTGGAAATCAGGTGACATGTTCAGTTACAATGATAGCTGTGTGTGAGTGGAAGTGAGGTGACATGTTCAGTTACAATGATAGCTGTGTGTGAGTGGAAGTGAGGTGACATGTTCAGTTACAATGATAGCTGTGTGTGAGTGGAAGTGAGGTGACATGTTCAGCTGGGGAACAGTTACAATGATAGCTGTGTGTGAGTGGAAGTGAGGTGACATGTTCAGCTGGGGAACAGTTACAATGATAGCTGTGTGTGAGTGGAAGTGAGGTGACATGTTCAGCTGGGGAACAGTTACAATGATAGCTGTGTGTGAGTGGAAGTGAGGTGACATGTTCAGCTGGGGAACAGTTACAATGATAGCTGTGTGTGAGTGGAAGTGAGGTGACATGTTCAGCTGGGGAACAGTTACAATGATAGCTGTGTGTGAGTGGAAGTGAGGTGACATGTTCAGCTGGGGAACAGTTACAATGATAGCTGTGTGTGAGTGGAAGTGAGGTGACATGTTCAGCTGGGGAACAGTTACAATGATAGCTGTGTGTGAGTGGAAGTGAGGTGACATGTTCAGCTGGGGAACAGTTACAATGATAGCTGTGTGTGAGTGGAAGTGAGGTGACATGTTCAGCTGGGGAACAGTTACAATGATAGCTGTGTGTGAGTGGAAGTGAGGTGACATGTTCAGCTGGGGAACAGTTACAATGATAGCTGTGTGTGAGTGGAAGTGAGGTGACATGTTCAGCTGGGGAACAGTTACAATGATAGCTGTGTGTGAGTGGAAGTGAGGTGACATGTTCAGCTGGGGAACAGTTACAATGATAGCTGTGTGTGAGTGGAAGTGAGGTGACACCGTGACATGTTCAGCTGGGGAACAGTTGCAAATGATGAGGCCACTGATGTCGTTGACCTTGTCGTCAATCTTGAACACAAACTAATAAGTGAGCCCTTGTTCTGGTAAACACAATCATAGTTTTAATTATGCCAGATAAATGAAAAAATTAAAATGAATACTACCTACTGGACTTCGCTTCTACATATTTAGAAAAATTAGCTACAACTCTATTTCTGACTTAGGCGTGGCGTTCAACTTAATTTATTTAACTGGATAAACCAACAACTACTAGAGCTTTCATTTATTTAATCTATTTACATCTCACAACCTTTCCAAACCACAAACAGTATCAAATCTGAACGCTCAAATATTGAACCCTAACCTGTACAAACAAGTTTGCCTGAACCTAACATCTGTTTTGGTGTAAAAGGCACTGGTGGCCGTACAAACATCTCGAGCGAGGGCCCTCGAGCGCCGGAGTCCCGGGCCCCGGGCCCCGGGCAGGACACCTCAGAACCACTTCGTTTTCAAACGTATTGACGATACACAGGAAATACTAGTGGAACTTCCGAAGACGTTTAGAAGTAAAAATAATAAATAGTAATGTTTTACGAAGTAACTTTCTGAATAGGAATGTGCGACGCGATGTTGTTAAAATTAAATGGTCACACTGAGGTCAGTCAAATATTTGTATGACCTACAAGTAGTTGTTCCGGGTCTGGCTGTTTGTGTATGTGAGTTTCAATGTTTGTAAACGCACCCACAATACAGGAGAAATTCCTAGAGTGGGGCAGTTTAAAAAAAAATGGCAAAGCAAAAAAAAAAGTTTGAGGTTGCTAATGGAATATTTAAGTCTGCGTGCATCACATGCAAATGAAGGAGATGTACTGCAATATTAGATAATAGTATGTCACTTACAAATTGTACATCGTTAATATTTACTGTCTTCATAAATAAATGGAACCTAACGAATTATAAGGTAGTCTTTTCCTAACAGTTTTTTAATTATATATTTCTCGACAAAGTGGCGATATTTTTAGAAGCATAATAATTTAATAAGGTTCTAAAAATATGACGTTATATTATTATTAATAACAACAACAACTATTAATAATATATATAACATCATCTGTAATCCCCAAAGGGTAAGGCAGGGGTGTACAGTCACGAGCATAAGTATGTGTACACTTGGCTTTATTCATAGGCGATTTTCTCCTTTATTTTTGAATTAAATTTTTCGTTATTTCGTGAAAAAATCGCAATTGACAGTTACCAAGTGTTGACATATTAGTGCTCGTGACTGTACCTATAGTAACACCCATCACACTTCGCAAGTTCTGTTTAAGTCTCATGTAACAGGGGGCGAGCCTGTTGCCATCAATCGAGAGAAATTCTTGATGGAAACACCCAGAAACACTGCGCCCGACCTGGGAATGGAACCCTGGACCTTATGCTCAGCAATAGCGCTTGCGACCGCTTGTCCAGCAGCTTCTGGCTGGGAACCTATTTAAGAAAGAGATGGTCGCTATTGTAATAGACTGAACCTAACTTCAAAACTGGTGACATTGAAGAGTAGGTAGCTCATGCTACTCGTATGGTTCAACATGAAACCTTTACATGTCCATTAAGTTATTGCCCTTGAAAATGACATGAACATAAAGCCATAGAAGTTTTCATTAAACAAAGTACTTTTACTATTACCTACGTAGAAAACAATCGGCATTCATTTTAATAATCGACTATTTAATAAAGAACAATTTAATAGTAAGGCGTGCTATTAACACTGTTTGTCCTGCGCGGTGTGCTTGCGTATCAACTGCTCATAATTAATTAATGCTCACCATTGTTGCAATTATTAATATGTAGCACCTGAGTATACAGTGGACTTGGAATCATTAGTGGTACCTAGTACAGGTAACATCGTGATATTGATCCATTTACTATGTTTCTAAGGAACATTATTAAAAAAAAAACATTTATTTTAGACAAAAAAGTCCATAGGCAAGGCAAGGCAAGGTGTTAGTAACAAGAAATTAGCTTAGGACTAATGTTAGTAATTAAAAAAGTAAAAAAAGAAGAAACTGGACACACAGCCTACCCCTGCACAGCATGCTCATCGGTCTCGCAACACATGGAGTTCAGTGAACCTACTGAGTAGAACAGTATCGGTTCTCTCGCCAATCATCTTCAGGACGCTATTCGGGCTCCCCCGTACTCGTCGTACCACCCATTATTGATTAATATAGAACGATATTATGACACCGGCCGAAGAGACGGTGCTTGGGGGAGGCCTATGTCCAGCAGTGGACGCCTTTCGGCTGAAATGATGTTGATGATGCTGATATCATGCTAGACAACGGTCTCAAGAACTCTTCTTCTTTGCGTTCCGACGGTACAGTTATGTTTCTTATACTGTTTGGGCCCAGAAAGTGGCCACATGCGGCGTTAGAAGACTTGTCGCAATTGTCAATGGTGCAGGTCAATGGAAATTTGGGATGCCTACTAGCAGATGAAACGTACTCCGTTCAGTAACAAGAACTCTACATAGGCGAGACGAGACAGAAAAGCCCACTTTCCTAGTGTGCCTAAAAGATGTTTGATTACCGAATTCAATAATAAAAATGTGATGCACTGCGTTACAATGAGTTCTTAAGCTTGTAAAAAAATACTCGATTTATCCGCGAGCACGACTTCCACACAAAGAACCGTATAGTTTAGGCATCACAAGAACATGTTTTTCAAATAACATAAAGAAAACATTTTCCTTATTCCACAATCTCCAATGGTCAGCAAGCAATACTGATAATTTGATATCCTTACGAATACTTTTCTCCTTCATAAAAACACGCTCCTGTACCCTGCTGCGACAATCTTCAGACTATTATTACATAATAAAACTTGCTACACGACATAGTAAGGAGCATTAGATGGCGGGGACATAAACAATGTCAGCTAGGTTACAAATCTCGCGGCGGGGCGCATCCCTATCATAACCTGATTACCGGACTGCAGCGAGAACACGAGAACACGAGTTTCCGAGAAGCCGCAGTACGAGATACGAGTATATCGAGTTGTATTAAACGGTTATTTACTGCCCCTTACGGACAGTTAGCTTCTCATTGGATTGGCGACTTGGTCGGTGTTTATTCTTTATTCAATTGTTTTACACGCGGCCGGATATGTGGGGCGTAGTTACAAAATAAAGGGCGGCCAAGATTTTCCAAATTTTTATTAAATTGTGTAGTTGGTGTGTTTAAAGTGAATGCGCTGTTGTAGCCCGCCAAATTAAATTTTTCTTACTTTTTTGCAATTTTCAGGTCAGTGTCAGTTTGTATCTTGATCAAAATATGATTCGCGACTATAACAGGTACCCACGTATTTACAGATTCGCGGTCTACCACTGCGCATTCACCTGACTCGAAACTTTGTGAATCGGAAAATATTTAACTAATTTTCAACTAAATTACGTTAGTTAATAAGTCAGTAATATATAACTAATATTTGATAGGTAGGTAAGTAAGTAGGTATGTGGGCAATTTTCTTGTAGATTGAGTTTTGGGTGTCAGGTCCGGTCCACGTTTACCTACATATCTAGTACATTCATCAAATCATTAAAAATACAGTAAAATAAAGCATAACTTGTTCTATAAATAACTTGTTTTAATGCATTACAGTGTATCAATACACTGGGTGCTGCTTGAACAGGTGTAATTAGCGCGAATTCGTCGCGGAGCCGCCGTTATTGTGTTATGGCTGTTCATAATTTATAATTAACAACACAATAATAGACAGTGCAGGTGATAAAACGAGTTTTATAATTAATTGATTAAATATCTGGGTTGGTGTCTGTTGGTACCAGGGGGGGGGGGGGGGGGGTTCGGATCGATCGGTTTGCGAGGTTAGTCTGTGACAGTGTGCAGTGGATGGGTGACCAATCTTTAGCACTATCAAACAATACGCATGCTCTACCACGTTTTAGGAGATTTCTTATAAACTCTCTTTCTGAATAAACTATAGTTTGGTTTGAAGTTGTAATCGTGTCTTTTATATATGGTAGAGGCGTCTGATTCATTTATGGATCACTACCGGTAGCAGTCGATCAGAGCGCCCGTTCACTGAAAGACTTTCAGGAAGTGCCTACTTATACGGAATTAATTCAACTCAATTTTGAAGTTCCAATTTCCCTCCATTTCCTTGTTGTTAGGCTACAATGAGAGAGCAATATTATCTAGCTACTACTACAGGCAAACCATGTAACTAAAACATAATGTTAAGTATCTACAATAATGGATTAGCGCAGTGACAAAGCTTATTTGTGCAGGTGCGCGGACGTCGTAATCAATTATCAGTTACACTGTAGTGTGCGCTGTTCAGTGTGTTCAGTTACGCTATAATATGCAGGTAACATAATACAGTTGTGTCTAGGATCAAGTGCACTGTGCTCATGTGCTGTGCTGTGCATGCTTTATGTGCATGAGCGGTTTGAAAGACAATGATGACGGTTGCAGAGTCAAACTCTATGCTGTAAACTTTAGAGAAATATTTTTCAACTTCTATGAAGTCCATAGTACCCGTCATCATTAGGTATAATGGTGTACATTTGATCATTTACTGATTTAAGGATGCAAGGACATTATGTTATCATTATTAAGAATGGGGATTTTTATGTAAAAATTACCTTTATCGTTTATACCTATCTGACATTTATTCTACACTTATAGCAGCTAGAAAAGCAGGATAACGTAGATTATTCTTAGTTCACTTAACTACTTATAATGGCGGATTATTGAACTGAAAAAATTACCATTACCTAAACAATTATTTAAGTTTTTAGTTACGTTACTTATACATACTTAAATAGAACATAAGTAACGTAACTTTCGTCTTGAAGTTTGGTGAATAGGCCTCTGTGAGAGGGAGCGGGTCATAATTGTTAAATTTTGACCCGCACAATACCGTGATAATACCATTGCTAAGTTACCAGCCTGGGTTTGAACCTATGACTTACAAAATACCACTGGCCACCCGCTCCCATAAAACAAGGATGTTAATAAAACACTAATAGAAACATACTAAGTTCACCAAACATCAGTGCATTATCCATACAATTGTACTACCCCGCACCGTGACAGGCGCACAGTCCTCTCTGACACGTTAGCGTTACATTACCTAATGCCCTATGCGTGACACTCGCCGCCATTGTGCGCCTACCGACGCTAATCGATCATAATCGATGCAGCAATCGACTCATTGTTCCCTCGATTAATCGAATTACGATAGCAGTTTTATGACTCGTAACTTAATTAAATGTAATCCATTTGTGGAAGGTTTGGCTTTATTTCATGATTTAAATGGCGGAGGGCGGAGATTCCTAATTAATGGGCTTGAGATTCCGATGTGAACAGACTTATTCGTCGCCTTAGCTGCTAGAGGCGTTTTGATTTCCCTTCATGAGTCACAGATTTTCTTCAGAAAAGATATTTGCGACAATGTGTAGCTAGCAGCGAATATGTACATGTATGTATGAGTATGTCTGTAGTGAGTGTCATCAAGTTATCTTACTTTCTTTCCTTCTCACTGTTTATTTTGCATGTTACGTATTCATCGTGCACAAGTTTCCCTATCCCTCAAAACAAAGTAACATCAATAAACTCATTATATTTCCGTACCACATCACAATGTCGTGTCCGCTACATCTTGGCCGCACCATCAGATCTGCTTAGCCCCATCATTTGTCTACACACCCCCACAGCAGGGTGGCGGTGCGGGGGCGCGGGGTGCGGGGGGCGGAGGGGCTATTATCAAGTTAGTGTCGCATCATTTACCGACTGCTTTACATAAATGATTCAATAAAGAGATACACTCGATGTTCACTTCTATTTATGGTGTTTGGGTCTTTAAATCTGCGATGATGATCTGACTTTTTGTTCGTGGCGACTTTTGACAGGGAAAATATAGGATGAAAATTTAGCTCTATTGCAACGTAATCATCCGTAGCGTCGTACGTACTTAGGTACATACTTCTAGGTACTAGTCCTCGAAGTAACAAGCGTGGTATGTGGGTAATTTTTTGTTTTTTCTCTCTTCGTTTTAATCATGATCTGGCAGTTTGAGTAGTTTATGCGGCCTACCCAAATGTCCTGTCTTTGGTATTGTTCGTCGAATCGTTGAGCTCCTTAAGTTCTGAGTTGAGCTGCACGGTTACTGACAAATGCGTGCACTGACTGGACAGGTCCGCTCAATCTGTGTGGTTCTTTCCTCAAAAGACCATTTCAGACACTAATCTACATGGTCCTCAAAGATTATGTCCGGATTTTTTTATATACACATTGACATTGATGAATTTTATTTAGACAATGACATGAATATTTACTTTGTAAGTAATTTTTATTATTTTTTTTTATTTAATTATTGTGAATGTGAGGACTATGTGGGTCATTTCTTTTTTTCCTTCTTAGTTTTAATCATGATCTGGCAGTTTGAGTAGTTTATGCGGCCTACCCAAATGTCCTGTCTTTGGTATTGTTCGTCGAATCGTTGAGCTCCTCAAGTTCTGAGTTGAGCTGCACGATTTTTGACAAATTCGTGCACTGATTGGACAGGTCCGCTCAATCTGTGTGGTTCTTTCCTCAAAAGACCATTTCAGTCACCAATCTACATGGTCTTCACACGATCTGACCAAGATTTTGTCTGGACTTTAAAAGAGACTGTGACTTCTGAGTTTGTTTCGGCCTTTCTTCTCAGAATAGTCAGTTAGGAAACGCCGACTTCATCTAGTTTAAAAAAAAATATATGATTGACGTGTAAAAGTGTTTGTACAAACCTACTTACAGAAATAAAAATCATTTATCATTTATCATTTATGTATTTTGTGGAGACGTGAAAAGTGGGCAATGATGAAAAAGACATCCTAGCAACAAATTCTAGTCTAAAAGCTCCTGTCAATCTGGCAAAGACAATTAGTCTGCCTATATCAATTTTCCGTTTGCCCAGTCAATGGTTAGGAAGCAATTAGTAATAATATTATGATTAGCCTGTGATGTCCCACTGCAGGACAAAGGGCCCTACTCTCTTTTCACATCTGTCTGATTACAGCTGCTGGGGAACAGTTCTTGTTGAAGGAGTCCAGCTCATCCCGCCAATTGATAACAGAAAGAGGATAGTGATAATGACGTCTAACTGACGTGTAAATGGCAACAAACCTCAAAAAATACACTGCTTCTATTTTGCTTACTTTTAATGTATCTCCTGATTCAATCATGCAACCCGCTAATCTACCACTCTCTATATAAGTAGGTAGTATTCGTGTAGTGGGACTGTCGGAGCCAGTGAACGGCTCTGAACGGCTCTGAATAAGAAGGCAGTAAACAGTCTGCGAACTTAGCGCGCCTGTTAAAACTTGTCCCGTCTGAGACGCGAGCGCGCTGAGCGACGCAAACTACTACCTAGGTACTAGAGAAAGTAATAGGATTTTTATGGAAGTTTGAAGTTAAGAAAAAATGGTGGGATGAATTAATTGTTTCGACTTCAAAGCAACAGCTAATCTCATTAAATAAAAACATTTGAATTACAAATCGTTTTAGGCTAACGAGAAAGCTTTTCAATTTCTATCGTTTGATTTCTGAAAATAAATAGCACAATGTCTCAAGAGAAAAGAACCTCTGCGACTAAGGAAATTGTATAAAACAATTAAAGGATGAGAGACAGATACCCACTTATTATTATTGATATAGTAGTAGTAGGTATCAACTTGACAGCTAAGATACTTCACTAGGACTGCAATCAACCTGTAGGTGCTGAACATCCGGAGTATCATAAGACACAGCACTACAGGACGAATTTGATAAAAACCATAAAAAATATCTAACAAACCATTTGAAACCACTTTTCGTAATCTCGTATATACCGAATATAACTAAACTCCCCAATATACAGGGTGTATCAGTAAACCCTAGGCGGCACTACACGACTAGCGCCGCGCCCCGTCGCCTCTCAACTTTATAATTGAGTCAGAGCTGAGCTCAACTTGTGTCCTTTGTGAGCTGAGTATTTACTGCCAACCTTCAGCGAGTGTACTTGCACTCGCTTGACCTATTTATAGATCGATTACGATTTAGTTTTAGGTAGAGAAAAGAAGATCTACTAAGCTTAAATGAATTAATTCTTGCCTGTATGAATTTGAAGATTACAGTCTAGGTTTCAGCATTGAATGCCTAGAGTTTACCTACTGGGTTTCTAGTATTTACTAGGTATATCAATTCTACGGGTCTCCCTTGTTTTACCAAAAAGAAATTGCCAAATTATCACTTCCCAAACAATTTTCCGCATAATTTCTTTTGACAAATTATTACTTAGCAAAAAATCTCTTCACAAATAATTGTAACCCAAACCTAATGTTTGGCAAGTGAACGTTTAAACAATAACTTGTTTACCAACTAGTACTTTTACCAATTTTTATTTAGTCAAATATTTCAGTTGGAATAACTCATTTTACGCAAAATTACATTTGCCAAATATTTAGTATCGTTAGTTTTCGCAGCATTAAGGCAGCCATTTCAAGCGTATGATCTAACTTTGAAGACGTTTTATTACAAGGGTGTTTTTTCCACTTGGGACAAATTCTAAACAGGTAATAATAATATTAAGTATTCTGGTAGTATTTTTTAAAATAATTAATCTCGTCTAACTAGTTCAGTTTCGGGTAGACTGTTTTTTTCCATATTTTTGTTCTATATAATCTAGTCGTTTCTGGCACTCCCCGGCCGCTGCCGCGGCACCGCTCGCTTCGCTCGCTCGGCTCGTGCGTAGGAGGTCACAGTTTTAACCTAACCTAAGCATTTTTTTTTTAATAATTAACCTCGTCTAACTTATTCGGTTCTCGATAGCCTGCTAAAAATAATCTCTTCTTTCCATATTTTTTTTTTCTATACAATCTAGTCAAAGTCAAAAGTCAAAGTCAAAACATTTATTTCAAATAGGCACATTAAAGTCGTAGGAGGTCACAGTTTTAACCTAACCTAAACATTTTTTTTTAAATAATTAACCTCGTAACTAATTCGGTTCTCGATAATGTCCATTGCAAAAAAAAAAAAAAAATTGTAAATACAAATATTTTGTATTAAATAAATGATTATTTTAAAATAAAATTGCATTTTTTAATTATTTAATTCCCAAAAAATCTTATTTTTGCCTTTATATTTTTTGTCATAGCAAATCATTTGACCAAACGTTTATTGTCTAAAGATTGTTTGCCGTAATAAATCATTTGATTAAAGACCAAATGCCTAAATGACATTATCCATAGTAATATTCTGCCAAGTAAAAATTTGACCAAATGAAAATGTGCGTACTAAAATCATTCCAAACATTGCATTGTTATAAGAAAAGGTTGCCAAAATTTGTTTGGGTAGTGAAATTTTGGCAAAATCTTTTTGGCAAAACGGCAGGATCCCCAATTCTACTATAATCAATTTTATTTCTTTCCAATTTGAAGTAAATGAATCAGTATCGATTTATCACTTACGATGAAGGCTGCTGCAAGTTCCAACGAGGTTTGAGATGAATCTGCTTCCACTATGGCTTTCAATTCATCGTTATCAACTTTCGTCTTCGGTCGGCCACGGGGCTCATTGTTGAGGTAAAAATTTCCAGAACGGAAGCGGTCAAACCAAAAACGGAGCATGCGTTCACATGCGTTCAATGTCCCTATAACACATCGTTATATACCTACATATAATATTGCGTGCTGTCTGTGCTGCGTTGGTGCCCCGATGGAACTCGTATTTGAAAATAGCGCGCAATTAGATTTTTCCATGGTTACAGAAACAGCGTTATTAAAAAAAATCGAACGGCGGGAAAAAAATGTCATGTTATAATAAAAAAATAATTTGAATTTGCAATTATCAGCCAGTATCAAAATCGGCAATTTCATGGGTAAGGAGTTAAGGGCCTAATATAAGTACCTACCTAATAAGTAAGTATAGATATAAAGAAACACGCATTTAAAATATTTCAGTTCATTGTGACAATCCCAGAGAAGAATTCTTATGAAACTGACCTACTCTTGTAAGTACACAATAATGAAATGTATTTCATTTGAAATAAACTTTTGATATGAGGCGTCATCAGTTCCAGTCCCTCCGTGCGCGTATCCCTGATTCCATTGACTCGCTAAAAATAAAACCCCTGCCCGTCTAATATCATTAAATCAGAAATTCCACATACGTTATCGGACGCAACCAAGTGACGACAATTGAGCGCGTCGCACAATACATTGCATTTAGGCAACTCATCGGTAATGTAGCTAAGTGAGTCGCGGGTTGGTGGTCAGCAATCAGGCGAAGCGGTCGATGACACCCGCTGTGGTAGACGGCGTTTGATTGGTCAGCTTGTGTGTGACAGAAAGACAGTCGTGAATTTATGTTTGCAGAAAGAAAAGAATAGTTGAACAATCACATTGTGTGACGCATTATGGACTGCCTTACGTAATCAGCCTATAATGTTCTCACTGCTGGGACACAGGCCTCCTCTCTGTGAGAGGGTTGTCGAAAATGTTATGATGAAAACTATTTCCTTGTACTGGAGTCAAATGTTCTACTGGTGATAAGTTTGATTTCTCTCATACTATGAAACCGTAAGTAACCAACCAAGTGCACATTTCTAAGATCAGCCATAGAGTAAAAGATAAAGCCCCAAAGTTAGAGCTAACCGTATCAACTTCCCGCTCGTGTATCCTCGGTCCATGCTCGTGTATCCTCGGTCCATGCTTGTATTGAGTCAGACGGTGGCGCTGACAACGTGAGGCTCCATTACGTGATTCAATGGAGAATGGAGGGCGGTCTAATGTCGTTAGAGGCTAAGTAATACCCCGCACTCCTGTATATCAGTTTACCAGAGAAATGGACAGATTTGATCTATTTTATTACTTTTATAAATTGTTACATTTAATGAGATATCTTATTTTTGTGCAAGCGTATTGAATAAGTATATAACGTTATTTTATTTAGATAATAGGGTAGGATCAAACTTTTGAGAACTGATTCTATTTTATTTATAAAATATTATTAATTATAATTTACATAATTAATATGGTGTGACGTTATGATAAGGTTTCCAGGATCAACATGGCCAGATATCGCACAAGACAGAGGTTCGGAAGGAAAAAGGGGAGTGCTTTGCCCAGCAGTGGGGCACAATATATAACTTTAATTTCGGAAGTCGGTGTCATTGGGTTCGCAATTTCGTTGTTTGCCAGCGACTTCCGAAGTTAAAGTTATTTTTCACTTTGTAGTGTCTTTTTTTGGAAGTCAGTTGTTTTTTTTTTGTACAAAAGTTTTCATTTTTCACTTTTAAGTTGTACTTACCCCACACAAATTCGTATAACACTACTTGCTATGTAAGTATCAACATTATCAATATAAACTAAGTGGCAAATATACGTATTATTGAAGCTAACTCAAGAACTACCCAAGCAAAGTTGATCAAATTTATATGGGAGCACCCCTGAAGCATAGGTACCTACCCTAATATTTTAAATCGATTAAAAATTGTCGGAGATATCGCGTAATAACTATATACTAAAAATATATATATATATAATTATATACAGTCGAATTGAGAACTTCATCCTTTTTGAAGTCGGTTAAAAATAAAAATACTTTTAAATTTTATGATACAAAAGCTCGTAAAGATCGTAGCAGTATCGTTAGTATCGTTACTATCGTTAGTATCGTTAGCGGTAGCGTTCTGCAGTTTCTGCCTACCCCCATGGGAAGAGGGCGTGAGTTTATGTATGTGATATCGACGGTTGAAAGGCTAATTGGTCTAACCGGTATTTTTTGCAATATTGAGTAGGTACATACTCGGAATCAGAAAATTTTTCTCCGTCGTTTGAGACAGGTTTCAAATTTTTTGACTATTTTTTTGGCGCTTAGCACCCACTGCAAAACAGGCCTCATTTCTAAGCTCATTGATCTAAACGACATAAAATTAGACAAATTTTAGGACTCGATGACTTAAGCTATTTTGATTTTTCGAACTACAATGGCTTTTTCACCATGGTTGTGGTTTTGTCGTTTAGCCTATTTTGCATCAAAGTGGCATACCAACCTCAAAAATAATAATGTATTTGAATGGAGCGATATAAGTTAGATTAGTGGGTCCCTATCAGTTATTTAGTGTTAGGTATCTACATCATTTGATTAGGTGGGAGACCCTATCAGATATTTATTGCATCATTTCGTAGCACGGATTGGTAGCCGAGTTTACAATTTTAAAAAAATATGAGAAATCGGATTAGATCCCTCAAAATAAATCTTCACGCCTTTCTTTACCATTTTCGCGTGGAAAATAAAAATCTACATAAGTAACTAAAAATATTGTTGTCTTAGTGATCGGTTACAAAAACAAATCGGCAACAATATCTAGACAAGCAACAAAACGTTTAACAAGAGCTCAGCGGGTGTCCGGGAATCTCAGTCGTTAGTCCGGCCGTCCGGGCCGCACAGGGCGCGCGGCCGGCGCGGGGCCGGCACGTGCCGCGCCAATTATTACAAATGAGCATTTTTTAATGATAGTGTCTCCTGTAATCGTGTTAGCGCCTCAGGGATACGCAGATTGGTACCTACTGAGTGTTAGTTATGGGATTTGCCTGTGACAAGTGAAGTAAAGAACTCATTCAGCAAACTCTGAATCAGTGGTCAATGGTGGTAGTTTCCTACTGATCTACAACTTTGTTTTTATGTTGTCTACCTCAAGCCACAGGCAAATCATCAATGAAACCCATTTGAACTGTGCGGGAAAAGAAGATTTCAATGATTTTAATAATAGCATTCTCTATATCTATTTCAAGACATCGCCAAGCGGTTGGTCGACTCTTCACGTGACCAGAGGGCTGGCCTATTTTTTGGCCAAAGAATCAGCATTGCCATACAACGTGGCAATGCTGCCAGCCTTTTGGGCACATTTCCTGTTGACAGCGATGCGGACGAATTTTTTGATGCCCTATGATTATTTCCCCTCGTTTTTATTATACGCTTGTGCATCAGTAGCGAAGGGTAAATTATTGTAAGAGGTAAGCCGGAGTAGATATCTTTAATATGATTATATTATTTGTTTAAAGAATACTGAATGTGCCATTTTTCAAAGGGAAGCCGGTAGGAATCGAGTTGTATGGAACCTTCGCCACTGATGTACATATTATTATAATAGCATTGTACAATCTAGACTCTAGACATACCTACAGTATTAACACAGAGTATGAGAGTCCCTTACTCAAAATTTATTATTTTTATTAATGTGTCTTGTATTTTAGAATGTTTTTCGGAAAGTCCTGAGCAAGATTTAAGTTATAATACGTTTTATAAAAAATTAAAAAAAAAAACACCACATTAACTAAATACACTGTAATTACTACAAAATTGGCCACAAAGCTCCCTCAGGCTATTGTAGTAGATCATTATCTGTGTATATGCGCACGCGTCTATTGTCCGACACGACCCGGCGACGGCGACACAATGTTGTGTGGCGTGCGCGTGGGCATGGTATTGTCATGTTTTTGTATTAATGGTGGATTAGGGGATGTGCGGCTATTTGTGGTAATTGTTCTACGTGGTTGGGTTAATGCTTTATTAATAGTCATGTTTTCACAACATTCATGTTTTCTTTGTGTAATAGATTTGCATTACAGGTATTTTCCCTCATTTTTAGGCGCTTTAATTCTTTTTAATTTTTTGTTACACATGGATAATGAATAGGTAATGATGTGCGAATTATATATCTTTCTTAGAAGCGTTGAAAACAAAGTCTTGATGTCTTTTTGACCTCCCTCTGTACCTTAGCTTATTTTTTACTTTTTCATCGTTGATGCAAATGAATGGGGTGTGCTATGTATGTCTACAAAACTACCGATACAACTACTCAATAACAAACTAACAAAAAAACGAACGAAACAAACAACAGCTATAACAAATCGCAAGTTCTCACAACTGTCAGCGTTGTGAATAAGGGATGTAACACCATAAACATCCCATGAGCACGATGATCCCATGAGCTGGAGGGAGCGGATAACGTTGCTGTCGTAAAGGGCGAAGGGGATCATCGGCCATCATTGAGATGAAATGAAATTAGGTAGTTGTTTATTCTGTAAATACGATTAAACGACATCTTTAAAAAAAAAGCCAGTGGAGTCGATATTCCTATCTGACTACGTGAGATGAAATGGCGAAACAAATTCCGGGCTCAAAGTCTCTTTTAAAGTTCAGACATTAAATCTCTTGTAGAAATTACAAGGTAGCATCTGGTCTGACCTTTTGAGGAAATTACCAAAAACAGTTAGAATATACCTGTCCCGAACTCCCAACAGAGGGCACGCAGGCATCAGTCGTCGTTAGCTCATACCGTTTGTCTACTCATGTGCTCTAGGTACCTACCTACCTTATCTTAGGGAGTTCGAGGACCCGACACACAACAATACCACCAGTGGGAGCATCAAAAATCCAGAATAGTTGTAAACTCAAAGTACATATAAAATCTGCTTGATGTTTAATAAACAATCTATCTCTTAAGTCTTGTGTTATGTGTAGGTAATGTCGGATATAAAACATTCGCGCACTATTGCTTTGAGCCCCGTGCAGTGCGCATGGCAGTGCGCATGGCAGTGCGCATGGCAGGGGCGAAAGATGTCATTTGTCTTGTCACATTAAGTTCATTTAATTTTTAAATAAGCGCTTTTTGGTTTAATAAAGTTAAGCTATTTGTAGCTTTTAAAGTTTAATGGTTCGAAGTTAAAGTTAAGTGCTTGCAGTGATTTTGAATGAAAACCATTTGTGAGTCGATTATGAACCGAAAGCGAAAAGGTTTTAAACTAAGATTCTTGTTGCGTTTTATTAACTAATTTTTAGCTAGTTTCCTTTTTTTAGTTAATGATGAACCTCTCAGAGACCTATGTTATAAAGGAAGCAACATCTTTCTACCCTCCATTAGAAAATGTTAATAATTATTTAAGAATAATAAAGTTGATCAAATTCAAATTACTTTACATACTGGTACCTACTAACTGAAACTAAACCACACCATAACGCAGTTACAATTTTTTTAACTAAATTATTCCACTTCTACAACATCCCAATAAATATTAGTTATAAAATGAAACTAGTGCAGTCATTGAAAACATCCATTAATACACATTACGACTTTTAAGTCGCACCAGTTCATTATTAGGAATTAGGGGACAGGCAGCGTCGGGCGCCCGGCACAGTCGCCCTTGCCAAAATGCTTGGGGGCGTGCTTATACCACGGTAAGCACAAAGCTGGTACATCGAATTTGAACTTTAATCGGAAGTTATAAGGGTGCGATCAAGTGTGTTGTTAGGTTTGTGCTAAGATAATTTATAGTTTATCTCATAAATAGATTATTACAGTCCAAGTGGTGATATAAATCAGCACTAATGC
Source organism: Oligia fasciuncula (assembly GCA_963082905.1). NCBI lineage: Eukaryota > Metazoa > Arthropoda > Insecta > Lepidoptera > Noctuidae > Oligia > Oligia fasciuncula. The sequence continues at coordinate 20,774,577 of OY720398.1, forward strand.
GATTGTATCGAGTCGTTGTTTGGTGATGTTTTGTGGTTATTGAATTGTTTCTACACGTTCACATGTCAGGACTTGGGATGCCGTTTATTTGAGATAACCAAATTAACGTTTACCATTTCGTTGAGGACAAGAGTATAATTGATATTAATAGCAGCAATGTTTTAATGAAGAATGCTGGAGTAATATAATTATAACGAAATACTGCTTTGTTAGGGGAGGATTACACTGGAGAGCGGCCCCAACATAGACGGATGAAGGAATAGTCGAGCGGTTTGAACTTGCTTTCATTAGTGGGTTACTAATTCCCTAATCTACATAATTATAACAACAACAAAGTTATTAAGAAAATCAAAGACTTGTAGCTATCTATTTTCAGTTTCAAGTGAAAATGATCTCTGTGATCGCCGAAAAAAATGTACGAAACATTTTCTTCGACAATAAAAAAAAAACATATTTGGAAAAAACATGTGTTACCTACCTACAACATCATCTGCCTAGCCTTTTCCCAACTATGTTGGGGTCGGCTTCCAGTCTAACTGGATGCTACGACAATGTAACCGAAATAAAATAAAAAACGACAACCGAAACAAAACGGATAGTCACGTAAGCCAAGGTAAGCCAACCCAGCCAGGCAGCCTTGTGGTCGGTTTGCAATGACGAGTGTGCCCCTGTTTAGACAAGTTGTACAATGACGAGTGTGCCCCTGTTTAGACAAGTTGTACAAATTGTAACATGCGGCGTTTCAATCGAGAGCCACTCGAGTTAGGCCGAAGATGCGCGGCGAGGGGACATCATACCGGATTATACACTTGGTACTGAACTACACACAAACGTTAAGAATTGGTGGAATTTAAGCTGTTTTTCATTATGCATTTCAATTTAAAATTAGAGGTTTGTTTGAAAATATTAGTAGTAGCTAGCTATGCTTCGATTGAAATGTAATGACCAAATTGTTCAACCATGCTTGCCAACCTATGACGTGTTAGTTTAGATTTCAGTAATAGCAAATTGGCTGTATTAACCAGCGTTTTCAGATTGCAAAACCTAACTGTAATAATAAAATTGAAAACAAACAAAACTAAAATTTTAGGTTTTTCCATTTTCCGAATTTTTTTATAGTCATTTAATATCGTCCTAAGGATGTTAAGAGATTATAATTAGACCAGTATTTGAGCACACCTCTATAACTGAAGCTCATAGGTAATACGGGCTGGTGAGCCCATACCCATACATTCAGTACGAAAACACAGTGCAGGACAATCTTTCAGGCGCAGACAACAAACTGAACCTCCCAATCAATTACATTTGGACGTAATAACCGCACACACGACACACGCGAATAAAGGCACAAATAAGGCGCACTTAATAAGGCGCACGAAAACCAAGAAGGATATAACAGGCAAACAGCTGCAAACAAGGAAACCGCAAGAAATTGGATACAGGTAAGTAGTTCTAAGCATATCCTAAACCACCAACATATTGGAAACATTAGCAAAACTAAGAGCTTTCTACGTTATGGGATGTAGTTTCCCTAATAGAGAATCTGAACTACTATGGGGTAATCTGGTGGAGATGTATTTATGTAGAGGCTGTTAAATGTAGCAGAACCTCCATAATCTCGAGTTAAATGAATAGGCAATCATAACTGAATCCCTATTTATTTTTACATTACTAGCCCAATCATGCAGATACCTACACAACAAGAGATAGCCAGGCCAGGTATACCAAACAAAGTTTTATAAAGGCGACAAGTCTGTTGTCCGCAATTCTGGCTGCTTGTATTTCATCATTTATTATACTAATACTAGCTGCGCCCCGCGGTTTCATCCGCATAAATGTCTTCCTATATTATGTTAATCCAGGGTGTTAGCTACCTCCATACAAAATTTTATCCAAATTGGTCCAGCCGTTTGAGCGTGAATAAGTAACAAACATATTATAAACACACCCTCACACTCACAAACTTTCGCCTTATAATATTATAGTATAATTCAGGATAAAAAGTATCCTATGTCCTTCTCCAGGTCCCAGGCTATCTATCTGTCAAATTTCTTAACGATCGGTAAAGGGGTTTAGACATAAAAAGGTAACAGACGGATAGACAGACAAATTTACTGTCACCTTTACAATAATATCAATAAGGATAGTACGCAACAGACCATTAAAAAGTGCACTTAGTTTATTTTGAAATAAACGTTTGTTGGTGGACATGTTCATGAGCCTTCTGCCCCTACCTGTGTGGTGATCTGAATAATCAGTCGGCGGAACGCGGCCGGCCGGCTAGGTGGCTATTACCGGACGCCGCGCGCCGGCCGCCCCTGTGTCCGGCACGATAATTGCTAAATTTGCCCCGGAAGGGGGCGGCCCACCCCCGGACCTCGGCTTATTGCGACCGGCCGAGGCTGCTTACAGACGTGTTTATCGGTTATTCGGTTCTCTTGTATAACTGAAACAGCCAAGTTGTTTCAGTTATTAAAGTTAAGGTTTTTTAGTAATGAAGTGTGGTTGGTTTTGGTATTGTGTGTGTAGGGTGACCATATAATTATGCGGAGCTTGCGAGGAGGGGTTTAGACGTTATTTACACTGAAACTATAATTCCAGCACTAACTTTTATAACTATCTTTCTAACCATATGACTCGTTTCGATTGGGTTAAGGCCCTGATCAGTCCCAACCTACCTACGACTAATAATTTAGATCCTGGAAGAATCTTGGGCTTTACTGATCTAGCGGTAAACGTGTCGCCAAGAGATGATTTTATGACGAATATCTGAACCTTAGATACCTATGTCTCATAAATAGGCCTAGGTACGATATGATTATGATCTGACGGCCGCTGTTATTATGCAAACTGATTTCCACTGAATAACTGTTACTGAATTATCATCGCAATGATATTGGGGGTGTCCCCCCAAAGTGGCCTCCAACCTCCCCTTATAGCCACCCCGAGCCTCACATCTGAATGCTGGTCTGATTTGGTATCATTTCTGAATCTGATCGCTGTTAAAATAATACACACACACATCGATAACATTGAAATGCAATATAGACTGAATATCTAGTAAATCTGAAGACATGCACTGAGAAAGAACAAGTTCGCTCACCAATATACTGCTAGATCCAACCATCAGGCGCCAAGTCCCGGGCGGCTCGGGCGCGCGCGCGCCTTACATCCCCGCGCGCTACCCCCTCTTTCTCCCCCCTCACGCCACGTCATAACTACATATTTATTATCTGTACCTGTAAGCTATATTACTTCGCATTCGCGACACTCCCGCCCAAAGGAAGAGATAATTGAAAATTCTGATCTATAGAAATACCTGTTTAATCAAGATCATAATAGGATTACAATTGATACATTTTCATAGTGATGACGGGTTATAACTGAATTCTGATTACCGGGATTAATGAATACAACTGACTATTGTCCCGTAATTTTAAATCAATACTGAATATCACTGATTATTGAAATAATCTGCTCATTAACTGGGATGTCCACTGTTTGACTCTCTCTTTTGCCTTGGCTGCTGATGCCCTGATTGGTCGTCTACTGGTGTCTGGTACTGACGGAACTATGGGTGCATCATTGATAACTGGTTCATCGTCTTGAGTACTTCGAGACTCTTGGTTAAAACTGACTGGATGATCGCCTTGTACTGATTGTTCCTTCTGAAAATCTTCAGAGTGTGGACTGATTTGGGCTGGCGAAACAATTTGCTCTGGGGACGATTCTGTACTTTGATCGTCAATCTCCAACGGGAACAGATGGCCTACTGAACGGGTTAGTGTTTCTCCTGATGATAATTTAACTTTGGCTACTCTAATCTGCCCATCCGATCCTTTAATCAACTCTGCTATTTTTCCAACTTTCCAATGTGCCCTATTACTATCTGACTTAATCTGAACTGTCTCTGCTAACTTTGGTGGCCTATTAACAACGACTCTAGGTTGTTTGTGTTTGTCACTTCGTTCGCGGAGGCTAGTCAAGTATTGATTAGTGAACATTTTGGCGAATTCTGTGATGATAATTTGACCACGTTTCCATCCGTCAATCAGATTCGTCTTGGTTACTGTAGCTGATTCTAAGAAGTCTCGATCTGCAACTTCAGTGGTCAAAATTCCGCCCACACGTAGGAAATCTGAAGGAGTCAATGTGCTCTAACTCCGCGCCTACAGTAGTCAGTGGCCTTGTGTTAATTACAGCCTCAAGTTCCTTCATTATTGTGCATAACTGGTTATGGTTTATGAGATGTTTGTCTAAAGTTCTCTTCATACTATGCTTGACTAAACCTACAAGTCGTTCATAAAATCCTCCGAACCATGGAGCCAACTCTGGGATAAATTTCCACCGCAAGTGATTCTGAATGCAATAATCTGAAGTCAACACTTCTGCTGTAAGCTTAAATTGCGTAGCATTGTCTGACATGAATAATTGAGGTAAACCTCTTATAGCTACAAATCTTCTAATGGCTAGTAAACATTCTTCTGCTGTTAAATCTTTAACGACCTCCAAATGTATAGCCCTAATTGTTAGGCATGTAAACAGGCATACCCAGCGTTTTTCTTTACTGCCCTTATCTACAAGCAGTGGACCGAAATAATCCAGACCCGTAAAGGCGAACGGAAGACTAAGGTTGACTCTTTCTGCTGGTAGATCAGGTATGGGTGGTAATTTAAATGGACCACCACCGTATTTTATACACCGTGGACATTTTCTGATCAGTCTTTGAACTGTTGACCGTCCATGTGGCACCCAAAACTTTTGTCTTAATAGAGCTAAGGTATGAGAGACACCTACATGATAGTTTTTCTGATGCAATTCGGTTATAATTTGGTGCGTAAAATCCGAATCTTTTGGAAGTAGTATGGGCTCTTTTTGATTATGTGTCAAATTCGTGTATCTGAATCTACCTTTACACCTAATAAGTCCTTCCTCGTCTTTATATAATTTCAATGATCTCGATAAGTTGGTTGTTATACCCTCAACTTCTCTAGGAAAATGTTTAGCCTGAATTTCTAATATTTTACTCTGTTTTTTGTCTGAATCATCTACTATCATCGGTTCTGGAATATCTAGATTTGTTCTATTATTATCTAAAGGTATTGAATTCGAAAGACCCTCCCCGGCAATTGAAATTTGAGTATCTATATTATTATTATGAACAGTGGGCCACTGATTTGAGTTATTCGTTAAAAACTTAGGTCCTATGAGCCATCTATTGTAATAATCTACCCGTTCTGTCCTAGTGCCTACATCTGATGGATTTAATTCAGTTGGCACATATCTGATTTGTAAGGTCTTGTTCTGTTTTATTTCACTGATTCTACGTGCCACAAACGGCGGAAGTAATTTGTCTGATTTGAGCCAGCTTATTACTATTTGACTATCAGTCCACAAAAATTGTGCTTTGATTTTTAATCGCAAATGTTTTGTTACATAACCTATTAGTCTAGATCCGATAAGTACTCCCAGCAATTCTAATCTTGGAATCTGTAAGTTATTTTGGTCCTTTAACGGCACTAATCTAGACTTGCCAATAACAAAACTGACAATATTATTAGTGTGCAAAGTACCGCGTAAATAAATAACTGCTGCATAAGCATGCATAGACGAATCCGTAAAACAATGTAGTTCGTATTCAATTGGCGCCGCGACTTGACTTTTATTTAATCCTTGCCCAAAATAACGATCAACATGAATATTCCTTAGACATACAAAATGTGATGCTATTTTTTGCCATTCTTTAAGTAGACTATCACTCAATTTGACATCCCATTTAACATTCTCTTTCCATAACTTTTGAAAGAATAGTTTTGCTGGAAGAACTACCGGAACTGCGAGACCACACGGATCATAAATTGAAGCAATGACCCTTAATACGTCTCTTTTTGTCAGTACTGTACCTGATTCTGTATTGAAGTTAGATTTCAAATATAACTGATCCTTTTGTATGTTCCATATTAAACCGAGGACTTTTATGTGTTCACTGTCTTCTGCTCTAAATTTATCTGGTATGGAAGAAACTAGTTCCTTTGAATTTGAATTCCATTCACGTAAATTCATGGACAAGCTATCAAATGATTCTTTAGCAGCACAGTACAATTTCTTTGCGTCTGAAATTGTCTGTGCGCCAGTTACAATATTGTCTACATAAATGTCCTCCGCAATTTGTTTCAGAAATATGTTGCTCGATTTATTTAAGTGATATCTGATCGTAGCATTCAGTAAAAATGGACTTGATATGACACCGAATGGGACACGACAAAACCGTAAGTGCACCACATTATCTGGACTAACAGTACTGTTTACGTCTTTGATCCAAAGAAATCGTGTTACATCTCTATCTAAATCTTGTAGACCTAATTGTAAAAAAGCTTTCTCGACATCTGCAACTATTCCTATAGGGTGTTCTCTAAACTTAATTAGCAATCCTGTAAGATCCTCCAACATAAGTGGACCCCTATATAGGCATTCGTTTAAGCTTCGATTGTCTGCCGTTTTGGCTGAGGCGTCATAAACAATACGGAGCGTTTTGGGCTTATCACGACCACGAACACAATGGTGTGGAAGATAGTGAACTGGATGATTCTGTGCAATCTTTGGATCTGGTACAATCTCAATTATTTTAGCCTGTAGCTGTTCCTGAATGACCTGGTCGTATGCCTTTAAATCTGAATTATCCAATCGTTTCATTAAACTATTGAGCCGACCCCAAGCTAAGCCTAGATTATTAGGGAGATATGGGGGTAATTCAGTCCATGGCCATTGAACGTGGTATCTGTTGTTTTGGTACTGAACTGTTTCATTAAACTGCCTAATCGCTTCTTCATCACGAGTGGTTTTTGGGGAATCTGTGATGCCTATTGATTCAAGGTCCCATAACTTTTTAACATCATCTAGTTTTAGGGGGAGATCGGGTTCGTTTAATTTAGTATCAAATGATCCATCTGACTGAAAGTAAGTCAATACTGTTAACTGATCGGAACCATGAATATTCTCACAAATTTTTCCAGACCATACCCAACCAAAATCTGAATTAACTAAGAACAGATCTTGAGTGACCGATATCTTTTCTTGTGACATGAATGAGTGATAATAATCGTTTCCGATTAAAATATCTATTTTTTCGCCACAAGATCCATCATCAGCCATTATTCGATCTTTAATTCCGATTATGTCTAGATCATAAACCATTGGTGCTTTTATGCTATGAGTAATATGAGGTACTACATTTGCATGAATACGACGAGTAAATCCTGTTCGAGTTGTAATACTAAACTGTACTATAGGACTTTTAATAAGATGTGGTGATTTGTTCCCAAATGTAAATATTGATAAATTAATTTCTTCAGTAACAGGTAGTTTAAGTATATTAGTGTTTTGTACCGTTATATATGAGCGCTGGCTACCACAATCGAGCAACACCCTACATTGTAGTTTTATTTTAGTTTCTAAATTCTCTACAATTACTAGGGCTGTCTGCAACAGTGTAGTGCTATAAGCATTATTAGTTTGTAAGGTATCAGTTGGAACGGACTTCACTGTCTGTGTTAACTTAGTTGGACATAATGCTCGATTATGATTGCCGAACTTATTACAATGTCGACATTTCCTTTTGGCACGGCAATTTTCAGCCCTATGGCCTTCACCGAAACAATTATAACAACGGTTTCCTAACTGAGCCTTTCTTTCCTGTAAGGTTTTGTGCACACTACACTCATCATTAAAATGATCTTGCTTACAAAATATACATTTAATTGATTTCTTTTTAGGTGGCTCATCGGACCTGTCACCGTCATGTGGTCTTTTTCGTTTATTTTTATTATGCTGCCTATTTTCATACCTAGATTTTTCCTTTCTGAAGTTTGATGTAAATCTACGCCTTTTATTATCACTAGTCTCTTCCGATCTGACATGTAATGATCCTATTGTAATATTATCAGAAGCCTGTTTGTCTTCGTTAGTTGTATTTTTATTTTTTGTATCTTCAGCAGTTTTCTTTAATCTATTTGATGTTTCTCTAGCCGATATGATATACTCTAAGAACTTTCTAATATTATCAATAGACTCATCTTCGTCACTTATCTTCATCCTTAATTCATAAATGAGGTCCTCGGGGAACTTTTCTAAAATCATTACTCTAAGATGATTGTGATTTACATCTTCACCCAAAGAACTTAATACTCTAAGATGTCTCTCAATTTCATTTAGAACGTGCCTGCAATCTTTGACCTGACTAGATTCCGCTGATTTAATTCTATAAAGCGCTACATAATGAGCATCAATAATTACGCTAGGTTTGCCATACCGTTCCTTTAATGTGTCGACAGCAATACGATAATTTTTGTCTGTTGTGTCCAACCCATCAATTGCCTGTTTCGCGTCGCCCTCAAGAACCGATTGAAGGTACAACAGTTTATCGACATCATTAATATTTCTCTTATCAACGTTCGATGAAAACTGATCCCAAAATTGGTACCACTTTAGAACATCACCATTAAACTTGCCTAACTCCATTTTTGGTAACTTACTAATTGTGTTAACATTGTTGTCATTATTGGTAAAAATAAGTGCACGGTTTCGACTATTCTGTTTAATATGTACATCTATTTCTGATATTAACTCTTCGGCCTGAATCTGTGTGGACGTATACTGACTAATTTCCTCAACGTTGATTTCTTTTATCAATTTACAATAATTGTGAATTTCCGAAACAAACATCTCATTTATACCTTTTAGTTTAGCACCAATTAGTTCTAATCCTTTATAGTTGGGATCTTCCTCTGATAATTCCGTTAGGGCACACCGAGCAGAGCTTATGTTTGATTGGAGGGATTCGTAAATAATTTTTGAACGAGATCGGATAGCGTCTTCCATTATAAATAGAGTACCAACTAAATAACATCAAAGTCATGGACCGTTTTCTTAGTAAATGAATATCCACAGTATCTAAAACAACATAACTTGGTATGAGACTCTTATGAAATCCATCAAACACTATTATTAGTTTATGTGAAAGACTATTAAACTGAATCTAAAAACTTTTAATTGGTTCACTTAATAAAGTCTATTTACTTATTAAGAATACTCCTTTGATTACTAAGATTTCATATCAAGCGTATAATATAATTAACTAACAAACTTTTACTAATATCGTTGGTCACTGCGCTACGTAAAAATAATAATTATCTATTAGACTTCCTTAGTAGGTACCTACATTATCGTGCACTCGGATTTACTAAATAAATGTTTTTAATAGTCGTGACTGAATACTGTCCAGCGCGTATAAAGTATTTCTTGGAATCGACTTGACGCAGGGTAGGCTAGCTGGTACCCCAGTGCAGTCTGTGTAATAACCTGTTAATTAACTACGTTGAAATCAAACTTCGCTCAAGTATAGCTATAATAAACCTTTACCCTAAAATCCAAAGTTCCAATCCTACACAGTTTTAGGTAGGTTCATACCATACCAATAATGTATCTAAGAAAACGGTTATCAACTTCATAATAACATGGAACTAAATTACTCAATTGTTGATATTGTTCCGTTCAAACAAGTAATTTCAAACAAATTCTGTTCCATTTTTGAATTTATAGCGGCTGTTCGGACACCCTGTGAAACCGGCCTAATTAATTTTGAACGCAGAACACAATTTCGATCTACCCACATTATTTCATTTTTGAAACCAGTGAACAAAACTTTATTTACTATAATAAAGCAATCCCAGCATCTCCACCATGTCGCCAAGAGATGATTTTATGACGAATATCTGAACCTTAGATACCTATGTCTCATAAATAGGCCTAGGTACGATATGATTATGATCTGACGGCCGCTGTTATTATGCAAACTGATTTCCACTGAATAACTGTTACTGAATTATCATCGCAATGATATTGGGGGTGTCCCCCCAAAGTGGCCTCCAACCTCCCCTTATAGCCACCCCGAGCCTCACATCTGAATGCTGGTCTGATTTGGTATCATTTCTGAATCTGATCGCTGTTAAAATAATACACACACACATCGATAACATTGAAATGCAATATAGACTGAATATCTAGTAAATCTGAAGACATGCACTGAGAAAGAACAAGTTCGCTCACCAATATACTGCTAGATCCAACCATCAGGCGCCAAGTCCCGGGCGGCTCGGGCGCGCGCGCGCCTTACATCCCCGCGCGCTACCCCCTCTTTCTCCCCCCTCACGCCACGTCATAACTACATATTTATTATCTGTACCTGTAAGCTATATTACTTCGCATTCGCGACAAAACGAGAAGAACATCACGTTAATTTGACGTGGCGTCGCGTCGACACGGTAGGCAGAATAATTCAAATAGTAAAAAAACAGATGCATGGGTAATAACAGGCATGTTCAACTTCTGTGCTTCATAGTAAAGCGATACCACACTGCATAAGTTCACCCACTATGAGACTAGGTCACATTCATCACATACCTGTCTAATTGCCGCAAATTCGATATAAATACTAAAGCACTATCATTATTAGACGGGTATTCACGGAGGTACATAATATCGCCGTATCGGCTTTTCGTTACCGGCTGAAGGGGCGTAATTGCCGCGAAACGCGATCAGGCGCCGCCTCGAGAGCGGATACGATACGGAGACGAGCCGTAACCGGGACTCCTCCGGTTTTCTTCACGGCTTATTGATACTGATTTTATTGCACTTAAATGTAGGCTGGAGTTATTTCTGGTGAGATATTTAGCTATAATTTTACCTAATTGGAAGCGTATTTGAGTTGTTTAGAGATCGTGAGTGAAAACAGTCAATTTGTATATGTATTTACCGACCTATATTTTATTTATGAACGTTTTCAGCTAACCTTAACTTGTTCATTTCGTATATCACATAATAAAGAATCACTAAAACATGTTTCCTACTAATTGTAGGTATGTTATCTACTTAATTAGGTAATACTTAGCTCCGTACACAGAATCACAACGTAATTTGCTTCAAATTAAAAGATAAATAACAATTTTAATTTTAATATTTATGTTACTGTTTAGTCGACAATTCGCCATACTATCAATTTTGTTAGCCATTTCCTAGTATTTATGACACAGTAGATTATATATAGGTATTGTAACATTTGTATTGTCCTTCTTACATTTTTCGCTTTCGGTCGGTCGGAGTATAAGGAAAATAAAGTGACTAGTTCGATATAGACCGGCGGCGCAACAGCACATTGTACACACCATGTCTGTGCAGGCCGTCGATGTGCTGTACATCACTTGGGTCGTCGGGATCAGCTTATCGTCGCTGTGCTTGGTGCTGCAAGGATGGCTCTCCGTGAGCAGGGCGCACTTAAAGAAGCCGGAGCAGAAGATCCTCATACAGCTGTCGATGGCGAGATTGGCACACACATTCCTTGAATTCGTGCATGTAACTACAATCTATAATACATTTGACGATTATGTGTACATCGGTGATGCTCTGAGGGGACTGTACTACTATATGGACGTCGTGGCGGTGTTTTGGATGCTCGTGTTCGCGAAGAATTTACGCGACCAAGTGGTGTCAAAAAATTGGTTGCAAACGTGGAACTTTGGGTTGCTGTGTCTATTCATTTGGATCCTTGCGATACCGGTGGGATTGTTCTATTTCGTCTGTCATTATTTTCAGAGCTATATGATTATATACAATACAGCTTTCTCAGGTATAAAAGTCCTCCTTTTAACATTTATAGTTTTGTTTTACTGTGTGGTCTTGTGTCAAATTACAACCAGAAGCCATATTAATAAAAATTTCGCAAGTAATTTATATAAAAAATGCTCTATCTCACTCATATTAGTTTGTATAACGGATGTAGGGGCTGTTCTTACAGCATACTATACAGTCAGTAATACACTAATATATTATGTTTTCTATGTGTTAAATTCATTGCAAGTGTTAGCGATGACAGGTATATTTTTCATTCCTACTGGAACTCCATAATAATATACGGTGTTTTAAAATTCTACGTTTACGAGTAGAATGTAGCAAATTAATTTAGTTTTAGTGTCTATGGTAAACGATTAGATTTCACTTCAAAGGAATATTAACTTAATCACCTAATTTCTATAAATAATATAAAGCCATATTTCCTTGTAATGGTAATAGTGTGGTTATAAATCCTATGTGGTTCAGTTTATTTGTTGAATAACATGAATAATGTTCAAACATAATTAATATACACAAAAAGGAAACTCGTTTCTATTTTATTCAGGCAGCTATAATCCCGAAAACCCGTATCTCTTACACAGCACTGCTCCTACAACAAATATTCTAATCTATACGTAGTAGCAGTGCGTTCTGACAATTTGGGATGCAAACTTTTTTTTAGACATGAGTAAAGCCTTTGCCTTCGTTTATCATAGGCAAATTAAATAAATAAGCGAATGACTTAAATCGTACCTAAGTGATTGGCGTCAATGTGTGCAAATATCTAGAGTCATTGATGGAAACAAAGTAGATTATAAATCTAAATATAAAACCAACGCAGTACCCCAAGGCAGTGTGATGGGATCGTTTTTATTTCTGCTATATATTAATGACCTTCCCAATGTAACACGCCACGAAACAATCCTAGTGGCTGACGATACGCTATTAATAATAAAATGTAATGACAAAAATGAGTTTTAACAGGAAATTAATAAAGCAATCAAAGACATAATAATTTGGCATAATAACAACAATTTAAAAATCTGTACCTATAACTAAAACAAAAATTATTCAATTTCAAACTTTCAGAGTCTCGTATAAAATACGACGACTGTATCCTAGAACAAGTAGTAAACACAAAATTCTTGGGCATAATAGTCGATTAAAACTGCAATTGGAAATCACACATCAATTACTAACTATATTGTATGCGATAAGCTAGACAAATTCGTATACACAATAAAACGTCTTCGATCAACAGTGTCCGTAGCCGCAGCAGTCACTGCATATTACGGATACGTAGCGTCTGTGGTGTCATAGGGTCTGATACTATGGAGCAATTTAGTTCAAGTTTTCATTGGCATTTCGAGTACAAAAGAAGTGTGTTAGGGCAATATCTGGCGTCTGGATTTTGGACAGCTGCAAACCTTTATTTTAAAAACTTCACATTTGACCGTTACCCTGCATGTAAGTACAGGTGACTGTCTTTATAATGGCGTCCTTTATCTCCTCAAACAGCTGATCTTCCTTCATTGGTCAACTCCAGGTTTTCCCTTTCTGAAGCATTACATCAAGGAACTATGTATACTAGTAAAGCTAAACCCGCACTATTTTCGCATGCAATCAGAAGTGAACCACAAAAAGCTTCTGCTCGAATTATGTACTTACAAATACGAATTAAATGTATGTACCTTAATCTATATTGCAAATATTTAGGAGGAATGTATTATGTTAATGCCATTCAGGTATACCTATAACAAGTTACCTGAACTTCCTATCCCCATTGTGCAAGTCTTTTCTTCTTTTTGATATTTTATCTTTTTATACCTTTTGTTTATGCATTCGCTACCTTTTGGTTTTAACTTTTGATTGACATATACATATACAGGGTGGAATTTTGTAATGCCACCTGAAGGGAAAGTACTCTTAATACTGTAGATAGAAAATTTTACTCAAAGAAAACATTCCTTTGTTTTTGAATAGAAAGAAAACTGCATTCAAAGATTTTCGAAAATTGGCTTGCCACACCCGGGAATCTGGGGACCTGTACATTTATTGCATCGATCGTTAGGATCACTTATAAGGATGAAATCTCTCTAAGAAACTTGATAAATTAAATGAAAGGAAAATCATGAAGTTGGTTATTGGTTAATTGATTTTATGACATTGGTGAATATTTTTTAAGGAATATTGTAAAAATCCAAGACGACATGTACATGGCATGTACAGTCAACAAAGGAGTTAAGTATACAGGGGCGTCGGATATATGTAGTTGAAGTTTACTAAGAAACCGATGGATGTTCTGGACTGAAATTTAATTTAATAAATGAGCTGTTTGTTTTCTATTAGTAAACTAAAATTTTATTCGAGAATATCCATCGGTTTCTTAGTAAACTTCAACAATATCCGACGCTCCTGTATACTTAACTCCTTTCTTGACTGTACCTACTTAATTTTGACATTGATTTTAAAATAACGGCTACTCAGGTAATTATAATAATATTAATTCATATTGGACTTATTGGAAGTCGACCCCAACTTAGTTGGGAAAAGGCTAGGCAGATGATGACATTGGACTTATTGTAAAAGGCTAGGCAGATGATGACATTGGACTTATTGTAAAAGGCTAGGCAGATGATGACATTGGACTAATTGTAAATCACAATTCTTAAAATAATTTGTACTTGGTTATTTATGAATGACATTTGTATATTTGTACACCATAATAATATGTTGTGGTAGTGTATAGAACTTAAAAATATTAAACTACTGCTGACTATGAAATATTCAAGTAATCAGCATTATTTCAAGGGGTGAAGTAGGTACTTTGATGAATATGAACAACTTTTGCAATCCCTTGGTTCTAGAAATATAGAAGAAGAGTGTCGGTTAGAGCTGCTAAACTAAGGCAATATTATTATTTTATTAGTAAGAAATGCCAAAAAATGCGCAAGGTGCTATTAAATCAGGCATAAGTAGCAGTCTACTGCTGGACATAGGCAGAGGCCTATGTCCAGACATTCGCTCCTCATTTGACTCGATCTTCGATTACTTTCACCCATCTAGGTACTGCCCATCACCCTGTGAAGACCATAATTTCCCTTCCGGCTTCCTTTCCTACGTTCACAGCACTCAAGAGCATGATGTCTACCAAAGCGATCATCGGTTCTACGACAGTACAAATGTTCGACCCATCGTCTCTTCAGCTTGCTCATCATGCGGGGTATGCCAATACTCTGGATCTCTGTCGTGTCACCTTACTTCAGATTGATCACTTAGAGAGACACCATCATAATACCTATACCTTAAATTTGGTCCTTTCTATGGACAGGACACTGATCGATTTTGAATTTTGTCGTGCGGTGAGTGTCCACGCTTCGGCTCTGCAAGTCATAGGGGGCAAGCAGACTGGTCGAGGACCTGTAGACGGACACGGACGGACGGGGTAGGTACCTAGCCTCACGCTGTACCATAAGATGCCATATTTTTCCCTTACGTCAGCCCATTCTTTTATAACGGCCATTGTAATCCATGTAGGTACCTAACCAAAACCCTAATTGCAACTTGTTTTATCACACACATATCAATGTTAACATAGCTAGATATAGGTAAGTACCTACAATATAACGTTGATCTCGTTGTTGAGTAGACGATTTTTTCAATCATTAGAAGCAATACATCAAACATGGAACTGTATTGCTATTATGAATAATGACTGGCCTGTTGGTCTAGTGGTCAGTGACTATGACTGCTATGCCGGAGGTCGTGGGTTCGATTCCCACCCAGGACAAATGTTTGTGTGATGAGCATGATCATTTGTTCTGTGTCTGGGTGTAATTTATCTATATATGTATGTATTTAGAAATATATAAGTATGTTTATCAGTTGTCTAGTACTCATAACACAAGCTCTGCTTAGCTTGAGACTAGACGGCGTTGTGTGATAGTTGTGGAATATTATTATTATTATTATCAGTTCGCTTGGCAGGCTATGTAGTACCTATGTACGTTATCAGTTTTCACAGTATTTTGCTCAAAAATGCTGTATATGGATAACTAGGAATAGGGATATCCCAATTCGTAGCTTCTGCTTGTTGATTAATTTAAAGTGAGTACCTACTCAGCAAAAATGAGGAAAACCACAATTCAATGAACATAAATAAGTTTGATTATTACCAATGAGCCTAATCCTATCCTAATGGATAGGATTGAACTACCTAGTTAGGTTTTTCATCGTTTAATTTCTCGATGAGCAGCGCAAGTTAACACGAGTGATTTTCTGAAACGCTGTAATCTTAACCGACGTACTTGACGAGAAACGATTATGATATCCTAATTATTTAGTAGCTTCGGTTAGTTAAATTCGCATACATTTTCCATCATGTCATCTAATCAAACTATCAATCCGTAAAATCTACAATGTCTGTTATTTCCACTTAGAGAGCGGAACCCTAGAAGACCCTATTACCTATAAATAAACCGATGTTATCCAACCATTTTCCGTATCTAAGCGAGCGATGTTGTACCTAATATCCGCAATAGATCGGACACGGCACAAAGTAGAGGAGTGCAGTGTGCGGGCGAGATGCGGATATATCCGCTATCGGCGCGTAATTGGCGAGAAATGTGATCGCCGCGCCGCCGCCGCCGCCGGGCGCGCTCTATTACCAGGTTACCGGCGCGGTGTGCAGCCTGCCTGCGCTACCCACCTAGCTGCTGCGAGCTGGAGCTTGGGAAACATCATTTATAGTAGATCACAGTGTTGTGGTAGTCGCTATTCTCGGTTTACACGAGTCAACAAGAGAGGAGAACAGAGATTGGTGTACAGTCAGGCACAACAGTCGACCAACTTTTAAGTTTTTACATCATATTTAAGTATTATATGTATGAACAGTAAAAGAATATCAACTCTTAGCTACTATAAAATGTTTAAAAACATAAATTTTGAATAATGTTGTGTCAATTTAGATGGATGTGTAAAAGTACCAGTGTTTATTACTTTTTCTGTACCTACCTACCTAGTAAGTTAGTGTTTCTGCAATGCTATCAAATATGCAATGGTAGACAGGATACCTACGGAAGTTCATAGTCAGTCACTGTTGTCTAATGTTAACATTCTTAAATATGTAAAGACCTCAGACCAATGTAAAGACATTAATTTTCTTAATGTGTAAGTAGGTAAGTAGTCACGGTGTTACATTACCTACCGCTGAACGATGTAAGTAGGTACCTACACTTGCAGATTGTATGTTCAAGTACGTATCTACCTATTTAAGAACACAAAATGCGCTTCTTCAAGCCACTTGCACATTCAAAAACTATGCAAGTCACTAAGGAAAGCAATCATTGCTAGATTTACATAACAATCACTATCATTGTAGATAAGTATTTAAATAACAATACAATGATATTGACATTTCAAACATTTCTTTCTTCTCCAAAATAGTATGGAACTAATTATTTAACAATGTTATAATACCTACTTACATAAAACGTTAACAAATGACGTAATAACAAATTATCCGACAGATAGCTCATTAGGGATGGGACCGACACCCGTCGGCGCGCGGATATCTCGCTCGCGGATATTGCGGGGAGCACGCCCGACGCGTGACGCGTGGTCATCCTAGTCATCATGCGCGGAACATTGACGGACCAATTATTTATGTAACAAAATATGTAAGAAGGAATTTATCAGATTATGTACATATTTGGATTAAAATTACGCAATTAGGTCTACTTGACTTTTATGGAACAAAATGACAACTGATGCATGTACCTATCTACGTAACTAAAACACAATTCAATTACCTACTAGGTATTAATAATACGAGAACGTGATAACGCGGGTAGGTAGGCCAGTTCACTCACACAATGGAGTCTAATTCAATTAGGTTGCTCGTCTGTCGTAGCTATCTACGTAAACTTATAGTTTCATTTTCATCGCAGACTATCATCTATACTTACTTACCTGTGTGTAGACATACAAGTACATTACACAAACAAAACGGACGCAAAAAAACAAACCGTGCCAAGACAAAACCCAGTCCGCCATGCCACTAAGAAGGGCGGAGCTAATAATACAAACGCACGAAACCCGAACACAGCGACGCCGTGTAACTAACTAATTAAAATAAACCTTAAAGTCTAAAATTTAGGATTGAGATTTGAGTAGCCTCAGGTGGTGGTTACACCGTTCTGTTTCGTTTTACTTGCACAGAAGTGGCCAATCAGCGTGCGGTTGCCATAGCTACGCGTAGTTGGCGCGAGTGGCTGATAGATGGCGTTGGGCTCGCTCTTACGTTATAATTAATGAATTGGAAATTTTAGTTTTGAGATCGCACTCGACTATGTCTGCGTAAATGTGAATTTTGTCAAATTAATTGGTAATCAGTCTGAGTTCACTTCAACTTACTAGAGTAGGTACCTATCATAAAAAAATATCCGAATTAGTAGGTAGGTACCTACATATGTTGGTGCGGTATCTATTATTTTTCCATTTGCTTCAAGAAATTATGGCACACTACATAAAGAGAACTATCTATTTCCTTTTTTAGACATTGTTTAATGCCTAAAATAGTAAAACCTTAGACACCTACCCTATTAAGTGATATTCAGATAATAATTCTGCAGCGCTAAAATTTCAAATTGGTATCTACCTACCTACCTAAGTACTTAATCGAAACTCCAAATCGTAATCTAAATAAGAACAAGAAATACAAAGAATTAGCAAAGTCTACGTTGTATTAAAATAGGATAATAAAGTATCCATACCTACGAGACGTTTGATTGCATAATAATCTATTTATTGCAACGTCTCACAAACTACGCGCCCCAAAATTGGGGAAACCTAATCCCCAGTAAGCCATTATACCGAAAATTCAACTACCATCACTCATAACTTTACATTCCAACTCGAAAACATACTTTGAAACGTATGAAATAGATTTCATTTTGGTGTAAGTCGTAAAATTTTCCTGCTTGAGAAAATTAAGTGGCAATAAACTCTACGCGGTCAGATTAGGGTTTATTTTAGTTTGCTATGAGGACTGTGAGTTTGGAAATGAAATTTTCATAAATGTGCGGTGGTCGCGGGGTGCGTGGCGGGGTACCCGGGGGTTGCGGGGTCGTGCGGGGGGGCTGTCAGTACCGTGGGGTGGCCATATTTGTGTTTCCCCGCAGCTTCCGAGTAGGGAAGGCGCGACACTTAAGCCCTTGTTGTGTGTTACCGACGAACGGAAAAACTATTAATAATAATTATGACTAGCAATTACTGAAACGACTACCTACCTAACGTTACGTTGTAGGTAGGTATGTAACGATAGTAGTTTCACTAGACATTTTTTCTCAAGTTGTATTCGTTTTTATAAAGACTACCTAACTGTGAACAATTTATAGTGTCTATCTTCTGCTTGTTACTTACTTTGTGACTGAAACCTGGGATAATCCAGCGGTTCTGCAGATCTAAATAAAGTACCTACAGACACCGGTGTTGTTGCATGCTACGTCCCTATCAACGGTAGGTAGTATTTGTTTTTAGTTGCAGGTAAGTAGACAATGATAAGCTATTGTAGGACCTAGGCAGTAGGTACAGGGCTCAAACTCTACTTTTTAAACGCGAGTGTCGTTACCATACCTACTGGATAATCATTTTTTATGAGATTTACGATGACAATACTGAACACACCTTTTTTACGATGCAAAAGATCGATCAGAAAGCATTAAATCATTAGATTTATCGTGCACAAAAACTGTGCAATTCAATCGGCCGTGCAGTCTCTAATTGTTGTACAAAAAAAACTTCCTTCCGCGAAATCTTTAAGCAATTGTTTGCACAAAATATCGTATTGCTAGGATCGGGTGTCGAACTCACGTCAACAGCGATTGATGCGAACTGACGGGTAACTCCACTATTGGGAAACAAATGTGCACCGGGGAAGCAAAAAAAATGGATTAACCGATTTAGCGAAGAATTTTGCTTTAACAAATAGTATTGATGTCCAAATGAAGACGCGATGTTGCTTTCGCGTCATGACCTGGCCAGTGTGTGACGAGTATGTTCTACGTGGAGCCTGTAGCTGTGTAGGTATAAATCTACAGTTGCAGCTGCCAATATTGCTTAAAAACTTAATGAACCGTTGGTATTTGTATGGATAACTTTTTGTAGTACTTACGTATTGAACAAAATATTGCAAAAAGTAGGCAATAGGTACGGAGTAGCGTTGGTCAGAAGGAACATGACATGAGCACACAAGTTTAATATTACCTACATGGCCTAAATACGCGCGTTAGTGTAGTTCCCACATCAATGCCGTCGTTTTTGAAACTCCACATTATATCACTTTAAACTAATCAGTGGCAATCACGGATATCTATGGTGGCAATTAATGAAATAATTGAAACGGAAAAATATCTAACACTACGTACTCGCATATTTTGTCAAAGTTATTGAGTTAAAACTTATTTCACGTATACACAGTAAACTCTCGAATAGTAAAATAGGAATTTAAAAAAAAATACGGTGGCTAGACTAAAATAAATTAGGCACGTATGAGAAAAAATAAAATTATCCGCAACCCAAAATTGTCCAAGTATTTAACCGCTGCTGTTGCTTCGTCGTTCACGTTCGGTTCGGATATTCAGTTACTTAGCGCAACGCGGTGTCACGTTACACTTCGACATCAATCGATGGCAATTGACGAAATCACTCAATAAAGGAGCGTTTTTTGCGCCTTCCAGCCGCTCGGCGAGCTCGCCAGTCTTTGTGGTACCATTATTATTTTGGTACACCATTGTTGTTGGTGGGACGACTGTTTTGATCCCACTCTAATTGTTGAAACGTTAAATCGAAATAAGTTGGAGTTTCTGAAGCGATAATAATTTAATCAGTGTTAAGTGTTCCTAAGGGGAAGGAAATGTTTAAATTAATCAGAAAGTGCTTATGCGGCATGCCGTATTTAAGTTGTTTATGTATTTAGCACATATTTAGGTAAATATATCCGACTGTAGGTAGCATAAACATGGCAGCGCCTAAAAACATTATATTAACACTAGCTTTAAATTGGGGTTCAACTATCAAATACCTAAATCATTTCAAGCATTGCACACACGAAAAATACAGAATCTTTCCTTAAAGGTAAAGTCAAACTCCTGTTTAATAAAGTTCTTCACATAAAAGAAGGCAGCCTTAATTCCCTCCCGGCCTCATCACAACGCATCACCACGGAGCTCCTTCTCTTAGAATCGATGGATTTGTATTCCATAAGTTGAGCCGTAGCCGAAGCCAGCACTTAGGTGCCGTGTTTTAGGTCCTCAACGGTGCAGGTATATCTATATACATTTTAGACACTCCAGCAGGAGCTGACCAGTCCATGCCGAATTGGTCTGAACACATGAGCCGTTGAGCCCCTTAAGTTCTGATTTGAGCTGCACGATTACTGGCAAATGCGTGCACTGACTGGACAGGTCCACTGAAATCTGTGTGATGCTTCCTCAAAAGAGCATCTCAGACATTAATCTGCATGGAACTCACATGGCCTGGTCAGCATTATGTCTGGACTTTAAAAGAGACAGTTACCTCTGAGTTGGTTTCGGTCGGTGGTTTTTCCAAAGTAGTCTGATAGGAAACGCCGAACTCAGCTAGTAGGTATTTAAAATATGATTGACGTGTAAGTAAAAGTGTTCGCACAAACCTACTTACAGGAATAAATTCAGTTAACATTTATCAGCTCACCTGGATCCTGTCCTCGGGCAGGTCAGTCTTGAGCGAGAGCATCTCGCGCGCGTACACATCAGGATAGTGTGCGTCCTTGAACGCCTTCTCCAGCTCGTCCAGCTGGTACGAGGTGAAGATCGTCCGGCTGTGGAAGAGAACACAACATGAGCATACCAGGGTAACAGAAGAGGGCTACAATCATGTAGGAGCTAACGCTGTATTTTTGATTGTGTAGGATCATGAAAAAGTAGTAATAAAAAAATAAAAAAAACCAACATCTCACAATCATTATCAAAGATGACACATTATGAAAGGTTAGTTTGCAACTTTCTTCGGTTTCTGAAATCCTAACCAACAATTTAGAGGATTTCACAACCAACAAGCGGGCCTGTTTAGAACCCGACCACAGATTGTTCAGAGAAAAGAAGAAAATATCCTAAATTATAGAGTTCCGCGTGATATTGTGTGTGAGCTGCGTAAGCATTCAACCTACCTACCTAATTCAAACTCTAAGTGAAACTTAAAGCATTTATTTCAATTAAGCCATTTATAGGCACTTATAAATTGTCATAGAGTCGGTCAGTTGGTCAGAAAGTTGAAGCTAGTTGCCCATTCCAAAACGTATGGAGAAAAGCGGGCAAGAAACTATAAGAAACTTCAAATTATAGATGGAAACCGGCTAGTCAGAATTTTATAACTACCTAGATATAATCAAAACTTTTGCTTATGTAGGTACCTAGAGAAAAACGTACAGACGCCAGCACATCGCATCGTAGCATTGGGTTCAAAGTTGTTTGGGAACATTTGACAGTTTCGGGTAGCTTGATGTGCTGGCGCCTGTACCTACTACACTAGGCACCTACTAAGATAGCTTTCACCGTTTTTCATTCTCGCGATCAGGAAATTAAAGACAAGAAAGGTTTATTTCCATACACAGTGTTTAGAAACTACTTATCAGGAAGCGGTAACAAAAAATATCCAATTTGTTTATGGTCTATTTCAAAAGTATCAGATATAAATGTAAACAAATGGATCAGAAATCGTTCGTATACTGTCTTAGATATATGCCAATTGAAAGTGCCGATTTCAATAAAATTTAATGCTTTGATTTGAATAATGGAATCCTTAAAACCGAGTTTTAAATGATGCACCTTAAAGAGGTTTTTCATTTGACAATTTGGGTTAAGCTCAAGTTTGGCCGACGATTTTTTAACCACAAATTACTTAGGTATGTTATTTGATCAATAAATTGTTGGAAAAAAGACAAAATTGAAACCTAAATATAGATTAATGTATTACTAATTCTTTTTAGTGAGTGTTTGCGTAAAAATTTAAGCTGAACAGGGTTTGTTTACCTATCATAAAAATATAAAAGTAATAACATGACTGCTGCAATGCAAAACAAACAAAGTACCTAAAGTGTAGTTTACCTATGTCTACGTTTTTTCTTCTTTTTCTTGCCGTTGTAGCCGGTGAGCCCGTCGACTGTGAAATCTTTCGCCGCTTCCAACGACGACACTCCTGCCGAAAGGAAAACCGTCGTTAATACCAGTCCAGTTCACTCGCCCACTGGCTCACTCGCCCACTGGCTCACTCGCCCACTCGCCCACTCGCCCGCAAACTTGCGGATAATCGGCGCAGTATCGGCGCTGTCCGCGCAAATCGTCGCCCGCTCCCAAATCCACTTAACAAGTAGTGTGACAACACGACACAACACTCGCTCGGGGATTTGTCACATAATTACTGAATGTGATTGCCAAATGAATTAGTAAACAGGCGCGCGGTGGCGGGTTAATAGAATAGATCGAGCGCATCCCTCGGGACGGACGGCTCCGGACGGAGGCGCGCGGGGGCGCCGGCAGGGGGGCGAGTGCGGCCCTCGGGACCACGGGTAATTGAATTTGGCGCCAATGAATACGACAATGAATTATTAAATTTAGAGCGGTTCCCTCACGGACCTGCCGAGAAACTGCTTAACGTTGCAACCCTGTTGCACAGTATAGGTACATTGCTCCCTGACACCCACAGCTTTGTGCATATTTCATGAAGAACCAGCAATGTACAGTAACGGGAGCTTGCTGTCTCCGTATGTTATTTGTTTGCGATGGTGCGTGACGGATCGCGAATGGTATGTTTTGTAAAGGGTGCGAGTTTGTCAGACACGTTATGAGGTCAATAGATGTGTTAATTTTATTAATGTTTTGCAAGTAGGTAATCATTTTGGTTTGCAGCTGGACAGTGAGATGATCGATAAAAGGAGCTCTTTATTAACCAATCGATATTATGAACTTTCGAGTATTTAGACTTTCGATTAATAGTGGTCGATCAATTGATATTCGATCATTTGGCATTCGAATTGGCATAGTACACCCCTTTGTGGGAGACTGGTATCTGCACTAGAAAAAACCTGTCACACACATTACCAGGCCCCCCAAAAAACAATGATTGAGTATTCAATCTTAAAATAATGTTAACAAATTATTTTAACCTTTGGTAGGAGCACATATTAAACCAAAATAAAGGGTAAAATATAATTAAATTTATATTAGAGATACAAAATTTTAATTGTTATTGAGGATTGTGAATACTATTGAAGTGGCGTGGTAAAATATCCATGAAATACGTTTTTCTTCGTTATGAAGTTTTATGTTAAGCAGTCGTGACCCAACATTACATAAACATACTTATTAATAAGTACCTAAGTCCCAAATCAATGAAGTAAAGATACGGCGAAAAACAAGAAATTAGACATAAAAAACCAGCCCTTTTAGCAGTCCTTAACACAAACACTATTCTTATAAAGCGGACAACGGTAGCATGTGTCCAATTACCCTCGTCCGGTGCTCGGGCGTGTCCGATGTGTCCGCGCAATCGATTGGCCACACCAGCGTCCTGCTCCGTGCCACCCGCCACTACCACCGCTTGCACGATATAACCCACTGCTCTGTAGTAACATAAACACAGCATCACGCCTGTACTCCCCCAAGGGCTAACCCTTGGGTCCCGTACAGGCGTGACAGAGGTGTATAGTACACACAAAATTTCGCCAGTTATATTTTAGACCTATGTGTTTTGTGAATTTATATTATTAGTATGGACAATTGTTATTTTCCTCGCTAGAGACCTCCGATAAACGCGTGCGATCGCTGATCATAAAGTGCTGTAGGGCGAAGCGCGTTTTTGTTTTTTGGTTCTTTTTCTTAGCGTGCCGATAGCAATCTAAATGGACTCGGCCAAGAGTTCGGCTATTTGTTTTGCGCCTTCACCAGCGTCCATCAGTTCCTGTAACGTGCAGCTGACAGGACACGCAGGACACGATATTAAGTGTCCCATCGTTTGTGGGACAGCACCATATTTACACTCCAAGGTGGAGTCGTCTATGAATCTCCACCTGAACAGGTTTTCCTTGCTTCGGCCAACCTGGGTCCGGTGTCTGTTTAAAGACTTCCAGGTTACCCAAGGTAACTCATGTCCAGGTGGGAGGTCTTCAGCGGGTGGGACGAACGGTTTGGGTAAGGAAGCACTGTCTCGCCACAGCTTCAATCTCTCTTGGGATGGTTCGCCAGTGAGTGCGACGACACACTTTAAAAAACTGTTTCGACTTTTCAGCCTTTGTGGCACAAGGATGTTGTTGTGTATCGGAGACAATTTGGCTCTTTCGCTGGAGCTTGCCACCGCTCTGCTAAGCCCTGGTGGCGCTATTCCTGCTAGTGGATACAGCATTTGTACCGGGGTTGGTTTTAGGCAGTCCGGCACGTTTCATTCAATGCTGTATTCACCAGCTTTGCATGGGCAGAACGGCTTCACACGGAGCACGCGAATTCTCCCGCAGAGAAAGATAGCGCCAGTCCAGTAGTCCGCTTAACTTCAGGCGAAGCACTCCATTTCGATGAAACCAGTCGACGAAGAAGACTGTTGCGAGTGTGCACCTTCTGCTTGATTTTCTTGCAGTTTTTGCTGAATAAAGACCTGTAGCGGTATCTACAACGCAACATGCGAATAACGCGTCATACTGACGTCACGCAAATCCTGCATCGCGCAAGCAGAGTTTACCACGCAACTAGCATAGATACAATGGCCCGACATGAATCATCGGGCAGTTGCCCGCCAGACACAACACCCGTCTGGTCCGAGGATCCTCCCTTTTCTATAGAGTATGAGTGGACTTTACACCCTGTTCCTCATACCTCTATACTGGTGACCCCGAACATGAACGTCAGCGCAGCCTTCGTGTTCCTACTCCAGCTTGACGTCATCATAACTTCTGCAAGCTTTAGAGCGGCGAGTCACCCAGCCAGCCAGCGTCCACGGCTTCAACGGTATGGACTTTATACCCTGTTCCTCATACCTCTATAGACCTGTCCAGGGTAACACCAGGATATTTAGGGGAGCTGCTGAGCTCGATGTACACCCCACCCCAAACGATGAGAGGTCGTGACTACTTAACCGGACTATCCTGTCGTTGCCTTAGGTAAACTCACCAGCGCAACCGCTATGTTTCTACATTTTAAATCTGTAATATCTTCAAAAATATTCATTTAAATTACATGCTTTAAAGGGCCAAATTGATCTATATTAAATGCACGATGAATTTAAGGTGCTTAATTGGATAAGGATTAATGCTGTATTGCTTAAAATCGCTTCGTAAATAAGCCATTATTTCTCGTAAAAAGTAAAGGATAAAAAATGGTTATTGTGGGTTATCCCTAAGAGATAGACATATACCATCGCGGACTTTTTTGTAGACCTTTTTAAGGTGTGTAATACTGTAGTACATTATTTTGATCTATCTCGTAGGGTTCAGCTAGCTTTTGCACTAAAAGCACTTTAAAATGTGTTTATTTACGACATCACATTAGAAACCTCTAAAATTATTCAGTGTTTCTCTACTATACTATGCATGAATTATACAAATAAACCTTCCTCTTGATCCTTCTATCTTTTAAAAAAACCGCATCAAAATCCGTTGCGCAGTTTTAAAGTTCTAAGCATACATAGGGACAGATAGACAGCGGGAAGCGGTACACTGATTCATTAACTGCAAATGTAACTTTGTAATTCTATATATTTTTAAGGGATTACAAAGTTATTTATGCGGTTGGTGTATCTAGAAAAGTGGAACGAAATTGCAAAATATTTTAGTTTTTCCTTGATTTATACACTAAACACTAATTGTATTCTAAATTTGAAGCTTCTATGTCTGCTAGTGCCTTAGAGTTTTGATGATCGGTCAGTCAGTCAGTCAGTGAGTCACAAAATTAAGAAACTTTGACTACTTATAATTCTTAAACTACTGATTCAAATTGAATGAAATTTTAAATATACCGTGTTAATACAATACCTGCTTGATTACTGAAAATTCAGTTAGCATATAAAAAGTTGTCAATTTTGTCCATTGCTTGATGTCAGGGCCAGGGACCAAAGACAACACATTATAAATTGACATTGACAATACAAATTAATTCGTGATGCGCCCGCAAACAAAACAAAAACAAAATGCCAATTGCAGAGTGAAAAAATAAGTCGTTTTGTAACAAACAAACACAACAATAATAAGAACAATAAAGCCGTGTGTCGCATCTGTGCAAGAACAGGTCGTTGCTCAGCAAAATGCTGTGACTTCGGACGGACCTATCGTCAACAGCGCTGATTTTCAGCAACTACCTCCGGAATGACGTAATGACGTCCAACTGTGTGATATAATATATCGGGTAAGTCTAGTTTGATTTCTTAAGAAATCTTAGTGTTGTTACAATATCTGATACCATACCATTTGCATTTTAAAATTGATTTACATATACAAAAAAAAAATATTTGCCCTCACAGAATATTATGCTATTTTAAATACTTTCTTTTAATGCATTTATTCCAGAAAGTTTACGTAGGTATATAACACATTATTATTATTATAAAACGATTTTTAAAATGTTATTGAAACAATAAGGTTTCTTTTTATTAAATAATTTACATAACACATTTCGATTCTTGTCTTTAAAATCTTTTCCAAGAATTTCTAAATCGCCGTCTTCTGAACTGTACATTCTGCTGGGTTCCTTGCCCTTCGCTACGGGTTATCAGCCACCTCCGCGGCGCGGCAGTAGCTCCGAGATATTTTGACCCGCTTCTAATGCCCACTCACGTCAACGACAACTAGGCGTTCGTTCGAAGTTCAGCGTAAACAGATCCATCGCTCCTGTTTCACAATTAGTTTCTCGTAGGCTTCGAAAACTACATTTCTGACACTTGTCCGTGGTTTTTTAAGTCAAGTTCGGTGCCCGTCAGTTTTGAAATCCGTTGCTAGGCAAGGTACAAGAGTCGGTGAATCGGTGTTGTAACTTTAGTGATCGCAGTTGGCTGGTGACATGTTTGTTTACTGCTTAATATCAACGCATTACATATAGATGTCGCCTAGAGTTAGTGAATACGGGCAATTCATATAAAACGTAGCTCTCAGACGGTGTTACAATAATAGAAAAACATCGGTAAGCTCCTCAATGGTGTCAAAGTAAGTGAACGCAGTATCGTGAGGAGGTAATCACTTAAACTGTGGCGCAATACACTCGGCTGTCCCTCGGGAGGACTCGGGAGAGATCGGGGGCAGTCGGGGGTCTTCGGCAGTCACCGGCGTAGGGATGGACCTCTGAAATGTGTGTTTTATGATACTGCACTTATCTTAGCTTGGGGGAAGGAGCCATATTGTTTAGTGGGTGGAGGTCAAACAAGAAAAAAAATGTTCGGAGAATAAGCTCTGCAGTCAACCGAACTACCTGTAGGTAGGTAGGTATCTAGGTGGCTAAATTCGGTAATGACTGAAAAGTCTTTGAACGTGTCACGGTATTCGATTTTGTCTACATTATGCAGGTTCAAACGTTGTGGTTTAAACGTTTGATTTGATTTTTTTACATTATATAGCTTACATTGCGTACATTTAGATACGCAAATCAGTTATTACGCGTTTCTTACACACAATAACTTATTCACAAAATACATTATATAAAGAAAGACTGGCCTGTTGGTCTAGTGGTCAGTGACTATGACTGCTATGCCGGAGGTCGTGGGTTCGATTCCCACCCAGGACAAATGTTTGTGTGATGAGCATGATCATTTGTTCTGTGTCTGGGTGTAATTTATCTATATATGTATGTATTTAGAAATATATAAGTATGTTTATCAGTTGTCTAGTACTCATAACACAAGCTCTGATTAGCTTGAGACTAGACGGCGTTGTGTGATAGTTGTGGAATATTATTATTATTATTATTATTTATTTCATCATCATCAACATCACCAGTGCACTGCTTGACATAGGCCTCTCCTATTGCACGCCATTCAACTCGATTTTTGACAACTCTCATCCAGCTGCTACCAGCCATCCTACGAAGATCGTCGCTCCACCCAGTCTGAGGGCATCCCCAACGATCATCGATTCTACGGCTAATATGGCCGGCCACTTCAGCTTGCTTATTCAGTGAGCTATGTCGACAGCTTTGGTTATCTGCCGGATCACCTCGTTGCGGATTCAATCCCACAGGGTGACTCCAAGCATAGCCCTAAGAAGAATTTATTAAACTATAAAAGTATAAAAAAATGGAACGAAATTTGTATGAATGTCTGCCATATAACTCAACCGGAATATAAGCAGACAGAGGTGGTTAAACAAACTATTGTTTTTTTTTTTGACGTGAATATCGCTTTAAAATAGCTTATATATATAGTTCGTATACGGTTCGAAAGGGCTTCTCAAGAGCAACCAAATGTTACCAATAAACCACCTTAGGACCGAGTCAAGCAGTGCCGGGAACGTAATAGAATGAATGTGGCCGAGCAGATCAACCCCGTTACGTAAACGTATTCACGTACAACCCACGGCCGTGTCCATGACACAACAACACCCCATTTTTTTTAAATTAAGGTAAATAAAGTAACAGAATAACAAAATAACAAATTTATAATTGTTCAGTCACGTGTCTGGAAGTAAAGCGATCTTATGCTCCGACCACTGATACCATCCACCATTCATTACGACCACGGACCGAAGCACGTGCACACCTACCACCACAATCCAGAACAAAACTGTATCATTATAAAAATACGATCATTACGACACGACGCCAACGAACCAATAATGTATGCGTTAACACGAATTGTACGCACAACTCGTTATAAACCTACCGTTTTAAAGCATAAAGTTCATTTTGAGTTGTGTGTGAAGGAGTATAATTTAAAGCGCGGAACCCTCCCCTCAGCGAGGGGCGAGGGGAAGCACGAGTGTTGCTGAAGGAAAGCTACTTGTTGTGAAGAACACTGCCACTTTTGCCGGCGGCATTGTGCTCCAAATGAAAATGTGTTATGGAAAAAATTATGTTGTATGTAAATAAATAATGTTGTTATGGCAGTGGTGTGACTACATGGAGGTTGGGTATTTATTTCTGCTAGGGTTTGCCTTTAGTTAGCATACAAAGGAAAGTCAGAAATACTTTCTATAGTCGATAAGGGAGGCTACGGTTTTCGTAGACCCTCTACGCCTACGCCTACGGCGTAGCATATACATGACATTCAATCAATTTTCAAGTCAATTTGCCCGATTGTTTGTATTGCAGGTACTACATAATTGTTGGAACAGAATTGAATAATGTTTATTAAATAGGTTGTACCTACATGCTATGAAAAATCGTTTGGGATGTGTTCATAACTTGACTCAAAGATTGTTTATACCAATTTTCGAGTTAATCAAGCCACGCAGTAAAGTCTTCCCCTGTAAAATTAACTTTTCACCCCGTTAGGGGTAGATTTTCTAAATACCCTGATACACGTTATTCTTTATTTTTGGTCTTAAGTATAAATACGGAGTTTCGAGTTAATCGGACCACGCGTTATAATTCTTCCATACAAACTTTGACACCGCCCAATCCCCCTTCAGGGGGTAGTTTAGAAAAACAAAAAATGCCAAACTTCATAATTTACTTAGATAAGTATTCGTGCCAAGTTTTAAGGTTATTAAATCAAGAAATAAGATTTTTCATACAAACAAAATCCCCCCTTTTCACCCCCTTAAAGGTTGAATTTCCAAAAACCCCTTCTTGTTGGACACCTACTCTTCACAAAGAACACACCCTCCAAAATTCATGTCTCTAGGACCAGCGGTATGGGCTGTGTGTTGATATATCGCCTAGTCAGTCAGTCAGTTTACCATTTTATATATTAAAAAAAAAAAAAATGAGTCCAGTTGGAGGCCACGTTTATTGCGACATCAGTACACTTAAACAAACGTACTAAGGTGCATACTTCTACGAACTTTAATACTAACCTGGCTACAGGTTTATTTTACCAATTAACGCTCGTGTTATATAATTAATCATAGAGTTTACAGAGAAAAATTCATTGCGGTATTATTAAAACGAATTGAAACATCTGTGTAATGTTATGTAGTGTACATGAAATACATATATCACCAAATTCCTAATAACAGACACTTTTCAAAACAGCGTTAATAATAATAACGCTCAGATGTAAGAGTTAGGTACATATTATATGCTGTTTATGAAAACCTCGTAGGGATCTAAATAAAATAAACATTTAATTAAATTCTCAAATGCTAACAATGCCTATAAACGAAACGAGCCTGCTTTGTAAATCACTACATATTATAAAACAAAATCTCGCCGCTGCTGCGCTGTGTCTAACTGTCCGTCTGAACACGCTAAACTCTGGAACTACCTTTCGGATTTAAAAAAAATTGATAACGTGTCATAGCTCAATTTTTGAGGAAGGTTTAAGGCTATTTAACATCACGCTACGACTCTTAGGAGCCGAGCAAAAACAAAAAATAAACTCAGAAAGACGGTAAGCGAAAATGAAGAAAGAGCGGGCGGGCGATGCGCAGCGACATGGGTGGGTCGCTGGGTCGCTGGGTCCGTTGCCAACATTTCACGCGGGCGAAGTCGCGGGCAGAAGCTGGTGGTAATACTTATTATAAAGAGTTTGTATGTTGGGGGTAAACTTCGGAACAACTAATCCGATTTCAAAAATTCGTTCACTGTCGAGTATATAGGATATATTTTGACTAAGTATGCGCAGCCGGATTGGTTCAATTGTAACATTACGGGGCCTTTTGTAAAATATCAGACTCTTGGAGTTTCTACTGTTAACAACTACAGGCGGTTTAGAATGTCAAAACTGTAAAATCGTGGCACAAAGCGTTGCTGTATATATTTCAAATGTAATATATCGGCGTCGCGTCAGCAGGGCGAACACTTATTCCTCATATTGGGCCAATCGCGAGAGTCGCGACTCACACACAAATTGCCAATCGTCGCGCGGCCAATTTTCTGAGATCAGCTGACGATTAGATTTATTCGTCGTTCAGACTCACAGGTTTTCACTCAAGAGGTATAAAAAGTAGGTAAACTACAAACGGTCCCCAAAATAAGACGAGGAAGTCATCGGGCGAAGGCGAGGAAAATCAATTTCGATTTATTTCAGTTGAACGAAACTTAAGATTCAGTACTTAGTTAATATCGAAGCCAACATCGTCATTACTAGCCTGGCGAAGTGTACCAACGGAAGTGTATCCAGAGTTTAACTGGTATGGACAAGTGGATCACTGCATTAGATAACTGGTATAGACAAGTGAACCACTGACGCGACATTACTTCGCAAGGCTTTCTAATGACCCGTATTGACCCGTGCTCGAACTCGAATTTCTACACTGCCATTTGTTTATTTATTTGGCACGACTTTGATGTATTCCTGTTACAATCGACCGTTTAACATATTCGAGGCACAGTTATCTGTGTTTAGGTCAGTAGCGAACCTTCTGTACTTCTATTGTTATTTTGTCCCATGCGTGCGTGAACGTGCCGCATGTACGCGCGACGTGACGCGAGACGCGACATTGACGTCAGCATACGTGGAGATTTGCAAACGAAATCGGCTCGTTTATTGCCTGTATTTGCCTACGTTGTGTTGTAAAGGAGAGCAATGTTATTTGGGGTATTTCACATCTAAATTTCCTTTTGCAAGAATAGCGATTTCGTGGTTTCTTATGTATAAACAGATTCTTGGATTGGGTTTGTGTTATAGGTACTGCAGTCGGCATGGTGTAGAACATAATTATATAAATAGCATTTTACAATTTCCTCAAGGTTCTACATGCCTCTAGGCAATGAAACTCTGAACTCTATCATTCTACTACAAATACCTATAACTATACTCTCTCAGCCTGCTACGATGTCCTAAATCTAACGTCACATATGATGCTTATATCAAACAGTAGACCGCAAGACGGTGTCTATAAAAAACTGGTCTAAAACAGATAGTAGCAAACCAAGACGCCTGTAGCTCCAACTATCCACAAAACGGTGTCTTTATTTACACGGATAAATAAAATATTTACTCGCCATTCTCAACAAAAAACAGGAAGAACCAAACATAAAATAAAATCCCTGAGGATCTAATTTAAGCCAGATACGGATCCTCGAGTCGCTATCTCATTCAAATAAAAAGCTTAACAAGAATGCTTGCAGGTAAAACGCTTAGCGTAACGCGATAAGACGTGATGCAATTAGGGCGCGTACGAATTGCCAATTTGTCGCGACAAGCCAATTGACGCGCGTTCCGCCGCTTATTTGATTCGACAAGTGTCGCGCGGGTGAGATACCGCCACATGTGTTGCTAGTATGTTTCTAGCTGATTACCGTATTTGGTATATCTAGAAGTGTATTTGAATAATTTTGGCTGAAATTGTACACAGTTTTACACGGATTTTTTAGAATTCTTCAGCTGCCTCTATCATAGGAAAATACCGCGAGTACATACTTAAACTTTTAATCCAGTTATAGTTTGTTAGTTCCAGCAACTTGGGCTATAAACATAAAAGCTAATAAAAGCTAATAATTCATAAATTACCTGAATAAAACTGTCGGACCGCTACGAATTACATGAAACAAATAAAAAATAATAATTAAAAACAGAAGAATAGGGGAAATAATAAACATAGAAAGACAAGTTAACATAGAAAACATACACGTCAATGGTCTGGGTTTTGTCCGTACCGTGTGCGATTTATCGCTCACGGTACGGACAAAACCCAGAATAACAATAGAGTTTGACTAAAGATACGAATGAATAACTGATTTATAATGTGTTCCTAAAAGCTTGGGATTGTAAGCTAAACTTCGGATCGAAAACAGATCTCATCAAAACGCTCGCGGGACGATGATATTCCGTTACGGCAATAAACCTTATCTAACACACAATGCGCGACCACCAAATCTCGCGAATGTTAATAAGAGTGCGCACAGCTATCGCATTACAGCGTCCTTGTTCCCACCGCAGGCACCGCAGCGCAGGTGTTAACAAAAATAGAGCAAGTTCACCAAGCGCAGGTCCGCACAATGCGCTGCGAGCCAAGCGAACACAGATATTATGATCTTGACGCTTTTCTTTTTCTTATTTGAACCGTTTTGGTCAACCAGTTCGGTTTGCTTATTTTAAGGCTCGTTTTTAAGGACATATGTACTGTTGGTTGGTAGTTCAAATTGAGTATATTTTTAGATTTGCAAAGCTGTCTGCAAGAAGCAACGTTATAAATTGCCTTATATCCGCCCGGGATCAACAGCACTGCAAGCTTATTTGATGCCAAAGTAGGTACTACTGTGCAACTACTGTGTGTTTACGTAAATACAATTTGTTGGCTTTATGAAAAGTATGTCATTTAAGAGTGTACCTACATGATTGGAACATTACTAAAAGATTCCCAGCTCTTAGAGTAAACTCTTTGAAAATAAGAAACAAGAGTTAACAAAACCGAAACTAAAACTAACTAACTAAAACCGATAGTTAAGTACTTATTTAATTAGACTAAGGTCTTCTAAGAAACTAATCGGAATTGAGAAATGAAAATATAAAGTTTGTTCATAATTGTTTTTTACAGAAGGAAGGAAGGAAGGTAAACAACCAGTTTTGAGCATCGGCTGACACCAACTATGGTGTCAGCCGATGCTCAAAACTGGTTGTTTGTAAGTAATAACTGACGTAAACTTTAGCCATGTTCGTTCATACACGCCGAGACTTTCAAACTTGAACGATACAATGTTGAGATAACATTGAGGCATGCTCGTAGAAGTGCCGAGTAATTAACTAACAGAGTTGGTAAGGTTGGACCTGCAGCCGAATCCAGTGGCGGCTAGCGGCGGCAGGTGGCGGCAAGCGGGCGGTAATGAGCAGGCACTCAGCCCAGGACAGTAGCCATTATAATTGCTAATGGGCGTCTCTTCACTTTGATATTTCAGAGGACGTCCACAAAATGTATTGCCAACCTTAACCATCCATATCACAGGGCAGTAAGGTTGACAGTCCCATGGCGCGGGTGTGTTTGGCAAAGTAAGTCATTATGCGATCAGTGGCCTTCACCCCCCCTGGTTGGGGGGAGGATCTAATCGTAAAATATTATTGTTGCCTTTATAAGATATGGATTCGGAGTGAGCATGTTGTGTACAACTTTTTGCGTTTGGTTTTATGTAGATATTTACATTTTGTTATCGTTTGGAGGCGTTTGGCAGTTTTGGAATTAGTTGGCAATTGCGAGTCAATCTGAATAAAAGTTTTTATATTTCTGATATTTTGCGAGATAGGTAATTATTTTATTTCCTTTTTTCGTATAAGTTATGGGTAATATTCAAATTATCAACGTTTTAGGGGAATGCTTTGTTTGAAAGCAGTTTTGGATTGACATCGAAATTTGATAAGAAATGTCGACTGACTAAGTTAATCCTCAAACTCAACTGGCAGTAAACAGTGGCTTTTATTAACCGTGACCGCAACTTATATGCGGAGCACGCATAGCTTGCTGGCCACACAGTGACACAGCCGGCTATGACAAGAGGCCAATAACCAAGTGGCAGTTACAGTGTCCGGCCAGGCCACGCCCACCCCCCCTCCACACGGGGGGGAGGGGGGAGTAGTAAGAACTGGTCATATTAGCTTTTAGTTTGTAACTTTGGACTGTTTAGTGTCGATGTAGGCACAGGTGTCTGCAGTGTTGAGAGCTGATATTATGAAGAATGGTCGTTTGATCTGGGGCACTTTGTTTGTGTAGGAAAACTCATGCCTTTTATATATTCTTATATAACTAGCAGTGAGGCAGAGAAATCGTTGGAAAGATAATCATGATTGCCAATATCATAACCATTTGGATGAAACATTTATGTAAGTAAGCATAGACCTCAACTAAGTATATTATGACACAATACAGAAACTAAGAGTATGATAAGATCGTCGCAGGTGGCGTTCAGTAGTTTCAGTCTACCCCCGTGGAGACGAAGGCATGAGGTTACGTATGTGTGTGTAGGTAGACACGGTACAGGGACAGACAAGCTCTAATAAGCACACACCTTTTGTCAATAATGGATAGGTTGTTGAGTTTTTGCAAAAATTACCACAAGAACAAACTTACCCCGTGATCACCCTCCAAACAATAAACATGCTACACTTAACGAGGAACCTTCTTACGAGAACGAGAAAGCCGAAGTGGGCATTAAAATGGTGTAATTGAGCGGGTGTGTGCGATGAATCGGGAGGCTGTGGCTTTTTAAATTATTCCTCTCGGGTGCGCCGGCGCCGGGGCCTGTGTAATTGTATCGGCGTCTTGACACCCCTGTACCTACACCTTTATGTATTTACATAGTAGGTACATAAAAACATACTGAGATTCTGTCTCAGGATTTTCAATTGAGATGGTCCATAAAGTCAAAGTCAAAGCATTTATTTCATATAGGCACATACAAGGGCACTTTCGAACGTCAAAATTGAATCTTCGTGACTTTATGAAGTCATTGAATTCCAATTCTAGTCCGTCAATCTGTGCCAACACTGGTAACTGGCTTTCCAAGCTATGGTTACTGACTTTCCAGGCTATGGTTACTGGCTTGCCAGGCTATGGTTACTGGCTTGCCAGACTGTGGTTACTGGCTTGCCAGGCTATGGTTATTGGCTTGCCAGGCTATGGTTACTGGCTTGCCAGGCTATGGTTACTGGCTTGCCAGGCTATGGTTACAGATTTGATAGATTCGTCAGAAAAGGTATGTTTGATTAAATAGTTGCCTGTAGTTAATAATTTATTATTCTGGATATTTCGTTACAAAGTTTGTGAAAGTATTTTCATGGATAGAGCTATTGAATATTTCAATAATTTTGCCCTGCCCTTTAAAATCACAGCAATGCGAAAAAACAACGTTCCCTATCCTTGACACAAAACTATTTACTTAACAAATTGGACCGTGTACCGACTGCGCGACGATATCTTTACATCATTACCAGGGGTGGCTCAACAATATCGTTTTCAAAAAATTGCGGAAAGTGCCGCATAACGAGCCTCGGGGGATGCTGCCCAAATCATGCCTCCGCCATCCGCCAACCGCCAGCCGCCAGGCCCTCGCAACACGTTACATTTCACTTGTTAAGCAACAAATTATTTGTATTAACGTCTAATGTATTTATGTGATCATTTTTAGGTTAGGAGGTGAAACTTGACTGTTTATTTTTACTTTTTAGATTGGGTCATTATTTTTAGCGAGGTCAGAGAAAATTGAATTGTAAATGAAAAAATGTCTTCTTGGTTTACTTTTTGAAAGGATTTTGCCACCCTTGTTAAAGATTCCCAGGACCTCTGCAGAATATTAAAATTCAAGACGAATATAACCTACCAGCAATGACAAATTTTAGGGTTTGGAACGAGTGTATAGCCGAGGCTATATCGTGATAGCAAGCGTTTTAATATTATTGACTGCTAGTGGCACAGAGCAGGCGTTTTGATGTTATAGACTCTAGTACTGCTAGTGGCACACAGCAGGAGTTTTGATGTTATAGACTCTAGTACTGCTAGTGGCACACAGCAGGCGTTTTGATGTTATAGACTCTAGTACTGCTAGTGGCACACAGCAGGAGTTTTGATGTTATAGACTCTAGTACTGCTAGTGGCACACAGCAGGCGTTTTGATGTTATAGACTCTAGTACTGCTAGTGGCACACAGCAGGCGTTTTGATGTTATAGACTCTAGTACTGCTAGTGGCACAGAGCAGGCGTTTTGATGTTATAGACTCTAGTACTGCTAGTGGCACACAGCAGGCGTTTTGATGTTATAGACTCTAGTACTGCTAGTGGCACACAGCAGGCGTTTTGATGTTATAGACTCTAGTACTGCTAGTGGCACACAGCAGGCGTTTTGATGTTATAGACTCTAGTACTGCTAGTGGCACACAGCAGGCGTTTTGATGTTATAGACTCTAGTACTGCTAGTGGCACACAGCAGGCGTTTTGATGTTATAGACTCTAGTACTGCTAGTGGCACACAGCAGGCGTTTTGATGTTATAGACTCTAGTACTGCTAGTGGCACAGAGCAGGCGTTTTGATGTTATAGACTCTAGTACTGCTAGTGGCACACAGCAGGCGTTTTGATGTTATAGACTCTAGTACTGCTAGTGGCACACAGCAGGCGTTTTGATGTTATAGACTCTAGTACTGCTAGTGGCACACAGCAGGCGTTTTGATGTTATAGACTCTAGTACTGCTAGTGGCACACAGCAGGCGTTTTGATGTTATAGACTCTAGTACTGCTAGTGGCACACAGCAGGCGTTTTGATGTTATAGACTCTAGTACTGCTAGTGGCACACAGCAGGCGTTTTGATGTTATAGACTCTAGTACTGCTAGTGGCACACAGCAGGCGTTTTGATGTTATAGACTCTAGTACTGCTAGTGGCACACAGCAGGCGTTTTGATGTTATAGACTCTAGTACTGCTAGTGGCACACAGCAGGCGTTTTGATGTTATAGACTCTAGTACTGCTAGTGGCACACAGCAGGCGTTTTGATGTTATAGACTCTAGTACTGCTAGTGGCACACAGCAGGCGTTTTGATGTTATAGACTCTAGTACTGCTAGTGGCACACAGCAGGCGTTTTGATGTTATAGACTCTAGTACTGCTAGTGGCACACAGCAGGCGTTTTGATGTTATAGACTCTAGTACTGCTAGTGGCACACAGCAGGCGTTTTGATGTTATAGACTCTAGTACTGCTAGTGGCACACAGCAGGCGTTTTGATGTTATAGACTCTAGTACTGCTAGTGGCACACAGCAGGCGTTTTGATGTTATAGACTCTAGTACTGCTAGTGGCACACAGCAGGCGTTTTGATGTTATAGACTCTAGTACTGCTAGTGGCACACAGCAGGCGTTTTGATGTTATAGACTCTAGTACTGCTAGTGGCACACAGCAGGAGTTTTGATGTTATAGACATCTATAGTTATAGAATCGGCACGAAGACACTTTTGTATATCATAAGCATACCATACGCCTAGACTTAAAGTTTTGGAAGATTATAAATGTCGATTGTGTTAACGATAAGTTGCTATTAACTTATGTAGCAGTGTTTCCCAACCTTCTGACGTCACTAACACACACACAGGTGCTCGTAACACGCAGGTAAATCTCTCCCAAACAAATTAACACACAATAATTGATAAAACAATACAATTTAATTGAATTTCGGTCATTCTGGTTTCGTTAACTCGTTAAGACGCCATGTTTGTTCAGACCTGCAGTACCTAATGGAGCATTGTGGCGGCAATTGGTTGTATATTGTTAAATTATTAATATATTCATAAATGTGCGTATTAAAGTGCTTGATGAAGACAATGCTAGTAATTAAGATGTTACCGAGGTAATAGCTACAAGTAAACAAATATGTTTTGTTCGAGTTTGTCCTCTGAACGCGCCGTGTAATGAACTTATTGTAATGAGCAATCTTGTTGGATTAGCGGATGACATGTTTTTACTTTCTGTGAAATACATAAAGTTCAGTTTACATTGACAGAATTAGTTACAGATAGTAGAGTTCCTTATTTTTTACCTAATTGCTTGCCCACCCGTAAGCCTTATTGTCGTTGGTAGCGTTAGAGGGCAGATATTGAAGGAACTATTTCTGAAAGCCTGTTCAATTTAATCTGCTGTCTATTATAGATTTTAATGTCTAAGCCGAAGTTTAGTCACTGAAATTTACCTACTTTCACAAGCCTAGATCATTGAAATGGAGGTTCGCAATGGCAAGAGCATCTGGGAGGTCTTTGATCAGTAGAAAGTAGGTAGAGATCCACTGCCTAATAGTAAAGTTATAGGTATGCAGAAGGTACATATACGAAAAAGTACACAAATATTGTTGTAGCATCCCACATGTGGTGTCCCACAGTCGGACGCGATGCAACCGGACACGACACAATTAGTGCCACTCTAGTGTGTTTGTGCTACACTTGTGTCGCCTGTGCCGCTCTACGGACACTACGGATAGCGCCGACATTTGTTGCAGGGAACAGACTCATTAGTGTAATCCTTGCTGAGGAGTGCTTCAAGGTGGTCGGGAGATAGAAATAAAGATATTCAGTTACCTTCGTACCAACGTATTACAGTTTTGAAATACGATTGAGTTTGAGTGCATCTATAGAAACGAAGTACCTAGTAAAGTCTATGTCGCTAGTAAAGAAACAAAAGTAAAATCTACTACTTAGATTTTATAAATAATTTCGACAAATAATCTTCAAACTTTGAACCTTGTGAGCTATAAACAATTATGTTTTACTTCGATTCATGTGCAAGCAAGTAACCAGGCCTGATGTTAAAAGAACGTTTGCACCATTCAACTGCACCAAGTTATTTTAGAAATCCTCTTACTCATCCGTTACACAAAAATAGAGGCAAAAAATTACAACTGAGTTATTTCCAAACAAGTTGCTACATCAAACCGCGTTGTATCCAAACATTCTCGACGACACACCGCGGAAACCCGACACGCTTCGTTACGAGAAAGAAAGTGGCAAGTGGCCGACACCGCACTTTAATATACTGCTTGTTATTACAACTTGTCGCCACTTAATGTGACTAAACACTGCGGCTCCTCTGACACTTGATACATCACTACCACCACTTTACCGCGACACCCCGCCATTCAACATTGACCTTTATTACAATAATATAGAGGTTAAGCAACGTGCACATTTGAAGTTGGTGATGAAGTGTTATATCCACAGGCGCTACTCGTCTCAGTTTGACAGAAACAAAAAAAATATTTCCTCATTGTTGGTGTTGGGCGCCTACATTTGGGACAAAGTTTTAGTGTAATGTAGACGCCGCAACTGGTGAGGTGTTAACACTCAAGTGATGTGACAACTGTCAACACAGATTAACATAGAAATTAATTTAAGGTGACTTTTGAAGAAATTGTCGTTAAGTTAATTAAAATGAAGTTTGTGAGTGTCGATTGCTTCATAAGCAAAGCACTTCAGAAAGTTGTGTATCATGTGAGTAAACAATAGAAATTGTAGGGAAACTTTAGTTCTTGTGTCTTGAATTTTTTACGGCGCCCTTCGCGTCCAATACAATAATGCATTCAGGGTGTTGATGGGGTTACCCCGGTACCGCAGCGCATCAGGGATGTTCGCTGAAGCTCACGTGGACTGTTCCTACACGGTGATGCGGAAGCGGTGCGCATTCTTGGTCCGTAGGGTAGGCAGCGCCAACAGCATCCTGTCTATGATAGCAAGCAGGCTTGATTGTGCGTTTGTGAACCACTGCTGGTTTTTGTCTCTGTAAGTGTATTACTAACACTGTCTTTTTGCTCGAAATAAAATTATTTTCATATTTTTTTCATTTATTAATTCTGATAACTTATTTTATTTCATTTTTATTTTTAAATATTTCATCACACTGTCACACTAATATTATAAAGGCGAAAGTTTGTGAGTGTGTGTTTGTATGTTTGTTACTTCTTCACGCTCAAACGGCTGGACCAATTTTGATATAATTGTATTGTATGCAGGTAGCTGTGACCCTGGATTAACATATAGGCTACTTTTTATCTCGATATTCCCACGGGATCGACATTTACGCGGGTGAAACCGCGGGGCGCAGCTAGTAAAATATAAAAATAAGTATAAAAAACATTTAAAAATATAAAAAATAGTAGTCCGCCTGTGTCGGGAGTAGGGTCTAAGCTACCGGTGGTTAGGGCTCCAGAGATAGGAACCTCCTCACCATGTAAGCCGTATCGAGGAGTACCTACTGCCTTCTGAATCAGGCCCTTGATCCAACCGCCTAACGAGAGCCTCGATAGATGTAGATCGAGGCTTCCGGCTATAAGACCATTGGCCGATAGGTACGACAATCGGCACAAGATAGCCGAGCTCACATTTACATGTCAACAACCTCGTGTTCTTAGTCGAGATATTTAATTTGTTTCCCTTTCTCAGCTTTCACGAGGTTCCCGTCATGTGGAATGGTAACATCGACAATAATTGTGCGGCGCGCTAATCGATCTATCACCACTATATCAGGCTTATTGGCAACAATAGTCCTGTCAGTAGGTAATGATAGACCGATCCCAGTACAACGTGATATGGTCATTTTCAAAAACTGGGTCGGGCACATACTTGTAATACGGTACCTCAGAATCCACAAGTTTATATTTCACAGCAAGTTGCTGGTGAATAATCCTAGCTACTTGGTTATGCCTGTGCAAGTATTACTCACCGTTAGCCAGACGAGAACAACCAGAGATAATATGTCTGATAGACTCACCCGGACGGTGGCATGCCCGACACACGTCAACCGTCTCGTTCTTCATAATATGTCTCTGGAAGTTATTCGTCAAGATAAATTCGTCCACAATAATTGCACAGACGAAACCTTCAGTTTCCCCAAAAAGGTCACCAAAACGTAGCCAGGATACGGACGCTAAGAAATCTACAGCGAGCTCAAGAAGAGCCCGATAGAAGCGCCCGTGAAGCTCCTTGCTTTGCCATAATTTCTTGCGGTCATC
This sequence comes from Oligia fasciuncula, assembly GCA_963082905.1. Classification (NCBI taxonomy): domain Eukaryota; kingdom Metazoa; phylum Arthropoda; class Insecta; order Lepidoptera; family Noctuidae; genus Oligia; species Oligia fasciuncula. The sequence continues at coordinate 20,816,822 of OY720398.1, forward strand.
AGTAATAGTACTACAGGTTTGCGTCAGTTCTCTTTAGCTATGGAGAGCGGGGTGAGCCCCTTGTCCACTGCGACCACATCACGAAATATCATCATTTCCCTGGATTTGTCGACACCCTGGATACCGAAGGACCGTCTTCCATTGCCCCATACACGACTCAAGGAAGGTGCGTAGAGTTGCATCTATCTTGTACGATTCCAGCACCCTCATGAGCCATGTATGTGCCACCGAGTCGTAGGCCTTCTTGTAATCTATCCAACATGTCGACAGATCCTTGCGGGAATGACGAACCTGTTGGATAATGGCCATGTCTACGAGGAGAAGCTTCTTAGTATCGCGGGACCCATTCCTACATCCATTTTGAGAGGCAGATATTAATATTATTTGTCGCTCTCAAAATGGATGTAAGAAGTTTATAAACCGTCGACAAACACGTGATCGGTCTATAATTCTTGGGTTCCGCGGGACTACCTGACTTATGGAGCAGGTGGGTAACGCTTGTTGTTAGAAACTGCGGTAGCGACCCACTCTAAGGATGACTGGAACTGAGATGCCCAGCAAGTGTGTGAACTAATTAGCCATTTCAACCAGAAGTTGTTCAAGCCGTTCGGTCCCAGTATTATTATTATTAAGATATCAGATAAGCTTTCCAAAAGGGAAATGGAAAGATTATAATCTACAATTACTAAGGATTATGAAAACGCATAAGTTCCCTCCGCATAATCAAATAACCTGTGAACTTGGTGAACTGGGGGAAATACTTAGGTAATCTGAAACAATGACTCTTGAACTGAACAAAAATTTTATCGGCTGATTTCATTAAATTATGTATGCTCATGATTTCACTATTGATAACCCTATTAGAAGTGAAACAAGCAGAAGCCTGCCTTCAACCACTGACTGAAACGATGTCGTCTGTGGTACACTACACACGACCAATGAGGTCACAGCCTTATTACACTCGTGACTTTTATTCGGCACACACAAAACAATAGGCCCCTAATTTTCAAATTAAAAATGTCTGCCGCTAAACAATAGCGGCAAAGCGGGCATCGCAGCGCTCGGCAGCGCCCGCCACCAGCCACGGCAATTGTTTTAGAAAACAATAAAACTTGCCGCCATGATGGAAATGTCAAAATCCACTCGCGGATTCCGCCCCGTGGCGTTCCAAATAATATGAAATTCCCGCACAGAAATGGCGGCGGAGGCAATTTTTACAAATGGCTGCCGGCGGGAGCCAGGTTTGTTTTCTGTGACGCTTTTCATGCGCTGGGGTTGAACACACGGCACACACCGCACGCTCGTACGTACACACCACACACGCACCCACCACAACAACACTGCGGTTACGGATTGAAAAACAAGACTCGTCATACATCGTTATCTGTTACGTAGTAGGTACACTTGTAAGCAGCACAGTCGTCTAATCTACTCCGTAAACAAATGTTTGGGTTAAGCGAAGTTACCGGATGATCTCCATGTTCATTAGTCACAACCCTTATCGTCAATTAATCTCCTCCAGTCTCCGTGACCTTCGTTATATTAAGTAATTTGATCCCCCCCCCCCCCCCCCGACTTATATCTTTATCACGAAAACTAATTTACATTTAACAGAATATTTTCTAAAAACCTCACGTTCTAAGCGAATTTGCCCTTCTGTTTCAAGAGGGTAATATGTCCAATAAGGGCTAATGAAGGTTGGTCTCTAGCCACGTATGAATAGGGTTGAGTTTCCGATTGCTAATAGATAGGAGTATGATTTGTGGTATTGGCTGGGTCGAGCGGCTGCGCGGTGACGTTTGGCGTTTGCCGGATTCATTACTGAGACAAAGGCGGGGGGTGAGGTGCACGGTTGTGTTAGAGGGGGGCTCACACGAGGGATGCCCTCCCCATCCCTCCGCGCGTGCCTCACCCCCGCCACAGAGCCACTTTCCTAAATCACCGGCAAATGTATTGTTCTCCATAGTTTCAGCGACGCTTCTAATTTATAGGTACTAATCGTCGAGCCACTCTGTTAATCAAAATACTTCGGCAATCATTTTTCACGGCCGTTCATGACGGCGCCTTTTGTCTCGGCATTTCAATACGCGCCTGAGATTAGTATCCACGCTGACACTTTGAGGATCTAAACGAAAGTTTACTGCGCAAGCTTTTTATAAGCTCCTCGAATACTTTCACATGACGTAATAGTACCACGCGAGGTATGAAATTACCTACTTTTGTTAATCTGTTAAGATGCCTATTAGTAGAATCGATTAGACTACTTTATTTTGAAGGAAAATAGGTACTGCAATGCAAACCTATTCCAATGTTATCATCCCCTATGGTTACGTACTGTCAGTCAAGATATTTATTCATTCATTCAAGATAGACTGCAGGTAGGCTAAATAGAGCTACGTCTCTCTCTGTTTGCTTTAGCTCTAGTATTTTAGCTTGGTGGGAAACTTATCCATAGCGAAGAGAAAAGTGAAGTGTCTGATATTAGCTTCAGCAACTGACCCCTTCTTCATGATGTCAACCCCTTTGACTATTACTTTATTTTAATACAAGTTAGGTTAATTCCTCGGGGGAAATAAAAAGATTTTACAAAATGTGAGAATGTGAGAACACACACCACCATGCCGATGAACCTTTTTCTCCCATCAACAACCGTGGAACAATTTCGTCCCTCCTTCGCCAGCAAATCTTATTATTTCTATTAGAACTCGTTGGAGACAACAAGAGTACGACTCACCGGTGAGATGGGGTTGCGATCCGGGGCTGTACGGCGACTTGATTTGCGGGAACCCTGCAACAATTACATCATTAATTAAGAACAAGTACAAACAACGCCCGCCAGGAATTCCAATTTAAAAGTGCTTGCGCCGAGGATTCACCTGCCACTATGCCTGGCTAGTCACTTTACTAGTTATTACATTATGGGACGGGGATTGGCAATTAGGTACTGTTTTGTTTTATAGTCATACCTTAAAATCTAGGCTATGCTTATTTCGGGCCTGGTTAGGCATAACGTATGTAACGCTAATAAAGGGGGATTTGAAAGAGATTATGACGTGCAAGAACACACTCTTGTGTTACTGATATCATAACCTTACCATATTGTAACAATCAATAAAAAACTGGTTGTTATCATGTCCCCCCAAGATCTTACTATATGTATAAGTAGGTAATACCTAGTGTTCGGAAAATAGAGTGCCCAGGAATTAATAGTACCGGAATATAGAAATGGTTAGCTATTCTAACATAGTGCTTTAATACCATCGTAATTGTTGACCTTACATAGTACGAGTGCATGTGGCACCTTATTCAATTCTTTATTTCATCATTATAATTGTACATTTCAAAGTATCATCTGTGTAAATGACAAAAAAAGGAACTAAGCCTGAACAGTTTTTAATTTAATAAAAATATCATCATTCAGCTCAAAATGCTCAAATCGTATTGATGTAGAAGCAATCGCTGTGAACTCGTCTTACATTTCAATATTTACACTTGAACAATGCGAACTAGTTTGAAGACTATTGGGTTACCGAGTACCCGCAAAAAGCTTCCTCGTTGAAGGGACAATCGTTTGAATTCCGCAGACATAGACAATGTGCGCGTAACTTGAAGACAGCTCTATTGAACAAGAAGTGGCGCACGCGCACGCAAGGCTGGTAAGGCGAGATTAATAAATTAAAATGTAGCAGAGATTCATTTTAGATGAAATAACTAAAATCTTTATTTCTAAAAGGCATAATTTCCCAGAGTCCTAAGAAAATATTTTGTGAAATACAACAAACACTACTTATAAGTTTTCTTACAACAATTTTTCAGAAAAGTTTTATTTTTTACTCCGGTTGGTTGTGGTGGAGTTTGGTAAATTTAATATCTACTTCAAATGGATCATTAAATCATTAAAAAAATACGTTTTTAGGGTTCCGTACCAAAATGGTAAAACGGAACCCTTATGGTAAGACTCAGTCTGTCTGTCACGGATATCTCAAAAACTATTAATGCTATCAACTTGAAATTTGGAATAGTTTTAGATGACGTTTGCCTCACTATTTTGTAAATAAGAAAGAAATAAATAATGTATATTTTTTGCAACAGGGACTGAAAAATTCGAAATGGGGCTACTAGGGCATGTGGGGTATCTTAAGAAAGAGCGCAGTTTGCACATTCTTAAATATTTTTTTTTAGGCCGCATAGTTTTCGACTTTTAGTGAAAAATGTAAAAATAACATACCGTCCCCCCCCTCATCGCCGAAGTTTGCAAAGAGAAAAATCTGAAATTATTCTATGTGATAGAAGTTTATATAAAGATCACAGGAAAAATAAAACGAAGTCTCTAAATAGCACACTTTTTCAGAAATCATTAACAAAAGTTACATTAGTTTCACTATTGGTCAAGAGATGGCGCTGACATAAAATTGCAATATTCTACACCGCAGTGCACAGTGTTAAAATTCTCTGACGAATATAGGCCTCGCCGATGAAAAAATAAAAACATAAGTAATTGTACGGAACCCTCGGGGCGCGAGTCCAACTCGCTCTTGACCGGTTTTTTTATTTGCTTTAATGTTATAATCAAGGCTTCTTGAGAGCTAAAATTTTCCGAAAATCTCTCGTTTGTCTCAAAGAATATGATTCTTATTCTTAGGTCTTAATAGAATTCTACATGTTATATTTTAATCAAATCGTATCAATACTCGGTTCATTTATCGATGCGGACGGTTACACACAATGTTAAAACTAATACCCCCAAAACTCATATAGCTGGTTGGCAGCCCTAGTCACTTCAAACGGCTGTCAGTTACCTGATTGTCGTACAAATTTTACAATAGTAAGAGAAAAAACGCAACAAAAGGCGAGTTAAATACTTCCTCAATTATGTTATAGGTGTGAGATAAATAAAGGCGGGTGCAGACTGACCGCATTGTGCGCGAACAATGGGATAGTTCCGTGCGCTGGCGCTCCCAGCTTTGTGCTGTTGGGTTAGGTCAGCGACTCAGCGAGGCGGTTGTGAAAGTCAGATCACCTGAAAATTTTGCACCGTGAAGATGTTTTTCCATAATGAGAGTATTAAACAATTGTGAAGGGGACAATGTAAACGGTGTGTTAGTCAAATTAAATATTATATGTGTCTTTGGTTTAGAATCTACACTACATCCGATGTTATTGGGGGACACGTTATACTGGTTATAGTTGTACACTCAAATTCGAAGTTTATTCAAATTCGCCTGTCTAACTATTTTTGTATGTAATATTACAACTATTATGTACTTATTTGTAAACAAAATCTTTGGTGCAATCTCATTACTCTTTCAGTAAGCACCATTTAACGCATTTACATTTTCTGTTCTATAGACGTTGCTCATAATTTTATTTTATTTATTTATTTAATTAACTATAAAAGATAAAGCTTGTTGATTGTCAAGTGGTTCATAAGCTCACTCACTGATGCTCCGGCGCAGATAAGTCCCTTTGTCTTAAACTCTAGACAACAAGAGTGACAAAAAACTGTGTACAGGGATGACACGCTCTTGACTCCAAGTCAACAGCATGTTTAACGTGAACAACACTTCATTGGCCCACTTCTCGACACGCTGTTGTCATTAGAACACCATGCTCTTGTGCAAGTCCTTTTGTCTCATGTGAAGATCACAAAAGAGGGATCGAATTACTTATCACAGGTACACTGTACGCTCGTGCGGTGCGCATTTGATAAGTGTGATGAAAATGAATAAGAATTGGAATTGATTACACCACTTTTTATGAATCTGACATAACATTTAATAAAATTTTATTAACGAAGTGAACAGGTAATAAATCAAAAATCAATAACGTTAAATACTAATAAGAAGATCTCTACACCTAACCGCCAATTACACATCAAACACAATTTATTATAGTTAAACATAAAAATGTTTACTCACAATAGGCTCAGCGCTCAACTAATAGCTCAATAAGTGCGCCTCACCGTCAATCGAGCGCCATTGTCGATTCGTATCGAATTCCTTTCCTTTAATTAATACAAATGTTAGGGATTTAATTGAGTCTGCGCCCCACTCGAGTCTATCAGCGGCGTGACGGCGCGTCAACTAACATAAGACTCGACAAGAACTTGCTCGTAATGACTCATCATCATTATTTTATTTCTATCGACACTCGCCTGTCAGCTGTTTTATTGGGTGAGTTAATTGTTGTATTTTATTGGAGCCGCTTTGGAAAGGAAATTTAGGTTGGGAGATGTGTTAAATAACTACTTAAACTATTTATGCTGAAAAATTGATGCAATTAGCTGAACGAATTCTGGTTTTCTACGTTGTACCTAAATAAATGTGATACCTACTTCTTAATGAGGACTTTATTCGATGTATTTGCGTGGGTTCTAAACTTTTATTTCATAAAGAAAAGTCAAGTGATAAAGACCCCAAAAACGCCACTTGAAGTTATCGTAAACTAAAGTTTCTTTGGAGAACCCAACTTGTAATAAAATTAGCCGCAGCATCCTACAGATTGTTCGTGTAAACTGCTTATAATGTATATTAATACCCGTGTCACAATTCATTAGCGCGCTGGGGCGCCGCCATCTTGGATTAAACGTCACATTACGATTCCGGACACGTTCGCTGCTGCGTGCAGTTGTCGTACCGTGTGTGCTAGGCTTTAGTATAACGTGCTGATTTATTTGTTGCTCGTGTGTTTTTGCTGAATAGTTATCACGTTGATAGGTTACATGAGTTTTGTGGCAGGATTGGCGTGCGATCGAATAGAGATGCCAATGCTTATTTTGTATTTTACTGTCATCTGCACAGTTTTGAACAGATCATCGTCTGGCATTTTATAGGGTTTTAGAAACTATTTGAGAACGGGTCGTCTTATCTCTCATCATCTCTCATGATCTATAACTATGTACCTAACGATAGTGCTTTGTCTAATGTCCCGACTATACCATGAAATCCCCATTAAAATCTAATTGGGAAATAAACTCCTCCATAAGCCCGTGAACGCTCTAACAACGGGTTTGAGCAATAAACTTCACAGCGGAATAGAAGCTGTAAACGATTCGCATTCCGGCCGCATTACTGAACTATATGACGCCAATAAATTAATATCCAATCGACTCGAGGGTTACTTAATTGAGCTCGGCTGTCACACTAAACTTGTAATCCTGCAAGAATGTTCTGCACACCACTGTGCAAGAAACAACCAGTAGCGCAAGAACTGCAGCGAGCGATGCAATGCCCCCGCGCTCGCCGGAGCTGACCCGCGCCGGGGAGGCGCACTGTGCCTCGCTATACTGGTGGTTATAATACCATCTAATGCGCGGAGCTATTTCAATTACCGCGCCGGCCGCCGCCGCGTGCCCTCCTCATTTTGTCGGCTAATCCGCTAACAAAAGAGCTCTTATAATTTGAGATGCAAGCTAAGTCCGTGGTTTAAGGTAATTGAAATTTTATTGCAAGTGTTCTGATAAAGCAGCTGTTCATTGATATAATGATGACCAAATGTTTTCAATAAAGTAAGTATCTATTGAGTGTCCTTGACTTGTGGAGTAATTTTCCTGGTGCTAGTTATACCTACTTTATGTGTTAATGTCCTCATAATCTTGAGTGTCTAAAACCACCCACTGAAATTGACTTTCTATGGCGTTTATTGTCAAAGAAATAAAAAAACTACTAGTTCATTTATTTCTTTTTTTAGGGTTCCGTAGCCAAATGGCAAAAACGGAACCCTTATAGATTCGTCATGTCTGTCTGTCCGTCTGTCCGTCCGTATGTCACAGCCACTTTTTTCCGAAACTATAAGAACTACACTATTGAAACTTGGTAAGTAGATGTATTCTGTCAACCGCATTAAGATTTTCACAAAAAAAAATAGAAAAAACAATAAATTATGGGGGTTCCCCATACTTAGAACTGAAACTAAAAAAAACTTTTTTTCATCAAACCCATACGTGTGGGGTATCTATGGATAGGTCTTCAAAAATGATATTAAGGTTTCTAATATCATTTTTTTTCTAAACTGAATAGTTTGCGCGAGAGACACTTCCAAAGTGGTAAAATTAGTGTCCCCCCCCCCCCTCTCTAACATCTAAAATAAGAAAATGATAAAACTAAAAAAAAATATATGATGTACATTATCATGTAAACTTCCACCGAAAATTGGTTTGAACGAGATCTAGTAAGTAGCTCGTCGGTGAAAATTTAAAAACATATGATGGTACGGAACACTCGGTGCGCGAGTCCGACTCGCTCTTGCCCGGTTTTTTGTTGGGAATCAAGGAGCTTTGTCTACGAAACGTTTTTCTTTCATTCTTCAAACAAAACGGTCAAACCAACCGCCACTGCACATTTCCTTTCCAACCAATTATGTGCTAACACAGGTTCCAAAAAAATAAAGTACCTACAACATAAGTAGAGTGACGGCAACGTTACAACAACACCCTGTAGTAACAACAACAGTTGCACGGTAGCTGCGCAGACGCAGGCCAACACAAACACACACTTCCGCGAAACTCACGCGAAACCTGTCAAGTGGAGCTGTCATTATGTACTTCAAATTAATAATTGTGTTATTTTGGGGATTGTAGAAAAATATGAAGTAATTTTAGGGGACTTTTTGGAATAGTGACTTGTGAGTTTTGACTTATACCCCTTAGGGTATAATTAATGATTCATCATCATCTGCAATCAATTATTTTATAAATGAATTACCTACGTAATACTTATATCAGTTTAAGTACCTGTAGGTAACGATCAAGGATCTTGATAGGAGGTAGTAATAATAACAAAGTTTACCTTAAGGTGAGCTTACCATGAAGTTCTCAGTGACACTATTGAATACTTACCAAGGTAGGGATTTTCACCATCTCAAACTGACATAGCTCCATTATATATTCATTTCTCCAACATTTTGATCACAAAATAAATCTCATCGAAGGATATGAGAAAGGACCAGAGAACTTTCTTCCTCTTCTCACCTCTAGATGGCGCTATTAATACAAGCTTAACATAAAAAACGGAATAAAAACCCACAAAACCTATTTAAATAACAAAAAGACATTTGGAGTGCCACAATAGCCTAGGCTCAATAATGTGCCGTTTTTGTCACCGTGACAATTAAGCCTTTGTCACAGAGGTGTCGCTTGTCACAATATTGTGGCTCGACAGAACTGGGTGTAGTGACATAACACTACAATAGGGCTTAGTGTAAGGGTTAACTTAACCCGTTGTAAGTCCCGGGTCACCCCGCCTCTAGTGCACGAAGGTGTAATTTTGTAATTATTTTCATTATGATTATGTTATTACGTTGCGTGTGTGTGTGTGTGTTTATGAATATGTGCAGGTATTTTGAATATGGAGGGCGTTTTAGTGATGGTATGTGACGTCATGCTGTGTCTGAATATTATAAATTATGTACATAATTATGTAATGTATGACCATGCATTCTGTCTTTCTTACTCTTAATTTTGAACAAAAGCGTTTCTACAAAACGTTTGAATTAAAGTAAATGCTATTGAAAGCAAGAAAATACTTTCTTCACGTAGATATCATTTGCACGAACTTGCGCTACAAAAGCTTATTTCGGTATCATAGCAAATGTATCCTGTATATCTATTCATTGATTCATTGATACTACCTCTTGGAGTAAAACACAAATCATAGAAATTTGGCTGATCTTAAACATGTTTGATCACATTGAAATTAAACGGTAAACATTTTCATGTGAGGTCTTCAATTTCATCAAAATAATGTAGGTACCCTTTACATAATGTTGTGAAAGTTAACGAAATTAATCAATTAATTGATTTGTAATTAGTGCCGCTGGTTGTATCTGTTCAGTTATTATAAAACAAGCGAAAGCGGATAATTTATCGGGACCATTGGAGGGCACAGCCCTTGTTCCTACCGAAATCATTGACTCAATACAATACACAGCCCACACACTAATATCAACTCAATCTACCAACATATAGAGCTTCAATTGGATCAGAGAGTTGCAGAAAAAATAATAAGATGACTACACAATGGAATTAAGTTCTTAATATGTAGGTGGTATGGTTTTGTTTTGGTTGATTAGACGCCGGGAAAGGAGCCGCGGGCGGTGCGAGCGGTAGTGATGGCACAAATCGTACTTATCGCAGATTTTCATTTGTTATCATCTATTATTTGTTTTCATTGATTCATCTCAGGAAATGACAGAGTTTTCAAGATTGGTTAATGGATTATAGGAGTAAAAAGCGTCATTATTTCCTTGACTTTAGAAAATCAAAAGTTTTTGTTGAAAGTCACACTTTTCAAAACAAAAGGTGAATTTCACTTTATAAACATGTAGGATCATACGTTTAATATTTCGGATAAAAAACCCAAGCAAACCCTATGGAAAGTGGTATCAGAAAATACGTAAGTAGGTAGGTAGTACCTACGGTCTACTTGCTTGCTTATCTGCTAAATTAACTGAAAGCTTTACCAATTTGACAAAGCATGCGTTTCTTGCTCATTCCTTGGATGGCCAACTTGAAAACAAATCTTATCTTATTTTCTATGAAATATATATATCTTATTTTCGTATGAAAATCTCGAATTTTATTTAAAACTAAATCATAACATTTGATACAAAAACCTACAAATGACTGCCATCCATAATTCGATACCGCAGCAGCACTAAGTACATCACTAGACTGTAGGGGGGTCGAGCAGTTAATAGCAGGCAGTTAGCGACCTTTGTACGACGTGTGAAGTGAGCACTAGTACACGCCACGGAGCCAGCACCACACGCCCGAGAGCTCCCGAGCCCCCCCGAACACGCCCGAATCACAACCACGAGGAAACAAATCCACGGAACCACGCAGCTCAAGCTTCCCTGGCCACAAGTCAATTCTATATTAAGCCGAGCTTACCGTGACCTCTGCTCCTGTTGTAAATGTAAGAAGGAATAAGTTGATAGGCAAGGCTTCGGGGGTCTTCGTGTAATGGCCGCAGATCGTATAGTTCCCGCAGCAAGCCCCAGGCGAATATCGCAGAAGCTTGTTCGCTTGTTTTTTTTACATGATCAACTAATTTTATTTCGTTACGAGATGTATTGTTTGGTTTTTTGGTTTGATTGGAGAGTGAGAGGTTTTAATTAGTCCGAAATATCTTCGGAAAAATCTGTGAAGGTATCTACTTTAATAATGTTATGGTATTATTGCAATACTGTGATTTTGGACAATTCGATCTTTATGTTATGATAGGTACTTATGTTATGATCTTATATTCATCACCACTTATGTTATGATCTTATTCATCACCACTGTTATGATCAGTTCCCAATAGATAGCCTGTCTTCTAGCCCAAGTGCACAACATAGGAGTCCAAATTCCTAACCGCTATACACCGCGGTAAAGATAAACTCTGTTCCAAGTCCACATACCTACTCGTAACTTACATGACTCTATTGTACGTCTAGACATCCTCAGTCGCTATGATCTACCCTCTAACTCAGCATTAGACAAACTAGATGTACGAGCAAACTTGCCAAGTATGCAGACTTGGCAGCAAGATGTCGCCGGGGGCAGGGGGGCCGGGGGGCCGGGGTGGTGGGGTGTTATCACGAGCCTAGAGAAAACGATAAAAAACCAATTGGCATTCACGCCGCCGGCGAGCTTTGATGTCATCGTAAACACACACACAGACATACAAAATATATTCTTTTTTCTTTAGGTGCTTGACTAGGGAGATAAATTACCGTCAAACTTCTTGTGTATCTTCAAAATACAAAAAGTTTCGTTCATTCTGTCACAATTATGGCAGATTTGACCGGAATCCTCACACGAAGCCCTTTCAAATTATTTGTACCTACCTATACCTGTGCCACAAGTCACAATACTGTCCTATTTCGTTGTTGTACTTACTTCATTTCAAGTTGCAATTTAAAAGCGCAGAACCCATCAAAAGGAAGTCGTACTATACAGATTGTATAAGTTCTACCCAATAGGTACTTATATCAAAGCAACAGAGCAATGACTAAATAAGGGCCAAAAATCTATCTTCTAATGATGAGAGTTGTCGGCGAACACGGCGCAATAGTAAAACGTGGCGATATTAGCCAGATGCCTGCAGATCCCGCAGCGGTCTCCCTGACCGCATTCCTGCCCGGAGCTCCACTATTAACTACCAATTGACAGCCAATGTCGACCCACTTATTAGTGACCCATTTTATTGAGCAGGCTGTATTAATTACCTGCTGAAGAATGTAATTCCGCAGTGGTATTCTATGAAGTTGTGAGTCTGTATGAAAACATTGGGATAAAAGACCAAAGCGAACGTTCGTAAACGTCTCTCCTAAAAACTAACCTACGAGTATGTTTCCAGTTTGACGAACCGACAAAAGTACAACATGCTTTCATCTCTTACATTATAACTTTAGACACGTCACGATATTTTCTATCAATGATGCCACTAAAACATGGCGGAAAAAGATTTCCAGTCTTTATCTCCTCCTAATTCAAATTAGCCCCTTATTTCTATAACATCGCCTTAAACACCCCACTTATAATTAGTCCTGTCGGCGTAATGACATCGTTTCCTAGATCTTTGTGCATCGCGTGACTGTGGCGGTTAATCAATTAGCGGCTGTCTCTGAAGGCCTCATTAAAGCTGCCTCATTGCCTCTTCTGCTGAAGAAATGCCAGCCCATACAAAGACGGAGAGAAGCGATCCCACTCGGTAAGGACAGAGGCACACCGGGGACGGGGGACATAAGTGGTTCGTGTCAAAAAAAATCGGACGTTGGTTTGAGGAGGTTGTATTTTCAATCATGCAAAGGCGACAGATTCCAAACTTATAATATTTGACATGTTATAATTCTGATTAAATCTTATTGTAACATACCTAATTAACATATTTATCCAAAAACTTTGAAAGTCATTAAAGAGATATTTAAACGAAAACAATGAAGAAGACTAGTCCACCTTAAGTTGTGGGACCTACCAACAAGTTAAGGTCTCATCTTATAACAAAGTTTTGCTACCAAGTTCCGAACTGTAGACGTTGTATACCTATACGATGTTCGGTGAAACGTTGTGTTGTATTCTTTCTGTCTATCTTTGACGAAAACGAAGGTTGTAGGTAAGTGTGTCGTCTCCAGTGTACCTGTGACCTGTCTATACCTGTAGGTGGCTGGGCTCAGCAGAATCGTTTGTAATTAATTAACAATAAGCGCCCGCCGCGCCGCCGCCGCGGGCGCTTCCGAGCCGGACGCGCCGCCGCGCCGCCACCGCACCGCTGCCGCACCGCGGTGCTAACGCTAATAGAGGCAAGTTTCACTTTGGCTCGCGAATCATAATTTTATTTGGAGTACATTTCATAAAACGTAGCAACAGTAGCATCTCTGTTCAACAAAAGTCTTGAAGATAGTAATGCAGTCCACGAGGTTGTGAAGCACATGGATGACCCACACAAAAGTCTTGAAGATAGTAATGCAGTCCACGAGGTTGTGAAGCACATGGATGACCCACACAAAAGTCTTGAAGATAGTAATGGAGTCCACGAGGTTGTGAAGCACATGGATGACCCACACAAAAGTCTTGAAGATAGTAATGCAGTCCACGAGGTTGTGAAGCACATGGATGACCCACACAAAAGTCTTGAAGATAGTAATGCAGTCCACGAGGTTGTGAAGCACATGGATGACCCACACAAAAGTCTTGAAGATAGTAATGCAGTCCACGAGGTTGTGAAGCACATGGATGACCCACACAAAAGTCTTGAAGATAGTAATGCAGTCCACGAGGTTGTGAAGCACATGGATGACCCACACAAAAGTTTCACTCCTGTTTCTTTTGTTGCAGTAGTAAGCGCACCATAATATTGATAGAACTTTTTGTTACTGTAGTGAATACAAAGAGTACATCTCCCTCTCAAAGTCATAACCTGTAAAAATACCCGTATGTCTTGTTGATTTTAGTAGAATTGAAGTGCAGCACCAGACACAATCATAGAAACTATTCTCCCTGATATTGCTGATCCCGTAGATAATAATAATAAATATTTATTACACACACACACATACACATCCGTAGTCTCTCGCGCGCCGCTTCTGTTTTGAACCTCACCTTCTTACTACGGATGTGGCCCAAATAGAACACTTTCAGTAGCCTCTAGCTGAGACAACGTAAAGTGCAAAACACAATGTTATAGGTATCCAGCTAGAAAAAAAATAGGCTACCCCAAGTGGTGCAACTCAAGGTGACCCGAATATTTTGGGCAAGTTTAGAATGCAGGCACTCTCTGCTTTGGTGACAGGCTTCACATTTTACTCTGAAACTAAAGTTATTCTATCAACGGATCTTTGTCAAATGTTGTATGTCTATAGGTTTAAGCAAAATAAAGACATATTTTAGAAAAATATTTATAGTACAGTCCTTTTAAGTTTAAAGAATCTGTTTAGTCTGAAAGGCGCATGAGTCCTATTGGACTCATGCGCCTTAAGTAAGTAACGTAACGACTCGTTAGTTGCGTGGACTAACACAAATGATAAATGTACTTAGAGCAGATATTTTAAATGAATGTTTCGATAAAGATTCTAGCTAAGAACTCATCATAAAAGAAGAAAATCTGGATGGTAGCCACTGAGCAGTAATGGGCCACTAGAGCGAACAGGAGTACGACTTAATAAACCAAATAACTAATAAAACACGGAGGTGCGAGATATTCGGAACATTTCAATGAAGCAATTTAACCCTCGCCCGCCCTCGTAAACAAAAGCGCATTCCTCAGGCTCCGCTCAGCTCCGCTTCGCTCAACAGCGCTCCACGCATTGTCCGCAAAAACGTGCTAAATGCTAATCCGGGAACATTCGACCCGGACTCGACCCCCCACTTCAGCCGCCACCCCGCTATCGTCGTAACGCCCTGCTGGGCTCAATTCTAATGGAGTTTTTTAAGAAACGCAGAATAATCGTTGCGAGAAGAAAATTAAGCCATCTTGGGTTAAAAAGTCCAAAAGTGGAGTGTGTCGGGTGGGCGCCGGCGGGGGTGAGGCGGGGCCGCGCGGCTGGAGGGGGCGGCAGGGGTGAGCTATAGATTTTTCGGGGTGCGTTTTGTCGTCGCGTGAAAACAAACGTTTAGACGATACTGTTGCTACAATTACTGAGTAATGCGATCCGACGCGGTTCCGTATGAAACATATCACATAGCCGCTGAAATATTATTTTGGTCGGAGGAAAATGTACAGCTAGGTACTACTTACTTATTTAAGGAGATTTGAACTGTTTGACTGAAATCTGTTTCTTCCGAAAACCAGATTAGGTAAACCAAGGACACATCATTGTCTTTTCCTGTACCTAATGGTTTTGAAACTTTTTCATGATTCCATGAATCAAAATCAAACGTAAGTTTAGTCAAACTAGGCTGAGAATCAAATCCATTTGTACGATTGTATGGAATGGCACATAAGTAGCATTACAGCAGTCCTAACTAGTCCTATTATATTTAGTATCGAGAGAACATAACCAGTCCTATTATATTTAGTGTCGAGAGGACATAACCAGTCCTATTATATTTAGTATCGAGAGAACATAACCAGTCCTATTATATTTAGTGTCGAGAGGACATAACCAGTCCAATTATATTTAGTGTCGAGAGGACATAACCAGTCCAATTATATTTAGTGTCGAGAGAACATAACCAGTCCTATTATATTTAGTGTCGAGAGGACATAACCAGTCCAATTATATTTAGTGTCGAGAGAACATAACCAGTCCTATTATATTTAGTGTCGAGAGGACATAACCAGTCCAATTATATTTAGTGTCAAGAGGACATAACCAGTCCAATTATTTTAGTGTCGAAAGGACAATTTTTCCTACAAAATACCTTTATCTACCTAAGGTTAAAAAGCAACCAATGTTGCAGGTGAACAATTTCAGTTAATTAGTTAGTAATAGACAAAATTATCAAAAAAAAAAACACTTTACCTTAACAACAAAAATAAACATAAACCTTAAATGAAATAAGAGCCTAAAGTTACCGACATTAGAATAAACATAAACCTTAAATGAAATAAGAGCCTAAAGTTACCGACATTAGATTATGCGCTACCGAAAAAAAGCACCTAATTAACATGAATCTTTTCTCATCCCTAAACATTCGCGAACACGACCGAATTAATATCCGCCATTAATAAATAAATAACGACTATAACAAATTCAGTACGCGCTACACGTTCATAACATTTACATAATAGCATCATCTCGTCTAGCGCTAAATAACTCATTGTAAATAACAGCCCAATTTATATTCAGCCGGGGATATTATCATAATCGGCCCTTGCTTTGCCAACCTCACGAGTCAAAACGAGATGCAAGATACACAGGTCCGTAGGCTCGACGGAGACGGAGTACGGCTATTTGGTTTCAGCTGAAATATGAGCGAGATGTTAGGTTTTTTATTGGAGTTTTCAGTGTGTAATGGGGGCATGTATTCGGTTCTTATTGATATCTGTTGTACGGCCAGTTCATGAGTTATTATCCGGGAAGCGATGTGTGGAATAATTGGTAGGTGTATATAGACATACAACCTTTGAGTATAGATGCGCATGTGTGGGGTGTGTAGGTTTGTTTGTATATCGAATGTGTGGGGTGTGTAGGTTTGTTTGTATATCGAATGTGTGGGGTGTGTAAGTTTGTTTGTATATCGAATGTGTGGGGTGTGTAGGTTTGTTTGTATATCGAATGTGTGGGGTGTGTAGGTTTGTTTGTATATCGAATGTGTGGGGTGTGTAGGTTTGTTTGTATATCGGCCATAGATATTCTAAATAGGGGATTTCCCTTCCCCTATGGTTTTACAAAATGTAATTAAAAAGAGAATTAACACGATCAGCACATATAACTATCACATAATTATTATTTAAATTCGCTTGACAAACATTAAACTTAAAAAAAAATATTTTTATTAAACACTGTTGTCTTTTCAAGTTCCAACATTACCATTTTAAATTGAGCGCAGTTAAACCTTTCTGCTCAGCGAATAAACTGGTTTATGTTAATTTTAGTGCTAACTGACTTTAACTTATGTTTCAGTTATGCTGTTTTAGTTTAATTCATAAATTGAACAGAGAGCTATTTAAATGTTTATGTTTCTGATTGACTCATTCGTGGAAGCCAATAGGATTGGGATGTGGAGGCGTTTTACAGGGTAGTAACAACACAATATAAAGAAGCAGTTTTTTATTACTTTACTAAAAGAAAATGTAGCTACGTACCGTGCTTGACGTGAACATATTGAAAGAGTAAGAGCGTTTGAATATTTCTTAAAGTTGAATTAATTTACGCGTGAAACCATACTTCTACGATCAGCGTAGTTAGTCATTGTAATTCCCCGAAAAAAGCATTAGTAGCACTAGAACCCCTCCCAAGCCTCGCGCCTCACACAGCAACAGCCACGCCGCGCCAGCGCACACACAGTTCGTATTAAAGTATATTCTTAATTCTGTGCACAAAGTGTTCAGCGACACTTTGCTCTAAAAAGTAATACGCGCGGGAAATCTCGCACCTCTGAGAGGTCGAGTGTCCTCTATTATTGTTACACACGCCGCACACTGAACACAACCATATCACTTATGCCCTAAGGTTTAAATTAAGTTGACGCGTTGATAGTTTCGTTTTCAGGCTAATTAGAGGCAAGGGAGGCAGGCGCAGCGACTAAATAAATTTGAACCCTAACGCCCGCCACTAGAATATAAATTGGAGTTCACGCCTGACTTATTGTTTGTTTGCTAACTGCTAGCGAAAGTTAAATACGGCTGTTGGTTATTTTGTGGTGGGAATCGTTTCTGTAGACCTAGAAATATTGTTCATACTTTAATATGGTATTTATGTATAAAATCGGTATAATGATATAACATGTGTATGTAACTAAACAAACATAGGTATGTATTATATTTTCGTCATCAATCAATCAACTCAGCCTATCGCAGTATCCGCAACCGCATCAGTGGTTAGCCAAGAAAAGATACAACAGCCCATCCACTATCAATCCATTATAACTAATTTTTACAAATAATAAATCAATAAAGATAATTTCAATGCATATAAGGGTTTTTATTATCTTTTCAACAAAAATGCAAATCCCAATCAACCTCCTACTGCACACTGCACTGTGGCTACGACGCCGATGCTACGCCACTGCTACGGCACGCCTACGTAAACCGCTACGAATATTTAATCAATTCTGCTGTTTCTTAAAAAGTACTTTGTCATTGGATTTTTTTTTGCATAGTTATTTCTAATATTCGTAGCTAAACTAAATAATGTATTAGCAGGCGAAGCTGAGCGTTTTTCCTAGTTGTGTGAAACTAGCTATTAGAGTCGCGCGGCGCCGTTCTTTGTGCCGAGGTGTCGGGCCGAACACTCTCCACACCCTCGCCTCACACACAGACACACACCCCGCGTGTCGGTGTGCGGTGTGTATGTGTGTGTGGGGGTGTGTGTGTGTGTGTGGTGCAGCTTTGTTCAGCAAAATACTAATTGTTGTTTTATCTTTGATTTGTTGATGGTTTGCATAGGTTGTAACTAGGTAGATAATCTGTGTGTTAATGTAAATGGTGAGTCAACTGTATATGAAACAGGAACAGAAAATAGGTTATACATATACTGCTCGGTGTAGGTAGATAAGTACTTGTGTATTAGATAAACTTTAACGAATTTTAGAGAAACTTTAGTAATATTTAGTACATATGTACCTCTCGGTAATACAGATTATATGGTGCGTTTATTATTAGCGTTTTGTTTTTGTATATGAACCATTTGCAACTTTAGAAGAATCATATATTTTGATTAAAGAATATATCAGTTATCTTGTAACTTGGTTGAAGGATAGATAGATTGAATGGAGGACATTTTTTTGACAAATATTGCATTATCTGCTTCAATGTTTTTATGATCATACTTACTTACTTATAGATTCATAACTTTGTGTGTAGACAGTACTATTTAGCCAATGTTTTGTGAATTGATGTTATGGAGCTTCTATAAAATTAGTACCTACCTACTGGATAAAGGCAAAGGTTTTAGAATGAGTTAAAACTTCTGACTGAGCAAATGGTGTAAACTGATACATTGCTCCTAATGTACCTAATGTAAACTGATACATTGCTCCTAATGTAAACTGATACATTGCTCCTAATGTACCTAATGTAAACTGATACATTATCCATTTATTCACATTGCTCGTACCTACTAATGTATGCACTTACCTAAATATCAATTACATTAACATTGATCTGAGTTGTACACATAAGAAGTAGGTATATCAACTGAAAATCAACAGCTGAATGTACCTGAACTGACAACTCGAAAATCGATCGCTTTATCCAAAGAGAAGCATTGTTATTGTTGTCAATATAGACCAATAACGCAAACTGTCCGGTTACGGTACGTCACCGGCTCTGTGCGACGCGGTACGACACGGTAGCGCACGGTGCAGCGCGCGGGGCGGTGTGTGTGCCTGTGCGCACCGAGACAGACGCGGCACATGTTAGTAGACGCAGCGGTTACCATGTCAATGCTTAAAACATGCTGGCTGACGTCAGCTTAATTATAACTAGGTTTCACTTTTTATTTCCCGATAGGCTGTCGTTTCGTGCAATAATTTGGACAATGAGAAGCACTTCATGTGCGATTTAAAGGACGATGATTTTTGATTGTTTTATTAGACGCTGGTTCCATGTCAACACTACATTAATGTATTTGCGATTTTATAGTTACAGGCTTTTTATCAGTAGTATACCTACTTATTGAAAGAGCTATCACACTTAAGGGCTGATTTTACCAAAGTCAGATACCTACCTATATTTTATCAGTAAAATAAAATTGACGTCTGACAGTTCTAGTATGGAAGAACTGTCAAAAACTCAAAAATTATTCGCAGGATAAGACTTATTCTAGCTATAAAAGTATACTGAAGTTCGCTCTAAACTAATAATATTTATTCGAGAACAACTCAAGAAACAACATATTTCTTGTTATACTCGTATAAAACAAAACTTGCATCCCAATTTTAATCCCTTCACACGCTTCCCGCTACCTGCTATCACCGACACCACACCCCAACAAACTGGTTGTAGGGAAGGGTTAGCGCACACACACCACCGCACCGCAACGGAACTCATTATGTGAGCTGTGTGTGCGTGTGTGTGTGTTACCAGCGGTTATGCGAACCAATAACCGACAACCCTTTCGGGTTAGGAGTCGGCACCAGCGCCGGATATACGATACTCGTGTTACTAATAATAATACACTGCTTGTAATAATGTAGTGAGACATTTATATATGTCAATAGTTTCTAATCTCTAATTGTGCTACGCCGCCGCACAGCTACGCGCTGTACAGCTACGAGCTACGGCGTAGCAGAAACTACTCCATTTGATATAAGATTAGACATTTAAATAAACCTTTTTTACAGTCCGTTCAACCGATTTTGACTTCTATACCGTAGGCATAGGGATGGTATTAAAAGCAAAAAAGCGGTTACAATACCAACTGTTTACTGCAGCTGCCTTATGTCATGCCAACAGCGCAATAGAATTCGAAATCGGTTGAACGGGCTGTAAAAAAAGGTTTATTTAAATGTCTAATCTTATTTCAAATGGAGTTATAAGTTAAATGCATCTTATTTGTTTATAAACAGAAGAAAATCTATGATCAAGTTTACTTAATCCCAAAGAGTCGGGTAGCGGTGTACACTCACCTTTTGCCAGTTAGTTTTGTGTTGCTGTTGTGTTTGTTAGTCATTTCAAGTTGTTTTTTATCAAAAGACGCTGAGTCTACGTTTGCTTGGCATCAACTATTATCGATACGTCGAAACACTAACTACCTTAAATATACGTAACTATTTCAAGCTATGATAAAGCGTCCACTAATGATAGCACATCCATCAGTGTGCACGCGCCGGAGCGGGGGTCCGCGGGCTCGCTAATAACCCCGCTAATGTGCCTGTCTCATTTGTAGCTGGCGATCGATACGGAACCCGGCAACGTACGACCCACATCGCGCTTCATCGAACTTGTATAAGGCTACTGAAACTGTTGTATTGAAAAATAAGTGGGTATTAAAGTTATATTATTATTTAAATTAATAGAATACTTTAGAAGTTCGTCTCTCTGAACCACCTCCTCTCTTACCAAATTTAGTTCTGTTTTAAGCTTGTCTTATCGGTTTCACTTAAAATCAAGGTATCTTAAAACTAGCTGAACCGTACTAAAGATGTTTCAACGTTTGGTGTACTTTTGCAAACTATTCGTTGAACTTGAACATGAAGAACATGATACATTTTTGGGTTCAATCTAAAACAATTTGAAGCTTTCATGAAAGGACAACTATAAGTCAGTAATAGAGCCCTATGGTTCTACTTATTTTAGTTGCTAGCGGCAACTAAAATAAGTTGTTTAAGAATGCTAATTACTTGTTTTCGCTTTTTTGTTTAACAGACCGACTACTGCTAGACAACTCAATACTAAAGAACTTTTAGCTCACAATGACCTCCTGCTACTTCTCTATAGCTAGAGGTAGGTACTGGAAGTACATGTGTACGCTAGTGTGTACCATTCAACTTCAAACACAACAACAGGCGTCACACGAGACCTTAAATCAATCACCAGAAAAGGTGGCGAATGACCACTAATTTAGTGAATACCCTCATTCTGATCCACTGGCTCTTTATCACACATCTCGCCCACAAAGAGGCTTTATCTGGCCCTCTTTGTGGCCCACAAAGGTCTATTCTGGGAGGTGTGAGTCTCTTTCAACCACTATTTGTAAGGCGCGTTGTTTTTTTGCCGAAGTGTTGGATTGTGGCTGTTCCTCCAGCTCTCGGGAGGCTAACACGCTCTTTGTCACTCGTAAGTAGGTGTGTGAATTTCTTTTGTGCCGTAAGTGGATGTAGTGAGATGTTTTGTCTGTTGAGCTTACATTTAGTTCAGGTTTAAGTGTTTTGATTATTTCGTGGTTGTGCTCGACACTATACTTATCTAATCTGTATATGAAGATGCAATGCGCTGACAATTTATAAATTAAAACTACATTTTTGTGTACATCATCTAATCAACCGTAACCGGCATTAAAACTTTTTATTTTATTATGTAGGTACTGCTGATAAATGCGACGATTGCAATCGCTACGACGGGCTTAAGTATGTAAATAGCTGGTTGTGGTAAAGAGGTTTTTGTTACAAAATACTTTTATAGCAGGAACAATTAGATGCTGAGGTATTTAATTGATTATCCGCTCGCAAATACTTTATAATCTAGCAAACTAAACGTGTTTTGTGTAGTTCACACTATACCCACAATACATAGCGAAAGATGATGCTACATCTGTTATGTAGATAAGTAGCATGTAGATTAGAATATAATGTGCATAAAGAACAAGGTGAAACACATCAAAAATAATCTAAAAAATCTGTTGCTACAATCATCACGGCTCCGTAGAATTAAGAAACCAAAAATAGGCCTCATTTGGACCAAACCCAAGGTTATATAACGCTGGTTGAAAAATCGATTGTGTGAATTACAACAACATGTTATTCAATATTGTATTACCTAGATATCTTACTTATTTAATAAAGAAGCATAATGTATGTGTGTCATAATGAACGCTAAGTGAATAACAAAGTGATTGGCTTTATTGTTCGTAGGCCTTGCACACTTGTCTTGTTTTACTAAGATAATTTAAAGCAGTTCATTATTTTACCGATTCATTACATCCATTTTATTTAACTAATATCTAAGTATTCATTTAGTTCAGCCTGTTGTAATTTTCTGCTGAATCACTGGAAATAGGCCTTCAACCTTTACATTTTTGCTACGTAAGAATAATTATAATGCGTTTGCAATTTAGGTCCCAAACATGATAACTTACCTACCTATATATGTTTTTGGAAAAAATTACATTAATAACCACATATAAGGTTATATATTTGCGCTACAGCTTATTATTTTTAATTAATTACTCAATAGAAGGTACCTACTCCTAGTAATTCTGAAATCAACTCAATTTAAACTAGTTTAATGTTTATATTTGTTTAGTGGAAATAAAAAAAAATTGAAACGAGCATGTGAATAAGGAATACCTTCTTGGTCCTTGATCAACATAGCTAGCAAGACTGCCTAGTCTCCTGACTCTCGCCTACTCTTCTGACCAGTCACAACACTCAGTCGTCTCCGTCACTTCAACCTTCCAGCACAAGCGATAGTACATCACATCCTAACCAAGATGATTAACTACTTAACTTATAAAGTCTTGTGCCACGTCTAGAACCACTTTTGTCTTCAACGTGTCTGATATAACGGTAAGTCAATAATAAAGATCTCGACGCGCGCGCATCGTCGAGCGGCAATTGTGCGCCGGCGCTTTGTCTTAGCCAGCTCTTGTACTGAGTGACGTGATACACGTGTGACGTGAGTACAATCACTCATCAATTATTTTGATTTTAACTAATTGAATAGGGAGTTCTTTACAAAATATAATAAATAGGTAACGTAATAATAAGCTGACTACATAAGTTATAGATTATAGACCAGTCGACTACAGATTACGGCCTGTGCTATCATGCTAATATGACATTTTCAATAGAAAAATAATGAAGTGCTACCATCCTACCGAAAGACACAGTAATGGCCACAACGGATGATGGCAAGAGGATCCGAAGAAATAACCTATGTGCTAATAGAGGTCCCATTCGATCACCTAGCGCCGAGCGTGTATTGTATGCTCTCTTGCGACGCGGGACGGTTCAATATAATGGCCTATATCTATTATTATAAACGCAGGGTAATTTGATTTTTGATCTTTATTCTAGCCAGCATCATATTCAACTCATTTTTTTGTTTTAAAGCATTTTTTTTTAATATAATGCATTGCAGACCTTAGTATTCCTATCCATACAGTCAGATTAGTTAGGTATCGTTATTGCAATCCGTTAATAAGGATAACAATTTGCATTGAAAGATAATAAAATTATGATGTTACGAGTACCTACCTACCTACATTTTAGTTTTTGTTAAAATTGAACTTCCTTCCTCTAATATCAAGGATTTTCTTTATAAGTTGCCTTCATAACAAGCTTATTACAAGAAGTAGGTAAATGATAGGAGTCATTCACAAAGATACAAAAAACAATTCTTTTCGCTACAACGATAACTGGTAGTTAATGTTAAAAAATGGTGTACCTAATTGACAGCCATTCCTGTACCCCGTCATAATAAATTATATTGTAATTTTATATTAACTAGCAATTAGGTACTTATAGGTACATGATTTATCATCTCATTATAGGTAGGTAGAGCATAAACAGTAGGTACTAAACTTGATTATAGGTTATCTAGTTAATGATACATCAGATTGTAACGTGAAACGTAACATTTCCAGTAAAACGCAAAACTATAGAGCTAGCTAAAAAAAACAGCTATCGACTGCTGGAAATGAGCCTCTCCTAATTCATGTCTGGGTTCGCATATAATCTATTATGAATATTATTTAAATTATTTTCGGACAGGAAATGTGCCTCTACACATTTTCTTCTCTTAGGTAGGTAATTGAATTTACGCTCTCATAGGAAATATAATAATGATTGATTATCATTCTTTCAATTTCAATTTATTTATTAAGGAAATAATAAGTAATTAAACTTCATGCAAATAATGCAAATATAACAAGCTACCACTGTGACATGACAGCACACATCGCTGGTGTACCTACGACGCACGCACCGCGCCGACGCGCCGACGGCAAGTGTGAATCACGTGCCTTTACCTTCACTGTTTTGATTTTAACATGTTTTAATAAACTGTTAAAATGTTTAAATTCAGTGCAAACTACTTTTTTAATCTACAAATATAAAATTAATGCTTATTAGTCAACTGCTACGCCAATCCAATTCGTTTCAAAAATCTTCGGAAATTGACAACGCAATTTTGTTTTCATTTCTGTTATATAACATCTACATTGTCTACTTTCTATGGAGAACTAACTAGCTTGATGTTTCACATAGCTAAAATAATGTTACACAAGAGCTCCTCTAAAATATAATTATTCAAACAACTTTCATCCTCATCTTGCTTTTCCAACAAGTTAATTTTTAATCAGTGGTGTATCATTGGAATATTTGATTTCAATAAAATACCTAACAGTTATTTGCTATTTCAATAAAAACGTAAGAAAGCCTAGCCTGCAATAGGTACTCATAGGTTATCCATCACCGCGAATAATTTGCAAATAGCATTCGAGCGAGCAGTTTAATATTACAAACAATTGGCTGGTTCGCGTACATTCACGGGCGGTAACCGGAGCCGGCGGCACGTCAAAGCTGGCGGCATTGTACGCTAATTAACAAATAAGACAAAAACCCTAATTAAACGCTGAGGGACAATACAGCCATATTAAATGCGCGTGAATGTTGCAGCCGTAGTGCTGAGGATACACCGGCGGAGCGAGCGAGTTGTGCACTCCGACGGCTTGTTTCATGATTTCATACCTACCTAACACCTTTATAATTGATAAATTATAAAGATGTTAAGTAGGTATGAAATCAGTCACCTGATAAGGTGAACGCATAATGGTCCATTAATACTGTATATTGCTGACAAAAACAACATCAAAACTTCCTGGATCTTTTTATCTGAGCAGCATTTTTAGCAATGGCTGATGAGTGCAGTTAAAACTATTTGTTATTTAAAAGTCATACTGTTAATGAAGTTGAGACTCACATCTACCTATAGGTATTGCCGAACCATCTTCTAAGGTATCTCAAGTCGATTTAAATGGTTTGAAACCAACTACCTACTAAGATCCTAACCATTTTACTATCCTTAGTAATTTTTTTCTGGCAGCAAGCGAGTGTGTTGTAGTTTTTTAACTACCTGCTACAAAGTTGCAGTTAAGTTGATCATGTCTAGGATCGTTATAATATGTCTAGATCAACAACTAGAGCTAAGGTCTACAATAGCTATGAGTTCTAGGCTGACCTGGTGGAGGGTGTAATAGTGGTGGTCCAGGCAGGAAGGCCGCAGCCACAGCCGCTTGCGCGTTGAACGCCGCGGCGTACGCCACCCGGCTCGCCATCGACGCCGGCAGGGGGAACTGAGGCGTGTACGCCGACCGCGGCTCTCTGCTCTCAGACAAGTTCAGCACTCTGTCTCCATCTCTGTTCTCAAAGTACCGCTCCCGACTCTCTCTGTTGTCCGACAGGCCCAGCAGCTCCTGGATGGCGAAGGGCGACCTCTGCGGCGCACGCGGCGCGCTCTGGTTCGCGCTCATCGCTTGCATCTTGCGTTAAGCGCTCTCTCGCTTGTATACCCTCTGCTTAACTTTTACATTACTGTATTTATTTTATTGTACATGTTTTCTTATCAATTATGTTTGATTTATCACAATTTACTTAGGTCGTGTTGTCAATAATTATTAATGCTAATGTTTTTATTTGGAAACACACTTTCTTAAAGTTTTTTATACACTTCCTAACTCTAATAACTATTTGACTACATACAAATTAGGCCTAAGTATTAGGCTGAATACTTGAAAATTCGAGAAAAATATATTATGAGTTTTCCAAAGCGATAGAAAATTCGCGAAAAATATCGTTTTTGTTGAAGTAAGTCGCGACACGAGCGCTCGCCGCGGCGTCTGCAGCGCTTCTGTGCGCGGCGCCGCCCGGCCGCTGGACAAAACGAGAAACCCCCCGAGAAGCCCCGACAGCGGCTCACTGCCAAGAGGTCCTATGCACCAGCCGGAGCGCACCTCGTACTACCTTCCGCCACGGCGCGGCGCGGGGCGCGCTCGGCGCCACAACGTCGCAAGCGCCGCCGCTCTGCACGCACTTACGCCCTGTCCGCCCCAGCGCCGCAACCCCCAACCCGCGCGGGCGGAGCCTACTAATAGCCAATACGGATATTTGGTTACCGCACTGTATTGGCCAGATTTCTTCGCGGGGACACGCCTACTCAACGGCTTGCCACCTGAAATGGAACTTTACCACTAACTCTTAAATACTAAAGTGTGTTGTATTGTGGTGGTTGATTTAATTTTGATTAATTGTAAGAAATGAATAGGCTCCGGGGAAGCGGGGAGGGGGGCGTCCGCTCGATGGCAGCGCGTGAAAGGCTGCGTCTGCTCATAATAGTACTGCATTATCAATCATTGGTCGTTTTCTCGCTGAAACTCTACCTGCCTGCATGCAACTCTACATAATGACGCACTACACTCACCTGCCTGCCTCTACATTACACTTGTTTAATAAATAGGTACCTACAGATCTTTTTAATCAAAGCAAGTCATTACAAAATCTATATAATTAATATTTCTGACAAAGAAATGAACTAATCAAGTTATTTTGAAAGAACATTAGTACCTAGGTGTAGTCACAGTTTTTCAGGAATTTCAAAAATCGTATTTTTTCTACTGCAGATTTTTTCATACATTTTTAATTGTTATTGTTTTAATATGTGGTCATTCAGGTGAGCCTTAATTAAAATTAAATCTCTTTCATTAGCTTATGTTACTGTTCTTGACAGAAGATGGCGCTGCAAGCGTAAGATAAAGTCTTGTCAAAGTTTTCTAACTAGCTTTTCTGTTTTATTAATTAAAGTATTTACAAATCACCAATAATGATGCGGTCCCATGACGCTGAACAAACAATGACACGCGGTTCTGCAGTGTAAGATCATCATTTAAACTTATTTACCCTTATTATTACACCTATACCTATACCTATATATATATTAGTTTAGTATGGAAGTTGTGCTTTATTTTATTGGGCATAAGAAATGGATTAAAAAGTATTTTAAAGACGTTTGCCACATGGTCCTACGTCATGGCTAACACTTTATAGATTTTTCAAAAGATTTGAAAAATCTACAAGGTAGGTATCTAAGTATTTAAATGACAAAAGCCTGGGTTTAAAACAAATACAACCTTTCTGAAATAGAGAGAAAAACCAAATTAGTCATGCTGGTCATATTCGGTGATCATGTTGAAATTATGTAATGTTAATTTAGAAATTAAACCGTTTATAAGCTAAACAAAAATATAAACATTTCATGAAAAACAGAAATCTTAATTAATAAGTGATAAAAATTTAATAAATATTTAGTTCTAGTACTGAAGTGGTATAATTGATTGGACAATATTATTTACCCTGTTTTTTTTTCAGGTTTAGGTATTTATTACCAACAGACACATAGGACAACTTTTATTTAGCTTAGCTATTGTGAAGGTCAGAGAAAAACATCACGACACCTAGAAATTTAATTATGAAAACCTTACACACCTTATTTTCAGCTGTAAAATACTATTATTTTTATTATTTGAAATACGCAAATCAACATTTTGACGTGACAACGTCTTAAATTAGGTTGCGACTGGGAGTCACTTATGAAAAAGTGTAACGCTCGGTAACGTTACGATGAGTCACCGAACGAGAGAGAGGCCCGCCGAATGCCTTGCGTCTCTCTCCCACTCAACTATGATCGGATGATCGGTCGTTGTCACGTAAAATCTTCGCCCGTAAAACCGACTTTACAGGCAACCATTTTTTTTTAAGTTTACGTAGGTACCAACGTATCAATTTTTTTAATAAAAATATTAGAAAAGTCTCAGATGGTGCGGCGTAGGATCCTTCACTTTTGCAAGGACTGCGATTGCTCTATAAATAACATCTTTTCTCTAGGGTTTTCTGTCTTTTAGGTAAAGCCTACTACTTCTTCTACTTCTACTTTTACCTTTAACTAGGATTTGATTGAGATGTTATTAGAAACATTACTAAGTCGCGTTCATAAGTGTCTAAGGCACTCGTGCCTACACCGCAGTATTCTTGGGAAAACAATGGAGCTACTTAGTTATTCAAAACTGAAAGTAGGTACGGATGTAGGTAAATAAATCACATATTCTGATCAGTTCTTTGTACCATAAGATGACTCGTAGGATGAAGTAGAGATGCCACCACATCAAGCTACCCGAAACTGTCAAATTTTCCCAATCAACTTTGAATTCTATCCTTTAGCGATAAAGTTGAAAATCTATTAAAGAAATTTGACAGTTTGTAGTAACTTGATGTGCTGGCCTCTGTACATAACATTCTGCTTAGTTATTAATAGACAGCTAATACACAATAGCTAGATACATCTTCTTCAAATAATTTTCGGGCTTTATCTATTAAGTAACAAATCATAAAATTCTTGATTAACATTGTTTTGAAAATCATTAGGTATTAATCGTGCACAAACACTTCAAACCTGACAAAGAAAGTTACAGGTCAAAGAGCTCACTAGCAGTCTGTTCTGTCCTGAATAATGTGTGTAGTCATAGTCTCACTAGCAGTCTGTTCTGTCCTGAATAATGTGTGTAGTCATAGTCTCACTAGCAGTCTGTTCTGTCCTGAATAATGTGTGTAGTCATAGTCTCACTAGCAGTCTGTTCTGTCCTGAATAATGTGTGTAGTCATAGTCTCACTAGCAGTCTGTTCTGTCCTGAATAATGTGTGTAGTCATAGTCTCACTAGCAGTCTGTTCTGTCCTGAATAATGTGTGTAGTCATTGTCTCACTAGTAGTCTGTTCTGTCCTGAATAATGTGTGTAGTCATAGTCTCACTAGCAGTCGGTTCTGTCCTGAATAATGTGTGTAGTCATAGTCTCACTAGTAGTCTGTTCTGTCCTGAATAATGTGTGTAGTCATAGTCTCACTAGCAGTCGGTTCTGTCCTGAATAATGTGTGTAGTCATAGTCTCACTAGCAGTCTGTTCTGTCCTGAATAATGTGTGTAGTCATAGTCTCACTAGCAGTCTGTTCTGTCCTGAATAATGTGTGTAGTCATAGTCTACCTAACGAGCTCACTAGCAGTCTGTTCTGTCCTGAATAATGTGTGTGGTCATAGTCAACCTAACGCTCTGACGTTATCGTCAACGTCAATAACCAGGAGTCCATCGGCTCACTTTCATTCATCAACATAGTTATCTAGGTCTGCCTATTTAACGAAAGCATTCGACATTAATAAAAGCTCACTGTTAGAGCTGGAAAAATATTATCTCTTTGTTTGTTTCGGTGTTTCTTCTCAGAGTAATTAGTCGATTAGGAAACGCCAAACACTTATCTAGTTTTAAGATAGGTATTATAATTTCTTTGTGACGTGTGAAAGTGTTTTTAAAACTAATTTACAGAAATAGAATATTATTTGTTATCAATTTCATACATCATACTTATAGTGGTCAGATAGGCAGTCGCTCCATGTAAAATACTGGGATTCAGCTGCATCCGGTTAGAATGGAAGCGAACCCCAAACATAGTTGGGAAAAGGCTAGACAGATGAAGATAATGATGATAATTGTAAAGACAATCATCAGAGAAATTATAAAAGCCGAAATTACTGATCCTCGCATGAAAGGTCTTCTTCATGCTGCGCCGGTTCACAAATGTTAGCATGCCCAATTGCCCAGTTCGTTGTCCAAGCGAGATTACCCATTGTGATATACCGAGGAACAAATGTAAATAATTCAGCAGTCTGTGTTTACAGGCTGATATGTTGAGAACAAACATTCGAATTAGGTAGGTGCCTACCTACTTACCTACTTCATAAATCAAAAACGTAGATATCTGCGTCGAGCATATCATGACATGTCTTAACAATTTAGACATATAGTAGGTACTTTATGTACTTATTCACAGGCAGAGAAAACTTTGTGAAAACACAAAATAGACAATAAGAACATTCAGGTGTCTGTTACAAACCACCTGAGACCCTATGTCATCAGTTTATTAGAAGGATTAGCAAGGGTAACTTAATGGCAAATTTAAAACTGGTGGCTACAGGAGCACACCCACATACAAGCAGAAAGCTGGTGGACGTCGTGACCAGGCTGCAAGCAGTCCAAAGAAGCTATGCCGTATTGGATGGCAGGCTAACCAGCCGGTCGATTCGAGTGAAAACTTAGGTGAAGTGAGCTTGGAGTGAGCTGTCAATAGTGTCAATTCCTAGCAAAAACAAACATACTTCACCTAAGTTTTCACGGTGAGATTTTTACAGAATCGACCTGCTGGCGCTTATTACGACTGGACAGAAAGGGCCTGCGCCTGGTGACGGGGACCATCACGGGACACTGCTCGCTAAATAAACTCTTTTACACATTAGGCATAACGGACAGTCCCTTGTGCAGGGCTTGCATGGAGGCTGATGAAACCATTGTGCATGTGCTCTTTGAGTGCACAGGCGTCACTCAGATAAGGTCAGAAACCCCAGCCCACCCACCCAGATCGTACACAGATCAACAGACCAGGAGACTTAATCAGCTTCTGGAGGGAAGTGGGCTGGTTGGAATAACCACCGACGGCCGCCATGGCCCACGCACAATGGTCCATTGAAGGACTAAGTGCGGAAACCAAACCCAAAACATAGAACATAGAACATTATTAATGATTCTAATTCTGTAAATACGTACCTGTTATAGTCGTGAATCATATTTTGATCAAGATATTACCTGACTCTGACCTGAAAATTGCAAAAAACGTAATAAAAATTGAATTTCGCGGGCTAGGTACAACTGCGCATTCAACTTAAACTCAAGACCACAATATATTTTAGCAATTTTTTCTCTGTCAAACACAATAGTCAGACAGAGCATTAAGGTGTGTTCTCACGCGCGATGTCCGGCTGCGCGGGAGCGGGCGGCGCGGGCGCGGCGGAGCGGCTCGGCTTACGCGCACAAAGCCGTCAGGCCCCGCCTTTGTGTTGTGACAAGCGGATCACGGCCGTGACAGTTCTCACGACGTCTTGTTCCTTTTGCAGTATTTCTAAGTTGAAGACGTTTTGTGTGCTCTATGGCTTTGTTGGCAAATATTGTTGACGGTGACGGTGTCTATTACTGTGCCGATACGATGGATGTCTGCTGTAGACCACAGATGTTGGCATAAACAGTATGTACCCCTCGTGTATACATCGTGAGTAAAGTAGTACTTGCACACTCACAGCCATCCAAGTAGGTAACTCTAAAGGTCCTAGCAAATGCAGGTAGGTTTTTCTATCACTAAGGTGCCTAAGATAAAATTAAACCGCTGTTAAATTTGTGTCGCAAGGAACCTACCAGTTTGTTGAAAATATTGTGTAACATGTCCAAACATTTGGAAAAGTTATCGATAAAATTTATAAAATGTCTACGAATTGGTTGTAGAATGTTTTGTTAAAAGTGCATAGAATAGAAGAAAGAGGCGGAAAGATACAAACAAATAGTCTACGAAGGGGTCTGACTAGTCAGAAAACTATCATGGTGTCTCGGAGATCCTAGCCTATTTCCAACAATATTGACTCGGCTGTGTAACAATCGTGTCCATTGGGCTTTCTTCTATTCTAAGGCTTGTGTCTAGAATATAAGAAAGTCCAAAGGACCCGATTGAGCAATTGGATTCACTCCGTACTGAATCGAATTGCTGAACAGGGCTAATTCAGAATACCATTCCGCACCTCATTGCTCGTAGTTCCGATCATATTGTTTTAGATGAAAGTAAGCGGCACCTTGTGCACCACCAGACTACAAGACACCGCGGGGCTCGGGCTCCAGGACTATTCGATATCAAAGTAAGCGGCACCTTGTGCACCACCAGACTACAAGACACCGCGGGGCTTGGGCTCCAGGACTATTCGATATCAAAGTAAGCGGCACCTTGTGCACCACCAGACTACAAGACACCGCGGGGCTCGGCCTCCAGGACTATTCGATATCAAACCATATCGGTTGCAAGCCATGGCTGGTTATAAAAATACTTACACCATGGCAATGACTTGTACTTTATGAATTGCAAGTCATTACCAAAACATTCTGCGTAGGATACTACCGTAGGAGGTATAACGTCCATCTCGATTGAACATCAATGAAATGATCTTAAGTGAGGTAATCCATTTACGATTGTCGATTAAAATGAATAAATAATTTTAAATATTAGGTACATGAAGGTACAGCCATTTGTCTTTCACAATACAATTGCTAGGAAATACTGAAAATCTGGTGAGACTAGATAAGACTAGATAAGACTTTATCGGAAAGCGTAATTAAGCCAAAATTTAAAAAAGAGTGTGGAACCATTGCGAATGGAGAAGAGAGTGTGGAACCATTGCGCGTGGAAAAGCACTATAAAACCAAAATAACAATTGTCTTAAGTACAATAGAATCAGTTTTATTACAAACATACTCTTTTACATTTCTTACTATTATGATATCAAACAAGGATCCATTTATTTTTTTCTTTAAAAAGTCATCGCAAGAGAATATTTTTAGACCATAAAGAAATGACTTTGAATTTGACATTGAGGCATTTAAATAAAACCATTTCGGCACTTTAGAATTGTCAGAGTCAGTCAGAAAGTTGAAGCAAGAGCTTTATCACAGCAACATGTATTCAAATAAATGTGTCCACTTCCCAGGTAGAGGTAGTCTTGACCAGTAGTACCTACAAAAATACTAAGTAAACACAACACAGACCCGAGAGTTCTTCCCAGGAAAGAGTGCCTATAATAAACAATAGTAAACTGTAGTAGTAGTACTCTTTCCGAGGAGCAAGACTCCTTGCAGTAGGACTCCTTGCAGCAGGAGATATAGGTACTGCTCACTGTGATGCAGCCCTTGTATCAACTTTCTGACCGAACTCTTAGACAATTCAAAAGTGATTGTATATTGTTTAATTGAAATACTGTTTATAGTTTTGCAAAGGAAAAAGAAAATGTTACTTTCGTGTTTTTACAGCTAATCAGGTCTTATCTTGGATCAAGGCGGACACTAACAGACTTCTTGACAACCGATCTAGTCCAGAGGATACTTGAGCACCAATAGTTTTTTACTCTTACGCAGCCTGGGAAACGACTTGCAACTTTTACATTACTAGCTTCTGCCCGCGACTTCGTCCGCGTGAAGCACCCTCCCCCCATCTACCCCCTTAGGGATGGAATTTCGAAAAACCCTTTCTTAGTGGATACCTACTCTTCACAAAAAACACCCTCCGAATTTCATGTCTCTAGGACCAGCGGTTTAGGCTGTGCGTTGATATATCAGTCAGTCAGGACTTTGTATTTTCCCTTTAGAAGATTGGTTGTAGGCAAACCGCTTTAATTTGAATAAATTTAAGCCCTAGTGAACATTAATAATAATAAATTTAAGCCCTAGTGAACATTGACATGAAAGTGAAGACTGGGTGCAGTTAATAAAGAAATAAAATGAGTGAGTAATAAACGAAGAATTTAATAAAAACTTAGTTAAAATGTCTGTCTCTATGAGCTGCAATGAGCACAAAAACAAGTTACTAGTCTGCTTTTAAAATAACTATTTATCTAGACATGGCAGTAGAATCCAGCTGCAAGCCAAATCACCAGAAGACCGCGTCGAAAATATTGTTTATGATGATTCGTATGAAGTACCTATCAATCACGTACGACCTAACCTAATGCATAGCTCATGCCATGCTTCATGGACAAAGTACATTTACATTCATGCCATGGATTAAAAGTATCACGTAAAAGGACTTTATGCTATAAGATGACAAGACTCTTACTATTTAATCCAGATTCTGTAAAATAGACTGCGCCTCCATCTCTACCTACATGAATACATTTGCTCGTTGTCGTAGACCTTTATTTTCGATTTCCAGAAATGTGTCCTCACCGGCCAGCAGGCCGATAAACCAGTACCTGCAGTACTCACAAGTGACACCACCGTGAAATTTAAATTGATCCGTATAGTTAGTTTAAAATTAGATACACACTTATACGTATAACTGCTGAGCTGTTTTCTGTATCAGTGTAATCCTGATTTGGAAAAACAATACGATATAAAGGCGTGTTACATAATGTCCGGATAGTCAGATTAATTTTAAAATGGAATAGAATTTGTACAAATATATATGCCTGCTAACCGAAACTTAGTTGTAAAACATACAAATAATATGATAGAACTGACCTACACGACCAGGGTGAGGTTCACTATGGTGCTCATGCATACTTACGTCATGCAACCATTTGATAAACTGTTAAAGTGCACGTGTTTCGACATTGTGATTTGATTTGACACAAATGATGTTAACAGTGATTAGAATCAGGCTACTTCCGTGACAGAAGCCTGTGCAGCACCACCCGCAGGCGTTACTTGTATGACAGAAGTCTGTGCAGCACCACCCTCAGGCGTTACTTGTATGACAGAAGTCTGTGCAGCACCACCCTCAGGCGTTACTTGTATGACAGAAGCCTGTGCAGCACCACCCTCAGGCGTTACTTTATGACAGAAGCCTGTGCAGCACCACCCTCAGGCGTTACTTCTATGACAGAAGTCTGTGCAGCACCACCCTCAGGCGTTACTTGTATGACAGAAGTCTGTGCAGCACCACCCTCAGGCGTTACTTGTATGACAGAAGCCTGTGCAGCAGCACCCTCAGGCGTTACTTTATGACAGAAGCCTGTGCAGCACCACCCTCAGGCGTTACTTCTATGACAGAAGTCTGTGCAGCACCACCCTCAGGCGTTACTTGTATGACAGAAGTCTGTGCAGCAGCACCCTCAGGCGTTACTTGTATGACAGAAGCCTGTGCAGCAGCACCCTCAGGCGTTACTTTATGACAGAAGCCTGTGCAGCACCACCCTCAGGCGTTACTTCTATGACAGAAGTCTGTGCAGCACCACCCTCAGGCGTTACTTGTATGACAGAAGTCTGTGCAGCACCACCCTCAGGCGTTACTTGTATGACAGAAGCCTGTGCAGCACCACCCTCAGGCGTTACTTTATGACAGAAGCCTGTGCAGCACCACCCTCAGGCGTTACTTCTATGACAGAAGTCTGTGCAGCACCACCCTCAGGCGTTACTTGTATGACAGAAGTCTGTGCAGCAGCACCCTCAGGCGTTACTTTATGACAGAAGCCTGTGCAGCACCACCCTTAGGCGTTACTTGTATGACAGAAGCCTGTGCAGCAGCACCCTCAGGCGTTACTTTATGACAGAAGCCTGT
Organism: Oligia fasciuncula; assembly: GCA_963082905.1. Classification (NCBI taxonomy): domain Eukaryota; kingdom Metazoa; phylum Arthropoda; class Insecta; order Lepidoptera; family Noctuidae; genus Oligia; species Oligia fasciuncula. The sequence continues at coordinate 20,852,809 of OY720398.1, forward strand.
GCAGCACCACCCTCAGGCGTTACTTGTATGACAGAAGTCTGTGCAGCAGCACCCTCAGGCATTACTTGTATGACAGAAGCCTGTGCAGCAGCACCCTCAGGCGTTACTTTATGACAGAAGCCTGTGCAGCACCACCCTCAGGCGTTACTTCTATGACAGAAGTCTGTGCAGCACCACCCTCAGGCGTTACTTGTATGACAGAAGTCTGTGCAGCACCACCCTCAGGCGTTACTTGTATGACAGAAGCCTGTGCAGCACCACCCTCAGGCGTTACTTTATGACAGAAGCCTGTGCAGCACCACCCTCAGGCGTTACTTCTATGACAGAAGTCTGTGCAGCACCACCCTCAGGCGTTACTTGTATGACAGAAGTCTGTGCAGCAGCACCCTCAGGCGTTACTTTATGACAGAAGCCTGTGCAGCACCACCCTCAGGCGTTGGCTTTGAGTTGGAGTACAGAATGCATGAGAACTACGCTCGTCACCCAGGCTAAGTTGAGCTGTGCCTTCTACTGATCCTGTCCCTACAATTTATTTTTTATTCTTTAGCACACATGAGTACAGAGACGGGTTTAATGTCTTAGACATAGGCTTCTAGTCCACCTTTAGGTGATGCAGAAACTAACATTGGTAGTTGCATGATTTAATCACCTTCACAAAGGAAGACGACTGAAAATATCAATATTTTTATTTTGCTGATAATTGTTGTACAGTAATCTAACTAAAAAGATCTGAGGTGACATATTAGTTTTTGTCAGGTTGCTTATTATGTGAGGGGATCCGGGGGGGGGGGTTCACGGGATCAGACCGGAATATATATTAAAATGTGAGTGCCGCGGACGTCACAATGACTCAATAAAAGTTTTTAAACTTGCCTTGTAGAGCGATTGATCTACGATAACAATGTCACTATTGTCCTGAATGTGTCCACTACAATGTGAAATTAATTTCATTTATACATTGAAGGCTTTTCTGAAAAGAGTTTTAACTTCAATATTGCAGCATTCTTGGGGTCTTACTGACAGATTTGATCGGTTAACTATTTCAAATGTTAGGTGCATATTAATATTAATACGAATACCTATAATCAGAGATAAACACCCGACCGAATGCTTACCTATTTATAAGTTAGCTCATAATTTTAGTATTACTTTAGTTAAATTTAGAAAAGTGTTTCGGAACCAAACATTGAGATAGTTTAGTTTTTTCCTGGGTAAAACCCAGGACAAAACTAAATTATCTCAATGTTTCGCAATAAATATTTAACGATAATTCGGAAACAAGATTTATCTAATCCTACATTATAGTTTTTATTGATAAGTAGATCCTACTGAAATATTAAAAGCACATATAAATAGTTTGTTCCAAAAGTATCTGATTTAATTGTAAACAAACCCTGTTCAGGTTAAATTGTAACGCAATCACTCACAAAAGGGGATAAGTAACACATTCATCTGTTTCTAGAAGGTTTTGACATTATATTTCACCACTTTTTCTAAAAAATATTAGGTTTTTAGTAAATAGATTACCAAAATTCTACTGAGGAAATTTCCTCAAATCTCGTTATTGTTTAAATAACAATAATATTAAATTGTAATTGAAAAATCATTGACGAAAATTGTTAACCTCAATTTTCAAATGAAAAACATTTATAAGGTGATTTAAAATCGGAAGTTTTAGGCTTAAGTATTCAAATAATTAACAAATTGTAAGTGGTACTACAAATCGGCACCCACCAATTAATTTTGGAACAGACCTTATGTATATGCACCAGATTATGAACTTATGATATTTGCATCTGGTTAGACTGCATGTAAGTATCTACCTAATGATTCATCTCAACCAACATCACTAATTTAGGTATTCTCAGATTTAAAGAGATATTTTTAATTCATGTTAGGTAGTATAAACATAAATAACAGAATGTTATCTAGGTGCTTTAATGCAACAGCTCATGCACAGTACTAAGTATATCAAAATAACAATATCTGTAGAAAAACTACTTGCCTTTGCTTTCAGCTTCACTCCTATTTTTGTGACTTGAGGCAAACAAGACTAATAAGCAGCAAAATAGAGAGACATTGAATCCGTAAAGAGCTAGACGCAAATCGTCTTGTCAAAATAGAGAGACATTGAATCTGTAAAGGGCTAGAAGCAAATCCTCTTGTCAAAATAGAGAGACATTGAATCCGTAAAGAGCTAGAAGCAAATCCTCTTGTCAGAATAGAGAGACATTGAATCCGTAAAGAGCTAGAAGCAAATCCTCTTGTCAGAATAGAGAGACATTGAATCTGTAAAGAGCTAGAAGCAAATCCTCTTGTCAGAATAGAGAGACATTGAATCTGTAAAGAGCTAGAAGCAAATCCTCTTGTCAAAATAGAGAGACATTGAATCCGTAAAGAGCTAGAAGCAAATCCTCTTGTCAGAATAGAGAGACATTGAATCCGTAAAGAGCTAGAAGCAAATCCTCTTGTCAAAATAGAGACACATTGAATCCGTAAAGAGCTAGAAGCAAATCCTCTTGTCAAAATAGAGAGACATTGAATCCGTAAAGAGCTAGAAGCAAATCCTCTTGTCAAAATAGAGAGACATTGAATCCGTAAAGAGCTAGAAGCAAATCCTCTTGTCAAAATAGAGAGACGTTGAATCCGTAAAGTGCTAGAAGTAAATCCTCTTGTCAAAATAGAGAGACATTGAATCCATAAAGAGCTAGAAGCAAATCCTCTTGTCAAAATAGAGAGACATTGAATCCATAAAGAGCTAGAAGTAAATCCTCTTGTCAAAATAGAGAGACATTGAATCCATAAAGAGCTAGAAGCAAATCCTCTTGTCAAAATAGAGAGACATTGAATCCATAAAGAGCTAGAAGTAAATCCTCTTGTCAAAATAGAGAGACATTGAATCCATAAAGAGCTAGAAGCAAATCCTCTTGTCCACCTCTTCTTCTTCTTAGCATGTCTATGTTAAAATTAGGAGATATCCTGCGTTGAAATACTTCGTCGGTTACTAAAAATAATTAGCTATGAAACAGCAGATTTATTTTTATTAACCAACAAGTTTGTACGCTAGGGGTCTGGAACCATTTGCTGAATTCATGAGGAATCATGAAGTAGGGACATCGATCGATGTCCCTACTACAATAGTATATTAGCAATTATTTATTATACGTATAATTTTTATTTTTATTCAATAATTTGGTTCGATTTTTTATATTAACTACTTCAATACATTATTTGATCTCCTCATGACTAACATAGTTTTAAGATAATGTAATAGGTACTTGGGACATTTATATAGTCGAAATTAAACACATTTTATTTTTATTTTATTTTATAATAGACTTGGATGCATAAATAACAGACGATATTTGTTAAACTCATTTCAATGTTTAATAAGCTGACCAAGTACTTAATTCCAAGCTTTCTTAACTCATATCACTAATGAGGTTAGCATTATAAACCTATCATTTAATTTAAATATAACCATACGATTTTAACTCTTTCGAAGTTTTATGAAAATAATCCAAGTGGCCAATGGTAATACTATTGCTGTGAACCTTCGATTCAAAGATCAATTGGTTGCGGTAGATAATTGGTCAATCGATTGGTGATATTAGTCCATCTTTTATTGGGCAAGAGGCTGACCCCAACGTTCATTTATGAGTCAACTTTGTCTTCTGCAATGGGCTGCTGATTTTATAATAAGATTCTTGTACCCCAACTTGTAAACCCACCGCATCGCATCGCCCGCCCGCACTATTACTTCATTCCGCTTAGAGTTCTTTCTTTATTTTTTCTTTTGCTTGGCCCCTAAGGGTCAGATTTTTACAGATCCGGCTGGTAGTTCCAGATATAATGCGTTCGGACAAACTCTTCGGCTTTATTATAAGTTTAGGTACATAGTTAAAAGATGAAAAGCAAACACAGTTGTTATATAAAAATCACCACTATGCCTTACATGAAAACAAATAATTTTTACGAACTTACTGAATCCTTCTGAAATCTGAAGTTTGAATTAATTTTAAAGAGAAAAATCTTCTCGCCTGTGTAGCAGCCCTATTGTAGTGACGTGCACGTCGTAGGGCCACCACAAATTCGCGCAACACTACTTTTTATTGAGTGTCGCGGGCGCCGGCAAGGACGGCGCTGGCAGGGGGAGGGGGGAGGGGGGCGCCACCCCACCGGAGGGTGCATAATTGCGCACCCATTGCACCTCTATGCAACCTATGAGCCCGACCAAACTCAGTTATAGGCATTTTGCGACGCGTATCGTTTTGTATCGACAGCGACGTTTTATTTTTGTCAGATATTTGAAACTGTGTGAACGAGTTGGCTTTTCGCTGCACGCCTCACTCCTCGGAGTTATTAGGAGACTTTATGAATATGCGTTATTGTCTGTGGTTTGATTTTTGAAATATGTAAATGTGTGCTTATTAAAGGTTTATTGGTTATTCAAGGGGAAGTAAAATCATATACATACCTGCATCTCAAACAGGACTCCTGTTTGAGATGCAGGTCAATCATGGTCTGCAAACACGAGTAGGGATTAATTAATTTTACACATTTTAATTCAATAGGTTGAGCTTGTTTTGCCCACACCTTCCTTACTCTAAACATAACAGGTATGTATCGTTACATTTTACATTCTTGTCTTCTTTGGACATACAATTTAATAAGTAATTGACAGTTGTGATGAAAATTATATCTGGTATTTATTTATATTCTAGCCGATAGTTATAGGTTTTAATGTATTAATTCTCAACTATGCCGAGCCTCCACCCTTGAGCAGTGACAGCAACTATATAATATAATGATATATTAGTATATAGGTGCTGTGTAAACGCGTTAGAGTGCGGCGGCGGCCAGGCCCCGCTATGTGCTCTCCATTATACGGCATACTAATGACAGAGGGCGGTTGATTAAAAAACCTAAGTTGCGGGGCGTGGCAGCCCTACCGCCACCCGCCGCCCAGCCGCCAGGGTTGTCACAGCACGGGTGTTAATATAATTAGGGATATATTTTTGTTTCTAGTTCAGTTCAGAATGGACTAAGTTTTTAAAATCACCATTTTGTTCAGAAGTAGGTAATCGTGTGTTGGAAAGTTAAACATTTATTTAAAAGCAAACTTTTCTAACATTTGCTTGTTTTCTAGATTCCAGCCTTACCTACTTATGGTTTAATTACCTACTTATTGGATTTGATTCAACTATGTAGTTACAAGTAACATGTGCAGACGCCAGCACATTAAGCTACTACAATCAGTCAAATTTATTTAATAGATTTTCAACTTTATCACTAAAACACAAGGTTCAAAGTTGATTGGGAAAATTTGACATTTTCGAATAGCTTGATGTGCTGGCATCTGTACATTGCCAAGACTTACATAACGCTTTTACTGTTAAAAAGTTATCAGATCTAATGTAGATCTTAGAAGCCCTAACTCTACAAACCTTACATCTTGGTCAAATCGTACCTACGGCTTGGCCGGTTCGCGGCCGTCGCGGCGTCGCACGCACTCCTATGAGCTTACCGTCGCGGCGTCGCACGCATTCCTATGAGCTTACCGTCGCGGCGTCGCACGCACTCCTATGAGCTTACCATCGCGGCGTCGCACGCACTCCTATGAGCTTACCGTCGCGGCGTCGCACGCACTCCTATGAGCTTACCGTCGCGGCGTCGCACGCACTCCTATGAGCTTACCGTCGCGGCGTCGCACGCACTCCTATGAGCTTACCGTCGCGGCGTCGCACGCACTCCTATGAGCTTACCGTCGCGGCGTCGCACGCACTCCTATGAGCTTACCGTCGCGGCGTCGCACGCACTCCTATGAGCTTACCGTCGCGGCGTCGCACGCACTCCTATGAGCTTACCGTCGCGGCGTCGCACGCACTCCTATGAGCTTACCGTCGCGGCGTCGCACGCACTCCTATGAGCTCACCGTCGCGGCGTCGCACGCACTCCTATGAGCACGGAATAGTTTTCTATTCTATTCTAGTTTTTTATCAAGGGTACGTTAGCTGCTGTAGCTGGGTCATATTCAAAATAATTGTATATTTACTACTGTCTTAATGTCCAACCCAATTATTTTCATAACGAGATGCAACTGACTAGAATTTCATAAACAAACAGATAAAATATTTATTTGAGCTTAATAAAAAACAAGGAAACATTTGGTAAACCTAAACAATTCATCTAAAAAAATTAAACCAGACATTGCGTAGGATCCGTTTCATACAAGTATTCTATGTCCACGTCTTTAACGGTAAACTAAAAAAAATAATTTAATTATTAACCATACACAAAAGTTAAAAAAAAAATGGTTGCCTGTAAAGTCGGTTTTACGGGCGAAGATTTTACGTGACAACGACCGATCATCCGATCATAGTTGAGTGGGAGAGAGACGCAAGGCATTCGGCGGGCCTCTCTCTCGTTCGGTGACTCATCGTAACGTTACCGAGCGTTACACTTTTTCATAAGTGACTCCCAGTCGCAACCTAATTTAAGACGTTGTCACGTCAAAAAATATATATTCAGAGAATATTGTTTAAACTTTCAACACTTTACTAAACAAAATATAAAATACTATTTAGTGTACTCCAAATTTAATTTATTAATGAGTGTCCTGATTTTGCACATATCTGTTATTCTTCTCTGTTATGCTATTTTAACATAATTTCCATGGCAATAAAGAAATTTGAAATACTGGCAAAATTAGTTCACTAGCTGTTACTACACGACGCGTAAGAATAAACGCTTTGCCATTTTGTTCAATATAGTTTTTCAGCTCGTTTCGTTGTCGAAGAAAATTAGACTTTTAAAAATGGTTGCCTGTAAAGTCGGTTTTACGGGCGAAGATTTTACGTGACAACGACCGATCATCCGATCATAGTTGAGTGGGAGAGAGACGCAAGGCATTCGGCGGGCCTCTCTCTCGTTCGGTGACTCATCGTAACGTTACCGAGCGTTACACTTTTTCATAAGTGACTCCCAGTCGCAACCTAATTTAAGACGTTGTCACGTCAAAAGTAAATATTCAATGTGAGTCGTTTACAGTAGCGGTAAGTACTTACTGTTTTATTACTCATACTAGGAAAGGGCTGTATTGTGATATTTGTTATAACTATAAAATATTCGTATAATCATGTGAATTGGTGTGGAAATAAATAGATTTGTAGGATAGACACGTGCAATTAATTCATATACGTTATTTTATCTGTCACTTTTTTCCGTTACGTAACAGATATGAATGATTAGGCGTTATTCACATTGTCTCATGTATGAATTAATGAAAATAAAATATTAATAGGTACTTAGTGCACCGCAGGTTAGCCAAAACATTTTTTTTTACTTACTTAAATTTATTTGAAGTATGTAAAGTTTGCGTATATTGTGCCATGTATTGCATTGCTGTGCCATGTATTGTCTGTGTGTGCATGTTTTACTGCGTATCCTCAGTCCTCACTGCTTGAGCCTTTTATACTAACCGCGCAGCCTCGCCGAGGCGTACCCAGCCTCTCGTCGGCCGTCTCAGTATCAGTTAAGGGGGATGCGCCAAGGTAGCCCGCGAAATTCAAATTGACTCAGGTTTTTTGCAATTTACAGGTCAGTGTAAAGTTGTATGTTGATTAAAATATGATTCACGACCGTAACAAATATGGCTATACATAATTCTAATCATTAGAATCCTTTTGCCTTAATATTAATATCAAAATTTTAGGCTCGGTAGTTTCGGAGATAAGGCATTATGGCAATGATGATGATGAATTTATGAATGAATGAATGATATATTTATTTGCAAGAATATAGGTAGCTAACATAAGTTCTTAAGATCTCTGGGTTTCACTATATTCGGCATTTCAGCCGTGCAAATATTTAGATTTACATCTTGGTTATCTTGAAGCATGCAGTACACAATAAAAGTAATTAACAATAACATAAAAATAATAATAATAATTTAAATTTGGATTACAATGGAGTTATTAAAATTAAATCATAATAATAATTTATATAAAAAATAGTGATTAATAATGTCATATCAATGAAAAATTGCAAGATTAATGAAAATGTTTCAATATTATTTAGGTAATGTAAATATGTAGATCAGATATCATAGTAATTATAATAAATAAGTTTTACATTTTATATTCAAAAAATTCATTGATGGAATAAAAACATCTCTCACACAACCAGTTATATAGCTTTCTATTAAATTCTAAATCTGTAGCACTTCTAAATTCTTCGGCTAGGTGGTTATATATTTTCACCGCCATGGTATAACATATGGCAATTATACCAACTAAAATACGATCACCAAAATGTTATTTCATTATGTACCCACCTAGCGACCCACACCGACTTCGCACTCGTAGCCTGTTATAAACGTGTGCTATTTAAACTTGCCCTAATAATTCCTTTCTGTTATTTTTCTGTTACAATCAAATAATATTCATATCTGTTTCCTATCCGTAACTTACAATTATTTTGAATATGACCCAGCTACAGAACGAAACGTTCTTTGGAGACTGTCCGTAACTTTTTGAGTAATTGCTAGGTAACTGTTTTCTCAGATTGTGTAAAAATTATATTATTATTATTATTAGGGTACAGTCAGTTAAAAAAAATTCAATTCGTATGTTTCATTTGAATGGTGCCAATCGTTACAGTTTTGCATAAAGATAATAAGGCTACTTAAAAATAATAAATCTAATTGGTTTCCGTGAACCAAAGGCGCTTTCTGTGAACCAAGGTATCTGGAAACAGTGGTTTCTATGATCAAAGTTTAGGGCAAGAAGTGCTATCTATGAACAGAGATCTCTGTCAACAGTGCTTCCTATGGACCGAGATATCTACAAACAATATTTTCTATCAACAAAGTTTTCGGCGAAACGTGCTGTCTAGGAATAGAAATTTCTATGAGCTTTGCTTTCTGTATATAATCATATCGTACAAGCGTGTTCCTATCGTAGGTTCCACACCGATAAAAAACTGAGTTTCGTTTGCTTAATTTTTTTTCTAATGATCATAATATTATCATGTTCGGCTTGCGTTTTATGATTTCTCTTTTCCAGGAAAATGTGCATCCTGAGATAATCAAAGTTTCAAGAAAAGTCATCTTCGCCCGTTTGTTGTCTATTCATTAAATTCAATTTTACTCGAGAACATCCATCGGTTTCTTACGAAACTTCAACTATGTAGGTACCTATATCCGACGAGCCTGGCTACATATCTCATTTGGTGACTGTACTTACTAGATGACTCTAAATAGGTAGGTATCTCTTATAACTGTGTTTGAGGTGTTACGCGAATGGATAGAATTACAAATGCGCATATTATAGGTAAAGAAAAAGGTCTGAAAAACCGATAAATTGTGTGGCATTTGGTTATCTTGATGCAGGAATGTGTTGCAGATGAATGAGGACCATGTCGTGAAGAGAATGTTAAGTATGCATGTGAATATAATAGGGGAAGACCAAATAAACATGATGGATTCTGAGGTAATAGAAATGTATCGAAAAAGCAAACAAGTTTCACTGCATGATCCACGGAGCCCAAAGAAATTGGAATAAGGGCAGGGTGATGTGTTGGGACTTGTACAAAACTCTGATCTATTTGATGTCAAGCACTGAATATTAAGTAGGTACCAAAGCAAAGGCCGGCCCCTGAAAGTTTGAGCTTGCTAAAGTACCTCCTAATACGGAACAAGTGACATCGGTCACGTGACACGGATACAGCCAGCAATGAAAGTTTGAGCTTGCTAAAGTACCTACCTCCTAATAAGGAACAAGTGACATCGGTCACGTGACACGGATACAGCCAGCAATGAAAGTTTGAGCTTGCTAAAGTACCTCCTAATAAGGAACAAGTGACATCGGTCACGTGATAGGGATACAGCCAGCAATGACATCGGTCACGTGACAGGGATACAGCCAGCAATGACATCGGTCACGTGACAGGGATACAGCCAGCAATGACATCGGTCACGTGACAGGGATACAGCCAGCAATGACATCGGTCACGTGACAGGGATACAGCCAGCAATGACATCGGTCACGTGACAGGGATACAGCCAGCAATAACATCGGTCACGTGACAGGGATACAGCCAGCAATGAAACCAATAACAACATCGCTTCAGTATTGCCGTTAGAAATATGCAGACTTAATTGTCTATCTACCTACCTACTTCTAGCTTGAGACGGCTTTCCACTTCTATGAATGCTGAAAGATAATATTATCATAATCACACGCTCTGCAAGCGGTTGGCGATGTTCATGTCCATCTCGAGTTCTCGAAATACTTTGTAGAACTCGACATAGTTCTTAGCCTCCCTGTCATTGAGACTAGAAACCACAATCGTGAACTACTAAAGATACCTAAGCCTTATCAACTAGGCAGGAAGGTAGCTATTACAGCCTTTGTGTTACCTGGCCTGAACAACATAGGCCTCCCCCATGCACCTTCCACTACGGCCAGATTTGTACTTCTCGCATTCATCAGGTTCCTGCGGCTTTCACAAGGTCGTCGGTTCTTCTTGTGGGAGGCCTTCCAATGCTACGTCTTCCAGTACCTACGCGGTCGCCACTCCAGAACCTTTCGGCTCCATCGGCCATCTGTTCTGCGAGCAAAGTGCCCTGCCCAATGCCACTTAAGTTTGGCAATTCATCGGGCTATGTCGTTTACCTTGGTTCTCCTGCGGATCTCTTCATTTCTGATGCGATCATGCAAGGAAACTCCATACCTACCTACCTTTGATGAATTATATTCGTCGTTTTTAGGGTTCCGTACCCAAAGGGTAAAAACGGAACCCTATTACTAAGACTTCGCTGTCCAACCGTCCGTCCGTCCGTCCGTCCGTCCGTCCGTCTGTCTGTCACCAGGCTGTATCTCAAGAACCGCGGTAGCTAGACAGTTGAAATTTTCACAGATGATGTATTTCTGTTGCCGCTATAACAACAAATACTAAAAACAAAATAAAATAAATACTTAAGGGGGGCTCCCATACAACAAACGTGTTTTTTTCGGCGTTTTTGCCGTCTGTCTGTCACCAGGCTGTATCTCAAGAACCGCAGTAGCTAGACAGTTGAAATTTTCACAGATGATGTATTTCTATTGCCGCTATAACAAAAAATACTAAAAACAAAATAAAATAAATATTTAAGGGGGGCTCCCATACAACAAACGTGTTTTTTTCGGCGTTTTTGCCTTGTGGTACGGAACCCTTCGTGTGCGAGTCCGACTCGCACTTGTTTTAAATACAGTTGTTACTGTAGCACCGATATTGTCAATGTTGGCGACATTTAGGTACCTAAGTATATTTTATAAAAGAAATATTCTGAAGGCCGCCTCTGTACCTACATACCTAATAACAATAATAAAAAGTGAGAATTGCTGAAACATTTTTGTAGAAGAAAATATCTAACGTGGAGGTAGTTCAAGCAAAACAACAACACAAATTGAAGAAGGGCACGCCGTGATAGCGGCGATAAGACCCCTCTTTGAGGAGTGGCTAGAAAGGCGCCACGGCGCCCTCACCTACCGCCTGACGCAGGTCCTCACCGGACACGGAAGTTTCGGGAGGTTCCTGCACATCATCAGGCGGGAGGAAACGCCCGGGTGTGACCATTGCCAGGATCGCCCAGACGACACGGTGAAGCACACGGTGGAGGTCTGCCCCGCTTGGGCGGAGCACCGCCGTGTCCTCGTAGAGGCGATCGGCAGCGGCGGCGACCTCTCGCGTCCGGCCCTGGTGCAACTGGTGCAAGCCATGGTCCGGGGCGAGAGGGAGTGGGAGGCAGCCACCTCCTTCTGCGAAGCAGTCATGCTAGCAAAGGAGGTGGCGGGATGGCTCAGAGAGAGAGCCTTCCGTCCCAGCAGCCGCGGGAGACGCTCCGGGCGTCGGGAGCCGCGTGACGACTCCCGGCCACCGCAAGCGCGGGCCTGCGGGCGGAGAGTAATGGGTAGCTCACCGTCCGATCAGGACCAGGCCCGTGCCGGACGGCGCGTAGGTAGGTACGTGTTCCACGCGCGCCCCATAGGGCCGAAGCCTGCCGGGTCAGCGGGATTGTCCGAAAGGGTTACCGCTGGCCCGGAACATAAAGGGCTAAGGAAGGAACATGGGTGGGTTTTAGTCAGTAAGAGTCTGACACTCCCTTCCGCTCCACCCAGAGCGGACGGGGTCATTTGATGATTTCCCATCCGAAAAAAAAAATTGAAGTCTTCAGTAGGTACTAGATAGCTATAACTTTACAAATTTTGCGGTTTGGTACCTACATCTGCTGATACTCTACCACTATGTAGGAATCTATAATACGTAGAAAGAGCAGTAGGTACCTACTTAGAGCAATGTTAGTTTCGACATTGATCTCATTATCATAAGTAGGTACCTAGATACACTCTATCTGCGCTACAAATTGTGAGTGTAATGTAATACCTACAACAATGACGTACAATTATTTACCTACATTAAATTTAGGTTCACAATTAGTTTTAAAGATAAAAACTTGTCTAATAAATTTAAAAAACTATTCTCTATTACACTTACCTATTGAGGCCAAGAAGTATTACGTTTAGAGAAGTAGAAGGAACCAGATTTTTTTTCACAACGTGACAATACATCACACTAATTTAAAACAACCGATAAATCACGCGCCGCCATTACAACTGTGCGCTTGTAAATTGTAAAACAATGCTCACGTCCCGGCGCGGCCATATTAGCGCGGTCGAACATCAAACCGCGCTATTGTTTCGCCACGGCCAATAATTAGGAGCTGCGGAGCCCGCGGCCAATCAGCGCAGCGCGAGCCGACCGCGCGCTCTCCATTGGCTCGGACAACGCGCTAAATTGAACATTAAACCGTTGAGAGCGAACGCTAATTACATTGATTGGGCATCGAGCGGCGAGCGTCGCTGAACATCGCCCGAGCGGACCCGACGCGCGCCGAGAGACGCCGACGGCCGCCGGCGACCGTTACTTCGTTACGATACAATGCGCTCTAATTTGTAATTAGAAGCCTTTCACGCGGAAGGGGGTCCACATTTTTTAGCTAAGCATCGAGGGAGGTTATTAAATTGTTACATAATGTTGAAATTACGCATTCAAAATCATTTGGAATCGTTTGTGTAGTACCTAAATTAACACAAAGCCGTTCTTTGATCGTCATAATATTTTTGAAAGGTGTTAAGGACAATGAATTCATCACAATAAGTACTCACCATGTCATTCAATGAACACACTACCTTTTTTTTTTTTTTCGCTGAGAAATATCAATATACGCATCTCCGTTCGTCGGGGGACGAGACGGGGTACCTATGTGGGACTCCCTGCCAGGATGGCAGTATACCCACTAAAACTCAGCGGTGTTCCCTCATCGCCTTGATGAGGAGGTCATGGGAATCCGGATGAACACACTACCTACCCAACCTAGGTTTACCTAGGTACCTACGTCACTAAGGTAGGAAGGTATTGTGCACTTACAACCTAGGTTTGCCTAGGTACCTACGTCACTAAGGTAGGAAGGTATTGTGCACTTACAACCTAGGTTTACCTAGGTACCTACGTCACTAAGGTAGGAAGGTATTGTGCACTTACAACCTAGGTTTACCTAGGTACCTACGTCACTAAGGTAGGAAGGTATTGTGCACTTACAACCTAGGTTTACCTAGGTACCTACGTCACTAAGGTAGGAAGGTATTGTGCACTTACAACCTAGGTTTGCCTAGGTACCTACGTCACTAAGGTAGGAAGGTATTGTGCACTTACAACCTAGGTTTACCTAGGTACCTACGTCACTAAGGTAGGAAGGTATTGTGCACTTACAACCTAGGTTTGCCTAGGTACCTACGTCACTAAGGTAGGAAGGTATTGTGCACTTACAACCTAGGTTTACCTAGGTACCTACGTCACTAAGGTAGGAAGGTATTGTGCACTTACAACCTAGGTTTACCTAGGTACCTACGTCACTAAGGTAGGAAGGTATTGTGCACTTACAACCTAGGTTTACCTAGGTACCTACGTCACTAAGGTAGGAAGGTATTGTGCACTTACAACCTAGGTTTACCTAGGTACCTACGTCACTAAGGTAGGAAGGTATTGTGCACTTACAAAAATATGTAAGCAAAGACCGGCACCCTAATTGCGTAACACATAACACATGAATATCACGTAACATATAACACATGAATATCACGTAACACATAACACATGAATATCACGTAACACATAACACATGAATATCCATCACAAACTGAATCATTTTGCTTAAGGTACCTACCCATTATTTTCGAAAAATTGGTCTGCTCAGCGACGTAAATAACGCAATTAATGTTGTTGAACTGTCAAAATGAAAGCCATTGCTACTGTGTATTACGCAGGAAAGGATGATGGCACAAAAGAAAATAGTCTGCCGAGTACTTAGAAACAGGTCGGCTAGGTACCTACAGGTAGGTAGGTACTAACAGGAACAAGGTCCGCTGGGTAGGTACTGTGAAGCTTGACGGGCTTCACATTTAATAAAAGAGTTTATACGTTTTAACTCTGTATATATTGTTTAGATAATGTTACTAAACATTTATATTATAAAAATTACTTCTTTTCTATTCAACCGTCATATTATATCTCTCTGACATAACGTCTTAACTTTTTTATCTACACTCAATAAACAATATTAGTAGCCAGTGCTACTTTGAGGTTGGCATACATAACAAGCCTCTACAGTACCTACAGGTAGGTACTAACAGGAACAAGGTCGGCTGGGTACCTACAGGTAGGTACTAACAGGAGAAAAGTTGAAACTCTTTTAACTTTATTTCCATCGTCACATAATTCATTTATTTACTTCAAGATATTACCAAAATCCACGACGACATTGTGCCAACGTTTCTTTTCAAATACGGAGAAGTACCTACCTACCATTGTGCCTTTTTCAGTCCTACTTCCTAAGTTTTTCTTGGAAATCACTGACAGCAGTGAAGGAAAGCTTCGTGAGGACAGTTGAACTTATACCTACGAGTATGTAAGGTCACTCTGACATCGCTAATCAGTGCTCGTGTCGTACCGAGAATTACATCACCGCATTCTTAGCTGACACACATTCTAACAATACTTTACTGTCTAAAAGGTGGGTTTTTAGTTTGTTTCTGTAAATCGGTTTACACAAACATTTTTAGACGTCAATAACATTTTAAAAGCTAAGCTCGATGTTTCGCGTCCGACTACTCTGAGAAGAAACACCGAAACAAACCCAGAGGTTCCTTTTAAAGTTCAGACAGAATATGTGAGAACCATTAGATTAGTGTCTGAAATGGTAGAAGAAAGAACCACATAGATCTGAGAGCAATACCTAAACAGTCATTGCACGCATTTGTCAGTAATTGTGTAGCTCAATTTAGAACTAAAGCTCAACGACTGAACGAAAAATATCTACGAAAGGACATTTATGTAGGCCGCATTAAGTACTCAAAGAGGCAGACCATTATTTAAACTAATTGAAAAAAAACACAGTCGTGCCATCGACACGACAAAGAAGTAGCAATCACTGGTGACTTACTACCTATTGCATCCGTTCAGTCCCATAGGTACTACTTTATATTCAAATGTCACACTTTATATCAAAATCAGAGGGGCAATTTTATTCTCGGAACTAAGAAGAACTTTCTCAGTCTGATTCAGCTGCATCCGGTTAGACTGGAAGCCGACCCCAAGATAGTTGGGAAACGGCAGGCTGTTCACAATCTGAGGGGCAATTCTCGTAATTATAATAATAATAATAATAGACAAATAAACGAAAATAATAATAATAATATTCCACAACTATCACACAACGCCGTCTAGTCTCAAGCTAAGCAGAGCTTGTGTTATGAGTACTAGACAACTGATAAACATACTTATATATTTCTAAATATTTAAATAAATTACACCCAGACACAGAACAAATGATCATGCTCATCACACAAACATTTGTCCTGGGTGGGAATCGAACCCATTACAAATTATAAGAACGTTCACGGTCTGATCTCAGTCTTCTGTAAAAAAATCCTCTAATTTCTATTTTTGACAAGTTTTTGACATTGATTGTCGCTCGCTGAGATGAGATGGCAACTAGATTTTGAACGTTTTTAATTATGGGAATTGGCCTTCAGATCTGCACCAAAAGAAAATGTCAGCCGAAGTGTGGAGCTAAGGGTCAGTTCTTGTTTTTTTCTGAGTTGTGGGTTTTAAAGCCTAGGATATAACGCTACATATCCTATGCTTTAAAACCCACTAGGTGTATGTAAATACCTACTATTATTGTTTTAATCCGGAACCGTGTTCATGAGTTGCATCATCCTACACATTCACAATATAAAAATAACGGGGTTCATTTATAAATGTTTCTTAAAGTTAGGTAATGATTAGCAAACTGAACCATTACCTACTGTTGAAGTTTAAGCGTCTCTCAAAGGGACCGAATCGTTACCTGCGGTTTTTGAACAACTTAATATTATGTGATTAAAATCAATGTAGGTAGGTACCTACCTAAATAAACTCATTCGTCAAACGAAGTTATCACCTATTTATAGTCATGTAGGTAGTACCTACACTATGGGTGAAATGTATGCAGTAGCTACAAGTCCCGCCAACAATGACACATGAGGTTTCCCATCCCAAAGGGCTTAAAAAGAGATATGTCAAAACGACCACCTCTTGGCAGATGGGCTGGTAAACGAAGGCTTTTAAAAAAAAACAACCAGAATGCAGAAAATAAACTGTTTGTTTTTTCCGTAAATACCTACTTACCTACGTAGGTTTATTGCGACTAAATTAATATTTATATCCATGTTATGCTGTTAGCTGAAACTAGAGTTCGATAAATGAGGACCAAGCTACTAATCACCTTGTTTAAAAATGACGTGGCATTATTTAGGTATTCTTTTCACGTACGCACGCACCTGCCACGGAGAGCGGCATTAAATGCAATTTCTGTATTTAAAATACCGTATGATTTGAGATGGGTCAGTATCGACACATCTGGAACTATAACAGGTAGAATTTGTTGTAAAAGTTCAAAAAAACTGTATTCGGAGTTTTCCAAAATAACTCAAACGAGAATCGGAAATCAAACCTGAGCCGCCTAGAAGTGGCAATCGCTTTCAAAGCGTTCAATATTTCTACAACAACTTTCAACAAGATTGATTGATAAGCTTTTCGGTACCGGTGACATAGAGTTGCGGACACCAGCCCCTTTTACCTAAGCTTTTCGGTACCAATTTAACACCACATTTACGCCTTTTCCAACATCGTTATCGCTGATAGAATGTCGCTTCGTCTTTGCCCTCTGGTAGAGACAGTTGTCTGAACCGACGGCGCCCGTTCACGAATGTGGCGCGTGGATCAGCACCGTGCAGCTCAAGCATTTTGTAGAGAAACGAATGATCCAACACACGATATTTAAGTGAGCATGACATACTCTCAACTGCCACGCTCCTCCAAGTGGACATACCTACATCGTAATAACATATTAAACGGCTCCATGGTTGAAAAAAAATCCTTCTGAATTATACAAAACCATAGTTTGTACCTATTTGAGAGATGAGTAAAATATTACTTCCAAAAAGAAAGCAAATCATTGTTATCTATTGAAGTATTCAACAATGATAAAACTTTAATAAATAAAAATAAACCGTAGGTTCGTGAACTCAGCGAATAAAAGGGAAGTATCTCTTCCAAATATTGTATTTTTATTGACCAGCATTAAGCCAAGCATTTTTATCTACGATAATATAATCATCCAAATTATAATATGCTTGCTATGCATATGTTACCTATGTTTAATGCATGTTTTGAATTTGTTCTCATTTGGTTGAAGAATATCGAGTGGTATTTTAGCATAACATTTTACACAGTAGGTAGGTACCCCATAAAAGAAATGTAAACTTTAGACAATCTGAAACGCGGTTGATCTAATTTACTCCTATTTCTAGTGTTAAAATTATGCCTGTCGCTCACACATCTCACTAAAAAGATTTTTTCGATCATACATAATGTTTTAACATCACATCATTGTTAATCAAATTCAAAATATTTTCTTTCACATACCTAAACCCACACGGGCCCTTAAGAATCGTCGGAAGCTAGGCGCACGGTTCCAACTGAAAAGAGCACGAAAGTCCACGGTTAGGTACTGTTTTAAAAATAAATATTTACAAAGCCTTTTACAAAGTGCTCACATCACAGTGCTATAGTACTTTATTTATGACATGTAGTCACTATGGGTGAAATGTATGTATGTACAATGTAGTCACTATGGGTGAAATATATGTATGTACAATGTAGTCACTATGGGTGAAATGTATGTATGTACAATGTAGTCACTATGGGTGAAATGTATGTATGTACAATGTAGTCACTATGGGTGAAATGTATGTATGTACAATGTAGTCACTATGGGTGAAATGTATGTATGTACAATGTAGTCACTATGGGTGAAATGTATGTATGTACAATGTAGTCACTATGGGTGAAATGTATGTATGTACAATGTAGTCACTATGGGTGAAATGTATGTATGTACAATGCCTGAAATACAATTATTTATTTTATTTATTTATTTAACAAAAACGCAAAGTAAGTCTTTTACTACTTTCTATTCGAAAGTATTAAAAAAATCGAAGCATCTATGAGTCTACAACGTTTACACATTTACAAAATAGAAAATAAGCTTTATCAAATAGATATAAAATAAAGATAAAACCTATTTAAACTAAATGACATGATTGTCATTAGAACTGTAACAAATATTAATAGATACCTATAATATTATGATGTCCACAAAAGCAGAAAAACTATCTAATGAAGAGACAATGACGTGAAAGTCATACAATCCAAGTCATAATATTATTTTTTTTTTTTAATTAATTTAAGTATTACATTTTTCTCGCTTTATATTTACATTTTTTGACCTTATATTTTTTCTTTTGACATTTATACTTTCTTATTTTTTATTTTTGGAAAAATCAATTAATAATATATGCGTTTGATTAATGTTTTTATGTTATCAATTTTAGTATGATCAATGACATCAATTTATTAACATCATCATAATATATTTGTACGCCTTCTGGTATAACATAGCGCGCTTGTAATGTTTTCCTATGACAACTATTTTATTGTATGTTAATAAATGATTAAATGATTTTATGACTTTATTATTTGTATCTGTTGTCTTCTATGGTAGGTATAGATCCTTTATTCTTTTTATATTTGTTTCAAATTATTTGTATTATTTGTAGCCTTGCTGTTTTTCGTGTAGGTACATTACATAATAATTATTTTTTCATTTCTCTTTGTTTCCTTGGTATGATTTATGTTTGATTTATTTCAATGTCAAACCTTGTCAAACTTACTGTACCAACCTAAACTGGATATGGTGGCTACTTGTTAAAAGCACTAACATTGAAATTGCCTGGGAATTGAACGCGATATCTATACGCACTAAATAGGTCAGGTAACATTTATGTATGTACACTCCGCAGCCTACTGCCTAGATATGTGTTCTGATCCATTTGTTTATTCATTTTCATCAGGTAGTACTTATCTACTTTCGGAACAGACTTGTACCAACCTATGAGTTGAACATATCTATATAAACCTAGAAATAGAGACTTGATATCCTAATTAATATTATCTACCTACCTACCTACCTACCTACTACGAAATAACAAAAAAGTTTCCATCTCAGAATAAAATCAATTCTGAAAACAAAGTCAGCGTTCATTTTTCATTTTCTGTTGAGCATCGAATTAATTGTCACCGAAAATAAAATCTCTTCGAATTTTTAATCACTTCGACAAAAATAACCCAAAAAATGTGATGAAGAGGCAACATCGCAATTATCTGAAACAAGATTATGGCAAGGTATGTAGATGTCGCGCAATAAGTTCAATAAGCACGATCGCGCGCGAGTCTGTGCGGCAGGAGCCGGTGCGTTGCGGCGCGGTGCGATGCGGTGCGGCGCGGCGACGTAATGCTCATTACCGCGTCACTAACGAGCGACCGCGCCACGTCGATACCCTCAATCACAACCACAGGGTGATGCTTAGACCATTCTTATTTATTACTAGCTGCGCCCCGCGGTTTCACCCGCGTAAATGTCGATCCCGTGGGAATATCGGGATAAAAAGCCTATATGTTAATCCAGGGTGTCAGCTACCACCATACAAAATTTTATCAAAATTGGTCCAGCCATTTGAGTGTGAAGAAGTAACAAACATATTAACACACCCCCACACACACACACACACTCACGCCTTTATAATATTAGTGTGATAGTGTGATGTACTTTAATGGTCCACAAGGCGATGTAAAGGCCACGTGGCATTCTCCATCACATCGTTGAACTTCAAGCCTGCTTCCAATACCTATCTATTCGGTTAAAAAGTGTGAAATTTCAAACAAAATTAAATACGTAGCACTGATTTTGACAAGGCTGGTTTTACAAAGGCATTGCGATAGCTTGCCATTTTATGTGTGTAACACAGTTGTACGTTGTTTTATAGATAACATTTTTATAGAATTTTGTTTCACATAAAAACTTTCTCATAATATAATTTCACAGAACAAAATTAATACTTATTTACTTTAAAACAATTTAAATAATTGATTTTTGTTACAAATAAAATTTAATGTTTTGATATTCATAACATAGAATAACAAATCAAGTATTCTTTTCCTCATATTGTTTACTTAATATATAATAAACAAAATCAAAATCGGTTCATCCGTTCGGGAGCAACGATGCCACAGACAGACACCCACACACACACACACACAGACACGTCAAACTTATAACACCTCGTCGTTTTTGCGTCGGGAGTTTAAAACTAATAAGTAAGCAATGGAGCGAGCTATGCTCGGAGTCTCTTTGAAGGATAAAATCAGGAATGAAATTATCCGGAAAAGAACGGGAGTTACCTAATGACCATCGCTTGCAGAGTAAGCAAACTGAAGTGGCAGTGGGCTAGCCATGTCTGTCGAAGGATCGATGGCCGGTGGAGCAGACGAGTGCTGGAGTAGAGACCGCGTATCGGCAAGCGAAGTGTGGGACGCCCCCAGCTACATGGACGGACGACCACCTAATGAAGGTGGCTGGGGTAGACTGGATGCGGAAGGCGGAGAACAGGGTGCTGAGGCGCAGTCTGGGAGAGGCCTATGTCCAGCATTGGACTGTGATAGGCTGAGTTGATTGATTGAAGTAAGCAAATAATACCTACCTAATTAATTAATAAAAATAACAAAATTAAATCCTAACTTAACTAAAACTAATTAATTAGGTATTAGTTATTTTTTGCTTACATATTATTTTAATTTACAACAATAAAATCTACTTAAAAATATATAAAACTTATTACTAAGAAAAACATTTTATCGAGTGACAGTTTCTAAATGTTCTACCTAAGTAATATCACACTAATATTATAAAGGCGAAAGTTTGTGAGTGTTGAGTGTGTGGGGGGGTGTGTGTG
Organism: Oligia fasciuncula; assembly: GCA_963082905.1. Taxonomy (NCBI): domain Eukaryota; kingdom Metazoa; phylum Arthropoda; class Insecta; order Lepidoptera; family Noctuidae; genus Oligia; species Oligia fasciuncula. Next base: position 20,874,303 of record OY720398.1, read on the forward strand.
TATGTGTACTTCTTCACGCTCAAACGGCTGGACCAATTTTGATAAAATTTGGTATGGAGATAGCTGACACCCTGGATTAACATAGGTATAGGCTACTTTTTATCCCGATATTCCCACGGGATCGAAACTTATGCGGGTGAAACCGCGGGGCGCAGCTAGTATAATATAAAGTAAGGGTCAGTGGGTCGTCTTAGGGGCGGAGTAAGAACAAGTTGGTTTATAAGCAATAATAGGTAAGTAGTCAACGGAGCGCGGCGCCTCGCGCTTTATTTGGCCCCTGGGTTTAAAGAAACCTAACACGAAGGAAATGACGAGGGCTAGTTCTCTCGCTTTGCTCGCTCACTTAAGCCACCATCATCCCCTTCGAACCTAACCTGTCCGAGTCGGGGTGCCTCAAGCCCCGAGCTCGCTTCGCTCGCTCTTGGACCGATACTTAGAAGAAATTCTCAAATAAATTAAGTAAGTAATTATCAAGGTTGTACGTTGTTTTATTGATAACAGTTTAATAGAATTTCGTTTCATATAATCGTTAAAAAATGATTCTACTGTTTGATAAGTTTCTTAAATAAAAAAAAATGATTATTATAAAATTCGTAGAGTTGTGTTTTTGTGAAATATGTTTCATTCAGGTAAATAGTCATTGAAACAAAAATAATCGAAATAAAAATACAAGGACCAAATAATACCTATAAGAAACATTTGCTGCGAAACGAAATTCTATGAAATTTCTGTCTGCGAAACAAGGGAACACCGTGTTACACAAATACCGCGCAGATTGCAGCGTGTCAATGAATGAGTAGGTATAGGAATGCAGACCACCACGCTAAATAAGAACAAGACGTTGTAGGTACCGAACGAAGGCTCAGAGGCCATCGAACACGGCTGTAACCAACAACATTCCTAGTCAAGTACTTATCTTGACTTAGTAAGACCCAAGTCAAGATAAGTAGGTACTGCGGTGCTATTCTGTAAAAATCTCACCGTGAAAACGTAGGTGAATTGAGCGTGGAGTGAGCTGTCAATAGTGTCAATTCCTAGCAAAAACAAACTCACTTCACCTAAGTTTTCACGGTGAGATTTTTACAGAATTGACCGGCTGGACAGGGATGTTTGACTCAGGATATTTGATCATCATAGTAGCCGAGAAAAACTTGTAATACTTAATCTGAGAACGGCGAACCAAAAATCAGATATACACAAGAAAACATCTTTTCACACCCTGTATCTCGATTCGGCATGAAAATTATCGGCAACACATTATGATATAAAATAATTTGTCGTCGGGCGTCGCGGTCGAACGTCACGATGTCACGCACCGCCGCCGGCGCGCCGCCCGCGCTGTGCCGCGCCCGCGCCCCCGCAGGCCCGCAAGCCCGCAAGCCCGCAGGGCTGCCTCTAATGACGCCGTAATCACCCCACTTTATATCAGCGCTCCGATGTGACACGGAGCGCCCAAATATACGCGTCGGAGTGACACACTGTGAGACAACGCGCTAATTATTAGTTTACTTGTTACTTTAGAGACTCTACAGATAATATATTAATTCAGGCAATTTATTTGAGATAGGGACCTACCATGAATGCTAGTGATGGCAGGAGGTTCTTATTGGTAATTAAACGAAGGCTGTCCAGATATTATTGCACGAGCACAAAGCCCCAATTATACATTTAACGAGAGCAATGCAAAGTGCGCAGTAAGCAAGTAGTCTAGTGACTACGTGCAATTGTTTTTAACCAACTTCCAAATAGGAGGAGATTATATTATGTTGAAATATGTTCGATTTTATATATGTTTTTTATTTTATTTTTTATGAATTTTCACCGATTTCTCCGTCTCGAATTGTGGACATATTAAAAAATTTTTTTTCTTTGAAAGGGTATGGTCTTGAGGTGGTCCCATTGTCACCAAGTCGGAAACTGATGAGGAAATCCCATGGAAATCGAGGGAAACCCTCAAATTTTATAGGCGCACCTATAGCGATTTGGGTATTTTTTTATAGTACCTACTCGTGCATTTGCTATCGGATAGCACCATTTGGTGAAGTGGAACTGATGATGAAGACCACAGATGGTCATCGGAACTACTCAATAATAAGTATTTCACGGGTTGCGATTCTATTAGGTACTTTAATGTGGTTGCTAAGCAATTTATGCTCGTCACAATGCGTATGGTGAAGTGGAGCTGATGGTGACTTCTCAGCTCCAGTTCTCCTGGTTCTTACTAGGAGAACTGCTCAACAATTAACGTCCCTGCATCGGGAAAAGCAATATTTTGTAAAAGGTGATGAGCAGTTGATATTACGCTATATTAACTTAGATAAATTACAAACTGACCCACTAAAAAGTGAAAAGTAAAAAGTTTTTGTAAAGATGCATACATACGTAATAATAAAGTTTAATAAAAGTTTATTAGGAACAAACTAGGTATAACTTACCAAAAGACACCGAAATAGCTGAAAAGTAAAATACTGTGGCGCGGCTATCAACGCCCAACACAAAATACATGGACGACTTCCATAAAGATGTGAAAGTCTAGAATACAGACTTTCAGAGCTCTAAGGAAGTTTTTTAATAAATTAAGAATTACGAATGTTTGTATGTAGATAGTAATGTTAGTATGTAAAAGTTAGTATGTAATAACTAGCTGACCCGGAACTTCGTACCGCCTCAGAATCAATAACTAAGTACGAAATGTGTGAGAAAATGAATTATCTTCATTTTGGGACATGGCTAGCAGATGAGGTTTTCATTTGAATGTCAGCTTGATAAATTACCAAAAAATCTTGTATTTGATAGCAAGCCTGGTCATTCTTAATGCCTCTTACATCCAAGTTTCAAACTTTGAAGACCATCAGTTGACCGATACATTGAAGCAATAAATAAATAGCTTCGCCATTGTCCAAGGCAGCCCTGTATCGAGGCCGAGGAATTAGTTTTTACAGCAGTTAGCGGCGAGCGAGTCAATCGCGGCGCGCGGCAGTGCCGGTGTCAACTTATAACGAGTTTGGACAAGTTGCTAATGAGAGCCCTAGACCCCCCCCCCTCCCCGTTCCCCCCTGGCCTGCCCGCACTTTGTCATGCCCCCACTAATTGTTACTACAACCGATTTTGAGCCAGAAAATGGAACGTTAACGGTAAAATGAAAAGTTATGATCATTTAATTTTGTTCTGCGGTGATCGGAAATTCTATCTGTCTATTGTTTAAATTGCGTGGGATGACCAGAAGCATAGCTTCGAGCTCACGACTTTTAGATTTAAAGAAGAGGAAAGTGTAAGTAATCTTCTTCTTTGCGTGTCGATAGCAATCTAAATGGAATCGGCCCAGAATTCGGCTACTTGTTTGGCGCCTTCACCAGCGTCCATCAGTTCCTGTAACGTGTAGCTGACAGGACACGCGGACAGTAATGAACTCTGATTTAAAATTAAACATTTTTTACCGTCAAGGTGAACACTTTTTGTATCGAAGTTTTTAAGTATAAGGTAAGTAGTTACGTCCTAGTGCAAGAAAATGCCTGTTGTTATCATACATACACCGACATTTACTAAATGACTCCTTGATGTATCCAACGTCTTGGTAAACATAGAGCATGTTTTCTTTCGTAGGCTTAGGTACTAGTAACTAGTAAGCGTGTAGAGTGTGCTTCAGTTGTGGTTCTGCCTAGCTCTGAGGGGCAGCTCAGCTGTTTCAGCGTCAGCAGCCATGAAAGCGGACAACACTGCCCTGCAGTACCTACTCTATTTGACGATATCTCAGAAATGTTAATGAATATTTTATTTATTTTATATTTTGTGAAAGTGAGTAAGTTAAAGTTTAGGTACTTATTTGTTGCCAAGATCGAATCGATTTTTCTGATTTTCTCACACACTTTTAATCGGAAAACCTGCGTGACTTTTTTTGTCAGTCAGTTAAGTTGATTAAACCTTACCTACTATGTTTTCAACACACTATTACCTAGCATATATTATCCTGCCGAATATCACATATTTTTCTGATTGGGTTTACTGTAGTCGATCATATACTTTATTGTTTCTAAAACTTGCGTTTTTTGTGTTCAGGTCCTGTAAGCCCCATATCGTGAGTTTTTAACCGAATTAAAAAATAACATGTTTTCATAAGTTTTACACTCATGTAGGTAATCTACATACTTTCAAGTTTTGGTACTCGTAGGTATACAATACATTAGGTTGTTGTTAGTCAAACTTGTTGAGTTACTATCTTGTTTCAAATGTTTTTCTACTTACATACCTATACCTACATTAAAAATTATATGCTGACGTGTAGGTAGGTACTTATACCTAAATAATGAATAAAAATAACAAAATTACATCCTAACTTAACTAAAACTATAAACAAACTAAAACATAGCGTCGAAAAATTCATCCGCATCGCTGTCGACTGGTAATGTACCCAAGAGACTGGCGGCATTACCACGTTGTATGGCGATGCTTTGCCTCTGGCCAAGGTAAAAGCCAGCCCTTGGGTCACGGGAAGTGTCAACCAGCCGTTTCAAAATTTCCTTAAAAAGAACGTTAGAGCCGTTTGGGGTTGAAAATATAATTTCCGATAAGGTTATAGATTAATATTTTAATTTGCAACAATAAACTTATCCTTTATTTCCTATATTATTTTTTAATGTAAAAATGCATTATTTTTTGGAGATATCGTTTTTAATCGACATCACTAATTATTCGCACTTAGCTCTGGCGGCATTTGCGTTCATATTTAGTATCTTTTTTAGGAAAACATTAACACTCGGATCTGATAACTGTCGTTATACAGCATGTCTCAGAAAGGCGTGGTCAAATTGAAGGGTGCGGTAGATACAAATCATCAAACTGAACCACTTTCTCCAAGAGACCAACATCGTAACCAAGAGACCAACATCGTAACCAAGAGACCAACATCGTAACCGAGAAACAACATTCAGCCGTCCCATACGTTTGGTTTGATAACTTTTTTCGCGATTACAACGTTGGTGCCATGGAGAAAGTTGTTTAGCTTGTGTCTGTACCACACCCTTCCAATTGACCTTTCTAATACCTACAATCTACATGCTGTATTTTCAGTTCGTAAAAAATAAGGTACCTACATATCTCTATTACTTTCGGCTGAATGCTTGGAGCACGTACCTACATAATGAAAAGCTCAGGTACATTTTGGTAAAGATAACATCGTATAAGTAAAACGATGTTTTGTCAATTTATGTTCAAATTAATTCTGTACAACGCAACTTGTACTCAGTAAATATGTAAGCAGGTTCACCGATCTGTGTGTCACGCTGGCAGGTGCCACCGACGCAAATCTGACGTAACCTAATCTAGGAAGTCCCGAGTTAGTTTGCAACTAGCAGCAGGTGAGGTGAACTGACTGCACAACTATTGGAACCACTCAGTGGATATTAAATATATCCTAATGATTTGAGTTACCAAGTAGTTCGATACCAAAAACATGCAAGCAATCAAAATAGGTATTTCTTTTATAACTGATTCGAGGCATTTCATTCAGGTAAGAAATAAAGTAACACATATTCTTGAACCGAGAGAAAGTGTACTTATTTACCTAGGTAAATAAGTACACTTTTTTAACTTAGTTACTTTATTTAGTTTACTTTCCTTATATGTTGATTCAGGACATTGAATAAAATACAACTGGTTTCCGATTTAAAAATGTGTTTATTGAATAATATGTATTACCAAATACAAAACTGTTTACATATTAAGTGATGTTTTAAAGGTTCCGTTAATTTTCGGAACCTTAGAAATGTTCGTACACTGACTTGTGCGTAGAACGCAAAACTTAGTTAACTTGTTATACCTACAACCAAGCCCTGTTTCGCACACACACACAAGACTAGTAAAACTAGTCGTGTAATGTTACTGATCTAGTAGTTGAAGGTTCTAAATTCTGTTCTGTAGACTAGTGGCTCATTTCTGTTAATCATCTACATCTAATATGTAATTAAATACTTACAAATTAAGATAAAGAGGTAACAGAATCTATTAAAAATCAATTGTAGATATATACCTACTAAGAGCTGTTAGTTTTCTGAAGGAGAGTCGAGGCATCTGCATCTTGGGTAAAGGAACATTTACTTAAACAGTTTCCTTTCGTTTATCTCTGCAACCTTGGTAGGTCGGTAGGTAGGTAGGTAGGTAGGTAGGTAGGTAGGTAGGTAGGTAGGTAGGTAGGTAGGTAGGTAGGTAGGTAGGTAGGTAGGTAGGTAGGTAGGTAGGTAGGTAGGTAGGTAGGTAGGTAGGTAGGTAGGTAGGAACCTATTTAAAAAAGTTTTTATCGATTTCTTTTATCATGTTCATGATTAAGACTTTACTGCGTGATCATTGTACAAGCAGAAACTTATATACCTAATGCATTTAGCGCTTACGTAACAATATACATACCTCTACCTATCTACCTAGTATATTTATTTATTCTTATTATTCGTCATTTTTGTTAAATTATATTTTTACTACTTACTTCATGAATGCATGGTAAAATATACAGGGTGATTGGAAGATGGGTGCAAAGCTAAAAAAATTAAGCTAAGTATTAAAGCTAAAAAAGCAAATAATTGCTTTCCTGACAGCTGGATTGGCAGAGATGAACCCATCCCTTGGCCCGCTCGCTCACCAGATCTGACCCTGCTGGACTTTTTCGTGTGGGGCCGGGCCAAGGAGCTAGTGTATACGAATGTTGAAATAAACACGAGAGAAGAACTGATAGAGAGAATGAATTTAGAGTTTGAAACAATGAAGCTGGAGATGATGTTGAAAATAACAACAACAGAAGTGAAAAGACGGAGCCGTGCTTGTATTAGGAATCACGGACAACATTTTGACCATGAAACATAAATAAATTTAATTCAAATGTTGTTTTATTTAGTCTGCCAAAAATTTAAAATTTCTCCCTCAAATTGGTTTTTAGGTCCTAATTTCAATAATTTGTAAGATATCCGCGTAAATGTTACCTCAATAGAAAAAGCGATTATCAAGCATGTTTTCAAAAAGGTTTGAACAAAAAAAGCACGCTCCGTTTTTTTTTAAATAAGGTTTACAAAAAATATTTATGAATTTTAAAATTTGTTATGAACTTTAAATATCCGTAAAAAAAATGTCTAACGACACAGAGGCCTAAAACATGTTTTGCTAGATTGCTTACACATTACTTTAATTAAATACAATAAAAATGAATTCGTTTATCATTCAATTTGGCCATAAATAAATAGTTTAGTTAAAACTTTAGGAATTTTTGAAAAAAATCTTAAGAAATTGATAAAAAAAAAAGTAGTAAGACTTTGTCTAAGACAACCATGGCTTAAATGGTTCTAAATTGTCTGTACTATCTTAGCCTTAAAGCTTTGCACCCATCTTCCAATCACCCTGTATATTACATTGCCTATAGAATGTGATACTTATAGAAAATGTTGCTAAACTTTGGAACGACTGACAGGAGTGACAGGGCAGAATGTAAGATGAACCATAATATAGCGACTTCAAGTACTTATCATGGACGGTGAAGGCATAAGAAGAAGCACATCTTTGACCGACAGTGATAGAAAACGTCGTAAGAAACAGTCTGGTGATGGAGTCAAAAGTCATTTATTCAAACTAGGCTGAGAATCAGCACTTTTCGAACCTCAAAATTGCATATGAAAGTCCCCCGGCACGCCCGCCCTTCACCACTTCCTAGTGCTTTCACTGGGAGGAAGAAGTGGCGCAACAAACTCCCCAGCACCACAGCTGTCTGTTCAGTTAGAAAAACTTGATTCTAGGTATCATCAAAACTCATCAACGTGCATTAGACAAGCTCATATTAGGATAACTCAACACAAATACTCCACCAGTCGATACCAGTCGGTATGCATATAAGCGGAAATTGCAGAGTTATTTTCAAAACAAATATCGTAGAGTCATCTCAACACCTCTCTCCCTTGAATTTGTATGTATATATATATATATATAATAGAAGTATATATTATAGTAAATAGTATGTATGTGTATATAACCTATTTATGTATTTGTGTACCTAGTTTTAATACTTAGTTTTTTTTAAATTTTTATCATTGTTCCTCTCAATCAAAGCACCTATCATTTAATCTCTTCATCACCCTTGGTTGACTGGTAGAGAATGCCTAAGGCATTAAGTCCGCCTTTGTACCTTTTTGTGCGAAAAGTTTAAATAAATAAATGAATACTCCTCCACTGCTGTTTCCTGATAAAAGTTACGGGTTCCAACACAGTCGAATCGTTTCTCCGGGACTTGTTGAGCTTCATTGCTTCAGTGTTTTTTCTGGTGGTCACCACTGTTGATGCTGGCTTTCAGAAGTTGTAATAGTGGGGAACAGCGAGGGGGGCTTGTTCCAAAATAAATGCAAGGACAGCTTGGTAAGTTTGCTCGTTCCTACTGTATTTGAGTGTGTTTACCATGTAGGTAGAGCGACAATTATTACCTGCTGCTGTAATGCATGCAATTATTGCATGCTACTATTTTCTTACAATAATAGACTAGGATACCTAACTGTCTTGTAAATTCACTAAATACTTGACTCTACTCATTGCTATCCACTCCAATAAATAAGTATTTTATGGAACACTTGGTTAGCAATAATAGCATAGTTGGGAAAAGGCTAGGCAGATGATGATGACTTGGTTGGCAATAACTACTGACACAATTTTATTTGTGTCTTTGTTTGGCATTCTATGCAATGACTTTTGGTACATTTATTTCGGGGTTGAAATCCTCGAGCCATGGGGCCCGAGTGCTCATGGTTTATTCAATAAAATCTTCAAACGGCTGGTTAACAATTCCCGTGACCCAAGGGCTGGCTTTTACCTTGGCCAGAGGCTCAGTAATGCCATACAACATGGCAATGCCGCCAGTCTCTTGGGTACCATTACCAGTCGACAGCGATGCGGACGACGCCATATTTTTGTGTGTTAACAGTTTTAGTTAGGTTAGGATTATATTTTATTTTAATAGTTTGTAAGTTCAGTATACAAAGTTTATACAGATTAATAAAAAATCTATCTTTATTTGGCTATGGGTTCATGTTTATTCCATGATGCTATCATAAGACTACTATAGACCTCATACGCTTATTGGTATCCAACTAACGTCAAAAGAATAATGCATGACTATCACAAAGTTTTACAAAAATTGTTTAAGTAGTTAGATTTTTAGGTTTTTTCCTAGATCTTTAAAGGAGATAGGCAAGCATACGCACTGGCCACTGTCCGCCTGCTTCATCATACTGCTGGGCAGTAGCCGTCTGCCATGATTTTCCTGACTTCTCACACTTCACTGGTCGAAGTAATACCTACATAATTAAACAAAATATTTAATTTTAAAGATTAAATACTTATTATTACCTGTACCTTTCCCAATCACAAATCTGAACCAGATCGTAATCGCTAACTGTATGTACAGCTGCACCCGCATCACGTGACGAAGGTGCGCACATCGGCACTGCACCCGCATCACGTGACGAAGGTGCGCACATCGGCACATCAAAAGCAATCCAAATCAATTCGCGATTGACATGGAGTGCCTCAAGGAGCGCCCTTCGGCCCAGTGGCTTTTACTTACCCACCAACCTCTTGTACCCTGACACGTAATCCCGCTTCTTTTGCTGACGGTACAACAAGATGGCGCCGTATTTTCCTCCCCTTCGCGCCTCGACTCCAGACCCTCTATGTAAACATCAAAATAAAAATGCGCCATTACTATTTGCATTCATATCTAAAGAAAACATACATGCTAAATATTGCGAGCGAAAAATATACTTAACACTGCACGTTCTAAATTCAACCTTACCATCGCACCCATAAAGTCAAAAATCTTTTTCCATCGTCTGTAGTACTTACTCATAAAATTGAATGCACAAAGTATTTGAATGCGTATTCCTTGTCTCGTTCTGCCCAGTAGAGAGAGTGTAGTGGTCTCTTTCTCTCCGTAAGTAAAAGGTGGGATGATTGAGACGGTAACTGGCAACTGGCACTGGTCCCATTATACCTCGAGAATAGTAAACACGCTGTGATGACCGCGTGTCGATAGAGTGCGAGTGCGGTGTCGATGACAGCTCGAGAAACGTGTGCACTATACATTGGAATAACTTTGTTGTATTTACAGTAGTTTTCAGCGATACTTTCAATAGAATTAGATACTATTTGCAATAACGTTATGAAAAAATGAATGTAAATGATCGTAGTATGGATCTTAGTTTCTGAGATTTAAATGAACTAACTAATGGTTTTTTTAGTTTTGTCTAAATGCGACTTGAATCAATATTTCATGTTTTAGTTAATTACTTTATAGTAATCTAAAAATTAGAATGTTGTCTTTTTTATTTGCCCGATTTAGAGCTGAAAAAATTAAGGATTACATTACTTACATATTTAAACGGGTCACTAATGTTGATTGTTGTAATAACATTCAGAATTACAAGAACTTACTATTATTTCTCATGGACCCTTACTAAATGCTTTAAAAAGGCAAGAAGACCTTAATCCTGTGTCTTATTATCTGATATTGAATATAGTATGCAACTAAGTCCGTATCGACTCGAGAACTATATCGACAAGCGCGGTGCATCACTATTCCCTGGAGCAGCCGCTCACCCAACCATAACTAATAGTCGTGAATAAATCGCCGCGCGGCACAAAGCCCAGTTTTTTCCCGCGCAATGCCCACCAATCACGGCGCGCGACGCAACCGCCCTCCACCAATCAGCGCTCGCTACGCGCCAAAGAAACTCAACATTATGCTCGGCTCAATTCACCACTCGTGTTTTCACTTCAGCCTCCGGCTTTGGGTCGCGGTTTCTTTTTACAAGAGAAAATGCTAAACACACGTTGTAATATACACCTTATCCCCCTGCAATACAGACTGTTATATTACCACAGTGGTCGCGCAAAGGTCGCAAGCACGCAGCACTGAGGAAGGGTGGTAGTAATTGTGATTGCGATTGCAAATGGCGGCGGTGACGAGGGAACACGTATGGTTAATCAAATCACAAAATTGCTCGGCAGTGATTTTTATTAGATCCAAAGGCATGTACCTACTAGGTGTTTCATTCACTACAACTACGTAGTGCAATTTTTAAGACAATGGCGCCGATTCTGTTGTTCACAAACTAAACTAAATTTAAGTTCAGGCATCTTTTTCTTTCTATTTCATTAAGAAAAGGACAGAAGATAAATAATAGTTTAGTACTGTCAAATTAAGATACTCCATAGACAATTTAGACGAGATTAAAAAATTGCTTAATAGAAATACGTCAATTTACGTCAGGCGCTGACTAATTTGACAGGACTAAACTAATATTTATCTTCTGTCCTTTTCTTAATGAAATAGAAAGAAAAAGATGCATGAACTTAAATTTAGTTTAGTTTGTGAACAACAGAATCGGCGCCACTATTCTTCGAACATTCTTAAAAAACACCTAAACGGCCCAATTTTCCTCTACCGTCGTTTGGCTTATTTGATGATTACTATCATGCTATCACCTAATCCTAGTAGGTAGGTGAAAAGAATTAACACGAAATAAAATTCACTTCCTTTCGCTCCTTAAAATAAACATAAAAAGTGTGATCTGAAACAAGATTATTACAAAACCCCACGACTAGTAGGTAATCTCTACGGTTCTATCAGAATGTAATAGTTATCGTTTTGCTAATAGGTTACTCCGTAAACGATTGATGACTTCTGCTCTTTTTAATCACAACAAAATACAGTCCTCTGTCATTTGGAGAGCAGTTGTGTTATCTAATATTTTGTTACACTAAATAAACCTTTTAATTTCTATAGCAATGTTTGGATGCCCACGTGATGCCCACTCATCGACAACAGTTTGGATGCCCACTCATCGACAACAGTTTTTTTACGACTATTTACTATAACTCAATGAAATTGTGCTCAGTTGTCGTCGAAATAACATAATTTGATGCCTTCAGAATCGTGTCATTCACAAGATTTTGTCAATTTATCTGTCGAACAACGTTAAGAATGAAGAATTATATTTTTTTTGTTTACACACTGACTACAAATGACTACAATGGACATCTCAACTTCTGATAACATTGACACATTAAGGTCCGCACTTTAGAATGTGTCGCGCACAAAAAGGCTCATTGTATCCAATTTCACAACAAATATAATGATGTACAGCACCGCCGGGCGGCGTGAGTCGGCACTATCCGACAGTATCCTACAATACGCCGCTCTTCATACAATAATACGCACAAAAGGTACCTGCAGCTGCGGCCGATACTGACCGACATGTAATTGTATTAATATGGAACACTCGACGCATTGTGCTCGTCATTGTCCGCTGTGTGATAGTTGTGACAGCTCGCTAATTGACAGGTGTCGAGACACGATATCACGATAAATCTACTAAATATTTAATTGAAGCAGAAATTATAACACCATTAGTTGGGTTAAATAGGTCTACTTTTAATTGTTTTATTCTTGCATACTTATGAAATCAATAGCGAAATTTTCTGTTAAAATATACGGTAAAAACATTGATTTGAAATTTAAAAAAAAACAATAAAAACCCTCAAGCGGCATCGAAGATACGCACAGTACGTAACTGGACACCGCCGGATCACTGTTTTGTTTTGACTGATCGACAATCGATTCATTGAGCGATTTATTTCTTATTCAATGTCTTAGTTCACTTTTTGCCGGATACATATCCGGCGTATCTTTGTTTGTTTTCCTGATGTTTGAGAAAGTCCGTATTGATGGCTGTGCAAATAGACAAATCAAAAACCAACAATCAACTTTCTCTTCGTTCCCAAAACAGTAAAAATAAATGAATGAGTATTGTTTAAAAAACGATCGAGTTGTTAGCACAAGTATAATTTTCTTAAACGCGTAGGCTCGTAGTAGCGTAGCACTTTCGTAGACCACATGCTACGAAACGCGTAACCCTTTCAGGTAGGTATTGTAAAATCTACAGTTAGAACTGTAATACTAACAAAGTTTAGCATATCTTTATTAAAACTTTGAATTTAAATTGCATAACATCGCACCTGTTCTTACAGAAAGGGTAGACAAAAGTATTTCCAAATATGTACCCCTACAGCGAATTTCCTAAATTGTTACAATAATTTACAATACAAATCGGAATGAAAATATTTTAACCCGCGGATCTATTCGACGGATGATGGATGGGGATTGCTAGCGGTTAACTATTAGCAAACTATGAAAATAAATGTACTTTAAGAATTCAATACTGTTATACAAATCTGTTGAACAATCTCGTCAAAAAAGAGTATTTTAAATATTACACAATGAGTTCCGTACTTATGTTTGAGGTTCACCCGTTTATTATGCTCGACATTATAATATTATTACTCACATTATTTATTATATTCAAGCTACAACAAGGCGGTACGTGACAGGGTGACTACGATTATTGTTAAAGTGCTTATCACGCTCCCCGACTGTTGTGGCGGCCATTATGTAAATATCTAAATATAATAACTTGTTTCTCTATTGTCGGGAACACAAAACGTGTCACACGAGACATAACAACAAACCATGCGTGTGTATGTATGTATGTATGCCGCCTCCCCCGCGACTCGACTGCTCGCTAACAACGCGTCAGATGCCGCGATAATGTCCATAAATAAAAAGCAATTTTATGCACTATTATAATTATGGTTTTGGTTATTTAATGTTCGTTGTAGCTTATCTGTCATCACTTGCAGGCAGGTGTTCATAAATCGTGTAAAATCAATTACTTTTTCTAAACTAAAGGTGTGGGCTTGACAGCTTCTTGAAAGCGAAGTTATAAATATCTGTTTTGAAGAGTTTAAAAGTTAGCAAGCCCGCATAGCATGACATGATGTGCTTAAATTGATACTGTAGTACAAGACCGAGACATAATTTTTCCTGATTCGTAGTTTACATCAAGCGAATACATGTGTGAGTAGGCAAAACCATTTTTTCGATTTAAAATGAAGAGAAAGTTGCAGAGTTAAAAGTAGGTACTCTGTATTTGTTACATTGAAATTAAATTATCTCTACTCTTATCAGAGAGCCATTTCATAGCTAAATTCGGGGGCGACTCAATTAAGATTACCATCAACACGCTAAGAAGAAGATATACGTTTGATTTGTGGTTATTTAATCAGACTAGAACAGACCTTAATCTTTTCGATGTAATACAAGCTTACCATATGGTTGTTGAATACATCATATTTCTCGTACTGTATTCGTACTACGTGACGCAATGGATCTTTGACGACGAAACACATTGGTGCATTTTGAAACACCTCTAAAATCAAAAACCCATAAATAAAAATCGTTTTTCGAAATGTTTTACCGTGCACGCACTAGCCGGCGGCAGTGGGTGACGTAATTGGATTCTTCTCGGCGACAGATTGCCAATCAGGTGGCGTGATTGAAACCTCATACATTCGAGTATGTACGAGTACCTACGCAATGCTTCTTGTGTGCAAGTCCCGCATCGCCGATCTAGTAACCGTTGTGAAAAGTTAAAGATTATCTACTTTACTAAGTTCGAAATAAAGGCAATATTGGCTAACCGTGATACTGAGAAGTCGTTTCCTCATAGGTTAGGTTTACACTTACTTGAAATGTTTAACCCTGGCAGGTAGTTTTAATGAATGCAACCTCTTTCCATGCTTAACATACGCACGCCAAACTTTAAAATTCAACAACTCTATCAAGAAGTCTATATCTTTATAGTTTTCCCATGCTTCCAAGATGGCAGTTTTCAGCTCCTGCAAAGTTTCTGGAAAGGGTTTCCAGAAAATTTGCTTGTAAAACTTTTTTCGGTTAGCTCGAACGCCTCTTCAGCTCATCCCATAAGTGCTCTATTAGATTCAAATCAGGAGTTCTTGCTGGCCATTCCATTACTGCGATACTAACGTCATGCAGGTATTGCTGAACAATTCTTGCAGTAAGCGCCCTTGCTTGCATAAAAACGAAATCCTGCCACAGAAACTCAGCACATGGCATCACATGAGTCTTGATGAATGTATCGGTCGCTATTTAGTGGTGGCAACCGTGGTCCCGTCAAACTTCAAGGCCAGTTTTTCCTTCGATGGTAATTCTGCCTCAGACTAAACATGACCCGTGGGCCATAACTAACCTTCTCTTCAGTGTAACAATGCTGAAAACGTTCTCCCTGTCTTCGGTAGACTTCCCTAAGTCCATCATTGCCATGCAGCAAAATATTGGTTTCATCCGTAAAAATAACCTGGCTCCATTGACGTTGAACTTATGAGGTTTCAGGCCACGTTCTTCGAGTCTCCTTCTAACAGTTCGGGCGCAATCAGTGAGTCCATGAAAGTCTCGAAGCTGTTCTTGGACGTGTACTGAATGAAGTCAGGTAACGATTACGCGGGCTGGTGGTAAAGATAAACCGATCTTGTCGTGCTGTAATTACCCGGTTTCATGATCCTCCTGAACGGCGCACGAAGCATCCAGTCTCCAGGTGTCGATGGTAAATTCTTTGAACGGCAGAACGGTTTACATGCAGTTGCGCATTTAAATTTCGCAGGATATGCCTAAGGCTTGTGCAGCTACTTCAGGTGCAGTACTTATAATTTGAACGTCACAATGGATTAAAAAATAAATAAAAACAATTTCGTTACTCTTTTTATACAAAACAAATAGCTATAGACATATACCTAGATGCTCTAATCAAAGCTTCATTTGTGAATTAAAATTTGGAACAATGGTGATATCAAAATGCCAGTCCAGTAAGGCAGCTTCAAAACTGTACCTATATTTAATAAACTATTTTCTCTGACTTGTTATTATTTTGATAATTTAGGCCTATAAACATAATACTGCGCGGTGGCTTGATTTAGGTCGAAGTCTTAGTATATATATACAAAATTCACTGTAACAATCAACACGTTTTTATCGCAATTGGCATTTAATAATTTCGTGATTAGTGACAGTTGAGCCAGGCCCTGGTATCTATACCAACTCAACTGTCACTAATCACGAAATTATTAAATGCCAATTGCGATAAAAACGTGTTGATTGTTACAGTGAATTTTGTATATATATACTAAGACTTCGACCTAAATCAAGCCACCGCGCAGTATTATGTTCCGTTTATATATATATATATTTTTTTTTTTTCTAAAACACTTAACATAGTTCACATTAAATTTAGCCACACAACGAAAACCTCTCAGGGTTTATCTGCATGTTGGCGAGCCGTTCATATAATAGTTTTTTAACAATGTTAATAATTTATAGGTACATTAATACATGACATACATTAGGAGAAATTTTGTGTAAGGAAACGCTTTGATTTGTACTTATAACTTTTCGAACTCGTTTTGTATAACGTTTGCAAGTCTTCTGGAAGTTTATTAAGATAAAAAGGTACTAAATATTCTGCAACCCTCATTCCGTACACATTATTGAATTTTGGTAAGATGTATTTATTTTTAAGTGGTATCGTTCTCAGAAATTCAGGTCTTGCTTTTTCGGTTAGCAACTCCGGTCTACTGACCTCCGCTAGAGTACAAAATTCAACTTTATTGAACACATTCATAACATTACAATATTTAAAGAGGTCGTGGTCATTGTTTTTGAATTTCTTGTTTATGTGTTTTGGCGTAATTACTTTTAATATTCTTAGTTGTAATTTATAAATATCGGTTAGGTATGTATGATAAGTTCTCCCATAGCTGCTGAGTCCGTAGTTGATAACCGAGTCTGCTAGGGCCATATATAACATTCTGAGCGTCTTGTAAGGCAGTTTATATTTCAGTATGCTATTCTAGAATAGACCTAAGCTTGTTGCATACGTAGTCTTTGTGCGGTCCCCAGCAGAATCGGCTATCAACCACTAGACCGATATACATATGTTTATCAACTACTTCTAATGTCGGACATTTGCAAGTTTTTGGCGAGCTATGTAGGCAAGTGTGTTCATGTGATATAACTGTAGGCATAGTGGAGCATTTATTGTGTGATGAATGTATGTGAACAATTTTTGTTTTTGTTGCGTTTATTACTAATCCTACGTCATGAGCCCATTTACACATTTCGTCGAAGTTACGTTGTAGGGTTTCCTCAGCATCCTGGATGTTTTTATTAGCTACTAATATACACGTATCGTCTGCGAATTGGTATACAGAGATATCATTAACATAAAGTAAGTATTCTGTCGGACCTATAATTGAACCCTGGGCAGTTCCTTGCGTGGATGGAAGCTTAACACTATACTCATTTTGTATTTTAACCGTGTTGTATCTATTTGTGTGATAGTTTTTTAATAATTCTAATAGTGGCCCTTGTATTCCATTTTGTGACAATTTGTCAAAAAGTGTATCACAACGGAGCGACTACAGTGGCTCACACACTTGTTAAAGTTCAACTACTTTTTCATTTTTTTTTTTTAATAACTTGTAAATATGTGAGCACCATGTATCTATCACTTATTTGATTTACCTGTCATTGCTTAATTTTTAATTCTTTTTACCTTTTGTGGTAGACTAATTTTATTATGGGTGCATCGTGTTCACATATAATTTTTATTATGTATACAAGACCTTGTAAAACATTTTTAAAAGAGTAACGGTGGAGTTTCTTGCCCATTCTTCTCCATACGAAAACTACCTTTTCGAATGGGCGACTAGAATCATTTCTATTTAGTTTTTTTTTTTTGACGTTCAAAAGTGCCTTTAATGTGCCTATTTGAAATAAATGATTTGACTTTGACTTTGCACATCGAACGCTTTGCTAAAATCTATAAAAAGTGTCAAGATATGTTTTTTCTCATTTAACTGTCTATTGACTTCATCGGTAAATTCTCGTAATAGTTGTGTCGTACTCTTATTTTTCTGAAATCCATATTGTGTATTGTTAATTATTCCGTGTGTTTGCAAGAAATTATTTATCTCATTACTAATGTAACGTTCTAAAATTTTATTTATACAAGACAATATAGTGATAGGTCGATAATTATTGACGTCATCACGTGAGCCCTTTTTGTGTATTGGACGTATCACCCCTATCTTTAAAAGGTCGGGATACGTACCTGTCTGCAAGCAGCAATTGATTAAATGTGTAATAACTGGGATTAGTTTATCTGAAGTATACTTAACATATTTAGCACGTATTCCGTCGTAACCCGGGCTTTTCCTGTCGTTCATTTGTTTGATGATTCGTTCAACCATATCTTCTCGTGCAGGTTTCACTCTTATCGACCTATCAGGAATCATCTCGTACGTAATTTTGTCTAAAAGAGGCACATCGCAAGAGTTGCTTAGGTTTTTGATATTAGAATTAAATTCAGTCATGAAAGTGTTAGCCAATGTTGATGGGTTCGTTCGAAAAGTCATAAGTAAAACGTGTTCAATACATTGCATAATTTTACCGGTTAGACTATTCACAATGCTCCAATTTTTTTTGCTATTTTTGAAGTTTTGAGAAACTTCCATCATTATTTGTTTATTTCTAACGTAATTTGTGTATTTGTTTGTTTTATTTCTAAATCTATTATATAACAATCTTTTATGTGGGTTATTTTCATCTTTGCGCCAAATATTAAACAATAAATCACGCTTCATACACATCTTTTTAAGTTTTTCATTTGCCCAAGGACATGTATTACGTTTACTGAAACTGCTTTTACTAATTGTGAATTTACTTTTTTCGTATACATTATTAAAGCTAGTATGTATGTATTTAACAATTTCATTTGGGCACCCGTATTGAAGGGGTATACTCCAGTCGATGTTATTCAGTTCACTGTGCACTCGTCGATTATCTATCTTAGCTATTAATTGACTAGAAGAGTGTGAGTCATTTTTGTTTATCGCACTCATTATGGCACAACCGGTTATGCAGTGGTCGGCCGGTGAAGTGTTTACAACAGATGTATAAATGTTATACGCGCTAGCATTGCGAATAAACACATGATCTATACATGACTTCGAGATTCTATCACCGTATTTTTCGATGCGTGTATAACAATTAACGCCATTAACAAATCCCAGGGTGCACAGCGAATGCAAATATTGTTTTACCACGGGGTTACATACTTTTAGATCTATATTCATATCTCCCATTATTACATAATCCTGTTTTATAGGATATTTCGCTAATAAGGATGACAATTCCTTTATAAATCGCAGTTTGGATGTGTCGGGCGGTCTGTACACGGCACATAATCCGAATTTAAGACTATTTACACTTAACTCGCCAGCCACACATTCAAACTCATGTGTACACAAGTTACTATATCTCATAAAAGATGCAGACTTATGAATATACAATAGCACACCCCCACCTCTTCTATTAGTTCTTAATTCCGAATATAAGTTATAGTCAGGGAGTTCAAACATTTGTACCAAGTCATTTTTAATGTTTACTTCAGTTAATAACAGAATGTGAATTGTATGTTTACTATTTAACACTATGTACTCAATTTGAGCAAAGTTTTTCTTGATAGATCGTATGTTTACATGCAGAAAGTATAAACAATTTTCGGGTACCGGTATGTAGGAAGTAAAATCATCCCATGTTTGACAATTGATTTCGACTATATTATGTTCTGTTGTATCCAGCATAAGAAAATATAATTTTATGTATTTATAATGACAATAATATGGGAGTACTTACCTATTGTCTGACATGCGATGATTTTACCTTTTCGATATCGGCGATCGAACGGATTGTGGTTTTTTTTTTCTTGGACAGTTTTACGCACTAATATATTTCCGTGTTTACACCATATGAAGGTAAACAACCCTTTGAGTTCTTCTTTTGTTTTCCATAACAGGTAAGCCGTCGACGGCGTCAGACACTCCCGAAGATAAACTTTATCAGCTCCGTCATGTCTTATGTTGACAGCAGATATCGTCGCGTTTTTGGCAGCATCGATCCATATATCTCGGTTTCCCTCTCGAAGTATCACAGTGATCGGAGTCTGGTCTTTGTTTCTCGCCACATTTGAAGAGTTTCTCGTTTTTATATTGTTTTTTTTATTGTTTTCTCTGTGTTGCTCTTGTTGTTAGTTCAGCGTGTTACATTGTAGTGTGCTCTTAGAAAAGTTAATTCTTCAATCTTTGTTACATTGGGGCACGCAACGAAAGTAACAGTGAAGGGTGAAAATAACGCCGCAGATTGCCAATAATCTGTTTGATTACGTTACAGGGTCGCACAGGACCCTCACGAGCCTCGTACGACCCCTCTCGGAACCCTCACCAAGGAGTGCCGATCACAGTATTCCTCCCTTACACGCAATTTGTTAAACTTAGTTATTTATTTGATCAGAGTGACGTAAACGCGTCCAATCAATGCAATTACATTAGAGATAGACGCGTTCCGTTCATCAGATGATGGATAAATAATTTGATATCAGCAAATTGTAATGTAATTTCGAAGATTGAAATACATGTTATTTGATAGATATCTAATGAATGGGAGAAGCATTACAATAGGTACATTACATGTGTTACCTGTTGTTTCATCTGATTATTTCCTGGTTCCAGTTTACTTACTGAATAAGATTATTTACATACCACATACTTATTACGTAAGAAGCTAGTTTGATGGTTTTCACTTTGGTTTGGTTTGGCTTCAGGCTCGCACTTTGTGTAATTCCACTATGTGTGCCACCTATGATGACCAAGTTTATGACGAGTAACTTCTTGTTAAGCCTTGTACCCTCAACCCTAACGAAGTCATATCTCAACGTGGAAAAAGTGCAGACTCAATCCCATTACTGTCTCCAGTTTCCCTCCATCACATAAACTGTATGTATCAGCACCCCCACGATCATTTCCCTAAAAACGAAAGTGCAATCCTATTACAACCCCTTACATTACATAAGGTACATACTCCTGATGTCTTCACCACAAAGCTATGTATCAGCAGATCACGCCCCGTGCCGCAGTCAGCAAAACTGCGGGATGTGCGAGAAGCGAGCACGCGTGAAGAATGCGAGATCACTTGGAACCTCCTCCACTGGCTTGGTAGCAGAGTGCGCACTTCTCGCTTCACTGGGCTATTGGATTATGAGATTGGTATGTAAGGGTTGAATGAAATGCCTGTTGAAAGAATACTTTTTTCACTTCTCATGCTCTAAAAGTTCGTCTTTATGTTGTGCGTAGGCGACATAAAGTCGTTTTTAGGTATGCTCTAGTGCATAAAGTTTTTTTTTTTTTTAAGGCTAAGATAATCAGGCCCAACAGCCACACGCACAAAAAAAACGTCGCAGAAGTCGTTATTTTATTTCATTTGCTTTAATTTATATCACTTCCGTGTTTTCTATCGTTAATTTAATAAAACCAGATAAAATTGTTGTCATTTATTATTTAAAAACGCAAAGAAACGTTTTTATGACTTCGCAGTATGAAGTACCCAAAGTCGAAGGACACATGTTGAAAATAAAAGTTTTTAAAAGTTTCGTTGCGGGAATTAGCTACTCTTTTCTTCAATTTTGGAACATTTTTGAACAGTGAAAATACTGTTATATTACTCGTACTTTATGCCTGTTTCATTTTATCGCAATCGAAGTGAAAAGCAGAGTGTATAACTCGGGCATAAACGAGCCATTTTACCCCTGGACTTAACTATCCACCCTCGCCCGCAGCTCTGGTGGATATAAACGTCTCGGGGTCAAATGGCTTCTTTTATGCACTAGTTGTATAATCTACAATTTTTTAGAATTCATTTTTTTTGTGCTCGTGCTTATATTGTTAAATTAGTGTTTTCCTTCGGTAACAAATTACTGCTAATGTTGAACAATAGTCCTGAGATAAGAAGCCACTTGAAAGTTTACAGGCATCGCTATTTTACCGTGAAAAGCGAAAAAACAAACATGTTTAGGCACTTCATAGGCAGAAAGTTTAGGCTGATTATTGCTAACTCATTCTCTCCTTGAAACTTAAGAGAATTTTTTTCTTTAAACGCTAACCTTTTCTCCGATAACTTTGAAGTCCTTAAACAATAGCAAAGACTTTAAATCTAACTCTTTTTCCACTTTGTAACAGTTTGTAACTGGCTCAATAAAGCCGTTGTTCGAAGAAGGCACGTCACGATGGCGATTAAAGAAGTGCCCTCTATACTCTTCAGCGGGTCTTCGAGGGGGCGAGGTGAGGGGCATGAGGGGGGGAGGTACACGGTTACGTGGAGGGTGCTTCGTGTGAGCACTCTTTAGAAAATCGCAAATCGCCCGAACAGCGCCGCCTCCCGGCGCGCGGCGCTCCATACGCCATGTTATTGGTTTTGAATATGACAACTGGTTCTTGTTTTAAGGATGACGGCAATTACTTTGGCGAACAATGATGAACTGATACTTTGTGCACTGATAAAGGGGCACCCTCTTTCTTTTCAAACTGTTTTCGTACTATGTTTATGGATTTACTACAGATCTTTTACACAGAGCGTAAGCCAGCTTATACATATTTGTAACCCAGTTACCTACTGTTAATTTAATACCGAAGAGAAATTTATCTATGCGAACGAACAGAACTGAGTTCCAGTGAAATTTGTAATTAAAAGAAAAATTTCATAATTCATATCTATGTACCTAACTACGTTATGAAATGAGTTCTTAGATAGTATTTGCAGATGGGTTTTTTTGACTATGGCTTTGACTACTCCTTTGATCAGAACTGTAATTGTATCTAGTAGCAAAACGATCATAAAACCGTAGCTTCACTTTGTGTCACTTCACTAATTGTTGTTATTTTCTGACCAAAATTAAACCTAAAAATGTAACTAATTTATCATTTCAAATGACGATTTTTTAAATAAAGATTTATCGGAATCACGCAATTGTCATAAAAAGATAATGTTTTGACAATTTAATGCACTGAATTGGTTCAAGTCTAGATAAGGTCGTCAATGACATACCTGGAATGAGCATGATTGAATGGAATGCGTTTTTAACTATTATATAAAAAAAATTTAAAAAAAATATAATATAATAAAAATATAAATCTAAGGTAAGGTAGGTATAGTAGTAGACAAATAACTAATCAGTGTGTGAGTGAAAGTACTCATAGAATGTAGAATTAATGACATAAAAATAATAAATTATGAAATTAAATGAGCAAAACCAGATTGCGTTTGTGTAGACTCGAGATTGTCCTATGCAGCAGGACCAGCATGTTTCCAAGCACTCCTATCTTGAATATTAACTCTCTAGGTTGTAATATGCTTGTTTACAAAGTGTACCTTTAACAGAAGTTTTATCAGCTTATTATGAAGGACTAAGTTATTCTTTACAAGCATTTTAGCAGGTAAAAGCTTCTTTAGTGTAGTTTCAAAAACCAGTTTTTAAGAAAAACATGATGTCACGTAGCTACCACTTACAGTCACGAGCACTAATATGTCAACACTCGGCAACTTGCAATGTCAATTTTATCGTGAAATAACGAATGCAACGTTGAAATACGACACTTTACACAAACCTATGGGTTCGAAAATACTTTGTTCGTAATAACATAAAATTTCATTCAAAACTAAACAAAAAAAACTATACTGTGAGTATATATATATGTATATATATATGTATATATATATGTTTATATATTTTAGCTTTATGTATTTATTTAAGTACTTTACTTATATGTGTAGGTTTATTTAATATTCTAGTTTTAGACTTCACACATTCGTATTTTCTCTTCTTGTTCTCACACACTATTGTCTACATTTCTTTTTTACTTCTCCTTTCGCAGGTCTGCTGGAAGAAATTTCATAAGAAATAAGCAGTACCTTTGTACTCAAATTATAACTATGTCATATCCCTGTGTATTTTACTGTGTGTTCATAAATTATAAAATAAATAAATAAAGGAGAAAATCGTCTTTGAATAAAGCCAAGTATATATATACTTATGCTCGTGACTGTACATAAGAAGTGAACACGTTTCTTCTCCCAACTGCACAAAGAGTTCTAATTGAAAAGTTTTTATTTTCGTCTGCGGCTGGCATTGGGACGCGCCCATTAGGTGGCGACTGTCAGCTCTGTAAGTGTCGCTACTTGTGTGTGGCGACGGCGGCGGCGGGCTTTGTGCGAGGGGGGAGGGGGGTCATCTCCAGCACTACCACGAATCATTGGCTTTTATTTCTCCACTAGAAAAACGGGTTACAGTAAGTACTAGTGGTACTAGTAAGAGGCTATTATTTGTCTTAGGTATTTCTTTTTAGTAAGTATATTTATGTATATTTATTTGTGCTCATATTTATATGTAATTAGGTATATATTATATTCATAGTTTTAATAGGTATAGGCGTATCTTTATATTTAAAATATTTATTACTCAACGTTCATGATTGCACCTATCACTGTTTGTCTCTGCATCACCCAAAGGTTGACTGGTAGAAAATGCCTATGGCATTAAGTTCGCCTCTGTGCATTTATGTGCCTGAAGTATTTTTTTTGTCTCCTTTACTCTTTCACACGCTGTCTACATCTCTCTGTTTATTGTCCTATCGCAGGTAGGTATGTTGGAAGAGATTTCTTATGAAATAAGCATCCCCTTTGTACCTATTTTTCTGTTCTGTTTTTTTCTTGTCTGTTTATATATGTGTGTACTTAAATGGTAAAATAAAATAAAAAAAACAGTCAGCTCTGAGTTGAGCTGCACGGTTGCTGAGTTGAGCTGAATTGAGCTGCACAAATGCGTGCTCTGACTGGACAGGTCCACTCAATCCATTCATTCCATTTCCATCTCTTTATTAGTGGTTGTAATGGTAATCATATCACTAGGTTTTATTAGGTTTTTATTTTTTATTTATCCTTTTGATAGATTCTTGTTTTGTAAATGTGAGGACTTTGTAGGCCTTGTAGACTTTAGATCTGTAGACCATTTTTTATTTTATCAAGTACCAGATACTTGTTGACAGGCCTACGCTATCCTCCCATACCTACTGTAATTTGAAAATATTGTAAAAGCCAATTATTTTTAAAAAGAGTAACCGTGGAGTTTCTTGCCGGTTCTTCTCCATAGGAAACGACCAATTGGAACCGTGCACCTAGCTTCTGACGTTTCATAAGTGCCCATGTAGGCTTATGTGAAATAAAATATTTTGATTTTGATTTTGAATCTGTGTGGTTCTTTCCTCAAAAGACCATTTCAGATACCAATCTACATGGTTTTCACACGATCTGACCAAGATTTTGTCTGGACTTTAAAAGAGACTGTGACCTCTGAGTTTGTTTCGGCCTTACTTCACAGAATAGTCAGATATGAAACGCCGACCTCATGTAGTTAAAAAATATATAATTGACGTGTAAAAGTGTTTGTACAAACCTACTTACAGAAAATAAATCATTTATCATGGTTCTGTACGCATGTAGTTATGCGCTCATCTAATCCGACTTAGATTTCTGTATATTTCTTGGGTTTTTAGCTCAAAAAGCTGAAGTTAAAACTTTACTGAATTTAAAATCATCTTAGAGAAATTATCCATCATTCGGATAATATTAGTAAAGGACTCTGGCAGTGAATCTGACACCTTTTCATACTCTACTAACATTCTACTGAGATGTGGACGCATATCTCTCCTATCTTGTAAACAGCTTCAGACCGCGAAGTCTTCGGTTACAACACAACATATCTGATCTGCGGCCGCTGCTCACGTTACTACCATTATATCAAAACACATGCCACACTGACAACAATACGTGACAGTTGTCACACACGGCGTTGCTACATTGTAATGTTGTGGTGACAGAATATATTTGTAAAAGGACACCTTTTTTTGTGGAACTGTGGACAGTGGGGCGTGGCGGGCAGCCAGTGGCACCATATTATTGTGCACATTTATTTTGGCATCGACGATGAAAGCTGATGTTTTATTTTACTCTATTGACAATGTGTGTGTAGCAAATCTTCATGATAGCGAACCAGGGTCAAATGTCTACAATATCCCTTACTATTGGAAACGGTTGTACTTACATTATAACTACAGAATGGTATTTTATTAATTCGTATGAGATAAGTTATGAAAAAACATGTTCACATAGAGATTAACCCTTCACACACAAGTCCACATCCCAGTCGTGAACACCACCTTCACACACAAGTCCACATCCCAGTCGTGAACACCATCTTCACACACAAGTCCACATCCCAGTGTGAACACCACCTTCACACACAAGTCCACATCCCAGTCGTGAACACCACCTTCACACACAAGTCCACATCCCAGTCGTGAACACCACCTTCACACACAAGTCCACATCCCAGTGTGAACACCACCTTCACACACAAGTCCACATCCCAGTCGTGAACACCACCTTCACACACAAGTCAACATCCCAGTCGTGAACACCACCTTCACACACAAGTCCACATCCCAGTCGTGAACACCACCTTCACACACAAGTCCACATCCCAGTCGTGAACACCACCTTCACACACAAGTCCACATCCCAGTCGTGAACACCACCTTCACACACAAGTCCACATCCCAGTCGTGAACACCACCTTCACACACAAGTCCACATCCCAGTCGTGAACACCACCTTCACACACAAGTCCACATCCCAGTCGTGAACACCACCTTCACACACAAGTCCACATCCCAGTCGTGAACACCATCTTCATCATCATTCTCCTGCCCTTATCCCAATTTATTTGTGGTCGGCGCAATATATTTTTTTCTTCCATACTTCTTTATTAGTCGTCATCTCTAACTAAAGTCTTTCTAACCATGTCATCATTCACACAGTCCATCCATCATTTCTTTGGTCTTCCCCTAGGCACTCCATAGCCATCGACATCGTTTCCCCATCATGCACACATGGAGCAAAAATAATAATCTTCTTCTTCTTTTTCTTAGCGTGTCGATGAAAAAATAACACGAAAAAATATAAGTATATGAACTTTATTAAATTGTAGATTAAAAAAAATGGACTCTGTCTGAGATAAAATATTCATTTAATACGCTCTAAAATTGAAAAATAAATACATACCCACTCTGATTAAATCTGCGGCTATTGAAACTCGACGTATATCGAAGTTTTTGTAAAAAGATGGTGATTAATGAGCAAGCTCCTTGTAATGATGGCGTCTTCGTGCGCTCGAGTAGCGCCTCCGGTCACCCGCAGTCACCCGCAGTACCCACCAGTGCGCAGACAATGCCTTTGTGACGCAATAGGTACTCGAGTACCTCACTACGGAATACACTGCAGGACACCAAAATGCGGACACAGCGAGAAAATGTCAAAATTCACAATCCGTGGCAACCGTTTCAAAAATGGAAAGATAAAGACAAACTGATGGTATTGTAAATCCAAACATTCATCACACTAATATTATAAAGGCGAAAGTTTGTGAATGTGTGTGTGTGGGGGTTTGTTTATATGTTTGTTACTTCTTCACGCTCAAACGGCTGGACCAATTTTTATCCCGATATTCTCACGGGATCGACATTTACGCGGGTAAAACCGCGGGGCGCAGCTAGTGCTATATATATGTATTTTACTTTTCCGCTCACTAACTAACTACTTATCTATGTGTCATGTTGGTATTACCACACGGTAATACCAACATGACAAAAATAAATATTTCAAGCAAATTATACTTTTAATTATATTGATTAATATTAAATTCGTTTATAATGTTGAATTGAATTGTTGCTCATTGATTACACCATAATCAGCCTATAATGTTCCCACTGCTGGGACACAGGCCTCCTCTCAATGAGAGGGAGTGGGCCGTAATCCACCACGCGGGCCCAGTGCGGGTTGGTGGATGTCACATGTCTTCGAATTTTTGGTTCTAGGACATGCCGGTTTCCTCACGATGTTTTCCTTCACCGTTTTTGAGAGCAGTGGTGATGAAATAATTTACACAAAGTAAAGCGCCTGTCTGGATTCGAACCTACGACCGACAACTCGTAAGTCGTGTCCGTGACCACTGGGCCACCACTGCTCTCAAGATCTCATTGATTCACATTTAAGTTATTAATATTTGATTATTATTTTCTTGTTCGATGATAAAGAAAATATCAGTGAAAATAAAACTCCTAGCGCTGTTGTGCTCCTAGTATGTTTTCTTTACTATCACATAACTTAAACAATATTGAGAAACAACCTGGAGCTGTGCTCCGTGTCCTCGAGCACAACAGCAGTGTCTCGTTGTCCACAAAGCAGTATTGTTATCTGATTGGAGTGGATCAGTGTCGGGGTCCTCTGATGTTTTCTCATTTATTTCCATATTACTTTGTCGGAGGCCGCGAGCCGCCCTCTGCGGCTAACGAAGGCGCCTCAAACGACAACTCGCGCCGTTTTCATTGAAATGAGAGGTTTCTTTGAAAATTGGACGCCATTATTATGTCCTTGTATAATTTATGTGCTTTTTATGTACTTCCAGAATAAGAGCTAAAGGTGGGTACAGGTTTATTTAAATATTTTGGGTTATGTAAAAATAATCGTTATATCCCCAAACTTACCTATATTTTTTTTCGAATACCGTTTAGGATAAAGTAGACATTATTGTATAATACCTACTCCGTTTCTTGATTATCACATACAATACATACCTACATATAAGGATGACGTCATGACACACAATTTTCCAGTTTATTTCATCGCAGCGTGCGTTGATGTCTTTTGTTCTCCGCGTGAAACAATGCCAATATGACAATGAACCTCATTAATAATCACAATTGAAAAGTAAGTATGTGATGTTCTTGTGCCTCGCAGTCATCAGAAATGTAACAGGTATGTACTAGCAGTACATTGATTTTTATTTTTAGGACCAATTTATAAAAAAAGGGTTCTCTCCCCCTTCATCAGACGTTCGTTTCGTATTTCATCAGCATATTTTATTTCATTTCAACATTAATTTTACTAAGTAGGTACTCATAAAAAAGATTTCCTTCGTCAAATACATAACAGTCGAGTCCAATGTATCATCCACTTTATATAAATGTAAATAAGTCTCGGTAGTGTCGGTCCAAGCGCCAGGGGGGACAGGGTGAGACATGCGGGGCGCAGGGAGGGGGGAGGCAGGTTTGTTGTGCCTTCAGTACAAATCACTTCAATAAGTTTACGAATACGATAACTCAGTACTAACTTATGTAGCGCGCATCGAATCGACCAACACTTATGAATATAAATTATGTTGTCATACATTATGGAGCCATGTTCGATATGTTCATGTTTGTGTATGTATTCATTTGTTTTGTTATTATGTAGTTATATTTATATTTTGTAAAATCTCATGTATATAATTATTTATAACCAT
This sequence comes from Oligia fasciuncula, assembly GCA_963082905.1. Classification (NCBI taxonomy): domain Eukaryota; kingdom Metazoa; phylum Arthropoda; class Insecta; order Lepidoptera; family Noctuidae; genus Oligia; species Oligia fasciuncula. The sequence goes on from OY720398.1 coordinate 20,903,519, forward strand.
GAGATTTTACAAAAGGAATATGTGACCACCCTGACGCTTGATTCTTCCGCATTCAGAGTAAGTCGATATAACTTCCTGATCGCGCCCATCATGTAAAGGTAAAGTAAATATGTTTTGATCTAGATGTTTTTTGCTAGTTGCCATCAAGTTTTTATTTTCTACTAGCTTCTGCCCGCGACTTCGTCCGCGTGAAATTTCACCCTCTCCCCATTTACTCCCTTAGGGGTTGAATTTCGAAAAATCCTTCCTTATTCCTTGTCTACATTAATAATGAACCTCTGTGCAAAATTTCAGCTTTTAGGTCCAAGGGTTTGGGCTGGGCGTTGATCAGTCAATCAGTCAGTCGGGACTTTTCTTTTTATATATATAGATAGATAACATTTACAAACATGGTTGTTTGTAAGTTGCCATCAAGTTTTTATTTTCTATAACATTTACAATCATTAGCTATAACATTTACAAACATGGTTTTTCAGGAGTCCATCCTTCTTCCATCCGCACACAACACCTCCACATCCGTTGTTGTTCACCCACAGATGTTCATTGCACATCATGTACGCATGAACACAACCCCTGAGGGGTTGTATTAAACATGCTGCAATCACAACAACCTGCACAATCTCTTAGCATTACGTACGACTACCTACATTACGGAGCATTACGAGTTCCCCTCGCCGCCATGTTGCCATCAGAGTGGGTGTATAAAAACTATTCTCGCTAATGTCATTGTCGCGGGGGTGATGACGGGGTGTGCAGGGGCTGCAGGGGGTGCAGGGGTGTCATTACCGGGAGGACATCGTTACGGGCCGGAACTGCGTCGTTAGCTTTAGACAAAGCCTGTGCTATGTACCCGGCCATTTTGTGACGAACAGTGCGGGAGCTGGACTCTACTTGTTATTTGTAGATAAAATAAATTAATATATCTTTTATTTATTTATTTTCTTTCATTAAAACGGTATAATGCCAATTAAAAAATATTAAGACATAATTATGAAAACATGCTAATAAAGCCCTCTCACAGTACTTCTGTCCTCCTCACACAGTACTTTATATAAGCTCTCAAACGTCACATTGTTGACGTCGTGACGTTCCTCGACACATTGTTGACGTCGTGACGTTCCTCGACACATTGTTGATGTCGTGACGTTCCTCGAATACACGTTTTTCAATTATGTCCCTTATTAGGACTTATGTTTTACACTCTTTTCTTTCTTATATTTGGAATTCCTATATGTTATCGCTCAGAGTTGATGAGTTATATTCTCTACGTAAGTTGAGACCCACCCGCTTATGACAGACCTATGTTATATCCTAGCATCCTACATTGCCATTTTACAAATAAAATAAGATAGGGAGAAACTATCAAAACGTTACAAACTACTTCGAAAACTCCTCCATAAACTCACACTCGTCACTCTAACATCCTCAAACTGTAATGTAATCATTAACATTGTAAATTGTAAAAGTGCACTCCAGAGCCACAAGATATACAAGCGATGCTCAGTTTAGATATACAAGCGATGCTCAGTTTAGATATACAAGCGATGCTCAGAATAGAATAGAATAGAATAGAAATACTCTTTATTATGTACACCAAATAAATTACAGACATAAAAATAGAAACTGTACATAGGGTGACACAATGGGCGGTCTTATCGCTAAAAGCGATCTTTTAAAGACAACCTTTGGATGGATTAAAAAGGGGAAGGACAGACAAATACTGTAGGTAGTCTGTGGTGTACCTATTACTTAATACAATAAAACATACATAACGTATATTATACTAATCTAAATAAATATATACATATAATAATAAACATGAAACAGGAGCAAAGAAATTATGATGATGACGTTTAAGGAGAGAGGAAGTGCTTTTTTATCATAATTTTAAAAGTGGACAAAGATTGAGCACGCCTTACCGACACGGGCAAGTCATTCCATAACCGTACTGCTTGAACAGTAAAAGATTTATCATAGAAACTGGTGGAATGCATCGGCATCTCTAGTCTCAGGTTTTCCGATGACCTCAGATATCTATTATGTGTGTCATGAAGGAACTTGAAACGTTCTTTAAGATAAGTGGGGGTTTTAGGATTAAACAAAATACTGTAGAGCTGAAACAAGATATGAGAAATCCGGCGAAGACGTATGGGAAGCCACTTGAGCTTTGTACGAAATTCTGAAATGTGATCATACTTGCGCAGGCCAAATATAAATCTTATGCAAAAGTTTTGAAGTCGCTCAAGTTTATCTAGTTGTGCCTCAGTAAGATCTGGATAACTGACATCAGCGTAGTCAAGGATGGGAAGTAAAAGGGATTGTGCAAGCGCAGTTTTAGTGGCAGTTGGAAGAAAGTTCCGCAATCGTCTCAGTGACTTGCCAGATGCAAAAATTTTGCGACTTACCTCCTGTAACTGAGGACCCCAAGAAAGATGTTTATCAATCCAAACCCCAAGGTTCTTAACCTTTTCGCTGAAAGGAATAGGAGTTCCGTTAAATTGAACCTGGGGGAGTTGCGACCAGTTTATCTTGGGGATCATCCTTGAGCTGCCAACAACAATGACTTGAGTCTTCGATGGGTTAACCTGCAACCCATGCGCCTCACTCCACTCACAGATTGAAACCAAATCCTTGTTGATAATATGAACAGCATCAGCCAAATTCAAGTAGTCTGCTTGCTTATAAATTTGCAAATCGTCAGCATAAAGGTGGTAGGAAGAAAGAAGTTTTTTGGTAATGGAATTTATAAATATTGCGAAAAGTAAAGGAGATAAAACGCCACCCTGAGGTACACCGGCAGAAGTATAACACCACGAAGAGCAAGACTCTTCTATGCATATACGTTGCCGGCGGCCATACAGGTAACTACGAAACCAGTCAATCACCGTTGGAGATATGTTAAGCGAGCGAAGCATGCCAAGCAGGATATCAAAATCAACATTATTGAATGCATTAATAAAATCTAGTAAGCAAAGAACTGTCAGATTTCCTCCCTCCATGCCTAACCGTATGTCATCAGTGACGTTAATTAAGGATGTAGTGGTGCTGTGACCTGGATGAAAACCGGATTGGAAAGGATTCAGCAGACTATTCTTACAAAGAAAAGTACTAAGCTGATTGTGGACAAGACGTTCTAGGACTTTGGAGAGGAAAGGCAAGATGGAGATAGGACGGTATTCTGAAAAGGAAGTAGGATTGGATTTTTTGGGTAAAGGAATGACTTTGGCCTCTTTCCACATCGATGGAAAGGCACCATAGGATATAGAGTAGTTTAGGATATAGCATAAGATAGGAAGGATTTCATCGAGGACAGGGAGTAACATTTTTCGACTCACACAATCACTACCAACTGCGTTAGACGTGATTGAAACTATGCTCTTCTTAACATCACAATCAGAGAATTGACTAAAAATAAATGGGGGATGGTCCGGAGTTGGAAGGTTTGAAAGATAGTGAACAGTAGCTGCCTTCATGGTCCCATTACAGTGGGACGAAGATGAGAAGTGTTGATTCAGTAGATCAATATCTAAGTCGTTAGGAATCGATTCTTGGCGTGATTAGATATACAAGCGATGCTCAGTTTAGATATACAAGCGATGCTCAGTTTAGATATACAAGCGATGCTCAGTTTAGATATACAAGCGATGCTCAGTTTAGATATACAAGCGATGCTCAGTTTAGATATACAAACGATGCTCAGTTTAGATATACAAGCGATGCTCAGTTTAGATGTACAAGCGATGCTCAGTTTAGATGTACAAGCGATGCTCAGTTTAGATATACAAGTGATGCTCAGTTTGTGGCTCACCGAATCCGTCACATTGTATTTTTACTTTTTGATGAATAAACTTATCTTTAACTTATTATTATTATTTTAAAGAAATATCGAAACGGCTGGTTGACACTTCCCGTGACCCAAGGGGTGGCTTTTACTTTGGCCAGAGGCTAAGAGACTGGCGGCATTACCACGTTGTATGGCGATCATACAACGTGGTAATGCCGCCAGTCTCTTGGGTACATTACCAGTCGACAGCGATGCGGATGAATTTTTCGACGCTATTTTTTAGTTTATGTATAGTTTTACATACACATATTTGGTTGTAAAGTTGTATATATCTTGATTTTAAAGGACGAATTATTATTATTTTATTTTACATATCTCGGGACCAAGGGGTCCCGGGCCTTTGGAAGGCGTACGAGGGGCCGAAGCCGACTCGCAGAGGCCCCTTAGGAAATTTTGATGAAATGCGGCACCAACCGACGATTATCCCTGTATGCACTATACAAGTGCACCCAAGGATAACCCCCGGTTGGTGTAGGACTATTGCAGGATATGGAAAAATAAAAAGTTAGACTATGGGTTTGGGTGGACTGGTTACCAAGAACTATGGATGAACTATGACCCCTGCCTGATCAATGTTTATTGTGTTAAATGGCAGGGAGTGACTTCCACACTCAATAATGGGCTCCCGGAAATGGTCGCTAGCACATAGTTTCTTATTTTTTTTTTTTTTTTAAACGTTTCCCCACACTATGAATTTCTCCTGTATTGTGGGTGCGTTTACAAACATTTAAACTCACATACACAAACAGCCAGACCCGGAACAACTACTTGTAGGTCATACAAATATTTGTTCCGTGCGGGAATCGAACTCGCGACACGCAGCGCAGCAGTCAATCGCTTAACCACTGCGCCAACCATAGTGACGTAGCAACAAGGGGTAACATGTCCTGAGGTGCTTATGAGGAGTGGAGAGGTATTCCACGGCTATCAGAACAATCCCAAGAGTACGGTCAAGATCCATACCAGCATCTTACTGGAATACTTCCTTCCTCCGAGCACATTTGCTCTTGCGAACCTCCACTCAAGCCGGCCAATAAAGGCAAGAATGAAGTGGGAGCTCTGTTCCTTGTCATTTTTCACTCCACCCGGCCAATAAAGGCAATCCAGAGGTGAGGAACAAGACAACTCTCGGAAGATAATCCGTGGGGTCGCTACTGCCTAACAGCTCGCCACATGCTGCCCTGCGGGTTTCCGTATATTTCTTGGTCTGGCTCCTCACCCTAAGACCTGTTCCGGCAAAGTAAACTCTTCCGGCACTGGCATAGAGTTCGGAACGCGCAAGCCACACCACGACGTCAACGTATTGATACGGCGGTAGGGTTACTATTATTATCTATTTTTATGTTTTCACATATCTCGGGACCATGGGGTCCCGGTCCTTTGGAAGGCGTACGAGGGGCCGAAGCCTACTCGCAGAGGCCCCTTAGGAAATGTAAATGAAATGCGGCACCAACCGATGATATTAACCCTACTATTATTATTACTCATCATTCCCAACAAATGTTGGCAAGAATGTAGTGTCATGATACTAAACCGACACCTAACCACCCCCAAGACATAACCTATTTCTGTATAATAGCGTCTAGTCTCCCGCTCTAGATTGCTACGTAGTGCGCGGGCGCGGGTGGGCGGCGCAGCTCGGCAGCTCGTTCGTTAGCGAATGCGTCCGTAATGAGCGTTTTGTACCAAATGTAAAATATACCGAATGTAAAAATATATCAAATGCACTATCAAGTAATGTGGAGCCTCCTCCCCTGGGTCTAACGGGACGTGTTCGCTATCGCAACTGGCGAAACTTTATGTTACTTGTCGACGAGCAAACCCAATGTGATATTTTTATCGGAATAGCAAGTACTCAGAATCTGGGTGGCTAACTGACAATTGAAATCTGGGTGGCTAACTGACAATTGAAATCTTCAATCTATTGCTATCATGTTTTATCAAATTGAGTTATTACGAGTTTTGTGGCAACACTACATAATAACATCCGCCCGGGTCGATCAACCAGGTTAAGCTACGCTTGCCGTGGTTGGTCCGTGGATGGGTCCGTGCCTCGAAAAGCATGTTCAGTCGTTGGTTCCGGCTGCCAATCGTCGATCTTTGACAGTCGCTACGGGTCGTTAGAAGCCCGAAAGTCTAACGACCAATTTTACCGAGGGGTATCGTATTATCCAGTAACTGAGTTGTGGAGGTCAGATAGGCGGTCACTCCATGTAAAATACTGGTATTCCGCTGCATCCGGTTAGACTGAAAGCCGACCCCAACATACTTGGGAAAAGGCTAGGCAGATGATGACTACATAACAAAAACAATTATTCGTATTAACTGCGACAGTTTTCATTGCAATTTATCAATATATTTTCTAAAAGTTTTCATGACAATTTTCGTTTATTTTCGCTATCGAAACCTCCCCCGCTTGGCGTCACCAAGCGTCATCACGATAATGAGCACAGCAATCACCGCCACACACACACACACACACCCCCAGACATATGTATGCAGCACTAGTTATGTGAACATAACCCTATGTACTGATTGCTGGTGAGAAGCGCGGGACTACGTCGTAATAATGATATGTTGCCGACGACGCAACGACGCGGCGACGCGCGCCGGTAGACAACGATGAGAGCCACAAATGTACTGGAAATGTACGCAACATATGTAGGGGAAATAGTTTTTGTAATTTAATCGCATGTCAACGGTATGAACATGGATTTACAAAGTGATGATATCTAGTCCTAGTTGTAGAACACAGAAATAGTATAAAGGAAAAAAAAAGTTCATGTAAAAGGAATAATTATAGTATCTGGTCTGTATATGGTTTAATACCGGATATCTATGAATGCTACACATGTATAATCTGGGCATCGGAAAATTGGACGCTACTTCGATCTGTAACCATCACGACATCGAATGTAAAAATGTGTTTGGATTATCGTGGCCAGAATTTGCCAAATTCCAAAAGAGTAATCAATACTTACTTCTTTGCTTGTCACTAACTTACTCATCAAAACTTATCCATCAGAAACACACACAACATAGTTGTTAAGAAGTATTATTACTAACATAAATTTGACTCCATTGTTACTTCTATATAAATAATAAAGCGTCCAATGGACTACAATTAAAAGCAGTAACAGTTATGCAAAGAGATCAGATATGTAGATAAACTTTCTCTGACAGATATAGATCGGCGAACATCGACAAACAACGAACATCTACGTGTGTATGTGTGTGTATGGTAGTGGCAGCCGGTTCGCTGATACGAGTCATTACTGTGAGTGCCACCTACACTAACTGAGCACGCACTTAGCCTATTGCGCTGTTAGACTTCACAACTGACTGTAGACGCGACAAGCCCGCTTGTTTACTTTTATCCAAGTCCGATGGATAAATAAGACAAAAATAATACATCCATTATGCCAAGCGATGTGTGCTAACAACTATCTATGATAGAAACATTGGCAAATGTCAGTTTCATTGTCATCAATATTAGTTCAATTTTAGTGTAGCAACATAATACATCACGTAAAAATAAATAAGTTTGTACTCATGGTTCACACCAGACAGCTTACATAGCTCAGGCCGTAATAAAGTTATACTCATGGTTCACACCAGACAGCTTACATAGATCAGGCCGTAATAAAGTTGTACTCATAGTTCACACCAGGCAGCTTACATAGCTCAGGCCGTAATAAAGTTGTACTCATAGTTCACACCAGACAGCTTACATAGCTCAGGCCGTAATAAAGTTGTACTCATGGTTCACACCAGACAGCTTACATAGCTCAGGCCGTAATAAAGTTGTATTCATGGTTCACACCAGACAGCTTACATAGCTCAGGCCGTAATAAAGTTGTACTCATGGTTCACACCAGACAGCTTACATAGATCAGGCCGTAATAAAGTTGTACTCATGGTTCACACCAGACAGGTTACATAGCTCAGGCCGTAATAAAGTTGTACTCTTAGTTCACACCAGACAGCTTACATAGCTCAGGCCGTAATAAAGTTGTATTCATGGTTCACACCAGACAGCTTACATAGCTCAGGCCGTAATAAAGTTGTACTCATGGTTCACACCAGACAGCTTACATAGATCAGGCCGTAATAAAGTTGTACTCATGGTTCACACCAGACAGGTTACATAGCTCAGGCCGTAATAAAGTTGTACTCTTAGTTCACACCAGACAGCTTACATAGCTCAGGTCGTAATAAAGTTGTACTCATGGGTCACACCAGACAGCTTACATAGCTCAGGCCGTAATAAAGTTGTACTCATAGTTCACACCAGACAGCTTACATAGCTCAGGCCGTAATAAAGTTGTACTCATAGTTCACACCAGACAGCTCACTTAGTTCCAGAAAGGCCGGCTACTCAATCAACTGCCGGTACCAGGCCAATACCCGTAATTAAAAACGTTTAAAATTATTATTCGCATTCTCATCTCAGCGACAATCAATGTCTATAATGTAGGTTTAGATATATATGATGTGATATGATGAGGATGTAGATATATTTAGATATATATGATGTGATATGATGAGGATGTAGATATATTTAGATATATATGATGTGATATGATGAGGATGTAGATATATTTACGGTTTAAGATATTTATTTCTCAAAAAGAATACAATTCACTTATCATGAGAAATACAAGGTTAATCATACATAATACTCGATACACAAACTTATGAAGAACGGTAGGTACTCGTAAATAAACTAGTAAGTTTATTAGATGCGCAGATATTTTTCTTAAAAAACTGTGGGTATCAAGAAAAAGTTAGTGTACCATTACATATCGTTTCTTGATAGCAAGTCAATAGCAATTACACATTGTTAATAGTAGCAAGCTGATAATATTTTTAATTTGTTAATGTTTCAAAATTATAATATAGTTTAGTGCCTAAGAGTTTTTATGTATATAAATAAGTAATAATTTAATGTAGTAGAAGCAAAACATTTTTAAACAAAACAAAGAAATAATACTGACTTTTTATATAGGTCATTGATTCAAAATCGAGAGAAGGTTTTTTTGTATAGAGTAAAGGACTGGATCTCTTTAATGTCGTTAGGCAATTTATTATACAACTCTGCTCCTTCATATAATATGTTTTTCCTTCCGTAATTAGTACGCGGTGGCCTTAGGCAGATGTCGTTTTTTCGTCTAGTAATACGTTTTTGTGTTTGTCCTTTTTTTGTAAAAGTTATTTTAGAGTGTATATCTTTGTTTAACAGCCTGTGTACTAGTATGCAGGTGTTATATTTATAAATGTGCGATAGTGTCATCAATTTAGTTTCCTTGTAAATTTTTTCTGTGGGAGTTAGATAGTGGTAATGGAATAAGAGTTTAATTATTTTATTTTGACATGTTTCGATTTCTTTTAAGTTTGTTTTGGATGCAGTGCCCCACACCTCTATTAAGTAGTCTAGATGAGGCTTAACCATAGCGTTATATATAATAAACCTAACAGATTTCGGCAAGCAGCGAACGATACCGCGAAGTGCACCCATAATAGAAAATAGTTTAGATCTTAGTTTATCTAGGTGTGGCTGCCACGTCAGATTTTTATCTAGATGGAGGCCAAGATATTTTTCTGTATCGACTTTCGTTAAGGGTTCGTTATTAATACACAGAGTCGAATGGTTATCCATTTTTTTGTTCTTAGCACTGAAAATAATGTAGTTAGTTTTTGATGTGTTAACAGTCAGCAAATTGTCTTGGAACCATCTAGAAAGAGTATCTAAATCTTGCTGCGCTTGTTTAAAGATTTGATCAATGTTGTTGCCAAACAAAAATAAGCTGGTGTCATCGGCATATAGTATTATATCACCTGACAGATTTAATTTATGTATGTCGTTTACATATATAATAAAGAGCAAAGGGCCAAGAATGGAGCCTTGTGGTACGCCGTAGGTTAATGTTTCGCAGTTACTTTGCTTATCACCAAACCGAACAATTTGCTGTCTGTTAGAGAGATACGATCGAAACATGTCGTGGGCAGTTCCCCTGATGCCGATATCATATAATTTTTGGAGAAGCAGGCTGTGGCTGATTGTATCAAATGCCTTTTTCAGGTCGACAAATATACCGAGTGCTGCGCGTTTTTCATCAATATTATTCTTTAGGTTTGTCACAAGGTCGATTGTTGCAGTTAGCGTATTGGATTTAGCGCGGAAACCATATTGTTTACTAGAGAAGAAGTTGATAGTTTTGAGATAATTTTCTAAACGGTTATGTAATATTTTCTCGTAGATTTTAGAGATTATAGGGAGGACTGAGATGGGACGATAATTGCCCGGATCGGATTTCTTTCCTGACTTAAAAATTGGACTCACTTTCGCTATTTTGAGAGAATCAGGGAATAAGCCGTTTTGTAAACAATAATTTATACTCATTGTTAGCTTGTTTAATATTAAGTTTTTGATGCACTTTATGGTTTTGCAGCTAATGCCGTCTAAGCCCGTACTAGCGTTCGGATTGAGATTATCCACGATTTTGCTCACTTCCTCTTCCGTAGTTGGCGTTAAATATAGTAGTTCGCAGGAACTAGACTTTGAGACCGTTTGAGTGCTCGGCTGCTTATGCGTTTTGATTTTATTTGCGAGAGTAGACCCTATAGTTGCAAAGAAGGTGTTGAAATAGTTACATATTTCTTTAAGGTCTGTAATTGGACCCGTTTGTGTATCTAGTTTTGAAGGAGCAGAACACGACTTTGTTTTGTTTCCAGCTAAGTTCCCGATTAATTTCCACATCTTTAAAGGTTTTTTTTCACAGTTTTTGAACGCTTTGTAATAATAGCTATTTTTAGTACTTTGGATTTGTTCAGATACGGTATTTCGTAGGGCTATGAAGTCTTCTCTTATTGATTCATCGTTTGGATTTTCCTTGTGTATGGACCACAGCTGATTTTTTTTATTTATCATTCCAATTATGTCTTTATTAATCCAGTCTGATTTTGGCGTATTTTGAATTTTAAATTTCTGTATTCTATTTTTATTTACTGCTTCCTGGATTAAATGTTCTAGGCTGTCATAGTTACTGCCAGTGATATTCGTAACTGTTCTTTCTACTGTCTGGTATAATGCTGTGTAATCTAAGGTGTGATACTTTATTTTCTTTTTCGTTTCTAGTGTATATTTTCCAACTTCTAGGTATATTTGCTTGTGGTCTGACATTGGTGATTCCACTATAGTCATATGAAATTTATGATTTATTAGGTTCGATGAGACATGGTCAAGAATCGATTTTTTTGTCGATGTATCACGGGTGCTGAATTTTGTATCAATTTTGTTCAAGATTTTGTGTCCATTTTCTAGCAGTATTTTTGTGTATTTATTAATTGATCGGTTAGGATTGAGCAGATCGTAGTTGAAATCACCGAACACTAAAGCTCTTTTCCTTCTCATTAGCTGCTGTGAGTATTCCTCCAGAAACCCATCATTGTTTGATTTTGGAGTTTTGTATATGGCGCCAATATCCAACGAGTACTTATCTAAATGAACCCATAAGTAATGATTGTCCTCTTTACATGTATCTTCTAAATAATTGTGTTTTAGGCAGTCGTGAACAAATATGGATACTCCACCTCCTCTTGTGTTTTCTCTAATATTATAATAATGGGTGTAGTTTGGTAATTTCAAACTTTTAGCTTCAGTTTCTGACTTGATCCAGGTTTCAGATAGTATAATTACATGCACAGGACTGGTTATGTTGTATTGTATAATGCAGTTTAGTTCGTCGAGTTTTCCTGGCTTCACTATGCTACGTGCATTAGCGTACAAAAATTTTAGGGATTTTGTGTTTTTTATCAAATTGCTGTATGAATCGGTTACTTCGTGAGTAGTGTTTAAAGTTGCATCATCTGTATCTTGTATCGTTAGTTTTTTGGCTGGAGTTTTATAATTTTAGGTGCACCTTTGACATATTTTATGGTAATGTCTTTTTCTCCTTCATCTAGTCGCCGTTTCAGTTCGTCTCTCAAGTTGTTCCGATATTTTTGTTGGTATGGTGTCTCATCAGAATAGATTTTGATATTTTCAGATTCTATGTTTGATCTGTTGCGTAGAATTGATTTCGCTGCTTCGGATGTCGAGAATATAATTTTTATAGGTCGAAATATAATCCTGATATATCTAGTATATCAGGATTATATTTTCCTAGTCGTATAGTTTTTGTTGGTTCTGTGCAATCAGGAACAGCCATTTTTATTACCTTCATTACTTCTTCGCTATCATGAAAGTGCCTCTCTTCAGAGTTTGAGGAACGTTTCTCATTTATTCCTCGTATGATAACATTTTTTTCCCTCTGAGATCGCTCGTAGGTCTCCGATATAAAATCATCATAGCTAAAAGGTGCAGCAATCGCGGAACTGGAACCCGATTTTAGTGTTTCTATTTCATTTTCAATAGCCACCACTCGTTTCTCAACGTTAGCTCTGAAACCTGAGATGTTGGCTAACTCCGATTTTATTTTAACCTGCTCCGAGGACAAAAGGTCAGTTGTTACCTTGATCTGACTGATCTCTTTCTTTATTGCCGAAACGTCTTGAGATATTTTGTTGAGATTTTCAGTTTGGGTTTTAGCCATATCCTTCATAAGTGATTCCATTTTAGCTTGAAATTGATCGAATTGTGCACCAAAGTCATCATGTGGCTGTTTCCTCTTGGCGCGAAAAGTTATCTGGTTGGTGTTGTCAGACAAGGCAAGCTTTCGCAAATCTGGTTGTGAACCACCAGTCCTTTCAGACCTATCAATAGCACTTGCTATTGCTATCGAGTCTCTATTGCCTTGGTCACATGTATTAGGCGACTGCGGTGGCGATTGAACGACACTCATTGTGTGTTATTGTTTTTATAGTTATGCAAAGGTATTTACTTGGTATGTTCGGAAGCGCACCCGCACAGGAGCACGACGAGAGTGAGATGAATATTCGTAGCCCGTCTCTTTTCCTCGCGGGGGTGAGGAGTGGCCCTTGCCGCTCGCCGCTCGCTTGAGTGTGTTGATGGATATCAATAACGACCGAAGTTGCGTAAATGAAGTAATGCAAAACAAGTACTTGGGTGAAGAGCACTTGGTATCACTTTTGCTCAAAGCGCTATTAATAATTTTAATAAATTTTAGTCAACACGTCCGTACCGTAAGCTTCCTAAGTTGTTGTATATTTAGATATATATGATGTGATATGATGAGGATGTAGATATATTTAGATATATATGATGTGATATGATGAGGGTGTAGATATATTTAGATATATATGATGTGATATGATGAGGATGTAGATATATTTAGATATATATGATGTGATATGATGAGGATGTAGATATATTTAGATATATATGATGTGATATGATGAGGATGTAGATATATTTAGATATATATGATGTGATATGATGAGGATGTAGATATATTTAAGAGATTGAGACTGAGATTACAATGCGAACGCTCTTAAATATTCGGGAATATTCAAATCCTTTCTGCAATTAAAAAAATACGATATTGTTACTGCGCTGTGCAAACATTGAACGATGGCCTTATTTAAATGACACTGAAGCTATTTTCGTTTGTCCTGTCTGCAACTGTCCCCCGCCTGCTCTATGTCTTATTGTATGTATCGGCGGCCGCAGCTCCACTACCAATTACCGTAAAAGCCTTTCTTAATAGTTAGGTACCTAAAGCAGATCAATGAGTCTGCGCACAATGCACGATATACGGCCACATTACTGAGATCAAACTACACCACATTTACTTGGAAAGCTTTCGCGAACAATTTTCTGTTTATTTGAACATAAAATATCTACTTCAATTGATTGCTATTCGTATAATGTCAGTAAAATTGACTTTATATTCATCTAAGCGATGCTTTGGAACGTTTATATAGAAGACCAATTCTTGTAATTAAAACTTTCAAAATCTAGTCGCAATCTATCTCAGCGACAATCAATATCAAAAACTTTAAGGTAGCTATTTTTTTACATATTAAGACCGAGATTAGAAATCGAATGTTTTTAAAAATATTGGAAATGCCTTGCAGGAATAAAAAATAGTTCCAAACTTCACCCTCTTCTCCTGCATTGTCATCGTCTTATCCCTGCCCGATTTATTTGATGTCGGTAAAACATCTTAAATTTGTTTTTACGTAAGCAATTATGGTTTATGAGCCGTAGTTACACTGTCTATAAGCGTCCAGTAAATCTTTGGAACAAGATTGTAAGTAAACTCTTGTATTTCCTCCTGAGGTGTTCGGGTTTATTTGTTCGACGACAAATTGGCATTAGTGTACGTCACGTAGCGCTCTCCGCTACGACGTAGCACCTCGTAGCACTCACAGAATACACGGTACGATTGTAACATTCATCACTTTTTATTCAATCCATGGAAAAATATTGTCCGAATCTTTAGGTAATTATTTATTGGCAGCGCACAGTAATTATATCAATCGATATCATACAAAACTTTGTTCGAAACAAATTAAGGTACATTCAAATTTGCTGAACTCATTTATGAAATAATGTCTGTAATATAATACTTACGTTCTTCAATTAGTAGTAATGTTACTTGTAGAAGTTATTAGTAAAAGGGTACGTTTTAAATAAGATTAAAACGTAAAACGGATCGCGTAGCCGTGTGCTAGGAAATCTCGTAGCACTCGTAGCTTGTTAATTACACAATAAACTTCTTGTTAAATATAACGATATTTTATTATGTTTTTAGTTATGTTTTGATACGTTACTTTCTCGACGAAATCTCAATTTTAATGGTAATAATCACACTACACTTGCCAAGTTGATTACATGCGAAATCACGAAATGTCAAATGTTCAAATGGTTGTAAAAGTATTACAATAGTACATTATCATAAAGGGTGGCGCACAATGGCGTGCGCCTGTAACGAGCCGAACATTGTGAATTATTCATAGCATGGCGCTGCTTCGCGACAATTTGTTTACTTTACATATCGACGCTGAGTGTACTTACTTTGTAATATTAACATTACTGTGTCTGGGTACTGCACAGATTGAGCTGAATATAGTAGTTACTCAAAAATATATGATTTATGCATCCTTGTAATATAGTATTGACCTTAGGCAGAAGCTCTATCTTAAACTGCAACTACATAAGAACAGAGTAAACGACGAGTAAGGACATAATGGTAATAATATCGGTTTATTTTTGTAGCATATTTTTTTTATAAATCTCATGAGCTTAGTGGCAATATAAATAACTATTCATTTAGTTATGGTCGTTTCAGTTTCCACCCTCGCATCTGGTTGAAGCATCACCACAGCAGTTGGGCCAGTAGTTGTAAGCTCTTGAATACAGCACAATGTACTTACTTGAATTTTTATCATCACATAGCTGACCCGACAGGCGTTGTTCGGTCGGAATTTCAATAAGGTCTTGAGTTCATTCAAATATCCCAGAGAAGAAATCACTTTCAGATATTCCTGAATCTACCTATTTTCCGGGTAATTTTTCCAATTTTTCTTTCCATAAAAACTTAATTCGGACTATTGCGAACATTTTAAAATAGAAAATTGCCAAATCAGTCTAGCCAGCCAGTTCTCAGATGATGCGCTTCACCAACGAA
The DNA here is from genome assembly GCA_963082905.1 of Oligia fasciuncula. Classification (NCBI taxonomy): domain Eukaryota; kingdom Metazoa; phylum Arthropoda; class Insecta; order Lepidoptera; family Noctuidae; genus Oligia; species Oligia fasciuncula. The sequence goes on from OY720398.1 coordinate 20,918,957, forward strand.
CAGCATTTCATTTTTATATTTATATAGGTAGCACCTGACGCATATGAGACTTTTGTCCACGTCGTGACCCTAACTATAATGCAATTTGTGTTTGAACCATTGACTTAAATGTTACGTTTGAACCTTTTAATTCTGTCTATTTAATCGTAATGAAAGTGTTAGTAACGTGCCTAACCTGCTAACTTACCAAAAGATCTTATAATCTATCAAAATGAAAAACGGATTACATTTTGATCGTGTTAGTCATAATGTTATTTATAAATAACCTAATATACCGAACAGGCCTGCGACATAATAATGGGCGAGCTCACAAAATGGCGGCGGGCGCGAATTATCGAATTACACGAACAAGGAGCCCTAATACTGTAAGTGGGACCAGGGTTGCCACTGACGTCATCCTCTAATCCTGTTACATCGCACGCCCTCGCCGCGTGTTGGGGACCATACATATATAAACATGGGGCCATATTTTGTTTTATTAGAAATCGAAATGGTAGATGAATTTGTGTTCGTTTTGAACGATAGGCCTGAAGATTCTTGCAGCAGTAGTTTAATAAATAAATACATTCATTTATTTCAAGTAATTAACATTAATTATTAATACATTTAATAGAAAACATAATGAATCGATCTATCTGTTTATCTTGCTTCTATTCAAACTATTGATTTCAAAGAAGGTAAAATTATTTTTTGACTCAAGTTTGTCTTAATTTCAGTTCTAACTAATGCCATAGTATAGTCGCCTGTAGTCACTCTAAACAGGAGAAAAAGAATATGATAGGAAATGTGGTAGAGATCTATTTGAACTTTGTTCTTTGCAGAATACTTTAGTAATCCACTTTCGATGAAATAAAGCAAAACTCAACTAACTCCAGAGTCATCCCTATCGCAAAAGTTAACAAGATCGGAAGCAATTTCTACTACTGACAGCCCTAACTGTTCGAAACAAGCCAAAAATATTGAATCACTTTCCGTTATCTCTACGTCGCTCTTATAAGGTTCATTTTCGGTTGTTGGCGGTGTAGCGTTGGTGTTAGATGAAAGCCAAGATGATTGCATTTGACGAGATTACGGCAGATTATATGAAGAGACGAGAGGGCGCGGGACTCATCTAATTACGTTACGTGGAGCTCACTCTCGTAGGAATCCGCCCATAGATACTTGACGTTGACGTGATCTGTGCAGGACTGGCGAAGGTAATGCACCAAATCGAAGTAAATGCGTTCAAAATGTTCGTTGGCACATACATTAGATAGTCCTAATTTTAATTTTTAACTTATACATTCTGATGACGATGAAAAGATATCGCCCACCGATTACGTATGTACTCACAAGCGTGTGCAATAACATGGCATCGTATACCAACAGTAAGCATATACGAGTGATCGTGTCACATGGTGACAGCTCGGGCACATAAGCGTAGTAACGCCACACTATACAGCCGTGTAGTGTGTACAATAATGTATGATACCTGTGGATCCGCGCCGCGCGTCGGCTCCTCCCAGCCGCCTAGCCGCCTAGCCGCCCAGTACCGACAGAAACTAAACGACTACAGCGCTTTTTATCGTCAGTTTCTAAAATTAAGAAAAGTTGTATTGGGCACTGTACTTTTCTTGTATAGATTTAATCAGTTTGACAGAAAGGTTAAGTAAATTATTGTAAACTGATGAATATAGATGTAAAACGAAATACTTTCGATCAGATAGATAATTTTAAGAAATAATTAATTTAATTGTTGTTAGCCATATGAGGACTAGGTACTACTACTTTTAGATATAAGAGTCAACGTCAACTTCACATTTTTAATCACAACATAATTAAATATGAAAAAATAACAAAAGACTTTTTACAAAGAAATTCGCATAGAACGCCAGAGTCCTATGTAGTAGAACTGGCTTGTCAAATTATGTACATACAACTCTTGGGGCACATGAAATTAAAACAAAGCTCGTATACATATAATTATTATGTGGTGTGAATGCAGCACCTGCTTTATATAATGAGTGCGTCCTCGAGAGTGCGCGTTATGTTCGCTCATTGTGTTCTGTTCCCTCATTCACCGGCCCCATTCACTCACTCACGGTCGTCACTCGCGTGTAATGATATGCGTGCACTTATGTACTACTACGACTTCGTTATGTAGCTGTAAGCATGTGCTCTTACGTTAAGTTCGTTTTTTACAGGCAGCACCTTTGAAAGACAACAACTTTGTGTATGTGGACGACAATTGTGTACTATAGTGTATTTGATGTGTTGGGGGCACAAATACAAATAAGACGACTTTAAGACTTTGCAAGAATAATTATAATTTCAAAGACACGCGTACAGCTATGCGGTCAAACTATCAATGAATGCTTCCAGAATAAAATAACAAAATAAAATAATATTTGACATACGTTTAAACTTTTGAATCGTATAATACTTCTAGCCAGTGCCTTTTACTAAATGCTTCTAGCCAGTGCCTTTTACTAAATGTTTCTAGCCAGTGCCTTTTGGCTAAAGGCTAGAACACAAGGGCACCACACGAGCTACGCCCCACTTTGAATTAAAGTATTGGCCTAGCCCGCATCAAAATTCAAGACTAGTCAGGCGGTTTTTCTAAGAACGTTTTACTCCATATTAAAATATTATCTACATAACATATGGCGTTTTTATATTTAATACCTGGAATGAAAGATTATGAGGCTTACCGTGTTAACTGAACTTAACTTCAGATCCTTTTACTGCTACCCGGCGCCTCCACCAAATATAGTGTATTTGATGTGTTGGGGGCACAAATACAAATAAGACGACTTTAAGACTTTGCAAGAATAATTATAATTTCAAAGACACGCGTACAGCTATGCGGTCAAACTATCAATGAATGCTTCCAGAATAAAATAACAAAATAAAATAATATTTGACATACGTTTAAACTTTTGAATCGTATAATACTTCTAGCCAGTGCCTTTTACTAAATGCTTCTAGCCAGTGCCTTTTACTAAATGTTTCTAGCCAGTGCCTTTTGGCTAAAGGCTAGAACACAAGGGCACCACAGTACACACGGACATAAACTCAATACTTGGGTTGCTCGCGTTTACGTTCACGCATCTCTTTATTTATAAAATAGAGTTAGGTACCTAAACGACAATTTTGAGTCCTAATGTTATCTCAAACTGGGTATGCCCCTTCAATTTTAATCATTTACTTACGTAGTACCTACTAACAAAAGATTTATTTTTGTTTTAGAAGTCTTTGCAAGCTCGTTTGGCACGTAGATAAATATGATATAAATAATATAAGGACAAGTGGAGGAGGAGGGTATATGAGGGACAAGTTTCATAGTTGCACTCAACATTGCACTTTCCAGATTATCTGTGGGTAGATATACGTATTAACACCTAAAGAGATCGTAAGCTGTTGTGTAGGTAAATCATTATCACAATAATTATTCACGGTCAGCTTTCATTCCAACCAGTGAAGACAAAAATGTCGACGATAAGATGCTGTAATATCATCTGTGAATAAGAGCAGTGAAATAACGACTAAATAAAACTAGATCTATATTTTTCTGGAAGATAGACCTACACGTCATCAAACAGCAGTGGCGGACAGTGGTAACGGCTGCGACTTACCGGTGAAGGAGAATATCGTGCATGCGGCATGTTCTAGAACCTAGAACCAAAAATATCGAAGACATGTGACATGTACCATCCCACACTGGGCTCGTGTGGTGGATTACAGCCCACCGAGCTGGCTCTCTCGCCGAGAGGAGGCCTGTGTCCCCGCAGTGAGAACATTATAGGTAGATTATGTTATGACCTACGCATCATATTATATTATTATAACACAAAAAGTAACAGACCTTACACCGACTGTGAACCCCTAAAACGTACGTTCTATAACAAAATGACAACTTTAACACTAGAATAAGTAGGTATAACTTGTAGCTAACATATTTTGTAGTAGTTGCAGACTACCGCTGCTGGTTGTATTGAATAAAATCGATTGATATTTCCAATTATATTCTATTCATAGGGACTTCTCATTTTTAGGGTTCTGTACCTCAAAAGAAAAAACGGAAGCCTTATAAGATCACTTCGTTGTCTGTCTGTCTGTCAGTCAAGACCCTTTTTCTCAGGAACTCGTGAAGTTATCGGTTGCAATCCCTTGAAGCAGTGAAAAAAAACAAACTTCTAAATCAACGCAATCAAAAGATACGAGCGTTTATATTCCGAAATCACAACCTATAGTACCTATAGGGTACTTCCCGTTGACCTAGAATCATAATCAAAAGAAAAAATCCGAAAACCGTAAATTCATAGTTACATTACAAAAAAAAGTTTAAAACTATTTACAGTACGGAGCCCTCGATGCGCGAGTCCGACTCGCACTGGATCTGTTTTTGACTAAGGAGTTTATTTTGACTAAGGAGTTTATTTTGACTAAGGAGTTTATTTTGACTAAGGAGTTTATTTTGACTAAGGAGTTTATTTTGACTAAGGAGTTTATTTTGACTAAGGAGTTTATTTTGACTAAGGAGTTTATTTTGACTAAGGAGTTTATTTTGACTAAGGAGTTTATTTTGACTAAGGAGTTTATTTTGACTAAGGAGTTTATTTTGACTAAGGAGTTTATTTTGACTAAGGAGTTTATTTTGACTAAGGAGTTTATTTTGACTAAGGAGTTTATTTTGACTAAGGAGTTTATTTAAAAACGATGATTTATGTTAAGTGACGTTCAAACGTCAAATACGTAACAGTCGCTAATCACTACTTAACCTTAAGCAACGTTTATAAATAAAGGGGTAAGTCCCGTATTACAGAACCTAGTTTCATCCAATCAAATGGCTCTAAATTAGTGATACGGATACGGAGATACGGGCTTATGAAACTTGAAGTAATAAGTACATTGGGAGCTAAAGATAAACAACAAAGATGGATTTTTCTAAAGAGATAAATAATGAATGTTGTACATAGTTACAAGTCAACACGTCGCCGCCTGTCGCCACAACAACACGTATAAGGTACCACATATATAGGGTGACTGGTAATTAGTGACCGATACTTAAACACGTGATTTTACTCATCATTATGAACAACTTTTACTAAGGGACCAAACCTTAAACGGCGAAAAAAAAATCAGCTGAACTCGTCAAAATGTAGGGAACAGCTGTATTTTTTTTTACAATTTCAGGTTTGGTCCCATGGTAAAAGTTGTTCATAATGATGAGTAAAATCACGTGTTTAAGTATCGGTCAATAATTACCAGTCACCCTATATAAATAAGCCATATCCAAGCCAAGCCACATTTTCTATTTCGTTGTAAGAACTCTTGCCGTTGCGTGCTCACTTATACAGCCTGTTGTATTGTGAAGTTCTTTGAATAAATACCTAGTCTACGTAGAGCTTGCTACCTATTGTAATTTTCTAGTACTCATAGAAATAAACGTATTCTTCTGTTAGAATTAATTGACGTCAAAATAAAGACCTTTTAGTATGATGGTACGTACCTATATATACTTGATAATTATTAAAATTTAACGTTATTTGTACACTCAGAGGCACAATTAACCGCCCCCCACTTGTTCATGATTTTTGTAGCTATATAGGTATTAAAGGTATTGTAGGCAATGCTAAGGCAATTAAAACAAATGTTTTTCCGTAAATTGATTTTTTCGTCGTACCATCACTAAAAACGTTTTATCGTCGTACCTACATCACTAAAAACGTTTTTTCTTTAATTTTATCGTCGTACCTACATCACTAAAAACGTTTTTTCTTTAATTTTATCGTCGTACCTACATCACTAAAAACGTTTTTTCTTTAATTTTGCCAAAAGAATACATTTAAATTTTACTTAACCAAAACATTATTGGACACAGCCTATCTAACTTTAACAATGAGTGTTACCTCCTCGGACTCTAATGACTTCTTAAAGCCTGTTTGGAAGCCCATCCATGATGACTTGAATATCCGATTGAGGGATATTATGCCATTCCTATAACACAGGTGTCTGAATCTGCCCGAACCCGTCGTTTAAGATTGTCCCATACATGTTCTCTAGCACATAGGTCTGGTCTGCGTGCCGACCGGCAAAGATTGAATTCCGACCTCCTCATGATATTGAGTGACGGATCTAGCGCTTAAATGAAATTATCCATACTAAACCGGCCAAGTGCGTGTCGGGCCACGCACAGTGTAGGGTTCCGTAGTAGCCCGTTATCACAATATAGTACGATTCTGTTGTTTTTTATTCTGAATATAAGTAATAACTTCATTCCTTGTAAAGCTAAAAAATAAGAGTATGATTGCTGCCAAGTTATTATTTGAATTCACAAAAAGTTCGTTTGTGACTTGAAGTTCGTTTTTTTACTGCTAAATTAATAAAGTTATCTTAACCGCTATAGTTTTCCTTTAAAGTTCATGAAATGCACTATCATCGTGAATTTTTCCAGATTTTTCAAGCCAGCAGTTTAGCTTTTAGAGGGGGGGGGGAAGCCCTACTGGAACAAACATTTGCACTTTTAAGTATAATATTTCGTAAATGGAGCATTAAATCGAAAAATAATTTCAGCAACCTCCAAGTCATTTTAGAAGACCTATTCAACGATATCCCACACGATGGGGTAAACGACGAAAAAAATATTCATCCCCACTTCACATGTGGGGGAGCTACCATAAAAAAAAATTCTTTCCAAAATTTTATTTTACCACTTTGTCGGCGTGATTGTTATACACACTCCTACAAAATTACTGCTTTCTAGTATTAACGGTCTCTTAGAAAAACCTCGGACAGACAGACAGACGGACATGACAAAACTATAAAAGGGTTCCTTATAGGAACATTGTGGAATGCAATAAAGAATTGAGTATTGAACTACGGAACCCTAATAATATTATAAATGTGAAAGTGTGTCTGTCTGTCTGTCCGTTACCTCTCCACGCTTAAACGATGATGAAGATGCTGGAAAAGATGCAGAACAAGTTTACCCGATACCTGTACTTGAGGCAGTTTGGTGTCTACCCTTTCTACCCGCTTATGTATCCAACTCTCTTTGTTATAGGGATGGTTGGGTATTATAAGTTGGAGGTGAGGCGCAACCTCGCTCTTGTAACATATGTTTTTAAGGTTTTTCGTGGAATACTGAATAATCCACAAATATTGGGATCGTTGGGATTGCTCGTTCCAGACAGGAGGTTACGGTTGGGACCGAGGCAGGAACTTTTTAAAGTTCCGGCAACCCGCACAAACTTATTGAAGTTTGCGCCTGTGATTCGTGCATTAGGAATTCTAAATAGTGTCTCTCGGCGTTTGGACATATTTTCTTGTTCTTTGGCGGAATTCCGGAGGGTGACACTGGATATGTTGTCCACTGTGTAACTTGTGCTTATATTGTTGGGACTGGACAATTAGCAATCTATGAGTACTTTTGTTAGCTTGGGTATTACCTGTTAAAACAATTGTATGTGTGTAATGAATAAATAAATAAATAAACCGCTGAACCGAATTAAATTAAATTTGGTAAAGAGATAGTTTGAGTCCCGGGAAAGGAAAGAGGATAGCTTTTATCCCGATATTCCCACGGGATCGAAACTTATGCGGGTGAAACCGCGGGGCGCTGCTACTTCTTAATAAAAGGTGCGAACGGTATAACGTGATCTTGGAGAACTTCTTACGCAGTCACACTGCCTCTATCGCAGATTACAGAGCCTCTTGATATCTCCCTAAATAATTATCGAGCCACCCTAATAAGCCACTCTTTCCAATACGTTACATGATGAAAACTTCTCATTTGATCGTGTGTATACACGCTGACGTCTTTGTGGGATAAGCTCAGGGGCCTGAACCGGGCGATAAGCTCTAAGAGTCCTTTCTGCCAGTCTTCTTCTAATAGCTCGCTCACTCACACTAACATTTCTCACCTCGAAGTGACGATGACGAGCTTCCGAAGCTATACTAAAACGGTCTCTTAACACACTGTTGACAACAAAACGATCTTCTCGAGCTGAAGTGCACCTGGCCTTCGCGTGTATAAACCTGTCTCTCGAAAGCGTCTGGTGGCATCCCCCGGACAGTGGTTCGAGGCACTCCAAGTGCCTGTGTCCGAGCGATTCGACGTTGGCTGCACCCAGCATCAGCTAAAGATACATCCCTTGCTGCTCATGTTGCGTTTAATCTACTTTTTTTTTTTTTTAATTGCGAGCAATTGCAGAAAAAAACTAATGTCACAGGTTTACTTGGCCCTAGGTCAATCTGTAATACCGTACTTCATGGGGTGGTGCACCAAAAACTTACTTACTGCCTCTTGAAAGAATACAGAGACCAATTTTAAAAGTAGCAAATTTCCATCCCTTTCTCTATCCTACAGATCTGCTATACAAATCCTGTAACGTGCCGACAGTTCGCCAGCTTTTCATAACGCACTTGGTATTAAAACAGCACACCATGCTCTCCTATAACATTGAAAGTACTTAAGAGATGAAATTATATTGTGTATTTGACTCACACAATATAATTTCGTCTCTTATTAGTATTAGCATCCTCTAAATATGTCTTTGTAAACAGATAAATTATACATTTTTAGGCCCATTTCTATACAATAAATTAAATAGGATAATAAGTAAATTTAAATCTAAATTAAAAAATTACTACTGTAAAAAGATTATTCTGCAATTTTTACTTAGCATATCATACAGTTAGACAGAGGATTTACTCGCTGTCTGTAAATAAAACATGTTAGTATTTTAAGTTAATATTAGTTTTTAATCAGTCTACTCCGATTTTAATTTTATATTCTAAGCACCTTTCTAGCCCGAAACACAGGTTCTACCTAGTTTAGGCAAATGAGTGTTTTAAACTGTGTCCTATATAATTTTTAAGTTAGGTTATTGTGAATCTGCACCATTTTTATAAATAAACAAAGTCAAAGCATTTATTTCAAATAGGCACATAAAAGGCACTTTTGAACGTCAAAAATGACAACAAAATAGAATTGATCCTAGTCGCCCATTCCAAAAGGTAGTTTTCGAATGGAGAAGAATGGGCAAGAAACTCCACCGTAACTGTTTTAAAATGTTTTGTAACAATATTTTGCATATCTACATTAATTATTTTTCATTTATTTTTATATGTGAAGACGATATACCTAAAATAAAATTACTATACCACCAATAGGTAAAAGAACTAAAAATTAAACTATAAGACATATAAATTAATTATGTGATAGATACATGGTGCTCACATATTTACAAACATTGTAAAACTAGACGATTTTCACAAACAAAATAACAAGTAATAAGTCAGGGTGTGAGTTAAAATAATTACAGAATGTAAATCAATGTCAAAAAAGAATATTAAATTAGCAACCAGTTTGATTTTGTCTAGACTCTAGATTGTCCTATGGAGCAGGACCAGCATGTTTCCAAGCGTTCTTTTATTGGATCTAATCTTCTAATATACAGTATGCTTGTTTACAAAGTGTACGTTTAATGAGAGTTTTAAATTTTCTTTCATTTATAATTGCAATATATCACAAGGTATTTTATTGTAACATTTAACACAGTACCCCATAAAGGATGTATGTACTTTGGCTAATCTGAAAAATGGTTGATGTATTTTATCTTTATTTCTATTATTAAAATGATGTCTTCCGCGTATTTTCATAAATAAATTGGCAAGGTACCGTCATAATATTAATCCTTTTAAAAAGTTCCCTGAGAGATTCGCGGCGACGAAAAAAGAGCTGTCAGAGCCATTTATAATCTAAATGGCTCTGACAGCTCTCTTTTGCAAAATAAAGATGGATTCAATGTCAGCAGCTCGACCCCATAGTAAAATGCCGTATGACATAATGCTGTGAAAGTAGCTAAAATAGACTAAACGCGCGGTTTCTACATCTGTTAACAGACATTACTGTCTTATCTTTCTAACAGCATAAGCGGCCATGCTAAGCCTCGCAAGAGATTTTATGTGTGGCCCCCATTACAATTTCTCGTCTAGCGTGATTACAAAAACCGTTTAATCAACAAATTCCAGTTTTTCTCCATTCAGTATGATGTCTCATTCGCTATTTCTATCATTAGGTAATTTAAATCTAATGCATTTGGTTTTCTTTTCATTTAGTACCAAATTATTTACCGTAAATCAATCTTGGACCTGAAGAATACAGTTATTCACGTCGTCAAGATTTTGTGTCCGTCTGTCTATCTTAAAGATCAATGAGGTGTCATCTGCAAAATCTTCGATTGATTTTGAAGTCATTAGGGTAAATCATTAAAGTAAATTAAAAAGAGTAATGGACCCAATATCGAACCTTGAGGAATGCCCATTGCTATTTGAGACCCTAATAATTATATGCCGTTTACTTGAACTTTAAGCTTCCTATCTTTTAGGTATGACTTCAGTAAATCAAGAGCTAAATTCCTAATCCCATAGTGCTCAAGTTTCAGCAGAAGTGTCTAATGGTTTAAACGCAATCTAACGCCTTAGAGAGGTCGCAATAGATTCCAATGGCATCTTGTGCTTCTTCCCAGGCGTTAAAAATGTTCTTTATAAGGGTGACACCGACGTCAGTGGTACAACGCCCTTTGGTGAAACCGTACTGTTGTTCATGAAAGATAGAATTTTTATTAAAGTGGCGTAACATTTGGTTCATCAACTTTTCAAACGTCTTATTGAGAACTGGCAAAATTGACACAGGCCTATAATTGTTGGGTTCTTTACTATCACCGGATTTGAACGAAGGAACTACTTTACTGTGTTTCATGAGATCTGGAAAGACTCCTTGGTCTACGCTGGTGTTATTATATTATTATTATATAATGGCATTTTGTGATTGTTACCGATTTCAGAAAGTCAAGAAGACGAATCAAATAGTTTTGAAGGTTCAGAAACAAAGAGAACAACTAAAAATACTTAAAATCACATTAGTTAGATCGTTAGGAATGCAAACTCATGCCTAATCACAAAAATGCACAGGAAACACAAATACGAGAAGGTACAAGGGTAGTAAGTGTTTTTATTGTTAAAGTTCCCACTTGACATATAGCATGCATCGTGATTAGCGTTACTTAACGTAAACAAACTTAGAGACCCTACACCTTGGTGGTCATCAAGGTTTAGGGTCTCTAAGTTTGTTACATGTGCCTTGTTTAGTATTTTCAATACTAAATTGTTTATGTCAGTCTATACTAAATTGTCTATGGAAATCTCTGAAAAATTATCTATGTAATCTGAGTCTTCCTCTTCCGTTTCGGTCTCCGTACCAGCGTCACGTCTCGCACATTATTCCTTAAATAATAACTAATACCTTTCATACTTATCTACAACAGTGTTTAAGTGTAATCAGTGCTCAATAAACTTTGTGTCAACAACAGTCGACGTTTCATTCAAACTCCAACATTAATGGTCCTTCGATTGCCTACGCCCAAGAAATCGCCATATTAGAAAACGCCATTGTTCCACATAGTACTTCGGGACAGTTCGTGTGAACATCGTGCAAGTTCGTGTGGCGGGGTGGAAGAAATCCAGCGCAGCCAACATAAGCGCAAGTGCCTGTTTTATCGACGCGACGGAAGACGCCTTACGCCATCTACTGGAAGACAAAGGCATTTCACGGCGAACACGCCAATCACAGCTCGATATTGGTACGACATTACCGTCCGACTTCAAGGGCATACATGCCAACCAATACCAGCACAGCCACAATAGTGCCATCTTAAAAAATAAAAAGTATATCGAACTCCGCCATTACTACACTACAGATTTTCGGATTCGATCGTGATCAAACAATTAGTAACAACTACTTCTACGTACATACGCAAATACTATTCAGCCAAAAGTAATAACTACGGCTACAATTAGTGATACCACTGGAAACTACAATCAACTTTCTAGTTCCAAACACGGACACGTGTATCTACTCAACAGCTACAGCTTACCAACTACATGAATACCAAAATGGAGATCGACGCTCTAAAAGTTCAAAGAAGTTCCATCAAAGGGAAACTGACGAGAATCGGTAACTATATCTCTAGCCTCGATGTGGAGGAAACCAGTTACAACGTGCAAGAACTGATAGTGAGAAAAGCCGAAATTGGTCAAATTTTGGAACGCTATGAAGAGGTGCAACTAAAAATTGAAATTTTGGACAACGCCCCAGAACGCCAATCGATGCACGAGCAAGAGCGGGAAACTTTCGAAGGAAAATACTTCACCTGTAAAGCAAAATTGGAAGAGCTACTCGGTGACTCGGCGGATAAAGCATCTGCTAATGTGTCGGTTGAGAACCACGCCACGTTGTTGAACTCAACCGCCATAAAAAAACCACATGTCAGACTTCCAAAATTGGAACTACCACGATTCGATGGCGACATCAAACAATGGCCCGCGTTCAAAAACATATTTTATTCATCGGTGGACTACGCAGATATCCCGCTGGTCAACAAGCTGCAGTATTTGAAGTCTGCGCTCACGGGGGAAGCCGCCGGTCTAATTGCATCACTGCTCATAACAGACGATAATTATCAAAAGGCTTTAGACATCCTGTCCAAAAGGTATGAAAACAAAACCATAGTAGTAAATTATCATTTAAAAGCTGCATTAATAAAATTTAATGTAATATCAAAATCTAATCTTAAAGATTTTCTTATAACTCTGCAACAAAGTCTAGATTCTTTAAAGGCTATCAATCTACCTGTTGATACCTGGGATGTACTGTTAGTATTTTTAATTTGTGAAAAATTGGATAATTCTTTGCGTGCTGCATGGGAAATAAATAGGAAAGATAATACTATTGCTACATTGTCTGAACTGCTAGACTTTTTGAATTTACGCAGAACTGCTTTTGAATTGTTGAATGATAAATCATCTAGTGATAAACAAAGTGTGAAAGCAACGCATGTAGGTTCAAATCAGCCTAATGCCTCATGCACATTGTGTCAAAACAAACATGCATTGCACAACTGTCCCAGTTATCTCGAATTGTCTACTTCTGATCGCATACAGCTTATTAAAACTAAATCCCTATGTTTTAATTGTTTACAGCCATACCAAGCTAATCATAAGTGCTCCAAATATAAATGTTTAAGATGTCATAGAAAACATCACACAAGTATACACATAGACAAACAACCTAACAACAACGAACAGGTTAGCTCTACCTTATCTATATTGTGTAACAACACTCAACCACTACAACCTACTATTACAAACTTACCTTTATCGCATCCTGCTGAGTCAACTCAACTTGACTGTTTACAGAGTTCTAATACCAACTCTACAAATAATAATATTCCTTCAACTGTGTTAGTGTCTAACAATAATACAAATCAAATATTGCTTTCCACAGCTATTATAAGAATCCAAAATGCATCAGGAAGGTGGATGCATGCGCGTGCTCTTCTGGATGCTGGGAGTGAAGTCAACATTGTTACCCACAGACTCGCTTCTATGCTTCAGCTTAAGTTGAATGAAAATGCTATTATATTACAAGGTGTTGGTAACAACCAACAACAAACAAAAGTGAGTACTAAAGCCAATATTTCATCACGCTACAGCAACTATACAGCTACTCTTTCATTCATTATCATGGATAACATTACTGTGCCGCTACCGCATACTTACATACCTACACAAACATGGCCTATACCAGCTAAACAAGCACAAACACTTGCTGATCCTACTTTCTACATCCCTAGTTCTATCGATTTGCTCATTGGTGCAGAACTATTCTATTCTATAATTCAAATGGGTCGCATGAAGCTAGGTCCTAATTTGCCTTACCTCATAGACACAACATTCGGTTGGGTTATTTCGGGTCCAGTGAATATGGATAAGTCTTCTTTGCTTTGCACACAGCCTCTCTGCATGCTAGTTGCATCTAATTCAACAGATCAGTTATTACAATCCTTCTGGGAACAGGAAGAAACTTCCTCTAAATGCAAACTCCGCTCACCTGAGGATGACTTTTGTGAACAACTCTTCGAATCTACCACTACTAGGAATGAGTCTGGCACCTACATTGTCAATTTACCAATTCAATCAGAACGAGTAAAGGAATTAGGTAATTCATTCAATATAGCTTATAAATATTTACTTCAACTTGAATCTAAAATGAAAAATAATTCGGAATTTTATAATCAGTACCGGGCATTCATACAGGAATTTATTGACCTTGGTCATGCTCATTATATAGAACAGTTTTCAGCTACAGATGACAATTCATATTACATGCCACATTTTGCTATTTTACGACCTGATAGTGTTTCCACTAAGCTTCGCACAGTTTTTAATGCAAGTTCTAAAACTTCTTCTGGTATGTCATTGAATGACATATTATATGAAGGTCCCAATATATACAATGAGCTATTTGAAATAATTCTTAGATTCAGACTCTATAAATATGCATTTTCATGTGATATAGTTAAAATGTTCCGAGGAATCTATATAAATCCTCAACAATCGTCATTGCAAAGAATCTTATGGAGAAATTCTAAATCTGAACCACTAAAATGTATAGAATTAGACACAGTTACTTATGGTACTAAATGTGCACCTTATTTAGCATGTCGTGTAATGCTGGATTTGGCAGAAAAATACAAAGATACATACAAATTAGCTGCTTCTTGTATTAAAAATAACTCATATATGGATGATTACTTGTGTGGTGAACAATCCAAAGACAAATGTCTACAGCTGTATTCAGAACTTATTGATTTATTAAATAAAGCAGGATTTAAGTTACACAAATGGGCATCTAATCTTCCAGATCTTTGTGAAACTGAGTCTAATAAAATGCAAGATACATCACTTAGTGATAGAAATGACATGTCATACATTTTCACACCATCTACTTCAGTGAAAACTCTTGGTTTGAAATGGACACCCAGTGTGGACACACTACAAGTGTCTATCCCTAGTCCTAACAAATTACCTTATACAAAGAGGAATATTCTATCTCAAATTGCTCAAATCTTTGACCCTATAGGTATATTAGCCCCTACTACAATTTTACCTAAACTTCTAATGCAAGAAATATGGAAACTAAATACTGATTGGGATTCTTTAGTCTCAGATGAATTACAAGATACATGGCACAAGTTTATTATAGAATTAAAAAACTTAGATAACATTCAGATACCTAGATATTGTTTCTCTGACATATCTGATAAGATACAATTGATAGGTTTTTGTGATGCTTCCAGTAAAGCCTACGGTGCTTGTTTATACATTAGAGCTACTTACCCTAACAAAATGCCTAGTTGTTATTTAGTAGCTGCCAAATCTAAAGTTGCTCCAATAAAAAAACAACAGTCAATTCCTAGACTAGAATTAAATGGTGCACTTGTTTTAGCAAAACTTAGTAATCGATTCATTTCCTCTACTAAAGACATTATTACTATTGACCAAATCTATCTCTTTACAGATTCGACTATTGTACTTAGTTGGATCAAAACTCCTTATAAAAATAAACTCCATACTTATATATCACATCGCCTTATGCAAATTATTGATACATCCAAAGGTGATGATTGGTATTACATAAATACCAAACAAAATCCAGCTGACACCATCACACGTGGAGTCATGCCCGCGAGCTTACAATCTTGCACATTATGGTGGCAAGGTCCCTCTTGGTTGTGTGAAGACACTACTTTGTGGCCCACAACTTCCTTGGCTCAGCCTCAGGAGCTAACTCCAAGCCCTTCAGTAGTCCCTACTGATAATAAAACCAGTCTGATCACTCATTGCCAAGACAGTCCTATAAATTATGATATTTTCTATGAGTATTTTTGTAAACATTCAAATTTTACGCGCTTAATTAGGTCTGTTGCCTATTTATTTAGATTCATACATAATCTAAAAAACGTAGACATGCGAACTTCCTTCTTAACAGTCTCTGAATTGAAGTATGCACATGATTTTATAATCAAAGCATGTCAGCATCATCATTATTACAAAGAAATTTGTGAATTACAATCCAGTCAGTCAATCCACTCAGACACTCTGTCAGATACTCCTGAGTACTCAAAAGGCAAACAGAAATCATATGTCTTAAAATCTAGTTCACTTAAAAAATTAAATCCCTTCTTAGATGAGTCAAATCTTCTGAGAGTTGGAGGTCGCATTCGTCATGCTGACATTCCATTCAATCAGGCACATCCCCTCATATTACCTTCTAAATGTCACATTACTAATATTGTAATACAACACTATCACTTGACATTATTACATGCAGGTATACAAAACACATTATACAACATCAGACTGAAATACTGGCCTATTAATGGAAGAGGTGAAGTAAAAAAATTTATTCACTCTTGTGTTAGATGTACTAGGTACCAGGGTCGAGTCTGTGGTCAGCAAATGGCTGATCTTCCAGCAGCTAGAGTGACATTAACACGTGCATTCAATCATGTAGGAATTGATTATAGTGGTGCTATAGCCGTTAGAAATTCTATGGGTAGAAATTGTAGATATACAAAGGGTTACATCTGTCTATTTGTATGTTTGTCTACTCGCGCTATACATCTTGAATTGGTTACAGATATGTCCTCTCAGTCATTCATTTGTGCCTTGAAACGTTTCATTTCTAGAAGAGGCATACCTATTTGTTTGTATACAGATAATGCTAGTAATTTTAAAGGTTCTAAATCTGATTTGCACGACTTGTATAAAATGTTTAAAAACGAAACTTGCTACAGTAATATACTAAAATATGTATCTTCAAACTATATTGAATATAAGTTTACTGTACCATTAGCTAGCCACATGGGTGGTATATATGAAGCAGGTATAAAATCTGTAAAATCCTTACTCAAGAGACATTTGTTTAGTACTAAGTTAACATACGAATTTTTGTACACTGTATTATCACAAATTGAAGGTATACTTAATTCTAGACCACTCTATCCATTGACAGACCTACCTTATGATTTAACATGTTTAACTCCAGGTCATTTTCTCATAGGTACAGCTTTAACTGACTTACCTGAGCCTAGTGTATTAAACCTGAATGAGTCTAGAATTAACGTCTATCAGAAAATAATGCAAATAAAACAAAAATTTTGGAAACAATTTTATTGTAACTATTTGTCAGAATTGCAATGTAGAAATAAGTGGTTGCAAATACAGAAGAATGTAAACATTGGAGATCTTGTAATAATTAAAGATGAAAATACTCCTCCCACTTGTTGGCCTCTAGGCAGAATAACTTCCACTAATGTTAATAAGAATGATAACTTAGTTAGATCAGCCGTGGTACGCACATCTAAGGGAGAATATACCAGGCCTATTCATAAGCTAATTTTGCTACCTATATCTTCTTAATTTAAAACTTAAAATATTTTAACATGTATGTAACACTAAAGAATTATCTCCTTAATCTGAAAACATTGTAAAGTTGAGTTTGAACACAATAATTAATGTATAATTTTATAAATTTAGGTTCTACTTATTTACTAAATTTAAGCACTACATACAACTATAACTAACTATTGACTTACCTCTGTAATTTATTTAAGCAACATCCTTAATAATTCAACTATGATTATGAATCTGTATTTCAATAAGCTACTAGTTAACTAGGTACTTAACTTACTAACATAGCTTTACTTTTAAATAAGGTGCGAGAATGTTTAGTATTTTCAATACTAAATTGTTTATGTCAGTCTATACTAAATTGTCTATGGAAATCTCTGAAAAATTATCTATGTAATCTGAGTCTTCCTCTTCCGTTTCGGTCTCCGTACCAGCGTCACGTCTCGCACATTATTCCTTAAATAATAACTAATACCTTTCATACTTATCTACAACAGTGTTTAAGTGTAATCAGTGCTCAATAAACTTTGTGTCAACAACAGTCGACGTTTCATTCAAACTCCAACATGCCTTATTAGAGTACCTAATATAAAATTAATTTGCATGCGCTAAACAGGCAAAACATGGATTGTACATAAACCATCAACTATTTTATATCTGGTTTCACCTGTATTACATCTTAGTGATGGAAAGTGAGGAAAGTTTAGAGTACCTACCTATGAATAAAATAGGTATATACAATATCTACGTGCATACAGGAAACATTGAGCTGTTCGCGTTGGTACAGCTTGATACGTACCTACAGCAAACATTGAGCTATTCGCGTTGGTATAGCTTGATACGTACCTACAGCAAACATTGAGCTGTTCGCGTTGGTACAGCTTGATACGGAAGATAATGAACATCTAAGTATTTTAAATACTTATTTTTTTATTGTTTCTTCGCATTTTCCTCAAGTACCAATACACATAAAAAAGTGATTCTAGTGATTATTCATATGAGACACGAGGCCAGAGTTTCGTAGCAGTAAAAATCTAGCTTTTGCACCTAAATGTATTTCATTACATTAGTACATAAACATATGTTTATACTCTCTTTCAAGACAGCAGTTGTCCTCATAATTCAGTGAAATAACTAGAAGGTAGTCATTTTGTTGCTTTAATTTAGCTGAGAATGTTGTTTACAAAGGTCAATTATTCACATATATCAGCTCGGCACCGCATCAACTCACGATCGTCGTTGACGTCTTCCGTCGCAGTGGCACTCGACACAACATAGTCAAGCAGCAGACACGACAGCTAAACAATCGACGTTAATTATAATGTACGACACCACGGAATAGATAAATAAATCTATTCCGTGTACGACACAGCCAAGAGAGCCTTTAGTTTTATTGATATTTCCATTATTTCATCAAATTTAAATAAATTATATTTTTAAATATTAGAATATAAAAATATAAAAAATTGTTTAGTTTAGTTTTATTATTATTATGTGTTATCACCTATTTCTGAGATTGCTGGTTAACCTGTTATTGGCAACTGTGTAAGTCCGAGGCTGTTGTTACCTAGCGAAAAAAAACTCAAAGCTACGCTAGATCCGTGAGCATCAGTAGTCGTCCAAATACTCGTAGCTTCGTACAGATCTGGCAAAGAATATTAAATTATGGAAATTGTTAATTGTCCCGTTCCGCTTAGATGCTTAACAATAAATAACAAAACTCTCAACTTATAAACTAATTCCAGCTGATAAAACCATACGTCATAGCTTAATAGGTGAAGAACTGGAAGCACCACATCAACACCTATTGTAGGTACGAATGACTCAAACAAATGACTAACAAAAGAAGTAGATGGTTGCAACATACTCCTCCAGGCTTTTATGATCTACACTCTCAGTTGTCTACAGTCTACAACCTTCTAGATTATCCAGCCCAGTTCAGTCCTTACAAAATATAACAAATAAGTATTTACCTATGTAGGTATGGAGTCTTTGTAGGTATGGAGTCTTTGTAGGTATGGAGTCTTTGTACATTAAACCCAAGCAACCAGTAGTAGGATGAATCTAAGTAATCGTATGTATAACACAAACTTATCAATAAACTGTCTTCAGAATGAGAGATATCTGAAGGCCAATTCTCGTAGTTAATAAACGTTCTAATTCAAGTCGCAATCTCATCTCAGGACAATCAATGTAAATTGATTGTGTTTTTGACAGATTGAGACAGATTAGATGCGCACGCACCGGAGTCAAACCATTTTCTTTTAAATTGATTATACTCTTACATACGTATAATGAGAGCTCTTTGTAAACTAGTCCTCTGTGATCAAATATTAACACAGAGTAGTAGGTAGAGTGGTAGGGGTAGTTATTATTGTGTGTTTAAATATTTTCTACTTCTGTCGCTGAGTAGCGTTCATGTGGTCCGGTGCGAAGGATACTGCTGTAATCACAAGCAGGTCAGGTACTTCTACTGGTCTCTGGGACGGCAACGCATCTGTGATGCTTCTTGTTTTGCTAAAATACTATATCAGGTGAACCGTCTAATTGTTTTGACAGCCAGTAAAATAAAATATATTAGAATAACTCGTTCGTTATAACCAGACTGTTGTCTTCAGCATTGACTTCACAAAGCTGCGAGTATCAAAAGATATCGAATGTGCAGCTAAAGTAAATGATCACGTTGTTATAGGTAACCCTGTATGATAACGTTATATGTAACCCTTTAGGATAACGTTATAGGTAACCCTTTAGGATAACGTTATTTTATTATGTTCTCCCTTGACAGTTGTCGAATTTGTTAAATAATTACACTCACGAGCTACAGTCGTGTTATAATCAATTTCTTTACAAATGCTTATCACTTTAATCTACATATTTAAATAATACCGTCCCTAAAAACATCATCCCAATATATGAAATAAATACGAGAGATGCCTAAAATTGCGTTAAAATTGAGAACAGCTCGAGTACATAGGTACTTGTGGGCGAGTACATAAGTAAGCAAGATTAAAAGCAGCCTACTGCTTTCAGCGAGGGCCGCGGACTACGCGATATTATAATCGAAAGAGCCCGCATTACCACCGCGGGAGGCACCACCCTACTCGCGCCCTTCCTCTCACACCCGCAGCACCAGGTAAAGCCGTCCCGCTCGCTCGCGGTGTAAAAAGAAATCATTTATAGCAGTGTAGTATATCATTAACTTAAATAATTATGTAGGCGAACTCACGGGGGTCTCGTAGTCAGTATCACCTCGCGCCGCGTTTGCGTCACCTTCACTCTGGTAGCTGCAGGTAGGCGTAACGTTAACGCTCGCGTTCGACTTGTTGCAGGGTTGCGTGGTAAGGTTGTGTGGATAGTTTCATGATTACAGTTTCGCATAATGGAGTGCGGAGTGAAGTGACTCCGCGGCTTTAATCATTGGGGAAATATTCCGCGCCCGCGACTTAAAACGCGAATTATTATTTTTCTGTCGCTGTTGTGTTCAGCCCTTACGTCTGCGGAAACACTTGAGCATTACATAACGAAACACGATAAGTACCTACATGATAATTAAAATTAATGTAAGCTTTTTAATACAACAGCTTCCTCTGCTGAGCGCATAAAGCATAAAAATTTACGCAAATGAAGTACCTACACTTAGCCAGAAGAAAGCCTTGTAAAGGAATTTGTAATTTATTTTAATAAACAATGTTCTGTGAGAGCTACATCTTTACTTGTGTCAGTTTGAATTTGAAGAAAAAAAAAATCGGCGTCAAGAAACCAATTATCAGGATAGGCATCGGTATCTTTCTGTCCGCTGAGAACAGATATACTTATAACGTTATAACTTGTTTAGTGGGAGTTTCTAGCAGACTTGAATAAAGAGCTCAGAATTATGCGTTATGACAAGGTTATGACTAAGAAACTTAGATAATTCATCCTATTAGATTAAGACATTAAACCAAATAGGACAATGATTGGTGATCAATCTGTCTTGTATCGCACGAGCGATACCAGAAATCATGGTAATGACAACTAAGAGCGTTCTATATAAATAAATAGAAAGGGTTATCAAAAGTCTCCAACCGAGTCCAATCCACATCGAAGGGTCACTTCTTGAAGTTGTGAAGGATTATGTCTACCTAGGGCAAGTCATACAGCTCGGTAGAAACAACTTTGAGAAAGAGGCCGACAGAAGGATCCAGTTGGGTTGGGCAGCATTTGGAAAACTCCGTCAAGTCTTCTCGTCGCCTATCCCGCAGTGTTTGAAGACTAAGGTCTTCAACCAGTGCGTCCTGCCGGTCATGACATACGGTGCTGAAACGTGGACAATGACGGTCGGGCTGGTCCACAAATTCAATGTCGTCCAGCGCGCTATGGAGCGAGCTATGCTCGGAGTCTCTTTGAAGGATAAAAACAGGAATGAAATTATCTGGAAAAGAACCGGAGTTACTGACATAGCTTGCAGAATAAGCAAACTGAAATGGCAGTGGGCTGGCCATGAGCAGACGAGTCCTGGAGTAGAGACCGCGTATCAGCAAGCGAAGTGTGGGACGGCCCCCAGCTAGATGGACGGACGACCTAAAGAAGGTGGCTGGGATAGACTGGATGCGGAAGGCGAAGGACAGGGTGCTGTGGCGCAGTCTGGGAGAGGCCTATGTCCAGCAGTGGACTGCGATAGGCTGAGTTACAGAACATTTAGGTGGTGCAAAATATTAAAGTGGCGCCCCTCTATGTACCGTGTTCCTATGACATATGCAAATGCAGTTGCTTATACGGATTAATCGGATATTACATAGACTGGCTGTGCCCGCGACTTCGTCCGCGTGGACTTAAATGTATCTCAGCCTGTAATAAAACGCAACGTAACTTTATTTTGTCTGTTCGTAAGTATGACTAAACAAATGATCGGATTGTACACAGATTGGATAAATAAATAGTTTTAACTTTATGTAACAAATATGTAGGTGTGTGTGTATCTGCGTGATGATCCCCAAAATGAGCTAGTCGCGTTTAGCATCTGGGGAAGGATCTATACCAGAGATACTGATTACAAAATGAGCTAGTCGCGTTTAGCATCTGGGGAAGGATCTATACCAGAGATACTGATTACAAAATGAGCTAGTCGCGTTTAGCATCTGGGGAAGGATCTATACCAGAGATACTGATTACAAAATGAGCTAGTCGCGTTTAGCATCTGGGGAAGGATCTATACCAGAGATACTGATTACAAAATGAGCTAGTCGCGTTTAGCATCTGGGGAAGGATCTATACCAGAGATACTGATTACAAAATGAGCTAGTCGCGTTTAGCATCTGGGGAAGGATCTATACCAGAGATACTGATTACAAAATGAGCTAGTCGCGTTTAGCATCTGGGGAAGGATCTATACCAGAGATACTGATTACAAAATGAGCTAGTCGCGTTTAGCATCTGGGGAAGGATCTATACCAGAGATACTGATTACAAAATGAGCTAGTCGCGTTTAGCATCTGGGGAAGGATCTATACCAGAGATACTGATTACAAAATGAGCTAGTCGCGTTTAGCATCTGGGGAAGGATCTATACCAGAGATACTGATTACAAAATGAGCTAGTCGCGTTTAGCATCTGGGGAAGGATCTATACCAGAGATACTGATTACAAAATGAGCTAGTCGCGTTTAGCATCTGGGGAAGGATCTATACCAGAGATACTGATTACAAAATGAGCTAGTCGCGTTTAGCATCTGGGGAAGGATCTATACCAGAGATACTGATTACAAAATGAGCTAGTCGCGTTTAGCATCTGGGGAAGGATCTATACCAGAGATACTGATTACAAAATGAGCTAGTCGCGTTTAGCATCTGGGGAAGGATCTATACCAGAGATACTGATTACAAAATGAGCTAGTCGCGTTTAGCATCTGGGGAAGGATCTATACCAGAGATACTGATTACAAAATGAGCTAGTCGCGTTTAGCATCTGGGGAAGGAGCTATACCAGAGATACTGATTACAAAATTAGCTAGTCGCGTTTAGCATCTGGGGAAGGATCTATACCAGAGATACTGATTACAAAATGAGCTAGTCGCGTTTAGCATCTGGGGAAGGATCTATACCAGAAATACTGATTACAAAATGAGCTAGTCGCGTTTAGCATCTGGGGAAGGATCTATACCAGAGATACTGATTACAAAATGAGCTAGTCGCGTTTAGCATCTGGGGAAGGATCTATACCAGAGATACTGATTACAAAATGAGCTAGTCGCGTTTAGCATCTGGGGAAGGATCTATACCAGAGATACTGATTACAAAATGAGCTAGTCGCGTTTAGCATCTGGGGAAGGATCTATACCAGAGATACTGATTACAAAATGAGCTAGTCGCGTTTAGCATCTGGGGAAGGATCTATACCAGAGATACTGATTACAAAATGAGCTAGTCGCGTTTAGCATCTGGGGAAGGATCTATACCAGAGATACTGATTACAAAATGAGCTAGTCGCGTTTAGCATCTGGGGAAGGATCTATACCAGAGATACTGATTACAAAATGAGCTAGTCGCGTTTAGCATCTGGGGAAGGATCTATACCAGAGATACTGATTACAAAATGAGCTAGTCGCGTTTAGCATCTGGGGAAGGATCTATACCAGAGATACTGATTACAATAAAGATGCTTCTGAGGAAGATCTTCATAATTTTTACCCTCTACTGGATGAGATATCCAGTTTTGATTCTTTATCGGTTCTCACGAATCTCTTACAAACAAATTTAAAGAAATGGATATACTAACTCTGCCTTCTCTTTATATTTTAGAAAGTATTTTGTATGTTCGCAAAAACTTAGGAGTTTTCAAAATAAGAAGCGATTTCCATAATATAAATACACGTAGTATGAAATTGTGATACCTAAATTTAGATTAACTAAAACTAGCAAGTCATTTCTTGCAAACAGCATCTGTTTTTATAACAAGTTGCCAAAGCCGGTTAAAGAACTTAGCGATGGAAAGTTCAAAACCCTCATCAAACGTGTCCTCATCAAAAAAGCATAATATTATATAATCTTCGCGTGAACCTAACAAAAACTAATTTTATCCAATTTAGTACATACGGACAATAAAATAAGACATTAGATATCAATTATAGAGGACTTAAACTAAACGAAGTCAACGAATCGACATTTCTCGGCATCACCATTGATAAACACTGCAACTGGAAGGCCCAAGTCAATAAAGTATGCAATAAAATAAATAAATTCGTGTACGTTCTATACGAACTCTCAAAAACACATACTATGGATACGTTGATTCTGTGTTGAGATATGGTCTGATTACCTGGGGCCATTCTGGGGCTACTCAACGGAAAGTCAGAGAGTTTTCATCGCACAGAAAAAATGCATCCGCGCCATGGCGGGAATACGCCCATGGGAATGCATCCGCGCCATAGCGGGAATACGCCCATGGGAATGCATCCGCGCCATAGCGGGAATACGCCCATGGGAATCACATACCCTTTTTCAAAAAGTTAAAGGTACTAACCTTACCTAGTCTGTACATCTTTGAATGCGCGAAATTTGTTAAAATGCACCCGGAACTATTTAAAAAAGCTCATGAACTGTATCCAAAAAGTTCTAGACACGAAAATATAATAGTTTTACCCATAGGTTTTACCCATAATTCCTAGGACAGCACTATATAGTAAGAATAGCTATGCAATGTGCGGTCGCATATTTAATGCTATACCTGACCGTATTAAAATCTTACCAGGTAATAAATTTATAAGGTATCATAAAGCATGGTGGGAAAAGAATTTCTACTCAGTAAACGATATATTGAATAAGACATTGGAAAATACACACATCAAAAGTGTCTAGGGATCAACATATATTTTTGCAATAACTTTTCTCCTGATTGATATTAATTAAAATTTTCTTTAAGGATTCATCAAATAAAGTGTTTCCGTTTGTCACAGTAACGATAAACCAAGTCACCTTTGCATTAATAAAGAAATTTGCCATTTTCCTAATAAAGGGATTTTTGACATTTGAACCACTAACACAAAAGTTCGAAAAAAAGACTGAAATAACAGTTTTCTTTAAAATTTTATTGGGTAACTTAAACAATTAATAATCCGTGTTTCTACCGCGAACACTAACAACACAAGAACATCGGTTTGGCATACTCAAAATGAGTTCATCCAAATCACGCTGTGGAATGGCCGCCCATGTTCGTTGCAACAACAAAAAAAGGTCTTCTTGCGACTGGATACCCTCCATATTCGGCAGAGCTCTTCTCTGTAGCATATTCCATGCATGCTCAATCGGGTTCAAGTCTGGCGACTGAGCAGGCCAGGGCAGGACATTGATGTTAGCTGCGGCGAGAGTCTGTCTTACAACTCTTGCGGTGTGCGGTCGTGCATTATCATGCATTAACTGAAATAAGGGACCGATTTGCACTTGTAGAGGAACGATGACGTCTGATACAATCGTCTCAGCATAAATTTGAGCGTTGAGGTTGCCTCTGATCCAAATCAACTCAGTTCTTCCGCCGATCCAAACACCCGCCCATACCATTATGGTTCCACCACTATAAGGATGGACTTCCTGGCAGGATTTTAATCGCTGTTGGCGTCCAGGGGTTCTCCAGTGTCGTATACGTCTTGTATCCGGTCTCATACCAAAACGAGACTCATCAGAAAAGCACACGAAACGCCATTGTTCTTCTGCCCAATTTCTGTGTTCAAGAGCCCATTGATATCGAATCCTACGATTGTGCATTGCTATAGGTGGTACCCGTAGCGGTCTTCGGGAATGAAGGTTCACTTCATGCAAGCGGTTTCTGACTGTTTGGTCGCTAATTAAGTTCCCTGAAGAGTGATGAAGCCTCACGGCTAACATCATGGCGGTTATTGTTGGAGCTCTTCGAGTTAAGATTTGAATGTATCGGTCTTGTCTCCGTGTGGTGCAGCGATACCGTCCTCCATGGCGCTCAGCCACGGTACCAGTGCTTCGGTAACGTGTCCAAAGTCGACTGATAACACTCTGACTTGTATTCAGAGCTAAAGCCACAGTACGTTGCCGGGAACCAGCTTCTATCATTCCCACGGCTCTGAGCATTTCTTCCCTGCTTAAATGACGTCGCCGCTCCATAATAACGTTGGTTTTAATCAGTAGTAGGGAAACAGTAGCACTAATAATGTCTTCAATGCGTTGTATGTTTTTATAGGGAAAATATTGACAGCTGATTTTCATCTTTTACTCGAATTTGATTCACAGTTCCTGATTCAAATTATGAAATGCACCAAAAAGGATCCATATAAATTTATAAAATCATAAATTTATTACAAAGCCACATCTCAATCTCAAGAAATCCGCATAAAAATGCTTGATCCCTAGACACTTTTGATGTGTGTAATATCAATTATAATAATTTAATTACCATATGACATATTTCTAATAATTATTGCTATCCAATTGCAATTTGAATAACTATAATAGAAACATATCTTAATTTTTTAATCGATTTCGCTTCGATCAATAATTTCGTATATTATTAATCATACATACGCATACGCGAAAAAAAAATCATTTGTTATGTTCGTCTAACTCGTCAAAATGTAGAGAACAGCTGTTTTTTTTTTCACGATTTCAGGTTTGATCCCATAGTAAAAGTTGTTCATAATGATGAGTAAAATCACGTGTTTAAGTATCGGCCACTAATTACCAGTCACCCTATATAATTATGTTAAGACCGATATTATACCAACACTTATCGGAAATAAATTTATTTGATTTGATTTATTGAAGACAAGGTAGTTTGGCAATAATTTCTTGTGGCTTCCCTTGCACCTCAATAACGGCATAACTATGTAAATGTATATTAACTGCTCTGAAATTACGATGTTTATTTTTAGGGTTCCGTACCCAAAGGGTAAAACCGGGACCCTATTACTAAGACTTCGCTGTCTGTCCGTCCGTCCGTCTGTCTGTCACCAGGCTGTATCTCAAGAACCGCGATAGCTAGACAGTTTAAATTTTCACAAATTATATATTTCTGTTGCCGCTATAACAACAAATACTAAAAATAAAATAAATATTTAAGGGGGGCTCCCATACAACAAACGCGATTTTTTTGTCCTTTTTTGCTCGATATCAATAATGGCAACAGGTAGGCACTTGAAATATTAACAAAATACTCAGTTGTATTTTTACTTGAATAATAAATAATAAAATTAAAATAAAATAAATATTTAAGGGGGGATCCCATACAACAAACGTGTTTTTTTCGGCTTTTTTGCCTTGCGGTACGGAACCCTTCGTGTGCGAGTCCGACTCGCACTTGGCCAGTTTTTATTTATTTATTTTTTACATACTTCTTTGACATAATCTTTTTATTAATTGACATTATATACAGACAATTCTAATTTTTAACCCCCGACGCAAAAACGACGGGGTGTTATAAGTTTTCACCTCTTTATTAGTGGTTGTAATGGCAATCATATCACTTGGTTTTAGTAGGTTTTTATGTTTTATTTTTTATTTATCCTTTTGATAGATTATTATTTTGTAAATGTGAGGACTTTGTAGGCCTTGTAGACGTTAAGATCTTTACACCATTTTTTATGTTATATCAAGTAGGTACCTGGTACTTGTTGACAAGCCTACGCTGTCCTCCCATACCTAAGGTACTGTAATTTGAAAACATTGTAAAAGCCAATTATTTTTAAAACGAGTAACCGGGAGTTTCTTGCCGGCTCTTCTCCATAGGAAACGACCAATTGGAACCGTGGACCTAGTTTCTGACGTTTCATAAGTGCCCATGTAGAGTCAATAGTTTTAAAGGTATTTTTTATTATTAGTTGAGCATTAGTTGAGCAGAGCATTATTTTTAGAGTTGCGTTGTTTTAATTTTTATGCAATTGGCATAAAGAAAATCAAATAAGTAAGAAATTGATCGAACCTAGTACGTAGGTACCTACACATAGATGTAATCGTAAGATGTAATATCAATTTGTTTGTTCGTATTGATAAATGATTTTATTTCTGTAAGTAGGTTTGTACAATAGTACATTATGATACATGTGTGCTATGTTGATCATTATGCACGAGGCGATATTATCGCGCGAGCCGCAGGCGAGAGCGATAAGAAAGCCGAGTGTATATTGATTAATGCACACGCGTTTCATACAACGTTTTTCAACACACTTGCGAGGAAAAAAAACAGACTTGTATTGTTAAATATTAACTTGTATGGAAAATGGCGCGCTGGTTTTGATTTCCCGCGCGCCGTGCTAGCCAGCACTAGCTATGCGCGCAACATTGACTCATTTTAAATATATTAATCTGTGGCACAGACAAAACCGATACAGCCTATAGAAAAAATATAATAAACACAAACCTGAAAATTGCAAAAAACCTAAGAATTTCGCGGTCTACCACTGCGCATTCACCTTAAATTGTCTGTGGTCCCCTGCGAGTTCATTTTGCGAC
Source organism: Oligia fasciuncula (assembly GCA_963082905.1). Classification (NCBI taxonomy): domain Eukaryota; kingdom Metazoa; phylum Arthropoda; class Insecta; order Lepidoptera; family Noctuidae; genus Oligia; species Oligia fasciuncula. Next base: position 20,947,708 of record OY720398.1, read on the forward strand.
CAAGGACAATACAGACTATTTAAAAAAAAATTGAAATATAGCCCGCGGATTTTTTCTTTCGGCATGAAGTCTCTTTGGGCGCTTTCCGAATTAGCTATAATCGCTCACATCATCTCCATGGACGTAATATTACGTCCATGCATCATCTCACATGCGTTCCGATTTAGATATTACTATTATGACTGCTGAGAGCTGGCAACAATTCGGAACACTCGTGAACGCGCTCACATGACAGTGCTTACACAATGTAAAAAAGATATTATTACAGTATTTCTTTGTATAAACACCACATTTCTTCTTCAGTTCTTCTTCTTTGGTTAGGTGGCGACTGTCAGCCAGAAGCACAATTTCAAAAATGCCACGTTAGTTTAATTTAAAGATGATGCAACTCAAAACAAAACACACACTGACACAACCTCATACACACACTGTAATTTTTGACAGCGCTCACGGTGATATTATTCTAGGGCATGGTCGGCATTATCGCAAGATGGCGAATGTCATGACGTCATCTATGACGATTCACGGGACATCGTTATCGTTATCGCGCTCACGCTAATTCGGTTATTTCCCAATTCGGAACACATCGATTATTTCCCAATTCGGAACGCAGGGTTTGATGAGATTAAAAAAGCGCGCGTCTCCGACTAGTAAATAGTTATCTGTGGTATTACAGAACATGTGGATTAAAGTAAAGAAAAAGCACGCGTTCGTAATACACTCCATTATGGACCTTAAAGCGGTTCAATAAGAGCCACTTTACGAGCAAGTGTGTTGAAAACACTTTTACACGTCAATCATTTTTTTTTTTTAAACTAGTTGAGGTCGGCGTTTCCTAACTGACTATTCTGAGAAGAAAGGCCGAAACAAACTCAGAAGTCACAGTCTCATAGAAAGTCCAGACAAAATCTTGGTCAGATCGTGTGAAGACCATGTAGATTGGTGTCTGAAATGGTCTTTTGAGGAAAGAACCACACAGATTGAGCGGACCTGTCCAATCAGTACACGCATTTGTCAAAAATCGTGCAGCTCAACTCAGAACTTGAGGAGCTCAACGATTCGACGAACAATACCAAAGACAGGACATTTGGGTAGGCCGCATAAACTACTCAAACTGCCAGATCATGATTAAAACTAAGAAGGAAAAAAGAAATGACCCACATAGTCCTCACACTCACAATAATTAAAATCATATAATACTTTATACAGTAAATGTACATGTTATTATTTAAGTAAATAGATACTTAAAAAAAAAGAAAAAGAATTAAAGTGTAAAATAGCAAAATTAAAACAACATTCTAAACCTATTGGAGCAGCTCAATCCCAAGCCTTTTTGTCCTCAATATAGTCTTTTACAGTATAATAGGCTTTCTGACATAGTTTTCGTTTTATAAAAGATTTGAATTTATTAAGGCTTAGTTCTTGAATGTGGCTAGGAAGTTTATTATAAAAACGTATACACTGGCATCTAAACGAGCCACCTATTTTTTTGAGCCTTGTTGTAGGAACAACAAATTTTTGTTTGTTCCTAGTATTTATGTTATGGATATCACTGTATTTTTTAAACAGATTAATATTTTTATGTGCATACAGAAGATTATCATAAATGTACTGAGAAGGCACAGTCATTATATTAATCTCTTTAAATTTGTCTCTGAGGGAGTGTCTGGGACTTAATTTATAAATGGAACGAATTGCCCTTTTTTGTAAAATAAAAATTGTCTGAATATCGGCGGCATTTCCCCACAACAGAATACCGTACGACATCACACTATTAAAATAACTAAACTATACTAAACAGGCTGTCTCTAAATCAGTTAAATCACGAATTTTCCTCACAGCGTATGCTGCAGAGCTAAGCTTTTTTGACAATTTATCTATATGGGGGCCCCATTGAAGCTTGGCATCCAACGTTATGCCTAAGAATACTGTGGTATCTTCGGGTTTAAACTCTTCATCCTTAATGAGAACACTAGTTTCTACTTGTCTAACGTGGGGTATGGTAAACTTAATACATTTCGTTTTTTTTCCGTTAAGAAGTAGGTTATTGACATTAAACCAGTTAACTACTTTTGCAAGGGCGTTATTTACATTGTCAGTAACCAGCTGCTGACGTTTGAGTTTAAATAAAAGTGAAGTGTCATCTGCAAACAACACTATAATCATGTTCATCCCTTATGAGGTAAGGCAAGTCATTTATATAAATAATAAATAAAAATGGGCCGAGAATTGAGCCCTGGGGGACCCCCATTCTTACTACAGATCCGGGTGACCTTTTTCCGTTAACATCAACTCTCTGAATCCTATCACTTAAGTAAGAAGTAAGAAGATCCAGAGAGGCGTTCCGGATTCCGTAGTGGTTCCGTAGTAGTTTCCTGATTAATGTTTCATGAAGAACACAATCGAATGCCTTGGACAAATCGCAAAAGATGCCCAAAGCATCGCATTTGTCCTCCCATGCATTATAAATATGTCCTAAAAGTTCAACTCCTGCATCGGTAGTCGAACGACCCCTTGTAAATCCGAACTGTTTGTTATGCAGTAATTTATTTTTATTAAAGAATCTTTACAATTGATATAGAATAAGTTTTTCAAAAATTTTACTAAAAGTAGGTAGTACTGAAATAGGTCTATAATTAGTAGGGTCTGATGTACTACCCGATTTAAACAATGGTATTATTTTGCTGTTTTTCATAAGATCAGGAAACTCACCACGGTCAATACAATTATTAAATATAACAGCTAAAGTAGGTGCTACAATGTCTATGATCGACTTAGCAACATCCACAGAATTACCCCATAGATCTGCGGTCTTTTTAACATTTAACGTGTGAAAAGTTTTAATTATATCATTACAGGTTACATACTGGAAGTGAAATTCAGAATCACAAACTGGAACGTTTTCTTTAAGTAAAGACTCTGCAGCAATGGGTGATGAGTTAAGAGATTTAGTAGTTGATACGGGAATCTCTGCAAATAAATTTTCAAAGGCCGCGGCGACTTGACAATCTGATTTAATTATATTGTCATCAATAACAAGGCTGTAGTCACTACTTCGGGTGCAAGACCTTCCCGTTTCGCTATTAATGACATTCCAAGTCGTTTTAATAATGTTACTACTATTTTTAATTTTTGAACTCAAATAACGTGACTTGGCAATACTACAAACTTTTTTAAATATTTTAGAATAATTCTTAACATATAAATTAAATTCAGCAGTGTTTATACAAATCCGTTCTTCATAATTCATAAAGTCGTTTTCTACTATTTATTATTTATTTTACTATTCTGTGGCGACAGTAGGAAGTTTCTTAATACGACAGTATTAGGAATCGGCGACAGTATCTCGTTAACACGCGGGTGAAAAGGGAGGAGGGCGGGAGCCAGAAGGGTCGCTTCGTCGACAGTTTCTTGATATGGTAATTCAGGGACCGAGAGTAGCAGCGGCGGGGCAAGGGGGGGGGGGGGGTGTGGAGCCGCACTCCTTGATCACACTTACTAAATAGGTGGGTTAATTAAGTAAAGTCAAAAGTAAAGCCCTATTGACACGGTACAAGTTTCAGGAACGTTCAAGAGCAAAATCGCATCTCATAAAGCACGTTCAATGATTGCCATTCAAGAAATGAATTCAAGTGTAAAGTGTTTACACGCGTGCGATTTCATGCAAGTGCACACGCGTGTGTTAGATAATTCATTTTGATATAATTATAATATTAGAATATCATTTTTGTTGGCTAATGGCATCTGTCACATTTACGAAGCTTGAGACCAACGTAGAAGTGGGAACACCCAAATATTCCGAAATATTTTATTCCGAATTTCGAAGTTCCGATTTTCCTAAGTCCGAATTTACCTAAGAATTATAATGTCTAATAATAATAATCACGAAATTTATTTTACCGAAAGTCATAAATGCGATTTGATTATTTTCAAGTTCGAAGAATCAAATATGCTCGATGGGTTCTCGGTCCGAAAAATGACATTCCGATTTTAAATCCGAATAACCTGCTAAAATCAGGATTCTGATTCAATTAGTATAATATTGATTTACGTATATAAATTCAAAATGTTTATGTAACGTTTAATGTAATTTAAAAACGTCTACTTTGTTATTAATATTTGTGTATTAATATATATATATATTATTATTTTTTTGCGTTCTCTTCTTCTTCATATATAATATATGTTACCGTCCAAACCCGAGTTTAGGATGAATTAGCTTCGCCTAGACCCCTAAAGGGTAAATCTTGAGATTGAGAATATTCAGTTGATTCCCGTGGCGCATTTTTATTGTTATTTTTTTTTACAAATTATAGTTTAGTATGATTTTTAGCCGAATTATAAACACATTTATCAAATAGGGGTCAGTTTTGAACGAGGCATTACAAAGATATTTGAAAACATATTTTTTTGGGCCAGGGGAATCAAAATACGAGGGAATCAAAATTAAAACCAACGTAAGTAATAAAACATACTATTAATTTAATAATCAGTCTCTTAATTGTTCTCAGTTATTGGCACTTTTACACCTAATTATCAATCACTTTATTCCTAAGTAATAATGATAAAATGTACCTACATACTAAATAATAAAAATTGAAACTAAAACTTTTCTTTTTAAACATAATAAAAAAAATCTCTTTTTTTCTTCAAATATTTTTATCGTTCCTTTTTCTTGGAGTTGAGCGCGAAGTTCAGGATCACTCTTGATTCGCAATAATCTACGGCGCTCAGCAAGTCGTTTTTTTTTTCTAATCTCTCCAAGTCTCGTTTGTTGAGGCATTGTAAGAATCTAAAACAGAAACGTACAATATTTTGAAATTAGATACCTAATGTAATAGTTGCAATACTGCTAATCTTTATACAAAATGTTCTTACTAACAGGAAATCTGGGGGCACGGCACACGTAGGTCCTTTTTGGTAATCTCTGCGTGCAATAGGTATAAATCGCATAAAGATACGATACAAACGGATTATAAATTATTTGAATAAATACTTAGATAACCAGGCAAAACATAACACTCAACACTGTCTGAGCAGACCGTGCAATTTGGAATGAACAAATAAATGTACTAGAAGAACTAGAAAATACTGATTACCCTGGCAAAAACGCCAAGGGAATCAACACCAAGGTAATCAATAAAAGTTTGTTTTTTATCGATTACGTAAAAAGTTAAAAGTTCTAAGCAATAATAATAAGACTATTAAATCAATAATAACAAGATTAGTAATAATATTAAAAAAGATTATTAAAGATATATCCGAGAAAAAACTTATACAATTATTTATGCCGTAATTTCGTCCACGGGCAAAGTGAGACGTGATCTTCCACCAGGGCGTTTTAAGCGCGACTAGAGCTCGCACGAGAACGAATAACTGCGCTTCGCGACCGCTCCACTAGCGATCTATGTCTAGTTATGTAGCGCGCCACAGGAATCACTGTTTAGCTCTGGACAAAACTTTAAATCTATTTGTATGTAAAACTATGGGATAAAATAAAAACTGTATATTTTTATTTTCAACACATACTAATCTAGTTGTTAAAAAACGACATAATTTGATCATTTTACATTTATAAATTGGCGATTTCGGGTTGTTTTCATTAAAAAATGTGTAAAGGACGCGCCAGGGTTATCAATTTTTGTGACATTTTGTTTTTTTTTTCGATAATTACACCCAAATTAAAAAGAGTACCTATTGTACATCAATTAGATACCATAGTGATAAGACGTAAAAAAAATACTTTGGGTATGTATTTCAATATTGCGGGTACTTTATACCTCCGGACATCATAAATTGAGCCTCTCAAGATTCACCCTAAACCAAACAAGTTCTCCCTACACGCGATAGGGCAAACCCTTCGGGTGACATCGGTTGCATGGTTGCGGTCGGTCAATAGGCGACGTAGAATGCAAAAGCGAGCGAAGGGCACCCCGAGGTTAGGTTTGGTTATGTTACTTTCCCCCTCCGGTGGGTTCCCGCATTGTCGAGGCGGGGGGGCTCAGCAGCCGTGGCTTGGACACCCACGGCGAAGCGAAGAGGAACCCGAGGAGGGGCCGCTCGTCAGGGCTTTTGCCGACAAGCCGACGACGTAGCGGCCAACATGTAGGTTGCGGTGCCGCTTGGGCGACATCGCAACTGAGGAGGGCCGCGATGTCGTATCGGAGGCATCGCGGCTGAGGGTTGGAGGCCGCGGCGGGAGAGGAGTGCCGGTATTACGGTGCGCCGCTCTCCCTACCTTCCGCGGCCTTGACGGGGTCGCCACCGTCCGATGGCGGACGCGGTGGGACCGCAGGGGAAGAGGAGTGTTGGTATGACGTTGGCCACTCTCCCTATCCTGTGCGGCCGAAAATTGGCAGGCGGCGGGGCCAATGACCTGACCCGTCGCAGGGGGACCAAGAGTGGCAGACACGGGGTCGTCTGGCGCCCATGTGCTGGTTTGGTCCCTGGGGTGGTCACGGCGTGCTATGTGTTCTGGTGCGCCGGTGATGGGGAGTACTCCCCGGAGGAGGGTCCGGTGACGGACAGCCGCGGCGGGTTCACGGATGAGTGCTAACGCGTGCCCGTGTTCCCGCCATAAGCGGCAGAGGAGGACACCGTGGAGTTTTAGTGGGTTAGAGTCCTACATAACTGCACTATCTCCCCGTGGTAGTGCAGAATGCATGAGCATTTCTCCACGTTAAAAAAAAAAAATGCTTAGGTTACTTTAAACCCTTTGCACAGAAATAGGAGCCACGCGCCGCGGGGCTACGTCGACATAGAGAACTGGTTTGGCATAGGCGAAACTAGTTACCCTCTATTGTTGGTGAATCATTTGGGTTAGGTTAGGTTAGAACTGTGACCAATAACGCACGAAGGCGAGCAAACGAAGCGATTGTGCCGCGGCAGCGGTCGCCGAGCGCCAGATCCCCTCTATTGTTGGTGAATCATTTGGGTTAGGTTAGAACTGTGACCAGCGAAAGAAAATATTTTTATTCGAAAGAAAATATTTTTATTCAAAAGTAATCAATCATATAACGAACGCAATAGGTGACGTAGGATGCAAGAGCGAGCGAGGCGCAGGCCGAGGTTAGGTTTGGTTAGGTTACTTTCCCCCCCGGTGGGTTCCCGCATTGTCGAGGCGGGGGGGCTCAGTAGCCGTGGCTTGGACACCCACGGTGAAGCGAAGAGGAACCCGAGGAGGGGCCGCTCGTCAGGGCTTTTGCCGACAAGCCGACGACGTAGCGGCCAACATGTAAGTTGCGGTGCCGCTTGGGCGACATCGCAACTGAGGCGGGCCGCGATGTCGTACCGGAGGCATCGCGGCTGAGGGTTGGAGGCCGCGGCGGGAGAGGAGTGCCGGTATTACGGTGCGCCGCTCTCCCTACCTTCCGCGGCCTTGACGGGGTCGCCACCGTTCGATGGCGGACGCGGTGGGGCCGCAGGGGAAGAGGAGTGTTGGTATGACGTTGGCCACTCTCCCTATCCTCTGCGGCCGAAAATTGGCAGGCGGCGGGGCCAATGACCTGACCCGTCGCAGGGGGACCAAGGGTGGCAGAAACGGGGTCGTCTGGCGCCCATGTGCTGGTTTGGTCCCTGGGGTGGTCACGGCGTGCTATGTGTTCTGGTGCGCCGGTGATGGGGAGTACTCCCCGGAGGAGGGTCCGGTGACGGACAGCCGCGGCGGGTTCACGGATGAGTGCTAACGCGTGCCCGTGTTCCCGCCATAAGCGGCAGAGGAGGACACCGTGGAGTTTTAGTGGGTTAGAGTCCCACATAACTGCACTATCTCCCCGTGGTAGTGCAGAATGCATGAGCATTTCTCCACGTAAAAAAAAAAAAAAAAAAAAATGGTTAGGTTACTTTAAACCCTTTACACAGAAATAGGAAACCCCGAGAAGCGGGGCTACGTCGACATAGGATGCAATAGCGAGCGAAGGACACCTCGTAGTTCGGTTTGGTTAGGTTACTTCAATCCCTTTACACAGAAATGCGGGGCTCCATCGACTTATGATGCAAGAGCGAGCGAATGACAATACAAATACCTTTACCGTGCATCGAAGTCAAGTAATGTCGCAGTGAAAATCTTTCGCGGTAACGTGCATCGAAGTCAAGTAGTATCGCAGTGAAGATCTATCGCGGTAACGTGCATCGAAGTATAGCTGTAGTGGCGTCGCAGAGACGGTAACGTGCATCGCAATTTTGTATCATCGTATTCGCACTTTTATCGATATTTTGTGCGTCGAAATTTCGTATTCTACTTGTATATTTATCTTGCTATTCAGTTTTACAAGGCCTTTTTGTTTCGGAATTCGTATTTTTAGGGTTCCGTAGTACCACTAGTACCTACAAGGAACCCTTATAGTTTCGTCATGTACGTCCGTCTGTCTGTCGGAGGTTTTGCTAAGAGACCGTTAGTACTAGAAAGCTGTAATTTTGTAGGAGTGTGTATATTAATTACGCCGACAAAGTGGTAAAATAAAATTTTGGAAAATATATTTTTTTAGGGTAGCTCCCCTACATGTGAAGTGGGGATGAATATTTTGGAGTTGAATAGGTCTTCTAAAATGACTTGGGGGTTGCTCAAATTATTTTTCGATTTAATGCTCCATTTACGCAATATTAAACTTTAAAGTGCAAATTTTTGTTCCAGTAGGGCGTCCCCCCCCCCCTCTAAAACCTAAACTGCTGGCTTGAAAAATCTGGAAAAATTCACGATGACAGTGCATTTCATGAACTTTAAAGGAAAATTATAGCGGTTAAGATAACTTTATTTGTTTAGCAGTAATAGTCGTTGAACTTGGGTGTTGGATAATTTTGTACCAAATACAAAATCCTTAGCATTAATCCTGTAAAGTGATTAAGATGAAGTAGTTGCTTGTTTATAACGGGTAAAGACTTGCATTGAATAACCTCCTTTTTTTTGAAGTCGGTAAAAACAAAATATGAACTTTATTTACCGACTTCAAAAAAAGGAGGTTATCAATTCGACACGTATGTATGTAATATTATTGGAATTGCATTATATTCACATATATAACAATCTACGAGGGCTTCCAAACAAATATACATAAAAAGTAATTTAAAAAAATTAAACTGACTTCGAAAAGAAATGAACTCAAAATTATGAAATAACTTTAATTTCGGAAGTCGGTGTCTTGGGATCTGTATTTTAGTTTTAGTTTTTTGCCACCGACTTCCGAAATTAAAGTTATTTCATAATTTTGAGTTCATTTCTTTTTGAAGTCGGTTTAATTTTTTTAAATTACTTTTTATTTGGTAATTTTTAGTTGTTGCACTAGAATTTGACCAAGGTTTTGAGATGTTTTCGCTTTGACACTACACCCGTAGCTCGTATCAATAAGCCAGGCCGTCACACTTTCACGTCTTAGTCCATATCTTGAAAATTACTGAATCGATTTTGATGAAACTTGCACTGTTCCCTAAGTTGAAGTAAATGTAAGCCAATAAAAAAAGAATGGTCACGATCCGATTAATAGTTACGGAGATATGCGTGGACAAACATACATACATATATACATACGTCTATAAAATTTTGTATATTTGTTTGGAAGCTCTAATAGATTGTCATATGTGAATATAATGCAATTCCAATAATATTACATACATACGTATCGAATTGATAACCTCCTTTTTTTTGAAGTCGGTAATAACTTTAATTTCGGAAGTCGGTGGCAAAAAACTAAAACAAAAAAAATACATATCCTAAGACACCGACTTCCGAAATTAAAAGTTATTTCTTAATTTTGAGTTCATTTCTTTTTGAAGTCGGTTTATTTTTTTTTAATATTTTTTTTTTATTTTTTTTTTTTATATCAGAATAAAGAACAACAGAATCGTACTACATTGTGATAGCGGGCTACTACGGAACCCTACACTGTGCGTGGCCCGACACGCACTTGGCCAGTTTTTTATGTTTCGAATTATCATTAATTCGGACTTTTTGTTATTCGATCTATTGAAACTCGGTATTTTGAGAATAGTAATTATAACCGTTAGGAATATTGAAATTTCGGAATTATAAAAATAGAATGAATGATAAATCGGAGTTGTTTTATTAGGAATTTTGAACCATTCGGATGAAAATCGGTGTTTTGAAATTCGTATTTGTGACTGTCGGAATAAAGTTTTTCGTATTTATGTAGTGTACTCCGTAGAAGTACCTAATTTGACTAGATATTGTGTTTACAAAAAAACAACAGTCTTAACTTGTCAAAATCACATAACTAAATATTATTACTATAATATAATATTTGATTATACCTACTTGTAGATTATCTTAGATGTTATATTGCTATTTTAATATAATAGGCTGTTTCAAACGATTGGCACAATGCTGCCAGTTGATGTTGTTAATGTTTTTAAATGGTAATGTCTAAGAATTACGAATCAACTCCTATTAAATTGCATAATTACCTTATGTATAATGTTTGTGTACATAAGATTTGTTTATTATTACCTGTGTTAAAAGATATTAGGTAAGCCAAAATATATTATGATGATCTGAGATTAGTTCAAAATAACGGTAGATAGAAACGTTAAAGTTGTTTGTTCACGACTATACAAGGGGGAGCTCCGAGTGGCAGGGATCATTACATTAGCCCTGGCTGGAGGCCTTCATTTATTGAGGCATCCACAGGCCGCGACAACCTCATAGGCTGAACTGCTAGAAGCCATTCCCCTAAAAAAATGGCAGGGATGATACTTGTTCGAGACATCGACCAGAACGGAGCTCCGGCCTACTAATGTTCAGTTGATTAGTACTAGTGACGTTATTACCTATGTGGAATAGATCGACCAGATGTCACGTAAGTTAATTGATATGATTAGGTACTTACCTTGATTATTACTGATAACCATGGTGTTCTGTATAGGTTATAATATGACCAATATTGCTAATGTTTCAAAATGTATAATGGAATATTTCCAGCTATTTTTATTATGTTGGTAATGGTCCAAGAGAAAGAATTAATTGTCTTTAAGATAACAATAATTTATGACAATGCGAGTTTGTTGATAGATTACTATAAGTTTCCAAGGAGTTTCTCGTCCTTCTTCTCTTTGATGACAAGATTTGGAACGGACGACTAGCTTTCTGATTAATCATTGACAAGCCTAAATTTAAATAAATTTCTAGCTTGTCTTTCTGTGCTGTATTTCATAAAATCCTTTCCGTACATACCATATTCGTAGGTACCTACTTTTACACATATTAAATTACTAGTTTAGTTTAGACATTCTGATATTCAAAGCTTTGTATTTAGGTAATATATATATACTTATACTTCTAAGTAGATAGATTATACTTCATCTCCTAACACGTGTGATTTCATGCAAGTGCTTATACGCGTGCGATTTCATTACATCGATCCTCTTCTTATGAGGATCAAAGAACTCTATCGGACCAACACGGTTTGAGTACTAGAAAAGTTATAATCGCAAAAAACTTTTCCCATACATTTCGATACCTACCTACTTCGATGAGGAATTTTATTATTTTTGGTAGTAATTATGAAATAACTTTAATTTCGGAAGTCGGTGGCATAAAACTAAAATACAGATCCCAAGACACCGACTTCCAAAATGAAAGTTATTTCATAATTTTAAGTTAATTTCTGTTTGAAGTCGGTTTAATTTTTTTATTAAATTACTTTTTTTGGTTCTAGGATGGGTGTTTTCTTTCACCGTTTTTGAGAGCAATGGTCATCACCATTGCTCTCAAAAACGGTAAATAAATTACACAAAGTAAAGCGCCTGTCTGGGTCCAAACCTACGATCCTCCCTCGACCCCCTCCTCGATCCTCGTAAGTCGGGTCCGTTACCACTGCACACTGGGCCATCACAGCTCTCTCTCTCTCTCCCACCACAGCTCTCTCTCTCTCACCACAGCTCTCTCTCTTTCTCACCACATCTCTCTCTCTCTCTCTCTCTCTCTCTCTCTCTCTCTCTCTCTCTCTCTCTCTCTCTCTCTCTCTCTCTCTCACTCTCACTCTCTCACTCTCATCTCTCTCTCTCTCTCTCACCGCAGTTCTCTCTCACCACAGCTCTCTCTCTCTCACCACAGCTCTCTATCTGTCTCTCACCACAGCTCTCTCTCACCACAGCTCTCTCTCACCACAGCTCTCTCTCTCTCACCACAGCTCTCTCTCCCTCACCACAGCTCTCTCTCTCTCACCACAGCTCTCTCTCACTCTCACCACAGCTCTATCTGTCTCTCACCACAGCTCTCTCTCTCACCACAGCTCTCTCTCTCTCTCTCACCACAGCTCTCTCTCACCACAGCTCTATCTGTCTCTCACCACAGCTCTCTCTCACCACTGCTCTCTCTCTCTCACCACAGCTCTCTCTCACCACAGCTCTATCTGTCTCTCACCACAGCTCTCTCTCACCACTGCTCTCTCTCTCTCACCACAGCTCTCTCTCACCACAGCTCTATCTGTCTCTCACCACAGCTCTCTCTCTCTCACCACAGCTCTCTCTCTCTCTCTCACCACAGCATATAAGACGACAAAGTTACTTAATTCTATTTCTCTATAAATGGACAAAGGTAAAAATAAAAAAATAAAAATGTTCGCTTTGCTTGCTCTTAAATCCTAATTTCTCTTATGAGGAATATACTTAATTTGGTGTTAAAGCTGCAACTCCCTTACAATCGTGCTGATGCGAGGCGAGGGATGCAAAAGTAATTTTTTTCTAAAAAAAACATGCCAGTAACAGGATAGCGAGACTGCCGAGGGTGTACAGCCAACCGCATGTCCAACCACGCCTTTATTTCGTTGTCGAAGTTCATGTGTTAGTTATAGTTAACCAGTCGTGGAGGCCCAGCTGAATGAATAGACAACTAACTTGATTATTATGGCCAGGTGTCAGATATATATGTTGCCAGGTGTCAGGTACCTCGAGTCGATTCATTTCGTTTAAGATGTTCAAGAAGGTGTCCGCCGCCGCCGGTGTTTGTCAAAGTCAAAGTCAAATCATTTATTTCAAATAGGCACAATAGAGGCACTTTTGAACTGTCTTATCCTGTCACCAGCCGCTTGCTTGCGGTCAACAGTCCATGTCTACGTGTAGCAGTAAGTAGGTAGGCAACGTGTTCTCACTGATCTATAAGTTAAAACTTTCTACACATGAAATACTCGTACCTAATTTGATACTTCTAACCATCCACCCTTCTATCAAATTAGGTAAGTAATATCTTGGTACTTACTTTCTACTCCTTCTTGCAACTTCTATTCGCCGCTTTGCATATAGGACTAGTTTTCCTCAGAAATGAATGTTGAGTAATGAATAATAAAATTTGTTTCACCGTGAATAAATAAGTAATTTCCTCACAACAAACCAAAAATTCATGCAAATCGCCTCGTCGGGTCCTAAATGGAACTCGAAAGGACTTCATTAGGCGCAAAAATTTTGTCACAGCCGTCGGTGGCGCGGCGCGGCGCGGCTGCGGCGGTGCGGAGGCGCGGCGATGGCGGTGCGGCACCGAGGCGGCGCACAGCAGTGGGTCGAAACTGCTATATGACCCCGCATAGGGTTTTTTTTTTACAAATTCCATTTAAAAAAATTAAAAAATATTTTCCATTTTTGTTGTATGAAATGAAACGGAAACTGCTCAAATTTGGGCAAGATCTTGCTTTAAAACTACTATAATCTTATCCTTTGGTTTGTTGGCTACAATTCAACTCTATCAGCGCGCACTCATAGTTCAAGAGTTACGAGGTTCAGTAAAATGAAAAAAAAAAGTAAGTAAAAGGTACTTTTTATTAATAATATCATAGTTAACATTATTATGTTACATTAAAATGCTTATAATTAAGAAATATTAATCATTTCAAAACATATATTTATCGAAAAAAGGAAAAAAAAATTCATAACAATAAAATTATTTATCAGAATGTCAGATCTTTCGATACGTGGGTATTTTTTCTAAATGGAATTTGTTAAAAAAATCGCTGTCCCTCAATTATAGCAGTTTCGACTCACTGTGCGGCGCTGCGTGCGCGAATTACACAATTTCATTTCAATTTGCGACCGCAAAGAGTTCGCGAGGCCCCCGCGGGGTTCAGGCGGCCCGCGCGAGATGCGGGCGGGCGGGGAGCCCGCAGGGTGGCGCGGGAGGTGACTATTAAGGCGGCTGCACACACGACGTGCCGCACTTTTCTCGCCACCCTCCGCGACTCTCCGCGCGACATTACACCGTAACACCACTACTTAGAATCGAATCGGCCGCGAGAGCGTGTTGATTAAATTATTTCTCCATTATTTGATTCGCCACCTCTTTCAATATGGCGGCAAAAAAATCACCGTGACGTGGGGAGCGCCACAATAACATGCTCTCACCCGCCAGACGTCACACGGGGAAAGGATTCATTAGCGAAATGCCAATTGTAGCTAAGTAGGTCCGTGCTTACTACACTTAAGTACTCTGTGCTACAAGATTGGATGCCGGTGGATGTGTGGCAGTCCCTGCTGGGCTCTGTCTGTGACGGTAACATTACACATCTTGGCTCATTGATACCGATATGAAAGTATGCACAAGTAAAAATACACGTAGTTACACGGTAGTGTGTTTTTCTGAAAATACACACATCAAAAGTGTCTAGGGATCAACATATATTTTTGCAATAACTTTTCTCCTGATTGATATTAATTAAAATTTTCTTTAAGGATTCATCAAATAAAGTGTTTCCGTTTGTCACAGTAACGATAAACCAAGTCACCTTTGCATTAATAAAGAAATTTGCCATTTTCCTAATAAAGGGATTTTTGACATTTGAACCACTAACACAAAAGTTCGAAAAAAAGACTGAAATAACAGTTTTCTTTAAAATTTTATTGGGTAACTTAAACAATTAATAATCCGTGTTTCTACCGCGAACACTAACAACACAAGAACATCGGTTTGGCATACTCAAAATGAGTTCATCCAAATCACGCTGTGGAATGGCCGCCCATGTTCGTTGCAACAACAAAAAAAGGTCTTCTTGCGACTGGATACCCTCCATATTCGGCAGAGCTCTTCTCTGTAGCATATCCCATCATGCTCAATCGGGTTCAAGTCTGGCGACTGAGCAGGCCAGGGCAGGACATTGATGTTAGCTGCGGCGAGAGTCTGTCTTACAACTCTTGCGGTGTGCGGTCGTGCATTATCATGCATTAACTGAAATAAGGGACCGATTTGCACTTGTAGAGGAACGATGACGTCTGATACAATCGTCTCAGCATAAATTTAAGCGTTGAGGTTGCCTCTGATCCAAATCAACTCAGTTCTTCCGCCGATCCAAATACCCGCCCATACCATGATGGTTCCACCACTATAAGGATGGACTTCCTGGCAGGATTTTAATCGCTGTTGGCGTCCAGGGGTTCTCCAGTGTCGTATACGTCTTGTATCCGGTCTCATACCAAAACGAGACTCATCAGAAAAGCACACGAAACGCCATTGTTCTTCTGCCCAATTTCTGTGTTCAAGAGCCCATTGATATCGAATCCTACGATTGTGCATTGCTATAGGTGGTACCCGTAGCGGTCTTCGGGAATGAAGGTTCACTTCATGCAAGCGGTTTCTGACTGTTTGGTCGCTAATTAAGTTCCCTGAAGAGTGATGAAGCCTCACGGCTAACATCATGGCGGTTATTGTTGGAGCTCTTCGAGTTAAGATTTGAATGTATCGGTCTTGTCTCCGTGTGGTGCAGCGATACCGTCCTCCATGGCGCTCAGCCACGGTACCAGTGCTTCGGTAACGTGTCCAAAGTCGACTGATAACACTCTGACTTGTATTCAGAGCTAAAGCCACAGTACGTTGCCGGGAACCAGCTTCTATCATTCCCACGGCTCTGAGCATTTCTTCCCTGCTTAAATGACGTCGCCGCTCCATAATAACGTTGGTTTTAATCAGTAGTAGGGAAACAGTAGCACTAATAATGTCTTCAATGCGTTGTATGTTTTTATAGGGAAAATATTGACAGCTGATTTTCATCTTTTACTCGAATTTGATTCACAGTTCCTGATTCAAATTATGAAATGCACCAAAAAGGATCCATATAAATTTATAAAATCATAAATTTATTACAAAGCCACATCTCAATCTCAAGAAATCCGCATAAAAATGCTTGATCCCTAGACACTTTTGATGTGTGTATTATATAGTTTACAAAAGTCAATTTCGATATTGTAATTTGAAATTGAGTGTGTAACCGCAGAGCTACCTATCGCCATGTACTAACCGTAGAGCTACCTATCGCCATGTACTAACCGCAGAGCTACCTATCACCATGTACTAACCGTAGAGCTACCTATCGCCATGTACTAACCGTAGAGCTACCTATCACCATGTAATAACCGCAGAGCTACCTATAACCATGTACTAACCGCAGAGCTACCTATCGCCATGTACTAACCGCAGAGCTATCTATCGCCATGTACTAACGTAACGTAAGGTCCTACAAAACTTCACGGATGAGTGCTAACGCGTGCCCGTGTTCCCGCCATAAGCGGCAGAGGAGGACACCGTGGAGTTTTAGTGGGTTAGAGTCCCACATAACTGCACTATCTCCCCGTGGTAGTGCAGAATGCATGAGCATTTCTACACGTAAAAAAAAAAAAAAAGGTCCTACAAAACTTATTAAGTAGATAAGTAGCAATCAATGTTTTCCACAAGGAAGTCGTAACCTACTCTGGCCCTTGCTTTGAAATCCCAACCCCATCACATTTGTGCCTTCGCTCGAAAAATCATGAATTCAATTGCAGAACCAGATTTCTTATAGGTACTGAGACCCGTGTGAAACCTAAGATAGAAACACGCTTATATGATACGACTACATAAAAAAAGCAAAGCTAATAGAAATCTCTATTCCTAGAGAGCACGTTTCGCCGAAAACTTTGTTGATAGAAAACTTTGTTTATAGATATCTCGGTCCATAGGAAGCACTGTTGACAGAGATCTCTGTTCATAGATAGCACTTCTTGCCCTAAACTTTGTTCATAGAAACCACTGTTTCCAGATACCTTGGTTCACAGAAAGCGCTTTTGGTTCACGGAAACCAATTAGATAATTATTTTAAAGTAAGTTGTAGGTATTCCCATTCGCTCGCTCTTACATCATATGTCGACGGAGCCCCAATATACAGGTAGCGCTCGCCTGCTCTCCGCTCGCTTGGCTCGCACGTACTTGCTTTTCTATTATAGGTATATACTATGTCGACGGAGCCCCAAGATACAGGTAGCGCTCGCCTCCTCTCCGCTCGCCTCCTCTCCGCGCGCTTGGCTCGCATGTGCTTGCCTTTCTATTATATATACTATGTCGACGGAGCCCCAACATACAGGTAGCGCTCGCCTCCTCTCCGCTCGCTTGGCTCGCACGTGCTTGCCTTTCTATTATATATAATATGTCGACGGAGCCCCAACATACAGGTAGCGCTCGCCTCCTCTCCGCTCGCTTGGCTCGCACGTGCTTGCCTTTCTATTATATATACTATGTCGACGGAGCCCCAACATACAGGTAGCGCTCGCCTGCTCTCCGCTCCCTTGGCTCGCACGTTCTTGCCTTTCTATTATATATACTATGTCGACGGAGCCCCAACATACAGGTAGCGCTCGCCTCCTCTCCGCTCGCTTGGCTCGCACGTTCTTGCCTTTCTATTATATATACTATGTCGACGGAGCCCCAACATACAGGTAGCGCTCGCCTGCTCTCCGCTCGCTTGGCTCGCACGTTCTTGCCTTTCTATTATACAGGAAGACTTTGAATTCATTGGCAATATTTTAGTCCAAGAATCTAATTGAGGAACGAATAATAACTAATACTAGTAAAGTGTTCAAAAATAATAACCAAGAGATTTCTCAAAATGAACAAATAAAATAAAAGTATCAAATGGTGATAGCGCGCTATAAAATCAATAATAGGTGATTGCCTCGTCCCCCCCTCCGCCGCACACCATCACCGTCGCACGCGCGCCATTCAATTATTTGCGGGCGCGCGGTGGCGGCGGCGGCGGCGGGCGGCGCGGCGCCCCCCGATTTGCATGTAGCAGGCACTAGCAGCTTCGACTTTTCTACGGAACTGAAGTGTAACGCGTACTTAAATTAAATTGTTTATGTTAGGTCCTTGACGCAGTTTAAAACACTTAACCCACATACACACACTAAGAAGCTCCGAAAATAACTAAAAACTTGACTGAAAATCACATTATCACCCATAAGAAAACAAGTTTAAAATGGGGGGCCGCGCCGCTTTGGCGCATAAATCATTAAAATGCAGAAAGCAAAACTCACATAATAATAAGTTGTAATAGTCGGTACCGTTGGCGCAGTGACTGAGCGACAGGCTACTGCGTTACGTGTCGCAAATTCGATTCCCGCACAGAAAGATGAAGTGTGATTTGAATTATTTCAATTATTATACCAACAATACTAGCGTAGGGAATGGTTTAAAAAATAATGAAGAAGGATTGGAAAATTGAAAGTGATTTAAACTTTGGTGAAATGTCAAAACAAAAGTTACTATTAATAAAAGTTTCAAATTACATACCTACAAGGCTACAATGTAATGATCGTTAAAAATTACTTAGTTTTTTGTCTGCATTAAAGTCGGTTAAAGTGTGCAAAAATTATTACCCCAATAATATCTCAATTGAATTCGCTAGTAAAACTTTGACTTTTAAAATACCTAATAAATGACGCGCCTGTTGTGCTTGTGCCCTGCTGGCTCGGCGCTGGCGCGGCGGAGCGCGGCGCGGGCGGGGCGCGCGTTTGTGTGCAGATGTTTAGTAAAGTACCTAACACTGCGATAGCCGCGCGCGACCTTTTACGAAACAGCTGATTGGGACTTGGGTGCACTTTTAAATTGAATTTACATAGCAGTATTACTTAGTATGTAGTTTTAAATTTTAATCATATTAATTTAAAATCGTTACTACGGCACAATAAAATAATTAAATCTTGTTTGTTGTTGTTGTTAAATGTTGAATAATGAAATGTTGTTGAATAAAATAATTAAATGTTGTGATGTTAATTAATTGTTGAGTCTGGCGGTTTGTGTGTGTGAGATTTGTGTTTGAAACCTAGTATAGCAACGTTTAAATTAAACTTAGTAGGTAGGTAGGTACTTACCTACGTGTACTTTAAGAGGTGCTCGAAATGTTCACCTCCTCTTTGTACACACAGCTCAGCACGGCGCCTATGGTTCACCTTCACATTTTGCAACACAAAAGTACGCGATTTAACCGTATCAAACGCCGTGATAATCTTTTCTTTTAACTGTTCCCGGCTTTCACTCTCTTGCTCGTAAACTAGTCTTTTAACCTCACCCCACAAAAAAAAGTCCAAGGGCGTCAGGTCAGGCGACCGCGCTGGCCAAGCTACAGGTCCGCCGCGACCAATCCAACGTTCACCGAATTTACGATCGAGGAAGGCGCGAACGTCACGCTGGTAGTGAGCCGGTGCTCCGTCATGCTGATAGTACAGCTCGGACTGATAGCTCTCAGGCACGTTCTGCAGCTGTTCTTCTACGGAGGTCTCTAACAACCGGAGATAGCGCTCCCCGGTCAGTCTCTCTTCAATAAAGAAGGGACCTATGATACAACTGTTAATTATGCCTGCCCACACGTTCACCGAGAAACGATTTTGAAAAGCGTGTCTTCGGCTTACGTGCGGGTTCTGCCCACGCTGAGCCCACCAATGCTCGTTGTGGACATTAAACAGCCCGAGTCGAGTGAACGTGGCCTCGTCTGTCCACAGGATATTTTTATCCAGATTTTGTAATAGCCAATTACAAAATCGGACCCTGGGCGTGTAGTCAGCCAACGCCAACTCCTGCACTTTTTGGAAATGGTAAGGGTGCATTCCAGAGGCGTTTAACAGCTTCCAGACAAAAAACTGGCTGACGTGAAAGTGTCGCGCTGCCTGTCTAGTGCTGGCCTGTGGATTCCTCTGGAAGTACCGCTTTATTTGCCGATGCAGGGTTCTTGGGTACACCGGCGCTCTACCACGCGCTTGAGCATGCAGTGGTACGTGGAACGATGCAAAATCCAGCAGGTTTTGCGTTGATCTCAAGATTCGGTCTCGCGATGGAATCGGTGCATCGGGGTAGCGGCGGTGAAACATGAGACGAGTGCGCGGCAAACTGTGTGTTCTATCGTAGAATAAAACCATATCCAGGTATTGCTGGTTCGTGTACACTGCACTACGTGGTCGAGGCATGTTAGCCCTGTGGTTCACTGCAATCCAATATTTTTTTCGCCAATTACACGTAATTCACTTGACCAAATAAACTCGTGACTGGAGCAGCGCGGCGGCCGGCGCTCAGGCGCATGTGGGGGCGGGGGTGGGCGGGGGTGCGACGCGCGCGCTTGTAGTTTGTTCTTTTGCCGTATTGGCGGTATTTCTTTTGAAGGACATATCTACTGAATGAGAGCTCGTACGCTGTGCGTAAGTAATAATAACGCCTAGTTTTACTACACGTGTCGAAAGAATCTTGATAATTAAATTTATTTATGTTTAATTATCATTTTTTTTATTTCTTTTTTTTAATCTTGTTTATTAATTTCGGTCTTTATGTAAGTAAATATCAAGTTATATTACGTTTTTTAAATTAATAATTTGACCATATTAATATTCGATATTGTTGGCTTAAATGAACCAGTATCATGGTTGGAATACGTGGTTAAAATATTGCCAATGAATTAAATGTCATCCTGTATATACTATGTCAACGGAGCCCCCCCAACATACAGGTAGCACTCGCCTCCTCTCCGCTCGCTTGGCTGGCACGTGCTTGCCTTTCTATTATATATTCTATGTCGACGGAGCCCCAACATACAGGTAGCGCTCGCCTGCTCTCCGATCGCTTGGCTCGCACGGGCTTGCATTTCTATTATATATATTATGTCGACGGAGCCCCAACATACAGGTAGCGCTCGCCTGCTCTCCGCTCGCTTGGCTCGCACGTGGCTTGCCTTTCTATTATATACACTCACTGAGTCTACGTGTCCCATCCAACTCTGCTGCTGCTGGAAGAAACTGTTGCAATAAGAAAGAAAGAAAATACGATAATTTGCTGTGAATATGACCCAAAAAAGAACATAACAGAAAAAAATTAATAAAAAAGGCCGGGGGAAACATGCGCCACATCCACGCAAAACGGCTATCGCTCAGCATTACGCTGCGACCCTATGCAAGACAGAGCCCCAGCGCTGATTTTCAGCGAAAGAACAGCCGGCGCTGACGTAAAATTAGTTTAGTTTGTGAACAGGGGAATCGGCGCCAATGGCTTTCTTTATGTAGTGGCAACATTTCGAAGCGTCCTCTATTTGACACACCGACCTCTGTCATACAGTACTTGTATGACAGGTCAGTGATTTGACTTTCGTCTATCAAAAAGTACTCTGTGGATTTGACATAATTAGGTACACCCAACATGCACCAAACATTCACATAAATGTTACTAGAGCGCGAATGTTGCCAAAATGATGTAATGTGATGTGTTACTATTATGCAATAGTTATGTGTCACTGTCAGTGCTTTATGCGTTTGTGAGTGAATGTGCAAGATGAGATGGAGCCATTTTATAGACAAAACAAAACCTTGGAAACTGGAGGGTGACCCGACATGCCAAACAGAGCCAAACACTATTTACTGAGCTTTAGTAGAGTTCCAAAAACAGCAGTACGTGGCAGTACCTGGCACTTCTGTGCTCTTTTATCTTTATGTATTCTTCTGTATAAAGTTCTGTGTTATGATGGAGGAACCTACCTACATTAATTAAAATAATGGTCGGAGACTCTTAATAAACAAATACGAGCCCGACCGAATTTCGAATTAACTGAGTAGATAAAGGTGACGACATCAGACCCACGACATTGCCCTCATTCAAAGTAGAACTTGCGGGATCCTTCGGCACTTTGGCAAGCCCGGCGAATGTTACGAGAAGTTCCTTACTTCGTAGGTACCTACTACCACGGAATAGATATTTATCTCTTCCGTGCCTACTACCTACCTACCTATTAAGTATTCGTCGGGCGGTCTTATGACAGCAATGAACAAACTCTGAACTTTTAACAACTAGCCTTATTGCCTTATTATTGAATATCTAGGAGAGTCACTTATCTATAGTGCATCGGTGGCAAACACTAGTTATCTACCGTAAATCAAGTAGGTAGGTAAGTCAGTAGATAACCCTCGCTCTACCGAATCACAAACAACATTATTCAAGCCACACATTGTACAACTTTGTTTTTCTTTCTATTGAGAAATAGAAATACCACAGCAAGTAGGTACCTAATACAATACGACATGAGATACGCAAAACATTGAGGTATAATCCACTAATAGTTCCACTAAAATGTTGTATTGTCCCAATAAAAGGAAGTGACAGGCAGCGACTCAGCGAGCCATCAGCTAAACAAACGAACAAGCACACTGCGAGCGTCACGAGCGTGGTGACTGGTGCTGCGGAAGACACGCGGGTAGCCGGGGGGGTTGCTTGGACAGCGACACAATAGCGGCGGATACGAACGCGAAAACGAACCATTATAAGCGCGATAAAGGAGTTTAAACATCTTTAAAAGCATTGAGTTGAGGTGTCGCGTCCCGCCGCGCCCCTAATGACGTAAGTCGAGCCCGCACTCTTTTGTTTTGTTTCCGATAACCGCCGCAATCCGCTCCTTATTGGGTTACCGCCTTTAATCATTGACGCGAGCTCTGTAACCGAGCTGTGCCCCTAACGACGAGCAATCAATACGCACCTCCGCCCGCGCCCGCGCCCGCGCCGATCCGACACGATTGTGTCATCAATACTCCTTTGATTCAGCCAAATAAAAAAATAGTAATTGAATCCTACTCTGAAGATTGCACAAACTAGACGTCTTGCGCACTGAGGGGAGTGAGGGCTCGTTGTGGATGATCAATTAGAAAGGACGCGGCTCTCAGTCGATGCACAAACTAGATGTCTTGCGCACTGAGGGGAGAGAGGGGCTCAATGGAGGTGATCAATTAGAAAGGATGCGAGGCGACTCTCTGTCGATGCGGTGTCTGATTACTGGGGTAAAGCCATCATTTTTAGGGTTCCGTATTTACCTAATGACAGACATTCCTTAATTATGTAAACCGAAAATGGCGCAAAATATTAAAAAGAACACTAAAGTTAATTTAATACGTTAGTAGGTACAGTCAACAGCAAAAGTAGATGATCAAAATCAGAAATTCAATACTAATGAACGGAGTTCGCGTCAGAATTGTGTGGCGTCGAAGTGATTCAGAAGTATTCTACGTAGCAAGTATTCTAAGTAGTAGTACCACATGAGTAGACAAACGGAACAGAGGCAAAGCTTCTTAAGAACGTGCAAAATTGTTACCTATTCTGGTAGGGTTGTCACATTATGTTAAGACAAATTAAACAAAACATTTGTTACTTATATAGTTTTATTATTCAGTATGATAGAATAATTTATTTAAGTAATTTACAAATTACTTACTCTAATAATTTACTTTTTATACTTTTTGTTTTTTAATAATTTATTGTTTCTTTTAATGGTGTGGTAAATTCTGAATATAACATGTAGTTTTTTCAAGTAGGTAAACGGGAAACGCTCACATGGCATATCAAATTTATAATCTTTAATACGTTTAAGTATTTCGTTGCCAACATTGACAATATTTATTTCAAGATCGAAATATTCGCGAAACTTTTGCTCGAGCAATTCAACAAATGCGATAAAATTAAAAGGATTAATTAAATTTAAAGGATCATACTGTATACATATCATTACCATATTTTATTCATTTACATTTCGTCTGCATGTGGTTACTATAGAGATTTGACCTTATTGACAAAACGTCAGATAAATAACAATAAACAGTACAATAAACAAAGACCTCTGACAATAAACAACCATTATTAAAACGCTACCTCGAAAATCTAAAATCATCGAAAACCTACTAAGCTAGCGAAAGTGATGCAATTACTTTTGAAACGCAAAAGAAGAGTGATGATGGCTATGGCTAACTTGCAATGCAACTAAAAAAACAAACAACGTGGGTCGCAACTCGCAACCCTGAGATTGTCAACTGGCTGTGCCAGCGTAAACCGGTTTCGTCCAGTCTCGCCGCGTACGCGACAAGCGGCCAGTGGTCACGCACACATGCCCCGCGTGCTTGTAGTAGTGCAACCGATTCGCGCGTTTGTATGAAGCTTTATCTCTGTTCCGTTTGTCTACTTTGTGGTAGTACTTCGACGCCACACAGTTCTGACGCGAACTCCGTTCATTAGTATTGAATTTCTGATTTTGATCATCTACTTTTGCTGTTGACTGTACAATTAGTTATTCTGTGGTAGTACCTAGTTGAAAAACTAACTGAAATTCATGCTACGAGAGCAGAGTGGCTCGAATTTATTTAAAGACTAGGTACCTATTAAAGGTTGGATTGGGATTGGGACCTACTACTTTGAACCTATGTTCAACAAATAAAATAGGTACACATGGATTCTTACATCGCAACCATGGTTTCTTACATCGTATTAATTAAAATCACGCTACTTACTCATGTAGGATGATTTTAATTAATTATATTTTTCTGGCTTTCTGGTCGACGACGTTTTAATAAGTGCAAGATTACAAGTAGTAGTTGTAGGTAGATTATAACATCAACAGTGGGCTCCTCATGCCACTGTGGAAGCCTAATAGGTAGTTCTAGGTTGGAAGCTAAGTCTAATTTGCAGGGCTCTGAACCGGTTTAAAAAGAGCGGTTAATTTCGATTAAGTAGGTACCGGTAAATATATCGTTCCTTCATTAACCGGTTAAACTAGTGAACTGTTCTTATGAAACCCAAATGATAAAGGTTACCGGTTACTTAAGCACAAACGGTTTTGACACTCAAATTAACCGGTTAATTCCGTAATTCCGTAATAAAATGTTGTAACTAAATGATATCGCAACCAGGGCTCTGAACCGGTTTAAAACCGGTTTCCCGCATAAACCGGTAAAGTGCAAACCTTAACCTAAATCGATTTCGGTTTGGGGTCAATGACCGTAACCGGTTAAGAATTTCAACCGGTTTCCGAGCCCTGATCGCAACGTCCAGACCGTGCTCGCGAGAGTGGCGGGTGCCGGGGGGGGGGGTTCAAACTTGGTTTTAACCGGTTAATTTCCACTATCAAAACCAAAATTCATGAAAAACCGGTTTCCCGCATAAACCGGTAAAAACCGGTAAAGTGCAAACCTTAACATAAATCGATTTCGGTTTGGGGTCAATGACCGTAACCGGTTAAGAATTTCAACCGGTTTCCGAGCCCTGCTAATTTGTGCGATGTATGTAGCTATAGCTCGTAGGAGCTATAGTGTCGCACAGCGTACTGACGTTGTATACAACGTCAGTACGCTGTGCGACACAAGTACACAACACTAGGGGTAGACTCATTGAGACGTACTGCAACGTACAACAATATACTTACAGAACACTACGAAAAGCCCAACCTTCAAGACCTTTACACACTGAATGCGAACAAACATTTGCGTGGGCATTCCTTAAAGCTATGGGAAAATTCATCATAAAAGCTCTTGAAGCAATTCTTGTCTAACAGTTGTAACAGCATGGAATAGGCTGGCAGAAAATGTTGCGACGGCTCCCACACTGAACCGATGTCCGAATGTCCGATGTATATAAAAACATTAGTCATAGTAATGTCAAAATTACAATAAAATATAAATGTCAAAATTAGGGCTTACATGTCAGGGGGCCTAAAAAGGCCACTTTGGCAGAATCATAAACGTATTTTGCTTTTTTTCGTTGCAAGAGATTGGGATTGGATTTGGATTGGTATTTAAGCACAGACAAAAAAAAATAACTGAAAAATCCTTCACCAATGGGATTTGATACGATTAACTTAACAGTTAACTGTCTATTATGATTTATAATGATTTGATGAATTCCTTTTATGATTCTGCAAAAGTGGCCTTTTTAGGCCCCCAGATGTCAGTAATTTAAATAAATGGTAATATAGACATAAAAAACATAAAAATTACTTAAAAACATTTTAGGTTAGAGTACCTAAAATTTTATCTTCCAGAAACTCAGAAATAGTATAGTAGGCTTTACTAACAAGAAAGTTCTTTAAATGTCTTTTAAAAAGATTAATGTTCAACATCTTAATTGATTCTGGTATGTGATCATAAATCATTGGAGCCATACAGAAAATAATATTACCTACGCATCAGTGCTGTTTTGGATTGCCTTGAGCACAACATATTGGCGTGCCGTCGACTCCGGTTATTTCTGTCTGATAGCTTAGGCAATAGTTCTGGTTTGGTTTCTACAAATACTGCAGCTTCGAAAATGTACATACAGGGCAATGTTAGTATTTTACATTTTTTAGTAAAAAAAGGCTTACAAGTGTCTGTGAATTTAAACGCAAACATGGGCAATGTTTGCGCCTTTTTTGGGCCTTAAAAATAAACTCCCTATTGGTTGAGTTTCCCCAAAAGATAACTCCATATCTTAATAATGAACCAGGCATGCCATGGTATGCTGTTACAATAGCATCCATTCCTGTGACTGGCGCAAGTTTATATAAAGCGTATACTGATTTGCTTAGTCTCTTTGCTAAATCTAATGTGTGTGCTTTCCAGTCTAGTCGTTGACCTATGGTTAAGCCTAGAAATTTAGACGTGCTCACTTGGTTAATTCATAGTGTGTAAAGGGTTTTACTGTGGTTGATGACTCTCTGCAGCCTCGTGTAGATGCTGCCGGGCTACTTCTGCCTGCTCATGTGCCTGGATACTTCTGCCTGCCCATGTGCTTGGCTACTTCTGCCTGCCCATTAGCCTGCGTACTTCTGCCTGCTCATGTGCCTGGCTACTTCTGCCTGCCCATGTGCTTGGCTACTTCTGCCTGCCCATTAGCCTGGGTACTTCTGCCTGCTCATGTGCCTGACTACATCTGTCTGGGTACTTCTGCCTGCCCATCTGCTTGGCTACTTCTGCCTGCCCATTAGCCTGGCTACTTCTGCCTGCTCATGTGCCTGGGTACTTCTGCCTGCCCATTAGCCTGGCTACTTCTGCCTGCCCATGTGCCTGGGTACTTCTGCCTGCCCATTAGCCTGGCTACTTCTGCCTGCCCATTAGCCTGGCTACTTCTGCCTGCCCATGTGCCTGGGTACTTCTGCCTGCCCATTAGCCTGGGTACTTCTGCCTGCTCATGTGCCTAGGTACACACAGCTCCATTAAGTAGTTACCCCCCCAAAAGACATGTGCGTTCAAATCCGTGATAGGCCCAAGTTGGTTTTTGTATTTTGCAAAAACATTTTATTTTAAATAATGTATTGTTTTATTGAATAAATAAGTTTAAGTAAGTTTTTTTTTTAATTCTGTTTTTATTATTGTTTTTTTCAATAAAACAATACTTTTGCGACGACAAGCAACAATAATAGGGTTAACATTTACGACAATTTATTCATCGTCTAAATAGACTGGAGGTTTGGTTTCAAGACCGCTTACCGTGCATAAGATTGGAAGTTCAAATCCTATATAGGCACGAAATGTGTTTTTTGTTCATTATATTATTTTGATATATTTTTCTATTTTGTTTTAAGTAGGTAATTGGTTGCGCTAATTTAAATCGCAGATTAAACTTTATTATTTGGCAACATTACTATTTGGTTGGTAATACATCCCTATCTCCCATCCCTTCCTTGCACGGAACCTATCGTACTCGTGGAAGCGAGATGGCGAACGTACGGCGGAAGTGAGCCGTCATTGGACATTCACTAGACTTTTTATTTCGTTGGCTATAAACTTTCGTGTCGAGAACATTGTGCTCCCTAGAAAACTTTGAAAACTTGGTGTTTTGTGCGTGAAAACCGCTGTGATCGAGCTGAGGAGTTGCTGACGAGGAAATAAAGGTACCATGCATCCTTGTAACCCTTTTGAAAGATCGATTTTCTCTGTGCCTCCACGCGGTCTTTCAACGTCCCACTTTACTGCCTACCAAGTTAATTTTTTGTGTAATTTTAGCCTATTCCGCGTAAACAGTAATTATTTATAAAGAATTAAAAAATCAAGAAAAATAAAATACTTTATTAATCATTTATTATTGCTATTATTTAACAAAACTATGATCTTATTTTACAACAAACAGCCGGTCGATTCTGTTAAAATCTCACCGTGAAAACTTAGGTGAAGTGAGTTTGTTTCTGCTAAGAATTGACACTATTGACAACTCACTCCACGCTCACATCACCTAAGTTTTCACGGTGAGATTTTTACAGAATAGCACCGCAGAACAACTATTTTAGTTCTTATAAAATCAGAAATCATTTAAAAAAATAATGGATAAATAGTAGTCGTTTACTCTTCGCCGTTTTAAGTGAACGTATACAAAGTTCTAACTTGAAGGTATGGATTAATTTTATAAAGACAACGTAAGTAAAATTAATGGATACCCTCAAATTATAACATCTTTCGATTAGACAGGGACCTAAAGATATAATGACTCAGCCGATAGTAGATAACAATTTCATCGCAATTCATATGAGTATGACGACGTTCGGTGATGCGATGGTTCAAATCCGAGTCAACACAATGGACTATTTTTGAAGTATTCTTTAGATTATTCGTAAGGAATTCAATGTTGTAGCAGTGTAACATTTTAAAACTTGAGGGGTTAGGACATAGTGACGCTTTCTGTACTTCTGCCTGCTCATGTGCCTGGATACTTCTGCCTGCCCATGTGCTTGGCTACTTCTGCCTGCCCATTAGCCTGCGTACTTCTGCCTGCTCATGTGCCTGGCTACTTCTGCCTGCCCATGTGCTTGGCTACTTCTGCCTGCCCATTAGCCTGGGTACTTCTGCCTGCCCATGTGCCTGGCTACTTCGGCCTGCCTATGTGCCTGGCTACTTCGGCCTGCCTATGGGCCTGACTACTTCGGGTCAATGGAAAACGTTTTCTTTCATTTTCCTGTTAGTTGTCACGTTATTGTCCACTAACTTTTCCTTCCGGCCAACGTTCCCCAGTTTGTGCCACCATACCTTGTACTAATATGTACGTGTTCTGTGATCACACCTCCAATATTCTCACCTCGATAACTATCACTGGCATCACTGAACCCTTTTTAGCTGATTGATGGGCTTTTTTTAAGTATGTACTCCTTGATACGACTGGAATTGTAAGAAGATTCCTGTCTCTGGAGCCCTAACAACCGGTAGCTTGGACATCGGCTGACCACTATTTTAAATATTATTAAATGCTCTCATTTTTAGGGTTCCGTATCTCAAAAGGAAAAAAACGGAACCCTTATAGGATCACTCGTGTGTCTGTCCGTCCGTCTGTTACAGCCAATTTGCTCCGAATCTAATGGACCGATTAAGTTGAAAGGAGATTGCCCACGGCACTATGGACAAATGTACTCAATTTAACATTGTTGTGTCTTCATCAAATCATCTTCAAAATACTCGATGACGTGTCTAAAATTCTAAATACGTCCTCAAAAAGTTCAACACAAACTACAATGGCATTACAGAGGTATTTGGGTCATATTCAAAATAATTGTAAGTTACGGATAGGAAACAGATATGAATATTATTTGATTGTAACAGAAAAATAACAGAAAGGAATTATTAGGGCAAGTTTAAATAGCACACGTTTATAACAGGCTACGAGTGCGAAGTCGGTGTGGGTCGCTAGGTGGGTACATAATGAAATAACATTTTGGTGATCGTATTTTAGTTGGTATAATTGCCATAAATTCATCATCATCATTGCCATAATGCCTTATCTCCGAAACTACCGAGCCTAAAATTTTGATATTAATATTAAGGCAAAAGGATTCTAATGATTAGAATTATGTAAAGCCATATTTGTTACGGTCGTGAATCATATTTTAATCAACATACAACTTTACACTGACCTGTAAATTGCAAAAAACCTGAGTCAATTTGAATTTCGCGGGCTACCTTGGCGCATCCCCCTTAACTGATACTGAGACGGCCGACGAGAGGCTGGGTACGCCTCGGCGAGACTGCGCGGTTAGTATAAAAGGCTCAAGCAGTGAGGACTGAGGATACGCAGTAAAACATGCACACACAGACAATACATGGCACAGCAATGCAAGACATGGCACAATATACGCAAACTTTACATACTTCAAATAAATTTAAGTAAGTAAAAAAAAATGTTTTGGCTAACCTGCGGTGCACTAAGTACCTATTAATATTTTATTTTCATTAATTCATACATGAGACAATGTGAATAACGCCTAATCATTCATATCTGTTACATAACGGAAAAAAGTGACAGATAAAATAACGTATATGAATTAATTGCACGTGTCTATCCTACAAATCTATTTATTTCCGCACCAATTCACATGATTATACGAATATTTTATAGTTATAACAAATATCACAATACAGCCCTTTCCTAGTATGAGTAATAAAACAGTAAGTACTTACCGCTACTGTAAACGACTCACATTGAATATTTACTTTTAAAAGTCTAATTTTCTTCGACAACGAAACGAGCTAAAAAACTATATTGAACAAAATGGCAAAGCGTTTATTCTTACGCGTCGTGTAGTAACAGCTAGTGAACTAATTTTGCCAGTATTTCAAATTTCTATATTGCCATGGAAATAATGTTAAAATAGCATAACAGAGAAGAATAACAGATATGTGCAAAATCAGGACACTCATTAATAAATTAAATTTGGAGTACACTAAATAGTATTTTATATTTTGTTTAGTAAAGTGTTGAAAGTTTAAACAATATTCTCTGAATATATTTTTTTTTTAAACTTTTGTGTAGGAATAATAATTAAATTATTTTTTTTAGTTTACCGTTAAAGACGTGGACATAGAATACTTGTATGAAACGGATCCTACGCAATGTCTGGTTTAATTTTTTTTAATGAATTGTTTAGGTTTACCAAATGTTTCGTTGTTTTTTATTAAGCTCAAATAAATATTTTATCTGTTTGTTTATGAAATTCTAGTCAGTTGCATCTCGTTATGAAAATAATTGGGTTGGACATTAAGACAGTAGTAAATATACAATTATTTTGAATATGACCCATTTAGAAAAATTTAATTATTGAGGTTCGATCACAAAATTAATTGAAAAAAGCTATTTTAAAAGATCTGAATGGGTTTACGAGTAAGCTTTGTGCCTTTGAAGTCAGGTAGCCAGTTACTGGTGACCACCTGTGAATACCTTACCAAGTCTTACTGATTTAGATTTTGAGCATCTTCGTGCTTCAAAATCTTATTCCCGCGTTTATAGATTTATTTATAGAGGGGTTTTTTCATAAAACTCGATTTTCTGAAGCACTTTTCGAATTTTTTTACGCGCCTATCAGTTCGGCACGGTGTTTCTGTGCGTGAGAACTAGACGTTTTTCGTGTAGACTAGCGTCTAACTGCTCATCACTGATACTAGCTCTGTCGGACATGAAGCCAGATGAGACAGCGTGCTTTTTGGCCAAGACCACCAGTGAGTTCGAGCTCATGACTAGTTTACTCTTAATCAGTTAAGGTTTAATAGTTAGGTAACATAAGAAAAATAAAATAAGTATTTTGTTAAAAATGAGCTCTTTTCTTTAGTTTCCCGTATGTCATTACTTCCCAGAATCCGATCCTCATTAGCGACACTATCCAATGGTGTGTTTTTTTTTTTCAAAATCAACGTGTTCGATTCCTGGCTAGAAATCCTGATTTTTCAAAAATCCAATGATTCAGTTTAAGTTTTCATCATAATCGAGCCCTCGACTCCTTTGACTACTTTTCGCTATTCCTCATAGTCTCGGATTTGGCCATCCACGCCCACTTGGAAAATTCACCCTGTGAATTGAATTTTAATTTTCCAGGTGAATTTTCCAAGTGGGAAAACTTATGTTAGGTACCTATACTATAGTACTTTACTATACCTAGTAGGTAAAAAGTTAAATAGGTAAGTATAAAACTTATGTAAAGATTAATGCCATCAAAAACATAACTTGTAAAAAAAGCCAAGTCTCGCAACTCAGTTCTTCTACCGTAAAAAGTTGTGAGATCCATGAAATACCAAGTCGGTTAATTTATTCACTCCCTACTTAAGGAACCTTCTGTCTTAAGTTATTACATAATTAGCTAACCTAACAACATCTTGTTGACCATCAATATTAAAAATCTTTTATGTTTTAAATAAATAAATTGACTTGGCAATCGCACTGTGAGATACATTGTGTTTTCATGCGATGGCGATGGCCAAGTCAATTTATTTATTTAAAACATAAAAGATTTTTAATATTGATGGTCAACAAGATGTTGTTAGGTTAGCTAATTATGTAATAACTTAAGACAGAAGGTTCCTTAAGTAGGGAGTGAATAAATTAACCGACTTGGTATTTCATGGATCTCACAACTTTTTACGGTAGAAGAACTGAGTTGCGAGACTTGGCTTTTTTTACAAGTTATGTTTTTGATGGCATCTCACTTCTTTTTGTAGATAGTCCTACTTTTTTTCCTTTCCGGTACCTTTTTAACTTTTTATTTTTAACATCCGTTGACCATTTTACAAGTTAAGTACCTTTGAATATAATTATATCTAGGTACCTATCTACACCTATTATTCCATTATATTATATACTAGCTTCCGCCCGCTTCTTGGCTCGATAAAAAAACTACCGCAAGTCCTTCCCCGGGATGCAATCTATCTCTCTGCCAAATTTTATCGAAATCCGTTCAGTGGTTTAGGCGTGAAAAGGTAACATACAGACAGACAGACAGAGTTACTTTCGAATCTATAACATTAATATGGATAATTGTTATTTTCCTCGCTAGAGAGCTCCGATAAACGCATGCGATCGCTGCTAATCTTAAAGTGCTAATAGGGCGAAGCGCATTTTTGTTTTTTGACTATGGCATCTCGTAGTTGACCTTATTCTTCTTCTTAGCGTGTCGATAGCAATCTAAATGGACTTGGCCCAGAATTCGGCTACTTATTTGGCGCCTTCACCAGCGTCCATCAGTTCCTGTAACGTGCAGCTGACAGGACATGCAGGACACGATATTAAGTGTCCCATCGTTCGTGGGACAGCACCACATTTACACTCCAAGGCGGAGTCGTCTATGAATCTCCGCCTGAACAGGTTTTCCTTGCTTCGGCCAACCTGGGTCCGGAGTCTGTTTAAAGACTTCCAGGTTACCCAAGGTAACTCATGTCCAGGTGGGAGGTCTTCAGCAGGTGGGACGAACGGTTTGGGTAAGGAAGCACTGTCTCGCCACAGCTTCAGTCTCTCTTGTGATGGTTCGCCAGTGAGTGGGACGACACACTTTAAAAAACTGTTTCGACTTTTCAGCCTTTGTGGCACAAGGATGTTGTCGTGTGTCGGAGACCATTTGGCTCTTTCGCTGGAGCTTGCCACCGCTCTGCAAAGCACTGGTGGCGCTATTCCTGCTAGTGGATACAGCATTTGTACCGGGGTTGGTTTTAGGCAGCCAGTGATGATCCGGCACGTTTCATTCAAAGCTGTATCCACCAGCTTTCCATGGGCAGAACGGCTCCACACGGGGCACGCGAATTCTCCCGCAGAAAAAGATAGCGCCAGTCCAGTAGTCCGCATAACTTCAGGCGAAGCACCCCATTTCGATGAGACCAGTCGACGAAGAAGACTGTTGCGAGTGTGCACCTTCTGCTTGATATTTTTGCAGTTTTTGCTGAATGTTAAAGACCTGTCCAGGGTAATACCAAGATATTTAGGGGAGTTGCTGAGCACGAGGTACACCCCACCCCAAACGATGAGAGGTCGTGACTACTTAACCGTACTATCCTGTCGTTGCCATAGATAAACTCACCAGCGCAACCGCTATGTCCCTACATTTTAAATCTGTAATATCTTCAAAAATATTCATTTAAATTACATGCTTCAAAGGGCCAAATTGATCTATAGTAAATGCACAATGTATTTAAGGTACTTAATTGGATATAGATTAATGCTGTATTGCTTAAAATCGCTTCGTAAACAAGCCACTATTTCTCGTAAAAAGTAAAGGATAAAAAATGGTTATTGTGTGTTATCCCTAACAGATAGACTTATACCATTGCGGACTTTTTTGTAGACCTTTTTAAGGTGTGCAATACTGTAGTAGATTATTTTGATCTATCTCGTAGGGTTCAGCTAGCTTTTGCAATATAAGCGCAAGAAAATCTGTTTATTTACGACATCACATTAGAAACCTCTAAAATTATCAGTGTTTCTCTACTATATTATGCATGTATTATACAAATAAACCTTCCTTTTGAATCATTCTATCTATTAAAAAAAACTGCATCATAATCCGTTGCGCAGTTTTAAAGATCTAAGCATCCATAGGGACAGACAGACAGCAGGAAGCGACTTTGTTCAGGTACACTGATTCATTAACTGCAAATGTAACTTTGTAATTCTATATATTTATATGGGATTACAAAGTTATTTATGCAGTTGGTGTATCTAGAAAACTGGAACGAAATTGCAAAATATTTTAGTTTTTCCTTGATTTATACACTAAACGCTAATTGTGTTCTAAATTTGAAGCTTCTATGTCTGCTAGAAGTGCCTTAGAGTTTTGATGATCGGTCAGTCAGTCAGTCAGTCAGTGAGTGACAAAATTAAGAAACTTTGACTAGTTATAATTCTTAAACTACTGGTTCAAATTGAATGAAATTTGAAATATACCGTGTTTATACAATACCTGCTTGATTACTGAAAATTCAGGTCTCTAGTTTAATCCACAACGAAGTTATAGGGGTTCGAAAATGGCTTGAACTGCTTCGAGAAAAGGATGGTACGGCCGTGCCGCTTTTTGCTCGACTTGGCGGGGGCACTGCCGTGCCCCCCGATTATAATTAATCTTTATCTATAGGTATTTAAAGGTATAATTCTTCTGTTCGTGTGTACAGACGCCAGCAGGTCAACCTACCCGAAACTGTCAGATGTTCCCAATCAACCTTGAACCTTATGCATTAGCAATAAAGTCGAAAATCTATTAAAGAAATCTGACAGATTGTAGTAACTTGATGTGCTGGCGTCTGTACCTATGTCACAGAAATTCTCCTAAACGTCTGGACCGATTTTGATTAATCTTTTGTGTTTGAGTGGGATTGAGTGTGTTCCTTATATGGTTGAGAATTACAATTCGACCCGGTAGGTGTAGGCTGCGATCGAGTTCTACGATTTTATTCTTTACTAGCTGCGTCCCGCGGTTTCACCCACGTAAATGTCGATCTCGTGGGCATGTCGGGATAAAAAATAGCGTATATGTTAATCCAGGGTGTCAGCTACCCCCATACAAAATTTTATCTAAATTGGTCCAGCCGTTTGACCGTGAAGAAGTAACAAACCTAAACACACACACACTCACAACCTCGCCTTTATTAGTGTGATTTTTGTGGAAAATTTTAACGCGCCGAGTCGCGGGCCTAAGCTGGTTTAGTATAAAAAGTTTACCCAACGTAAGTATATATTTGTAACGTTTGTAAAACACTCAATTTCAGAACGTAAGTTTCGATTTTAATTTCGGAATTAATATTTCAATGTGAGCTCTAATTCTAAACGTCACTGTCAGTTGTCACCAGTGTCAGACAGTGTCACTACTGTCACTCACTGCATGACGTCAAAATAATAACTTAGGTTACATGTTCTGTGTAACCTTGTTTCTGAAGCCATTATTTTTGGTAATCTGATTGAATGAAAATGTTTAAATCCTTGATTACCAAGCTGAACCCAGCACAGTTATCGCGCGGGTTCCACACTACCGCCTGTATGAATGAAGTGCGCCTACTTAGTCGCCTGAGAGTGGTTGATAACTCAGAGATCGGCAAGCGAGCCATGGCTGAAGGCA
Source organism: Oligia fasciuncula (assembly GCA_963082905.1). Classification (NCBI taxonomy): domain Eukaryota; kingdom Metazoa; phylum Arthropoda; class Insecta; order Lepidoptera; family Noctuidae; genus Oligia; species Oligia fasciuncula. Next base: position 20,983,554 of record OY720398.1, read on the forward strand.
AACCTCCTAAAGTTATCTGCGTTTATAACAAGAAGCGTACGTAATCTTTAGATTTCACTAGCAACTATTCAAAATTCTAGATTCAAAAACCTTATTGTACAGACACAAGGTTGAAGTATGTGCGTGTGGATTGAGAGATCTTTTCGAAAAACTTTTCCAATCCCAACCAAATTATAAGAGGATTTAGGAAATAATTGTAAAAATATCATGGTAAGGTATAAAATTTGTGAATCCTAAACAAAGAAAATTAGAACTCATTAACTGGATCTCTCAATCTGGACAACTGAAGAAAAAGCCATAACGCATATCAAGAATATACTGCCTGTGTACAGTTTATAATTTGCATTTTAATTAATTGTGAAGGATTTGTGAAAGCTGCTAAACAAAATTTCGATTCGTTTCAAAGCCACGTTTAAGATTTATAACAGTTTATATGGCCCTAAGCCTATCAACTGAAACCAAATACCTGGGCATCTTTTTGGACAAACAGCTGGGCAAAACACACCAGCTATATTACCACGAAAGCCAGCATATCCCTGTGGCAATGCAAGCGAATGCTTGGCAAGAATTGGGGGATCAGCCCCAGGGTCACTCACTGGCTATACACCACAGTCATCTGACCAATCATTACATACGGCTCACTAGTCTGGTGGCCCAGAACAGACCTGAGCACAGCCCAAAAAGACCTTGAAAAGCTGCAGCGGTTTGCGTGTGGCAATCACTGGCTGCATGAGAACTACACCCACTGCTGCCCTACAGGCTATGCTTGGACTGCCGCCTCTACACCTCATAGTGAGGGAAGAGGCGACCCTGGCTGCCTTTAGGCTCTTTAAATCAGGGACCCTGAGCAAAGACTCTAGGGTCAAACACATACATTTAAAAGAAGATGCGATCAAACGGTAGCCAATGATGGCATCACCCTGCGATAAGGCCCCGAAACAATACTGCTTCCAAAAGCATTACAACATAGTGCTTGAAGAGGAGCGATGCGACCACTCAGGCCCGAAAGAACTGAGAATTTACACTAATGGCTCAAAGACCGACTGCGGAACTGGAGTCGGAATTCTTCTCACACGACCTTAACATAAAAATATGCAAACCGCTGGGAATGCTCAACATGGTTTACCAAGCAGAGTGTGTGGGCATAATGCAAGCGGCTTATGCTATAGCGGCCAGGAGAGTCACGAACACCCATGTTTGCATACTCTCTGATAGCGCCTCAGTCCTGCAATCCTTAGACAAAAAATGCATTACATCAAATCTAATAGTAGAATGTCACAATGCGCTCGAGCGGGTAACTGTATCGAACCGCAATACAGTGACACTACAATGGATAAAAGGACACAGTGGATCGCTAGGCAACGACGCAGCTGATGAGCTGTCCATACGGGCTTCCAGTATGTCAGTCTGTGGACCGGAACCTATTGTGCCCATCCCCTTCAACCAACTACGCAGGTGGCTACAGGAGCACACCCACACAAGCAGAAAGCTGGTGGACGTCGTCACCAGGCTGCAGGCAGTCCAAAGAAGCCATGCCGTCATTGAATGGCAGGCTAACCAGGCGCCTACTACGACTGGACAGGAAAGGCCTGCGCCTGGTGACGGGGACCATCACGGAACACTGCTCGCTAAATAAACACTTTTACACATTAGGCATAACAGATAGTCCCCTGTGCAGGGCTTGCATGTAGGCTGATGAAACCATTGCGCATGTGCTCTTTGAGTGCACAGGCGTCACCCAGATAAGGTCAGAAATCCTCGGGACACCCAGATCGTACACAGATGTTCTCAACAGACCAGGAGATTTGATCAGCTTCTGGAGGGAGGTGGGCTGGTTGGAATAACCACCGAAGACGGCCGCCATGGCCCACGCACAATGGTCCACTGAAGGACTAAGTGCGGAAACCAAACCCATAACATAGAACATAGAATGGTTTATATGGATCACTCAGAGTGGACAATTTTCAATTGAGTGATCTTGTAAAACACGACCTAATACTGAAAAAGTATGAATAATTATCATGTTTATTGCAAATTATGCTTCTGGGAAAATTTGTGAAACAAAAATCGTAATTGAAAGCTTACTGGTTCAAGAGAAAATGAAAATCTTATTTTTTGTTGATCGTCCCAACTGAGAGATCATTAACTATATTTAATAAACCAAAACTTATAGGTAGAAGGTAGATCATACATCAGAAATTGTGAAAAATGTTGTACTAAAATTTTACGAATCAGTCGTCCCTGTAAGTGTTATACTTAAAAAGATAAATAATTTTTTACAATCCTTGAGGAAAACGTTGAGTAGGGTGACCATATCGCCGGTCGGAATCATTACCGGTACAATTCAAATTATGATGCACTTTAAACGTTTTATACAAGTAATTTGTGTCTGGTTTCACTACCTACATAATTTAAATAACATAAAATTACGTTTTTAAATGACAAGTTCCTGCAAAGTTAGGTACTGTATGTGTAGGTAGTGCTCTTACTAAGGAATTCGAAGTTCGTAATTCTTAAACACAAAAAGTTCAGAAATTTTAAGGTAGAAGGTAACCAAAAAAATATAACTTTTTTAATTTAAACTTTTTTTTTTAATTTCACTCATAATTACATAATAGGATGTAACCTAATCAATAAGTCCGTAGGACAAAGTATGTAAAAAACTGGAAAAGTCGGACAAAATAAAAAAGTATGTCTACCCTACTCGACGTTTTCCTTAAAAAAAAATGATTTATCTTTTTACCCGACTGCGCGACGCAAAGGAGTGGTAATGTGTTCATCAGCCTATGTATGTTTGTATGTTCCTTTGAAGCACTATACAGACCAAACGCCTGGGCCGATTTTTATGATTCACACGTCAATCGATTCCTCTTAGTCCGGCGAGTGTCACTAAAGACATGACGTTAGTGAAAATTCAATATGGCGACTACAATGTGTCTTCAAAAAAATTTTTTTTTCTCAAAACCTATCTAGTGGGATATCAAAATAAAGGGCTTTAAAAGATGATTACAAAAATATAAACAAACTATATGGTTAAAAGTAATTCGAAGTGACAAATCGTAAAAACACGTACCAAGAACTAAATCGTCAGCGAAATCTTTCACATTTGTAAACTAAAAAGCTGGAAATAAAAAAAGTTATTAAAAAAAATAAAAAACCCGACTGCGGTAAAAAACCGCAGTCGGGTTTTATATTTTTTAAATAACTTTTTTAAGTAGGTATATCACTTACAGGGACGACTGATTCGTCATTAGTAGGTAAGTACAACATTTTTCACAATTTCTGATGTACCTATCTGCCTTCTACCTATAAGTTTTGGTTTATTAAATATAGTTCAAAATAATGATCTCTCAGTTGGGACGATCGACAAAAAACAAGATTTTCATTTTCTCTTGAACCAGTAAGATTTCAATCACGATTTTTGTTTCACAAATTTTCCCAGAAGCATAATTTTGCAATAAACATGATAATTATTCATACTTTTTCAGTATTAGGTCGTGTTTTACAAGATCACTCAATTGAAAATTGTCCACTCTGAGTGATCCATATAAACCGTTATAAATCTTAAACGTGGCTTTGAAACGAATCGAAATTTTGTTTAGCAGCTTTCACAAATCCTTCACAATTAATTAAAATGCAAATTATAAACACATAGGCAGTAGGTATATTCTTGAATACGCGTTATGGCTTTTTCTTCAGTTGTCCAGATTGAGAGATCCAGTTAATGAGTTCTAACTTTTTTTGTTTAGGTTTCACAAATTTTGTACCTTACCATGAAGTTTTCACAATTATTTCCTAAATCCTCTTATAATTTGGTTGGGATTGGAAGAGTTTTTCGAAAAGATCTCTCAATCCACACGCACATGGTTGAAGTCAGCACTGAGACTAGCCTTCCCTCTGATAAAGCACCTACATACAATGCCTGTGTATTGTTATATCCATATCTGGTGCTGATGCTTACCATCATGTAGACCGCCTGCTTGTTGGTCACCCAAAATTATACTTACAATAAGTAAATATTTTTAAGTAGTCCATAGAAAAGGCTAGCAGTTACCCAATAAAATGAATTGTTGTCATTTTGTTTGTTTCAGATGTTGGCTATATAGGTGACAGAGTACTAGTAGCTATCAAGGGTCAAAAGAAGAAAGGTATCTTAGTAGGAATGAAACAGAAACAAAGTGTCAAGGTGCCCAAGTTTGACAGCAACAATGTAGTGCTAATAGATGATAACGGAACTCCACTGGGCAACCGCATCCATGTGCCCATCCCCACCATACTACGGACCATACTCAAAGAGAAGACACACTCTAAGGGAGCCGACTACACCAAGTTATTAGGCATAGCAACAAGGTTTGTTTAGATATTGTAGTTATACCTATAAGTATGTTATTGTAGATATTAATAAATTGTTGATTAACACATTCATAATCCTCTAATTCTTTCATTTGTGTGAAGGGGTTTGATCGGGGCAAACAAAAAAAAAACAATTATCATCATTGAAATTTGAAAATTTAATAAAACTTAGGTTCAGTTTCATTTAGAGTATAGACTTAATTAAGACACGCTACCTACCGATGGAGAGATGAGCAGACGACACGACATCAACATTTACAGTGTAAAGCCGCAATTATATTTAGCCTGCGCCCGCGCGTGGGTAAGCTATCGGTTACATACATTTAGTATAGGATTGATTACATTAGTCCCGCCCCGCGTGTCGCCACGCCACGCACTAAATGTATGTAACCGATAGCTTACCCACGCGTGGCGACACGCGGCGCGGGCTAAATATAATTGCGGCTTTACTCCTATGATCATCATCTTACGTTGTGACAGGGTAGTTGTGTGTGGGGAGCGGCGCTACGAGGCGACAGGCAGATAAGAATATGCAATACTGTTACAATACAATAATACAATACAGTGACTTGATCAAATTGTCAGCAAACTATCGTGATTCTCGTATTCGCGTCTGTCGCGGTCGGTTACGTTAAATCAATAGGTTATAGCATTAGTTCTATTCAAGACTTGGACGCGAACTGTCTCGAGGTTGCCACTGCCCCGAGAGCAGCGCACTGCGGCGCTCACTATAGGACTTTAGAATCGGTATATAGCTAATGTAACTTTCAATTCGTTAATAGAATCTGTAACCACTGTCAACAAGGCAACACGCGTGACGTCGAGCCGCGCGTCTGCGAGCGGCCGGCGAGCGCCCGCGCGTCTGTCGCTCACTAAAGAGTAGGTAATCGTATCATCTGTATATAATGCACAACAGCTGTGACTAGATATTAAGATTCACGTGTGTTCACTGCTACTAAATTATCGTGAGGTGCCGCCGACGACTCGGTAACATGTAAAACGATCAATATTATCTAATTATAAACAACACACGACTTTATGAAGTAACTATACTAAATAATTATTTAAATCTTCATGATAGATAACTATGTATATGTCGACTGAACAGACAGTCGTCGAACGGATTAACGAACAAACATTCCTACATACAATATATTACAAGAATCCGGTATATATATTAACACAATAAAGTTACTTGAATACATAAATATTTGTACATTCACTGTTAGCGAGACCAAGCTAGGCTGGTACTGAGAACACGCACACACGAAGGTACTTCGGCACACGGCGTCACTTGAGGGCGGCGAAGACCTGCGGGGGGGGGGGGGGTGTCACTATGCGGGAGATGGGTGGGAGTGGGGGTGGTTGGTGGGACTACTGCACGTTCATTGCCCTCCTCTTACATTGTACTCAAGTGTTGATACAGATACGTCTAAACAGCTAATATCGTAAAACTTTAATTGTATAAAATTCGGATAAGGCGATAAGATCAGTGTATATAGTAAGAAGTACACGACGACTACGTGAGCTTCGCATCCACTGACACAGCCGCCAACGTCTCTTGTAAGACGTCGCCGTCGCGCGTCGCTGTCCACGCCTCGCGCCTGAGTAGCGCTCTCATTATTTCCTTGTTACTTGCCCTAGAAACCTATTAAGCTTCTTGTGATCATACCCACATAAACATAATCATTGGATTATAACAGTAAGTTAACGCAAGTGTCAGTGGACAAGAGGCCTAAATAGTATTGCTCCAACATTAATAAAACCATAGAGTAGATAGATTAAATCTTAACGTTAAAACATGTCACTGTGCTGCGCCCGGGCGCAACATGTCGCGTGACGTCACGCGTCGCTCTCGTTCATCACAACACACGGTCGTGTGTATTGGCACATACGTTGTACCGGAGCTGGACAGAGCAACGACTGTCGACCAAGTGATACGGCAGACTACACAATGATGAAGAACACTGGGTTTATTTTGATAGTCATCAACAATGCTTGAATTAGAATCACTTCTGTATCATGCTACGACTGATGGAGCAGTCAGTCGTAGGCGCAAGGGCGGATCCAGGGGGGGGGGGGTCATGGGGGTCATGACCCCCCCCCTGGGCTAGGTCCAGGAGGACCCAGCCCAGAGGGATTTTATTAAGAACTTTCAATATTTAATCAATTTAATATAATACTTTTTTTGACGGCAAACGCATTATTCGGGAACGAACGCATCGAAAATTTGAATTTTATCGCGCCGCCACGCCACCTTTCATATGTCACATTTCGTGTGACACTTGCGCGCGCTTTGTTTCGACTAACGTCTAGCTAGACCTAACCTATAACAAGCTGCTGCTGGTAATTTGGGATCTGCGACCCCTTCTCCTGATCCTTTTTCTTTTGTAAATTGTCTAGGATTTCAGACCTACAAATAAAAACATCTTAAACATGCAGTTGTTATTAATTTATGGTACGACTAAACTTTAGTAAGTAATAAAGTAGGTATAGAAAACTTTAAAAGCTTAAAAGTTTAAAACTTTAACTTTTCAACTTTGAAGTACTTAGATGAAGTGATAACGCGTTTCGGGAGAAGATGTAAAAGAAAAATTGTTTTCGTTATTTAATTATTGGTAGGTATTTTTAAGTACAGTACTTACATTTATTAATAAAATACCTACTTTTTACTTGTATCTATTATTATCAAAATTTAATTAAAACTTCTTAGGACTTGACCACGACTATGTGACCCCCCCCTGGCGCGAAAGCTGGATCCGCCCTTGCGTAGGCGACTAGTTGGTCGGTCTCACTGCCGGTGAGTGCGGCGTGTGACGTCACGTCCTGTCGCGTCACCTTCACTGGTACTACGCGAAGCTACTTGATATGCCAGTTCAGCTTACAACACACGCCAAAAACTATCCTCTATCCAAACTACTGTGTGATGGACTCGCAAACTCTGTCCAAATAAAATACTAAATAACAAAATAAACTAAAATTACTGCAACAAAAAACTACAATAAAAAAATCTACGTCCGATTTGACTACGATAAAGACCGCCTAATGATGTATAACTATAATATAATGTATGTATATCTTAAAGTTAAATAGATTTTTTTTTATGTATTACGATAGATCTAGCGCGGGTCGGTCGAGCCGCTGACGCCCCGCCCGCGAGTGCCCGCGACCTGGCACACGGTCACACTGGATAGCGGCTGCGGACTTTTGAGTTTTTAGAAGATGACTAATACCGAAATAACTAATAACCGAATACTAAGATGTAGGTAGTGTTAGTATTCGGAGTTGAGAACATTAGCGCGGATCCGAGCGACAACGTTCGGGACTGACTCCGATGTGAGCACATTCCTCCAGCCGGGAGACACCGCGGCACCGGCAACAATACATAGCGTATCGCGTCCTGTGATCAATTACATGATATTTCTACAAGTTGGAGACGACAATACGACAATAAATTAAACGTCATATATATACAGGGTGATTGGAAGATGGGTGCAAAGCTTTAAGGCGAAGATAGTACAGACAATTTAGAACTATTTAAGCCATGGTTGTCTTAGACGAAGTCTTACTACTTTTTTTTTACCAATTTCTTAAGATTTTTTTCAAAAATTCCTAAAGTTTTAACTAAACTATTTATTTATGGCCAAATTGAATGATAAACGAATTCATTTTTATTGTATTTAATTAAAGTAATGTGTAAGCAATCTAGCAAAACATGTTTTAGGCCTCTGTGTCGTTAGACATTTTTTTTACAGATATTTAAAGTTCATAACAAATTTTAAAATTTATAAATACTTTTTGTAAACCTTATTTTAAAAATCACGGAGCGTGCTTTTTTTGTTCAAACCTTTTTGAAAACATGCTTGATAATCGCTCTTTCTTTTGAGGTAACATTTACGCAGATATCTTACAAATTATTGAAATTAGGACCTAAAACCCAATTTAAGGGAGAAATTTTAAATTTTAGGCAGTCTAATTAAACAACATTTGAATTAAATTTATTTATGTTTCATGGTCAAAATGTTGTCCGTGATTCCTAATACAAGCACGGCTCCGTCTTCTCACTTCTATTGTTGTTATTTTCAACATCATATCTCCAGCTTCATTGTTTCAAACTCTGAATTCATTCTCTCTGTCAGTTCTTCTCTCGTGTTTATTTCAACATTCGTATACACCAGCTCCTTGGCCCGGCCCCACACGAAAAAGTCCAGCAGGGTCAGATCTGGTGAGCGAGCGGGCCAAGGGATGGATCCATCTCATCCATATCCAGCTGTCAGGAAAGCAATTATTTAAATGTTCCCCATGTGTTGTGTGGGTTATGAAAGTTTGTAATGCCCTAGAAAATTTGCTTTCATCCGTCCACAAGATTGATTTCAAATTAAAGTTTTCTAGGGAGGGCATTAAAAACTTTCATAACCTTCATGAATGGGCCGCCAAAGACAACAATCCACATTTTAAGAAGCAGGTGTCGTTTCAGAGGAAATTCTGGAGGCTGGAGTAATTTGCAGGACGTTGATTGGGCCCCACTTCTTACCGGAGACTTTCAATGGTGAAAATGATTTGCACTTTCTACAAGTGGATTTACCAGAGCTGATAGAGGAAACCGGTGTCCCGATATTCGCAAGAGACAGTACAGTCATCTTTCAGCAAGACGGCTGTCCAACGCATTGGATGTTAAATGTAAGGGAACACTTAAATAATTGTTTTCCTGACAGCTGGATTGGCAGAGATGGACCCATCCCTTGGCCCGCTCGCTCACCAGATCTGGCCCTGCTGGACTTTTTCGTGTGGGGCCGGGCCAAGGAGCTAGTGTATACGAATGTTGAAATAAACACGAGAGAAGAACTGACAGAGAGAATGAATTCAGAGTTTGAAACAATGAAGCTGGAGATGATGTTGAAAATAACAACAACAGAAGTGAGAAGACGGAGCCGTGCTTGTATTAGGAATCACGAACAACATTTTGACCATGAAACGTAAATAAATTTAATTCAAATGTTGTTTTATTTAGACTGCCTAAAATTTAAAATTTCTCCCTTAAATTGGTTTTTAGGTCCTAATTTCAATAATTTGTAAGATATCTGCGTAAATGTTACCTCAAAAGAAAGAGCGATTATCAAGCATGTTTTCAAAAAGGTTTGAACAAAAAAAGCACGCTCCGTGATTTTTAAAATAAGGTTTACAAAAAGTATTTATAAATTTTAAAATTTGTTATGAACTTTAAATATCTGTAAAAAAAATGTCTAACGACACAGAGGCCTAAAACATGTTTTGCTAGATTGCTTACACATTACTTTAATTAAATACAATAAAAATGAATTCGTTTATCATTCAATTTGGCCATAAATAAGTAGTTTAGTTAAAACTTTGGGAATTTTCGAAAAAAATCTTAAGAAATTGGTAAAAAAAAAGTGGTAAGACTTCGTCTAAGACAACCATGGCTTAAATGGTTCTGAATTGCCTGTACTATCATCGCCTTAAAGCTTTGCACCCATCTTCCAATCACCCTGTATATCTAATGATGACGTTCCCAGTCTGCGTACAAAAATTAAATCAAATATATCAGTGGTTTAGTCACTATAGTTAGTCGGCCCAACACCAATATTTAGTTTGTTTGAGAAAATCACTTTTTTTTTTATTTAAATGATAGGATTAATGTTAGTAGGTAGTTTAAATATATATTCCTATACTTACATTAGTATTAGGTACCACTGTTATCAATGATTGCCGTATTGCAGTCTCCACACTGTATGTGTTAATAGCAAGGACATCGGCCGACGTTACAAACAGAACTAGCGAGTTGACTTCCCACTTAAGGTGCAAGCGTCATGGTAGCTCGCGAAATACTATTTTTCTTAGGGTTTCTGCAATTTGCAGGTCAGTACAGCTGTTCAGGTCAGTTTAAGTTCAAATTGAATTACTATTTCATGAAATCTTGACATTTTAGGTCAATCAATTATCATGATTTTAATTATGTAAATACACATTTGTTACGGTCGCGAATCATATTTTGATGAACATACAACCTGACACTGAACTGCAAACTGCAAAAAACGTAAGAAAATTAGAATTTTGCGAGTTACCTTTGCGCATCGCCCTTAGTTCATTGAAGCGATTGCCTCCACATAGTCCAGCTATGTGAAAGACTTGACTAGTCGCGGCCATCTTCACGACGAGACACAAACGTTGTGCTAATAGCGCGCATTACTCGCAGCGGTCGCGTGACGCGCGTGACGCGCGCTCGGACCGAACTCGCAGCGACGCGAGGTAATTATCACTAACAGCGGTTAACAGGCGGCCGCTCAAACTCTGTATAAGAATATAAGGCGTAGTTTATTGGGCTCGTATCGGTCTTAAAAAAGGTTAATGCATTTAACTATAATAGGTAAGTACCTACTCTACTCGAATGAACAGCGCGCCAATATTTGACCAAAGCATGGCGTTAACAGCAGACATTTCGTCGATAGCACGGTAAAGCTACGTCCGCTATCGGTTCACTTCTCATAAACATGTGTCGCCGCGGGCGCGTGTGTCTTACGTACGTTCGCTCAACGCAGCGACAGTTTATAAGATGCGACGCGACGCTGACGACGCGGGGGGGGCGGCGGGGCGACCGACTCGCAATTTGAATAGTGTTCTAGCTAGAGCGGAGCGCGGACAGGGGGGCGCGAGCGGTGACGTCACGGCGCCTACACGTCCACCACCATCTTCTTGTGGATGTCGGTGTTGCCCACCACGTTGCAGAACTCCTCGAAGGAGATCTTGCCGTCCTCGTCCTTGTCGGCGAACAGGATGGTCTTGTCCACGATCTGCTGCAGCTGCGTGTCCTTTAGGTTGTTGCCCACCATCATCTTCAGCACCTGCAGTCACAGAAGGCACCTGCTGTAGTAACTTTACGAACTTTACTCTTTGCATGGGGTTTGAACAATATTAGAAAGACAGGAAACAACAGTATTGCGTATGAGAGGGCGACATAATCTGGAGCACAGTACCTAATCATCGGTGCGGTAAGTCTATCTACACTGGCACATACACATGCTACGCTACATGGTGCGGTAAGTCTATCTACACTGGCACATACACATGCTACGCTACATGGTGCGGTAAGTCTATCTACACTGGCACATACACATGCTACGCTACATGGTGCGGTAAGTCTATCTACACTGGCACATACACATGCTACGCTACATGGTGCGGTAAGTCTATCTACACTGGCACATACACATGCTACGCTACATGGTGCGGTAAGTCTATCTACACTGGCACATACACATGCTACGCTACATGGTGCGGTAAGTCTATCTACACTGGCACATACACATGCTACGCTACATGGGCGACTAGAATCAATTCTATTTTGTTGTAATTTTTGACGTTCAAAAGTGCCTATTTGAAATAAATGATTTGACTTTGACTGCACACTCAAGGCAGCTCTGACAAACATGATCTGGGCCTACCGTAAGTTAATTTGAAACACACAGTAGTAGCAAAAAAGTAAAAAAATTAAACCGACTTCAAAAAGATTAACTCAAAATTATGAAATAACTTTAATTTCGGAAGTCGGTGTCTTGGGATCTGTATTTTAGTTTTAGTTTTTTGCCACCGACTTCCGAAATTAAAGTTATTTCATAATTTTGAGTTAATCTTTTTGAAGTCGGTTTAATTTTTTTAAATTACTTTTTATTTCGTAATTTTTAGTTTTTGCGCTAGAATTTGACCAAGGTTTTGAGATGTTTTCCCTTTGACACTACACCCGTAGCTCGTATCAATAAGCCAGGCCGTCACACTTTCACGTCTTAGTCCATATCTTGAAAATTACGGAATCGATTTTGATGAAACTTGCACTGTTCCCTAAGTTGGAGTAAATGAAAGCCAATAAAAAAAAGAATGATCACGATCCGATTAATAGTTACGGAGATATGCGTGGACAAACATACATACATACGTCTATAAAATTTTGTATATTTGTTTGGAAGCCCTAATAGATTGTCATATGTGAATATAATGCAATTCCAATAATATTACATACATACGTGTCGAATTGATAACCTCTTTTTTTTTGAAGTCGGTAAAAAATAAGAATAACCACAAATACATATTTTATGACAAAAACATAGAACGAAGAGGAAATCCAAAACTAAGAGATAAGGCGACAAGTTATAAGTTGTGTGAATAGTTATAATCCGGTTCAAACCAAGGATGCTCCAGTTGAGTTACGCATAGTGCTTAAAAACGACATACCAGTGGCCCAGCGTCCAAGGAGAATATCGATGGCTGAACAGGTGACAATGGAAAAGCAGATAACAGAGTGGCTCGGAGAGGGGATAATTAGAGTAAGTTTTTCGGAGTATTCTTGCCCTTTGGTGCTAGTTAAGAAAAAGGATGGTACAACAATATTCGAATCAGAAAATGACCGAACATTCGGCCGATACAGTGGTTAACCGCTTCGGAGTAGACCCCCTGGATTTAAAGAACGGATTTTTCCATTTAAAAGTGAGTGAGGATAGTATAAAATATACTGCTTTTATAACGCATCATAAGCAGTATGAGTTTTTAAGAGTTCCATTCGGTTTGGCAGTGTGCCCGAAATATTTTATGCGTTTTGTAACTATAGTGTTTCAGGAGCTGATTGCAAAAGGCAATTTGGTGATTTTTATAGATGATTTGCTAATCCCTGCCTGCGATGAATTCCAGGCTTTGGAACATCTTAAGGAGGTGTTAGCAGTCGCATCACAATATGGTTTACAAGTGAACTGGAAAAAAGCACAATTGTTATCCCGACGTGTAGAGTATCTTGGACATCTTCAATGATATCATTGAAGACGGTCAAGTGCAACCTTCTAAGGAGAAAACCGAAGCCGTAACCAGGTACCCAGAACCAGACTTTAAAGCAACTCCATAGTTTCATAGGACTAACCTCCTATTTTAGGAAGTACATTATGGACTTTGCTCTAATAGCGAAACCCTTAACCGATTTGTTGAAGAAAGATGTTAATTTTGTTTTTGACGATAAACAAAGAAGTTCATTCAATATGTTGAAGGATGCTTTGGCGAGTAGCCCAGTGTAGAGGATTTATGATCCCCAGTTGCCTACAGAACTACACACTGATGTCTCTTCGGTAGCATACAGTGCTATACTACTCCAAAGAGATTACACAGGTGGGTTGCATCCAGTATATTACTTTAGTCGCAAGACTAATGAGGCAGAGAAGAAATATAGCAGTTATGAATAATTAGAAGCATTAGCTATAATCGAGGGGATAAAGAAATTTAGGCATTACTTATATGGTAAACATTTCAAGATTATAACAGACTGTCAAGCTTTACAGAAAACTTTAAACAAAAAAGACCTATCCACTAGAGTAGCACGGTGTGTATTACTACTAGAAGAGTATGACTACGTGATCGAGCACAGACCAGGTAATAAAATGCAACATGTGGATGCCTTGAGTAGAAACCCGTTTGTGGCTGTCGTCGAGTTAAGTCTACATGACCAGGTCAAGCGAGCACAGATATTGGATGAAGGTATCAAAGCAATAATTGAAGTTTTAAAATTACAATCATATGAAGATTACATGTACAGTGATGGTTTGCTATATAAAGGACCGGATAAAAGGTTGGTAATTCCTAAAAGTCTAGAAATTGAAATGTTCAAGAGGATACGTGAAAAGGGTCATTTTGGAAAGAAGAAAATGATGGAAATATTATTAGAGAAAGACTATTATATCAAGAATTTGCAGAAAAAAAATAGAAGAATTCATACTAACATGCATACCATGTTTACTGGTAACTAAGAAGGAAGGTAAACAGGAAGGATTCCTAAATTGTATAGATAAGGAGAGCATTCCTTTGCACACAATCCATTGTGACCATATAGGACCACTTTCAGGAACAAGAAAGCTGTACAATCACATTTTAACCTTGGTTGATGCCTTCACAAAGTTTGTGTGGTTGTTTCCAGTAAAAGAGCTACCAGTAAAGAGACAATTGACAGATTAATAGTACATCAGCAGACATTTGGTAACCCTGTACGTTTGATTTCAGACAGAGGAACTGCATTCACTAGCAATGACTTCAAGGAGTACTGTCAAAGTGAAAACATTCAACATATCACAATCACAACCGGTGTTCCAAGAGGAAACGGACAGGTGGAGAGGATACACCGAATAATAAAAGCAGTGTTAACGAAACTTTGTATTGCAGATCCCTCACAGTGGTATAAGCACGTCAGCAGTGTACAGCGCTCTCTGAATGGACTTACCAACGAAGTATTGCAACCACTCCATTCCAAATAAAAGTTGGAAGCAGGCGGGACCCATACCATTTTTTTATTATATTTTCAACTCAAATGGGTCCCGCCTGCTTTCAACTTTTATTTAATTTATAAAATGGCCTTGTTTTTACCTTTTCAGTTTTTTTTAAACTTAATTTTTTACCGCAGTCGGGTTTTTTAGTTTTTTTAATTACTTGTTTTTTATTTCCAGCTTATTAGTTTACAAATTTGAAAGATTTCGCAGACGATTTACTTATGTATTAATTATCAGCTGACCCGTAAAATCACTCAACAGGAAACAAGAAATAATTATTTTATTTAACGTGTTTTTTACGATTTGTCACTTCGAATTACTTTTAAACATATAAGTTGTATATATTTTTGTAATCACCTTTTAAACCCTTAATTTTGATATTTCACTCGATGGTATTAGAAGAAAAAGAAAATTCGAACTCCACAATTATGGCACCCTAAATCCGCCATTTTACTTTGTTTTTAATTTTAATGTAGCCAGTGACACTCGCGCTACCAAGACAAATCTAAAGACGTATAATTTATCCAAATCCGTTCATTCGTTTAGAAGTTACGAGGGAACAAAGAAACGGACATACATACATACAGGTCAAACATAACACATAACCCTCCTTTTGGGCTTCGCCGCAGTCGGGTAAAAATAAGGAAGATGTTGAAATTTATAATTTGATCCAGCAGGAAAACCAAGTAAACTTTTTACAGAACAGGGAAGAACTTCGAATGAAGGCAAAAGAACAAATTCTTCGAGTACAGGACGAAAATCGAAAGACTTACAACCTAAGACGAAAGGAATCCCGTAAATATAAGGTTGGGGATATAGTTGCTATACAGCGTACAGTTTGGTACAGGCCTAAAGTTAAAGCCGCAGTATCTAGGCCCATACAAAGTAACTCAGGTAAAGAGGAATGATCGCTATGATGTAGAGAAAGTTAATTCTATATCGGAAGGTTCGCGATTGACAAGTGCTTCTGCAGACATCATGAAGCCATGGCCTGGAAATGATGGTAATTGATTAGTAGATCGGTAGTTTATTCATTTTTGTTTTGTTGTACTGAGCGTCAGTAAACACTTAAGATTCCTAAAGATAATCATTTCTACAGGTAATCTTGACCTAATGTTATTATTGTATCCAGTGCTGGTATGTGAGAAGTTTTTATTTTCTATGTTTTTATGATCCTAAGTTTAAACCATTGTATTAGGTTGTTTATTTGTTTAAGAGTTAGAGTCACTAATTTAAGTGTGAGATTGCTAGAAGGCGAGAAGTTCATTTTATTATTTTTGAAAAGTTGATGTTAAGTTTAAACCATTTGTTTTAAGATATAATTGTATACGAGTCAATGATTCCGGTTAAATGTAAGTTAGCGAGATAATGAGACATTCTTTTTTTCTATGTAAAAAAAAATATATACCTACATTATAATAACATTAAAGTACTTAACTAAGTTAAAGTAATATTGTTGTAGCCAATAGCATAAGATTGTTGTAGATTTATTATTTCATTGTATCGGGAGATCAGACAGGGACAGTCTGATGTCAGAATGGCCGAGTTGTAGGAATGGAACGCGAGGCCGACGGATGCATGAGATGTGTGAAAGAGACAGAAGTATAAGTGTGAGTGAAACAGGTGATGTTCATTCATTCATTCATTTATTTATTTTTGTGAACACAGGGTACAATGATGTTTTTATAAAAATGTTTGGTCCATCCTATGTTCCGCCGAAAGGCATACAAAATATTATCAAATTTAAATTAATTATAAAAGTACAAAATCTCATAAAATACAATGTCAGCAAACGAAATTTGTCAAAAATGAAATGAAATAGTATAAAAAATCGCACGGAACAGAAATAAAATAAAATGTCAGCAATATTACAAATCATCATCATCATCATTTCAGCCAAAAGACGTCCACTGCTGGACATAGGCCTCCCCCAAGCACTTCCATTTCGACCCGTTCTGTGCTTCTCGCATCCAACGGGTTCCTGCGGCCTTCACAAGGTCGTCGGTCCACCTTGTGGGAGGCCTTCCAGCGCTACGTCTTCCGGTACGTGGTCGCCACTCCAGAACCTTTCGGCCCCATCGGCCATCTGTTCTACGAGCAATGTGCCCTGCCCACTGCCACTTAAGTTTGGCAATTCTGCGGGCTATGTCGGTTACCTTGGTTCTCCTGCGGATCTCCTCATTCCTGATTCGATCACGCAGGGAAACTCCAAGCATAGCCCTCTCCATTGCCCTTTGGGTGACTTTTAGCCTTCTTATAAGGCCCATATTACAAATAACAAAATTAAATTAATTTAAATAGTACAAAAGTCATGAAAATACAATGTCAGCAAAATTTAAAGTTATCAAAATTACATTATTATAACCGTATCAAATCTCTATAAAATGTCACAAAAATTTTAATTGTCAAAATTAAATTAAAATGTACAAAATCATCTTATCAAAATTTGTCATTAAGGTTATAACCGTATCAAATCTCTATAAAATGTCACAAAAATTTTAATTGTCAAAATTAAATTAAAATGTACAAAATCATCTTATCAAAATTTGTCATTAAGGTATTCATCGACAGAGGAATATGCCTTGTCTTTCAATAATTCAAAAAGCTGACGTTTAAAACTATTTACGTTGGTAGCTAATATAATTTGATTTGGTAATTTATTGTATAGTTTGGGAGCCATTGCATATATGCTTTTATGGAGAAATTTGGTTTTTGTAAATAGCAACTGCAACTTATTTGAGCGTCGTCGCTGACTTTCGACATGTCTATAAAGATGCATATTATTTTTTACAAAAATACAGGCTTCATAGATGTAGAGAGATGGTACCGTCAGTATTTTCAAGTTCTTGAAATGTGGCTTGCATGAATCAGTCCGTTTTATTTTGCATATAGCTCGAATGCATTTTTTCTGTGCTATAAGTACTTGCTCAACTTTAGCAGCATTGCCCCAAAATCTCAGGCCATATCGCAGGGTGGAGGCAACGTAACCATGATATGCTGCTAAGAGTGCGGTCATGTTTGCAACTTTATCCAACATCCGAAGAGCATAGGAAAACTTACTAAGTTTCCCACACACATTGTCAATTTGCGTCCTCCAAGACATATCGTTCTCAATAAATAGGCCAAGAAATTTTGTCACATTAGATTCATGTATTGGGTCTCCTTTATAACTAATCTGAAATTGTGATTGTAGTTGTTGTCTAACTTTGAAATTCATGATTTTAGTTTTGGTAAGATTAATTTTAAGATTATTAGCTTTCAACCAGTCAATAATCGTAACCAGACTAGCGTTAATGTCACTTTCTATTTCTTTATTACTACCACTATAATAAATAACTGTACTGTCGTCTGCAAATAGAGACATCTGGTGTGTAATTGCTTGGGGAAAGTCATTTATATAACAAATGAATAGCAAAGGCCCCAATATAGAACCCTGCGGAACACCGTAATGGAGTACTCTAGAGTTAGACGAATATACTACTTCACTTTTTGTATTAATATCCACTTGGCTAAGCTGGGTAATTTGTGTTCTATTCTCCAAGTAGGATTGTATGAGATTGAGTACGTTACCTCTAATGCCAAATCTAGAGAGCTTAGCTAGCAGCACTCTATGGTTAACATATGATGAAATGAAATGAAATGATTTGATGAAATGATGAAATGATTTTATTTTTTGTAAGTAGGTTTGTACAAACACTTTTACACGTCAGTCATGTTTTTTATAACTAGATGAAGTCGGCGTTTCCTATCTGACTACTCTGAGAAGAAAGGCCGAAACAAACTCAGAGGTCACAGTCTCTTTTAAAGTCCAGACATAATCTTGGTCAGGTTATATGAAGACCATGTAGATCGATGTCTGAGGTGGTCTTTTGAGGAAAGAACCACACAGATTGAGAGGACCTGTCCAGTCAGTGCACGCATTTGTCAAAAATCGTGCAGCTCAACTCAAGACTTAAGGAGCTCAACGATTCGACGAACAATACCAAAGAAAGGACATTTGGGTAGGCCACATAAATTACTCAAACTGCCAGACCATGAGAAAAAAAAAACAGAACAGAGAGAATAATAAAAAAATATATATAAGTATGTAAAATGACCCACATCGTCTTCACATTCACAATGAAAAAATAATATAATACTTTACAAAGTAAGCAAATGTCATTGTTTAAAAAAAAAAAATATTCATCAATGTCAATGTGTATATAAAAAAGAAAAAAATCATTCAAAATGCAGAAATTGGAAGCAGCTCAATCCCAAGCCTTTTTGTCCTCAATATAATCTTTAACGGTATAAAAGGCTTTCTGGCACAACTTACGTTTAATGAAAGATTTGAATTTATTAAGGCTTAGATCTTGAACGTGGCTTGGTAGTTTATTGTAAAAGCGTATACATTGGCATCTGAACGAGCCACCTATTTTCTTGAGCCTGGTTGTAGGTACAACATATTTGTGTTTGTTTCTAGTATTTATATTATGGATATCACTGTATTTTTTAAACAATTTTATATTTTTATGGGCATATAAAAGATTTTCATAAATGTACTGAGAAGGCACAGTCATTACATTAATCTCTTTAAATTTGTCTCTGAGAGAGTGTCTCGGACTTAATTTATAAATTGATCGAACAGCTCGCTTCTGCAAAACAAAGATAGTCTGAATATCGGCGGCATTTCCCCACAATAGAATACCGTACGACATTACACTATGAAAATAGCTAAAGTACACTAAACGGGCAGTCTCTATATCAGTTAAATTTCGAATTTTTCTAACAGCGTATGCTGCAGAACTTAGCTTTTTTGACAATTTATCTATATGTGGACCCCACTGAAGCTTAGCATCCAAAGTTATGCCCAAGAATACTGTGTTGTCTTCAGGATTCAATTCCTCGCCCTTTATCAACACATTAGTTTTCACCTGCCTTACGTGGGGTAGCGTAAACTTAATGCATTTGGTTTTCTTCTCGTTTAGAAGCAAATTATTAACATTGAACCAGTGGACTACTTTCGAGATCGCGCTATTTACATCGTCAGTAACCAACTGCTGACGTTTAAGTTTAAACAAAAGAGAAGTGTCATCTGCAAACAACACTATATCATGATGATCCTTTATGAGGTACGGCAAGTCATTAATATAAATGAGAAACAAGAAAGGACCAAGAATTGAGCCCTGTGGGACTCCCATTGTTACTATAGATCCGGGTGATCTTTTTCCATTAACGTCAACGCTCTGAATCCTTTTACTCAAGTATGAAATAAGAAGATCCAGAGCAGTGTTTCGGATCCCGTAGTGGCGGAGTTTCCTGATTAACGTTTCGTGAAGAACGCAATCGAATGCCTTGGACAAATCACAAAAGATGCCCAAGGCATCGCATTTATCTTCCCATGCATTATAAATATGTCCTAATAGTTCAACGCCGGCATCAGTAGTTGAACGACCCCTTGTAAAACCAAACTGTTTGCTATGTAATAATTTATGTTTATTAAAAAATCTTTGCATTTGGTCTAAAATTAATTTCTCAAAAATTTTACTAAAGGTAGGTAGTACAGAAATAGGTCTATAATTTGTGGGGTCTGATGTACTACCTGATTTAAACAAAGGTATTATTTTACTATTTTTCATAAGGTCAGGAAACTCCCCATTGTCAATACAACTATTAAAGATAATAGCTAGAGTAGGCGCTACAATGTCAATAATAGACTTGGCTACTTCTACAGAATTACCCCACAGATCTGCAGTCTTTTTTACATTTAAAGTGTGAAAGGTTTTAATTATATCTCTACAGGTAATATATTCAAAATGAAATTCTGAATCGCAACCATTAACATTTTCTTTAAGCAAAGACTCAGCAACAGAAGGTGATGAGTTTAGTGATTTAGTAGTTGAAACGGGAATATCTGAAAAGAAATTTTCAAATGCCTCGGCGACTTGTGTGTCTGATTTTATTATGTTGTCATTAATAGACAGGCTGTAGTCAGTATTTCGGTTACTAGATCTTCCCGTTTCACTATTAATAATATTCCAAGTCGTTTTAATTACATTACTGCTGTTTTTAATCTTTGAACCCAAATAACGTGACTTGGCCATATAACAAACTTTTTTAAATAATTTTGAATAATTTCTAACATACAAATTAAATTCATCAGTGTTAATATAAGTCCTTTCATTGTACAGTTCATAAAGCCGTGTTCTACTTTTATGAATACCAATGGTAGCCCAATCACTGAACGATGCATTACTATTAACCGAAATAGTCTTGGGAATAAAGGTGGAATCAAATTGTTTACAGTATACATTAAAAAAATTATCATAAAGATGATTAGGATCAGCATGAATAGACAAAACTGGTAATTTATCAATGAGTTTAACTTTAAAAGCCTCCAAGCGACTTGCAGTTTTGGGGTTAACAGTGATATCCTTTTTAGCCACTTTTTTGTTTTGATTTTGAATAGTAATCCTTTGCCCGCAATGATCAGAATCTAGTAAAGTTATAATTTCTTTGTGGCTAGGTATAATATCTGTATATATATTATCTAGGCATGTGGCACTAGTAGGGGTTATTCTTGTGGGCTCCAAAAATAGGTTTAGAAGATTGTAGGACTGAAACAGACTTAAAATTTTACTACAAGAACCTGAGTTTTCTAATAAATTGACATTAAAATCACCGCAAATGATAACGGACTTGTTTGAGTTACAAATCCTGTGTAACACTTCATCCATTACCTTTTCAAAGCAGTCATACAATCCTGAAGGGGGTCTATACACACTTAATACAATAGAGTGCTCCAATTCTACACAGGCAATTTCAACCGTACGCTCAACTGATAGGCTCACAATATCTATACGATCTTTAAATTTGAGCTGGTTACTTACTAAAATTAATGAGCCACCATGTATAGCATTTGTTCTGCTAAACGAACTACCAACCTGGTGATTATTAAAATTGAACAAGAACTGGTGGCTTTTCAGCCAATGTTCTGTTATACAAAGTATGTCAATACTATTAAAATTCATAAATAATTCTACTTCTAATTCTTTGTTCATAAATCCTTGAATATTTTGATGCACTAGGTTGATATTATTGACTGATTTTAAGCTTTTTTTGCGTACATTATAGCTAGAGGTTGCCTCTATTGTCTTAATTTCTAATTTAAATTATTAGCAATGTCATTAATAGTGACCAAATTATTGGCAGAATTATTTATAATGTCATTGCATTGCTCAAAAGAAGCAAGTTGTTTAGCCAAATTTTTGGCTGTAATAGAAAAAAAATAAGATAGCGACACAGCTATCTGTCTTTTATAATAGTCAGAAAGATAGTACATAACAATGTTATATCTATCTTTTGTCAAATAGAAATTATTACTAACATAATTGTTAATATCAACTAAATGGAACATGTTATTATTAAATGTCAAGTTATGCAATGTCATATTCAATTCAAATCTTAGGCTATTTTCTTCCTGTGGCAAACTGTTACTATAAGGGAATGTAAACAATACAACTTTTCTTAAACTAAGGTTGCATAATGTTCTATGATACTGGAGCAGTTCTCCTTTGTTTACATTTCCCCTATTACCCATAAAAATTAATAAAGTTGTATCCTGGGTAAAGTTACATTTAATAATTTTTTTCATAATATGAAACAAAGAACAACCAGGCATACAGTAATTTATTATTGAGTGTCCCGGATATTCAGCTGTTAACAAGTGTCCTAAGTCCTTACCGATCTCATCACAAAATAACACAATATCATTATTTAAAGTTTGTTTACACTGTTTATACGAACTATTAGTAGAAGGAATTATCAAATCAACACAGGGCTGCACTAAGGTGGTATTGCAAGTTGTCAATGAATGGTCCGGTGTGACATTGGTTGGTGTTTGACAATGCTCACAGTTGTTTTTTTGTGAGTTTACCAGCTCATTCATTGCCAACACATATTCCCTCATTAGGTCTTCAGAGGTATTATATTTGTTGGTCATTGAACTAAGTTTCTCCTGTAGATGGTCAAGTTCAGATTGCAAGGTCTCTGTGTCAATGTTGTACTTCCTAGTACTCTGCTCCAAATTATAAGAATACATGTCTAATTGTTTAATTAAATTCAACCTTTCTCTATTCAATTTAACGTTTTTGATAAAGAACTTTTGTCTTTTTACCATTTTTTGTGTTTTAACAATGTATTTATTAATTTTAATGTATTTTTTAAGTTTATTTTTACTGCTTACTACCCTCACTGAATTATATGATTTCGATTCATCATCAGCTGTCAAATCCATAGTGTATGTGGGGTTTATGGTAGAAACCATTGACGGGGCAATAGGCATCAACTCATTGTACAGACTTTGGTTCAGAGTCGAAAGCCAGAGTAGAGTCAAAAGCCCTGGTCATGTCCATGTACATTGCCATGACTGGTTTTCTATTGTCCATGTTGTAATGTATTTTTTCAAGGAAATTATATATGGCCATGTTAATGGTTTTATTTCTCCTAAATCCCATCTGTTCCTTACAAAATATTGTTTTTTTCAAGGAAGTTATAAACACTGCTATAAATGACTTTTTAATACAGTTGCTCAAAAAGTGGTGTATTGCAGGGACGTATAGCGTTCGGGATGTGGGCTATTACATAATAGTGCTTTTTTTTTACCTTTCCCGAACTCGTGCGTTCTCTTTCCCAACTGTCAAAATAATGTCTATTAAAAAGAATAACCAACCATGAAGTTTTTACTAAAGAGTTTTTGTGATTCATACAAATACGTATATTTCTAAAAAGAAGCTACTAATTTATTTCTATATCAGATTTAATGATTTAATTGAATGAGTTAGGTTAGGTTTCATTTCATCTCATTAAATTTCATTTTCATTTCATATCAATAAAAAAAATATACTGAAGACTAAGCTGTATATGGATAGTTCCCTTTGCCTACCAAAATGGGTGAAGAAAAAAAAACTCTGCATATATTCTACGGTTGGCGCCATTTTCCAGAAAAAATGATTAGTTAGTCGAGTTTATTGTTTTTATTATTTTATTAAATTGCTTAATTTTTTCTCAACTGTATTAAAAATAGTCGTTCAGTACACCTGCGGAACCGTCATTGCAACTTGTTCCGACTGTTTGTCGGAACTCTTTGCAATGACAGCCTTTCCGCACTTGTAATGAAATATACTATTCTCAACCACTTTAGAGAAAATAGGTATTAACGCCACCGGTCTGTAGTTACTGACTTTTGTTTTGTCATCTTTTTTATATACGGGTTTGATAATGGAAACCTTTAACTTTTGTGGAAAAACTTCATTTTGGATAATTTTATTTATAATGTCACATAGTATGGGCGCTATAACAGGCGCTATTGATTTAATTACCGTTGTGTCAATATCGTCATAACCTGTACTGTTTATAAGATTGCTTATTATTGTAATTATATCTTTTGGTGTGGTTGGTTGCATAAATATAGATTTATATGATCCTAGTGATGTGTCCGTTTTAGTGTTATTCATTATTGGCAAATTGTCGGCATTCGATTGAACTGAGTCCATAAAATAAAATCATTAAAATGTCTTGCTATCATTTTAGGATTTGTTATGCATTTGTCATTTACGTTAAGTACATTTATAGTCGTTTTAGGAATATTGGATTTCATAGAATTGATTACCTTCCAAGTTGCTTTAGACTAGTTAGTGCTTGTTCTTAAAAA
The DNA here is from genome assembly GCA_963082905.1 of Oligia fasciuncula. Lineage (NCBI taxonomy): Eukaryota > Metazoa > Arthropoda > Insecta > Lepidoptera > Noctuidae > Oligia > Oligia fasciuncula. Next base: position 21,007,908 of record OY720398.1, read on the forward strand.
ATAGGGATAAATAGGATAGATGTATGCTTGGGATGACGTGAATGTTTAGGAAGAGAGGGGAACACAAATAAAATGGGCGAACGACGATACGGTGTGAAAGTGAAAGACGTTGGGTGTTGAAATTAAGTTGGCTAAAGAAATTAAACCAAAAGTAGTTAAAAAGACCTCCTTTTTATTGACTCAACGACCTGATCCCACATGTATGTATATTTTAAAATGTCACTTAAATTTATTTTTTAGTTCGCGATGTCTTTCTTTTTTAGGGTCCCGTCCCCAAAGGGTAAAAACGGGGCCCTATTACTAAGACTCCACTGTCCGTCTATCTTTCACCGAGCTATATCTCATGAACCGTTATAGTTAGACAGTTGAAATTTTCACAGATGATGTATTTTTGTTGCCGCTATAACAACAAATACAACAAAAACAGAATAAAATGAATATTTAAGGGGGGCTACCATAAAACAAGTCTTTTTTTTTTCGGCGTTTTCACCTTGTGGCAACTGACAGTTGTTTTAAACTAGATGAGGTCCACGTTTCCTGAGAAGAAAGGCCGAAACAACCTCGGAAGTCAAAGTCTCTTTTAAAGTCCAGACAAAATCTTGGTTTACCCTCGAAAGGGTTAAATAGGGAATTAAAGTAGGTATGTCATGTATGCAAGTGGGAACATGGCTTGTTTTTGTTAGAAATGTAAAGCAAATAGCTATGTGGGATGTGAAGACGTACCTGGAACAGCTCTCCGTTGGAGATGAAGCCGTCGTTGTCCATGTCGTAGATGCGAAAGGCGAACCTCAGCTTGGACAGCTTGTCTCCCTTCACGCTGAACTGCGACACGCCCTGGATGAACTCCTTGAAGTCCACCTACAACACCAAACCACATCATACTCAAACAAAATTTTTTCCAAGGTAACAATTGTTTATGTCTCTGCCTATACTATGAAATCAAACTCAAAAATAATTGAGTTGAGTTTGAAGGTCGCGCGAACTCAGCGTAGCAGCGCCTTGTCAGCCTTGTGGCAAGTTTGGGTCAGTCCATCTAGTTGCTCTTTTATTTCGATTTGTATTTACGTAATCGCTGACCACTGCATTGGCTATATCCGATTCTGATTTGATCGCGGACTGGCAAAGGTTGTTTATTTGCGTTTTCGGTGTGCTCGGGGAGGTGCGTTGTACGCCGGACATGTTTCCATATAGTTGTACATATTATAGACTAGCTTCTGCCCGCGACTTCGTCCGCGTGAAATTTCACCCTCTCCCCATTTACCCCCTTAGGGGTTGAATTTCGAAAAATCCTTCCTTATTCCTTGTCTACATTATATAGGGAACCTCTGTGCAAAATTTCAGCTTTCTAGGTCCAAGGGTTTGGGCTGGGCATTGATGAGTCAGTCAATCAGTCAGTCAGGACTTTTCTTTTTACCCGACTGCGGCGAAGCCCAAAAGGAGGGTTATGTGTTTGACCTGTATGTATGTATGTATGTATGTATGTATGTGCGATTCTTTGTTCCCTCGTAACTTCTAAACGAATGAACGGATTTGAATAAATTATACGTCTTTAGATTTGTCTTGGTAGCGCGAGTGTCACTGGCTACATTAAAATCAAAAACAAAGTAAAATGGCGGATTTAGGGTGCCATATTGTGGAGTTCGAAATTTTTTTTTCTTCTAATACCATCGAGTAAAATATCTAAATTAAGGGTTTTAATAGGTGATTACAAAAATATATACAACTTATATGGTTAAAAGTAATTCGAAGTGACAAATCGTAAAAAACACGTTATATAAAATAATTATTTCTTGTTCCCTGTTGAGTGACTTTACGGTTACGGGTCAGCTATTAATTAATACATAAGTAAATCGTCTGCGAAATCTTTCAAATTTGTAAACTAAAAAGCTGGAAATAAAAAACAAGTAATTAAAAAAACTAAAAAACCCGACTGCGGTAAAAAAAATTAGTTTAAAAAAAACTGAAAAGCTAAAAACAAGGCCATTTTAAATTAAATAAAAGTTGGAAGCAGGCGGGACCCATACCATTTTTTTATTATATTTTCAAACTCAAATGGGTCCCGCCTGCTTCCAACTTTTATTTAATTTAAAATGGCCTTGTTTTTAGCTTTTCAGTTTTTTTTAAACTAATTTTTTTTACCGCAGTCGGGTTTTTTAGTTTTTTTAATTACTTGTTTTTTTTATTTATATAGATGATAGCAAATCTCGTAGACTTCATTACGTACAGTGAGCCAGGGTCGCGTGCGAGCGGATCTTAGCGCATCGGCTACGAGTACTTCGTGTTCGTAGCTGCGTAGGCAATCTGTAGCCGTAATTCTTTGATCCTTTAGCTATCCAATAGTGTAATTTGTTATCATTGGTTCTTTTGACTTGCCTCCCACTATGGAAGCATTTTTAATTAAAGTCGTATTCAAGTAAAAAAAAAAAAAACAACCGAATTGATAACTCCTCTTTTTTTTAAATCGGTTAAAAATAACTCCTTTCCGAAACGGTTTTCCTTACAAACTGGTTATTTATAGTGTCATACGCATATGAAAAGATAATTATAATAGTCGTAAATCAAATCGCCTGCCATATACACACATCAACACTGTCTAGGGATATTTTGGATTTACTCAATTTACTCAAAATTTATTAAAAATAACATACAACATGTATATATTTTTATAAAGCCCATTTATCAGACTACACTCCAGAATAAAAGAAAACTATTTTTTTTTGCGTAAACAAATTTTTATTCAAATAAAGAAAAAACTTGAAATAATGGTAAAACTAACAATGAATGTGTTTCTCAAGAAAAAGTGAAAAATAAGGAAAAATTAATCTGTTTTTAACAGTTATGTGAAAAATCAGTAGTCAGTAAAACCACCCATCACGTTAATAACGGTCCTGCAACGGTTTTTCATGCTTTGGATTAAGTTATCCAAGTCTTGCTGCGGTATATTGTCCCAGGTCCGACTAAGATGCAAAATAAAAAGTAATTTAAAAAAATTAAACCGACTTCAAAAAGAAATTAACTCAAAATTATGAAATAACTTTAATTTCGGAAGTCGGTGTCTTGGGATCTGTATTTTAGTTTTAGTTTTTTGCCACCGACTTCCGAAATTAAAGTTATTTCATAATTTTGAGTTAATTTCTTTTTGAAGTCGGTTTAATTTTTTTAAATTACTTTTTATTTGGTAATTTTTAGTTGTTGTACTAGAATTTGACCAAGGTTTTGAGATGTTTTCGCTTTGACACTACACCCGTAGCTCGTATCAATAAGCCAGGCCGTCACACTTTCACGTCTTAGTCCATATCTTGAAAATTACTGAATCGATTTTGATGAAACTTGCACTGTTCCCTAAGTTGAAGTAAATGTAAGCCAATAAAAAAAGAATGGTCACGATCCGATTAATAGTTACGGAGATATGCGTGGACAAACATACATACATACATACATACATACATGCATACATACATACATACATACATACATACATACGTCTATAAAATTTTGTATATTTGTTTGGAAGCCCTAATAGATTGTCATATGTGAATATAATGCAATTCCAATAATATTACATACATACGTATCGAATTGATAACCTCCTTTTTTTGAAGTCGGTAAAAAGTTGCTCTTCCGTCGCAATGTTTGCAGGGAAATTCCTCAAAGCCCTTCTTTGGAGCATGTCCCTCGCGTGTTCTATGGGGTTTAGGTCAGGCGATTGAGCGGGCCAGCCTAAGACCGATACGTCGTGCTCCTGCAACCAGCTCGTCACCACTCTCGCTGTGTGCGGACGGGTGTTATCGTGCATGAGCGTGAATTCTTGGCCCATTTGTAGTCGATGGGGGTAGATTATTGGTACTAGCACCTCGTTACGGTATTTTTCAGCCGTCATGGTGTTTCTGATCCAAACGAGGTCTGTTCTTCCACCAACACGAATTCCCGCCCAAACCATAATTGTCCCGCCGTGGTATGAATGGACTTCCTGAGGATGTTGCAGACGGCTCTCACAACCAGGAACTCGCCAAACACGTACTCTACGTGTATCGGGATGGAAACCGAACCGGGACTCATCGGTAAACAGCACTACAGACCACTGGTTATCTTCCCAGAGCAAATTTTCACGAGCCCACTCTAGTCGTCGTCCACGATTTCCTAGGCGTAGTGCTGGAGTACGAAGCGGTCTGCGAGCATGAAGGTTAGCTTCATGCAGCCTTCTCCTCACAGTTTGGTCACTCACAAGCAACTGGTGCTCTGACTGGAGCCTCTAAACCAACTGCATGGCCGTAACATTTGGTTGTCTTCTCGCGGCAACTTGCAAAAATCGGTCTTGTCGTTGAGTGGTTATGCGCGTCACGCCTGGGTGTCTTTCAGCCACTTCACCAGTAGCACGATAACGTGACCATAACCTTGATATCACGTTTTGTCTTGTTCCAATCTCCTCAGCAATACTCCGTTGAGTAGCCCCAGCTTGGAGCATGCCTACTGCCCTTAATATTTCCTCTCTGGTTAAATGGCGCCGCTGCATGTTGCACACAATAACATTAATTCGAAATTAACCGATAGCCTGTTGTAAAACTTAAATTTGACACAAAAAAATAGCCAAAAACTACTGTACGTAAATGAAACCTTCGGACTTTGCTACCATTATGCCGCGTAAATCTTTTGTTTTTAATTTATTTTTTCAAATTTAAATTTAGAATCGTTCAAAAAGGTTTACAAAATAAGCTTTCATCAAAAGAATTTAAAACTGGACAGTATTTTTTGAGTTTAAGAACTTTATACAAAATATCCCTAGACGGTGTTGATGTGTGTATATTATGTAGTGCGATACGCTCGCGACTCCATGAATCAATGTTATCGACCACCGATCGACCGATACCAACCGACCGATAGTTATACAAACAAAAAAAGAGGATAATATGCACAGAAAACATTTAACATTATCTTGTAGGCACACGATTGTGAAGCAAGTTCCGGCAAACATGAGCGGAATATTAACTATATTAGTTAGCCTTGGCACTGGCAGTGTGACGGGTAACCTAGGTACACTAGTGACGTCACACCGTGACCGCCAGATTATAACAATTTGTTGATAAACAAATAGTGCAGTTGTGAGCGCTGATATCGGTGGATCGGTGGTTTGGCGCTGAGTCGACCATTGAAAATTCAACAGCGCGCTTTTATTTAGTCATTCATATTTAAGTGGCGCGTAGTGTAAGTGAAAAGAGGCATGTGTATGAAGCAAAGACTAGATATAACCACTTCACTGCGCATACAGTGCCCCGACGCTCAAAAACTCTTGGCTTTTGGTCGCCTATGTATAGGCTACGGTACTAGTAACCATTTTAGTTGTGTCCAAGTGTTAGACCTCTTTGCACGCTATTTTTTTTTTTTTTTTATATAACTTTTTATGCAATTACACATCAAAATGCCTTCATGCACGGTGAAGTGGTGTGGGAAACATTCCAAGACATCTAGCTACAAAAAGAATGGTATAACTTTTCATCGGTAAGTAAACAGTCATCATCACCATTTCAGCCGAAAGACGTCCACTGCTGGACATAGGCCTCCCCCAAGCACCTCCACTTCGACCGGTTCTGTCTGCGCTTCTCGCATCCAACGGGTTCCTGCGGCCTTCACAAGGTCGTCGGACCACCTTGTGGGAGACCTTCCGACGCTACGTCTTCCGGTACGCGGTCGCCACTCCAGAACCTTTCGGCCCCATCGGCCATCTATTCTGCGAACAATGCCACTGCCACTTCAGTTTGGCAATTCTTCGGGCTATGTCGGTTACCTTAGTTCTCCTGCGGATCTCCTCATTCCGGATTCGATCACGCAGGGAAACTCCAAGCATAGATAGATATATTTTTTTTAATTGTGAGCGACCACGTTTCAGTGCCACAAGTCATCACAGGCAACACGCACTGGTTTAAGACTTTCGTCTTGAGACACTGCGGTATGTAAGACGAGAAGATATTGCGTTGCTTCCCGAACGCTGCCCAGCCGAGGCGGATTCGACGATTGACCTCTTTCTCGAAGTTAGACCTACCCAACTGGACAGTTTGTCCTAGGTAAACATACTCGTCCACGACTTCGAGGGTAGCGTCTCCGATCTTTCTGAGAGTGGGTGTTACATGGGCATTTGACATGACCTTCGTTTTGTCCATGTTCATTTTAAGACCCACTCTTTCGGAGGCTCTACTGAGGTCATCGAGCATTGTACTGAGGTCCTCCATAATCTCAGCCATGACTACGATATCGTCGGCAAACCGAAGGTGAGTTATGTACTCGCCATTGATGTTCATGCCAGCCCCTTTCCAGTCCAGAACCTTAAAGATCCTCCAGTGCAGCGGTGAACAGTTTAGGAGAGATAACGTCTCCCTGTCTCACACTTCGCTGCAGAGGGATAGGTTTCGAGGTCTGATCCTGGAGTCGCACTGACATAGTGGCATTTTCGTACAGACACTTCAGCACCTCGATGTACCGATAGTCGATCTGGCACCGTTGAAGAGACTGCGGTACAGCCCATGTCTCGATTGAATCAAAGGCTGAATCAAAGAAGACCGAAGAGTATAACCTGCTTCTCTGCTTAGCGTTTGTGGACTACGAGAAAGAATCGTAGTCCACAAACGCTAAGCAGAGAAGCAGGTTATACTCTTCGGTCTTCTGTATATCCTGTCGCAGCGTATGTATGTGGTCTACGGTGCTAAAGCCTTTACGGAATCTGGCTTGTTCGGATCAACAACTATCAACTATGAAATCCAGTATCAGATGAATAACTTTAACAACCAAATAACGCTACTTCAAAATTCCAAACCATCTTCAAATCTCTCTTTCTCTAAACAATTTTATAATCGAACCTACGGCTGGAAGTCGTCTAACCTGCGCGCAAGACGGTTCGTGATGACTCTCGAAAACAGCTTGAAGACTCAGAAGTGAGATGGGCCTATAATTCTTAAGAAGGGCATTGTCGCCCTTCTTAAAGAAAAGTATCACCACACCTCTGTTCCATGCCTGTGGTGTTTTGCCCTCTGAGTATGACGGAACCAAACAGCTTCTGAAGGGCCTTAAGAACGGGTTTTCCGCCGGCCTTCAGGAGCTCGGCCGTAATTCCGTCATCACCCGGCGCCTTGTTGTTTTTGAGCTGCTTCAGAGCCATCCTAATCTGGCACAGGCTGACGTCCGGAATGTCTTCGGTATAGTGTCGTGTCAACCTAGCTCTTGGGTCGGTTGCCAGATTTGTAACGGGGTTACTTGTTGACGTGTATAACCACGGAATAGAAAAAACAGTGGAAGTGCCACGCAGCTATCGCGCGTGTGTCACAATTATGCAGAGCTCCGCAACACCGGCTCAGGCGGCTCAGTCGCGATTAGCTACTTGCTGTGATGGGACGTCTCGAACGTAACGAAAAATATTACAAACATGCCTTATTGTGCAATTTTTACATGCTAAAACGATAGCAGGACAAAAAATGTATCTTGCGGAGGTATATCGTATCACCGGTAAGTATAAAACTATGATATATTTCAATATAATTGTTTTTATTGACAAAACCATATTTATTACTTTGTTGCGAACTAAAAACTACCTTATGTCCATTGTTCAAAGTCTAAATCAACTTGCTCGCTGTCTTGAATATCATCGTTCATCTCATTCTAGAAAATTCGACGCTCTACTCGATTAGGGATGGGACACATTCAAATAGTTCGGTATCGATAAAATAATAAAATGTGTATTTATATAGGGTGACTGGTAATTAGTGACCGATACTTAGACACGTGATTTTACTCGTCATTACGAACAACTTTTACTATGGGACCAAACCTGAAATCGTGAAAAAAAAAAACAGCTGTTCTCTACATTTTGACGAGTTAGACGAACATAAATGTAGGGAACAGCTGATTTTTTTTTCGCGACACAGGCAACTGAAGGAACACGGGTGGGTTTTAGTCAGTAAGAGTCTGACACTCCCTTCCGCTCCGCCCAGAGCGGGAGGGGTCATTTGATGATTTCCCACCCAAAAAAAAAAAAAAAAAAAAAAAATGGGCCACGGTATCTCTTTCGAACAACCCGCGACCCTGGCGGGCATCGGCCCTAGCGGACCCCGTCAGTTGGTGCTGACATCTCCTTGAGGCGCGCGTGGAACACAACGCGCCGTCGACCCGGGCCTGGTCCTTACCGGGCGGCGAGCTGCCCATTGCTCGCCGCCCGCAAGCCCGCGCCTACGGTGGCCGGGAATCGGCTATCGACTCCGGCATATTAACCCCTTAACAGTAATTTAAGCTTATAAGCAAATTAAGATCAAATTGACCGAAATCTTTGGGGAATGTTCATTAAAATCTGTACCACCATAATTAAGACTATTGCGCCTTACTTAGCCTTAGTAATTAATTCCTGCGTGGATCAAGGAGTCTTCCCCGATTTAATGAAATACAGTAAGGTAATACCACTTTACAAAACCGGGGACAGTAAAGACACCAATAATCATAGACCCGTATCCGTTTTACCGGTTTTCAGCAAGGCGTTTGAAAAGATAATGCTCAATCAAATGCGCAATCATTTTAACACGATCAACAGTATGGTTTCACCAAAGGACGTTGTACGACCGACGCCGGTGTAACTTTATTAAAACACATTTTTAACGCGTAGGAAGAGGCCCAAGACGCCATAGAAATCTTTTGTGACCTCTCCAAGGCATTTGATATTTGATTGTGTCGATCACGAAACCTTGCTTTTGAAACTTGAGCATTACGGACTTGGAAAACTTGCGCTCAGTTTAGTTAGTTCTTATTTAAATGATAGACAACAACAAGTTCAAATAAATGGTGTCAATTCACTTGGTTTAATAGTAAAAATTGGTGTGCCACAAGGCTCGATATTGGGTCCTTTCCTCTTTTTAGTGTATATTAATGATCTACTCCATTTATTAAAAAATCAACCACAAATGGTGTTGTTTGCTGATGATACTTCCTTAATTTTTAAGGTAAATAGACGTGCTACAAATTTTGACGACGTAAATAATGCCCTACTGCAGGTCCAAAATTGGTTCACTGCTAATAATTTAGTATTAAATGAAAAAAAAAAAAACTGCATAAGATTTGCTTTACCAAATGTCAAGGGTAGTGATTGTGACATAATATTGAATCAAGAGAAACTAGAATTCGTCGATAAAACTGTTTTCCTAGGGTTCATGCTCGACTCAAGGCTACAATGAGGTCCTCATTTGACATCACTTGCAGGACGGCTAAGTTCAGCAGCTTATCCTGTCAGAAAAATCCGTCAATTTACTGATGTAGATACCGCGAGACTAGTCTATTTTAGTTAGGCCCCTTTCTGACTGGGCGGTGCGGTATCGGTGCGGCATCTGTATGCTGTATACCGTCAGTATACTGTGTTGGCCAGGATCTCCCCACTTATCGGTTTACTGTCGGTAAGTGCCGCCGGTATTCAGACGCGTTTGTGCCGTCACCGTGAAATAATGTCTTCGTCAGATGAAGATATCGTTGCGTGTTACATGTATTTACGATTGCGTAGAAAAAGAAAGAAGTATTGATTACACCAGTATATTGCCAAAAATGTTTCTTGCAGAATTTTTATTGCGGCACAACAACTTTCGCAAGATGATGCAAAATCCGAGCGATGTATAAGATGTCAAAACAAAGTTATCGTGAACTTCTGTGTCTTATTGCACCCCACATTACGAAACAAAATACTACATTTAGATAATGTGCCTCAGCTACCAAAATAATACACAAGGCTTTTTCATTTGCCATTTTCAACGACGTGTTGCGCGCTCGGTATTTCGGATTCTACTGGATGGCCGTACCGCAACGCAGTATGCCGCATGTATACTGTCCCGCTCTCGTACAGCCCGCGCTAATCAGGATGCGTGTAAGCAAATATAGGCGCTCGGTAACGAAGCCGTAAATTTTTTACTACATGTCATTTACTGCGCCGATACCGCACCGCCCCGTCAGGAAGTGGCCTTACTTACATAGTATCATGTCTTACGGTATTTTACTTTGGGGACGGGCTGCAGACATCGATTCTATTTTTATTCTGCAGAAAAGAGCAATCAGAGCCATATATTTATAATCTCCGCTGGCGCGATTCTCTAAGGGAACTGTTTAACGAAATTAACATCATGACGGTGCCATGTCAATTGTCAATACATCTACGAAAACACCATGTAGGTATGTAAGGAAAAATTTACATCTTTTTAGTAAAAGAGGTGAAAGACATAATTATAGTACTAGAAATAGGGACCTATTAGTTCAACCAGGTTTCAGACTTGCTAAAGTAGATTCATCTTTTACGGGGTACTCTTTAAAATGTTCTAATAAAATACCGGGAGGTACATAATTCAACTGAATGAGACAAAATTCAAGTCTTGTATAAAACGCACACTGTGCCGTCAGGCATATTATAAGTTAGGGGATTACATCGCTGACAAAAATGCCTGGCTCAATGCTAGTCCTGCTCCACAACCACAACTAATTTATTAACACTTAAATACTGTTGGAGCTGCTGAAGATTGTAAGACTATCTTTGCATTGTATAAACTCAATTTCCTTTGTATTGTATAATTGCATAGCACAGATGTGAGTTCTACTATAACCACCATTTACCGGGTAATAATATGTATTTCATTGACTTGAATGTGCCCTGGCGGCTGATAGTATGTCATCCTCACTAATGTCTCGCTGACGGTGGCGTGTGTGTTGGATCATTTAGCTCCCTTAAAAATGGTTGAGCTGAATGGTGCTGATCTATGCGTCATGTTCGTGAACGGGCGCCGTCAGTTGGGGCTGGTCATCACTTAGCTGCCTCGGCTTATTTTAAATTATTTTGTGATATTTTCCTTGTAAAATTTCACAAAAATAATTGCTGGATAACGACCGTTGTTTTTGACGTGAAAAACCGTTGTTTTTGACGTTCGCTGTTTACGGGAGCGCTCAATGTAACGTCTCTCCGTCCTATTCCTGCTTATAATACAGGCTACTAATCTTCTATACATATAATAAAACAGCAAAAAAACTGTGTCTGTACATTGAATATATTAAAAAAAAATAACTGAGGGGGGTTTAGAAACAGTAATAGAGCACGAATCCAAAAAAAAAACCTGTCTGTTTGTACACGCTAATCTTCGGAACTGCTGGACGGATTTGAATGATTTTTTTTTGTTGTATAGGTATTATGTCTGGGCAACATATAGGCTATAATTAACCGCAACAGATCAGCTAAACTGTAAGAGATACAAAAACAGTACCATAGCAAAAATTGTTCCACGTGATGAGCATTTTCTGCTGAGAGAATAAATTTGAAGATCTGGAACACCTGATGTGGAACTTCAAGAGCCCAGCTACACCATAACATATATAGGAATGACGTCTTAGCAAAAGTTGTTCGGTCTGATGGGCATTTCCTGTTGACTTATAAAAATCGAAGATGAAAAACATCTGATGTGGAAATCAAAACTATCACTAATTTCACCTCCACGCGGTGAAGGCGGTAACAGTTTAGGACTGATTTTCGATGACGATGATATATCATTGAAAATTTGACTCTACTGGCCAAAACTCCCATTTATTTTTTTTAACGTGAAGATATGCTCATGCATTCTGCACTACCACGGGGAGATAGTGCAGTTATGTGGGACTCTAACCCACTAAAACTCCACGGTGTCCTCCTTTGCCGCTTACGACGGGAACATGGACACGCGTTAGCACTCATCCGTGAACCCGCCGCGGCTGTCCGTCACCGGACCCTCCTCTGGGGAGTACTCCCCATCACCGGCGCACCAGAACACATAGCACACCGTGACCACCCCAGGGACCAAACCAGCACATGGGCGCCAGACGACCCCGAGTCTGGGCACCCTTCGTAGGGGAGCAGTCACTTAGATTTTAATTGATCAGGTATCTTAATAAAACTATAACCATGCCTAGAAAGAGGTCAAATCTTTCCCAATGTTCCAAAGGAGCTAAAAGATTGCGGATCATAAGATCCCAAGAATCTACCGAAGAGTGTCAGGAGAGACTTGATGCTGTTCGAGAACATCAGGCTGCAACTCGCTCCGTGGAAACCTCTTCGGATCGCGAAGCACGCCTGCGTTCTCAGCGTATGTACTACATCCAGGTCTCTAGAGACCAGTGAAGAATATGATGCTCGACTGACCGCTGATCGTGAACGTCATGCATTGTCTCGCGAGTCGGAGACGTTGACGGATAGAGAATTGCGCTTGAGTTCTCAGCGTATCTGTCCGCTGATCGTGAGCGACATGCATTGTCTCGCGAATCGGAAACGTTTACCGATACAGAATCACGCTTGAGTTCTCCAGCGTATTCGCACATCTACTAACAGGTCTTTTGAAACGAGTGATGAACGTGAGATTATTAACAAAATATTCATAATCAGTTAGAGAGTGAGAAAGAAAGAATTGCTGGAGTACGGCATGAAGAGACAGATTAAGAAGAGCGCAACGAACGTTTGAATTCTGAAATGTCGATATCATCTGAAGAATTGGATGTGTCTCAAGATATAGCCGTAGAGCATGGCGACCTTCCTTGGGTTGATAAGGAACGGAGTGCATTTACGTATACTCCTATGATTGACTACGCCACATATTCCGCCATCGGAGGTATGGTACAAAATTGTACTTTTTGTGAAGCTGTTAAATGGCAAAAAGAAACAAACGGTATGTGTTGCTCAGGTGCGAAAGTACTGAAATATTACAAAATCCTCCAGAAATATTAAGATCACTGCTAATCGGTGACCATCCAGTCAGTCTAAACATTTCTTGGACAACATACGTTCGTACAATAATGCCTTTCAAATGACATCTTTTGGTGCGAAACAGATTTCAGAAGGCCCATTTATGCCAACATTCAAAGTGCAAGGCCAAGTTTACCACCTTATTGGTTCATTATTGCCTGAAAATGACGTCTCGAATCGTCTCGGGCATACCGTTGTTTTTCAGTCCCCGGGCTCTTAGAATTCGACATCAGACATTTCAGATCTTCGATTTTGACGACCCCGTTGTCGCTGGCATAAGCAACAGGATCCGCGTACGAAGTCGCGGGCAGAAGCTAGTACTTAAATAAAATATCTATGCTAATCATGTCAAAATTAATCCTAGGATAGGATTTCTATCCTGAATCCTATCGTATCCTTTCAACATAATAAACGATTAAGTATCAATGTAAAAATCTGTGTTTGGTTGGAAGTAAATCGTGCTGACGTTCGAAAAGTGTTAGTTCTCAGCATTCTCAGCCTCATTTGAATAATGACTTTTAATTTAGATTGGAACATAACATAACGCTTGTATTCCCTGAGGTTTAGGCAGGGATATATCACTTTTCCCAACTGTTTTGGGTCGACTTCCAGTCTAATTAACCGGTGGCAGCTGAATACCCTACGTACGTACCGATTATACAACCGAATCGAAGGCAACAAGCATCAATACGGAGCAGTGCGCTGAAGGGCAGCGAGGGGCTGCAATGTGAAGTGGTGCTTACCTCTCCGTTTCCGTCGGCGTCGAAGATGTCGATGACGCGCTGCACCAGCGGGTTCTGCTGTAGCTCGGGCAGCGACATAAACTCGTCGATGGACAGCGCGCCCGAGTTGTCCAGGTCGAGCTTGCGAAAGCGCTTGCCCAGGCGCCGGATCTCGTCCGCGTCGACTGCACACACAAACACTTTCAGCCGGACCCGGCCTCGCCCGCCCAGGCAGGCACACTCGCTACGTGTATGTACACAATACACACTGCTCAACAACTCATACTTATTTCAGTCTGTGTGTCATTTCGATCGTTAGCTTTTTATTGCGACCCTGATACAAGTCTATGCTTAATAACGTTAAACCATTCGGTGTGCTGCGTCTCATACTATAGGTACAATGCATCAGTCTCATGACACTCAGATTAAATATTCAACAACTGAAAGTTTGAAGAGCATTCCTGTTAGATCTAAGACATGTAGCGGAACTTCTATATCGGAACCGACACTAATACTTCATACAAAATATCGATTAATAGTCGCCGGGCCGAGGTCATGAACTCATGATACACATCACACATGTGACCTCATGATACAAATCACACAAGTAACCTCGGCCAGCAGCGATATCGATATCGCTACTCTAGGCAAGTCAAACGTGTAGCGTTTAAGGCATGCAACGCAACACTGTCCAGATTGTGAAACAGATGCATTAGTATATTACAACAATAATTATTAACGTTTTCTACTTAAAACATTCAATAATGAACTACCTCTTAAGTATTGGAAATATTATAGCACACCTACACATTTACTATGCAACTTTTTTGTAGGTGAGGTAGGTACTTCCAACAATAGGTTAAGTAGGTACTCGTAAATGTCCACGTCCAACCAATGTCATAGTAAAAACATATAAGTAGGCCAACTCGAGCCCCGAGCAAGCGCTAATAGCCTAAACACGTAGGGCTGTCGCTTATAGTTTACTAGCTGACCCAGCGATCTTCGTACCGCCCCGGCCCGCCAGCCGCTCTGTCCCCGCTTTTTAAATCTCTGATATCTTCTAAAATATTCATTTTAATGATATGCCGTAAAGAGCAATTTTGATCTTCATGAAATGCACAACGTATTTAATGTATTTAATTGGATTAGGAATAATACTGTATTGTTTAAAATAGCTTGGTAAATAACCCATATTTTTTTTGTAATATGTAAAAGATAAAAATGGTTACTGTGGGTTATCCTTAGGAGATAAACATATACCATCACGGACTTTTTTATTGATATTTTTAAGATATACAATTCCGCTATCTCGTAAGGTTTAGGCAGGCAGCGTTTGCAATGCAAGCGCACAAAAATATGTTTGTTACGACGTCACATTACAAATCTTTGAATTTCGCGGCTTTTCTCTACTACAATTATGCATGTATTATACATAAAAACCTTCCTCTTGAATCACTGTATCTATTAATAAAAACAGCATCAAAATCCGTTTTGTAGTTTTAAAGATCTAAGCATAGATAGGGACAGACAGACAGCGGGAAGCGACTTTGTTACTTTGTAGTGATTCAATCGTCAAAAATGCATAGTCAATCTCTATAAAAAACAATTTTCGTAGGGTAATCATCAGGAATCTTTAATACTTAAAAAGTTTTTTATTATTATTTTTTCTACATAGACCTGCCTGACTAATTTTTTTTTATTACCTACGTCATGTTATCTGTTTAGTTATTTGAAAAATTAGGATCGAAATATGATTAATTATAACGCGGTTTTACTGAATCATGTATTTATTCAAATAAATTATTATAAAATTGTTAAAAGAGGTAGGTAGGTTCACGTACAAAGTATTACGAGCAGCAGGGCAGCGGGCGGAGCGTGCGCGGGCGCGGGCGGCGGGCGGTATTACGTAAGGCGCGGGCGTAGTCACAGAGTACTTTTAATGTCACCCACGACTGGTGCACCTTTAGCAGCGATAAATTTTGTCAGTGTGTGCGTGGGACGACGCATACGTACGAGCGCGCTCACATACAAACCGTGTTCGGTGTGTTTGGATCTAGATAACCTACTTATATGTTTTTACTATGCCAATGTGGTCTGTCTTCATGTAAGTACAAAGACTCCATTAAAACAGGCAACATGTGTGTGCACTAATGAGGTACTCTGAGGTAGTCACAACTCACAAGCTCACTCGCAACGCTGTCGCGCTGTGATGAGCTCGCTTGCTACGAAAGATTGTAATGCCATAGTCGAGTTCATGAATATTCTAACGATGTCTCCGCTCTCGCCTTATCGCACAATGCGTCATTTCATACAAAATGTACACAGACATTTGCATAGACAGAGCCAGCGTTCATACAGTCAGCGACGTATTATAGAGCCCGCGCGCCGGACTGCGGATACGCGCAGCGCGCGAGCGAAACCGCGCGCGCCGCTCCTGCGCCGGGCGGCTGCCGCTCGGCCCGCAGCTCGAGTCTCATACTCTCCGAGTGTATCACAACAAACGTGAACAAATGCAAATAACAATACGTAAGCGCACTCATTATTTTTATCGAGCTTCGTTGTTGGCTGTACCACAGTATAAAGATCATACAGTATGGTAACTCGGCCGTAACCTTGAAATAAATGCCTACAGCCGCGCGGTACATAAACATGCGATAGGGCTGCCCGCCTCCAGCATTTTAATTACATTTGCCTACTTTGTGTTTCCATTTAGTTTTGTTATTGTATTTTACTGTGTACATAAATAATAAAATAAATAAATAAATATACTTTTTTTACACACTTAAACAAATAAACAAGAATCACAAAGAAAATCAACAGACAGACGGTCAGATTTATTTTTTCTAGTATTATTCATACACACAGTACAATAAACAACTATTATTAATAATAAAAACCACGTCTTTACTTTGAATTATACAAACTAACAAAACAAAACACACATGCCCCGAGGTTTTAACACAAGCGTACCTACCGTATAATGATTCTTGAACCGCCTATAACTACCTATTTCACTCGTGTAGTCGTGTCTATCACTTTCCTTTACTCTATTCATTTTAATTATTAATCCAGACATCTTTTTTTCGGGAGATAAAAGGAAATACTTATCCATTAAAAAGACACACATTATGTACCTACCTACTAGTAAGTAAAATTATTTTATAATCTTATCTTTCAGAGTTTCCAGGTAATCTAAAAAAAGTTATCTCTGGATGCCTTATTGACGAATTCATGCAACCAAAAACAGCACAATATAGCCTACTCGTCATATTAAATATGTACTTCAATTTATTTTTATTGAAAAAATCGCGCGGTTATTGTTAAAAAAAAGTAATTTAAAAAAATTAAACCGACTTCAAAAAGAAATCAACTGAAAATTATGAAATAACGTTAATTTCGGAAGTCGGTGTCTTGGGATCTGTATTTTAGTTTTTTGCCACCGACTTCCGAAATTAACGTTATTTCATAATTTTCAGTTGATTTCTTTTTGAAGTCGGTTTAATTTTTTTAAATTACTTTTATTTCATAATTTTTAGTTTTTGCACTAGAATTTGACCAAGGTTTTGAGATGTTTTCCCTTTGACACTACACCCGTAGCTCGTATCAATACGCCGTGCCGTCACACTTACACGTATTAGTCCATATCTTGAAAATTACTGAACCGATTTTGATGAAACTTGCACTGTTCCCTAAGTTGAAGTAAATGTAAGCTAATACAAAAAAAATGGTCACGATCCGATTAATAGTTGCTGAGAAATGCGTGGACAAACATACATACATACATACATACATACATACATACATACATACGTCTATGAAATTTTGTATATTTGTTTGGAAGCCTTAGTAGATTGTCATATGTGAATATAATGCAATTCCAATAATATTACATACATACGTATCGAATTGATAACCTCCTTTTTTTTGAAGTCGGTAAAAAACAACACACCGTCCGTTCGTCACTGCGGCACAGTCGCGACTGTCTGCATCCCGAGCGCATCCCGAGGTCGAGACGCGTAGGTATAGCTCGCGTTTCGTCCGTTTGTATGAAGTCGAAATACTGTATGATCTTTATACTGTGGCTGTATCATTCTATTAATAACATACAAAGCAATACTAAGGATGCGCACTGATTTCACATTCCTTTGCAATTTACAGTATTATCTCATCTATGTAGGTATGTACATACGTATGTATATATTTTTAAACGAACATCCTTCGATCCATAATAGTACTAGATGAATGATTAGCTTCGATCAATAATAGTACTAGATGAATGATTAGGAACAAAAATAAGTCGCTAAAGTGGCCACGTTTGCACACACATAAACATTTATATTTCTTACTACGAACTATAGAAAAAAGTTTAATAATATTAAAAAACTTCAGATTATTATAAACCTTAACACTCTATCATAAAGTTTAATTACGATTGCAAATGATTAATATTTAAGTCCTTCTGTCATCGAAGCAATAAACTTAAAATGCCACTTGAAAATAAAAAGTCATTTTTATAATAAGTACAAAAATATTTATTCTAAAGTGAAACTTAACGTGTAAGCAATAAGGTTAAAAACATTTTGTTGACAATTTCGTACTTAATCGAATTTGGATCTAGACGTAGTTCTTGGAATTACATTTCAATGCTTCAATGTTTGTTAGAATAGTTGGCGCGTTGTCGCAAACATTGGCCAAACAATCATAATATTTACTAATTTGATTTATATTTACTATTTAATTTGTGTTACTATTTTATGAAAAACATTTAATGATAAAAACTTACCGAAAAAAAGATATTCCTTCCAAAATCTTGGTTTTAAGGTGGTTATTTACACAACTTTTGAACGCGCACTGAGGCATTTTGACGTCTTAACATTGGCTATGATTGGACCATACTAATTTGAAATAAGAGTACAAAAGTATTCGTGAATCGTGCTCTTATTTTTCGGGCCGTTTTTGAAGCGCTTATCGGGCATCTAGTACTATTATTGATCGAAGCGAACATCGAATTCATCGAGAAACGGTCAGTTGTGCAACAAACACACGGGGATTCACGTCGAGGACAAACTAGCACGAGAAACAGGGTCAGTTGTGCAACAAACACACGGGGATTCACGTCGAGGACAAACTAGCACGAGGAGGTATTATAATATTATGTCTATTGCGATATCTTGAGGAAATGGTTACATCAGTGAGCACCTTAATATAAAATAGTATCGGGACACGAGTGAAAAGCGGCTGTGTGAGCCGAATCCCCGTGTGTATGTGACACCCCGCCGACTAGCGCACGGCACTGACGGCACTACGACGAGTACGCCGAGCGGAAGTCGCTTCCCAAACACACAACACTGACTAACACAAGCCACGACAAAGGTCAGCATATTATCTTATGGCAATGCAAAGAGAGAGTATACTCAGCGCTAAATCGTTAATGGTTTAGCAATCTGCGACCAAGCAGTACACAAAAGGTCGCTGCACACGTAGCGAAGCGAAGCGTGGCGGCCGCGAGCGGGCGCCGCGGCGGCCGGGAGGCTATTTAAGTCTCCGACGAGGGCGGTTTATCCTCCGGCGGTGACGGGTCGCACATTAACGGCTAACTGAAGCGTTTAGTATTGCCGCTAACATTTTATGACACGAAAGCACACCGTCACTGTGCGACCGGCCATGTTTTAATATAGGCCACATCGAGTTTGACACCAAGTCACTAAAGGAAAGTGATCAATTGTATCGCTTTAGATATTATATAATGTATGCATTACAAGAGAATAAAATATGTAATATAATTTTCTTTTTAATTTTTCAATAATTTAATGTAATATTTAAAAGTGCTTGGTTCATTAATGATTACCAAATTACAAAATGGACAAAGCACAGTGACTTGAGGATGTTGATATGTACATGTAGCTGAGCTCTCTCTCCTGCTTGCATAGATTCCTCGCACCTGAGTAGTACACGGTAGCATTCTAACATCCAGAGCTCAAAAATGTCTAACTAGAGGCTGGCTGTGACGCGGATGCACTAACAAAACATAACTATGGATCTCATGTAGAATCTCATCCAGAACAATTTTTAACATAATTGCTTTATAAGGTGGAGGAATTATGCAAAAAATATCACAACATTCCTGCCTATTATTAAGAATGCTTTGAAGGAAGCTTGAACATTTAATTAAAGAAGAAATATAAAGCTAAATAAAAGAAGGAAAAAAATTTAATATTAATTCTAATATTTATTAAACTTGATAGTTAAATTATTTGAATTAAATGAAGTATTAATTCAATTAAATCATTGCTACAACAAAATTAAATGTAAAGAGCCTTGAACAAGCCAGTAGACAATGTTCTGACTCTCGACTCTAGTGAACACAGATCTCGTGAGAGGGCTGCATTCAACTTCCAATCTATAAAACATGGCAGTACAGAAAAATTGTTCTGGACGCTAATGTGTGTGCGTGCGGTACTCTAACATGTAGATGAACATCGGAGGCGAGTGACTCTACGACACTCACAGTTCTCCACCTTAAAATCAATGCAGTTTACACGCGCTGAAAACAAACCTCTTGTTATGCTTTATTTGCACACCCTACATGGTAGTGATATATTAGTTTGGACACTAGTGGTCCTCGGTCGGCAGTTGGGGGGTGAGCACATGTGTTAGCCACACATACATATTAATACATAGAAAGCATCTCATTGTTACTTTAGTTGATGTAGAATAGATACCAAAATTTACTTTGTCATCAACTTATGATTTTATTGTTAAATGGATTATTTATTATCAAATAATATTTAAGCTACTTATAAATATCTCTAAAACACTTTAGGCAAGAACTAAGCAGTTAAACACTGTTAAGTGTTAAATGAAAAGATAAAAAGAGGAGAATCAGAAACAAGAGATATCACAGATGTGTAGCAAGTGCAATACTCACAGTTTGAACATAGTTCCATGGGAATAGAATTCTCGTTACCCTGCAAGAATAAACATAGGCACGGGGTTACTGGCTAGCTTGACCGAACAGTCTCTTACAACAGGCTCCACTCTACACAGAACATAAACCGTCACATAAGTTAGAAATAAATATTGTGGCTATCCGGAGTGTTGTCGATCCATGAGCAGTAACGAGTATATTGTACCGCTGCACCGGTGCCAGTCTCGGGAACTAGAGGACCCTGTCCCAAAAACTTCTACCTCACATCTTCTCAGCGTAACGCACACTAAACAAAAACATGTATACTAACCATTTTGTTTGTATTTAAATAAACTTTGTATTAATATCGAAATGACCCGACGACTATCGAAAATTTTGCAAATTCTAATCAGTCGTCGCAAATGAAAACTCACTGCACCTTCGCACCATCGATCTAAATAAACGCACAGATTATTAATTTACTACAGAGTACATAATAACAGTGTTAGACGGAGGTTAGACGGAGGAACACGCTCATTCTGGCGTCAGTTCAGGGGGCTTACTATCACCTCTTAAAGCAGGGCAGAAGTTGAACTGCATTGCTTTTTTGTACTATGCGGTCTTATTAGCAGGCCTGCAACAGGCCTGCTACGCTGACGTTTACAAAAACTGTTTACCTTGTTTTTTGTATAGAATTTTATACTATGGCGTGCTAATTGACAACAGCAAAACGACTGCTGAACGTTTGTAACGTCAAATTATACCCATCTTGAATAAGTTACTATTAGACGAGCTTTTTCAACTTTGTTTTGTAATTCAGTGCCCATACAACACTTATTATTTCTCTAATTCTTTTGTAGATGTGTGACGAGCACGAAATATTTGGAGAGTGAATATCGAATAGAAAAAAGAAACCGACCGACGACGGCGCGGCGTCGCACTAGGAAAATAAATAACCCTTTTGAAATGAATAAAGGGAATTTATGAATCAATATTTTTCTTATTTGACCTAGTACCTACTAAAAATAAAATAATAGTGACCACACGTAGCAATGCCTAGTGTAATCAATGTACTGGCCCCTCTGCTGTTTAACATCTACACTAATGATCAACCGGTGAGCTCAAATACAACCCTCTTTCTGTACGCAGACCTCTTGCCAAGCCACTCACTTTGAGGAGATTGAAAACAACCTTTCCACCGCCATCTCAGCAACGCCCTGAAACCTGAAACCAAATCCCTCTAAAACGCAGTCATGCGCATTCCACGTTCGTAACAGAAAAGCGGGACGAACATTAAATATCTCATGGCAAGGGGTTCCAATCACCTACATTGGCTACAGTACTCACCCAAAGTATCTTGGCATCACTTTAGATAGGTCCCTCCCGGAGAAACTGCGAAAATGTCAAACAGAAAGTGCATCCCAGAAATCACTTACTCTGTCGCCTAACATCCACCAGATGGGAGGCATCTGCTCAAGTCGTGCGAACAACTGGAATGGCGCTTTGTTTTTCCGCAGGCCTGTCCAGTATGGAGCCGATCAGCCCACGCTAAGTTAGTGGATACAGCTCTAAATGTGACATTATTGATTATTACTGGTTGCTTAAAACCGACCCTGTTGCGAATGCTGTATTCACTGACTGGCATCGCGCCTCCGCAGGACTATAGCCAGCCGCATCGGGTAATTCCACTTTGCCCCACCAAGCCCGCCACCCTGGTGTGGCAAAGTGGACTGCCTAAAATTTTGCAGTGGAATATGCCCCACTATTCTGATTTGATGGGGCGGATAACACTAGCATAAATACGAGGTTAATTATTTAAAAAAAAATGCTTAGGTTAGGTTAGGTTAAAACTGTGACCTCCTACGCACGAGCCGAGCGAGCGAAGCGAGCGGTGCCGCGGCAGCGGCCGGCGAGTGCCAGAAACGACTAAATTATATAGAAAAAAAATATGGAAAAAAGAGATTATTTTTAACAGGCTATCGAGAACCGAATTAGTTAGACGAGGATAATTATTTAAAAAAAATGCTTAGGTTAGGTTAGTGTTATCCGCCCCATCAAATCAGAATAGTGGGGCATATTCCACTGCAAAATTTTAGGCAGTCCACTTTGCCACACCAGGGTGGCGGGCTTGGTGGGGCAAAGTGGAATTACTCGCCGCATCGAGGGCGAAGCTGCAAGATGACCCACGCCACTCAATGCACAATTTTACTTCAGTGTCACAAGCTGCAGGTTTATTTGTTCCCTAGGATGTCTACATTACAGTGGTAATAAAGAATAGTTCAACTTGTCGAACGGGAATACTTAATGAGAAATACGATCATAACATAGAGCACACTAAAACAGCTATTGTTTAGTGAGTAGTTTGGCCTCGGTTTTATAATTTAGTAAAATAGTGCACTTTTCAGTAATAAATAGTAGGATTAAACAATTTAAAGGTGTATAAAACGGTTCATGAAATCAAAAATCACATAATTAACAAAATATTTTTATTACTAATATGTAGGATAACAATTTCAACATCGGACGACTTAGAAGTAAATAGTATTTCATCTAAAATTATGCAGGTCGCTCCACTTCTCATCTTGATACCATGTCTACATGTGCACAAGCACAACAGCCAACGCCAACAATGTCTTCGCACATTGCGTTGAAATCTTACTGAACAAATTATTATTAACACAACATCCTTCTGGAGTAAATGCTGTACCGTCGTGAAGATAACCCTTCAATTTACACACAGGAAAACAGAAATATCAATTTCATGCAATTCGAAAGAAACTGACTAAATCAAAGACTACATTATGATGCTGTATAATAAATGCCATCAAAAACATACCTTGTAAAAAAAGCCAAGTCTCGCAACTCAGTTCTTCTACCGTAAAAAGTTGTGAGATCCATGAAATACCAAGTCGGTTAATTTATTCACTCCCTACTTAAGGAACCTTCTGTCTTAAGTTATTTCATAATTAGCTAACCTAACAACATCTTGTAGTGACCATCAATATTAAAAATCTTTTGTGTTTTAAATAAACAGATTGACTTGGCAATCGCACTGTGAGATACATTGTGTTTTCATGCGATGGCGATAGCCAAGTCAATTTATTTATTTAAAACATAGAAGATTTTTAATATTGATGGTCACTACAAGATGTTGTTAGGTTAGCTAATTATGAAATAACTTAAGACAGAAGGTTCCTTAAGTAGGGAGTGAATAAATTAACCGACTTGGTATTTCATGGATCTCACAACTTTTTACGGTAGAAGAACTGAGTTGCGAGACTTGGCTTTTTTTACAAGGTATGTTTTTGATGGCATCTCACTTCTTTTTGTAGATAGTCCTACTTTTTTTCCTTTCCGGTACCTTTTTAACTTTTTATTTTTAACATAATCCGTTGACCATTTTACAAGTTACCTTTGAACATAATTATATCTAGGTACCTATCTACACCTATTATTCCATTATATTATATACTAGCTTCCGCCCGCTTCTTCGCTCGATAAAAAAACTACCGCAAGTCCTTCCCCGGGATGCAATCTATCTCTCTGCCAAATTTTATCGAAATCCGTTCAGTGGTTTAGGCGTGAAAAGGTAACATACAGACAGACAGACAGAGTTACTTTCGAATTTATAACATTAATATGGATAATTGTTATTTTCCTCGCTAGAGAGCTCCGATAAACGCGTGCGATCGCTGCTAATCTTAAAGTGCTAATAGGGCGAAGCGCGTTTTTGTTTTTTGACTATGGCATCTCGTAGTTGACCTTATTCTTCTTCTTAGCGTGTCGATAGCAATCTAAATGGACTTGGCCCAGAATTCGGCTACTTGTTTGGCGACTTCACCAGCGTCCATCAGTTCCTGTAACGTGCAGCTGACAGGACACGCAGGACACGATATTAAGTACCAGCTTTGCATGGGCAGAACGGCTCCACACGGGGCACGCGAATTCTCCCGCAGAAAAAGATAGCGCCAGTCCAGTAGTCTGCATAACTTCAGGCGAAGCACCCCATTTCGATGAGACCAGTCGACGAAGAAGACTGTTGCGAGTGTGCACCTTCTGCTTGATATTTTTGCAGTTTTTGCTGAATGTTAAAGACCTGTCCAGGGTAATACCAAGATATTTAGGGGAGTTGCTGAGCTCGAGGTACACCCCACCCCAAACGATGAGAGGTCGTGACTACTTAACCGTATTATCCTGTCGTTGCCTAAGGTAAACTCACCAGCGCAACCGCAATTTCCTTACTTTTTAAATCTGTAATATCTTCAAAAATATTCATTTAAATTACATGCTTCAAAGGGCCAAATTGATCTATAGTAAATGCACAATGTATTTAAGGTACCTAATTGGATATAGATTAATGCTGTATTGCTTAAAATCGCTTCGTAAACAAGCCACTATTTCTCGTAAAAAGTAAAGGATAAAAAATGGTTATTGTGGGTTATCCCTAACAGATAGACATATACCATCGCGGACTTTTTTGTAGACCTTTTTAAGGTGTGCAATACTGTAGTACATTATTTTGATCTATCTCGTAGGGTTCAGCTAGCTTTTGCAATATAAGCGCAAGAAAATCTGTTTATTTACGACATCACATTAGAAACCTCTAAAATTATCAGTGTTTCTCTACTATATTATGCATGTATTATACAAATAAACCTTCCTTTTGAATCATTCTATCTATTAAAAAAACTGCATCAAAATCCGTTGCGCAATCATCCATAGGGACAGACAGACAGCGGGAAGCGACTTTGTTCAGGTACACTGATTCATTAACTGCAAATGTAACTTTGTAATTCTATATATTTATATGGGATTACAAAGTTATTTATGCAGTTGGTGTATCTAGAAAAGTGGAACGAAATTGCAAAATATTTTAGTTTTTCCTTGATTTATACACTAAACGCTAATTGTGTTCTAAATTTGAAGCTTCTATGTCTGCTAGAAGTGCCTTAGAATTTTGATGATCGGTCAGTCAGAACGTCCAAATCGTTGGCAAATAATATAGGTAATCCAAACTTACCTTTGAACATAATCCGTTGATTGACTATTTTACAAGTTACCTTTGAACATAATTATATCTAGGTACCTATCTACACCTATTATTCCATTAGATTGTACATAATTATACAGGTACACTGATTCATTAACTGCAAATATAACTTTGTAATCCTATATATTTATATGGGATTACAAAGTTATTTGTGCAGTTTGTGTATCTAGAAAAGCGGACCGAAATTGCAAAATATTTTAGTTTTTCCTTGATTTATACACTAAACACTAATTGAATTCTAAATTTGAAGCTTCTATGTCTGCTAGAAGTGCCTTAGAATTTTGATGATCGGTCAGTCAGTCAGTGAGTGACAAAATTAAGAAACTTTGACTAGTTATAATTCTTAAACTACTGGTTCAAATTGAATGAAATTTGAAATATACCGTGTTTATACAATACCTGCTTGATTACTGAAAATTCAGGTCTCTAGTTTTATCCACAACGAAGTTATAGGGGGTCGAAAATGGCTTGAACTGCTTCGAGAAAAGGATGGTACGGCCGTGCCGCTTTTTGCTCGACTTGGCGGGGGCACTGCCGTGCCCCCCGATGAATGAAATGTTTTTGGACACTTCTTGACACTTGTCTAAGTCTTTTTGACAGTGTCAGATAGATAGTGCTGCAGCTTGATTATAATATGTAACTCATTACTCTAAATAAAGGATCGAGTCCATTTTCTCTCGATGTGCCACTTGATGTAGGTGCGATTAGATAAAGTATTCAAACTAAGCTGAGAATCATCACTTTTTGAATGTCAAAATTACAAAAGAAAGTCGCCCAAAACGCCCGCCCTTCACCACTTCCTAGTGCTTTCGCTGGGGAGAAGTTGATAACGTGTAATTTGTCATTAAAATCGTCGTCGTATCGTCATTGATTTTCTGATTGACAGTGGAATGTGAGTAGGAGAAACACTCTTTACAAAGCCGATCTTAGTTGAATGTTACCGACTTAAATCAAATGTATGTATGTATGTACCAATAAAGAACGGTTGCTTTATTCTGGATCACAGAGCATGTAACCTTTTTTTCTGGATCTTGCTTTAAGGTAGGTACTGGAGGGAGGTTCCCTCTAGTACCTACCTTAGATTCAACTTGAATTGAGTTTTCGAACTACATAATCGGGACAATCGAGTGCCTGACCGTTAATCACAGATTAAGTACTAATATGTAGCAACCGTTAATAACTGAGTACAACACTAGAGTTAAACTGACAAGAAACCAAAAACTGCAATCCGTTTCAAGTTGTTTTTACTAAACTCGAGAGTGTAAACTTAAAAAAATGGGATGAAAACACAGGAGGACCTGCTGCAGCGGCAATGGTTTTTCTAAAAATAGATTTGGTTACCACCTCGATCTGTATAAATATAATAGGAATATAATAATAATATATTTTTATTTAAAATAGTTAAAATATACGCTTCAATACACGTATTTATTACACTGACGACCATAACGGGAATTGAATCAATTGTGTGCATTATCAAAACATTTTCTTTTTATTGCGATTTCGTGATCCAGGTTAAACTTTATTTCAAAAATCGACAATTTAAAATGATATTAAGGTTATTTTTTTTTAGGTATTAATTAATAGACGTTACACTATAGCGGGCCCAAAAATACTATCTTCTCTCTGCAACCATTTTCCACCAATGATTTCAAAAGTAATATATAATATATGTCAATGTTTTCCACATTATTTTGCTATGTTCCCATGCTTGGAAGGATTTGTTATACCTAACTGCATTTATTTCTCTAGGATTATTATTTAAGAACTCCCGGCGAAGCAGTTGGGTCATAATAACACGACTTGTTCGTGTTTTACTAGAAATAAAATTCACCACAATAATTATTGTTATAAAATCTGAGCGACATTCCAATCCAATTAAAAATGCGTAAATTAAGTACACCATTATGATATTTTCATCATGTAAACAAACTTACGACATTGTGAAGACAATACAAACATACAAATAAATAATTATTATTTATTTGGCGCGCAAAAATACATTTTTTTTTTAAATTGTTGCACGACGTAACCACACACGTTCAAAATCACATTCAATCTTTCAAAGTTACAAAGTTGTTTTGAACGTGAAATTGAGCTCTATAGTGCTTTTAGATATGGTATCAAGGTAATTTGTTATACATAATCATAGTTAGAATATGTATATACCTAAGAAAATCATGTTTCTATTATTTTCAAAAAACCGGTAATAGGAGATTTAAGTTTTTGAACGATGCCTATTAAAAAGACAATGGCGTTACAGCAGGCCACAGACAAGCATTACCATTCAACTTCGGTGAAATTCGTGCAATAGTCGTTCACTTTTAATACTCTCCTAGTACGATTATTAGCAGAGCAGAAGTAGGCCTGCTTTTGAACTGAATGGAAATTGAAAGTTTTTATAAAAGGTGATAGTAAGCCCCCTGTCTATGATTGATGTCAGAATGACGGGAAACTGATTGTATACACGTAGACTGATGGATTGATGGTCCAGAATGATGATTATTTAAATATTTTAATAATTTTTGTCAGTCTGGTCAGACTGATGCCAGACTGAACGTGTGTTTATTAGCTATCAGTCAGATGTCAGTCACTGCTTAGACAGCGATGGAGTCGCGCGACATGTCGCCGCCTGCACCGACTCCCTCGCCGCTCCCGACGTCCCCATCTTTACCATTAGCCCCGGAGAAAGAATTTATTCTTACATTAGAAATGTTACCTATTCTTTGGAATAAAACGAATAAAAAAAATTAAATTAAATTCTTTAATTCGATAATAATCAGCATGGTCATCTTCTTCTCCTATGTCTAAATATTCGGAAACAATATAAATATGACATTAATTTACCAGTTATTAACAATATGATGTATTATAAAAGTACCTATGTTACTGCTATTCGTGTGTACGTACAATCAGTTACCGCCAGCAATTAAAGAATTAAATGGAAATTGTTACATATAGCAACACTACCAGCCTGGGTAGTCTATGAAGAAAGGCACTTGTCTATGCCTGTTCCGTCATGACACCGCCATGACACGCACGCCCGGCCCTTGTACGATATTGTCTAAGTATTATTAATAAACCATTTTCAATAACCGACAATCGTTTATCTTCAATCCAACATGGTGTCAGAAGAAGAAGACGACGCAGTCACTAAGGATGAGGAGAAGAAAAAGTCCTTTTCACGAAGCCAAGATGGCGCACGCTCCGGCACGGCACCGGGATTATCCGTAGGTTCAGGACACCTCGGACCACTAGACCTAAAAAGCCACAACACGGCTGTGACATGGAGGAACTGGATCACGCAATTAAAAATTTACTTGCGAGCTAACAATCTCGAAAACGAGAGAGACGGCCGCAAGGTAGCCATCTTGCTTCACTTTATCGGAACAGAGTCCCTAGCAACATTCTACTCATTCAACTTAGATATCGACGCTATCACGTTTGATGACCTCGTCTCCAGATTCACCAACCACTTCACGCCACAGACCAACGTAACGATGGAACGCCACAAACTATTCAATAGGCGTCAGGGCGCAGAGGAGACAATTGATGACTACGTCACGGATTTAAAAAACATCAGCAGACAATGCGAGTTCAACACTCTAGAGGACAGTCTCATCAGGGATATATTTAGCTGGAATCTCAACCCCCAAAACCACTACATAAAAGAAAGGATCCTAGTCAAAAAACCGAAAACATTGGAGGAGGCCGTACAGTTAGCTAGATACATGGAAACCACTAAAATTCAAGCCAAAACATTAGAAGACACAGCAATGGTCGGCCAAGTACATGCAGGAAGACAGCAACAGCCAAGCAGCTACAGACAACCAAACCGCTCTACACAGACACATAGCCCCAGACAGTCGAACAACTCCAAGCCATCAAGCAGTACCCAACCAGACACGTGCTACCGCTGTGGTCAAGTGCACCGATTCAAGTGTCCAACCAATGGAGTCAAGTGCAAGAAATGTGGAAAATTCAACCACTTCGCTGTTGTATGTCGCAACAAGCAGGTACAAAATATTGAACTAGATCAGTCCGATAACTCCCTTTTTATGGGATCAATCCACATTAATAGCCTTCAATCTGAGTCATGGTATGCAAACTTATCTATCAATAATGTAAACATTAACTTTATGTTAGACACAGGTGCAGACACTAATGTCTTGTCAGGTAAAACATTCAATACATTGAGTGTTTCACCTGATTTGATCACTAAAAGTACACACAAACTCTCTACTTACAGTGGACAGCAAATACCCACTATAGGTCAGTGTATTCTACCGCTATGTCATAAAGGCCACATCTATAATGTTCTGTTCCATGTAGTAGATATAGATTCACAAAATGTAATAGGAAGGGAGTCATGCAACACGCTCAATTTGATCAAAAGGATACATAATGTCGAGGTGAATACCAGCAATAATATTATGTCTGCTAACAGTGATTTGTTTCAAGGTTTAGGCTGTTTGAAAGATTTTAGCTGCGATTTAAAACTAAAACCAGACGCAATTCCAAGTATAGACGCATGCCGGAGAGTTCCATTTCAATTAAAAAACAGGCTTAAAGCGGAGCTAGATGAACTTGTGAAAATTAATGTTATATGTCCAGTCGAAGAACCCACCGAATGGGTAAGTTCTCTTGTTATAACTACTAAAAAGAATGATAAACTACGACTCTGTATAGACCCTCGCAAACTTAACCAAGCCATAATGAGACCACATTACCAGTTTCCCACTCTAGATGAGATAAAGTCTGACCTCTCTGGAGCCAAATTCTTCACTACACTAGATGCCAATAAAGGTTTCTGGATGTTAAAACTGTCAGATGCTGCATCAAAACTGTGTACTTTCATAACACCCTTTGGTAGATATAGGTACACACGTCTTCCCTATGGTATTTCAGCAGCACCTGAAATATTTTATAGAGAAATGGTAAATAGATTCAATGACATCAAAAATGTTAAAATAATGATGGATGACTTCTTAATCTATGGTAAAACTGTTCAAGAACATGATGAAGCCCTACATAAAGTCTTAGACAGAGCCCGCGAAATCAATCTAAAATTCAATAAAGACAAGTCAGTCATATGTGCCCCAGAGGTCAAATACTTAGGACATATATTCAGTCAGAACGGTGTTCAAGTTGACCAATCAAAAGTCAAAGCAATTTGCGACATGTCCAAACCTACTTGCATAAATGACCTTCAAAGATTCATGGGTATGGTCAATTATCTCAGTCCCTTCATACCAAATTTGTCTAAAGAAAACAGTCTTTTGAGAACACTTTTGTCAAAGCAAACCGAATGGGTTTGGTCAGAACAACATGAAGCAGAATTTAACAAAATTAAAAAACTTATTAGCAGTGCTCCAGTACTTTCATACTATGACCCAAATAAAGATATCACAATGTCTGTGGATGCCTCAAAGGATGCTCTTGGTGCTGTACTGTTACATGATAAGCAACCAATAGCATATGCATCTGCCTCATTAACAAAATGTCAACAAAATTACTCTCAAATTGAAAAAGAACTGATGTCCATACTATTTGGCTGCTTAAAATTTCACCAATACATATATGGTAGGTTAGTCACAGTAGAAACAGATCATAAGCCCCTCATTTCATTATTCAAAAAAGCACTAGTCGATATCCCTGCTAGGTTACAGAGGATAATGTTACGTCTACAGCCTTATGATCTTAACGTAATATACAAACCTGGTCGTTATCTTTACATTGCAGACACATTGTCCCGAGCAGCATTGAGTGAACATACACTACAAGATCTTGAAAAAGATCTAGACTTACATGTTAATTTCATAATGTCTAATTTGCCGGCTAGTCAGGATAAACTTAATCAAATCAAAGACTTGACCTGCAAAGACCCTACTTTAAGCCAAATTGCCCAATACTGTCAAGATGGATGGCCAGAACACAAAAGGTCTGTTGGCCAACCGATCAAACCTTATTTTTCACTAAAAGACAAACTACATGTCATGAATAACATTCTCTTTATGGCAAACAAAATTGTTATACCTGAATCCATGAGAGACTATGTAATAAAAATTACACATGAAGGACATCCAGGAATAAATAGTTCTATAAGATTAGCACAAACTACTGTTTACTGGCCCAATATGAGTAATGATATTGAAAATTTTGTGAACAAATGCCATACTTGTTTAACCTATCGTAGAAATAACAGCAAAGAGCCAATACTAAATCATGAATACAAACATTTACCATGGAATAAAGTTGGTATCGACATGTTCGATTTTGATGGTAAAAAGTACCTAATAGTAGTAGACTATTTTTCTAAATATGTAGAACTAGCTCTTCTAAACTCAGGCTCAAGTGCTAAGCTAGTCATAACCCACCTAAAATCAATATTCGCTAGGCATGGTATTCCAGAGTTCCTCATGTCAGACAACGGTCCTCCATTCTCTAGCATAGAATTCATAACATTCACCAAAGACTGGAACATTAAATTTAACACTTCTAGTCCCTATTTAAGTCGGTCCAATGGTATGGTCGAAAGAGCTATTGGTACAATTAAAAATATGCTGAAGAAATGTAAAGCAGACAACACTGATCCATACCTAGCCTTACTTTTATATAGAAATACACCTAAAAAGATAGGATACTCACCAGCACAACTATCTATGTCTAGATACTTACGATCCAAACTGCCCATCACTGACTCACAGCTGTCTCCAACTTTAGTCAATATTGATTTACTTAAAAAGAATATTGAAAAACAAGAGTCTTATACAACACTATATTATAATAAAAACACAAAACCATTAACAGAACTAAAAAAGGGTGACGCAGTATACTTCAAACATAAACCACATAGTGTCTGGGTCCCAGGTAGAATCTCAGAAGCCAGCAGCGAACCTCGCAGCTTTGTTGTACAATCCCCGGAAGGAGAATTCCGTAGAAGTCGTGAGCATATCCTCAAACCCGTCGCTCCCGCAGCTGAGATGATACCTGTAAACAAAACAAACATTAATAACACTCCAAATGAAAATGTCAATGTCTCTAACAATATCAGTACTAACACAGCACCGAAAATGACGCGCTATGGGCGAATCATTAACAAGCCAGCTCGTTACTGTGATTAATTTTACAAGCAATGTGTTTTTAGCATTTACTGTAAATTAGTTTTAAGGTTATCTGTCAATGTCTAGTTGTAATTAATGTCAGCCTGACATTTAAGGTTTCGTTCAGAAAATTGTAAAAGATTCCATAGCCTGGATACTAGTCTTTTAAGCACATCATTAAAATTAAAATTTATACTTACCTTGTCAGGGTTCTGGAATCTTATTATCGAAAAAAAGGAAGATGTTACATATAGCAACACTACCAGCCTGGGTAGTCTATGAAGAAAGGCACTTGTCTATGCCTGTTCCGTCATGACACCGCCATGACACGCACGCCCGGCCCTTGTACGATATTGTCTAAGTATTATTAATAAACCATTTTCAATAACCGACAATCGTTTATCTTCAATCCAACAGAAATATGTTTAAAAATAAATTGAAGAAAATGTTAATTGATAAGGTATTTTATAATCTGCATGAGTTTTTTGATAAAAAATAGAATTTGTAAGTACCCAATTTCTTATTACCATTGCATATCCGACTCGGGTAGACTGTTGAAACAAAAAAAAATGATAAGTATAAGAACTTTATGTACACAGTTATGCAATAAATATATCTTTATCTGTCTCATGTCTCATATCTCATTCATAAGTGAATAAATGGTTACCGTGTAATACCGCCCGTCAGTCCATCATTCAGCCATCAATCTCAATCTATACGTGATCAAGATCACAGACTGAACTGACGCCAGAATGAGCGTTAGCATTGCTTAAAATTGGATAATGTAATCGCGACTTAAGTCTGAAATTGCCAACCCCTCTTGAGCAAGCGTGCGGGGTAATCAAAATCAATGCTCTTGCCTTCTCTTTAAGAGAAGAGACTTTTGCCCTGCAGTGGGACAAAAAATAAAATAATATAATATTATTATGTTCTTACAACTGAAAAGTGAAAATAAAAAGCTTACAAAAAAAAACAACCACCACCTCAACAAAAGCGGGAAATTTAGAAATATACAAAACAAGAAAGCCAAACAAAACTTAAATTGTTTTTCACTTTGTAGTCGCTTTTTATTAAGGTTTATAATAGTTTAGTTTTTTTTTGGACGAATGTCAAGTTGTCAAAAAATGTCATCATCAAGTCAATGTCAAAGTTAGCCAGCCGTGCCGTCATAGAGCCGGTCCCAGCTCCCCGCTCTGCTTTCTTCCCACCCTCTCTTTCAGAAGTTTCAACCATGGCGGCCGGGGTAGGTTAAAACTTATCGTGAAAAATCTTGATAATCGAATCGTTATTAATTCAGTTTCTATCAAATAAACACAACTTATAACTTTATTGATGTGCGATATCTTTATTTTTATAGGTACTTTACACCTATCCAGAAAACTTCCGTGCTTACAAGGCGTTGATCGCCGCACAGTACTCTGGAGCTGATGTGAAAGTAGCTCCTAACTTTGTGTTCGGTGAAACTAACAAGGCAGCAGAATTCTTGAAAAAATTCCCAGCCGGTAAAGTGAGTGCCTTTCTGATCAAATTCGTAATAATTTCCCGTCCGGTATTGGTGGTCATATTTTGTGAGGGTGACGTGTAAATTTTGCGATTTATTGTAGGTACCGGCGTACGAAAGTGCTGACGGAAAGGTTCTGCTGTCTGAGAGCAATGCCATCGCCTATTATGGTAAGTAATCATACTTAATTATCTATAACAAACAGCTGCTAATAGATAACCTACAAAAATATCTTGTACGGTCCGGTTTTTACAGTAGAATATAATCGCTGAATGGGCAAACTGCCAGGGACTACATAAGGCAAAACGTAATGATTCACAGAACTTTCAATTGTTTATTAGTTAACCAGCATTTCAAGGAGACCCCCAAATATGTGATATCAGGGAGAATGCTTTCAAAACAATAAATTATATTAGTTCTGTGGAATTTTAACAGAAAAGTATTTTAACTTTAAAGCATTAAAGCGCCAGGGTAGCCTGCGAAATTCATTTTTTTTTGCAAATTGCTGGTCAGTAATATGTTGTATGTTGTTAAAATATGATTTGCGACGGTAACATATGTATTTACAGAATTATAATAATTACAGTCATCAATACAACTCTCTAAGACCAAGTCAGTCATAAGACCCTGGTCTACCACAATGTTTAGTGATCCATTACCCATTCTAATATGTAGCTCAATTACTTACATCGTTAAGTTATTAACAGTACAATAATTCATCTTATGCTTAGGTAAGATGGCAGTTAAAGAAAATGTATAAATTAAATTACCCAACTTATGTATTATAGTGTCAAGTGCTGCCCTGCGTGGTGCGGATGCAGCCACACAGGCGCGTGTGTGGCAGTGGGCCTCGTGGGCTGACAGTGAGCTGCTACCTGCCTCCTGTGCCTGGGTGTTTCCTTACCTCGGTATCATGCAATTCAACAAACAGGTTAGTCACACAGTCTAATCTATTCTAGATAGCTTTACTTTTAGTTACTTTGTAAGGATAAGGCACTTAATCTTACGAAAGAAAAAATAGTCCTCCAGACCAAATTTTGGTTCTGGTGGCCAACCACAGCCATAGATAAGAGATATTATAGTGCACTTTCTCTTCCCTAGCTCTCATGTCCCATCCAACTCAACCAGAGAGGGATCATGGGCAGCAGTAACTGCTTAACATGCTTTCCAAGGCAAGGGGCCTGACAAATTCCTAATGGTAAAACCCAATGTCACTTTGCTCAATCTGGGAATTAAACCCAGGACTTCTCTGCACTCAGCAGCTTGGGACCACGAGGCCACACGCACACAAAATAGGAAGTCAACAAAAATAATGTTTGCTAAAGAGAGGAAACATTGGAAGAAATTCAAGGAGAACCCAGAAGTGGGGCTTAACATGCTGTCCGGGCCGTGGAAGGGGCTCTGTATGTAATGGATGGCCACCCATCTTTGTATTGACCTCAGCAACTGTGGCTTAACCTGTCGATGTACCTGTGCGGCTGTAATTATTTAGACGAGAGCCCCACATTTACAATATTATAAATCCGTTATTTGTATGTACAGACGCCAGCACATCAAGCTCCCCGAAACTCAAATTTTCCTAATCAACTTTGAACCTTATGCTTTAGCGATAAAGTTGAAAATCTATTATATAAATTTGACAGATTGTAGTAGCTTGATGTGCTGTCGTCTGTACTTATCCATACTAATATTATAAATGCAAAAGTGTGTCTGTCTGTATGTCACCTCTTCACGCTTAAATCGCTGAACCGATTTAGATGAAATTTGGTATAGAGATAGTTTCAGAGTCCCGGGAAAGGATATAGGATAGTTTTCATCCTGATCACGGTTGGCATGATTAAATCACTTTGATTTAAATCAAGTGATTTTTTCAGTAAAAATCACTGATTAAAGCAAATTGTTTTATTTCTTTCCTTGTAACACAAATTAAAAATTTTAATTTTAGATAATGGATAGATACATACAAATGTATGCTAAACATCACTTTGTGTTAGATTAGAATTAAAATACTTAAAAAAAACACCAACTTTCCAGCTTTTCCGTTCCTAATCTGTTTCTAATCTTAGACTGTACAAATCCAAAGGTGGAAAAGACTCTTCCCACTGATGGCGACGATGCGTACTGAAATTATAACTTGTTTTAGTACCTACTGAAATGAATTTACAAAATACAATCGTAAATTGAGCAACAGTGCATCCCCGAAAGATCCACTGACCCATGCATTGTCATTATGTTTTATTAAAACTTTGTGAAATTGATATTTCATTCAGTTTGAGACAAAGAAGGACAGATTAACTTATTTCCTAAACTTGTTAAAAATATACTTAATATTTTTATTTGGTCAGTTAGGTCATTTATATGTATAACTAGCTTCTGCCCGCGACTTCGTCCGCGTGAAATTTCTTGTACCCCCACCCCGTCGCAACACTTCGTATTCGCTTAGCGTTCTTTTTTCTTTTTAAAATTTAATTCTGACGTTTTTCTTTTTGCTCGGCTCCTAAGGGTCATAGCGTGACATTAAATAGCCTTCCTCAAGAATTGGGCTATCAAATGCAAAAAGAATTTTTCAAATCTGACCGGTAGTTCCAGAGATTATCGCGTTCAAACAAACAAACTCTTCAGCTTTATTATTAGTACTGATTTATTATACAATTTATAAATTATACTTACCAACATCAATAGTGACTGTTCTTTTTAACCGACTTAAAAAAAAGGAGGAGGTTCTCAATTCAGTTGTTTTTTTTTATGTTTGTTACCTCAGTACGCCGTCATTTATAAACCGATTTGGAAAATTCTTTTTTTATTTAAAAGGATATACTTCCAGATTGGTCCCATTTTTATCAAAATCCAGTTCTAATGATGGGATCCACGAGGAATTGAGGGAACTCATCAAATATTATAGTGACACCTATAGCGATTTGGGTATTTTTTACAGTAACTCGTGCATTTGCTCTCGGAAACCACCATTTGGTGAAGTGGAACTGATGAAGAAGACCACAGATGGCCAACGGAACTACTTAATAATAAGTATTTCACGGGTTGCAATTCGATTACTTTAATATGGTTGCTAAGCAATTTATGCTCGTCACAATGCGAATGGTGAAATGGAGCTGATGGTGGAATACTATGAGAAGTCCTCAACAATTAACGTCTCTGCATCGGGAAAAGCAATATTTAGTAAAAGGCGATGGGCAAGTTGACATTTGGCTATTGTAACTTAGACACAATAAAAACAGACCCACTTAGGCTAAGAACTCACGGAGCGATTTTCGCCCGCGTCCGCTGCGGTTGCGGGCCCGCAGCTTCTGTAGAATGCAAATATTTATATAAAAAATTAAAGCACATTTCACGACGCGTTTTACGCCCGCGGTGTTCGCGGTTGTATGCGGCTCCCGCTGTACCGGCGGGCAACTAGTAGAATCGCGCGGGCCGCGGTTACCCGCAGCCTCGGCGGGTGGCGCCCGCGCGCTTTGCGATCGGTTGGCGGCTCGTTTCTGGTGTGTGTCCATGGCGGTCTGGACCTCAACTGATCGTTAACCGCCCGTCTTGCAATCTTGCGATCATCGCCCGCCACGTTTGCGGGCGATGATCGCAACCGCGGCGGCCGCGTAACCGCGCGAATAACCGGTCTCGTGAGTTTTGAAATAAAACCGCAGATCCACGACCGCGGCGGTTGCGGGCGAAAATCGCTCCGTGAGTTCTTAGCCTTAAAAGCGAGTAATAAAAACTTTTTAACAAAAAAAAAACTGACTTCCAAAAAAACACTACAAAGTGAAAAATAACTTTAATTTCGGAAGTCGGTGTCTTTGGATCTGTACCTATTTTAGTTTTTGCCACCGACTTCCGAAAAAGTTTTTTTTAGGGTTCCGTACCCAAAGGGTAAAAACGGAACCCTATTACTAAGACTTCGCTGTCTGTCCGTCCGTCCGTCTGTCCGTCCGTCCGTCCGTCTGTCCGTCCGTCCTTCCGTCCGTCCGTCCGTCCGTCTGTCTGTCTGTCCGTCTGTCTGTCACCAGGCTGTATCTCAAGAACTGCGATAGCTAGACAGTTGAAATTTTCACGAATTGTGTATTTCTGTTGCCGCTATAATAACAAATACTAAAAATAAAATAAATATTTATTGGGGGCAAACAACAACAAATGCGATTTTTTTGCCCATTTTTGCTCGATATTAATAATGGCAACAGGTAGGCACTTGAAATATTCACAAAATACTCAGTAGTATTTTTACTTTAATAATAAAATTAAAATAAAATAAATAATTAAGGGGGGCTCCCATACAACAAACGTGTTTTTTTTTGCGTTTTTCCTTGTGGTACGGAACCCTTCGTGTGCGAGTCCGACTCGCACTTGGCCAATTTTTTATTTTTTGCAAAAAAAATCGTGATTTTTCCAACCCTGATCCCTATATTTCCACGGGATCGACACTTATGCGGGTGAAACCGCGGGGAGCTGCTAGTTATAAATAAATTATAAAATAACTGGCGGCCTGCCCCAGCTTCGCACGGGTCGCATGGCTTATTTTAATTTAAAATTTGTTTTTTTTTTTTTTTTCATTACGGACGCTTTTAACGTTCTGCATCGTTCTCACATGCATAATTTTTAACATGAATGATGTAAACAAGACTTTGTAACCATATTATTTTGATTTGTGCAATTTTTTTTTTTTCGAATTTCCGAAATTTTCTTTCATACAAACCTTGTCATGGTAATACCGAACACAACAAAAAAAGAATTATCCAATTTGGTGCAGTCATTCGGAAGATATGTGCGTACAGACATTTCGGCGACTTTGTTTTAAACTATGTCGTCATCATCTGCCTAGCCTTTTCCCAACTATTTTGGGGTTGGCTTTCAGTCTAACCGGATGCAGCTAAATACCAGTATTTTACATGGAGCGACTGCCTATCTGACCTCCACATTCCAGTTACTGGGTAATAAAGAATATAAAAAAGTAATTTAAAAAATTAAACCGACTTCAAAAAGAAATCAACTCAAAATTATGAAATAATTTTAATTTCGGAAGTCGGTGTCTTGGGATCTGTCTTTTAGTTTTTTGCCACCGACTTCCGAAATTAAAATTATTTCATAATTTTGAGTTGATTTCTTTTTGAAGTCGGTTTAATTTTTTTAAATTACTTTTTATTTCGTAATTTTTAGTTTTTGCACTAGAATTTGACCAAGGTTTTGAGATGTTTTCCCTTTGACACCCGTAGCTCGTATCAATACGCCAGGCCGTCACACTTACACGTATTAGTCCATATCTTGAAAATTACTGAACCGATTTTGATGAAACTTGCATTGTTCCCTAAGTTGAAGTAAATGTAAGCTAATACAAAAAAAATGGTGACGATCCGATTAATAGTTGCTGAGAAATGCGTGGACAAACATACATACATACATACGTCTATGAAATTTTGTATATTTGTTTTGGAAGCCTTAGTAGATTGTCATATGTGAATATGATGCAATTCCAATAATATTACATACATACGTATCGAATTGATAACCTCCTTTTTTTTTGAAGTCGGTAAAAATACAACGGTCGGTTTCATAATATTATTCTTGTTTACATATTTTAACCGACCGTTGTATTTTTATATTCTTTTAATCATTATACTTGTTAATATAGTCCGCTATCATTCATTTTACTCCACCACGACCTATCGTCGAGATCAATACCCCTTGGTAAGACTGGTTGTTACACTTTCGGGCTTCTGGACTAACCGTAACGACTGTCAAAGATCCACAAATGACAGCCGGGACCAACGGCATAACGTGCTTTCCGAGGCATTTTGGCGACTTAAGGATAATAAATTTTAATTGTAGTATTGGTGCTCTGTGGTAACTTGACATGTCAACGAAACGTCAGTTGGTTTTTTCATGTCAATGGAAAATATATTTTTAACAGACTTCAAAAAAGGAGGTTCTGTATTCGACCCGTATGTATGTGTGTGGCCGCGATTTTCTCAAAAACTCTTGAAACAATTTTGATGTTTCTTTCATTATCGTGATGTATATACTTTCAGGAAGGTTTTAGTATACAGGGTGTCCCAAAACTCAACGTCAAGCCGGAATCGGGTGATAGGACAAATCATAATAGTTACCAGAAACATATAAAAAAAGTCTTAGTCATGTATTTTTTAAATTACAGTAAGTAATTTCTTTTTTTTTTGAAAAATGTACACCCTTTGATGGTTTTTTAGCTCCTTTAGCTACAAATCTTTACTTTTTTTAGATTTTCTTTTTTTTGTGTAATCTTGAGTAGTGCTTGTGTAATCTGTTGTTTTAAATTTCTAGCTAATAGGCTATTTGACTGGTTTCTGATAAACATCTCAGATTATTTAATGGTGTCTAACGAGCCCACAAAAACCTATTACTTCAAATTGCATAATGTATTTCTTTTAGAAAATAGTAAATAAAAATGTACTGTTTAAATAAGCCGCCAAAACGCTATCTTTAACAATATGGCGTCGTGACGTCAAAATACACGTAAACAAACGTTGAAACGGTCGAGATACTAGACAAAAGTCATCTGTTCTGTCAACGATAGACAGAAATTGACTATATCATGACGTCATCATAAGTTCAGCCAATCCAGACCGTTTTCGATTACGTGGCGCCAGATTTAAAAAGATGAAGTTTTTTCGGGATTTTTTTAATAAATAATACATTTTTTTGTAATAAAATTAATGCAAATCGATTTTAAAAGCGATAATCTATACGAGTGTCTATAATTATGACCTTATTTTTTACATTGTCAAATAGCCTATTGCTCCAACTTAGAAGAAAATGTCATATTTATCCGAACCAAGAATGAAAAATTAATACTTCGCCCAAATTTAACTTACTGTACTTACTGAAAAAAAAATGTACTACGCCAGTTTGGCAAGTAACCTTAAAAGTTGACGCATTTAATAAGGATTCTAAAATGGTATAGCACTTTCTTAGATTACAGTAAAAATATAAATTTCTTCAAGAATCCCAGTTTTGAAAAAAAATATTTTTATCTACTAAAATATCGATCCCGTGGGAATATCGGGATAAAAAGTAGCAGTCATTCCATTTTCGCGCTGGATTTGAACTTAGCTGCCATAGAATGAAATAAAGTACACTTTAAGAGCTTGCATATGACATGTAATTCATCACTGTTGAACAATGTCGAATATTTTTAATAAAACCCAAAAAAACCGTTTTCGCGCTGGATTTGAACAGTTTAGCTGCCATAGAATGAAATAAAGTACACGCCAAGAGCTTTCATATGACATATAATTCATCACTGTTGAACAATGTTGAAAAAGTGGGCCCAAAATGAGGCATGTTCCTTTATTTGTGTTTTTATGTATGTGGACTGGGTCATTATATCAAACTATCGTATAAGTATCGATCATTTT
The DNA here is from genome assembly GCA_963082905.1 of Oligia fasciuncula. Lineage (NCBI taxonomy): Eukaryota > Metazoa > Arthropoda > Insecta > Lepidoptera > Noctuidae > Oligia > Oligia fasciuncula. The sequence continues at coordinate 21,049,348 of OY720398.1, forward strand.
TACCGACTTCACAAAAAGGAGGAGGTACTATGTTCGGGTGTATGTATGTTTTTTTTTTTTTTTGTATGTTTGTTCATCGTTTACTCCGCCAATTGTCGACGGATTTTCAAAATTCTTTTTTTGTTCGAAAGTAGATAGTTCTGAGGTGGTCCCATTGTCACGTTAGTTAAGTTAGGATCTGATGATGGGATCTTAGAGAAATCAAGGGCAACCCTCAAATTTCGGCTCACTTATTGTTTTTCGCATATTTTATGAAGTATCTTTTGTATTTGTGTATGGTTGTCACCATCTCAGGTAGCTGGGCTGATGATGGAAGGTACAACTCCTTAACAGTAAGAAGTTACTCGAACAGGCAAGGACTGTTTTAGTAAATTGTTTTGATGTTTGATAGGGCATTTGCTACATTTGGTCTCATGATCATCAAGTCATGACCTGATGCTGCAGTCAGGATAGTCTGCAGAGTACCTAACTCCTCGACAACTGACAGCAGATATATCGTGTTTAGGCTCATTGAAAAGGGCTCGATGTGTGGATAAACGTACTGTTACTGAGGAACACCGAAGACCTGATGCTGAAGCCAGGAGCATCAGAAAAAGTACAAACCTTGAAATTACAGCACCGTAGTCGTGTTTGGGCTCATTTTAAACAGGACTAATTTTATGTTCAATGCAATGTTGACATAAGTTTGGCCTGATGCTGCAGCCAGGATTATCAGCATCTAATCTTAAAACTAATAAAAGGAGAACTCCTCAACAATTAACGTCCCTGCATCGAGAAAAGGAATATTTTATAAAAAGGCGATGGGCAAGTTGACATTAGGCTATTGTAACTTAGATAAATTATAAACAGACCCACTAAAAAGCGAGAAATAAAAACTTTTTAACAAAAAAAAAACAGACTTCCAAAAAAACACTACAAACTGAAAAATAACTTTAATTTCGGAAGTCGGTGGCAAAAACTAAAATACTGATCCCTAAGACACCGATTTCCGAAATTAAATTTATTTTTCAGTTTGTAGTGTTTTTTTTGGAAGTCTGTTTTTTTTTGTCCCATTCATACCCACTTCATAATACTAGATCAGCTCAAGTTTTTTTTATTTTTTATAAAGTAACACAGTTAGTGATACTTTATTTACATTACAATCTAGCCTATTAGCTAATAAGTAATTTAAATATAACTTAAACTGCTAAGTAGCACTTGCTACAGTTGCTCACTTACACTGCACTAAACTAACTCAAAAGGTTTTATCCTTTTTAGTCTTCGCACTAATTCAGTGTTGTCAAGGAGTTGGATCGCCTCGACATTCACGTGATGATGAAGTCTGTGTTCATGAGCTTCTGCATATTTTTGTATAACTATGTTTACGACATCCATCTTGAGGTCCCGGTGAAGGTCGCTGTTTCCAATGTACCAAGGCGCGTTGACTATATCCCCGAGTACTTTATTTTGGAATCGTTGTATGATTTGACGGTTGCTTTGGCTGGTGCAGCCCCATAGCTGAATAGCGTAGGTCTATACAGGTTTTAAAACTTGTTTATACAGGATGTAAGGGTAAACAGTGGCAACTTTCAAAGGACGGATAGATAACCTTAAATAATAAAATATTACAAAAGTTTTAAATGTATAAGTCGCAATTTTTTTGCGAATTTTACAGTTTTCTAATTCCGAAATTTTACGCGAAGTGACCGCACCCTACGATAACGCCACGATCGCGTACGCGGCGCACGCACACATGTACACGCCATTCGATAACTTCCATTCACCGATGCACAAAAAATCGCCCTTATTACGTAGGGGCTGGGCTGGCGGTACCGACACTTTTTTTACGATGTTGTCGAAACAATGAGATGCACAATGGACGCACAGTTGAAGTAAATTGTATGGGCGCGCATACCTACGCATCGGCCACATTGAATGAATTTGTAATTTCTGTGATTGACAGTTTCCCTTCATACTTTTCCTGGCTTAGGACAGGCAAAAACACCAAATTCATTGTTAAAAGCGTTTTTAAGAAAAATTAAGAAAAAAAGTGCGAATTAGCGAACTTTACTACATCTCAATTTCTAAGTTAGGTATTTAAAAAGAGAATCACGTTATTTACAAGTAATTTAGTTAGGTTGTCTCTTTCAACACTGCACTGATTTTGATTTAAATTTTAAATAATGATTAAATACCTACTTACTAAGAAAATCAATAATAACTTACATTAGTCTTAAAATCTGTTCAAAAGGTGAACCGTTTACGGCTAAACATGGTCTCCGCACGTCTTCTTAAGTTATTTTGCACTCGATTAGGTACAACCACGGAATAGATAAATAAGGTTGGAATGGTAATGTGGGCGGGGCAGGCGCGCCACAGTTATGATTCGACAATCATAACTCGACCGATTCATACATTCACCGCATTCAGTGCGCATCGGAATACTTCGGAGAACAGAACTCTGCTTAATAATGCCGTGTTGTGCAATTATAACATGTAAGACAAAAAGTCAGACCTCAGGTATAAAGCGAGGAGGTATATCTTTCCATCGGTAAGTCCAAAATAACATTTAATTACAATAATATGTGTCAAAACATAAAAATATACTGATCATTATGAAATACCAAACATTAACAACATTATTGCAAAAATTTACAAAAAATATACATTGCCCGCTGTGTACTCGCTCAATCAACACAATGACCAAGTACGCGTACAATGTACTGCATGCATTGCGTCCTCTACACTTCAACCGTTGACGTTTCGTCCTTTGCTCTGATTGGCTGTGATGCACGGCGCATGTTTATCGATAGTGAGGTAACCATGTGGTTAAATAAAATCATCGATAGAATTCTCGACTATATTTACGTTTGACAAAGATAATTTTTGGATTATTTCAAATTTAATTAATGATTGTATATTTTTATTTAGACGTATTTTGAGTAGGTAAATGAAATATTATATTAATCATTGAATGAATCCTACCGAATGTTATAAAGGGACTAATCTCTGATTTTTACCGACTTCAAAAAAAAAAGGAGGTTATCAATTCGATACGTATGTATGTAATATTATTGGAATTGCATTATATTCACATATGATGATCTATTAGGGCTTCCAAACAAATATACAAAATTTCATAGACGTATGTATGTATGTATGTATGTATGTATGTATGTATGTATGTTTGTCCACGCATATCTCCGGAACTATTAATCGGATCGTGACCATTTTTTTTTTATTGGCTTACATTTTCTTCAACTTAGGGAACAGTGCAAGTTTCATCAAGATCGATTCAGTAATTTTCAAGATATGGACTAATACGTGTAAGTGTGACGGCCTGGCTTATTGATAAGAGCTACGGGTGTAGTGTCAAAGGGAAAACATCTCAAAACCTTGGTCAAATACTAGTGCAAAAACTAAAAATTACGAAATAAAAAGTAATTTAAAAAAATTAAACCGACTTCAAAAAGAAATTAACTCAAAATTATGAAATAACTTTAATTTCGGAAGTCGGTGGCATAAAACTAAAATACAGATCCCAAGACACCGACTTCCGAAATTAAAGTTATTTCATAATTTTGAGTTAATTTCTTTTTGAAGTCGGTTTAATTTTTTTAAATTACTTTTTATTTATTTAAGTTTATGCATTATGTGTATTATTTTGTTATATTTCAATATTTACGTTTATATTCTTAAAACTTTTATTTACACCATTTAGTAAAATTAAATTGAGGAATTTGAATTTTGCAATAAATTATAAATTTTAGGTTTCCTAAAGAACCTAACGCCAGGGAACAATGGATTGACGTGACAGGTAGAGGAAACTGGATGCGGACAAAGACGAGTAGGTACTAAATTCGTTCGCAATTAATAGCAAGCGCCAATTACTTAATAAATATGTTTTATTCCAAGGACAGTGATTATTTGTAATTAATCAAAATAAAATAAAATTATTTCTTAATATTTATTTAATGTTTAATTTTTCCCCATAAATTCATCAGATAATTTATCGACAAAGAATATCGGCTTTGTCAAGCACTAGCGTGTATGAAATTTTTTATTGCATTTATGCGTGTTTGAGTGTCTATGCCTACGGGAGCGTATTGCTAGTGGGCGAACGAATATCTGCCCTGAGATTTATGTGTGTGTGATTTGGTTGTGTGCGAAATATTTGTAAACATAGTATTGCGTATGTGTAGAAATTAAAATAGTGGGAGTCAAGCGGCGACATTGGGTACAAAATTGCAGCGAGGGCCTTTCCAACCTTATTTATCTGTTCCGTGGGTACAACACTCACTCTTTACGTCATTGAAAGCACTTTTAATACGTCTTTTCAATTCGCGTCTGGTATTAAACTCCGTGGCATACACACGGCGTTTTAAATCGCCCCATAAAAAATAGTCAAGGGGAGTGAGGTCAGGCGAGCGAGGAGGCCTGGCGACAGGTTCTCCGCGAACAATCCATCGCCCGTTGACCCGGTATAATTCCTGGTACAGGTCCTGAGCAGCAAGTAAACTATCACCGGCTATCGCATAGAGTTTAACCATTTCGGTAAGTTGTTCGTTCGAGAATGCGGCCATTGTCGGTAACTAATATCGCGTCGATACACGTATCTACGTGATGCGCGAGAGTAGTCTGTACGCAAACGGCACACGTACACTCTCTAGCGCGACTGAGCGCAGACTGACGTAGCGCGCGCGCTGCCGGCGCGGCCCCGGTACATGCGGGGCAGAGGCCTAACAGTAATGTGACTATGATTTTTTTATTTTTCGGGACATTAGAAAAACTTAGAAAAAAAAAGGGTCATATTTTTTCAACGGTTTTAGAATCTACTCATGATACTTATGCACCTCCTTAAATATTGCCACTGTTCACACTAACAGCCTGTATATATAACAACATTTTATTAGGTTTTGACAACGGCGACTGTCCACCAAGTAGCCAATACATTTTTTTGTATCGAATATCTAATTCGGCTCTTTTCTTTTTGACATGCTCTTTCCATCGCAGTTTTTCATCCAGGGTCATACCGAGATACTTAGCAGTATTCGCGTATGGTATTTGTTGATTATTCATGAATACCGGGAAGTATTGTGGCTTTTTATTGGTGAAGTCAATGTGGATCTGGATAGACTTGCTTTCGTTGAGTTTGATACGCCATGTTGCAATCCACTCATAGACACGATTTATGGACTCTTGAAACCTTTTCTACGGCTTCCTCGTGACTATTTCCAACAGCCATGATAGCTGTGTCATCAGCAAAGGTTGCAATGACATTATTTTCTAGCTCAGGAATATCACAGGTGTATAGAAGATACAGGACCGGACCTAGTACACTACCTTTTGGTACTCCAGCTTTTATCTGCCTAAGGTCTGAATAGGCATTTCTTTGTCTTATTCTAAACAATCTATTCGATATATAGGACTCAACGATGTCTGAGAATTGTTGTGGCAGCATTGTTCTTAGTTTATAAATAAGGTCATCATGCCATACTTTATCGAACGCCTGTGCAACATCAAGGAAAACCGTGGAGCACACCTTGTCCTATAGTGTTCTCTCAATAATAATATAAGTAATTCTGTGTACTTGGTCGAGCGTGGAGTGTTGTTCTCTAAATCCGAACTGGTGATCAGGGATTAGATTTTCAGATTCTATAAGGGGCTTAATCTCTTTAGAAATATTTCTCAAATTGACAACACAGGTAATAGTGAGATTAGACTGTAAGATGATACATTAGGTGGCTTCCCAGCCTTAGCTGACATAATAACTTCAGCTACTTTCCACATGTCAGGAACGTGTCTTAACCGAAATGCAGCATTAATGAGCGTGGCCAGCTTAACTATAGCTTTACAGATCATTTCAAGTGTGCAAAATTTTTTGTAACAGTGTGTAACAATTGTTTGTTTTATAATTCATTACTGTTTAAACTTTATTTGACAATACAAAAATAATGAAGACCGTTCGACATTTTGTATGTTAATGAGCATAATGTACTATGTTTGCAGAACGTCGAGCGCGCGAAGCAAGATCTGCTGGCAGCGCTGAAGGTGCTGGACGCGCATCTGCTCTCGCGCACCTTCCTCGTCACCGAGCGCGTCACGCTGGCCGACATCGTTGTCTTCTGCACGCTCATACACGCATTCCAGGTATGCGCAAGCGTTACAACTAGAAGCAGAAAATGTTAAAATCAATCGATTTGATTGGGGTAAAATTAACTGTTTAATATGATCTGCCTTCTTTATTAAATTCTAGAGGCAGTAGTTTTATTATTTTTATGTGTTTGCATCTATTTCTGAGAATGCTGATTAACCTTTAGTCGGCGATCGTGTAAGATCGAGGGTGTCGTTACATATAGTAGTTAGATATATTTATACAGAAGCCGTCCGTACACCTTCATAAATAAGTAAATTAGGTCGATAGATGGTGAATTAATCCGAGTGCGTGCCTTCGCAGCACGTGCTGGAACCTTCCGCGCGCGCCGCGCTCGGCAACGTGGCGCGCTGGTTCCGTACGCTGGCGGCGCAGGCGCATGTGCGGGCCGTGCTGGGCGACCTGGCGCTCTGTAGCGCGGCGCCGGCCCTAGACGTGCGGCGCTGTCAGCAGCGCGCCGGCAGCCAGAAGGTACCTGTCGCCTGTCCCCTGTCGCCCTGTCGCCTGTTCCCTGTTCCCTGTCCCCTGTCGCCTGTCGCCTGTTTTCTGTCGCCTGTCCCCTGTCGCCCGTCCCCTGTCGCCCTGTTGCCTATCGCCTGTCGCCCTGTTTCCTGTCGCCTGTCCCCTGTCCCCACGCCGGGCGCGCTTTTCTAACACCTGCCTCAGAAACCATTTTTTAACATGCTTCTGCGTTCTTATAAAGCCATGTTCACATTGTCGAGGCGTCGTGTGTATGTACTATGTACATAGTACGATACAATAGGATATCAATTGTGTCTCATTAACAGAGCTTGAGAGGTCATTCTTGTCAGTAGTTCTAGGTTCCTCCTATGAATAATTAAAAAAAAAACTAAATGTGGTCAGCATTTCCCGAAACAAATTCTTTTAAAATCCTGACATAATTTGAGTCAGATCGTGCCAGGACCATGTAGATTAATGTCTGAAATGATCTTTTGAGGAAAAAATAAAACAGACCTGTCCAGTCAGTGCACGCATTTGTCAACATAATTATTTGTGCAGCTCAAATAAAAAAAAAAAAAATAATAATAATGTTACGAGCTTCGGGTTCGTGACAATAAAAACTGCCGATTTAATAACCAAAAATAACTCTTTAATTAAAAACACTAATTACAACTCAAAACACTAATTAAGAGAACACAATCTCACTACTGATCACTCTTAATTCGCACTTGAAGATCGCTTAGATGTTTTCGCTCTTGTCGCTTTATCCAAACTGTGTCGGTCGTCGCGCATCCCGGCCTTATATAGTGCCGCAGATAGTTCTAGAACCTTCCATTGTAGAAACATCTAGAATGTTCGAGTACATACCGGCCCCGACCGACTAGGTGTCGATAGTTCGAGAAAGTTCTACAAAGTTCTAGTATCGAATTTTCTAGAACGATCGTGACTCGACTAGTTCTGCTATTCGATACTAGATGGCGCTAGTGGTAACTAATGTCAACCTGTACCAGGCATTAATTGTGGCGCGCAACACTGCCCCCTCCTAAGACATGCTCGTCCCGAGCATTATCAGCCCCATAATAACGCGCAAGTCGGTCCACATGGACGATCTTAGGAGTACCTCTTGCACCTTTCTGTATCCGGTAGGTTACGTCATTGATCTTTGTCACAATCCGGTACGGTCCGTCCCATTTAGCTTGAAGCTTAGGAGATTTCCCTTTGCTGCGGACTGGATTGTGCAACCACACTAGTGAACCTTCGTCGAACCCTTTATTGTTCATTTTGCGGTCATAACGGGTTTTCATCTTTTCAGACATTTGCTGGCCCGATTGTCTGACGTGCTCATAAATGTCATTCATTTTGTTCCGCAAGTCATTCGCATAATCGGTTATACTGCGTGGGGCATCAGGTGGTATTCCGGTGATCAGGTCTGCAGGCAGTCGTAATTCTCTTCCAAAGTTTGCGAAAGCTGGTGTCACCGATGTACTTTCGTGAACAGCGCTTCGATATGACAACAAAAACGGTTGTATGTGCTTGTCCCAATCTCGTTGCCGATTTTCCACAACTTTGGCTAGGTACCTCTCCAATGTCTGATTAAATCGTTCCACCATTCCATCTGACTGTGGGTGGTAAGAAGTTGTTCTGGTTTTATGAGTACCTATAACTCGACAAGTTTCCTGGAATATTTGTGACTCAAAATTCCTTCCTTGATCACTGTGAATCTCTAAAGGTACTCCAAAACGACAGAAGACTTCATGAACTAATTTATCTGCAACTGTCGAAGCTTCTTGATTTGGAATGGCGAAGACTTCCGGCCACTTGGTGAAGTAATCCATCACAACCATGAAATACTTGTTGCCACTTTCACTTTCCGGAAACGGCCCCGCAACGTCAAGGGCTATCCTCTCCCATGGTGCACCAACGTTGTACAATTTCAATGCACCTCTACTGCGAGTCTGAGGTCCCTTTACAGCTGCACAACTTGTACATTTGCGACACCAGTCCTCGACATCGTCCCGACAGTGGACCCAGTAAAACCGTTCTCGTATCTTCAGTAGAGTCCGTTTTACTCCCAGATGACCTCCTGAACAACCATTATGGTACAGCTGTAGAACATCCGGTACTTGAGCTTTAGGGACAACCATTTGCAAATGACAGCTGTCTCCCCGAGCATTTTCCCATTTACGGCACAGGACTCCATCCTGAATCACCAAGCTGTCCCATTGGGCCCAATAGCTTTTTGTGATCGAACTCATCGCTGAGACGTCACTCCACCTGGGCTTAGGAGCTCTGGCCTTCATCCACTCCAGAATCGGCTTGATGTCCGAATCTTCCTGCTGTGCACGTTGTAGGATTTCCTTCCACTCGTTGCTGAGGTCTGTCCTGAGCATCCTCATAGGTACCACTTCCTTACCTTCTTGCCTAGTACCATGCTTGCGGTCTTCAGGACAAGGTCTTCTTGAAAATGCATCTGTGTTGCCATGAGGTTTCCCGCTGCGATGTTTGACCACAAAGTCGTATTCCTGCTGCTGCTGGGCGGTGTTGTTAGCCGCACTTCTCTCTGGAGACCAGCCATCTTCCCTTTCTGCAGTTCGCTTAGGGCAACTGGATCGAAGGTGGCCCTTTTCCCCACAGCCGTAGCACCTAGGGCTGTACCTTCTATTACGATCGCAAACTGTAGCCGCTACAACCTCCCTGACGCGATGGGAACGATAATCCTGCCGCACAGCTTCCACCTCCAGTGCATGGGCCAAGGCGTCCTTAAGCGTCCCGTGGTGACCGAGCCTCACAGCAGCTCTAACTTCAAGGTCGCGGATGCCGTCGATGAATGCCTGCACCAGGTTCCCATCAATAAGCGCAGGTACAGACTGGTACGCTTTACGAACCAGCTTCTCCACTTCAAGAGCCCACTGCTGCAGGTTTTCATTACTGCGTTGCACGCGATCCTTGAGCTGCGCACGAAACACGTGTTCCAGGTGAGCGTCGCCATACCGAGCCTCCAATGCCTCAAGGAGCTGCTCGTAAGTCACTTCCTTACCGAGAGCTTCCAGAACGGTTAAGGCCTGGTCGCGCAGGCCTAGGGTGAGGGCAGTCATGGCCTGATTTTTATTCCACCCGTTCGCCTTCATGACAGCCTCAAACTGGATTTTGTAGGCCGACCAGGAAGAAGTTCCGTCGAAAGGTGGCACTTTGAATCCACGTAGCGAAGGTGTTGTAGCTACGGGAGCTGCGATTCCATCCCCAAGTTTGAGGTAATCCAGCGTTTTCTTCACGTCAGCCATCACGGTTACCTTCACGTCAGCCATCACGTTGTCAACCCGATTATTTACTTGGTCGATTCGGGTTTCAGCTTCCGACAGGCGGTTGTCATGTTGAGCAACCTTATCCTTCACCTCCTTCATGTCTTTCCCGAAGGTAGCGTGAAGGTCCTTCATAAGGAGCATCTGCTCTTCCTGGCGGCGCGCCTGCTCCTCCTTATCCCGCTGGAGCTGTTCCTCCAACCGACGAGCCTGTTCCTCCTGTCGGCGAGCTTGTTCCTCCTGTCGGCGAGCTTGTTCCTCCTGTCGGCGGGCCTGCTCCTGCAGCATCATCATCAAAGCAGCCAAATCTGGTGCTGATGATGCTGGAGCAGTTGTGGACGGGCCGGCCTCCGTGGTCGGTAGCTGGCCTTCCGACCTCTGTGGCGTTGCTCCACCGAATCGCCTCTGGTCCGTCTCCTGCTGGCGTTGACTCCGGGTACGGATACCCTCCGTGTCGTCTTTGGGTAAAACCGGCATAATCCCACTTCTGACACCAATTGTTACGAGCTTCGGGTTCGTGACAATAAAAACTGCCGATTTAATAACCAAAAATAACTCTTTAATTAAAAACACTAATTACAACTCAAAACACTAATTAAGAGAACACAATCTCACTACTGATCACTCTTAATTCGCACTTGAAGATCGCTTAGATGTTTTCGCTCTTGTCGCTTTATCCAAACTGTGTCGGTCGTCGCGCATCCCGGCCTTATATAGTGCCGCAGATAGTTCTAGAACCTTCCATTGTAGAAACATCTAGAATGTTCGAGTACATACCGGCCCCGACCGACTAGGTGTCGATAGTTCGAGAAAGTTCTACAAAGTTCTAGTATCGAATTTTCTAGAACGATCGTGACTCGACTAGTTCTGCTATTCGATACTAGATGGCGCTAGTGGTAACTAATGTCAACCTGTACCAGGCATTAATTGTGGCGCGCAACAATAATAACTTAAGAAGCTCAATGAATAACAACTACAAACAATATCAAAGACTAGAATTAAAACTGAGGAAAAAAAAAAGAATTGCCCACATAGTCGTCACATTGACAATAATCAAAATAATAAATATACATATAATATAAAAATATTTTACAAAGTAAATATTCATGTCATTGTGTATAATATTCATCAATGTCAATGTGTATGTAAAATCTAATCTTTATATACATATAATAAAATTGTAGAAAAGTGGTGTCTGTACAATGGAAATATATAAAAAAAAAGTAGCAGGGGTTGTTATTATATCGATGCCGAACCCGAAATTGTAATTATTTTTTTTTTGTCTGTTTGTTTGTGCACGCTAATACAGAAACGGCTTATTCGATTTAGATGCACTAATATATTGTAGTAAGCTTCACTTAACATTTAGTGTTTATTTCATGTCAATCGGTTCATAAATAAAAAAGTTATGTCAATTTAAAGAATCACGGCGAACATTTGATAAGGTATTCTATCAGAGTACGTACACGCCTCGCGCCTGCGCGTCCGATCTTCGGAACTACTGGACGGATTTGAATGATTTTTTTTTTGTTGTATAGGTATTATGTCTGGGCAACATATAGGCTATAATTTATCTTGGAAACTTGAACACCTGATGCAGAACCGAAACAGACCAGCTTAACTATAAGAGAAGGCTATAATTTATCTTGGAAACTTGAACACCTGATGCAGAACCGAAACAGACCAGCTTAACTATAAGAGATACAAAAATGGTACCATAGCAAAAATTGTTCCACGTGATGAGCATTTTCTGCTGAGAGAATAAATTCGAAGATTTGGAGCACCTGATGGGGAACTCCAAGAGCCCAGCTACACCATAACACATACAGGAATGACGTCTTAGTAAAAGTTATTCGGTCTGATGGGCATTTCCTGTTGACTTATAAAAATCGAAGATCAGAAACATCTGATGTGGAAATCAAAGCAATCACTAATTTCACCTCCACGCGGTGAAGGCGGTAACAGTTTAGGACTGATTTTCGATGATGGTATGTATATTGAAAATTTCACTCTACTGGCCAAAACTCCCATTTATTTATTTTTTAATGTGAAGAAATGCTCACGAATTCTGCACTACCACGGGGAGATAGTGCAGTTATGTGGTACTCTAACCCACTAAAACTCCACGGTGTCCTCCTCTGCCGCTTACGGCGGGAACATGGACACGCGTCACTCATCCGTCACCGGACCCTCCTCTGAACACATAGCACGCCGTGACCACCCCAGGGACCAAACCAGCACATGGGCGCCAGACGACCCCGTGTTTGGGCACCCTTGGTAGGGGAGCAGTCACTTAGATTTTAATTGATCAGGTATCTTCACAATAAAACTATAACCATGCCTAGAAAGAGGTCAAATCTTTCCCAATGTTCAAAAGGAGCTAAAAGATTGAGGATCATAAGATCCCAAGAATCTACCGAAGAGCGTCAGGAGAGACTTGATGCTGTTCGAGAACATCAGGCTGCAACTCGCTCCGTGGAAACCTCTTCAGATCGCGAAGCACGTCTGCGTTCTCAGCGTATTTACGACGAGAGACCAGTGAAGAATATGATGCGCGACTGACCGCTGATCGTGAACGAGTCGTCATGCATTTTCTCGCGAGTCGGAGACGTTCACGGATAGAGAATCACGCTTGAGTTCTCAGCGTATTCGCACATCTACTAACAGGTCTTTTGAAACGAGTGATGAACGTGAGATTATCATACGTTGTCCCGAACACGCACACAACAAAATATTCATAATCAGTTAGAAAGTGAGAAAGAAAGAATTGCTGGAGTACGGCATGAAGAGACAGATTAAGAAGAGCGCAACGAACGTTTGAATTCTGACTTCGACATTCTCTGAACAGAATGTCGATATCATCTGAAGAATCGGATGTGTCTCAAGATATAGCCGTAGGGCATGGCGACCTTCCTTGGGTTGATAAGGAACGGAGTGCATTTACGTATACTCCTATGATCGACTACGCCACATATTCCGCCATCGGAGGTATGGTACAAAATTGTACTTTTTGTGAAGCTGTTAAATGGCAAAAAGAAACAAACGGTATGTGTTGCTCAGGTGGGAAAGTACATATTGAAATATTACAAAATCCTCCAGAAATATTAAGATCACTGCTAATCGGTGACCATTCACAGTCAGAACATTTCTTGGACTACATATGTTCGTACAATAATACCTTTCCAATGACATCTTTTGTTGCGAAACAGATTTCAGAAGGCCCATTTATGCCAACATTCAAAGTGCAAGGCCAAGTTTACCACCTTATTGATTCTATTGCCTGAAAATGACGTCTCGAATCGTCTCGCGCATCCCGTTGTTTTCCAGTCCCCGGGCTCTTAGAATTCGACATCAGACGTTTCAGATCTTCGATTTTGACGACCCCGTTGTCGCTGGCATAAGCAACAGGATCCGCGTACGAAGTCGCGGGCAGAAGCTAGTAATTATATAAAATTCTCCTGTCACAGTGTTTGTAACTAAACTCCTCCGAAACGGCTTCACCGATTCTTACGAAGTTTTGAGTGTATATTCAGTAGGTCAGAATAGGACATAAACTATTTTTCATACCCACTGACCTATATTATACAAGTACGCTGGACTTCATACTAGCGATGACAAAATGAAGACATTTGATTTTCGCCATTTTGGCGCTGATACCAACGTGAGGTACTGGTGCCGATTCTGTTGTTCACAAACTAAACTAAATTTAAGTTCAGGCATCTTTTTCTTTCTATTTCATTAAAATACGTCTCATAACTTGACTTTAACACTTTACACTTCAGTCAGCACTTGACGAAATACGGTTATCGATATAGCGATAGCGACAGATGAGATTTGGTTTGAGTTAAAAAGTACTTTTTCTCAATTTTGCAATAGGTAATAAAAATCACAATCTCTCGCCTTGTTTGTTTAGTTGTCATCCTTTGACTTTTATCCTTTTTCTTTTTATTTTGACAATCGGCAAAACCATCTGTATGCCAGCTACAATAGGTATATTGTTTTTTCGAGAATTATTACAATGTTCTTATGCAATGATTTCAAAAGTAAGGATACGCCCATCTGAACATTTTACATAGACGTTCTTCATACAAGCAAAAGTAACGCCATCTGTCATAAATCATACGAACTACGTGAGTGCAGCGTTGCATAGGTCGACGACGCGTAACCTTGTACGTGCGTACAGTCACGAGCAAAAGTATGTATACAGTTGGCTTAATTCAAAGTCGATTTTCTCCTTTATTTTTTAATGAAATTTTTTATATTAGTAGGAACATAGTATTTTAGAACCCATAGGTATATGTAAAGTGTCGTATTTCAACGTTGCATTCGTTATTTCGTGAAAAAATCGCGATTTAAATTTGCCAAGTGTTGACATATTGGTGCTCGTGACTGTACTTACTTAAATGTTTTTTTATCACATTATGTCGTCAGTCAGTATAAGTCAGTTGCATGCCGATATCCACGGAATAGAAAAAACAAGTGGAAGTGCCCTTATACTTCCTTAGTACGGGAACCAGTGTCGCCAAACTCACACAATTGCAAATTAAAATAAACATTTCAATACACAGAAAACGATGATATAATTGGCTACTTATTATAAATGCAACTTTGGCGAAAAGTTTATTTATTGTTGTTCAAAATTAAGTCTTATTACAACTACTGAATGTTGTTTTTATTTTACAAAAAAAATCAATGTCAAAATCAATGAAGCACATTTTTCCATGTATCAATCAAATTCGAGCAATCTACAACGAGTTCAGCTACTCAACGCTAGAGGGCGCTGTACTAAGTTACTCTTTTTAGCACGCTAACGTCATTGAAATAATGTCATATTCGTATGCACCTGTTATCTATTTTGCTTTTCTATTTGCTTTACTCAGCTAGGGATGAGGACAAGATTTCGATAATTTAATGTCGATCTTTGTACAATGTAATACTTAAAATCTGACCAAAGTCCGATTAGTATAAAAGGTAAAATGAAACGATAAATAGTAAATTTAAAATATTTATTGCCCTTGAAATAAAACATATTTGTTTAATAAAATACCTAAAGTTCGAAAAAGAACAGAGACAAAGTGGAGACGCCTTATGACAAAATATTTTTTTGGGACTAATGTCCCGGGTTTCAAACACATTACTAAATTACAACTAAAATCAATAAAGTAAAACAACTATCGAATTCATTTCCTGTTCCTGTTTTTGTTTTGAATATTAACGACAGGATTGCGAGTAGGTACAACATTTGAGCACGGACTAAAATATAAAACAACTGTTTGAATAAAAATCCATAAATTGTTGAATAAAATAAAAAAATAATTAAATTCAAATATTTCGAAAACGGTGCGTCCTAGGCAAAAAATAACCAAAACTTAACCCCCCCTGTGTTACACCCGTGCAAGCAGTATCCTAACATGAATTAAGGAAAAAAAAAATTTTCGACCGACAAAAAATTTGAAAAAAATTCTCAAACTTTTTTTTTTTTTCAATATTTCGCGGGTTTTTTACATCAGTGGTCCTCATGGTTTTCGACTAGAGCAGCAATTTCTTTCCAGAAAAGATTTTCATCCGAGCCAAAATTTTGGAAATATAGAGCGTTTTATATAAAATAAAATTCGGAGGCCCATAATTCGGAAACGGTGCGTCGTAGGACCATGCTTCTTAGAACCTAAATAGTTTCTATGGTCAAGGTTACTTCGAAACTGCAATAAAATTGGGACATTAAAAAAAAATCGAAATGTTTTTTAAGTCCTCGCGCCAGTGCCCCTGGCTATGGCTACACTCCAACCGGACCCAGTTCTTTACCTGAATTAATAACAATAGAAAACGTATCTACTGGTTATTGAGAATGTTCTCCTTGTTTTTGAAGTCATGAAAATGAATTCAACAATTAGTGTACTCTATTAATAACATTAATATTAAATGTACATAGGTGATGTCCCGAAACCCCGACATTAGTCCCGAAAAAACATTTTAGTCGTAAGGAAGTCTCCGACTTTCGTCTATGTTCCTCGAACTTTAGGCAAATTAACTCTACCTATTCCGATCACTCGTAATATGTCATGGTAACGTATAACGTTTCACTATATAAATACACATTTTATTGTTTTATCGATACCGAACTATTTGAATGTGTCCCATCCCTAATCGAGTAGCGTCGAACTTTCTAGAATGTATACGATGATATTCAAGACAGCGAGCAAGTTGATTTAGACTTTGAACAATGGACGTAAGGTAGTTTTTAGTTCGCAACAAAGTAATAAATATGGTTTTGTCAATAAAAACAATTTTATTGAAATATATCATAGTTTTATACTTACCGGTGATACGATACACCTCCGCAAGATACATTTTTTGTCCTGCTATCGTTTTTGCATGTAAAAATTGCACAATAAGGCATGTTTGTAATATTTTTCGTTACGTTCGAGACGTCCTATCACAGCAAGTAGCTAATCGCGATTGAGCCGCCTCAGAGCCGGTGTTGCGGAGCTCCGCATAATTGTGACACGCGAGATAGCTGCGTGGCACTTCCACTTGTTTTTTCTATTCCGTGCCGATATCCTTTAAACTCAGAATACCAGATTCTGAAAATATAAGATTCTCAATATATCAGATTTCAGACAGTCGAAATCAAAATTTAGTAATATTACAAAAAAGCTAGTTTTTGCAGCAAATAGACTACATATTGCACATTTTGCAATAAAATACTGTTTGGTTTTCTTATATTATTACCTATTTTGATTCATTGACATTGTTGTCATGAAGTTAAAAAGCCTTCGCCTTAGTTTGGAAATCTGTAATTTAAAATATTATTTGAATCGTATTCGCTATAGCATATTGTATAAAAATCGTTTATACCTATGTCTTCTCCTAATTTGGTACCAAAATTCACAAATACTTACACTACGTTCATAAGACAAAAATAAAACAGAAATAAAAAAATTACGTCCGTACAAGGTTACTTTGTTCACTTCGAGGAGCCATTGTCAGCCATTGGCCACACAATGGCCGCCATTGTAAAATAAAATAATTGTCGCTGTAGATAAAAATGTGTTTATTTAATCATTTAATTGCAACAAAAATAATGTAAGTGTCCCATGTTTCTTTTTAACTTTTGTATCGTAATTTTTGCAGCCTTTTACCACGCAACTAGGCATTTTTATGACAGGCAAATACACGTTCTCTCCTTCGCGCGCACCACTGTCAACTGTGTCGCGTTGGCCCTAAAACCGTCATTTTAGGGCCAGCGAGTTGGTGCCATTTAGTCGCGCGGTTAGCCCGGTCCTTACGCTAGTAATTTATATGTCAATGTTCTTATGTATAAATATTGAATTAAAGGCAAAGTTCTATTTTCTTAATTAAAAAAATAATTTTACTCTGTAATTCAACAGTACAATTATATCGAAATGAATATTAATGAACCATATCGATATAACGTTCACCTCTGGCACTACATTTCGTTCGGTCCGACACTCTTTTCGAATCTATGGTCGGGTAGATTTTCAAAATAGCATTTTTTGCTGTTCTTCCACAATAAGGCTTAAATATCCATTAAGCATTGCGTAAAATTTACTTCAGTTTATAATTTGTATTTTTTTTTTGTAACTAGTAATAAATAAAATCATAATATAAGTATGATAAAATATTTAAACTTACAAAAAACTATCCTGGAAATCATTTACCTCTCCGTTATTTTCTACACTACATTTATTGATCTCATGAATACTCAAAGTTCTTACCTAAATTTTGTTTAATTTCACCCCATATGTAAAAATTATAGTGTATACTGAACAATTACTATATTAGTTACATCGGAATTTACCCCTTATGTTATTATTTAACCATTTAAAATTTTGTCACAAAGATTTCATCATTAACTTCGGCGATTTTAGTTTGATAAATTTTGTCGATCAAAAGAACTAAATTCAAGTATCCAAACGCATTCCACCAAGCTAATAAAAAATAATAAAATTTCTCACAAAAATTGTCAAAATAAATCATAAAATGAAAATCTACCCGGTCCCGACCAAACTCAGCCAATCCGAACCTATTTCGTAGTAGGACAACAATAATCGGTTCGGTCGTGTGTCGGATCGTTCCGAACATTCGAATGTGTCACTTCGGAGTAGACACCCAGGATTCCAAGATATTTCTAAATATTGGCAGAAGAGGAAGAATTGATAGTATCTAGAATGTGGCGGCGTTTAGCATTGCATATCGCCTGATAACGTCCATTTTTTGCAGCTTTAAGTAGTGTCCAGTTCTCATCAGTAGATACGATCCTTTTTAAATTTACGAAACGCACGTTCCCATACGTCGCATTTCCATCTGTGTTCCTCTTGTCAGTAATGGTGCAATTGGGCGTTTTAACTTCACTTTTTTGACGGTTGCATAGATGACAAAAACGGTGATAACACAACATCATAGAACACTTTGCCGTCAGCGGAAATGGCTACGTTAAATACATTTTTGGCTACTTTAATTTTGGGTTACAAAATGTTCGAAACCTAAATGATGTACTTTGTTGCATATTTTCAAAAAAAAGTTTGCATTTATAAACTTACGTTAGGCTTCTCCTGTGCTCATAGCCCTCTCGGGCCGGGGGTCCCCTCTGGCTGGGGGCCCATGGCATTTTGTCCCAATGCCACCCTATAGTTTCGCCAGCCACTGCCTGCCAAACAGGGTGCGTTCAGTAATACGGAGGTAATAAGATTTGTATAGTTTGATTTATTCAGTTGTTTTGTCTGACCTTTACTCTTTTGTTTTTACGAGTATTTTAGTTTATTAACAAGACAGATTTTTTTTTTATGTAGCTTGATACTTACATCTTTTCGTGATATTTTTTTTTTTCGTGTAGGGTAGGGGGTAGGATACCACGCGAACGAAGTGGCGCCGGGCTAGTAATATATAGAAAGTAGATAAAAAAATCAACATTCATTGTATAAATTTAATTGCAGCAGCTCAATCCCAAGCCTTTTTGTCCAGTGTAGTCCATAACAGTACAAAACGCATAACCCTCCTTTTGGGCTTCGCCGCGATCGGGTAAAAAGGGTTTCTGACATAGTTTCCGCTTTTTAAATGGTTTGAATTTATTAAGGCTTATTTTTTTTATGTGGTTAAGAAGTTTACACAAGCCCATTTTCTTATGCGTGACGCCGTGGTGTGTTGCGCATTAAATCTACATTTATGATGAGATACAAATTTTTGACCAGTCCCTCCATTCCAGGCATGTCTAAAATAAGTAAGCTTTCAATTTCAGGATGCTGGTGACAAAAAGAAGGAAAAGAAAGCCGAAAAGAAGGATCATCCCAAGAAGAATGAACCCGAGCCAGAGGCCGCTGACGAACTCGACGAGAAACCGAAGGAATCCAAGGACCCCTTCGACTCCATGCCTAAAGGGTAACTACCCACATGAATGCTGACTGGCACTACTCTATACATATAATAGTCACCATCTTATCGGAAAAGGTACATGATAGAGTTTAGCATTAACGACCTGAGCATTTGTAAGAACGCGCCTGTGGGATCCCGAAGTTTGTTTCTCAGTCGCCGCCTCTGTAACCCCGAAAAAAAAGAAGAATTTGTCAAGCTGAAAGTCTACTGAAGAGGAGCAATATGAAAATATCAAATCAAACAAATTATAATAACTTAATTCAAAGAAATTACTATCGAATGAAAGATAGTTCTTTGTGTACCTTTGAAATGTCAATATTAAAATGTCCTCATCTTTGCACTACCTATTCCGATCTATGGTAATCACCCTTTATAGCCATAACATGAGTATGATTATAAATATTACAGAACTTTTAATATGGACGACTACAAGCGTTGCTATTCAAATGAAGACGAAGCCAAGTCCATCCCATACTTCTGGGAGAAGTTCGACCCTGAGAACTATTCCATCTGGTACGCCGAGTACAAGTACCCCGAGGAGCTCGCCAAGGTGTTCATGAGCTGCAACCTTATCACCGGTACATACTGACTTCTTGATTATTTCATTTATTGATGTACAGTCAACAAAGGAGATAAGTATACAGGAGCGTCGGATATAGTTGAAGTTTACTAAGAAACCGATAGATGTTCTCGAATAAAATGTTATTTTATTAATAGAAAACAAACAGCTCATTTATTAAATTAAATTTCAGTCCAGAACATCCATCGGTTTCTTAGTAAACTTCAACTATATCCGATGCTCCTGTATACTTATCTCCTTTGTTGACTGTACACACTTGGTGGCACATTATTTACAACTTGCTGTTGATCGGTTTGCTCACATTTCTTAACTTCAAACAGCTCAGTACAAATTGATGGATTGTTTACATAATTAATAGCACATTTAGTGCAATAGAGTTATTGTCCTCTGAAAACAGTTACAAAGATAAGTTGTGTTAGTTACATAGCTCTGCGTGCTAGTGTGTGTAACCGGTCGCTTGTTGCAGGCATGTTCCAACGACTGGACAAGATGCGCAAGCAAGCCTTCGCATCCGTTTGCCTGTTCGGCTCTGACAACGACTCCAGCATCTCGGGCGTGTGGGTGTGGCGCGGCCAGGAGCTGGCCTTCCCGCTGTCGCCCGACTGGCAGATCGACTACGAGTCCTACGACTGGCGCAAGCTGGACCCGGCCAGCCCCGACACCAAGCAGCTCGTGCACGACTACTTCTCGTGGAGTGGCACGGACAAGAAGGGCCGCAAGTTCAACCAGGGCAAGATCTTCAAGTGAAGTCGCCAAGCACTATTTATAATATTGTATAAAGTACTTGCATTTATTTTGTATCGCACCGCTGTCTGCCCGACCGAAGACTAGTGTCCGTGTAAGCATAAGCAGGCACTTAAAATAAATTGTTTTTTATTTATGCACGTGCGTTTTTTTCTTCCTTGTCATACTAGTCCGGAGCTGCGACAGCGTCGACCTTGTCATACTAGTCCGGAGCTGCGACAGCGTCGACCTTGTCATACTAGTCCGGAGCTGCGACAGCGTCGACCATGTCATACTAGTCCGAAGCTGCGACAGCGTCGACCTTGTCATACTAGTCCGGAGCTGCGACAGCGTCGACCTTGTCATACTAGTCCGGAGCTGCGACAGCGCACAGACGGGTATTTGGCCCTAAAACGCGGCCAAAATTCAATTTCAAAAAGGTGCCGTTTCCTAGAAATTAGCCTTACCTGCCTATACCCAAAGGATTAAGGAACAATGGGCGGCCATCTTTTTTACCTGATTCTTGTCAGAACACACCTAGTCAGACGAGTTTCGACTGCGCTGTTGGTTGCACGTTTATTTTTGTAGTGAGTGTTTGAAAAGTTTTTAATTTTCATCAATTGATAAAATTGATAAATTCTGTTTCCACCGAAGATTTTCAACATGGATATTGTAGAACCAGGTATGTATTATTCAAATATATTGTATTTTCTAAAATAATTTGTTTTTATATAGAGTTATAGTGTTTTTGGATAACTGCATTATTTTTCACCTAATCATTCTCGCAATCAAATTTAGAAAAGGCTAAAAGTAAGATAATCGGGCATTATCGGATTATATCTAGTATAAGGTTTAGTAGGACATATATTTGTAATATATTATATAGAAAGAAAAATTGCCACTTTTTGCCTCTTATATGGATTTCCCTTATATTTATGTGTTAAGATCTCTATAAAACAAACTTTGTTTTGCGGTTGTGATTATATTTTTGGATTTTAATTGTTCTAGGAACGTCAGGGGCTCGAGTGTTGACGCGAATGGATATTTACAACATGATCCTTAACCATTTTGATGGATTTACGGTTAAAAAACTTGATGAAGTTGAAGGAGAGTTAATTAATGACACTTCTTTTGATGACGAAGAAAAAGAAGTTTTTCGTCGTAAATTTGCGACATTCAAGCATGATTTTAAGTCAAGATGGCAAGCAGCAAACAGGACTAAACATAAAATTTTAAATAACAATGAACAATGGCTTCAAGGCACTCTTGAAATACCTCGGAAAAGACTTTCTAGCGGTAATGCAGGGCGCCTAGAAAAAAACTTTGGCGATTTGTCTGAACGAAGCAAACGCAGAAAAACTGAGAATCTTCGTGAAAGCCCCACGCCGTTTTATAGTTGGTTTTTAATGTCTAATAAAATGTAAGAATGTGTCATATTTTTTCTTTACCTTTTCTCGAACACCTAGATTCCTTTCCAATTGATATTTTGCCATCAACTAGGTTTTGAATCATGATTTTTAGGGTTCCGTAGCCAAATGGCAAAAACGGAATCCTTATGGATTCGTCATGTCTGTCTGTCTGTGTCCGTCCGTATGTCACAGCCACTTTTTTTCGAAACTATAAGAACTATACTGTTGAAATTTGGTAAGTAGATGTATTCTCTGAACCGCATTAAGATTTTCACAAAAAACTATAAATTTTGGGGGTTCCCATACTTAGAACTGAAACTAAAAAAAAAATTTTTCATCAAAACCATACGTGTGGGGTATCTATGGATAGGTCTTCAAAAATGATATTGAGGTTTCTAATATAATTATTTTCTAAACTGAACAGTTTGCGCGAGAGACACTTCCAAAGTGGTAAAATGTGTCCCCCCCCTGTAACTTCTAAAATAAGAGAATGATAAAACTAAAAAAAATATATGATGTACATTACCATGTAAACTTCCACCGAAAATTGGTTTGAACGAGATCTAGTAAGTAGCTCGCCGGTGAAAATTTAAAAACATAATTATGATGGTACGGAACCCTCGGTGCGCGAGTCCGAATCGCTCTTGCCCGGTTTTTCAATAAATTAGGCTATGTAAGCACCGAAATATTCAAAAAATATTGTTAAATAGTTTTGGCCACGTTTTAGGGTCAAATACCCGTCTGTGCAGCGTCGACCTTGTCATACTAGTCCGGAGCTGCGACAGCGTCGACCTTGTCATACTAGTCCGGAGCTGCGACAGCGTCGACCTTGTCATACTAGTCCGGAGCTGCGACAGCGTCGGCCTTGTCATACTAGTCCGGAGCTGCGACAGCGTCGACCTTGTCATACTAGTCCGGAGCTGCGACAGCGTCGACCTTGTCATACTAGTCCGGAGCTGCGACAGCGTCGACCTTGTCATACTAGTCCGGAGCTGCGACAGCGTCGACCTTGTCATACTAGTCCGGAGCTGCGACAGCGTCGGCCTTGTCATACTAGTCCGGAGCTGCGACAGCGTCGGCCTTGTCATACTAGTCCGGAGCTGCGACAGCGTCGGCCTTGTCATACTAGTCCGGAGCTGCGACAGCGTCGACCTTGTCATACTAGTCCGGAGCTGCGACAGCGTCGACCGGCGCGCGCTCTGTTCCTGATATACTATTTGGACTTCGCCGTTGACAGGACACTGCTATTTCCACACAATTCGGATAACGTCCGCATAAGTAAATAAAATTATTGTTCCGACCTCAAAAGGAAAGACGGAGCCCGAATAGGAATCGCTTCGTGGTCAGTCTGTCAGACCCTTTGCTCAGGAATGCGAGGAGGTGTCAACATAACATCACGCGCCTGTCATCATCCGGGAAGGGCTAGGCAGAGATGTACAATCCACATGTGACTCAGGCTGACTGGACAAATCTTCAAAATAGCTCGCATGTAACTAGGTCAATAGGGCACTTTGTGACGGCTAAAAACCCTTATTTCAAAATTTGTGACGCTACGGAATCTTAGATAATCGATCGAAAACGTTCCCAGCCAGCTTGAAAAACCACTTTTCGCTGGTCTCTCAATCTCGGTAACCGAAGTGATTTTGACGACTGTTTGCATATCAGCGGGCGTCACATAAATTTGTGACAGGCGTCGAGCTTGGCAGAGCCACCATCAGCACGCGCAGCATGAGCACCGGTTTGTCGACGGAAGAGTAGACAAAGATTACGTTTCGTGTAGACAGTACGACGGCAGCAAAGTAGGAAGAGTCAACTGCACTTTTTACGAAATTCACTCTTTTACTTATTTTGACTCGGAATTCTTTGTTTTGTCATACGATTTTTTTTTCTTTTTGATTCTTGTTCGGAATATTAATGAAATGACTCGCTTGTTACATATTTACTTATTTAATTCCGATAAATTTACAATTACAAATATATAACTAAGATCGTGCGGCCCCGGTACGTCCGCCGATGACCGAATCTGTAGACGAGTGGTGGGAGCGCGGCCGCGGCTGGATCAGCTGTGTGGCCCCTCAACCCGCGCGTCCCCCGTCGCTGCTGGGTCACGCGTACTATGCGTGAACATCCTCCGGCGCGTTGAAAGCCTTGGCTTTTAAGATGTAGACGAGGTAGGGAGCCTGGAAGCGGCCCTCTCTGCTTCGTTGTCATCTGGTTCTTAATTTTTACTGATATTAAAATCAAAATATTGTGTTTCACATAAGCCTACATGGGCACTTATGAAACGTCAGAAGCTAGGTGCAGGGTTCCAATTGGTCGTTTTCTATGGAGAAGAACCGGCATTAGTCGAAATTTGTCGCCAAATATCAGAATTTGTCGGTCACTGGTTCAAAAGATATAAGGGTTTATAGGTGGCGGATTTGGAGAAAGTCTCCCCAGCAGGGCCAGATTTATATCTCAAAAACCTAAGCACCTAGCGAAGATCTGTTGTTTTCTCCCATTATTATTATTATATTTTGTCGCCAATTAGTCGGAATCAGTAGCCAAGTCACAGATACAACAAGTACGACAAGTAACAACAATACGACAAGTCACAGGATTCCTATTGATTGACGCGAGACTAAGCAGACGTGTTTTTTGTGTTGATTATAACGATATTAATTTAATTGATTACGAATAATGTTATTGCAATAATTTGCGGAGTCAGTTTATTGTGTAAGTGATGAATGTGACTAACAATTTTTTTTCGTTGTGAAAGATGAACTAAATAGTTTTTTATAGACAATCAGCGTTTTCGGTGTTAGTAGCATGTCGAACCCAGGAGATAGCCCCTTCGGCCGCAGCAAATTGGTAGGACGAAGTCCTCCACCGACCCCATCGCCTGCCGAACAAAACCAGACAAGAGAACCAGCGCCGCCAGTGGCCACGGAGACCGAATTACCGACTGAAGTCGTCTCTACGTCGGAGATTCAGAGATGGCTTGGGTCCATCGACACAATTTTGACCGAAATTTGCTCGATTGTGGCGGAAGGAAAAATGAATTCCGACCAAAAACTCCGTGTCACCAATCTCTGTCGAAAAGTTAACCATGGCTCGTCTCAGATGGCTGTTCTGTACCAAGCTGAAGCAGAAGTCCATCCAGGCGCACACAACCATCCAGCACCTTCAAGTGCAGCAGAATGTTGCGGAATCCCTTTGCCAGTTTAAAGAAGTCGTGGAAACGAAGATGAGCCAAACCGAACCGGAAAGTACTTCCTACGCTAACATGGTGAAGAAAGGCTCTGATAAATTTATTCGCCCAGCAAATCTCAGTTCGGTCGCTATATATCCCAGCGATAAAACCAAAACCAGTGACGACACCAAGTCATTGTTACAAAAAATTATCTCGCCTGAGGAATTAAAACTCCATGTCCGCGGTCTAAGGAAAATTAGAAACGGAGGCGTCATCATTAGGACGGACAACAAAGACGACATTGACAAATTAAAAACATCACAGAAGCTAGTTTCCTCAGGCCTTACAGTTGAAGAACCAACCAAACGCCGTCCTAGGATTGCTGTCATTGGTGTCCCTGTAGCCCTGACTGAAAAAGAGGTATTTCGTTGCATTTACGTCCAAAACTTGACAGATAAATTGCCGAACATTACTCTTGAGTCCTTCTTAGAAAATATAAATTGAGCCATAAGTCAGGGAAGAAAGATCGTCCTACCTGCAATTATATAATGGAAGTTCCTGCTAACATCAGGAAAATTATGATGGACCTAAGGCCGAATTTTCATAAACTGGACATCATGTCCAGTGAGAGATTTCACTATTGTGACCAGGTGTCTCAAATTTTGCAGAGAAACGAGCCCGACTTGCAACCTCTGTGGCGAAACAGGACATTCTTTCAAGGAATGTAACAATAAAGGTTCTCTGCCTCAATGTGCGACCTGCCGACGATTCAAGAGGAAAAACGACCATCCAACAGGTGATGTAATTTGCCCAGCACGTAAATATGCAGAAGACAATTACATTAATACCATTGACTATGAAGGCGCCTAGGAGCGCCGCCGACTAACTAGTTAATTAAGCACATGATAGTAGTTTAACTTCTACATATAATTTTTATTATGGCAAATCAGCTAATATGTGATCTAGATGGGTTTTCCGTGTCTGAAGCTAAAATCTGTAATATTGAGGAGTGCAAAAACATAGTCTATACTGGGAATAAAACATTGACTTTACTTACACAAAACATACGCAGTATAACTCGAAATTTTAACGGTTTCCAAGTTTTGTTACAAAATCTTGATATAAGCTGCGACATTATCGTTCTAACAGAATGTTGGTTATCCAAACAAACGGCCAATATACCATCTATCGATGGCTTTAATCTTCACAAAAGCGATAGAACATTCAACCAGAATGATGGCGTAGTGGTTTATATTAAAAATAATTTAAAACAGTAGAGGAACCCCTTTTTCTAGACTGCAACTGCTTAGTAATTAAAATGATTCCCGATACAGTAATTATGGCTATTTATAGGCCTCCATCCCAAAGTATTCATGGGTTTTTGGATTCGCTTAACAGTAACTTAGAAAAATTATCTTCGTTTAAAAATATAGTAGCTACTGGTAGGTGATATCAACATAAACATTGCTGCCGGAAAAATCGATACTCATTCACATAATTACCTTAATATTTGCTCATTTCATGGACTATTACCAGCTCATTATCACCCAACCCACCAGAGCGGCTCTTGTCTAGACCATATCCTTATAAAATCTAAAAGTCCATCCAAAACATTGGTTACTAATTCGTCACTTACCGATCATCAAGCTGTTTTACTAACATTACTAATTTCTTCACCTAGAAATAACTGCATGCGCAGCTATACTAAACTCAATATGACGAGTCTTGAAACTGACTTACGCGGCAGTAATTTTGACCCCGTTTACAATTCACATGATCCAAATGTTTCTCTACAATATTTTGTCGATTTGTTACGATCTACGATAAGGAAAAATACTTTTACTAAAGTAATACCTAGAAAGTATAGTAATATTAAACCTTGGATTACGCCCGGACTTGTTCGCTGTATCAGACATAGAGATAAACTACACCAAAAATCGAAAAAAGCACCGGATAATGATCTATTATCGAGTATTTATAAACGATAGGTAATACGGGCTGGTTTCCGCAACTCCACGACAAAGCGCGTATTTTGCGTACGGATTTATAAACGATATAGGAATTTCTGTAATAATCTGTTGAAAAAGCTAAAAAACAAATATGATCACAGTCAGCTACAGAAAGCAGGCAAAAACAGTAAACTTCTACGGAAATTCATAAAAACTAACACTATTAGGTCAAAAAATCCGGAACCGGCGCTAGATCTTTTATCTTCGGAGCAAAGCCCTACCGAATCAGCATATAAAGCTAACAACTTCTTCATTAATGTAGGAAAAAGCTTAGCAGAAAAAACCTTACTATCTAATAGAGCTTTTTCCATTTAAAGCCAAACTAAGACATGTACAGTCACGAGCACCAATATGTCAACACTTGGTAACTTTAAATTGTAATTTTTTCACAAAATAACGAATGCAACGTTGAAATACGACACTTTACATATACCTATGGGTTCGAAAATACTATGTTCCTACTAATATAAAATTTCATTCAAAAATAAAGGAGAAAATCGCCTTTGAATAAAGCCAAGTGTATACATACTTTTGCTCGTGACTGTACAGCACGAAACTCTTTTGTCTTATTAGATACAGATGTTAATGAGGTAATAAGTATAATAGATGGATTAAAGGAAATTTGTGCCGTAGGATGTGACGACATACCAAATAGCATACTCAAAAGATTTAAATATGTCATTGCAAAATGTAAATACATATGAAACGGACATAAATAATTCTCTTAACAATTTAATTAAATGGCTAGATGAAAATAATTTGAATATAAATTTAAGTAAGACTAAGATAATGCACTTTACACAACGTATGCCTGGTGTACCTAACCTTCATATACATTACAAAACTGACGATATTGATGAAGTAACTGATACCAAATTTTTGGGACTACAAATAGACTGCAGTTTAAATTGGAAAGCACATATAGGCGTATTGTGTAAAAGATTGAGTTCGTCGGCATATGCTTTATATAGGTTATCATCCATAGCTTACTACGGCATAGCTGAATCTCACTTGCGCTACGGTGTCATTTTTTGGGCAAACTCCACCGATAAAGAGTTACGGTCTTATTCATAATAAGTTATAGCACATCTAAAGTCTTGCTAATGTCTCGTTGTCAAAAATTGTTATTCATAAACGCATTTTAGCCCTAAAACGTTCTATAAACCTACTATAAAGTTATGAAACCCAGAAGCCTACTATAACAGTACTATGGGCGCTTTCCGAATTAGCTATAATCGCTCACAGCGCTCACATCATCTCACATGGCGTTCCGATTTAGATATCACGATTATGACAGCTGACAGCTGTCAACAATTCGGAACGCCCGTGAGCGCGCTCACAGTGCTTACTCAATGTGAAAACTATATTATTACAGTATTTCTTTGTATAAACACCACATTTCTTCTTCTTTGGTTAGGTGGCGACTATCAGCCAGAAGCACAATTTCGAAAATGCCACGTTAGTTTAATTTTATGATAAGATGCAAATCAAAACAAAACACACACTGACATCCTCACACACACACTGTCATTTTTGACAGCGCTCACGGTGATATAATTCTTGGGCATGGTCGGCGTTATCGCAAGATGGCGCATGTCATGACGTCATCTATGACGATTCACGGAACGTCGTTATCGCGCTCACGCTAATTCGGTACGGGTTTAAGCACGCTCACATCGATTATTTCCCATCTCGGAACGTAGGGTATAAGGAAAAAAAAATGGCCGACTCTATACCAGCTGATAGAAAATGACGTTTGACCTACAAATGTAACATAAGCAGTTGTATTTAATTTATGTTGCACTTCTGTTTAACCAATTTATTATAGTTATTATATAACTACAATGCAAAATAGAAGCGAGGAAAAATATAACGAAGGACATAATTCGTCAAACTTACGAATCTTCAGAAAATGCATTTTACAGGGAATGTTAAGTTTTTTCTAGTTACAGCTAAGTACCGTGGTACATTTGGTTTGGTTTGTTTGGTAAGATTTAATCTTAGAAAAGTAGTATTTTTAAAACCAAATGTACCACGGTACCTATATACCTAGGTATAGGTACCTGTTACTAAAAAAAACTTATCATTCCCTGTAAAATGCATTTTCTGCAGATTCGTAAGTTTGTCTTGGATATGAGGAATAGCAATAAGAATTACTGTGGAAACAACGCTTTCAATGTCTTTTACATGCAACAACCATAGTGGCTAGAGCAGTCCTTTATAATATTGCAGTTGACCATGGAGACATTCAGTTAGAGGGTAGGTAGCAATATCAATGAATATCATACAGTCACCCCAAGAAGTTGCAATGGGGAAATGCAAATGCTATTTTACAAACTTTTCAGGAAACATTCCACCGAGGTAGCCTCACTTTACCAGGTTAGAGGTACATCTTCCCACTTGTGTCCGGAGACGGTTCAGGGACTTCCGTGTGGATCATGTAGGTTTACACTCTGCAGGGAGATGCTCCAGTAAGATACTCCAGGGAGTGGTTGTGAAGCTATGTCGCAAACCATGCTCCGCCTCCTATCCTACCCTATGTGTCCCAAAACATGCAGTCAAAGTGACCTCTGCGCTGCCACTGACAACATTGTGGAAGTGGCAAAATTTTGGGCCAACAAGATCTAAAATACAGTCGTCCCCGCGACAAAGAAGATAAAGAGGAAAATTTTTAGCAAGTAGTGCATTAATAAAAAGCTTATACATATACAGATATCAGTTTAATTAATTTATTTTTAAAATACTCTAAACTTTAATTCGGCTTCTAGAACTTGTGCTAGCAGAACAACATTTTTAAAATGTTTCTTTTCATTTGCCATCTATGCCACCTCTTCTGTTTATTATTTGTAGTGAAGCACCATTCTTCCTACTGTCCTGAAATACAAAATTAATGTTATAATTCTTTCTCTTCATCAAACGAAGTTCTTGACATGCTTACTCAGGAACTTTGTAACTTATAAGTAAATGGGATAGGCACCTAATTCGTACATCATGCCAGGCCGCCTTTTTCCCCTTTTTCGCGTTGGTGTCAGTCAGTATGTTTTTTATTTTCTATCTTCTTATTGTGCCCAGAATTCAGCTACTTGTTTGGCGCCATCACCAGCGTCCACCTTCATTTTTTATTATGGAAACTCTCTCCCTGACCAATTCTTCCAAAGATCTAAGGAAAAGCAAAAGCAAGAATAAGTATAAGAAATAAAGATTGTTTACAAAACAAAACTTACTTTGAACACATTTTAGTTGTAACAGTACAAACCTTATCGTCCTCCAACCAAAACGAGTATTCACTTCTTTGCCCTTTCTTGGAACTAGTCTCCGGTCTTAATTCTATTTCTTTTAAATACAAAAAAATATTCAAAGGTTTTCGCTCGCCTGACAATAAAATTACATTAACAAATTCATTGTCAAAAACTACGTTATCGCGGCAAAACTGTCGAAACCGTAGACAATAAATTAGTTTTCCGTACGTCATAATGTCTATGGTCACAATTATTCGGTGCGTAGACAGATATTCTCGTTTGACGACTCAATATGTTGGCCAATTGGTTGGATGACTTCAATAAAATGGCAACATTTATATTTATATTGAAGTTATAGGACGTTTTAGTTATCGAACGTTTATGAAGCGTTTATGAATACAAAATTTTATCGAACGTTTTAAAGGCTTAATGAGCATTTTAACTAATGTGTGCTTTAAACCTTCTATAAGCTTTTTTTATGAATAAGACCGTAACACATTTAGATCAAAAAATCCCGAACCTCCGCTTGATTTATTATGTACAGAGATAAATCCCTCAGATGCAGTGAATAAAGTAAACAATTTTTTTGCTAATGTTGGAAAAACTTGGCTGTAAAATCTTTACATTCTATCAATTTTTCCCCTCAAAACTCTACCACGGCATCCTGTACAGTAAATTATTTTGTTTTATTAGATACCGACGTTAACGAAGTAGTAAGATTAATAGACGGTTTAAAGGATGCATGTGCTATTGGGTGGGATGACTTATCTAATCATATACTTAAAAGATTTAGATACCTACTTGCCCCTCCATTAACCCACATTTTTCAGCTATGTTTATCTCAAGGAATATTCCCCAAATTGCTAAAAAAAGCTGTGGTCACACCAGTATTCAAGTCTGGAGACAAAAACTGTGTGAATAACTACAGACCCATTTCAGTGCTAACAGGCCTCTCAAAAAATTTGGAAAAAATTTTTAACAGTAGATTGATAAAATATTTGGAAGATAACAGACTACTTTCAGATAATCAATTTGGTTTCAGGCCCAAAAGATCAACTAGCCAAGCAGTACACAAATTAACTAATTATATTACTACCGATCTAGATTATGGTATGCACACAATTGGGGTCTTTCTGGACCTTGCCAAGGCCTTCGACACTATTTCATGTACTTTACTTTTGCGCAAGCTTGAAAGACTTGGGATAAGAGGAACACAACATCTACTATTTGCGGATTATCTCAGCGAACGTCACCAATGCGTAAAAATAGGTCAGTGTACAAGTTCTGAACTTAAAAATAGTTGTTTTGGAATTCCACAAGGCAGCATTTTGGGCCCCACATTATTTTTAATCTACATAAATGAACTGTGCAGCCTGCCACTCCAAAATGGAGTCATAATGTCTTATGCGGATGACACTGCCCTATTGTTCTCAGCTAAATCAAGATCTGAAGTCTATGAATATGCTCAAAATGGTTTTAACATTGTCTCTAATTGGCTCCATAATAATCTCCTAACATTAAATGTAGATAAAACAAAATACATTTTATTTACAATGAGAAATACTAACATACCGCTTACTAATCTGAACATTTACGCACACAATTGTAGCACGTACGCTGCCGCTGACACTGCATGTTCTTGCCCCACTTTGGCTAAGGCCGACCATTTGAAATACCTAGGTGTCACTATTGACTCCAATCTAAATTTCCGTAAACATATCGATTTACTTTGTACCAGAGTGCGCAAATTAATATATGTTTTTAAGAACTTACGGAACATAGCCGACTATAAATTAATTAAACAGGTTTATTTAGCTTTGTGTCAATCCATACCTATTGCATAACTTCCTGGGGGGGTGCTGCAAAAACAATTTTACTCCCTCTAGAGCGCGCCCAAAGAGCAATTCTAAAAGTTGCTACCTTTCGCCCTTTTAGATTTCCTACCCACCAACTCTACATAGCATGTAATGTACTAACAGTAAGGCAATTATTTATTCTAAGCATAGTACAACACCAGCACTCTGCACTTCCTTTTGACCCAGTACCTTCCGACAAGAGAAGGAAAGACTTGGTTTGCATAAAGCCCCAAACCAGACATGCGTTTGCTAATCGTTTTTATGTGTTCTTAGGACCTTTTCTGTATAATAGACTTAACAAGTTACTCAGCTTCTATAGTGTAAGCTATAAAAAATGTAGCACAATGTTATCAGAATACTTAGCGTTACTCAATTACACAGACACAGAAAAACTTCTAGAAATTTTGTCATGATCATAATTTGATTCCCTTGTAAGTATTTACTTTTGTATGTTTACATAGACTTAGTATTAGGTAATAATGTACCAATGTGCTTTTTCTCAGAATTGTTAACTAATTATTTTTTATATCAGTTTTATTTAAAAATTAACGCTCCAATTTAATTGAAATGTAAAGTGATGACCTGAAACACAGGTTTGAATAAACCTAGTTCGGGCGGGTCGCTACCCAACACTCTTTCCGTACCATCACTACTTGCACCTGTTTAAAAAAATATGTTTTAGTTTATTTTTAGCCACTATAATTGTATGGAAAATTTTCTACTCTTGGATTAATGTACACCTTTTGTAAACGTTTTTATTAAATAAATTATTATTATTATTATTTTCGTTTATTTGTCTATTTACACATCTAATTACATTTTTAAATATTTCTTAAAATATAAAATAAGTATAAAAAACATTTAAAAATATAAAAAAATAGCGATCCGCCGGTGTCGGGAGCAGAGTCCAAGCTACCGGTGGTTAGGGCTCCAGAGACAGGAACCTCCTCACAATGCGAGCCGTATCGAGAAGTACTGCCTTCTGAATCAGGCCCTTGATTCAACCGCCTAACGAAAGCCTCGATAAATGTTGATCGAGGCTTTCGGCCATCAGTCCATTGGCCGATACGATAATCGGCAGAATGATAGCCGAGCTCACATTCCACATGTCAACAACCTCGTGAGCTAAGTCGAGATATTTAATTTGTTTCTCTTTCTCAGCTTTCACGAGGTTCCCGTCATGTGGAATGGTAACATCGACAATCATTGTGCGGCGCGCTAATCGGTCTATCACCACTATATCAGGCTTATTGGCAACAATAGTCCTGTCAGTAATGATAGACCGATCCCAGTACAATGTGACATGGTCATTTTCAAGAACTGGGTCGGGCACATACTTGTAGTACGGTACCTCAGAATCCACAAGTTTATATTTCAAAGCAAGTTGCTGGTGAATAATCCTAGCTACTTGGTTATGCCTGTGCAAGTACTCGCCGTTAGCCAGACGAGAACAACCAGAGATAATATGTCTGATAGACTCACCCGGACGGTGGCATGCCCGACACATGTCAACCGTCCCGTCCTTCATAATATGTCTCCGGTAGTTATTCGTTAAGATAACTTCGTCCATAATTGCACAGACAAAACCTTCAGTTTCCCCGAAAAGGTCACCAAAACGTAGCCAGGATACGGACGCTAAGAAGTCTACACCGGGCTCATGAAGAGCCCGATAGAAGCGCCCGTGAAGCTCCTTGCTTTGCCATACCTTCTTGCGGTCATCAGTAGAAAGTACTACAGGTTTGCGCCAGTTCTCTTTAGCCATGGATAGCGGGGTGAGCCCCTTGTCCACTGCGACCACATCACGGTGCATACCCACTTCGGTTTTTAAAAAATACTCCCTGAGACTGCACACCTCGCGATTGTGGAGGGTCTTCGCATTTAAAAAGCCTCGACCCCCGCACTTCCGCGGGATATACAGTCTCATCACCGATGATCGTGGGTGATGCATCCGGTTTGCGGTCAGTAGTGTACGGACTCTTCTATCCAGGGCGTCGAGTTCGGTCTGAGTCCATTTGAGTATGCCGAAAGAGTACATCAAAACCGGCATGACCCAACCATTGAAGGCGCACACCTTATTTCCGCCCGACAGAAGACAATTTAAAACCTTCTTCAGGCGACAAAAGAAGCGCTCCTTCAACGATTGCTTCATGTCAGCATCGTTGATGCCTAACGCTTCCGACATACCCAAATACTTATAGCTTTCGGATGAGGAGAGGGATCTGAGGCTTTTGGAATCGGAGAGTTGAATTCCCTCGGATTCCATAATCTCCCCTCGCTTTACATGCATGACTGCACATTTGTCCACACCAAATTCCATCCTTATGGCGCTACTGAAAGTTTCAGTTACCTTCAGTAGCTCCATCAGACGCAATTTGTTGGGGGCAAAGAGTTTTAAATCATCCATGTAAAGGAGGTGAGATATGACCTGACCACCTCTTTTCAACCGATAGCCTAGACCTGAATCCTCCAGTAGTGTACTTAGAGGATTCAGGGCTAAGCAAAACCAAAGTGGACTCAAACTGTCGCCCTGAAATATTCCCCGTTTAATCCATACAGGCTCATCATTCCCCTGGATCAGTCGACATCCTGGATAACGAAGGACCGTCTTCCATTGCCTCATACACGACTCAAGGAAGGTGCGTAGAGTTGCATTTATCTTGTACAACTCCAGCACCCTCATGAGCCATGTATGTGGCACCGAGTCGTAGGCCTTCTTGTAATCTATCCAACATGTCGACAGATCCTTGCGGGATCGACGAACCTGTTGGCTAATGGTCATGTCTATGAGGAGTAGCTCCTTAGTACCGCGGGACCCATTCCTACATCCATTTTGAGAGGCAGACATAACCGAGTTACTCTCAATGTGTGTATTAATTTTCGCTCTCAAAATAGATGTAAGAAGTTTATAAACCGTCGACAAACACGTGATCGGTCTATAATTCTTGGGTTCCGCGGGACTACCTGATTTATGGAGCAGGTGGGTAACGCCTGTTGTTAGAAACTGCGGTAGCGACCCAGACTCTAAGGATGACTGGAACTGAGATGCCAGGCAAGTGTGTGAACTAATTAGCCATTTCAGCCAAAAATTGTGCAGTCCGTCCGGTCCCGGTGATTTCCAATTCGGTAACGGACGGACCGCTCTGGCAACGTCTGATGGCGTAATTAGGACTGTTTCCATTTCTGGTACAGACTCACACACTCGCTCGACATCCTGCATCCAGTCAGCCTCAGTGTGACAGACGGGCACCGACCAGATGCTGCACCAGAATGCACTTGTGGCGGCATCATCCGGGCGGCATACATCTGTCACATTTTGTTCAGGTCGCTCCCAAGCTCTATACACCCACCTTTCATCGCTCTGGAACATGCGATTCTGCGTGTATCGATCAACCCGCCGCTTATACCGCCGAATTCGGCTCGCCCATGCACAAACTTTCTGCTTCAGGAAGTCGATGCGCTCTGTGACACGGGACATGTATTCTCGAGGGCTGATTCCAGTCCCCGAGAATGCCCGCCTTACAAAGCGCATCACACGTGGTCGTGTATTGCCCTCCCTGAAGCAGTATAGTTTGCCGATGAGTACCCTGGCCCCATCAATACGACGTTCGATCCTGCGCTGCCAGGCTGGTACGGCTGGTTTTGGTCGAATAGCTCCGTCACAATTTGGGAATTTGACGTTAGCTAAACGACATGCCGCCACAGCCGCACAGTACAGGATCGAATGTGTATCAACGAGATCCTCGCTGCTCTCGAAGAAACTCTTGAGCTGCGAGTCCAAGGCACACACCAGCAGCGCCCTATTTTTTTTTGTGCATGGGTAACCGTGGTAATCGGGGTCTAAGTTCGGCTGGAGTGGACCTATACTCGCGTAATGCATCCTCCAGTGCGCTCCTTAGTCGGTCGTTGCACTGGCTACTTACTGTGTCAACCCTATCATGCTCTTCTTCAACATGATTGGACCGCGGCGGGATGGCATCAACAGTTGACGCCTGTGCCGCAGTTTGTGCCGAAGTCGAGACGATATGGTTGCTCAGTACCTCTGAGCGCAGGATAACAAGTGCGATCAAAATCAAAATCAAAATATTTTATTTCACATAAGTAAGCCTACATGGGCACTTATGAAACGTCAGAAGCTAGGTGCACGGTTCCAATTGGTCGTTTCCTATGGAGAAGAACCGGCAAGAAACTCCACGGTTACTCTTTTTAAAAATAATTGGCTTTTACAATATTTTCAAATTACAGTAGGTATGGGAGGATAGCGTAGGCCTGTCAACAAGTATCAGGTACTTGATAAGATAAAAAATGGTCTACAGATCTAAAGTCTACAAGGCCTACAAAGTCCTCACATTTACAAAATAAGAATCTATCAAAAGGATAAAATAAAAAATAAAAACCTAATAAAACCTAGTGATATGATTCCCATTACAACCACTAATAAAGAGATGAAAAATTTGAATTGTCTGTATATAATGTCAAGTAATAGAGAGATTATGTCAAAAAAGTATGTAAAAAAGTAAATAAAGTAAAGTAAATAAAAAATGAACATCGTAATTTGAGAGCAGTTAATAGACATTTAAATAGTTAAGCCGTTAATGAAGAGCCAGGGAAGCCACATGTGCAGAATTATTGCCAAACTACCTTGTCTTCAACGTAGTCTTTAATCTTATAATATGCTTTTTTGATAAGGACACGTTTGATGAAGGTTTTGAATTTTCCATTGCTAAGTTCTGTAACCGGCTTTGGCAACTTGTTATAAAAACGGACGCCGTTTACAAGAAATGACTTGCTAGTTTTAGTTAATCTAAATTTAGGTAACACAATTTCATTTTTACTACGTGTATTTATATTGTGGAAATCGCTTCTTATTTTGAAGAGTCCTAAGTTTTTGCGAACATACAAAATACTTTCTAAAATATAAAGAGAAGGTAGAGTTAGTATATCAATTTCTTTGAATTTGTTTCTAAGAGACTCGCGAGGACCCATTTGATAGATTGCGCGGATTGCCCTCTTTTGTAAAATGAAAATTGAATCTACGTCAGCTGCCGATCCCCACAGCAAAACACCATAAGACATAATGCTGTGGAAATAAGCAAAGTATACTAACCTAGCTGTGGCTATATCTGTCAACTGCCTTATTTTTCTTACTGCATATGCAGCTGAACTTAATCTACCTGAGAGAGCTCTAATGTGTGCGCCCCATTGTAATTTTGAATCTAAAGTAATTCCTAGAAATACAATTTCCGTAACAGCGTCTAGTTTTTTGCCATCAAGTTCTAAATTCAGACCCACTTGAGGTACATTTGGTAATGAGAACTTAAGACATTTAGTTTTGTTCGCATTAAGTAAAAGATTATTAGCTGCAAACCATTTCGAAAGAACAGCCAGACTCTCGTTAACATGTAAGACATCCGTATCTTTTCTATCTATTTGAAAAATAAGGGAAGTGTCATCCGCGAATAAAATGATATCCGACAAGTTAGCCATCATGTAAGGAAGGTCATTAATATAAACTAGAAATAGGAAAGGGCCAAGAATTGAGCCTTGAGGCACGCCCATCTTAACTAAAGACCCCGATGACGTCGCCCCATTAACGTTTACTTTTTGCTGCCGCTTTGACAGATAGGAAAGAACAAGATCAGCAGCTTGTCCACGAATTCCGTAATGGTATAATTTACAGATCAGTGTATTATGGTCAACGCAGTCAAACGCTTTTGAGAGGTCACAGAAAACGCCAATTGCATCCTGGGAATTCTCCCAGGATTCCATAATGTGACTGATGAGTTTTACTCCCGCGTCCGTCGTCGACCTACCTTTCGTGAAACCAAACTGGCGACTATGTAAAATCCCATTTGAATTAAAATGTGACAACATCTGGTCCAGCATGATTTTTTCATAGATTTTGCTCATAGCTGGTAGCACAGATATAGGTCTATAATTAGAGGGATCAAACTTACTACCCGATTTGAAAATTGGTACTACTTTACTATGTTTCATTAAGTCAGGAAACGTACCGCTGTCTAAACATTGATTAAATATGCCTGTTAGGGCAGGGGCAATTGTGTCAATAATATCTCCGAAATCCCCCATAAGTCTTCAGTGTTTTTTATGTTAAGACTTTTAAATGCTTTTTTAATTGTGGCAACAGAAATGGGCTGGAATTCAAAGCTTGGAATATCCTTATTAAAGTTTTCTTTAAGAAGAGCTTCAGCTAATATAGGTGATGAGGGGAGAGACTTTGTAACCTCTATTGGGATGTTGGTAAAGAAATTTTCTAGTGTCTCAGCAACGTTTAACTTATCTGAAATGGTTTCATTATCAATTTTTAGGGACAACTCATTCTGATCTCGCTGTTTTGTGTTTCCAGTTTCTTTGTTAATTACCTGCCACACAGCTTTTATTTTATTATTAGACATACTAATTTTGTTACTTATTAATTTAGATTTAGCCTCAGCGCAGACTCTTTTGAATATTTTAGAATAATTTCTTACATAATTATGAAGGGCTTGATCAGAAGTTAATGATTTCTCGTGATACAGATTATATAAAATATCTCTGCTTTTTCTAATGCCAGCAGTGGCCCATTCACCTAATTTTGGTTTAGTATTGATAGTAAGTTTTTTTACAGGACATGCTTTATTGAATTCTTGGCATACTGTAGAAAATAATGTACCATAGTTTATGTTGGGGTCATGTGAATCAAAACTTGCTGTTGAAAGATTGCTAAGAACATTATTATTAAACATTTTCAATTTATTTTTAGTTAGAGGTCTTAATTGAATTGATTTATCTATGTGTAATCTTTTACCTAAGTCAAATGACACAAGTTGACCAGTATGGTCAGACCTGACGCCACTAATTAAAGACGAGTCTTTTATTTTACAATTAGTGAATACATTGTCGATGCATGAAGCAGAAGTTGCTGTTATTCTAGTTGCTTCATTAAATATACATTTTAAATTAAATGATTTAAACAATGAAATGAGCTTACATTTTTCTGGTGAATTAACTAATAGATCAATATTTAGGTCACCACAAACAAAAACAAATTTACTATCTTTAAAAAGTTTACTAAGTATTTCTTCCATTATGATCAAAAATGATGACAAATTTGAGGCTGGTGGTCTATAAACACATAAGAAAGTATGGCCTTCAACTTCTGCACATGCTACCTCACATAAGCGATCAACAGAGCAAGCAGTGATATCCTTTCTTTCTTTATACCTAAAGGAACTATTACATAATATCAAAGTACCACCCCCTAATGAGGACCTGTTGTGCGCACTGGCAACTGAAAAATTATTTACATTAAACAACATTCTATCCGGTTTTAACCATGTTTCACAAAAACATAATATATCCATATGATATTTATCTATTAACATTTCTACGTCTAGGATTTTGCCAGAAAAGCGATTTATATTTTGGTGATATAGTAAAATATTCTTATTATGCTTCTCTTTTGTCGACTCTAAAAGTTTAAAGAATGAATAACAGTATTATTAGAAGTAGTAAATAAGTAAGTAGATAATACTGTTTCGTCACTTAACCTAGTCTCAGTTAAATCATCAATAACTGCGTGTATATTGTAAGCTAACAAAGTAGCCAATACATGTTGAGTTTTCTTGGGTAGAAACGAAAACGATATCGTCCAACCTGTGATTGCGTTGGATGACCCGCACCTGATCCGACAGTCGTTGGGCCGAAACGTTGACGGTTGGTTCCAGTTCCTGGAACAGAGACAGCATCCTATCGCGGTACGCAGTGAGGTTAATTCCCCCCTCTGTAGACCCGTAATATGCGCGCATGACGTTCTCGTTCATAGACTGAGTCCATCTCATGCGCTGCACACAACCACCGGTAGCGGGGACCCGACTCGGGGCCGGATGGCCCCTAAGTCCCAAGCTCCTCGGTGGCCGGCCTCTCCCCTGCCGAGACGTACAGGTGTTGGCGACGTCGGCGGAGAAAAATACTCGTTGCTCGAGCTCGACGCAACTGCTACGGCCGGTGTCACAGCACTCTCGATGGGGCTGGGTTCCGGCGGTGGCGGGGCGGGGCTGAGCGACGAGTCCGGAGGTGGTAGGCGTGCTCGGCGAGCTGCTAGTCTCGTCAACATTTTTTCATATCAATATTTTCGTATTTTTATATCGGGGGTGACATGACAGATGTCACCCCCGGTTCGGCAATTTTTGTTGTAGGTTTTTAGATAGTAAATTCATTGTGTTTTTAAAATTATTATTATTATTATAGATTTAGGACTATGTGCAACATGATTTTCAACTAGTGTTAAGTTTGTTCTTGGGGTAAATTCATTCCAACTACGGAACCCTTCATTGTGCGTGGTCCGACGCGCACTTGGCCGGTTTTTTAATTTTGTAAATGTAAGAACCATGGATGTATGTTTATTTTGATGTTGACTTGAAAGAGCATGGCAGTTGAGAATGTGTCATGCAAATTTAAATGTCTCACTGATGGTGGCGCGTGTGTTGGATCATTCGGTTCCCTACAAAATGGTTGAGCTGGATGTTGCTGAACCACGCGTCATGTTCGTGAACGGGCGCCGTCCTTATTTTTAATCTTCTATGTATTTTGAATTGTTTCTTCATTTGTTTTTTTTTACATTGTTCTCACAGTAGGTACGTAGAAGCAACAAGAATACCTACCTAATGTCATGTACCCAGGATTTTGTAATGTTTTGATTTAAAAGAGTTTCCTCGGAGTTTCTTGCCCGTTCTTCTCCATATAGAGATCTACGTTTTGGAATAGGCAACTAGCTTCAACTTTCTGAAATTCTGACTAACTGACCGACTATTTAATTTTGACAATTCAAAAGTCGTAAATGGTTTACCTAATAGACTGTTTTGCATAAATAAGTCGACAAAGCAACTCCTATTTCGGTACGAATACGAATGTTCAAAAGAAACCTGACCGAGAATTCAGAGTTAAGGTGTAAAATATATCGATTTTCGAGCTCTTTTCGCTCGCTCTCGTATCATTGTCGCTCGCTTTCGCATCCTTGTCGCTCGCTCTCGTATCCTTGTCGCTCGCTTTCGCATCCTTGTCGCTCGCTCTCGAATCCTTGCTTGGTTTCTTGAACAGCATAAGAGGAGATGAATATGCACCTACCTGAAAACAAAATCCTGCTGCTTGCGAGGCCCATGATATAAGCTCGGTTCATGCCCCATTATACAGCAGTTCAGGTACCGACACTCGAAACTGCGCGAATGCCCTCAGGATGCCGCTGGAGCTAGCCCGAGCCCTGCGCACCAGGGATGTTCATCGTTTTCGCATACTTTTATAAAAAAAACAGTCTAATTGCGATTCAGCGAACATCCTTGATGCGCTACGGAATCTGGACAGCCTCATCAAGTCATCACCACCCTGAACGTATAGGTAGCTACAGCAGCTGTAACTACACAATAGTGTAGTTACAGCTGCGAACGGCCGTCGTCGGGCTGGTGCCGCTACCGCTAGTGTGCAGTTGCTGAACATATAGGTAGTATTGTGTAGTTACAGCTGCGAACGTATAGGTAGTATTGTGTAGTTACAGCTGCGAACGTATAGGTAGTATTGTGTAGTTACAGCTGCGAACGGCCGTCGTCGGGCTGGTGCCGCTACCGCTAGTGTGCAGTTGCTGAACGTATAGGTAGTATTGTGTAGTTACAGCTGCGAACGTATAGGTAGTATTGTGTAGTTACAGCTGCGAACGGCCGTCGTCGGGCTGGTGCCGCTACCGCTAGTGTGCAGTTGCTGAACATATAGGTAGTATTGTGTAGTTACAGCTGCGAACGTATAGGTAGTATTGTGTAGTTACAGCTGCGAACGGCCGTCGTCGGGCTGGTGCCGCTACCGCTAGTGTGCAGTTGCTGAACGTATAGGTAGTATTGTGTAGTTACAGCTGCGAACGTATAGGTAGTATTGTGTAGTTACAGCTGCGAACGGCCGTCGTCGGGCTGGTGCCGCTACCGCTAGTGTGCAGTTGCTGAACGTATAGGTAGTATTGTGTAGTTACAGCTGCGAACGTATAGGTAGTATTGTGTAGTTACAGCTGCGAACGGCCGTCGTCGGGCTGGTGCCGCTACCGCTAGTGTGCAGTTGCTGAACGTATAGGTAGTATTGTGTAGTTACAGCTGCGAACGTATAGGTAGTATTGTGTAGTTACAGCTGCGAACGGCCGTCGTCGGGCTGGTGCCGCTACCGCTAGTGTGCAGGTGCTGAACGTATAGGTAGTACATATTGTGTAGTTACAGCTGCGAACGTATAGGTAGTATTGTGTAGTTACAGCTGCGAACGGCCGTCGTCGGGCTGGTGCCGCTACCGCTAGTGTGCAGTTGCTGAACGTATAGGTAGTATTGTGTAGTTACAGCTGCGAACGTATAGGTAGTATTGTGTAGTTACAGCTGCGAACGGCCGTCGTCGGGCTGGTGCCGCTACCGCTAGTGTGCAGTTGCTGAACATATAGGTAGTATTGTGTAGTTACAGCTGCGAACGTATAGGTAGTATTGTGTAGTTACAGCTGCGAACGGCCGTCGTCGGGCTGGTGCCGCTACCGCTAGTGTGCAGTTGCTGAACGTATAGGTAGTATTGTGTAGTTACAGCTGCGAACGTATAGGTAGTATTGTGTAGTTACAGCTGCGAACGGCCGTCGTCGGGCTGGTGCCGCTACCGCTAGTGTGCAGTTGCTGAACGTATAGGTAGTATTGTGTAGTTACAGCTGCGAACGTATAGGTAGTATTGTGTAGTTACAGCTGCGAACGGCCGTCGTCGGGCTGGTGCCGCTACCGCTAGTGTGCAGTTGCTGAACGTATAGGTAGTATTGTGTAGTTACAGCTGCGAACGTATAGGTAGTATTGTGTAGTTACAGCTGCGAACGGCCGTCGTCGGGCTGGTGCCGCTACCGCTAGTGTGCAGTTGCTGAACGTATAGGTAGTACATATTGTGTAGTTACAGCTGCGAACGTATAGGTAGTATTGTGTAGTTACAGCTGCGAACGGCCGTCGTCGGGCTGGTGCCGCTACCGCTAGTGTGCAGTTGCTGAACGTATAGGTAGTACATATTGTGTAGTTACAGCTGCGAACGTATAGGTAGTATTGTGTAGTTACAGCTGCGAACGTATAGGTAGTATTGTGTAGTTACAGCTGCGAACGGCCGTCGTCGGGCTGGTGCCGCTACCGCTAGTGTGCAGTTGCTGAACGTATAGGTAGTATTGTGTAGTTACAGCTGCGAACGTATAGGTAGTATTGTGTAGTTACAGCTGCGAACGGCCGTCGTCGGGCTGGTGCCGCTACCGCTAGTGTGCAGTTGCTGAACGTATAGGTAGTACATATTGTGTAGTTACAGCTGCGAACGTATAGGTAGTATTGTGTAGTTACAGCTGCGAACGTATAGGTAGTATTGTGTAGTTACAGCTGCGAACGTATAGGTAGTATTGTGTAGTTACAGCTGCGAACGGCCGTCGTCGGGCTGGTGCCGCTACCGCTAGTGTGCAGTTGCTGAACGTATAGGTAGTATTGTGTAGTTACAGCTGCGAACGTATAGGTAGTATTGTGTAGTTACAGCTGCGAACGGCCGTCGTCGGGCTGGTGCCGCTACCGCTAGTGTGCAGTTGCTGAACGTATAGGTAGTATTGTGTAGTTACAGCTGCGAACGTATAGGTAGTATTGTGTAGTTACAGCTGCGAACGGCCGTCGTCGGGCTGGTGCCGCTACCGCTAGTGTGCAGTTGCTGAACGTATAGGTAGTATTGTGTAGTTACAGCTGCGAACGTATAGGTAGTATTGTGTAGTTACAGCTGCGAACGGCCGTCGTCGGGCTGGTGCCGCTACCGCTAGTGTGCAGGTGCTGAACGTATAGGTAGTACATATTGTGTAGTTACAGCTGCGAACGTATAGGTAGTATTGTGTAGTTACAGCTGCGAACGGCCGTCGTCGGGCTGGTGCCGCTACCGCTAGTGTGCAGTTGCTGAACGTATAGGTAGTATTGTGTAGTTACAGCTGCGAACGTATAGGTAGTATTGTGTAGTTACAGCTGCGAACGGCCGTCGTCGGGCTGGTGCCGCTACCGCTAGTGTGCAGTTGCTGAACATATAGGTAGTATTGTGTAGTTACAGCTGCGAACGTATAGGTAGTATTGTGTAGTTACAGCTGCGAACGGCCGTCGTCGGGCTGGTGCCGCTACCGCTAGTGTGCAGTTGCTGAACGTATAGGTAGTATTGTGTAGTTACAGCTGCGAACGTATAGGTAGTATTGTGTAGTTACAGCTGCGAACGGCCGTCGTCGGGCTGGTGCCGCTACCGCTAGTGTGCAGTTGCTGAACGTATAGGTAGTATTGTGTAGTTACAGCTGCGAACGTATAGGTAGTATTGTGTAGTTACAGCTGCGAACGGCCGTCGTCGGGCTGGTGCCGCTACCGCTAGTGTGCAGTTGCTGAACGTATAGGTAGTATTGTGTAGTTACAGCTGCGAACGTATAGGTAGTATTGTGTAGTTACAGCTGCGAACGGCCGTCGTCGGGCTGGTGCCGCTACCGCTAGTGTGCAGTTGCTGAACGTATAGGTAGTACATATTGTGTAGTTACAGCTGCGAACGTATAGGTAGTATTGTGTAGTTACAGCTGCGAACGGCCGTCGTCGGGCTGGTGCCGCTACCGCTAGTGTGCAGTTGCTGAACGTATAGGTAGTACATATTGTGTAGTTACAGCTGCGAACGTATAGGTAGTAT
Source organism: Oligia fasciuncula (assembly GCA_963082905.1). Taxonomy (NCBI): domain Eukaryota; kingdom Metazoa; phylum Arthropoda; class Insecta; order Lepidoptera; family Noctuidae; genus Oligia; species Oligia fasciuncula. The sequence goes on from OY720398.1 coordinate 21,094,334, forward strand.
TGTGTAGTTACAGCTGCGAACGTATAGGTAGTATTGTGTAGTTACAGCTGCGAACGGCCGTCGTCGGGCTGGTGCCGCTACCGCTAGTGTGCAGTTGCTGAACGTATAGGTAGTATTGTGTAGTTACAGCTGCGAACGTATAGGTAGTATTGTGTAGTTACAGCTGCGAACGGCCGTCGTCGGGCTGGTGCCGCTACCGCTAGTGTGCAGTTGCTGAACGTATAGGTAGTACATATTGTGTAGTTACAGCTGCGAACGTATAGGTAGTATTGTGTAGTTACAGCTGCGAACGTATAGGTAGTATTGTGTAGTTACAGCTGCGAACGTATAGGTAGTATTGTGTAGTTACAGCTGCGAACGGCCGTCGTCGGGCTGGTGCCGCTACCGCTAGTGTGCAGTTGCTGAACGTATAGGTAGTATTGTGTAGTTACAGCTGCGAACGTATAGGTAGTATTGTGTAGTTACAGCTGCGAACGGCCGTCGTCGGGCTGGTGCCGCTACCGCTAGTGTGCAGTTGCTGAACGTATAGGTAGTATTGTGTAGTTACAGCTGCGAACGTATAGGTAGTATTGTGTAGTTACAGCTGCGAACGGCCGTCGTCGGGCTGGTGCCGCTACCGCTAGTGTGCAGTTGCTGAACGTATAGGTAGTATTGTGTAGTTACAGCTGCGAACGTATAGGTAGTATTGTGTAGTTACAGCTGCGAACGGCCGTCGTCGGGCTGGTGCCGCTACCGCTAGTGTGCAGGTGCTGAACGTATAGGTAGTACATATTGTGTAGTTACAGCTGCGAACGTATAGGTAGTATTGTGTAGTTACAGCTGCGAACGGCCGTCGTCGGGCTGGTGCCGCTACCGCTAGTGTGCAGGTGCTGAACGTATAGGTAGTACATATTGTGTAGTTACAGCTGCGAACGTATAGGTAGTATTGTGTAGTTACAGCTGCGAACGGCCGTCGTCGGGCTGGTGCCGCTACCGCTAGTGTGCAGTTGCTGAACGTATAGGTAGTATTGTGTAGTTACAGCTGCGAACGTATAGGTAGTATTGTGTAGTTACAGCTGCGAACGGCCGTCGTCGGGCTGGTGCCGCTACCGCTAGTGTGCAGTTGCTGAACATATAGGTAGTATTGTGTAGTTACAGCTGCGAACGTATAGGTAGTATTGTGTAGTTACAGCTGCGAACGGCCGTCGTCGGGCTGGTGCCGCTACCGCTAGTGTGCAGTTGCTGAACGTATAGGTAGTATTGTGTAGTTACAGCTGCGAACGTATAGGTAGTATTGTGTAGTTACAGCTGCGAACGGCCGTCGTCGGGCTGGTGCCGCTACCGCTAGTGTGCAGTTGCTGAACGTATAGGTAGTATTGTGTAGTTACAGCTGCGAACGTATAGGTAGTATTGTGTAGTTACAGCTGCGAACGGCCGTCGTCGGGCTGGTGCCGCTACCGCTAGTGTGCAGTTGCTGAACGTATAGGTAGTATTGTGTAGTTACAGCTGCGAACGTATAGGTAGTATTGTGTAGTTACAGCTGCGAACGGCCGTCGTCGGGCTGGTGCCGCTACCGCTAGTGTGCAGTTGCTGAACGTATAGGTAGTACATATTGTGTAGTTACAGCTGCGAACGTATAGGTAGTATTGTGTAGTTACAGCTGCGAACGGCCGTCGTCGGGCTGGTGCCGCTACCGCTAGTGTGCAGTTGCTGAACGTATAGGTAGTACATATTGTGTAGTTACAGCTGCGAACGTATAGGTAGTATTGTGTAGTTACAGCTGCGAACGTATAGGTAGTATTGTGTAGTTACAGCTGCGAACGGCCGTCGTCGGGCTGGTGCCGCTACCGCTAGTGTGCAGTTGCTGAACGTATAGGTAGTATTGTGTAGTTACAGCTGCGAACGTATAGGTAGTATTGTGTAGTTACAGCTGCGAACGGCCGTCGTCGGGCTGGTGCCGCTACCGCTAGTGTGCAGTTGCTGAACGTATAGGTAGTACATATTGTGTAGTTACAGCTGCGAACGTATAGGTAGTATTGTGTAGTTACAGCTGCGAACGTATAGGTAGTATTGTGTAGTTACAGCTGCGAACGTATAGGTAGTATTGTGTAGTTACAGCTGCGAACGGCCGTCGTCGGGCTGGTGCCGCTACCGCTAGTGTGCAGTTGCTGAACGTATAGGTAGTATTGTGTAGTTACAGCTGCGAACGTATAGGTAGTATTGTGTAGTTACAGCTGCGAACGGCCGTCGTCGGGCTGGTGCCGCTACCGCTAGTGTGCAGTTGCTGAACGTATAGGTAGTATTGTGTAGTTACAGCTGCGAACGTATAGGTAGTATTGTGTAGTTACAGCTGCGAACGGCCGTCGTCGGGCTGGTGCCGCTACCGCTAGTGTGCAGTTGCTGAACGTATAGGTAGTATTGTGTAGTTACAGCTGCGAACGTATAGGTAGTATTGTGTAGTTACAGCTGCGAACGGCCGTCGTCGGGCTGGTGCCGCTACCGCTAGTGTGCAGGTGCTGAACGTATAGGTAGTACATATTGTGTAGTTACAGCTGCGAACGTATAGGTAGTATTGTGTAGTTACAGCTGCGAACGGCCGTCGTCGGGCTGGTGCCGCTACCGCTAGTGTGCAGTTGCTGAACGTATAGGTAGTATTGTGTAGTTACAGCTGCGAACGTATAGGTAGTATTGTGTAGTTACAGCTGCGAACGGCCGTCGTCGGGCTGGTGCCGCTACCGCTAGTGTGCAGTTGCTGAACATATAGGTAGTATTGTGTAGTTACAGCTGCGAACGTATAGGTAGTATTGTGTAGTTACAGCTGCGAACGGCCGTCGTCGGGCTGGTGCCGCTACCGCTAGTGTGCAGTTGCTGAACGTATAGGTAGTATTGTGTAGTTACAGCTGCGAACGTATAGGTAGTATTGTGTAGTTACAGCTGCGAACGGCCGTCGTCGGGCTGGTGCCGCTACCGCTAGTGTGCAGTTGCTGAACGTATAGGTAGTATTGTGTAGTTACAGCTGCGAACGTATAGGTAGTATTGTGTAGTTACAGCTGCGAACGGCCGTCGTCGGGCTGGTGCCGCTACCGCTAGTGTGCAGTTGCTGAACGTATAGGTAGTATTGTGTAGTTACAGCTGCGAACGTATAGGTAGTATTGTGTAGTTACAGCTGCGAACGGCCGTCGTCGGGCTGGTGCCGCTACCGCTAGTGTGCAGTTGCTGAACGTATAGGTAGTACATATTGTGTAGTTACAGCTGCGAACGTATAGGTAGTATTGTGTAGTTACAGCTGCGAACGGCCGTCGTCGGGCTGGTGCCGCTACCGCTAGTGTGCAGTTGCTGAACGTATAGGTAGTACATATTGTGTAGTTACAGCTGCGAACGTATAGGTAGTATTGTGTAGTTACAGCTGCGAACGTATAGGTAGTATTGTGTAGTTACAGCTGCGAACGGCCGTCGTCGGGCTGGTGCCGCTACCGCTAGTGTGCAGTTGCTGAACGTATAGGTAGTATTGTGTAGTTACAGCTGCGAACGTATAGGTAGTATTGTGTAGTTACAGCTGCGAACGGCCGTCGTCGGGCTGGTGCCGCTACCGCTAGTGTGCAGTTGCTGAACGTATAGGTAGTACATATTGTGTAGTTACAGCTGCGAACGTATAGGTAGTATTGTGTAGTTACAGCTGCGAACGTATAGGTAGTATTGTGTAGTTACAGCTGCGAACGTATAGGTAGTATTGTGTAGTTACAGCTGCGAACGGCTGTCGTCGGGCTGGTGCCGCTACCGCTAGTGTGCAGTTGCTGAACGTATAGGTACTTAGCATTGTGTAGTTACAGCTGCGAAAGTTTAGGTAGTATTGTGTAGTTACAGCTGCGAACGTATAGGTAGTATTGTGTAGTTACAGCTGCGAACGTATAGGTAGTATTGTGTAGTTACAGCTGCGAACGGCCGTCGTCGGGCTGGTGCCGCTACCGCTAGTGTGCAGTTGCTGAAAGGGTTTTCAGCCGCCGCACTATGGGGCAAAAGTACAAAAAACCTGGCCAAATATAGTACCTAATTACAAGTGCCCGTCAAGATGCAGGGTCCAAGTCTTGGATTGCAAATTATCCTACATAAAAGTTAAAGTTTTACCTACTGTAAAACTACTATTTGCTACCTATGTAATACTTTTAGCATCCTCGAAGTATACCTACTTACGTAGTTATTTAACTAAATCCTTAGTCCCTCTAGAATCTAGAGGGACCAATTGGTCCATCATCCTTCTAGAGTCTAGATGCCTAGATGTATAAGGATGCCTATTTTAATGTATTGTAGTTGATTTTTGATTGACCACATATTTCAGTTATTTTTTAATGACATAGGTAGGTACCTACCTAGATTAATATCATGCATTTTTTTAGTTTTCGTATTTAGGTACTTATTTAATTTTTACTGTAGATTTCTGTCGTAGGTATATCTTTGCAGGACCTAAAGAAGAGCTATAAACAACGCGGTAGAAAGCAATGCACTTTATATTTTATTGGAAAAATCGCTACGCTTTTGTAGCAAAGCTAAAATTTTATTAAGTACCTACCTACTTTATAGAATGATTGAACCTATCTAAGCTTTTATTTTGTTAATTTAAATCACATCGGTATTTATCATAGAAGATTTAATCTTTTTAAATCACATTTAATTGTATTTTCTAATACTTAATAAACATCTACTGTTTTCATTTATAAACCATTTTTTATTAATTAACATTACCTACCTAAATGATGAATTTCGAGTTGTATTTGATACGCGGCTATTTATGACCAGGGTTTTCGTACTTTTCCCACAGTGCGCCGCAAGTCAATGCTGCATGCCGGGGGTAAATTAAAGACATTTAATGGAAAGCAAAATTCATATTTTCACGTCTCAGACTTTTGCCTAACTGATTGATTTTCTTTAACATTATTACATACATTTATATTATTGCGTTAATGAAATCAACTAACATTACGATAAAATTGCTAAAGTAAAAGTCGCAGATGCAGTCACCAGGTAAAAAAAGAAGCAGCCAGGTTATACAGTATTCTGCACCAACTGTAGCGATATATTCAAAAGATACAAGTGAAAACATTAAGATAGGTATGAAGTACACAATCATAACTGGTTACCTATAAATGCATTACTTAGTAGTTGCGCGTGGACTAGTCACCTCACGAGTTCACGACTCACGTAGGCACATACACGCTACGCGTCTCACTGCCCATGGCCTGCCTGCTGAGTGCTGTCACCTCACGACTCACGTAGGCACATACACGATACGCGTCTCACTGCCCATGGCCTGCCTGCTGAGTGCTGTCACCTCACGACTCACGTAGGCACATACACGCTACGCGTCTCACTGCCCATGGCCTGCCTGCTGAGTGCTGTCACCTCACGACTCACGTAGGCACATACACGATACGCGTCTCACTGCCCCTGGCCTGCCTGCTGAGTGCTGTCACCTCACGACTCACGTAGGCACATACACGCTACGCGTCTCACTGCCCATGGCCTGCCTGCTGAGTGCTGTCACCTCACGACTCACGTAGGCACATACACGCTACGCGTCTCACTGCCCATGGCCTGCCTGCTGAGTGCTGTCACCTCACGACTCACGTAGGCACATACACGATACGCGTCTCACTGCCCATGGCCTGCCTGCTGAGTGCTGTCACCTCACGACTCACGTAGGCACATACACGATACGCGTCTCACTGCCCATGGCCTGCCTACTGAGTGCTGCTAGCCAGCTGGTAGTCTTCGCGTTTGCATACAAATTTACATAGCCACTTGGTCGGTTCGACGTAACATAAATAACGCGAAATAATTTTATTGCACATTTTGTGTCAAGTCCCAAAAAGCTCAATTTGCAAAACACATTGAATTAAATTAAGACGAAGACAAGACAGTGACCGCAAACGATGAATGAGATTTGTTTTTAATCTCTGATTTGAGGTTTCTGTTCACTTTGGATTAGGTACTTACCTACCTACCCATGGTTAATTTAATATCTACTAGGTACCTCAAGGGTGGGTGGACCTGATTCTACTAAACTAGACCTATCTACTACAAAAAGTCATTAAGTACAAGCATATTGGTCCATTTTGTTTACTTACTGCGCAACTTATCATATTTAAAATTATGGTCCGTTCTAAAAGTATCCGATGAAAGTGTAGACTATCCCTGTTCGGGTAATCGGGTGGCCTTCGTACTCACCAAGAGGAATTACTAACACATTCATCTGTAGTTTGAAGTTTCACCTTCAGATCTCATGACCTTTTAAAACAATTATTATTTGAATAACATTATTATTATATACTTACCTATTTAAATTGATTAAAATTGAGGTTATAAAGTGAACTTCAAATGAAAAACATCTTTAAGGATTATCAGGTAATTAGAATTTCGTGTTTAAGCATTCAAATAATCAAATCAAAGTACTCAATTTGTTAGTAGCACACAAACTAACATCCACAGTTACTTTGATCCATTTGTAAGTAGCACACAAATTAACATCCACACTCCGCCCGCAGTTACTTTGATCCATTTGTAAGTAACACAAATTAACATCCACACTCCACAGTTACTTTGATCTGTGGTTCTTTCCTCAAAAGACCACCTCAGACATCGATCTACATGGTCTTCATATAACCTGACCAAGATTATGTCTGGACTTTAAAAGAGACTGTGACCTCTGAGTTTGTTTCGGCCTTTCTTCTCAGAGTAGTCAGATAGGAAACGCCGACTTCATCTAGTTTAAAAAAAAAACATGATTGACGTGTAAAAGTGTTTGTACAAACCTATTTACAAAAAATAAAATCATTTCATCATTTCATTTCATCATTCATTTGTAAGTAGCAAACACTCCACAGGTAATTTGATGCATTTGTAAGTAGCACACAAATTAACATCCACACTCCACAGTTACTTTGATCCATTTGTAAGTAGCACACAAATTAACATCCACACTCCGCCCGCAGTTACTTTGATCCATTTGTAAGTAACACAAATTAACATCCACACTCCACAGTTACTTTGATCCATTTGTAAGTAGCACACACTCCACAGTTCCTTTGATGCATTTGTAAGTAGCACACAAATTAACATCCACACTCCACAGTTACTTTGATCCATTTGTAAGTAGCACACAAATTAACATCCACACTCCACAGTTACTTTGATCCATTTGTAAGTAGCACACAAATTAACACCCACACTCCACAGTTACTTTGATCCATTTGTAAGTAGCACACAAATTAACATCCACACTCCACAGTTACTTTGATCCATTTGTAAGTAGCACACAAATTAACATCCACACTCCACAGTTACTTTGATCCATTTGTAAGTAGCACACAAATTAACACCCACACTCCACAGTTACTTTGATCCATTTGTAAGTAGCACACAAATTAACATCCACACTCCACAGTTAGGTACTTTGATCCATTTGTTTACATTTTCATCAGATACTTTTAGAACAGACTAGCTACTCTATACACACGCGTTGAGCCGCTAAATACACATACCTAGGTATTCGAGAGGTGGGTCCGTGCTAAACAAAATAGTAATAGGTACCTATACTACTTAGGATAGGTTTGCGACCGTTCTTATGTCAGATCAGAGTCCTCTGGCTTTTCATGATAACGTCAACTTGGCTTGAGTTTTAGCTTAGTGAGCTTTTTGGTATTTTCTCTGTAGACTAAACAGGTAAACACATGCATAAAGTAACTAATGTGTAATGTGAGTTTAACAGCTTACAGCAGTCGTTCGAAGCGGCAGCGAGGAGGGCAGCAAGCGGGCGCGGTGGCTCGCTCCGGAGTAAGTACTCTGGACAGTCTCCGAGTGATTCCGTAGCATACGTACCTACACCTATAGTTTTGCGCCACGACTGCAGCTCCTCGTCGCCGCTTTTACACTCGCTCATTTTATTCTACTAATAATTTGTGTGTTCCTAATTTTCGAGTTTAGGCGTGTTACACACTTGTTAAGATCGGCACATACGAGTCGATAGTATTTATTTGTGGAACGACAAAGCTCACCTGAAGTAATTACTAAATATGGTATCTACTTATAGCTGAATTGGCATGTTACAGTTGATTTTCACCGCATTATTCCCTAACATATCCTCATACACAGATGCATGCGAGTTTGTCGCACGACTGCGCCAACTGCGCCAACTGCGCCGAGGAATGCCGACCCGAACTAGTGTGTAGCTCCGCGGGTTAGCTCGAGGACAGTGAAGTAATGCGACGTGGAGGTATCCAGTAGGCTTAGCTCTGTTACACGTCACATGGGTAGATGCACGAGACATATTCTATTAGAAATACAGGGAGTCCCTTAATGATTCCAATTGTATTTCATCGAAAAGTAGAAAGATACATACATACAAGTTGAACGTTCGTTACATTACAATGGGGAAGATGGTTACACCACATGCTTGACAAGTACAAAGCATGTTACAATGCAGTGAGTGTGATATGATGCAGGAGAGCATGCGCGTCAGACGCGCCTCACGCGGCTCGCTTGCTGTGTGACATCGGCTCGGCTCGGCTGCGGCACGGGCGGCACTCGGCACTGACGCGGTAAGGCAGCTGTGCGATACAAACTCGTCCCGAGTCGAACATTCGTCATCATCGCACATTAAACATACGACTATTTACCGTACCGTAAAAATCACAATGTACACTTCGAACAATTCAATAAACATCAAAAATATGCAAAGATCAACGGTGGCTAATAGGAGAGATATAAACGACGCTATAAATATACATTATATTATAACCTAATGAACCGGGTAAATTTACATCTCAAAAATGATAACATCTCCTTCCAGTCAATAGAGAATATAATTTATAAAATGTTAGAGTTGTAAAGTGTGTCATGTGTGTGCGACAGCGCCGCGGCGGCGGCGGGTCAGTGCGACCGCGACTCCTGAAACATAAAGCGCGCGCCATCAGCGGGACTGTTGCAGGGCGGGCATGGCGGTGCAGCGGAGCTATAAGGTTTTCTCCGTGGTTCATAGCTGGCGAAACTGCACAGGCGTGAAGTCGACGTGGGTTAGGTATGCTTCACAACAAAGGTGTTGTAGGATGATGACATACATATTATGAGTTTGTAGACATTTTATTTTTGTATTTTTTCGACATCACTGCAGTAATGTGTGCAGTCAGATCAGTGGTCACAATTTGACTTGACACCACTTTTTATGTCGTAGCAGAAAGGGAAACTTAAAAAGAGCTGACCCGACAGACGCTTCCCTGTCGTCTCTAGTTCGTGCAAACATTCCATAGAATTATTTAAAAAAAATAAAAACCCCGACTGCGGTAAAAAACTTAAGTTGAAAGAACTGAAAAGCTAAAAACAAGCCCATTTTTCTATATACATATAATAAATTTGTAGAAAAGTGGTGTCTGTACAATGGAAATATATAAAAAAAAAGTAGCAGGGGTTGTTATTATATCGATGCCGAACCCGAAATTGTAATTAATTTTTTTTTTGTCTGTTTGTCTGTTTGTCGGTTTGTCTGTTTGTCGGTTTGTCTGTTTGTCTGTTTGTTTGTGCACGCTAATATCAGAAACGGCTTATTCGATTTAGATGCGGTTTTCACTAATATATTGTAGTAGGCTTCACTTAACATTTAGTGTTTATTTCATGTCAATCGGTTCATAAATAAAAAAGTTATGTCAATTTAAAGAATCACGGCGAACATTTGTTAAGGTATTCTATCAGAGTACGTACACGCCTCGGGCCTGCGCGTCCGATCTTCGGAACTACTGGACGGATTTGAATGATTTTTTTTTTGTTGTATAGTTATTATGGCTGGACAACATTCAGGCTATAATGTTTCTTGGAAACTTGAACACCTGATGCAGAACCGAAACAGACCAGCTTAACTATAAGAGATACAAAAATGGTACCATAGCAAAAATTGTTCCACGTGATGAGGATTTTCTGCTGAGAGAATAAATTTGAAGATCTGGAACACCTGATGGGGAACTCCAAGAGCCCAGCTACACCATAACAAATATAGGAATGACGTCTTAGTAAAAGTTATTCGGTCTGATGGGCATTTCCTGTTGACTTATAAAAATCGAAGATCAGAAACATCTGATGTGGAAATCTAAGCTATCACTAATTTCACCTCCACGCGGTGAAGGCGGTAACAGTTTAGGACTGATTTTCGATGACGATGGTATATCATTGAAAATTTGACTCTACTGGCCAAAACTCCCTTTTTTTTTTAACTTCAAGAAATGCTCATGCATTCTGCACTACCACGGGGAGATAGTGCAGTTATGTGGGACTCTAACCCACTAAAACTCCACTGTGTCCTCCTCTGCCGCTTACGGCGGGAACATGGGCACGCGTTAGCACTCATCCGTGAACCCGCCGCGGCTGTCCGTCACCGGACCCTCCGCTGGGGAGTACTCCCCATCACCGGCGCACCAGAACACATAGCACGCCGTGACCACCCCAGGGACCAAACCAGCACATGGGCCAGACGATCCCGTGTCTGGGCACCCTTGGTAGGGGAGCAGTCACTTAGATTTTAATTGATCAGGTATCTTCATAATAAAACTATAACCATGCCTAGAAAGAGGTCAAATCTTTCCCAATGTTCCAAAGGAGCTAAAAGATTGAGGATCATAAGATCCCAAGAATCTACCGAAGAGCGTCAGGAGAGACTTGATGCTGTTTGAGAACATCAGGCTGCAACTCGCTCCGTGGAAACCTCTTTGGATCGCGAAGCACGCCTGCGTTCTCAGCGTATTTACGCATCTACATCCAGATCTCTAGAGACCAGTGAAGAATATGATGCGCGACTGACCGCTGATACGGTGAGATTATCATACATTGTTCCGAACAAGCACACAACAAAATATTCATAATCAGAAAGTGAGAAAGAAAGAATTGCTGGAGTACGGCATGAAGAGACAGATTAAGAAGAGCGCAACGAACGTTTGAATTCTGATCGACTTCGACATTCTCTGAACAGAATGTCGATATCATCTGAAGAATCGGATGTGTCTCAAGATATAGCCGTAGGGCATGGCGACCTTCCTTGGGTTGATAAGGAACGGAGTGCATTTACGTATACTCCTATGATTGACTACGCCACATATTCCGCCATCGGAGGTATGGTTAAAAATTTTACTTTTTGTGAAGCTGTTAAATAGCAAAAAGAAACAAACGGTATGTGTTGCTCAGGTGGGAAAGTACATATTGAAATATTACAAAATCCTCCAGAAATATTAAGATCACTGCTAATCGGTGACCATCACAGTCAAAACAATTCTTGGACAACATACGTTCGTACAATAATGCCTTTCAAATGACATCTTTTGTTGCGAAACAGATTTCAGAAGGCCCATTTATGCCAACATTCAAAGTGCAAGGCCAAGTTTACCACCCTATTGGTTCATTATTGCCTGAAAATGACGTCTCGAATCGTCTCGCGCATCTCGTTGTTATCCAGTCCCCGGGTTCTTAGAATTCGACATCAGACGTTTCAGATCTTCGATTTTGACTACCCCGTTGTCGCTGGCATAACCAACAGGATCCGCGTACGAAGTCGCGGGCAGAAGCTAGTAATTAAATAAAAGTTGGAAGCAGGCGGTTTTATTATATTTTCAAATTCAAATGGGTCCCGCCTGCTTCCAACTTTTATTTAATTTAAAATGGGCTTGTTTTTAGCTTTTCAGTTCTTTTAACTTAAGTTTTTTACCGCAGTCGGGTTTTTTTTTTTTAATAACTTTTTTATTTCCAGCTTTTTAGTTTACAAATGTGAAAGATTTCGCTGACGATTTAGTTCTTGGTACGTGTTTTTTAGGGTTCCGTACCCAAAGGGTAAAAACGGAACCCTATTACTAAGACTTCGCTGTCTGTCCGTCCGTCCGTCCGTCTGTCTGTCACCAGGCTGTATCTCAAAAACTGCGGTAGCTAGACAGTTGAAATTTTCACAAATTATGTATTTCTGTTGCCGCTATAACAACAAATACTAAAAACAAAATAAAATAAATATTTAAAGGGGGCTCCCATACAACAGACGCAATTTTTTTGCCCTTTTTTGCTCGATATCAATAATGGCAACAGGTAGGCACTTCAAATATTCATAAAATACTCAGTTGTATTTTTACTTTAATAATCTATACCTACATTATAATAAATCTGTAGACGAGGCGTTTCTGTACACTGAAAATATAAAAAAAAAATAGGTGGGGTGTTAAAGGATAACCAACAGATGCCATTTCATCAATTTTTGGAATTTTTGTCTGTTTGTCTGTTTGGATGTGACAGATTTTTCATTTGAACAGGTTCAACGTCAAAAGTACCTACCAAACCAATATGGCTCATTTTTATACTCAAATATAGTGTAGAACTCGGAGTAGTGATTAGTCTTTGTTTCATCGCAATCGCTTCAGTCTATCAAAGATATAATCAAATTAAATCATTATATAGCAACTTTTTATTGCAATAAGTGGAAACACGTAATGACATCTAGGTATTGGCGCGATATAGTGCTAACAAAAACATATTGTGATTTTTAAAATATTAATAAGTGTATTATTAACTCTGATACCTAAGTCTGTGTTATTTGAAAAAGTAATGATAATGATTATAATCTATAAATATAAAAGAAAGTCGTGTTAGTTACACTATTTATAACTCAAGAACGGCTAAACCGATTTGGCTGAAAATTGGTGGGGAGGTAGCTTAGAACCAGGAGACGGACATAGGATCCGGCTTTTTATCCGGTTTTAGACGGACATAGTATTTAATACTTTTATTTACTTATAGGAGTAGGGTAGGAGTAGTGTGGGAGTAGGGTAGGAGTTGGGTAGGAGTAGTGTAGGATTAGGGTACGAGTAGGTAAGGAGTAGTGTAGGAGGAGGGTAGGAGTAGGATAGGGTAAGGGGTTGGACACCACGCGAACGATAGCGCCGGGCAGCTAGAAATAATTTATATGGCAAAACAACGTTTGCCGGGTCAGCTAGTAAATAATAAAAATAAAATAAATATTTAAGGGGGGCTCCCATACAACAAACGTGTTTTTTTCGGCGTTTTTGCCTTGTGGTACGGAACCATTCGTGTGCGAGTCCGACTTGCACTTGGCCAGTTTTTATGATTTGTCGCTTCGAATTACTTTTAACCATATAAGTTGTTTATGTTTTTGTAATAATTTTTTAAAGCCCTTTATTTTGATACCCCACTCGATAGGTTTCGAGAAAATTTTTTTTTTTTGAAGACATACCTACATACATAGTAGTCGCCATATTGAATTTTCACTAACGTCATGTCTTTAGTGACACTCGCCGGACTAAGAGGAATCGATTGACGTGTGAATAATAAAAAGCGTCCCAGGCGTTTGGTCTGTAATAGTGCTTCAAAGGAACATTCAAACATACAATACAAACATACATAGGCTGATGAACACATTACCACTCTTTTGCGTTGTGCAGTCGGGTAAAAAAGGACGGTCAGCAAGGTCATCAGTTTCTCCCGAATTGAAAAAAAATCCAGGACACTTTCAGTTTTTCTTTCCATAAAAACCGAATTCGGACTATTACAAACATTATAAAACAAACAATTGTCAAATCGGTCCAGCCAGCCAATTCTCAGGGATGCCCTTACCAATGAACAGCGTTTCATTGATAACACAGGTAGACGTAAGGTCTGCCAAACTGAAAAATTATTTCGCAGTGCACGTGCTACCACTGATGTGAGGACTGTAGGTGAGTGAAGGTTCGGACTCTACGGGCAGCTATAGTTACCCCGTCGACGTGCGCGTCGGGCACGTCGGATGCGTCGGGCACGTCAGCGTGCAGGCCCAGGTCGGCGGTGAAGGGCGCCACCTGCACGCGCAGCTGCACGCGCGCCTCCTGCTCGCACTCCAGCGCCGACGAGCTGCAAACAGCAAGTTCACAGTCCGCATAGCTGTCAGTATAATATTAGGTATACCGCTGGGTAACCCAGAAATTATACAAGATCAAAACTAATTAAGTAGGTACCTAGGTACTGTAGAGGCTTGTTATGTATGCCAACCTCAAAGTAGCACTGGCTACTAATATTGTTTATTGGGTGTAGATAAAAAAGTTAAGGACGCTATCACATTTTTCCACGAATTACAGTGTTTTTCAGGTACCATTTTAACGAATTGGAGTCACAACTGCGAGGATATCTTGGTTTCAAATTAAAGAGAATATATTCATCTCCAGATTGGCCCCAAAACCATTAACCATTAACCACAAAATTTTCACACAAATACGTTTTTACCATCACAATAATCGCAAAAAATAAATAAGAAGGGGTCTGAATAGGGCCCAATATAGCCAAATCCACTGCATATTTTAACTTAAAAATAAGAAGATATCGTTGCTTATATAGTCCTTTATAGACAAGCTAAATATTTTGTAGATAAATAAATAACTTTTTCATTTATGAGAAAAATAAGAAACGCTCTCAAATTTCTCCATACATTTTCTACCCGCGGACAATCGCGGTTGATCATTCCGCGCTCAGAGGCGCTCGTGAAAGCACGTCTGTATTGCTCACGGAAGAGTTATTTATCTATTCCGTGGTATTGCTTTTTCGTAAAAAATAATTACGATAAAAAGTGAATTTCGTTTTGTGTACTCCACAGTACGAAGTTGATACTTTTTCGAACCGAAATAAAATTAAGTACGATTTTTGGAATTTGTTTTAGAAATAAATACTTATGTAGTTATATTTTTCTCTTTAATGGATGTAGATGACGGATAAAGATTGTATTGTTTATTTAAGTTAATAAAATATGATCAAATAAAACTGACGGAAACAATTTTTTTTTAGATATCGTACTATAGTCGATTTTGGGGTGGTGATTACGAATATGACATCCATTTTTTTTTATTCAAGATGGCGAGTGTATTTTTAACCGACTTCTAAAAAGGAGGAGGTTGTATGTTCGGGCATAACTCCGAGACGAATTTGCATAATTCTTTTTTTTGTTCGAAAGAGGTTTATTCCGAAATGTAGTCCCATTTAAATTGCGTAAAGATCTGATGATGAGTTTCGGAGACAGCCAACGGAACTCTTCAATAAATGCCAGCAAATCAACCGCGATTGCTGCTATCGCATATCTTTCTATGCATTGTTTACGCAATCACACTGTACCTACCTATGTATCACAAATAAAATATTTCTGGTTTCACATCATAACATCACGCCTGTGCCCTCTAAAGGGGTACGCAGATGTGTTCAATAACTTCCCGTCACTGATATTCACATAGCAAGTAGTGTTATATGATGTTGTGTGGGGTAGGTGGGTACAACTAAAAAGTGGAAAAAAAACTTAAAAAAAAAACAAACGACTTCCAAAAAAAAACTACAAAGTGAAAAATAACTTTAATTTCGGAAGTCGGTGTCAATAAACGAAAATGCGGAACCAACGACACCGACTTCCGAAATTAAAGTTATTTTTCACTTTGTAGTTTTTTTTTTGGGACGCGGTTATTTTTCTTTAAAAAAAAGTTTTTTAAATAAAAATCGACATTGGTATCGATTGTGGAGGTGTTTAGGGTGGTGTTTACGAATATACCATCCAATTTTGTACCTATTCGAGGCGGCTGATTTTTATTTTGTGATAAATCGACTTACGCCCAATTTCTTCATCAATAGTAACAGCCAAAGTAACGTCACAAAGTCAAAGTAACGGTTAAATTTATTTCTTCACTATTCTACTTAAAGTTTTTATTGTATTTGTTGTATTGGCCTGCTGACATTTGGCAAATAATTTAATTTAATGTTCTGTGTCTTGTAATGTTAATTACTTTGCATACCTTGTAATCAAGTATTCTCTAAATGAACAGACAGTTGCGCGATTTCTTCTTCCCAGCGAAAGCACTAGGAAGTGGTGAAGAGCGGGCGGTTTGGGGGACTGTCTTTTGTAATTTTGCCGTTCGAAAAGTGCTGATTCTCAGCATTATTTGAATTTAGATTTTTAGCAGACTTCAAAAAAAGGAGGAAGTTCTCAGTTCGTCGGCATCTTTTTTTTATGTATGTTCCCCGATTACTCGAAGACGGCTGGACCGATTTCTAAAATTAGTTTTTTGTTTGAAAGGACTTTGCAGGTGGTCCCATTGTCATTAGGTCAGGATCTGATGATCTGAATCTGAAATCGAAAGAACTCTTCAAATATTATGGGCACATACAGCAATTTAGATATTTTTTAAAGTAACTCGTATGTATGCTCTGGAAAAGAACCGTTTAGTGAAGTGAAACTGATGATGAAGACCACAGATGGCCACCGGAGATACTCAATAATATTTAAAAGTACTTACATCTTTTCAAACTAACAGCGGACTGGAGGATAAACGTAGATTTTCCTTGTAATACTAATATTTTACAATGTAATACTAACTAATATTTTAAATGATATTGTAATACTAATATTTTAAATAATATTGTCATACTAATATTTTAAATATTTTACATGGAGCGACTGCCTATCTGACCTCCACAACCCAATTACTGAGTATTACGATACCCCTTGATAAGACTGGTTGTCAGTCTTTCGGGCTTCTGACTACCCGCGTAACGACTGTGATCCACGAATGACAGCCGGGACCAACGGCTTAACGTGCTTTCCGAGGCACGGAGGGGTCACAGTATGTAAAATAATAAAGAGAGACGTAAAGATGGTCACCCATCCACAGACCAACCGCGGCAAGCGTAGCTTAACCTGATCTATCGACCTGTGCGGCTGTTATTATTTAGCCACGGGCCCCTCGGCACCTACTATTTTTCGGCACCTACATAATGTAATGTACGTAATGATAATGACTGATGAACTTCAACAATACTAAAAACATGATTATTACACATAGTAAGTACTAATAACAGTTACCAAATTCGATTGCGAACTAACAACTAACTTTACTCAATAAATACCAGTAAAATTAAAAAAATAATACCTTCAAGTACCAAGATTAGTTATAGTTACGTATAAAATCGAGCGGACAATGGGTTCAATGTGTGCGTGCGCGTAATGTTGTTGTGTGGCGCTTCAAATACCTAAACTTGAGCGAGTTTAAAATGTGATAGCGTCCTTAAGACGTGATGTCAGTGAGATAGATAGATGACGGTTGAATAGAAAAGAAGTAATTTTTATAATATATGTAGAATGTGGGAGTGTGGGGCAAATAAAATGCTTAAATAAACATTCTAAAAGGTTTAATAAAACTTATTTCCTCTAACCGTGTGTCTCCCGTAACGTTCCCTTCCCAAACTGTCTTCCGCCATCACTCTACTCTACTCCCTCTCACAGTCGTTCCTTCTCTCTCTCATGCGTTACGTTCCATTCCTCATAATAATACATTCACTCTTACATTAAAAACACTCATCCTACATTCGGCCATCCTGCTCCCATATCTGTCCCCAGATATGCTTACTCTCCAGACATGCCACTCTTACAAGCCTCATTCACACAACAGCTATCCACCTTCACTGCACTGACATAACTTCACAAATTCACCATACCTTATCTTAAACAATCTAGCTACTAACAAAGTTTACACAGAATAACTAAATTATAACATTGTACCATACTATATGATAGAATCTAAATTCTGGTAAAAACACAAAATATGTACCCTTAAGAACTTAAAAAAAACTTATTACATCTTAAGAACTTAAGTGCTATTTACTTAACGAAACAATATTATTGTATCAACTTGCAAAAATCATAACAGAAAAAAAAAAACAGTTTAGTTAGCACTAAAACTTCTTATTTTAATTACAAAAATAATATATATAGCAGCATATAACACATAACCTGGTATTCGTAAGGATACTGAGCAGTGCTATTTAGGTACAGCTAACTATACACACACACATGACTCCTTTAACAAAAAATAAATAAAAAGTTAAATAACAAACAAACACTATCATTCATTCATCCTTACCTGGCCATTTTTTCATGTTATCTGCTGAACTAGATGTTCTCTTTGGCCCTTCTGTGGTATCATACAATTTTTCAACTTCGTATCTGTCATTTCTCTTGACCTTAGTAATTCTATATGGTCCAAGGAATTTAGGTTTCACTTTTAGACCTGGGCCGAACTGAGTCCTCTTGATTGCAACTAAATCATCCAGCTCATACGATGAACTAGACTTTCGCTTCTCATTATAAGTCTTCTTATTCTCATCTTGTACTTTTTGAATTTGTTGCTTGGCTTTCAGCCTCACATTCTCTCTATTTTCATCATAACTGTTGATAACTTCTTGCTGCAATAGGGTAACTATACCAATATCTTCTTTACACCTCATTTTTGTTCCAATCAGTAATTGGAATGGAGTGGTGTCTATAGATCTCTGGTAGGTACTGTTAATGGCTCTCTGGACACGACTCACATGCTTGTACCACAAAGACTTATCTTCTATACACAGCTTGGTCAGCATAGGTATTAATATACGATGAACTCTCTCTACCTGTCCATTTCCTCGAGGCACTCCAGTAGTAATCTTGATGTGCTGGATATCTTCTTCTTTACAATACTCTTCAAATTCCCCACTGGTGAAAGATGTGCCTCTGTCTGTTATGATCCTAGTAGGGTTACCAAAAACCTGCTGATGAAATCTTAATTTATTTAACGCTTCTGTGCTTGTTGTAGACTTGGTAGGAAAAAGCCACGTAAACTTCGTAAACGCATCAATCATGGTAAGTATATAGTTATATTGTTTTCTTGTTTCAGTAAATGGTCCTACATGATCTAAATGCAATGTATGCAGAGGTATTCCTTCTTTATCTATAGGGTTCAAAAAGCCCTCCTGTTTTCCTTCTTTTCTTGTTGCTAATAAACAAGGTATGCAACTTAAGACTACTTCCTCTATTCTTTTATCCATGTTTCTTATGTAGTAATCTTTTCCTATAGCTTCTTTCATCTTTCTTATTGAAAAGTGACCATTTAGGTGCACTCTCTTTATTATTTCTTTCTCCATAATCTTCGGAACTACTAATCGTTTCTCTCCACCTTTGTACAAAATACCATTATCAATCCAGAAGTCATGATACTGACCCTCTTTCAAAATCAGCTGTCTGATGGCATTGAGTTCTTCGTCTGTTTCCTGTCCTTGTCTTATCTCATCTTTAAGGCTCACCACCGCAACAAATGGGTTTCTGCTGAGAGCATCTACGTGTTGCATCCTACCGCCAGCTCGGTGTTCAATCTCATAATCGTACTCACCTAGCATGAATGCCCATCTAGCCACTTTTGGTGTCAAATCCTTCTTCTTTAACGTCTGTTCAAAAGCTTTACAATCTGTAATGATTTTAAAAGGGATTCCATATAAATAATGTCTGAACTTCTTGACAGCTTCCACAACAGCAAGCGCTTCCAGCTCGTAGCTCGAGTATTTACTTTCAGCATCGTTCGTCTTATGACTCATGTAATGCACAGGATGCAGCTCTCCATCTGGATGCAATTGCAGTAATATTGCAGCCAAAGCATGACTGGATGCATCGGTGTGTAACTCCGTTGGTAAGTTGGGGTTATAGATTTTTAATACTGGATCACTGGTCAGCTTTTCCTTCAATGAATTGAACGCACATTGTTCTTCGTCTTTAAATTTAAATGCAACATCCTTTTTTAATAAATTTGCCAATGGTCTAGCAATCTTAGCATAATCTCTGATGTATTTTCTGAAATAGGATGTTAGGCCAATGAAACTCATAACTTGTTTAACATTTCTAGGTTCAGGGTATCTTGAGACAGCTTGCACTTTTTCTGGGCTTGGTCTAACTTCACCATTCTTGATCAAATGACCCAGATACTCAATCTCACGGCTAATCAATTTCACCTTTTTCCAGTTTATTTCAAGACCATGTTGTGACGCTACTTCTAACACCTGCGAAAGTCTCTCTAAAGCCTGAATTTCTGTTTCCGCTGGAATCACAATATCATCAATAAATATCGCCATAATTCTTTTTGCTATCAATTCTCTGAAAATAATGGAGACAAATCTCATAAAATATTTAGGCGATATGGACAGACCAAAAGGAGCACGCAGAAATTCGAACTGCCCATGATGTGTTATAAAAGAAGTATACTGCACTGACTCCTTGCTTACCCTAAGATGGAAAAATCCATTTTTAAGGTCCAACACGCTAAATATTTTTGCATCTCTTAAATTATCAATCAAGTCATCAATGATTGGCAACGGGAATTCATCTTTTACAATCTTCTTATTTAATAAGCGATAATCCACACAAATTCGGGTAGACCCATCCTTCTTTTTCACAAGTACCAATGGACTGGAATACTCTGAAAAACTCACCTGTATTATTCCATTTTGCAACCATTCATCTATTTGTTGTTCTACTACCTTCTGCTCCATGTGTGATATCCTTCGTGGTCGCTGAGCTACTGGCACATCATCTTTCAGCACTATCTTCATCTCGATTGGGGCATCTCTCGTCTGAACAGGCTTGTAGCCATCCACCAGGCGCTCAACTTCCGTCTTTATGCTAGGATTGGAGATATGACCTGTAACATCCACATCTCTCACACAACAGTTCACCCTAGACAACCATTCGTCATCTTGTGACAACAATAACACTGCACCCTCACGAACTACCATTACAACATTTTGCAAAAATTCCTGCCCAACAATAAGTTTGTAGGGCATGGACCCTTTAGGTACAATATGAAATATTACATCTGAATAACTCTTGCTGTCTATTTGTAAACATAACATAATCTTTCCGCTCGATCTTACTTTCGACAGTCCAAGTCCAGATAGCATCGTATTATCATTATTACACGGCACATTTAACTCGTTCCACAGGTCCTCAGATATTAGATTTACATCACTGCCCGTATCTACCAACGCACTTATTATTTTACCACTTATTTCTACGAATTTCATCGCCCTATTATATCGGTCATTCGGTTTGTTTACAATCTGCATGACATCTACGTCAACGTCGTCAACCGTCATCTTATAACTCTCTTCATCATGGCCGTCCGATCCATCTTCGGGTGCCGTCGTAATCCCGAACATAGCCGAATGTTTCTTCGTACCGGCGGCGGCATCAAACTGCTTTACCGACGAGCGCACCTGCGGTGACTGTTGATTGGTCGATCCGGCCGCTCTTGGCTGTTTTACCGACGTTGCTGTCCCGACCGAATTTCCGCTGCTTCCTGCCGCTGCGCTCGGACTTGTACATTTGGAACTAATATGGCCGAATTGGTTACATTTGAAACATTTTAACCCGTTTCGGCATACGCTTGCTTTATGATTTTTCTCCCCACAGTTGTAGCACGACTGGCCAGTACCTGACGCAGAAACTAGTCTTACAGGTCGTTCGGCGTACTGCCTAGCAGCTTTTTTCTTCATACTTTCATACAACAGTAACTTTTCTTTCAATGCCGGATACGTCGATGCGCCATAAAGTATAGCCTTATTAGTTTCCAGGTCTGAAATTCCGTCTATAATATATTGGATGGCGACGTAGTCGGGGAATTTAGCTCGCTTCCCCATTTCTTTCATTATTAGCATATATTGATAATAGGATTCGTCTTTGTGTTTCTTACGTGCCGCCATCATCTCGTGCATTTCTTTGGTGTTCGCAGCGTCCGGGAATTCCTTCAACACGGCTGCCTTTAGTTCTTCGTAAGTTTTGTGCACTTTTTCCGTCTTCAGCCACAGCCCTGCTGTTCCCGTCAATGACCTACGAGCAATGATAAGCCGTTGCTGCGCAGACCATCCAAATATCTCCGCGTTGTCATCGATATCTTGAGCCCATTTTGTGGATGCATAGGAATGGTCTTCACCACTGAACTGAGCCACTTCAAACATGTTGAAAAATGCGTCTTTGCTGTCCGCCATACCCATCGTCATCTGAGTATCGGGAATTTCTCTGGGAACGTTTTCCAATAGCGTCTTTCGTCTTCAACTAACGTCTTTCGTCTTCAACTAACGTCTTCCGTCCTTGTAATGCGTCTTCGTCGTGATTGTTCGTCGTTTTCCACTGGTTTTTCACCCTTTGATGCGATCGTCTTTTTTTTATTTCGTTTTTTCAAACCACATGCCCGCTATCCCGGACGAGCCCCCAAAATGTAGAATGTGGGAGTGTGGGGCAAATAAAATGCTTAAATAAACATTCTAAATGGTTTAATAAAACTTATTTCCTCTAACCGTGTGTCTCCCGTAACGTTCCCTTCCCAAACTGTCTTCCGCCATCACTCTACTCTACTCCCTCTCACAGTCGTTCCTTCTCTCTCTCATGCGTTACGTTCCATTCCTCATAATAATACATTCACTCTTACATTAAAAACACTCATCCTACATATAAATGTTTAGTAAGATTATCTAAACAATACATATAGAGTTAAAACGAATAAACTCTTTTATTAAATGTTAAGCCCGTCAAGCTTCACAGTACCTACCTAGATAAACAAAAAAGAACCGTAGAACTATGTTTTTCCAAGTTACATTTCTGTTGGATTTGTTAACTGCCTACACGTAACTGCCCTTTTAGTCATTTAAGGGTCCCTATCAGTTTCGCGGATTAAAAACAGAAAAATCAGTTTTTTTCAGCGCAAATCTCTCAATATCGTTATCTAGTTTTTTTTTAAATACACAAGTATATCACCTATCTATCTAGTAAGTCTTTGGGCGCGACTGAATGCATCGAGCGAGCGCATCGGTTTATAAGGCATTATTTAGATATTTTACTATGTAGCGCGGCAACCCCACGACCATAAGGGTAGGGATGATGTTGGCCGCACTGTTAGGCTCAACTCACACCAAAAGAGCGGCGAAGCGCCCTGTATAGAAGGCGCGCGGATTCCAGCGACTGCCCGAGAAGTCGCTGGAATGCTCGAGAAGTCGCGGGAATCCGCGCGCCTTCTCTTCTTCTTTCACGTGTTTATCGCTGTAATGCCTTGATTTGATATTGTATAGGCAGTCGTACATTTGCACCAAATAAATAAACTTTTCTTCATCCATTTCCATCACTTTTGTATTCGTTGCACTGCAAGGAATTAATGCGAATGCTAGCGCGCAAAAGACGCGCGCGGGGAGCGGGCGCGAGGGGCGGGATATTGCCAGCGGCCGCTCGCGACTGCTCGAGCATTCTCGGGACTTCCCGCGCCTTCTCGCGCAGTCGCACGGCTAATTCGCTGGAATTCCAGCGGCGCCGCTGGCATCCGGGCGACTCGTTCGATTTCTCATGCGATAATAAGTATTATAGTAATGAAAATAAAGTTAAAATTCATATAACACTGAAACTGCGATCCGCTTCGCCGCGCTTCGACGCTCTTTTGGTGTGTGTTGAGCCTTAGTAACATCCAATCTGAAGAACGCGGGAGCAGTAGAAAGCTTGGCGCCACTGTAGGTGATGACCAATCACGCGCCACTATTTTACCCGCGCGCCCCGCTTCTAGCGCCAGCGTTGAGCAAGCGCCTCTCGCGGGGAAGTCCACTCTCGATCCCTGTGTAACGCGACGTGTCTCAAGCCGCACTCGTAAAGTGCCGGCCATTTTAGATCTCTAAGAAGTTTAGTTATAATTCTTTTTCTATGTTCCCAAAAGTGTTTCCATTTGGAGTAAATTGAAAAGTACCAAGTGCTATCATTCAGAGGCCCGAACCCTATGCCCGTCGGCTACATGTGGCGTCCCAACAGTAGGGGCCTTTGAAGACACGTGCTTTCGAAATATGTGCTTTCGGAGAGCATCGTCCGTCATTTCGAATATATTTGGAATTGTTTTCATTGCGACAAAGTACGGACACAACAGATTTGTTTATTGCGAAGACGAGAGCGCTTTTATCGAGATTGCCACAGGAAGACCTACGTGAAAAAGTTCAACTGGATATGGTATACGGGCTTCTCGATCGTAGAATAAGAAAGCGGCTCGATCGTAACTCCATAACTTCTTTTGACCAGTTAGGTACTGCATCGTGCCAGAGTGATCGAGGAATCTTTAGTAGACAGCGCATGTGACAAGACACCGGCACTGACGCATCCGAGCGCCAGTCACCAATCTACCGTCACAGGCGCTCCTTCAACTTCGGCATCAAGTGATAACAAGGACACTCGCAGCGCAGCAAAAGACTGTCGTGCAATTACTGCAAGAAATGGGGACACGATAAATCGCAGTGTAAAAAGTTAATAAACAACAATGTTAAAAGTGAATCTAACGTAAAAAGTGATAACGGGAAAAGTGATGACAGCGTAAACAAAAACAAAGCTATTCAATGTTATGGGTGCAGTACCCCTAACGTTATAAAATCGAAGTACGAAAAGTGTAAATCTAGTTCGCAAAACGCATTCTGCTCGGTTACGACAACTAGTGATAGCGTAAATTCAAAAGTGCGCGGTTCCCGTCATCGCCTTATCACGCGCGATGTAGGCGCGTCGCGCGAGCCGAGATCGACAGCCGCACGCGCCCCGCCACCCGCGCCCTCCTCGCACAGTACGTGCGGCGCGGGCGACATCGCCGCTCGTTGCCTAGCGACCGTCCGCGAGCGTTTTGACAACGTTCCGCGCGGCCGAAGGTCGCCGGGCCCGCTTCGCATCGTTCCTGCTGATACCACAGGTAACCCAGCGTCTTACAACGCTGGGCGTCACTTAAAACTTTACTGTGATTGTGTTACTGAACCGCGAAATAATAATGAGTATTCTAGTGTCGGTAAAAATGTGTGTTGTGATAATAATAATAGAGACACTAAGTTTTGTTTATGTTCAACTAAAACCTGTTCGCAACATGGATATTTAATTCAACCAGATGATAATGATAAAGTTGCTATATCATGTTGCATAAATAAGAATAGAAATGTTCAGGGTGATTGTTTATGTTCATGTTTTTCTGATGATAGTGCTCATAAATGTTTACGATTAAGCTCAGTAAATGTGATTAAAAATAACAATTGTAATCCACACCTCGCGTCTGCACAGGGTCGAACTAAGGGAGGTCCAATCAAGGGGGAGCCTAATAATAATAGACCTTTGATGCAAATAGGTATTTTAGGGGAAAACGGGACGGCGTTACTGGACACTGGTGCTAGGGGCTGTATTGCCGGCCACACACTTT
The DNA here is from genome assembly GCA_963082905.1 of Oligia fasciuncula. Classification (NCBI taxonomy): domain Eukaryota; kingdom Metazoa; phylum Arthropoda; class Insecta; order Lepidoptera; family Noctuidae; genus Oligia; species Oligia fasciuncula. The sequence goes on from OY720398.1 coordinate 21,119,395, forward strand.
TTCGCATGTTCAAGGAAAAAGGCCATCCTTTACAACAGTGCACTAGAAACATCCGCCTGGCGGATGGTTGCACGCGCCTGATGGAGGTGCTTGTTGCAGAGGTACAGGTAAAACTCTTTCATAAAATTGTGCCTACCGAGTTCATAATTTTCCCCGAAGCTCGAGATAACGAAACACTTTTAGGTATCGATTTTATTAACAGTTCCGGTCTCGTTATCAATTTCAAGCAGTGCCTTTGGCATTTTTCAGATAGTAGTGATCAAAAGTATAAATTGATTTCTGAAACATTTTCGCTTCGTCGAAATGCATACGCCGCGATGAATGTTTTACGCGATGACGAGGGTGCAGGTTTAGAGGATCAGGAGCGTGAGGAGCTTGCCAAATTGCTCACGGATTTTCAACAGGCGTTTAATACAATTGGGGAGCCGACTCCATATGGGGAGCACCATATAGACACGGGAAATAATTCGCCGGTAGCGACGCCCCCATATCGCCTGACCCCTGCAAAGAAGGAGATTATGCAGCAAGAGCTTACCAAAATGTTGAAGGAAGATATTATTGAAGATTGCGAATCTGCGTGGGCTGCTCCAGCCCTGCTAGTACCTAAACGTGACGGCAGTTTTCGTTTCTGCGTCGACTATCGAAAGTTAAATTCGATTACGAAGACTGACGCCTATCCAATACCTCGCATTGATGAACTGCTCCAATCTACTAAACGTGGACGTTGTCACATGAGTACAATAGATTTGCGATCTGGATACTGGCAAGTGTCAGTTAAGGAAGAGGATAGGGATAAGACGGCTTTCGTGACCCCTTTCGGAACCTTCCGTTTTAAAAGGACGCCGTTCGGTCTGAATAACGGGCCAGCTACTTTTCAGCGTTTGATAGACAGAAGGCGATCCGGTTCAGCACTATTAATTGCAAAGTACCTATAAAGTCCCTTGAAGCTGTGTCAAAATCAAGCTTCTAAGTTAACGTAAAAAAATATAGGTACGGCCGTTTATGCCCCAAAAACCAAAAAACAACTGCTGGAAGCTCCATCTAGAAGTGATGATCAAAGACGTCCTGGCTGAACAGGAATCTACAGAGGAACAGCAGCCGGGAGAAGATGGTCAACCTTCGCAGTTGGGTCAAGGAGCTCGTCGTGCTTGGACGGTAAATCAGGGTACAAACAGCAAACTCGACGACATGCTTCGCAAGGAGGCAGCTAATTTTAAGGCATTCCAAAGAACGGTCTCTAACATTAACCTGGAACTTATTTCCGACAAATGGGAATTTGAAGACGTCCTCAAAACGCTGCAATCTAGGTGGATAGCAGTCGATACTCTGCATTGGGAAATCGATTCTGAATTAAGCGAAGAAAATGGAGAGTCAGAGTCAGTCAGGCTGCCTGCAATCGACCCCGATCAGCACACTTTATCCCACAGCTGGCATAGCTCCACCACAAGTCCGAAGAGAAGTTGCATGCGCAGTGGAGAAATTCAAACAGGAATCTGATACCAGACACCCACTATCTGGCGCACAGCTACCAACGCAACGGCTAAAAAGCAGACACAGCTTCTTGAAATCGACAGCGTCTCTGTCAGGAAACCCGGCCGACGCCCGTTGCAAACTGTGGCAGGATACTCTTCCCCCTCCTACTCACTACTTACCACCAAAGGAGCATCTCCCTGCAGGGTGTAACCTTCCGTGGCCCACTTGGAAATCTCTGAACCGTCTCCGGACACAAGTGGGAAGATGTAAGTCCAACCTAGTAAAATGGGGCTACCTTGACGCAACGGCAGAAGGGTGTGATTGCGGAGCTATGTCACAAACCATGATCCACCTCCTATCCTGCCCTCTGTGTCCCAAAACATGCAGTCAAAGTGACCTCTGCGCTGCCACCGACAACGCCGTGGAAGTGGCAAAGTTTTGGGAAAACAAGATTTAAAATACAGTCGTGCCAGCGACACGAAGAAGAAGAAGAATGGAGAGTATGAAAAAACATTCTTGAGTCATGAAAAACAATACAGCAGTCTGAAGAAGGCGATTAATACGAAAATGTGGTCTGTGACTCATAGAGAAAAAACTACACCTACACTAGAAATACCCATTTTTAGCGGTAACTATAACCAGTGGACGTGCTTCAAAGATTTTTTCCAAGAAGCAATACTTAACAATCCGTCGCTTTCGAGTGAAGTTAAAGAAAGAAAAAAAAAAAAGAAAAGTTAAAGGGGAAGCTGAACGGCTCATCCAACATTTACCAATCAGCGCAAATAACTATGCCATATGCTGGGATATTCTGCATCATCGATACAACAACAAAAGGGCTACCTATATTATTCTCTTCTCACATGAACATTCTTCTAGGATTGCCCAACATGCAACAGCAGTCCTTACAACCAATAAAAAAACTGCATGACACAATATTAGAATGTCTGAATGCTGTCCGCTATTCAGATATTCATACAACATCGTGGGATCCTATGGTGGTACAGTCACGAGCACTAATATGTCAACACTTGGTATCTTTCAATTGCGATTTTTGTACAAAATAACGAATGCAACGTTGAAGTACGACACTTTACATAAACCTATAGGTTCGAAAATACCATGTTCCTAATAATATAAAATGTCATTCAAACATAAAGGAGAAAATCGCCTTTGAATAAAGCCAAGTGTATACTTATGCTCGTGACTGTACATATCCTATCCCAAAAACTAAACTCTGACACGTACACCGATTACATAGAGTCTTTAAAAACTTACGGGAGCTACCAGTACTTCAAGGATTTCTGGATTTCCTGGAGACCAAATTCATCAGTTTGGAGTCAGCTCGTCGCAAACAAGACCACCTCCAACAAAAAGGGTCTAACAACCAACAACATTCCTCAACAGGTTTCAAGAAATATAACTGATGGAGGTTGTATACCTACATGACAGTGTTTTAAGATTCGAGTAAAACTGTTTAGAATATGTCACTCAGTCTATCAAAAAGTACTCTGTGATGTCACTACTGCTACAAACTGTTCCGTCAAGGGAGAAAAAGTCGTTGTTTATTATAATAATTGTGGTCTTAATAAATGTGTTCGATCCAAGTAGCCTCTTGATTTCAATAGGTTATGGGCCCAGCCTCAGGCTCTAAAAACGCTTAGAAGCTAGAACACAATACAAACGAGTGTCTTGAAAAGGTGTCAGTTGTGAAATTCTCGTCATGACAGAAGAACATTCAGGTTCAATTTGTGGGATAAGAAAATTGAATGGTGCTGAGGACTTCGCTAATTGGAAATTTGTGGTAAGGAATTACTTAAAGTCCAAAAACTGGTTCAAGGTAATTGAAGCTACAGAGATAACAGCTGAATTGTAAGATACTGACAGGAAGGCACGAACGACGTTATGTCTGCTCCTTGAGCCTGCATGTTTCACACATGTGTATAGTGCAAAAACAGCACGTGAAGTTTGGGTGAGTCTCAGCGAGACTTACGAAGACAAGGGTTGGGGCAGACGAATTAGACTGCAACATTGACTTATATCTTTAGCGTACTTTTGAAATCATTGGACTGCAACGAGAATTATGGCAATGCCGACTAGAAAATTGCGCAACCATGGAAACAACATATATTTCCAAAATTATTTGTTTGGCGCAACAACTTGCAGATATTGATGCAAAAATCTCTGACGAGTGGATTATTTCTATATTATTAAGCGGTTTATCGTCAGATTACAACCCATTTATAATGGCGATAGACAATGGAGGAAAAGAAATTAAACTTAAGCAGTTAAAATCAAAGTTGTTGCAAGAAGCAAGCAAGTTGAAAATGGTCAGAATAGAGAGCAAGCCACAACGGCGCAAAATAAAAAGAAGTTTGAAAAGAAAAAGGCATTGATATTCAAGTGCTTCAAATGTCATAAAGAAGGCCTTAAAGCATCTGAATGCAAAGTCACTAAGACTTCACAGTGCATGTTTGCAACAATGCAGTCTTGCGCGCGCATCCCCACCGTGCGTGTTTCTAACGAACGTTTAAGAGTTTAAAAATGTCGAAAGCAGTGAAATGTGTTTCCTGCAACATTGTTATTGACGAAATGTTATCGTATGTTCAGAACAAGTTATCGGTGATTGATGAAGATACACTAGTGAGAATATGTTCCTCTGCGTTCACCAGCGAAGAGATTGAGAAATCGAAGGAGTTATTGTTCGAATCGGTTCCTGTGGAAAAAGCCAAAATAAAGCGGAAAAATAAGGGTAAGGAGCGAAGAGATCTTGTGGACATAGTGAGCGTGTTTAAAACTGTGGAACCGGATTTATTTCCTATCTTCGTTGCGAAAAATCTGGAACGGTTACCGCCGATTCTTTTTGATCACCTCGATTGCACGAAGCTACTCAAAGACCTCCTTCGAATGCAGACCGAACTTAAAGAAGTGACGGAAACGTATGTCACGAAGGCACAGTTGGATGAAGTTAAGGCGGATATTTTAAAAATGCAGAATGACTCACTAATACCGGCCATCTGCGTGTAAAATTAATACAATGAAGCGAGGCGGATGGTTAATGGATAGTGGGCCTATTGGATTATCACACGCTCAAAATTCGTCATTGGATGAATGCATAAACACAGTCGATGAATCATCGCTAAGTGGGCCTGACAACAACATACCGCGATTTCGAAACATAAGGAGGGTAGACAGGGAAATTTCTGACGAAAATATAACGGCTACGGCGAGGCAACGAGCGCGAGGTGCGAGCGAGAGCCCCCCACCCGGCGTGGCGGCCGTCACCAGCCCGAGCGAGACCGATCTCCCGGCCGCCGCCGCCTTGAAGTCATCGCGGCGACACTACAGTACCGTTACAGCTGCGCCCGCGCAGCCGTCGATACTACAGCAAGCTAGATCAGCTGACATTACGAATAATACTAACTGCGAAAACAAACAGGGAACGAGTAAAATTATGACAGCCTATCAACCCGAGTCGGCTGGCAGGGATGACGTTGAAGGATGGCAAAGTGTTTCATATCGTAGGAGACATATGAATTACCGTTATCATGGCTCGGCTGGCAGTGCCAGAGACAATGCAGGGAAGTTCAAGGCTGCCGTGAAAAATGTGCCTATATTTATTACGAAGGTGCACAAAGATACGACAGAGCAAGATATAGTCGACTACGTTTATCAAAACACGGAAGAGGTTATAACTCTTGAACGAATATTGTTAAAATATCCGAAACCCTATAATGCATTTAAATTCTTTGTGGCGGAATCTAAATTATCCTTGTTTCTGAATAGCGGATTATGGCCTGAAGGAATTATTTTCAGAGGATTTGTGAATTTCAAATTAAGAAATTCGAACGTGAACGGTGTAAACATAGGCACTGTGACCGGCTCATTGTAACTAGCGCAATGGATATAAAGTCTAATTACAAACTTATTAGTTACAACTGCAAGAGTGTGAAGCGCTCCGTGGAGAGTGTAAGGCAGTTATGTCGCACATCTGACATAATAGCCTTACAGGAGACATGGTTGCTGCCTGGAGATATTCCGTTCCTGAGCGAGATCGACATGGAGTACGGCTGCACCGGGACGTCGGCGGTAGACGCTGGCGCCGGCATGCTGCGCGGTCGCCCCTACGACGGAGTCGCGCTGCTGTGGCGAAAGAGTGTGTTTACCGACGTATCCGTTGTGCAGTGCGATAACCCGCGAGTGTGTGCTGTGAAGGTAAACGCTGGTCAAAGGTCGTTCTTGGTGTTCAGTGTGTACATGCCGACGGATAAAGATGTGAATTTGACGGAGTTTACGGAGTGTCTCGGTCTGGTGAGTGCGGTCATAAACAATAGTAGTATAGAATCGGTATTCATACTCGGGGATTTTAACGCTCATCCGCATGAACGATTTTACGGCGAGTTACAGAGTTTTTGTGTAGAATCACAGTGGTTATGTGCGGACATCGAGCTACTAGGGTTGGATTCTGCAACTTGTACATTTATAAGCGAAGCGAACGGATCGAAGCGCTGGCTTGATCATTGTATAGTCACTAAATCAGCTCGGGAGACTATTGTAAGTGTACAGGTTAAGGAAGACGTCCTGTGGTCCGATCACTTTCCTCTCGAGATTGTAATTTTGTTAGATAAAATCAAACCTAAAATTCATAATAATTGTATGCAATATAACGATGTACGCTGGGGTGATAGAAACTGAACAATGTGACATGTATAGTAATTTATGTAATAATCATTTAAAATTAGTTGACTTTCCCGTTGAAATGACCGAATGTTGTGATTATGTATGTAATAATGTGGATCACAGACTTGTTATTGACAATATGTACGATAAAATAATTCAAATATTATGCCGGGCAGCTTCCGATAGTCGTTCGTCAAGTGTTTCCAGACACAAGAAGCCGGTTCTCGGTTGGAACAGGCACGTAAGTGATGCTCACAGGGCGGCCAGGGAAAAGTTTGAGTTGTGGGTTTTGTACGGCAAGCCGGCGGAAGGTCGCGTGTGGAATGACATGCAGACGACTCGTAAGATTTTTAAATCACGTTTACGCTGGTGTCAGAATCATACTGACCAAATAAAAATGGACATCCTTGCGTCGCATCATTCCAGAAGCGACTTCCGCAGTTTCTGGAAGTCTACAAACAAACTGAATAGTAAACCGGGTCTACCTGTGAGTGTCAATGGTGCCTGTAACCTGTCGGGAATAGCAGACTTATTTAGGGACCATTTTACCGTTAAGTCACCTTTGGCGTCGACACAGTCCACGAGCGATGATGGTTGTAGTGGTCGGGAACTCAGCGTCCGGTTTACGGCCAAAGACGTACGGCGGGCCATTAATTCCATGTCAGGGGGCAAGTCTCCGGGCCATGACGACCTGAGCATTGAACACCTAAGGTACGCGGGATATCATATGCCCAGAGTGCTGGCGTTGTTCTACTCCTTGTGTGTAGGACATTCATACTTACCTGCGCCGATGATAAGGACTGTGGTGGTGCCAATTGTCAAAAACAAAACTGGTGATATTGGTGACAAATGTAATTATCGACCGATTTCCTTAGCCACTATAGTCGCAAAGGTGCTTTACAGTTTGCTGAACACTCAGCTTGATAAACATCTACAGATACACGACAACCAATTTGGTTTCAAGTCAGGGCTCTCTACTGAAACGGCTATACTGTGTCTAAAGCAAACTGTCAAGTATTACACGGATAAAAATACGCCCATTTTCGGGTGTTTTCTTGATTTATCGAAGGCGTTTGATCTGGTTTCTTACGATATTCTATGGCAAAAGTTACACCAAACAACGATGCCCGAGGTACTAATCCGTACTTTTAAGTATTGGTATGGGAACCAGATCAACGTTGTTCGGTGGTCAGGGGCGTATTCGACGCCATACAGGTTGGAGTGCGGCGTGAGGCAGGGGGGGCTGACATCGCCGAAACTTTTTAACCTTTATGTGAACGCGCTTGTGGAGGAGCTCAGCAGCACACATGTAGGATGCCATATTGATGAAGTCTGCCTTAATAATATTAGTTACGCGGACGACATGGTGCTGCTGAGTGCGTCTGTAGGTGGACTGTCGCAGCTGCTTGACATTTGTGAAAAATATGCTGGGCAACACGGGTTGGTGTACAACACAAAGAAAAGTGAGTGGATGGTCTTTCAGGCTCGGGGAAGGTCCCTAAGTCAAACACCTAAAGTGAGATTGAATGGCTGCCCCCTTAGTAGAGTAGAACAATTTAAATACCTTGGGCACTTGCTAACCCCGGATCTGAAAGACGATAATGACATAGAAAGGGAGCGTAGAGCGCTGTCTGTTCGTGCGAATATGATAGCACGCAGGTTTGCTCGCTGTTCAAGAGACGTCAAGATCACCCTGTTCAGGGCATTTTGCACGTCCTTCTACACGAGCAGTCTGTGCTGTACAGCGCTCTACGCGTCCAATACAATAATGCATTCAGGGTGCTGTTGGGGCTGCCTCGCTTCTGTAGCGCTTCGGGGATGTTCGCCGAAGCGCGCGTGGATTGTTTTTATACAACCATGCGCAAGCGGTGCACAACCCTGGTGCGCAGGGTGCGGGTCAGTCCGAACAGTATCCTGAGCGCCTTCGCCCAACGATTCGACTGCCGGTACATGTATCACTGTGACATGGTACATGTACGGGCTAATGTGGTAATATTATAATGTGGCTGGCCTGTTGGTCTAGTGGTCAGTGACTATGACTGCTATGCCGGAGGTCGTGGGTTCGATTCCCACCCAGGACAAATGTTTGTGTGATGAGCATGATCATTTGTTCTGTGTCTGGGTGTAATTTATCTATATATGTATGTATTTAGAAATATATAAGTATGTTTATCAGTTGTCTAGTACTCATAACACAAGCTCTGCTTAGCTTGAGACTAGACGGCGTTGTGTGATAGTTGTGGAATATTATTATTATTATTATTATTGTTTTGACTTGTATTTGTATGGTATTGTATTTTTGTATTTAAATTGTATTTTATTTTATTGTATTTAATTTAATTTTCATTGTATTAGTTTGTTTTATAATTGGTCCATGTTGGCTTTTGATTAAATAAATAATAATAATAATAAGACAGCGAATCCATGCTTGAGCATGGTGAACACGGTGAAAAAGGACCGATGGTACTTGGACAGTGGCTGCTCGAACCACATGACGAACGATGCCGGAAAATTGTTGAATTACAAAAGGCAACAGAATGACCTAAAGATAAAAGTTGCAAGCGGGGAAGAAATGAAAGTTATAGGAAGAGGGAATGCCATCCCGAAAGTGAATAATACCGCTAAACTCCTATTAACGAATGTTTATCATGTTCCCGGACTTTCTATGAATTTAATTTCAGTAAGCGATCTTGTAAAGAAGGAGTTCGCTGTGAAATTTCACAAAAAAGGTTGCTCTATTAAAAATAAAACAGAACAAATAGTAGCAACGCGCAAAGAGGTTGATGGAATTTTCTAGTTGACTGAAAAAGAAAATTGTGTTGTCAACTTGATTTTGTCAAATGAAATTTTGTCAAATACTTGGTATAGAAGATTAGCACATTTGGGACAAAAATATATGAATTCATTGAAAAACATGGTCACGGGATTCAATTTTAAATCAAGTGATAAAATTGAACCATGTGTTCCGTGCTTAAATGGAAAAACATGTAAGAGCTCTATCAAAAATCAAGGTACACGAGCGAAAGAGGTTTTGGAAATTGTACAAAGTGATTTATGCGGACCGATGGAAGAACCATCATTCAGTGAATCTCGATATATGCTGTTGTTTATCGACGATTATACGCGTAAGACGCATGTTTATTTCTTGAGAAATAAATGATAAATGATTTTTATTTCTGTAAGTAGGTTTGTACAAACACTTTTTACACGTCAATCATATTTTTTTTAAACTAGATGAGGTCGGCGTTTCCTGACTATTCTGAGAAGAAAGGCCGAAACAAACTCAGAAGTCACAGTTTCTTTTAAAGTCCAGACAAAATCTTGGTCAGATCGTGTGAAGACCATGTAGATTGGTGTCTGAAATGGTATTTTGAGGAAAGAACCACACAGATTGAGCGGACCTGTCCAGTCAGTGCACGCATTTGTCAGTAACCGTGCAGCTCAACTCAGAACTTAAGGAGCTCAACGATTCGACGAACAATACCAAAGACAGGACATTTGGGTAGGCCGCATAAACTACTCAAACTGCCAGATCATGATTAAAACGAAGAGAGAAAAAAAAAATATTACCCACATGGTCCTCACATTCACAATAATTAAAATCATATAATACTTTATACAGTAAATGTACATGTCATTATTTAAGTAAATAGATACTTAAAAAAAAAAAAAATATTAAGTGTAAAATAGCAAAATAAAAACAAAATTCTAAACCAGGAGCAGCTCAATCCTTTTTTTTATGATGTTAGTAATACATACTACTTATAGCCTATGTTAGTAACAAACGAAAAAAAAAAGATTAATTCATATATCTGCTGCACTCACCAGACGCACCGGGTTTATTATGTACATGTACACGTAGGTACCCAATGCGCCATAATGGTGCAGCACGGCTTATCACTAGTGACCTTCAGAATGTCATTGCCAGTCCCATGCACTCTGCGCATCATAGAAGCAGTCTTCTTACGCAGAATGGTACTGAAACCGTCAGTACGTGCTCCCGCAAACATTCCTGACGCGCTACAGTAACGTGGGAGCCCCAACAACATCCTGAAAGTATTATTATACTGAACTCTGAGGGCGTTGTATGCCCTCTGCGTATATCGAACCCACAGAGTGCACGTGTACAATGATTGACAGTAAGCCTTGAAAAGAGTTATTTTTACTTCTGGTGTACAATGTACGAACCTGCGGGCCAACATATTGCATCGGACAGCCAACGCCCTCCGTTCTCTTTCCATGTCAGCATCATCCTTTAAGTCCTCCGTAACTATGTGCCCCAAGTACTTAAAATCTAGCATTCTTTCAAGGGCCACCCCCCTTAACATAACCGGTGGCATATTATGTGCTGGTTTTTTATGCTTCGCCCTAAACACAAGCAGTTTGCTTTTCTGCACGTTGTTGTACACAAGTCCGTGCTCTTCTGCATAGGCCTCACAGACCGCCAACAAATTCCTGATTGCGCTAATTGACGGACTCAGCAGCACCATGTCGTCCGCGTAACTAATATTATTGACACACAGTCCGTCAATAGAACAACCAACAAGAGTGCTACTGAGCTCGACAGTCAGTTGGTTAACATACAGGTTGAAAAGCGCTGGTGAGGTCAACCCTGTCTCACCCCGCATTCCAACATGTACTCCTCAGACAACTCGTTGGCCCATCTAACTTGATTGGTTTGGTGGCCGTACCAATACTGAAACATATTTATGATGGCGTCAGGCACTCCCGCTTCGCGCATCTTACACCACAAGACGTCATACCTTACCAGGTCAAATGCCCTGGAAAGGTCTAGAAATGCCGCATATACATGCGTACTTCTCTCCGTATAGTACCCGACACCGACAGTATGCTTGAGGGCCAAAATAGCACATTCAGTTGATAACTGTCGCCTAAAGCCGAACTGAGCATCGTGTATTTTAAGATGTTTACTAATTTGACTCTCAAACACACCGTCAAGTACTTTAGCTGTAATAGTCGCCAATGAAATCGGTCTGTAATTACCCTTTTCACTGGCGATGGCGTCACCGGTTTTATTTTTCAATATTGGTACAACCACCGTTCTCATCAACGCAGCGGGTATAGGAGTGTCGGATACAGAACGTAAACAATAACGCTAGCAGTCGTGGAAGATGCGGTCGGCATTCTCAAAATGTTCTATGCTAAGGCTGTCATGTCCCGACGATTTGCCTCGTCTCATATTTTTAATTATTACTTTAATCTGCTTAGCCGTAATGCGAGCAGGCACATCTAACACAACAGCCCCAGCAACGACACCACTAACATCCGACTTCGAAGGTAGTATTTTAAAATTTGCGATCTCCCCGGGCGTGCTTACACCATCGACACTCACCGGAATGCCCAGCTTAGGGTTTAACTTTTTTGTGTTTCCAAAACCCGCGAAAGTCTTTCTTTTTGTGTCTTGAAGCCAATATGTCCATTTTAATTTGGTCTTGTTTATTCTGACAAAACTTAAGTTTTTGTTTAAAAATTAAAGGTACGTTCTTCCCCTCCAGGACCTGCTTCAGCTTTCCAGTATTTATATTTGCAGCCAAGCTTTGTGTACTTACTGTATGAATCCGAATCACGCTGCTGTTTCGAAACTCGTAATACTTTGGTAGGGCCAATGCAATGATGGAATGTGCAGTAGGTACCTGACTTGCAGCGGCTGCATGTCGTCCTGCAACAGCGGCAGCTGGTCGTCGTCGCGCGCGTGCGCGTGGCACTCGCAGCGGCAGTGCTCGGGCTCCACGTAACTGAACACGACGCCGGCGCCGGCCGCGCCCGCCGCGCCCGCTGCGCCGCCCGCGCTCGCCGCCGCCGCCGGCAGCGTCTGAATGCGTTTCGGCTGTTTCCGTCGCTCTGGCACCTCCTCGAAGTCTATCCACTCGGCTTTCGGACGCGAGTCGAAACCTGATAATGGTAAGAATTTTTATAGAGTACTGTACCAAAACACAGTAAGATAAAAAACAAATTTGCAAGACGGGGAGTTATGCCCGAACATACTTACATAAAAAAAAATAAACATCCGAATAAAATTGAGAACCTGCTCCTTTTTTGAAGTCGGTTAAAAATCGGCCAGGACAGTCGGACCACGCAGGTAGGTACAGCGACGGGTTCCGTTGTTGAGATAAATATTTACGTATGCATAGTATAGGTTTTATTAATATGTATTATCATCTTCGATCAATAATGATCGAAGAATATCATAGATTTTTTACAACTAATAAATTGTTCAAATCCAGTTAAGATTTTGAACCGAAATGGTAAAAAGCCGTACCGCCAGTGGGCGCAGGCCTTTATGGTGCGACTTCGTCTGTCTGTCTGAATGTCACAGTTGCTTATTTCAGCAACTAGAACTATCGACTTGAATAATGCTTATACAGTAGGCCGCACGACACTGGAAACTTTGACCTTGAGCTGGGATAGCGTATCGTAGGTACATAAATAGCAATGGAAAGATTTTTTCAATGCAATCTGAGCCGAAAAGGCCGGGTGATATTGTAAAGTGCCGATGGCAGCCCTAACTTACTGTCACTTCCGCTGCGAGTGCGTGGGCGATCGGGGCGGCGCGGCGCGGGCGCGGCCGTGCTGGGCCGGCGCGGCAGGCGGATGCGCAGCTTGTCCTGCGGCGCGGCGGGCGGCGGCGCGGACAGAGGCGCGGGGCGCGGCAGGCGCGGCGCGGGCGGCGCGGCGCGCGGCCGCGACACGCCCGCCAGCAACACGCCGCCGCGCTCGCGCACCGGCACCATGGGCAGCGCCACCGAGCGCTCCTGCGGCAGCGTGGTGGGCACGTACGGCAGCTCCTCCTCGAACGACTGCTGCACCACCAGCCCACGCTTCTCTACCTCGTCGCCGGCGGGCGGCGGCGCCGACTCTGAGCTCGGCTCCGACTCGGACGAGTCCCGCACCGGCTCCGGGGGTGACGCGGGGCTGGGCGCCGCCGCCGTGCCGCACGCCGACGTGCCCGCCGAGCGGCGCGCGTCCGGCTCGCCTGGGCTGCGGTCGGAAGCGGGAGCCACGTCACGTATCGTCGTCGTCTTCATCTCGTCGCCGTCGACGAAGCTCGGAAAGGAACCTGATATCTCACTCGTCACGCTCGGAGTCTTGGTGATGCTGAATTGAGTGCTGAACACCTGCTCACGGCTACCGACGTGGGTCGTAAACACGAGTCGCTCCTTGCGACGTCTCCGACCATCGTCTGCAGTCGGCGCAGACTCGATCCACTCCGTGTCCGCAGGTGGTGCGGCCGCGCTGTCTTCCTGAGGAGGTATAGCAGCAGTGGCGGCAGGTAAGTCGGCGGGTGCGTCGCTTTGCATTTCCACCGCGACAGCGTAGGTCGTCTTTAGTGGCGATGAAACTCTGACCGGTGGACTTGGTAGACGAGAGTCGGCCGATCGCTCCGTGGGTGAGCGAAGAGGTATTATAATGCTCCCGTCAGGTAGAACAGTTCGATGCATAGGTTTGTGAGAGACGGGAGGCAGAAACTCGCGTTCAGAAACAGGCCGCGATTGCGGGGCAGAAGCTGGGCGCGGAGCCTCGCGATGTGTTGTCACCTCCGCCGTGGTCTTATTGGTCTCGGGCTCACGACGCGCGCCGCTTGAGCGGGGACGTTCGTCTGGTGGCGTCCTCAATGGGATGTGAATGATTCCATCCTTCGTATCCTCGTAGTACTTGAGCTTGTCACCGCGCCGGATCCGCTCGACGGGCTGTGATGGGACGACAGCGACCTGTCGCTGCGGCTGGACTACCGGAGAACCTTCGCGAGAACTCGGCGAGGGTGATGCAGCGCCCTTCCGTGGTGTTCTAAATAGCGACAATACTGAGCCTCTAATCTTTCCAGCAGAGGTAGGGGTCGCGGAGCGGTCGCGGCTTTTGCTACGCGACCGACCCTCTGTGAGACTTCTCTTGCGGCGGAGTGCGTCCGACGGCGAGTCGGGTGACGCAATTGTCTCGCGTGACTTAAACAGCGAGCAAAAAGAAGATTTCCGCGAGCCTGCGACCCCGGCGGGAGATGGCGTGCGGCTGTCGCGCGTGAGACGGCGCGAGCCGGGCGAGGGCGACGCGGGCGGCTCAGTGCGGCCCACCAGCTCCGTGGGCCGCACGGCGCGCTCACCGCGCTCCCCTCGCTCCCCGCGCGCCGACAGCTCCAGGGTGGCGGGCTTGCGCACTACTTCCGCGCTTGCATCCGCGCCGACTTCCGCGGCTTTCGTCCACGCACTTTCATCTTGTTCTTCTTCGTAATCGTCGTCGGGCTTCAGTTTTATTCGGATGATGTCTTTAGAACGATTTGCGCTCTTATAAACTTCGGGTTCGGACGGTTCCCGGCGCACGCGAGGTCGCGCGCGCCTCTCTTGAGCTCGGGTACGGTTTTGTGTCTCTTTTTGAAGTTTGTCATCGTCGGGTGCAGCAGTCAAGGCTGGTGCAGAAGTCGGGGTTGGTGCTGGACTAAGCACTGGTGTAGGAGTTATAACTGGTGTAGTAGTTATAACTGGTGCAGAAGTTATTAATGGTACTGTAGTCATTACTGGGGTAGGAGCCAGTGCTGCGGCAGAAACCGGTACTGGAGGCACCATTGAAGGCGCAACAGTCGGTGCGGGGTCGGGAGGAGCCGGCAGGGTGGGCGCGTGGACGGGCAGCGGGGAGGGGGGCGGCGCGCGGGTGACACGTTCCACGGTGGCCTCGGTGCGCACCTCGCGCCGGTCGCGCGCGTCCAGCGGCGGCAGCATGGCGCCCGGGGGAGATTCCGTGGTCAGCTTTGCGATCTCCAGCAGGCGCTCTTCCACGGCGGCCGCGCAGATCTCTGGGTCGGTCTCGATAGGTTTTGGCCCGCAAAAAGATGTCTCGAGTAGCATCCTGTGCGGTGATGGAGACCGCGAGATTCCCGACACGACCGAAAGACGACCGACCGAGTGTCGGCTTTGGTGACTGAAAGCCGATAGTGCTGAGTGCGCGGAGCACTGT
The DNA here is from genome assembly GCA_963082905.1 of Oligia fasciuncula. Taxonomy (NCBI): domain Eukaryota; kingdom Metazoa; phylum Arthropoda; class Insecta; order Lepidoptera; family Noctuidae; genus Oligia; species Oligia fasciuncula. The sequence goes on from OY720398.1 coordinate 21,134,509, forward strand.
GAGCCGACACTGGACAGCCTGCTGGTGCGCCCGGATACGGCCAGCAGCGCCGCCTCCGAGCCCTGGCTGTCCTTACGCGAGTGGCGGCGCGAGGCGGGTGGTGGAGGCGCGACAGGGCGCGGCTCGCCGGGCGCGCCCTCCAGGAAGGCCAGCTCCTCGGTGGACGAGCGCAGCTCGAGCGCGCCGTCCTCACGGAAGCCAAGCTCGAGGCGGCCACGCGTGTCGTCGCCGGTGCCCGCGAACAGCGCCAGCTCGGGCGAGCTGTCGCGCGAGTCGTGGTGGCTAGAGCTGGAGGCGCGCGAGATGTCGATGCGCGGCGCGGCCGGCGTGTGCAGGCCGGCGGCCGGCGTGGAGTGCGAGCGCGCGCGCTGCTCGGGAGGCACCAGCGCCGCACTCGCCGCGTTCGCCGTGCTCGCTGGGTCCTCGCGAATCTCCGGCAGCCGAAATGTTTGCTTCGTTTCTGGACTCGACTGTAAAAAGGTAAAGGTGGAACGTGAATAGGTACTCGCACAGAGCCGAAATGCTCGGTCGGCACCGCTTTGTTACCGGTCAGGTTCGGATCGAACGAAAACTACTCGCGAGAATACCGACAGCACACCTCGGGCACATACATAGCTAAAGTTAAAGCAGGAAGAGGAAGAACGTGAGAGATACATACTGGCGGTCTCACCTCATCAGAGACGTCGTGGTCGAAGGAGGCGATGGGCGCGGGCCCGCGGCGCAGCTGGCGCACGGGCGCGCCGCTGGCCGCCATGGGCCGCGGCCGGCGACCGGGCGCGCTCACTGCCGCATGGCGCCCCGGCCCTCGCGCGCGCTGCTACAGGCAAGAGCGGCCGCGCCGTCCGCGACGTGCGCAGTGCTTATCATTAACAATATAAATATTAACATGTAAGTTGGTCTTTTACTTATGTTATTCATTAAGTATCTGACTCCCTTTCTTTCTTTTACTTCCTTCTGGGGTTTGATAGGATGCAAACGATGGGTACCTACGATGAAAACATCGTACCCATCGTTTGTATCTTAGCAAACCTCAGAAGGAAGTAAACCTTCTGGGGTGGGGAAGAAAATAATTAATTAACGAAAATTTTGTTTAGATATTTTTCTTCTGAAAATTACGGTGCTTTTACCCGAAGTATGCGAGTTATATTTTACAGAATCTATTTTCTTATACTGAATACCTATGTTTAATTACTTTGGACTCATCAAACCGGATACAAGTAGTGATAACTGTAGGTTCATTTCACGACACATAGAAGTATTTCCGACACAGGGTCGTCGAAGTTCACATTAAACATTCAGAGTACACGTCCGGTGTCCACTAGCGGCGCGCGGCCTCGCTCGATAACGTGGGCGCACAGTGCCGGGCGTCGCTGGCGGCGGAGGCGCTCGGGTGCAGCGGGGGCCCAGCGCCGGCGGGCCTGGGGCCGGGCGCGAGGTGCTGGCGGCGCGGCGGAGCGGTCGCGCGGACGGAGCGAGTCGCGCACAGCCCGCGTCCGTCCTCGCGCGGACATCGAGCGTCGCGCCGCGCATGCGCCCGGCGCGCGCACGCGCCCTGCGCGCCCTACTTCCGCCGGTGCCCGGTGCATCGCGCCCCCCGCGCGTGCACGTCACTGACGGCCACTGGCGGCGCCGCCGTCAACCGCCTCACCTGCCGCCGCCTGCGAACTGTTGCACAGCTCGTTACGTAACGCCCTGCCCTTATTTGACTTGTTGTCGTTCGGGTCGGCGCACAGTAACCTTCGGTTGTTGGATCGATTGCTCGTTGAGTCATCGCTCGACCCTCATAAATACCGTTAATAATGGTCCAAATGAATTCGAGTGAAATCGTTTTGTAGTACCTACTTATATCTATATTAGATATATCTTCATGTCCGGCCGCTTTTAAACTAATAAATAAATACTTAAAACAAAATAGCTTTATTTTCTTTTCAAATTCAAATTCAAAATCATTTATTTGCTAATATGGGTAATTACATAGAGTTGTTAAAAGAAATAGAGCATAGTTCAACCATATTACGCCTTGAGGCATGCAAATCTCAAGCTATTGCTGGATCACAATCACAGCCTTGTTACACAATTAATACACTAATTTAATAATTTATTGACACAATTTTGTCAATTTCACCGTGGCAAATAACAATGAAATATGAGCAAATATTAATGTCACAAGAATAAATTAAAATTAAAATAGAGCTGTTTTGCATTAAAACAAAACAGTTATTATGTTATGGAAAACACATAGCATTGGGTTGAAGAAGCAGTCTAATAATTCTACCTTTAAAGCGCGAGAACAACAGGAATATGTAAAGGAGTACGTACCATTCTCTAAGTTACCTGTGGTGTGATCTTTCAGTTTGGCAGAAATGGTGACAGCTGTGCTGTCACTTCCAAGTGTCATTCATAGAAGTCTTCAAAACTCAACAGCAAGCAAATTGCTCCAATGCTATGTGTTTTCCATAACATAATAACTGTTTTGTTTCAATGCAAAACAGCTCTATTATGTAACTTTCAAACACATAGCATTGGGTTGAAGACCTGTTTGATATCTGCTGGTGAAAGAACACCCGAAGGATGTAGACGCTATGTGAATTATATATTAAAATAACATTAATGAATATTTCTGGATGTATTCATTAAATGTTCAAACCAAAAATTAAGATCTTTCAATCTATTATTCTAAAAAATTCTAAAATTAACATATCTATAAAATGTTATAGATTATTAACAAATGTATTTGCCTTGCTTGCCAAGGGTGAACATGAAATATAAGGCCATAATGATAATTTAAATCAATGAGATTTAAACTGAATTAAAATAATAATCTCATTACTAAAGGATAATTGAATCACTCATTTCCTTAATTAATCAAAAGTACCAATATTTTTGAACCTCAACTTTATAAAGATGTGCGAAAACAAACTCAATGTCTTACATAATAAAGTTAAAATTCCATTGAAACTGAAATTTATTTAGGACCTTTTATATTACTATGGTTAATAGATTAACCCTCGCAAGTAAATGAAGTATAAGTCTCTTTATTTATCAATTAAATTGACTTAACATATGATTCATTTACCCAAACATATTTAAATAGTTTCAATGGGAATTAAAAATTCTCATAATTATGATAAACCCTCATCCCCCTTCACAGAGAGGAGACCTTTGTTCCTTCAGTGGGAACATTATAGGCTGATCATTCTAAATACTCTTGAGAGATAGCCCTCTCTTTTACTACTTTACAGAAGTAATCATTCTGTAAGCCTAGTGGTTCTTTCAGTTTAATTTTATCTGATGAACTAATCACCAGTCAGCCTCCCGAAGGCTACCACAGACCTCTTCTTCTAACTTCATGAGGCTCCTTTATCTTAGTTTGTTTATAAATCTTTTGAGCAAGCTTTATAGACAGACACACCTGTTATTGTAAACCAAAATCAACAAAGATTATGGTAGCTTTTAGGTAAACTCTTTGTGTCTTTGAGCCAAACCTTGGGCGCACTGTTATTACTTACCCTACTTTTAACATCTCTTGCATGCTGACAATTTGTGTTGCACATATTGTACTCGTGTTTGAGCAAATCAATGATTATCTTATTCAACACTTAAAAGTTGTGAGATATCTTACAATATTAGGGTATGTAAATCTCTGCTAATCAAGGGGTAAGCAGCGGTTTAGCTAAGAACAATGATTTTTTAGACTTTCTAAATGGACAAAAAACTGTCTAGATGTCATGCAATCTACACTATGACATTCACCTCTGAATACAAGCTTTATAAATGATTATTGTGGATCTCCACTACATATTAGCAAGTTCCTTGCTCCTCTACCAACCACTGCCCCTCCCAACCTGACTGCTTTCCCCCCCCCTAAACTTTCCAAGCTAGGAGTTGCAACTTGTCAGGTCCAAGAGGTTTTTACATAGATCTTGTAAGGGTACTGGCTTTCTGAGACCTCTCGTCTCCAAATACGAGAGCCAGGTACACTGGGTCCAGTATGGGGCGATTTCTAAATAGTACGTCCCTGCCCCATTTTCGAGTTCAGATGACTGAGCACTCGGTTTTAAATTGGGTGAAGAGAAACATACAGGTTCTCAATGTTGTCACTTCTTAACTGAAGGCATCGCAGAAGCTTGCCAAGCCATAATTTGAGTCCCCTGTGATGTACTGTCGCACAGCGGCTGACTTATTTGACGCGAAAAGGTCTACATCGGGGACGCCCCACTTTGAAACATGGCCTCCGAGGCCTGGGGCCTGGAGCAACAGGAGCCAATCCGGCTGGTCTGTTCTTAGATAAGCGGTCGGCTAAGCCGTTATAACACCTTTAAACTCCCCGGGAGATAAACCGCTGACAGAGTGATTCTAGTGTTCAGCTAATCTGCTAACTTCGTCATTTTGTAGGTTAGGTGCAGGATCACTAGGGATGTATGTACCCTTGTACATCCTAAGTTTGCGACAACTTTGTCGGATTGAGCTAGAATATGTGCACTCTGAAGACTGGTTCTTTGGCTTGCTTATTACTGTGTATATGGCAAACATCTCTCAACTTAGAGTGCCATTTTTTTCCTGGTTTGGTCAAGTTCCTGGCAAGAGTAGGGTAGAACAGAATATTCTTTGTTATGTACACCATACGAACTACAGACATAAGTGTAGAATATTATACACAGGGTGACCCAATGGGCGGTCTTATCACTAAAAGCGATATTTTAAAGACCGGCAGACGGCATGTGTGGACAGGAAGTGGGTTACCCGTATATAAAGGAACTGAGTTGTGGTCTATCAATAGCCTCTGGCCACCACATTAACTCTTGACAAACCAGTGGAGCAACCATTTTTTCATTTGCCTTGGTCTGCTCTTTTTTTTTTTTTTTTTGAGGTCAATCAATCAATCAATCAGTTTATTTGTGACAAGCTTGTGTGCTTGTGACAAGCTTTCCCTTACAAGGATAGCAAAATTTGGGTGTTAATAAGCTTTGAACTTGTCTCAGAGAACAAAATCTCTTTATTAGAAGCATTGATATTATTATCTTCCTTTCTACCTAGCCTGCAGGCAGGGCCTTGTGATTAGGCCTACATATTCTAAGACCTGATTGAGATTTAGAATTGACTTTGGAAATTCATTTGTCACCCAAGCTTTGTTAAGACCCACCGTCTCCGAGACAGCTTTTGCTAGTGGGCCAGCAAAAAATTATCTAAACTCATCATCATCTGCCTAGCCTTTTCCCAACCATGTTGGGGTCGGCTTCCAGTCTAACCGGATGCAGCTGAATACCAGTATTTTACATGGAGCGACTGCCTATCTGACCTCCACAACCCAATTACTGGGTAATATGATCTGATAAAATTATCTAAGTAAACAAAATATTGCAGTTTACATTATTACATGCAAATACCACAGGTTTGCAAATTCTCTGCCACTTACTTGGCTAATGCTGCAATTGTCCAGGGAACTGAAGAAAAGCTAAATGGGTGTGCTGTCAATTCCCATATTTTCTTGGTTCTAAAAGACTCTCCGGAGTCGTTCGTGTAATCAGCATGAACAGCTACCCTCCAATTAATACATAATTACTTCCGTTTGACTTTTTAGTAATACCGGAGTGTAAACAATAGGCTATTTGATTATAATATCATAATCTTAGAAATTATCTTAACTAAAGATACTTATCTCAAAATATAATTGTTTTGAATATAAATCTTTGTCAGATTTAACTTCCTGTTATGATTTTCAGTATGAAACAGAAACATGTTTGCAGTCTTTCATTCCCAAGCTTTTACATGGTTATTTAGACAGCCTGAATCTTGTCTCTAGTATGAATCTTGGCCTAGTTATTTTTGGTATGATCCTCATTTATCATGTTTTTAAAATAAAATAACTATTTTCTTATATTAAACAGCTTTTATTTGCTCCACTGCAAATATAATAGATATCTATATGACCCTCTGATGAATGCCAAGAAGATCCTGATGGTCCTGCCTGACCATAACTATAAAATTTACTTAATTATTACAAAACAGCAAAAACTGTACAGTATAGCATAATAAGTTATAATGTTGTTTAAATATTTAACATTTCTTATTAGATAAAAAACTTATGTAATTTTTTATTATTCATCTTAATGTTCTAATTGCAAATTAGACTTAGAGGTGTTGAACTTCTTTAATGTAAGTAACAACACATGAGAGCAATGAACTATTGTAAGTACATTCCTGGATAGGAGTGTTCAGACTACTTCCAAAAGGGACTGTAGGGTAAAATCTTAGTGGGTATGTTGCTGCTCAAATAACAAGTGTCTGTAGACCTACTTTAGCAGTTAGCACTTTTTGCTCTCGACTCACATTAGAGATCCAAGCCACACCTCCCTCGGCGGGGGCTAAAGTCTTTAGTTTTGTTTAGTGGCATAAGTACTCACTCTACTTGCAATTCAGTGTGTGAAACACATGGGATAGGTGAGCATACATGTACTTATAATGAATGACACTTGGAAGTGACAGCACAGCTGTCACCATTTCTGCCAAACTGAAAGATCACACCACAGGTAACTTAGAGAATGGTACGTACTCCTTATTTTATTAGTAGAATCTGTTGTTCTCGCGCTTTAAAGGTAGAATTATTAGACTGCTTCTTCAACCCAATGCTATGTGTTTGAAAGTTACATAATGTCAGGTATTGAATGAGAATGTCAAGATATATTTGTAAATAAATGTTAAAAATAATAATAATAGATAGGTAATTAATTAGTGCAATATTCACATGTCACATCAACAACAATATTTCTGAGAACAATATGTCCTTGCATCCTCTGTTAAATAATCCTGAATACTATAATAACATTTAAATAGCAAGAATCTTTTTAATTTCTTTTTAAATTCATCGATGGATGAAGGTTTTAACATAGACTTTGGTAGGTGATTGTATATACGCGGTGCCATACTGAAAATGCTTCTGCTATATAAGGCCGTCTTGTTAGATTTGCAACAAATTTTATCACTATGCCGCTTACTTCTGTACTTATCAAAAAGATGTTTGTTAGTTCTTGCGAAGCTAGCAACCTCATAAATGTAGACACACGGCAATGTTAAAATATTATATTTGATAAAATATGGTCTGCAGCTATCAGTCTGGTTGATATTAAACATACCCCTAATACATCGCTTTTGCGCCTTGAATGCAATGTCCTTATTCGTGGAATGACCCCAGAATATAATACCACAATAATACCATACTTTATCAAGGATGCCACGTAGCCATGGTATGCAGCAAGTACAGCAGAAGAGTCTACCGTTTTTGCCAGCATATGTAGGGCGTATGATTGCTTATTTAATTTTTGATTTAAAGTATCAACATGTGTCTTCCAGTTTAAATTATAATCAATTGACATGCCTAAGAATTTTGTAGTTGCAATCTCATTTATTTTGTTCCCTGTATAATTTATATCAATGTCAGTAAATTGGGCTTTACGATTTCGAAATATCATAATTTTAGTTTTGTCTAAGTTCATTTTTTAATTATTATTAGTTAGCCATTTTATAATATCACTTAGAGTGCTGTTTATATCTTGTTCAAGGGATAACTTGTCCTTACTTGTAAAAACGACAGTACTATCATCAGCAAAAAGTATAGTGGGATGTTTAGTTACTTTGGGAAGGTCATTTATATAAATTATGAAAAGCAGAGGGCCTACAACACTTCCTTGTGGGACACCTTGTTTGATTTCTCTGTATTTTGAAGTGTAGTTAATTTCTGTTCTTGTTTTGGTGCATACTCGAGTAACTGATGTGGCCTGTTTTCTGTTGGTAAAATAAGAAGCTATCAGCTCTAATGAAGTGCCCCGAATTCCATATCTGTATAATTTATTTAACAGAATTTGGTGATCCACGTAATCAAAGGCTTTACTTAGATCCATATACAATGCGCACGCCGGAATTTTATTGTCTAGGCTAGTCATTACTGTAGTCAGAAAATCATAGACGGCCATATTAATGGTTTTATTTTTCCTAAAACCTATCTGCTCTTTAGCAAACAAATTGAACTTCTCAAAGTAGTCATTTAACCTGTCATAAATAACTCTTTCATAGACCTTGGAGAGCACCGGTACTAGTGCTATGGGCCTATAACAATTCATATTGTAGGGATCATCTTTCTTAAAAAGAGGTTTAATGATTGTTAATTTAAGTTTATCAGGAAAGTATCCATTTAGTATCGACAGGTTAATGACATGACTTAAAATGTACGATATTTTAATTGGCACTTGTTTTAAAATTTTAGTCGATATACAGTCATATCCAGTAGGTACTGTTGGTATTTTTTAAGTTTAGAATTATTTTGTGTATTTCTTGGGGTGTAGTTGGAGACATAAACATTGTTTCCGAGTGATTAGGTAAGGTCTCTGTTTTATTAGTACAACTTGTATTCCCTTTTATTTGGTCTATAAAAAAATTATTAAAACAGTCCGCAATGGTCTGCGGATCATCAGTACAGTGTTTACCATCTATATTAATTTGATTGATTTCGCTTTTTGGCACATTGCACATTGTTTTATTAATAACGTCTTTTCACACTTATTTCTTGTTTTACTAATATTGTGATCTTATGTGACATCAGTAACTAAAAATATTAGTAAGTAGGTAGGTACCTACAGTGTCGATCAAAAGTCCATAAGCAAATTCGCAAAGTTATAGTTTGAAGTTTAGTTAGTGACTTACGACCTTCTTTTAATGAGTAATTTGACACACACACCCGCATATTACTCGAATAATCACGCTATTGAATATAGTTCCGTGTCATGTTCGTCTTGTTCACATAGTTCGTAAAACTTTATGATTATACCCACAGAAATCTTAATAAATAAATTAATTATAAGGTGGACAGATGCACCATTCACCGCGAAAGAATGTTGTGGTTCTTTGTTGGTTGATAATAATTTGATATTGTGGGTTAGTGAAGTGTGTTTAATCTATTAGAGGTGTTGTTCATTTTGAAACGCAAGCAAATTTAAATATTGAGATGAAAGCGGATATTATCGCGCTGCGTAAAAGTGGACTTAATATTATACCACAAATATTTGATGAAACCGGACTGACTGTGAGTATTATGATTTAATTCTTTTATCGAACATTTATTTAATTAATGTATAACTGCTGATCCTTGTAGTTATTTTATTAAACGTTTTATATTTACCATAGGGTCTAAATAGAAGAAAAAATATATATTTGCAAGAGTTTATTTATTTACTTTTGGAATGATGAATATAACATTAAGTATAAATTATAATCTTATCTTTTGAACTATTTTCAAAATATTTTTTTTTCAAAATAGTAGTTAATAATATTTTATCATTTTGCTAGTAGCCTTACAATATTCCTTTTTTGTTTTAGAGAAATTACCTACCTACTGTGAGTAGGAAGGTCAAAAGGTCGGAGGGTCCGTGCCAGTCGAACGCGATCGACAGTGGAAGGCCCCAGCTGGTCAGTGAATAAGAAAGAAATGTTGTTTTAACCAACCAGTTACCAGATGAAGTTGCATTGCAAGGAAATATGCAGAAATATGTTTAAATATTATAGGATCCATACGCCAGCGTTTACTTGATAGCATGGATAATAATGGGGGTTATACAACGTATTAAGTTATAAATTACAAATTGATTTTAGTAATATTAAAATAATATTGTGTCTTAACCGTATTAAGGATTATTTTGAGGTTTATAGTTTCAATCTTCTTTTCATAATGAAAATGAATACTTAAGCTATAACCGCAATATATATATATAGAACAATATTATTTTATTAAAGATACTTACAATATTTTAAGTCTAATGGTAGTAGTTCACATGCTTTACTTCAATAAATTGTTCTTTATGAGAAAATAAACTGTTTTAAAAGTTTATTTATAAAATTATAACGAATAAAATTTTGGAAATCACTTAAAAACCTTTTTTTTTATCCCATATTTCAATAAAAATATTATAATACAAATAAAATAAATATTACATTATTATTCTCGTGTATTAATTAATCGAATAATAATAAAAGATAAGAATATTGTTGAAAAGATAAATTAAAGTTTCATCTCGAGATTCGAACCTAGGCCAACTTGTTTAATAATCCAATACGCAACGCTATCCGCTAGCGGTACTTGTTATGAAGACGTGAATTTTAGCAATCGTATGAACCAACCAAGGTCATACGTAATTACGCCGCGCGTGTGAAAAAGCGACGGTATAATTATTTTTTGTTTACATGATGAGTAATAATATGATGCGCGATAGGGCTAGGGCGTACCCCACAGGCGACGCGCAGGGGCAGCACCCGGCTCCTGTGGGAAGAGGACTAGGGTTGTTGCACCACCCCGGGCGGGGGCAACGTAAGAAGCGAGCCCGGGAAGTGAGATTGAGGTATGCAAGTTGGAATGTTGGGACGATGACTGGGAGAGCCAGAGAGTTGGCGGAAGTATTTAAAAAAAGACGAATAAATGTGGCGTGTTTGCAAGAAACAAAATGGAAAGGAACGAAAGCGAGAGAAATCGGTGAAGGATACAAGTTTTTCTACTGTGGTAGTGACGGCAAAAGAAATGGCGTGGGAATAGTGTTAGACAGTAATTTGAAAGAAGGCGTGATGGAGGTAAAGAGAATTAATGATAGACTAATCGTTGTAAAAGTTATGTTAGAACATGTAATGCTGAATGTAATAAGTGTGTATGCACCGCAGGTGGGATGTGATGAAAGGGTGAAAGAGAAGTTTTGGGAGGACTTTGACACAGTTTTGACGAACATTCCGGTGCATGAAGAAGTGATAGTTGGAGGTGATTTTAATGGACATGTGGGAAGAATGCGAGGGGTTTATGAAAGAGTGCATGGAGGATGGGGTTTTGGTAACGTAAACAATGAAGGAGAGACACTGCTTCAATCAGCTACCGCATTTGACCTGGCAGTAGCCAACACTTGGTTCCAGAAGAACGATGGACACCTAATTACGTACAAAAGTGGCAATCACAAGACGCAAATTGATTACTTTCTGGTACGACGCAAATACTTAAAGCATATCAAAGACTGCAAAGTGTTACCGGGAGAAGATCTAGTCTCACAGCACAGACTCCTAATTATGGAAATGGTTGTGGAAATAAAGAACAATAATAACAAAGAGCGACCCCCCCCCAAAATAAAATGGCATATGCTGGAGAAGAATGACTATGCGAAGAAATTTAAAGAGCGAGTGGTGGATAAAATGATATATATGGGAGACATGAATGATCGAAGTGTAAATGAATGCTGGAATGAAATGGCAGGGTATATTAGGAGTGCAGCGAAAGATATTTTGGGAGAGACGAAAGGAAAGGGTACGATAGATAAGGATACATGGTGGTGGTCGACAGAAATACAGAACGTGTTGCAGGATAAAAAGAGAAAGTTCAAAGAATGGCAGAGTGTTGAAGATGAGAATGTTAGTTTGAAAGCAGAAAAAAAGAGTGAGTATGATGCTCTAAAGAAAAAAGCCAAGAAAGCTGTGGCCATAGCAAGAGCAAAAGCCCAGGACAAGCTTTATGACACACTGGATAATCCAGCAGGTCAAAAACATCTCTACCGGCTTGCTAGAGCTAGAGAGAGAAAGACGAGGGATATTTGTCAGATAAAGTGTATAAAGGATGAAACTGGAATAGTTCTTTCGGATGCTGAGAAAATTAAGGATAGGTGGAAGAGCTATTTCGAGAGACTGATGAATGAGGAGAATGACTGGAGTGGTGTGCTTGAGAATAAACCAGTAAATGAGGGGTTAGTGAGAATGATTAGTATGGATGAAGTGAGAATAGCAGTAAATGGGATGAAGAATGGTAAAGCAATAGGTCCGGATGGAATACCAGTTGAAGTATGGAAGTTATTACGGGTAGATGGATGGACGTGGTTAGCTTTATTCTTCAATAAGTTGTTGCTGGAAGAAGCCATACCTGACGAATGGTGTAACAGTTCGCTGGTGCCCATCTTTAAAAACAAAGGTGATGTGCTGGAGTGCAACAACTATAGAGGAATAAAGCTAATGTCACATAGTATGAAGGCTTGGGAGAAAGTTATTGAAAGGCGACTGCGAGAAGAGACTGAAATTTCGCAAACCCAATTCGGTTTTATGCCTGGTCGAGGAACAACAGATGCCATCTTTGCCATCCGCCAGCTGTGCGAGAAATACAGAAGTGCGCATAAAAACTTGCACATGGTATTTGTTGACCTCGAAAAGGCATACGACAGAGTGCCTCGTGAAGTTTTGTGGTGGGCGCTGAAGGAGAAAGGTGTGCCAGGGAAGTATGTGCAGTTGATTAGAGCGATGTACAGTCGATGCAGTACCCAAGTCCGGTCTACAGTGGGCACTACTGGCAGCTTCGATGTGGCTGTCGGCTTGCACCAGGGTTCAGCACTCAGCCCGTACCTCTTCGTGCTGATAATGGATTCTCTTACATCGGATATCCAAGAAGAGGCTCCCTGGTGTATGCTGTTCGCCGATGACATTGTGCTAGTTGCCGAGAACGGCCTAGAGGTCCAGAGCAGATTGGAGGTGTGGTGGGAAAGACTCGAGACCGTTGGCCTGAGAGTAAGTCGGACCAAAACCGAGTACCTGTTTTGCGACTTTGGTGGTCTCTCCAGTTCTGTGCCCATATCTCTCGCCGGAACGCCCTTACCGATCTGCTCCGACTTTCGGTACCTCGGGTCGCTTGTCCAAGGAGATGGCGAAGTAGACCGAGACGTAACGCACCGGATCAACTCAGGATGGATGAAATGGCGACAGGTCACAGGAACAACTTGCGACCCACGGATGCCCCTCAAGTTAAAGGGGAAAATTTATAAGTCCGTGATAAGGCCTGTCGTACTGTATGGGTCTGAATGCTGGGCCGTGAAGAAGACGGATGAAAAAAGATTGCATGCAGCGGAAATGAGAATGTTGAGATGGATGTGTGGAGTGACGAGAATGGATAAAGTAAGAAATGAGTATATAAGAGGAAGTCTGAAAGTGGCGCCAGTGACAGAAAAGTTGAAAGGAAATCGTTTGTCTTGGTATGGGCATGTGATGAGAAGGGACGAAACGCATGTGACTAAAAGAGTGATGGATATACATGTTGATGGATGGAGAGGGAGAGGAAGGCCGAAGAAAAGATGGATGGATTGTGTGAGGAATGATATGAAAGAGAAGGGAGTGAATGATAGCGTGACGGTTGACAGGGGCGAATGGAAGAAGAAAACGTGTTGCGCCGACCCCAAGTAAACATGGGATAAGGGCAGGAAGATGATGATGATAATTATTTTTTGTTTCGTTCGACGTTAGCCAGTGTACACACACAGATGTAGGTACGGGCCTGCGCGGCGCGGGCGCGTGTTCACAGAAATTTCAACTTTATTGTGCCTATGCAAATTTGTTGCAGACCGTACATACAAAACAGTATATATGACGATGGTAAACAAGGACCGCTATTGATACGAATAAAAGCCTGTTTACACATTGAAAGTAACCTTCTAAACATCCGAGGGGCATTTCCCGTATTTTTAAGAACATTCGCATTCTAATCTGTCTCAATCTGTCAAAAATACAATCAATTTACATTGATTGTCCTGAGACGAGAGTCTATTTTATTTATTTTTTATTTATACCTAGTACAGACGACAATCTACCTACCAAGTGCGCTCGAGCAACGCACATATTATAGACACCGCTCACGGACACGTTATCTCGGAGTGCTTGTTGCTTGGGAGTAGTGCGAGCGCGGGTGCCATAGAGTAAAGTAATATATCGGGTAGGGTGCCATCCGCTTGAGACACGCGTCTGTGAAGTGCAAAAATGGAGCAAAAAAAATTTCTATCGAAGCTCGATTTATATAATAGTTTCCTATTTTGAATCAGGGGGTCTACTCCGAAGTGGTTGATTGTCGTGTCGGCCGAATGTTCGGTCATTTTCGGATTCGAATATTGTTGTCCTACTACGAATTAAAAAAAAAAGGTAAAGAAAGGGTAAGGGTTCTAATAAGGTTCGGATTGGCACAGTTTGGTCGGGACCTATAAATAGTCAATATAGGAAAAGGTAGTAGAAAATGACCGAACATTCGGCCGATACTTCGGAGTAGACCCCCAGTATAGACGAAGTAACTTTTTAGAGTTCCGTAGTTCCTACCACAGATAAAATACTAATAAAATTATGTACGGACGCCAGCAGGTCAACCTACCCGAAACTGTCAGATTTTCCCAATCAACCTTGAACCTTATGTTTTAGCAATAAAGTCGAAAATCTATTAAAGAAATCTGACAGATTGTAGTAACTTGATGTGCTGGCGTCTGTACAATAGATGGGCCACTGAGGTTTTCATTTTATAAAAAGTCAGTACCGTGACGAGAGATAGCGCTGCATGTCCCAATGTCCCCTTCGCTTACGCTAGATGGCGCTTTTAGGAGTTTTTGTTTCTAGTATTAAATCCTTAGAATGAAGAATGATTACCTACGATATTTATTTGTGTGGAATAAATTTAATTGTTAAGTGTATATAAGGGTGACTGGTAATTAGTGGCCGATACTTAAACACGTGATTTTACTCATCATTATTAACAACTTTTACTATGGGACCAAACCTGAAATCGCGAAAAAAAAAATCAGCTGTTCCTTACATTTATGTTCATCTAACTCGTCAAAATGTAGAGAACAGCTGTTTTTTTTTCACGATTTCAGGTTTGGTCCCATAGTAAAAGTTGTTCATAATGATGAGTAAAATCACGTGTATAAGTATCGGTCACTAATTACTAGTCACCCTATATAAAACAAGACTACTATGACAAAATCATATTCTAGTTCTTGTCTTAAGGCTGCACCGAGCGCACAGTGGCGCCCTCATCGTTTGTTTGGTTATTTCTTTTATTTTAGAATGAAAATGCAGAAAATAAGCACTATAAGTTGTGCTCCACAAGATTATACGTTAATATTAGTATAAACGGTAGTTTTAAATTGTTTAGTTTTATTATAATCACTAAAACGGAAAATAGTGGCCACTATTATCCGTTTTAGTGATTATAATAAAACTAAACAAACTACCGTTTATACTAATATTAACGTATAATCTTGTGGAGCACAACTTATAGTGCTTATTTTCTGCATTTTCATTCTAAAATAAAAGAAATAACCAAACAAACGATGAGGGCGCCACTGTGCGCTCGGTGCAGTCTTAAAGGAAACATACACAAGAATTTACTTATTTCACAAAATAAATAACTTAATCATTCTTCAATATTATAAATAAAATCATTCTTCAAACTAGAAATTACATCATCAAGAGACAGATCAATAAATGAAACTGAATAAAATAGTAGATTCAAAAATTAAATAATATTTAAATTTTTTTAAGAATTTATTTTCGATAAATCGAGGTCCAGTAATACACGTATTGTTGGGTCAATCGTTTACGTATATTATCACAAGGTCCAAGGGAGAAGCAGGGTCAAACGTTTATAATAGGAGATATCAAGAAAACAAGCACAGTCATAGGTCGAAAATAACACAAACAGATCACCGGAGCACAACGAACCGGGATTCGGGCGTGGTCCACCTGCTTAGTTCACTTGGGTGGACCACGGGCACTTTTTCTTGCGGTGGATCACTTAAGGCTGCACCGAGCGCACAGTGGCGCCCTCATCGTTTGTTTGGTTATTTCTTTTATTTTAGAATGAAAATGCAGAAAATAAGCACGTTAAGTTGTGCTCCACAAGATTATACATTAATATTATTATAAACGGTAGTTTTAAATTGTTTAGTTTTATTATAATCACTAAAACGGAAAATAGTGGCCACTATTATCCGTTTTTGTGATTATAATAATATTAAACAATATAAAACTGCCGTTTATAATAATATTAATGTATAATCTTGTGGAGCACAACTTAACGTGCTTATTTTCTGCATTTTCATTCTAAAATAGAAGAAATAACCAAACAAACGATGAGGGCGCCACTGTGCGCTCGGTGCAGTCTTAAATGATGAGGAATAAATGCAAATAAAATCCTCTTGTAATGTTTTCAAAACTCAACTGACTGTTTGAACTCGAACTGTCATTTACGTTTCTACTATATTTTATAAATTTATTTCTAATGCAATAGTAAAATAATAAATAATACTTGTTTACAGTGCCGTAAATAGGGCGGTGCCAGCGGTGCCCAGGCACAGGGCGCAGACCCTGGAGGGGCGCAGAAATGACCAGACCTGGGCCACTAACAATACCTATTATTTATTTATTTATACGTGTGGATTCGCGTCGTCCGCGTATACCTATTCTTCTTACAAATAAATAATATTATCAATATTAAAGACGATGAGATCGTAATAATAATTGTAAAAGTTTGTGAAGAATGTGATATCGAAGACGATTTTCCTGAAAAGCGTAAAAAGCGAGTAAAGAGACACGACTTGATAGAAAGTTCAGACGCCAGCTTACGATCTTACCCCACAACAAAACTTTAAAATTCGTATAAATGACGCAATATTGATAAAATAATTTCTGAATTCGAATTTTCGAATAAACGTTTTTTCTCCTAATTTATAAATGCAAATGTTACCCCAGGACCCGACGGCTTGCCAGGTAAAGCCTGGGTCCTGGCCTCGAGGGTTCTCGGGCCTTGACTGGAGGCGCTCTTAAGCGCATGTTTGAAGAGAGGCCAGTTTCCACTCCGTTGAAAGACGGGGAAGCTGGTACCGGCCCATCGTGCTGCTCGAAGAGGTCGGCAAGCTCTTTCAGAGAGTGATTGCGGGCCGCCTCGTCGGGCACCTGGTGAGAATCTTGCGGACAGTCAGTTTGGCTTCTGCAAGGGGCGCTCGACGGTGGACGCTATCATACGCGTGAGAGCCCTCACGACGGGGGACGCGGTGTCCCGGGGTGGGGTCGTCGTGGCGGTGTCACTCGACATCACCAACGCGTTTAACACCCTGCCCTGGAGCTGCATTTTGGAGGCACTCCGGTATCACCGGGTGCCGATCTACCTCCGTCGAATACCTAGTCGAGGCGTATTTGACGGACAGAGCCATCATCTACCCCGGTCGCGACGGGGAGTGGAACCGGCGAGAGATGTCGTGCGGTGTCACGCAGGGATCGGTTCTGGGGCCGTTCCTGTGGGACATCGGCTACGACTGGGTGCTGCGGATCGACCTCCCTGATGGCGTCAGCGTGGTTTGCTACACTGACGACACGCTGGTCCTGGCGCAGGGGAGGTCGCATCAGGTGGCGGCCGACGCGATGACACGCGGGGTTGCGATAGTCGTGGAGAGGATCCGGCAGTTGGGTCTCGAGGTGGCATTGCACAAGCCCGAGGCCATGTCGTCTCATGGGCCCCGGAACGCGCCACCATCGGGATCCCAACTAACGGTAGGAGGGGTTCACATCGGCGTCGAGACGACGATGAAATACGTGGGTCTCGTCCTCGACAGCCGGTGGAACTTCGTCGAGCACTTCCCGAGGCTTAGCCCCCAAACTGGAACGGGCCGGAGCCGCCTTCAAGTGGCTCTTGCCCAACCTGAGGGGGCCAAACGCCTCCAGCCGGAGGCTTTACGCGGGGGTCGTGTGGTCCATGGCCCTATACGGGGCCCCGGTGTGGGCGCGTTCACTGCGGCGGCGAGCCGCCCACTACCCAAACGCGCCCCAGAAGGTGGTAGCCGTAAGGCCTACCGCACGATCTCGGGCGAGGCGGCAAGCCTCCTTGCCAGTTTGCCGCCATGGGATCTGGAGGCGATAGTCCTCGCGCGCTATATGAGTGGCGCGCGGAGGCACTACGCCGGGGGGAAAATCCGCTTCCGCGGCAAATCGCGGTGGAGCGGACGGAACTCCGGCGTGATCTCATGGCGACATGGAAAGAGCGACTGTCGCAACCCAGCGCAGGGCACGCCACGATAGCGGCGATAAGACCCCTCTTTGAGGAGTGGCTAGAGAGGCGCCACGGCGCCCTCACCTACCGCCTGACGCAGGTTCTCACCGGACACGGAAGTTTCTGGAGGTTCCTGCACATCATTAGGCGGGAGGAAACGCCAGGGTGTCACCATAGCCAGGATCGCCCAGAGGACACGGTGGAGGTCTGCCCCGCTTGGGCGGAGCACCGCCGTGTCCCCGTAGAGGCGATCGGCAGCGGCGGCGACCTCTTGCGTCCGACCCTGGTGCAAGCCATGGTCCGGGGCGAGAGGGAGTGGGAGGCAGTCACCTCCTTCTGCGAAGCAGTCATGCTAGCAAAGGAGGTGGCGGGACGGCTCAGGGAGAGAGCCTCCCGTCCCAGCCGCCGCGGGAGACGCTCTGGGCGTCGGGAGCCGCGTGACGACTCCCGGCCTCCGTAGGCGCGGGCCTGCGGGCAGGAGTAATGGGTAGCTCACCGTCCGATCAGGACCAGGCCCATGCCGGACGGCGCATACGTGTTCCACGCGCGCCTCAAAGACTCAAAGAGATGTCAGCATCGAGGAAGGGGCCCCTTAGGACCGAAGCCTGCCGGGTCAGCGGGAGCAGAGTCTGATACTCCCTTCCGCTCCACCCAGAGCGGGAGAGTCATTAATTTGATGATTAAACATCCGAAAAAAAAAAAAATAGGGCGCGGATAAAGCAGCTCGCACCGGGCGCATAAAAGGCTAATTACGGCACTGCTTGTTTATTATTGTTTAATTTGTATAATATTGTATAATATTGTATAATAGTAATAAGCCTTAAAGCACACTCCTGTAATGACTCCAATAACAATCTTCCTTGCTCATGTCTGCCAATTACACAAAAAAAGACAATGAAGTATCTGGGTGTGATTCTAGATGAGGGACTCAGCTGGCGTCCCCACATTGAACAGACTGCCTCCCGAGTTAGGAAACTTATATGGGCGTTTAAGAGATTGCGGCAAGTGGCCGACTTTGAGCTTCTTCGTGCGGTGTATATGGCACTAGCACAGTCAATCGTAGGTTACTGTATCACAGCGTGGGGAGGGGCTTGTAAAACCTATATGATACACCTCGAGAGAGCCCAAAGATCATTGTTAAAAGTTATGACCTTCAAACCGTACCGCTTCCCTACAAAAACCCTGTATGAAAGTTGTCAAGTACTAACAGTGAGGCAACTATACTTTCTCAATCTCATACTGAAACAGCAAGAAATTACACCAGTAAATCACGCAACCAAACATAAGAGAACTTTCATTAATGTATGTCGCACAGTCAGATGTAAGACCGCATCTGCTCGACGACAACGTCTATACCTAGCCACTTATATCTATAATAAAATAAATAAAATCCTGAACATCAACCCACTAACAAAAAACAAAACTAAGATGAAACTAAACACATGGCTTCAAACGCTGGATTACCCACAGACAGAAAACTTACTTCGAGAACAATACTCGTGATAACCAAAGTCGTCTCCAAGCACAATCTCTCTCACACACACACATACACACAAAACCCACACATACACACAACTCACATCAAACACACACACACACACCCCCACACCCCAACCTCCACACACGCACACAAACCACTCAAGAGCATGCATGTACTTTAGTTCTTTCTTTTAAATTTTTACATTATTTTATTATATGGCATAATTTGTTAATGTTCCATAAACGGGTGAAGACACTGACTCCTGTAACACAGGTACCACCTAGCTCAGGAGTCAGGGCTTCAAATTAAAATGTAACACCTTTTATTATGTCAATAAAACTTTATTTATTTATTTATTTATTTATTATTATAATAACTATTTGTTATACTTTTGTTGTAGGTACTGTTGTAAAGTAGCTCTATCTATCGGCTTAAAATGTTTTTTTTAATTTTTTTTAATTTTTAGGGTAGCTTCCCTACATGTGAAGTGGGGGTGAATGTGGGGTATCGTTTAATAGGTCTTCTAAAATGACTTGGGAGTTGCCGAAATTATTTTTCGATTTAATGTTCCATTTACGAAATATTAAACTATAAAGTGCAAATTTTTGTTCCAGTAGGGTGTGCCCCCCCCCTCTAAAAGCTAAACTGCTGGCTTGAAAAATCTGGAAAAATTCTCGATGATAATGCATTTCATAAAATTTAAAGGAAAACTATAGCGGTTAAGATAACTTTATTAGTTTAGCAGTAATAGTCGTTAAACTTGGGTGTTGGATAATTTTGTACCAAATACAAAATCCTTAGCATTAATCCATAGCGACTAAGATGAAGTATTTGCTTGTTTATGACGGGTAAAGACTTGCAATAAACAACAAAATAATATGAAATAAAAAAACCTTAATAAATTATCATAAGTTTCACAATACTGCCGCTAGATGGAATTATGGAATTACAATTTTGTGAATTGAAATAATACCTTGGCAGCAATCGTACTCTTATTTATTAGCTTTACAAGGTCAAAGTCAAAGTTATTTTATTTGTAAAACATAGGTGGTGTAGAAACAGTTGTTATTCAAATATATACACTATGTTTTGCCAATGACGGCGTACAAATATGAATAAAATAATTACTTAATTTAAAGTGAATTAAACAAAAATAATAATTTAAAAAATGTCAACAGAAAAAAATTTAATAATAATTGAGTAATATAAAAATGTATGTTAAAATAGATGCTTCAGTCAAAAATTACTATGTTGTGAAATATCAATTTCGCGGGTTCCTCTGGCGCCTGCCCTCGAAATAAACGTAGCGAGGGAATTTGAACTTAGGGGATTTGAACTTCATGTAGTGATGTAGGTACGATATTAGTTCATCATTTCAGCCGAAAGACGTCCACTGCTGGACATAGGCCTCCCCCAAGCACCTCCACTTCGACCGGTTCTGCGCTTCTCGCATCCAACGGGTTCCTGCGGCCTTCACTCGGTCGTCGGACCACATTGTGGGAGGCCTTCCATCGCTACGTCTTCCGGTACGCGGTCGCCACTCCAGAACCTTTCGGCCCCATCGGCCATCTGTTCTGCGAGCAATGTGCCCTGCCCACTGCCACTTAAGTTTGGCAATTCTTCGGGCTATGTCGTTTACCTTGGTTCTCCTGCGGATCTCCTCATTCCTGATTCGAACACGCAGGGAAACTCCAAGCATAGCCCTCTCCATTTCCCTTTGGAGAATTCTTATAAGGCCCATTGTGCGACCACGTTTCAGTGCCATTAAGTCATCACTGATGTCGATATTAGTTAGTAGTTCCAAAACTTGATAGGTTATAATCTGAGATTATGAATTGAAGTCTAGGCAGTAGGTATACCTACTCAGAGGCATAACTACTAAGATGCAAATCGACGAGCTCGGTTCAGGATAATAATATTGAGAGAGTTTTATGTTTTATTTAAGATTCGCAAATAAGCCACGGGCACTGACTCAGAGATCAGCTGACTTGATCATAACTGAAGATTTGTTTCAGCGCAGCTATGATGAGTGAGTAAGTCACGACTTCCTTCTTAATAATATTCGCACAATCGTTACGACCGATGTATCTTGGCGAGCCCGAACTTTGCGCAGAAGGCTGCGCAGTAAGATTTTTTAGGAACCAAATGGTGACATGAGGCGAGTGCGAGTGAGAGAACATGCGCGAAAGTTCTTAATGCCTATGTTCAGGGGGTCTACTCCGAAGCGGTTAACCACTGTATCGGCCGAATGTTCGGTCATTTTCTACTACCATTAATTTCCTATATTGACTAGGTATTGGTCCCGACCAAACTGTGCCAATCCGAACCTTTTTAGAACCCTTAACCCTTTTTTTACCTTTTTTTTTTTTTAATTCGTAGTAGGACCACAATATTCGAATCAGAAAATGACCGAACATTCGGCCGATACAGTGGTTAACCGCTTCGGAGTAGACCCCCAGGCTCGCCAAGTTACGTCGGTCGTATTGTACAATATAGAAGTACATATATACCTAACTATTAGATGACGTAATGCTGTAGAAATTGCACGTCACTTATTTATTTCGAGGGTGAGACATTTGCAATTGCCGTGTTAAAACATGAGTAGGTACATACATATTAATTAACCGTGTCATTTACTCGTATCGTCGAGGCGAGGCTGAGGTCGCGCGTCGCGGCGCGGCGGCCCACACAGGCAGATGTGTTTCCACAGGGTAAATGATGATATCCAAACCAAATGGTAAAGGTCGTATCTCGTATCGCATCCGATCGGAAAGGATACGAACGGATACGGCGACAGCCGATCGCGTCTGGCAGGATGTCGACGCATACAATCGGCTCCGTACGTCGCTTGCGAATGTACCTATCCGTTTAGTCAAATACTTTCGTTCCTACCGTGTTCACGTGTTCCAATTTTTTTAAATGGTTGAAGTTGGCGTAGTGTGCATTACAAGAATAAGAAAATAATCATAAAACACAGAAGAGCAAAATAAAAATATGGACGACAGCCGAAAGGATTCGATCGGATACGACGACAGGCGTAGGGAAGCGTATGGAACCGTACGCGCGTCGCAGCATACTTTCGACTACGATCGCGTGTGGCGGAAGACGCCCGGCCGCCGGCGCCGTCGAGCTGCTTTGCGCGGCTTGGTAGGTAATATAGACTTTAGATACTGTTGTACAAGATTGTAAAATCCGTTTCGATCCGATGCGGTGCGAGCCCTTTGGTGGAAATCATCCTTAAAACTACAGGGTCATATCATACTAAAGTAGTTTGCGAAGCTTCGCAAACGTGATGGGCATCGTGTAAAAAAATACGTTTTGGTGGTACCTACATATATATTTTTAGTATCAACGATGTTGGATGGTGTAGTTACTTGAAATATCAGTTAAACAATTTGTTTTTTTTATAAACTTGACAGACGTGATGATATCGGTTTCTAAACAGGATAAGTATAACAAAAAAAATCTGTTTCTCTGAGTTTCAGAGCTAGTCTCTCAGTCATCCGGTCAGTCCCGCCGCGCCAGGCGCCTCCATGCTCACTGTACGCCTCAGCACAGTCAGCAGCCACGCTAGTTCCTCATCCTGGACGAGTCAATGCAAGCAGTCGGATGCAGTAGGTGGCGGCCAATTTAGTTCAATCTCAGATTTGATGCATCAGGCCGCGTCCTAACCAAAAGCGATCGTCGCGCGACCCAGTAAGCGTGGTCGCGCCGACAGAAGGTACTCCTGGTTTTCCGAACAAAAAGTGACATGGGTCGCGTGCTCGCGCGACGATCGCTTTTGGTTAGGACGTGCGGTATGACTGCTTGAAAAGTGTGACCAGTCGTTAGACACATCACCCAGCCGTTAGGATGCTTCGAGGGTATAAAGAGTGCCACATACAATATACTTACACACACACAGATACGCGTGGTGGTAAGAGCAGTGGTGGCCAAGTGGTGACGGCCGCGACTTACGAGTTGTAGGTCGCAGGTTCGAACCCAGACAGGCGCTTTACTTTGTGTAAATATCATCACCACTGCTGCAACATCGTGAGGAAACCGGCATGTCCTAGAACCAAAAATTCGAAGACAAGTGACATCTACCAACCCGCACTGGGCCCGCGTGGTGGATTACGGCCCACTCCCTCTCACAGAGAGGAGGCCGTGTCCCAGCAGTGGGAACATTATAGGCTGATTATGTATGTATGTATGATACGCGTGAAAAACATAACCGTCTTTGCTGTCGTGCACTTGTAGCGGCCTACTGCAAACTACGAAGTCTCGTAGCGTCTACTACGGTGCGTAGCACGTGCACATGCTATGGAGCATATTTTTACTAATATTAAGTTATTCCTTATTTCATAATGAGATATTTTATGATTTTTAGTAATAACGGACGGAGAACAGCCTTAGAATGCAAAAATAGATGAAATAGTACTTACGGTCTATCGGGTTAAATACCGTAGCATATGCACAAGCTACGAGCTACGAACTTCGAGCTACGAGCTACTAACTAATGACGTAGCATGTGCACGAGCTACGGGCTACGAACTTCGAGCTACGAGCTACTAACTAATGACGTAGCATGTGCACGAGCTACGGGCTACGAACTTCGAGCTACGAGCTACTAACTAATGACGTAGCATTTGCACGAGCTACGAGCTACGAACTTCGAGCTACGAGCTACTAACTAATGACGTAGCATGTGCACGAGCTACGGGCTACGAACTTCGAGCTACGAGCTACTAACTAATGACGTAGCATTTGCACGAGCTACGGGCTACGAACTTTGAGCTACGAGCTACTAACTAATAACGTAGCATGTGTACGAGCTACAGGCTACGAACTTCGAGCTACGAGCTACTAACTAATGACGTAGCATGTGCACGAGCTACGGGCTACGAACTTCGAGCTACGAGCTACTAACTAATGACGTAGCATGTGCACGAGCTACGGGCTACGAACTTCGAGCTACGAGCGACTAACTAATAACGTAGCATGTGCACGAGCTACGGGCTACGAACTAATAATATGTTATCTCGCTCGTAGCTCGAATTTCGTAGCCCGTAGCTATTTCGTAGCTACGGGCTACGAACTTCGAGCTACGACCTACTATCTACGAGAGTGCGTAGTTCGCAGTGACGTACCGTGTCTTTGCGAGGGGTTTGTGATAAGGAATAATGCACACGCTCATATTTAAATTTTATTCACAACAGAACATAGGGTCCGCGATGAGGTCGGCAGGTACTAAGTACTTACAACACTTCGAACAGCGCCTAGAACACCTTTATTATATCCAAGTATATGTATTTCATATATTATATAATGTTGATTTGTGTATAACGCGACTAGCAATTAGGAGTAAGTACAACATAAATAATCATTTGTATTTAACTTTTTACATTGCGCTCTAAATAGTGTCACTATGAGTATGGAGGAGGTACATGCGAGTTGCACAGATAGTCTTACAAACGTTATCGTCTAAGCTTGAGTTGTAACTAGTGAGGCGCACGCACGAGATCGCGAGACTATACATAATGTTCTAACAGCGCAACATCTAACTACTCTATATACATGTTCCAAGTAAATATCGCCACTAACTACCGCAAACATCATATTTCACAAGATATCTTTAAATGGGAACAATATATTATGTTCATTTATTGTTGCATTTCTCTAAAACAATACGAGGTCGACAAACATAAACACTAAGATCAGCTCGCTCACGAAGACAACACACTGGCGAGCAGCCGCTAGCCGCCCCTCGGGGGTCAGTGTCCCAGCACGCGCACACCACGTGATGCACTCCTCGGCATAACATTATTGCTTACATCCTAATACACATGTCAACAACAGAGTCCGGCCCGAGCCGAGAGATACCGATCTAGGGCCCCAAGCTTATACATTTCAAGGCCTCATTTAAAAGGAGACATAAATCCCTTGTTTAACTTTTGTTCCCGTCGCTAGCGGCCTCTTCTGATCCCGTGGCGCGACTGCCCCGTCCAGCGCCTTGCGGCCTGCGGTCTGGTCGTGGCCGCCTGCTGGGCCCCTCGCTGGGCCGCCTGCTGGGCCGCCTGCTGGGCCGTCCGGGCAGCGGCCGGCTTACTCAACTAAGTAATAGCTACTTGCACAGCGACGGTGCACGGTGGGGCTGCGTCCGCGGTCGTTTACGACCTCTAACCTTTTATCACATTATATACAATCGATATTTGATCTTATTCGACATCAAATCGCTGCACCACCCACGCGCCGGTCTGCCGCGCTCCCAACCAATGACGTCTTTGATCTTTAGCCCTTCTACTTATATGTTATAGATATGAATAATATGGAATGTACGATGAGATCGTTAAATATAAATATTACTTCCTTTACATTTGTTTGATAGTAAATAATTCGAGTGTCACAGGTAATGAATGCGCACGGCGCGGCGCGGCGGCGTTATCGTCCAGTGGTCCAGTGCTTGCACACACTTCCCGGTCACTTCATGATATAATTATAATATTGGTATATTCCAAGATTCCTACAGTGGAATTCGAGGGAGAACGCGTTCTTAGCTTTACTAATCAGCAATTAACTAAAGGAAGAGAGTCACTGCTTCGCGTATTGGTACCGCGCGGCCGTACGTGATCCGGAGCCGCGCGGCCGTATGTGATCCGGAGCCGCGCGGCCGTGTGTGATCCGGAGCCGCGCGGCCGTGCGTGATCCGGAGCCGCGCGGCCGTACGTGATGCGGAGCCGCGCCGCCTACGATCATCTTTATTTTTAATTTCATTTTCCTAAATGAGTATTATATTTTCTACCTACTTAAGGTAGAGGTACCGTAGTGAGTATAACTCCAGCTCACTTGGAGTTGGCAGTTCCATTACCGCCTTCGCATCCGACGGACATCCGCCGAGTCTGCAGCTCGCGCTTCGCGGACAGCGGTCGCATACGATCCTGCTGCAGATCTAATCCGAGTCGGAGTCGCTGGAGGGCGGCTGCGGGAGCGGCGCGGCGGCGGGCGCGGGCGCAGCGGGCGCCGGCTCGCTGTGACGCCCCGCCGTGGCCAGCGCGTACGCCGGCGCCGACTGCCCCGACGTGCGCTCGATGCCCACGCTGCTGCAACAACGCGGCGGGTGAGACACGCATGAGAGTGGATGATGGTCGCGCCGCGGGTGTGTGTAGTGTTGTACTCACGTGTACTCGTGGCGCGCCAGGTAGCGCACGTACTTCTCGGGCGGGTCGGCGTCGTGCTCCTGCAGCGACACGGAGCGCACCGTCATGTGCGACACCTGTGTGGCCGGCATCGTGAACTCCACGAATGCGTGGCTGGCGAGCTCGGCCGGCACCTGGTCGTACGACGTCAGCGCCATGCGGCACACCAGGTTGTGCGTCGTGTAAGCACCTGTCCAAACAAACAGTTGTAGGATGGACTCAATTGTTGCTGCCTAAACAATCCTCACTCTTACTTTACGCCATTCGCATTTTGTTACTCGAAATGATTTTAAGTATAATAATATTTAATGTCTGGTATGTATATGCGCTTTAGACGTTCTTGTGCGCGCCGCGTGGAGCTGACGTGCTCACCCTGGCCCTCCTTGGGCAGACGCGGCATGCGCCACACGATGGCGCGGTGCTGGTGCTCGTACTTGGCCTGGCCCGACGTCACCTCGATCAGCGACTCCTGCAGCGTGTCCACCGCGCCCAGGAACCGCTCGATACCTTTTATCTTGCCCGTGCGCCTGGCGATGATCGTGGTAAAGTTAACACTTTTATGCATGATTCGCAAAAATCCGATATTTCTAATAAACTAGCAGCCCCCCGCTGTGCGGGTGGACCGCATAAGTGTTGATCTCGTGTGTTTGCATGTTTAAATAAATCCTCTTCCTAAAAATGATTTGTTTTGCTGTGCCCGACAGGGTCCACGATTGTTACAACAAATGTTACCTACCACCACCACCACCTAATTATACATTGTGGAATGCAATAAATCATTGAGTATTAAGATAAAAACTATCCTATGTCCATTCAGATTCATAGCACAGATGTGAGTTCTATGTATATACTTCGATCAACAATTGATCGAAGTATATACTATACCTTATTTACCATTTACCGGGTAATATGTCTTTGACTTTCATTGACTTGAATGTGCCCTGGCGGCTGATAGTAGGTATGTCATGCTCACACAAATGTCTCGCTCACGGTGGCGTGTGTGTTGGATCATTTAGCTCCCTTCAAAATGGTTGAGCTGAATGGTGCTGATCTATGCGTCAAGTTCGTGAATGGGCGCCGTCAGTTGGGGCTGGTCATCACTTAGCTCCCCCCCGGTGGGTTCCCGCATTGTCGAGGCGGGGGGGCTCAGTAGCCGTGGCTTGGACACCCACGGTGAAGCGAAGAGGAACCCGAGGAGGGGCCGCTCGTCAGGGCTTTTGCCGACAAGCCGACGACGTAGCGGCCAACATGTAGGTTGCGGTGCCGCTTGGGCGACATCGCAACTGAGGCGGGCCGCGATGTCGTACCGGAGGCATCGCGGCTGAGGGTTGGAGGCCGCGGCGGGAGAGGAGTGCCGGTATTACGGTGCGCCGCTCTCCCTACCTTCCGCGGCCTTGACGGGGTCGCCACCGTTCGATGGCGGACGCGGTGGGGCCGCAGGGGAAGAGGAGTGTTGGTATGACGTTGGCCACTCTCCCTATCCTCTGCGGCCGAAAATTGGCAGGCGGCGGGGCCAATGACCTGACCCGTCGCAGGGGGACCAAGGGTGGCAGAGACGGGGTCGTCTGGCGCCCATGTGCTGGTTTGGTCCCTGGGGTGGTCACGGCGTGCTATGTGTTCTGGTGCGCCGGTGATGGGGAGTACTCCCCGGAGGAGGGTCCGGTGACGGACAGCCGCGGCGGGTTCACGGATGAGTGCTAACGCGTGCCCGTGTTCCCGCCATAAGCGGCAGAGGAGGACACCGTGGAGTTTTAGTGGGTTAGAGTCCCACATAACTGCACTATCTCCCCGTGGTAGTGCAGAATGCATGAGCATTTCTCCACGTAAAAAAAAAAAAAAAAAAAATGGTCATCACTTAGCTGCCTCGGCTTATTTTTATTTTAAATTATTTTATTTTTGGATTGTTGTTTTCTTACTATTTGCTGTACTCTGGACGGTTTTAACGCGTACGTCTTTTTTACATCGTTCTCACATAGGTATAATTGTAAATTCAACATTAATGATGTAACTAATATGTTTGTAAAAATGTAATTTAAAAGAGTGTCCATTGAGTTTCTTGCCCGTTCTTCTCCATAGGTACAGTCGAGTTCTATAATATCTGAGCATGTTCATGAATCAAAAATATATAGGCGATGGTAAGTTTCATAAAACTCTAAACAGCTTGTATTGCATGTACCTACATACTTATATTTGTCACAATATTATTAACTTTTTTAACGTTCAAATATTTTTGAAGCCTGAAAGGGTCAATATATTAATGAACTCGACTGTACCTACGCTTTGGAATGGGCAACTAGCTTCATATTTTCTGACTGACCGACTTCTTGACAATTCAGAAGTGCCTGTAAATGGTTTAATTGAAATAAATGCTTTGAGTTTGAGTTTGATTCCCGGGACTTACTATTTCTACTTACTTATACCAAATTTCATCTAAATCGGTTCAGCGGTTTAAGCGTGAAGACGTAACAAACAGACACAGACACACTTTCGCATTTATAATACCTATTACTAGCAGCGCCCCGCGGTTTCACCCGCGTAAGATTCGATCCCGTGGGAGTATCGGGATAAAAAGTATCCTAAGGTACCGGCGGTAAATAAGAGCCGGCGGATAATTAAAACTTGAATATTGAGAAAAATAGGCAACATTGAAATAAAAATCAGGATTGAACAATAGGTATTTAATTGGGATTTTAAAATAATGCCTTGGCTAGCTTTTAAATCATAATCATTTATTCATTTGCGAATATGGGTACAAAAGAAAAGGTCTCATACAAACAATAGTGTCCATTAGCCATATCCTACCTTAAGGCATGCAAATTTACAAATACACAGACGAAACAAAATCGAAACTAGAATTTTAACAATAAAAGACATTATTTAAAATATCGTATGGAGTAACATTATACAGGGTGATTGGAAGATGGGTGCAAAGCTTTAAGGCGAAGATAGTACAGACCATTTAGAACCATTTAAGCCATGGTTGTCTTAGACGAAGTCTTACTACTTTTTTTTTACCAATTTCTTAAGATTTTTTTCAAAAATTCCTAAAGTTTTAACTAAACTATTTATTTATGGCCAAATTGAATGATAAACGAATTCATTTTTATTGTATTTAATTAAAGTAATGTGTAAGCAATCTAGCAAAACATGTTTTAGGCCTCTGTGTCGTTAGACATTTTTTTTACAGATATTTAAAGTTCATAACAAATTTTAAAATTCATAAATACTTTTTGTAAACCTTATTTTAAAAATAACGGAGCGTGCTTTTTTTGTTCAAACCTTTTTGAAAACATGCTTGATAATCGCTCTTTCTTTTGAGGTAACATTTACGCAGATATCTTACAAATTATTGAAATTAGGACCTAAAAACCAATATAAGGGAGAAATTTTAAATTTTAGGCAGTCTAAATAAAACAACATTTGAATTAAATTTATTTATGTTTCATGGTCAAAATGTTGTCCGTGATTCCTAATACAAGCACGGCTCCGTCTTCTCACTTCTGTTGTTGTTATTTTCAACATCACATCATGTCATAGGAGTAACAGACAGTCCGCTGTGCAGAGCCTGCATGGAGGATGACGAGACAGCGGCACATGTGCTGCTAAACTGCCCGGTAGTCGCCACGTACAGGGCAAAGTACTTCGGTAACCCAGGTACCCTACGTGAGACGGTCAGTAACATCAAGACGTTGCTGGCCTTCCTTGAGGAGCTGGGGTATATCGAATAATAGTCGATTTTCCCACCCGTACGCAAAATACGCGCTTTGTCGTGGAGTTGCGGAAACCAGCCCGTATTACCTATTACCTATTTCAACATCATATCTCCAGCTTCATTGTTTCAAACTGAATTCATTCTCTTTGTCAGTTCTTCTCTCGTGTTTATTTCAACATTCGTTTACACCAGCTCCTTGGCCCGGCCCCACACGAAAAAGTCCAGCAGGGTCAGATCTGGTGAGCGAGCGGGCCAAGGGATGGGTCCATCTCTGCCAATCCAGCTGTCAGGAAAGCAATTATTTAAGTGTTGTAATGCCCTCCCTAGAAAATTTGCTTTCATCCGTCCACAAGATTGATTTCAAATTCAAATTTTCTAGGGAGGGCATTACAAACTTTCATAACCTTCATGAATGGGCCGCCAAAGACAACAATCCACATTTTAAGAAGCAGGTGTCGTTTCTGAGGAAATTCTCTGTCAATGTTTGTGCTGGAGTAATTTGCAGGACGTTGATTGGGCCCCACTTCTTACCGGAGACTTTTAATGGTGAAAATGATTTGCACTTTCTACAAGTGGATTTACCAGGGGCGCTTTCCGAATTAGCTATAATCGCTCACAGCGCTCACATCATCTCACATGGCGTTCCGATTTAGATATCACGATTATGACAGCTGAGAGCTGTCAACAATTCGGAATGCCCGTGAGCGCGCTCACAGTGCTTACTCAATGTAAAAACGATATTATTACAGTATTTCTTTGTATACCTAAACACCACATTTCTTCTTCTTTGGTTAGGTGGCGACTATCAGCCAGAAGCACAATTTCGAAAATGTCACGTTAATTTAATTTTATGATAAGATGCAAATCAAAACAAAACACACACTGACACATCCTCACACACACACTGTCATTTTTGACAGCGCTCACGGTGATATTATTCTAGGGCATGGTCGGCGTTATCGCAAGATGGCGCATGTCATGACGTCATCTATGACGATTCACGGAACGTCGTTATCGCGCTCACGCTAATTCGGTACGGGTTTAAGCACGCTCACATCGATTATTTCCCATGTCGGAACGCAGGGCAGAGCTGATAGAGGAAACCGGTGTCCCGATATTCGCAAGAGACAGTACAGTCATCTTTCAGCAAGACGGCTGTCCAACGCATTGGATGTTAAATGTAAGGGAACACTTAAATAATTGTTTTCCTGACAGCTGGATTGGCAGAGATGGACCCATCCCTTGGCCCGCTCGCTCACCAGATCTGACCCTGCTGGACTTTTTTGTGTGGGGCCGGGCCAAGGAGCTAGTGTATACGAATGTTGAAATAAACACGAGAGAAGAACTGATAGAGAGAATGAATTCAGAGTTTGAAACAATGAAGCTGGAGATGATGTTAAAAATAACAACAACAGAAGTGAGAAGACGGAGCCGTGCTTGTATTAGAAATCACGGACAACATTTTGAACATGAAACATAAATAAAATAAATTCAAATGTTGTTTTATTTAGTCTGCCAAAAATTTAAAATTTCTCCCTCAAATTGGTTTTTAGGTCCTAATTTCAATAATTTGTAAGATATCCGCGTAAATGTTACCTCAATAGAAAAAGCGATTATCAAGCATGTTTTCAAAAAGGTTTGAACAAAAAAAAAATAAAATAAAAATAAAATCTTTTTAATTCAGGCATTATTTTGCCCATAATATTGTTAGTACCTACAACTTATAAACTATGTTAGACACATTACAAAAGAATAAAATAAATAAAAGAATAAAAGAAAAAATCAGAATTAAATTAAATTAATTAAATTTTTTAAAAATTACTATTAAAATTAAAATCAGAATCAAAATTAAAATTAAATCAAAATTATAAGAAAAATTAAAGAAAAAATTAATTTAAGTATTTGCCGCCCGCTGGCGCCCCGGGCACACGCACTTGTGCTTGAACCCAGTGCCCCAGAAGGGGGCTGTCCAGCTTGTGGCTGAGCACGTTCAGGATGGTGTTGGCGCTCCCACGCGTGCGGAACATCAGCGAAGCGATGCGACGCCGCAGAACAGTATGAAATCCGTCTGTGTGCGCATGCGCAAACATCGCAGACGCACTACAGTATCGTGGGAGCCCCACCAGCACCCTGAACGCATTATTATATTGTATTCGGAGAGCGTTGATGGCCCGCTGCGTGTAGTTGACCCACAGATTGCAGGTGTAGAGAGTTTGGCAGAATGCTTTAAACAGAGTGATCTTTACCTCTAAACTACACCTAGCAAATCTGCGCGCCAACATGTTACAGCGGACCGCCATCGCCCTCCTCTCCCTTTCAATGTCCCCATCGTCTTTTAAATCCTCGGTGACCACATGGCCGAGGTATTTAAATTCTCTTACTCTTCGAAGAGCGACAGCGTTAAGCAGCACAGGTGCCACGTCCCCCAGTTTACGACCCCTGGCTTGAAATACCAAGAGCTCGCTTTTCTTTACATTGTATAGGAGACCGTGAACCCTCGCATACTCCTCACACACGCCTATCAGCTTTCTAAGCGCAGCCATTGATGGGCTGAGCAACACCATATCATCGGCATAACTTATACTGTTGATACAGTGACCATCGATCGAGCAGCCTACTCCGATGTCGCTCAGCTCAACAATTAGCCCGTTCACGTACAGGTTGAAGAGTGAGGGAGATGTTAACCCCCCCTGTCTCACCCCACACTCCAACCTGTACTCGTCAGAAAGTTCGCCAAGCCATTTGACCTGGTTAGTTTGGTGGTCATACCAATATTTAAAAATATTAATTAAAAAAAGCACGCTCCGTTTTTTTTAAAATAAGGTTTACAAAAAATATGTATGAATTTTAAAATGTTTTATGAACTTTAAATGTCTGTAAAAAAAAATGTCTAACGACACAGAGGCCTAAAACATGTTTTGCTAGATTGCTTACACATTACTTTAATTAAATACAATAAAAATGAATTCGTTTATCATTCAATTTGGCCATAAATAAGTAGTTTAGTTAAAACTTTGGGAATTTTCGAAAAAAATCTTAAAAAATTGGTAAAAAAACAGTGGTAAGACTTCGTCTAAGACAACTATGGCTTAAATGGTTCTGAATTACCTGTACTATCTTCGCCTTAAAGCTTTGCACCCATCTTCCAATCACCCTGTATAAGTTTATCCTGTAAAATTTTCAGTGACAGAGTAATATGCTTTTTTTAGTAGCATTGTTTTTATATTGTTTTTAAATATATTTATATCACCTATCTCCAGAAGTGAATTTGGTAAATGGTTATATATGCGTGGAGCCATACATAATATACTTTTATTTAATAACGCTGTTTTATTGAGTGGTAAACATATATGGTATTTGTATCTTTTGCTATTGAACTTATTAAAGTAGTTTGTGTTTTTCCTAACGAACATTATAACCTCTAATATATATATACATGGCAACGTAAGAATATTTAATTTTAAAAATGATGGTCTGCAGCTTTCAGTTACTTTTATACTAGTTATGGCTCGTATACATTTCTTTTGAGCTTTAAATACCGCTTCTTTATCAGTAGAATTACCCCAAAAAATAACACAATACTTTAGAATAGGTGCAACATAGCCGTTGTATGCTGTAAGGACTGTAGAGGTACTGACCGTTTGTTTAAGTTTAAACAATGCTTATGAGAAGGTATTCAATCTAGTGCATAATTTAGGGATATGTTCTTTAAAATTCAAATTATTATCTATATTTATACCCAGAAATCTTGTAACGTCAACTTCTTGGATCTTATTATCTCGGTAATTTATGTTCATGTTTGCTATTTTACTTACTCTACTTCTGAATGTCATGAAGTTGGTTTTGTCGAGATTAATGTGTAAAATGTTTGATGCCAACCAGTTTATAGTGCTATCTAAAGTCATATTTATCTCAGGTTCCATGTGTGATTTATTATCTCCTGTGAACAGTACTGTACTATCATCAGCAAATAGGATTGTTTTGTATTTTGTCGCTTTTGGAAGGTCATTGACGTATATTATAAAAAGAAGCGGACCCACTACAGTTCCTTGCGGAACGCCTGATGTAAACTGTCTACATGAGGATGAATAAGTTACCAGTTTTTTTTTCATTAGGACATATCCTTGTTATTTGCGTTATTTGCGTTCTATTACTTAAGTAAGATTTAATCAGGTCATAAATGTTTCCTCTGACACCATAGGCGTATAATTTATCTAAGAGTATTTTGTGGTCTACATAATCGAAAGCCTTTTGGAGGTCCATAAACAGTGCACACGCTTGCTTACCTCTATCCATGTGGGTTAATATGTCGTGGAGAAAATTATATACTGCTATATTAATAGATTTATTTTTACGAAAGCCAATCTGTTCTTTACAAAGTAAGTTTTTCCTTTCAAAGTAACTGTAAATACCATCATGGATCACTTTCTCGAATATCTTTGATAAGACTGGTACAAGCGCTATTGGACGATAGCAGCTCATGTCATTTTTATTTATTTTTTTAAATAAAGGCTTAAATAGAGTTAATTTTAACTTTTCTGGGTAGACTCCATTTGCTATACATAAATTTATTATATGACTAAGTATAGGTGATAATTTAATGGATACGTGCTTTAAAATTTTTGTTGACATATTGTCATATCCGGTACTATTTGTGTTCTTTAGGGCTTTGATTATTTTGTATATATCTTCTGGTATAGTTGGACGCATAAATATTGAGTTTGGTTCGAACGGGATTCGGCATCTTGAATGGTTTGGTTTGGAAGTTTTAGTTTTATCGATGAAGAAATTATTAAAATAGTTTGCAATCCGTTCAGGGTCAGTTATTATATTACCATCTACATTAATCTGTTGTATTTGATCCTTTGGTATATTTAGTTTATTGGTATTTATAATCTTCCAAGTGGCTTGCGATTTATTTCGGGCAGCTTTTATGTAATTATCATTGCGAGACTTTTGCGTTAACTTAATGATCTGATTTAATCGTGAGGATAAAGTTAAGAATTTAGTTTTATTATTATCTGTAGGTTTCTTTCTGTAGTCCCATAAAAGTTGTCGCTTACGTTTACAGCACATTCTAAGACCTTTCGTAATCCACCGAGGGCGAGATCTTGCTGATATTTTTATCTGTATAGTGGGGAAACAAAGATTATAGAATAGGTGGAATAATTCATAAAACTCATTAAATGCTAGGTTTGGATCTGTATTGTCAAAAACGTTATTGAAATGAAGAGAATTTATGCATTCTTTGAATTTACGAATGTTCTCTTTAGAATAGTCTCTTTTTTCTATGGTCCATGATTTAAGGAGGAAACTAGATTTGACTGGACATGTGAGCAACTGGGCAGTGTGATCAGAAAGTGCAGATTCAATAACCTTTGCGGAACATCCCTTAATATTAAATATAATATTATCAATGCATGTTTTGCTTGATAATCGTGTTGGTTCGTTGATGCCTAATTTTAAGTTGTAACTGTGCAAAATTTGCATAAATTCAGTTGCATCGTAAGTTTTCTTAAGCAAATTTATATTAAAGTCGCCGCAAATTATAACTTTCTTTTTACAGTAACAAAATCGACCAAGAAGGGAGTCTAGGTTTCTAAAGAATATATATAGATCATCTGTGTTTGGCCTTGGAGGTCTGTAGATGCATATGACGTATATTTTATGGTCCAGTAACTCTATACCAGAACATTCGATGATATTTTCAACTGAGTAATTACTGAAATCATTTATTGATGCATATTGTAGCGATTTTTCTATTAAGATACAGGACCCACCACGCCGGTTTTTCCTACAGAAACAAGAAGCTAGTTTATAGTTACTGATATTTAGTATGCTTTTGTCTGTTTCTATCATGTTATGTTCAGTAACACATACCACATTGATAGGGTTTTGTTCATTTTCAAGAGCTATCTATCGTTAAGAGGTCTGACTTAGAGATCAGGCCATTTATGTTTTGGTGAAAAATTTTAATATGTTTAGAAACGAAAAAGCTCTTTTGATGCCTGTGGTGGGGCAGATGTGCTATCCATATTTTGATTTTGTAATGCAAGAGTTGGAGAGCAAGTAATACTAGAAGACGAGTATTGATGGATCTGTGTTTCCAATTTATTGCAGTGTCCATTTGAATCAGCATCTGTTAGTTTTTTAAAATAGTACGGAATGGTGCCTGGTTTCCATTGACTGATCTTATTGCTATTTTCTATATGCGCAGTATCTTCAGTCTTATAATTTTTTTCATAAAATGTGTTTAAGTAGTGTATATAATTTTTTAATTTATGGAATATTTTTTTGATCCCAATATTATTCACTTTACCTGTAAATTTAGAGAACATTTCGAAAGTATAATTTAAATATTTATTAGTGTCCAACGTATACGTATATTCAAACTTCTGATTACTTAAATATAAAAGTTGGTTGAATGCTTCTATTCTATTATTAAACAACATTACGTTACCATTCAGTTTAAAATTCGGAGCACATAAAATAACATTAGTAAGTATGTGTTATTTTTTCGAGCTTACATTTTATGTGATTTACCAACGTTTCATAGTTTTTAGAAACAACAAAGTCTCTTTCACCTAATAAAATGATACAATAGTCTTTCAAAGTGTAATTCACAAGTTTTAAATCGAGCCCTGATAGGAGTTCGGATATCCCCGCATTTGGCAGACAGTAATGACAGATTTTGTTATTTAGGAAAACATTTTCAACAGTTTCTAGAATACTATTTACATTATTATCACTAAGTATACAAATTTTGGAGTATGTTCTGTTTCTATTACCAATAATTTTACGATGACTACATTCTGCTGACTCTTGCATGACTTGAGAAACAGTAGCGCCCTCTGTTTCTGTGTAAGAAACCAATTTGGAAGATCTTGGAATATCATCGATCAATTTTCCGTCTCTGGAACATTGTACTTTGTTACACGTTTGTGGGCTAGATGATGATGTTTTGTTTAATTCTGTCTTTTTAGATAAAAGACTTCTTGGACTTTCTTGCATGTTTAAAAAATCAGGCTGAGATCTAACAAGGCTTTTACGTTTTGATTTTGTAATGGGTTTCTTCTTATGCGTACTTGTACATACATGTTTCAGTTTATTAACTGTTATTTTATAGTGATGAATTTGTTCAGCTTGCGTGCTATTTTCCAACAGTAATCTTTCTATTTCATTATCAGCAATTTTTAAATTTTCTTCAAGTTTACATATTTTATTCTTCAGTTCATCAACATCATCATTTGGCCTGTGTATTTCAGGATAACTTCTGTTTATAGCGTATGAAGACGTTGAAATGAATGATATATTATGTTCATCCTCATTTTCTGATTGTTCAGATAATGCTTCAAATGAGTTTTCAGCTGGAAAAGTAGCTTTACACGTTTTGTTTCTAAATGTGACATTATTTATCGGCGTGTTGCATATTGTTGTTGGACTACTAGGTACATTAACATGGGATATATCCGTAGAGCTAGTAGCCATTTTTGTAATACATGTTCTGCAGCGCCATTTGTTCTTTGATTCTTTGTCCATTAGTTTGTATGTTTGTGCTGGATATCCGTCGCAATCAGGTTCAAATCTGTAGTTACAGACCGAGCACAATGCCGTTCTTTTTATGTCAACCGAGTTTTTAACACACTACTAGGACAGACATTTTGTGGCCACGTTTGTAGTGTAAAATAGTGCTTGGTAATTTTTACTTTCCAAATAAAATCTGTTACGTGTTGGTGAATCAATTTCTACCAAACAAGTTTTTTTTTTTATAACTTGGCAACCCCGCTTTAACGAAGCGCTAAAAGACTCGTGTTCAAGTCGCGTGATATGTGCTGAGATCGGTTTCTGAACGAAATCTTTTGCGTCAAATTTTTTATATCCGTTTGTTATTGGTCAACTCCACAAGTGATGAATCATCCGTTATTTGTTTACACCAGAACTAGAAAAATTTGAAACACTTACTGGTTTTTAACTACGAAATTGTGTTTGTCACTATAAGTAATTTCCGTCTTTAAACACACTACTGCACTGCACAATAATAGGTTTATTATAGTTATTTCAAGTTATTTAATCCAGATACTGCGATCGTCACATCTAGCTTAATGCACAGAATCACCTTAAGATAACACTGTCACTAGTGTAATTATGATGCACCGAGTATTTTAAACATTATATTAGTTACTTTTAAATAGGAAAAACATTAAAATCAAATATAAAATTGCGGATCGATGTTGATATTGGCTAGTGTTGCCAGACAACATTTTGTGAACAAAAATAAACTTTAAACAATCCTTTACTAAGGACCTTAATAAACTCAGGTAGTCTTTTAAGGTCCGAGACAAAATTAAAAGAAATTAAACTGATAAAACCTACAATAAATGGTTTTCCTCTATAACTCAACATAATTAATATTTTCAGGCAAAATATTTAACATTTTACCATCAATCATACAAAAAAAAACATAAATCGGACCTTATAAAACTCAAGGAATAATTATTTTGTAACAAAAAGATGTTATTTATGTAAAATCAACAAATTTATACTATTTTTAGATAAAAAACTCTTCACCAAAAATGGAATGTTTATCTAGTCTAGAACCTACCTACTGGCTTACTGACAGACATAAGACCCCTGATCTGCTAGACTTTTTTATAGCAAAAAACGTAGACATTAATCACATAACGATAGAATCATGCAATGACCTCACTTCTGACCACACTCCAGTCATCCTAAATATAAACTCTAAGGTTACTCTAGTGGAACCTCCCTCAAAAATATACTCTAAAATGACAAAATGGAAAATGTTAGAAAGGTAATAACTGCAGGCACGAATCTAAAAACCAAAATCCGCACAATAGAGGAGCTAGAAGATGAGGTGGAGGCATTTAACAAGTTGATACATAATGCTGCTAGCATCGCTACCATTAAATGTAAAGCTAAAGGGAAGCCACCAAAACTTAACTAATATCTAAAAGATATAAAGGAGAAAATAAAGAAGCGGCGCAATCTTCGAAAAATTTGGCAGATAACGAGATATCCAAGCGACAAAACAATATTCAACAAATTCTCAGATGAACTGAAAAACCTTATAAACAATTACGAAAATGACAACATCCAAAACATGCTCTCAAATCTTGATCCAACGATAGACACAAACTACTCACTGTGGAAAGTCACCAAAAACTTCAAGCG
This sequence comes from Oligia fasciuncula, assembly GCA_963082905.1. Classification (NCBI taxonomy): domain Eukaryota; kingdom Metazoa; phylum Arthropoda; class Insecta; order Lepidoptera; family Noctuidae; genus Oligia; species Oligia fasciuncula. Next base: position 21,173,925 of record OY720398.1, read on the forward strand.
TCCCAAAACACACGTACCACCGATCAATAACAATAAGGGAGGATGGGCTAGGTCAGACCTCGAGAAGGCAACAACTTTTGCAGAATATCTGAGAACTGTTTTTCAACCGTTACCTGAGAGTTGTAATAAACATAGCAAAGAAACCAAAGAGTACCTTGAAACAGCAAATCAAATGTGTTTGCCCGTAAAAAGTACAAGTTCTAGAGAAGTCCTCCGTGAAATAAAAGACTTACAGAAAGGGAAAGCACCCGGCTACGACCTCATTGACGCAACACTTCTAAAAGAACTACCACACAAAATAATAATGAAACTAGTGCACATGTTTAATACTTGCCTGAAACTTGAACATTTTCCTTGTCAATGGAAGATCGCGCAGGTAATAATGATAGCAAAACCCGGCAAACCCGCACAAGAGACAACCTCTTATAGACCCATTAGCTTGCTGCCGGTGGTCGGAAAACTCTTTGAACGGATCCTCCTTAATCGAATGAAGGAACATCTGGGCACAGTTTTACCTGAACACCAATTCGGGTTTCGTGAAAGGCATGGAACGATTGAACAAGTCCACCGTATAGTTGACATTATCATTAGAAGCTTAGAAAACAAACTCTATTGCTCAGCGGTCTTTCTTGACATCAGCCAGGCTTTCGATAGGGTATGGCACGATGGACTAATTCATAAAGTAAAAAAGATGCTGCCTCACTGTTTTCTTAATATACTCAAATCGTACCTGGATAATAGGAGCTATCAGGTGAAGTACAACGAGGAATGCTCCGACCTCCACGAGATCAGATCTGGTGTCCCACAGGGTAGCATACTGGGCCCAATCTTGTACCTTGTCTTTACAGCAGATATACCCACAAACGAACACACGTCAACTGCAACATATGCTGATGATACAGCCATACTATCCACTCACACTAACCCAGAAACTGCTTCACTGTTGCAAAATCACTTACACGAATTAGAATTGTGGCTAAAAAGGTGGCGAATAAAGGCAAATGAAAGTAAATCTGCTCACGTTACTTTCACCCTTAGAAGAGAAACTTGTCCTCCCGTTAAATTAAACGACGAAACAATACCTCAAGAAGATAACGCAAAGTACTTGGGAGTACACTTGGACAGAAGATTAACATGGCAGAAACATATCTGGACTAAAAGAAAGCAGCTAGACGGAAAACTCCGAAACTTCAGATGGCTAAGGGTGAATCTTGAGAGGCTCAATTTATGATGTCCGGAGGTATAAAGTACCCGCAATATTGAAATAAAGACCCAAAGTATTTTTTTTACGTCTTATCACTATGGTATCTAGTTGATGCACAATAGTTAGGTACTCTTTTTAATTTGGGTGTAATTATCGAAAAAAATAAAACAAAACGTCACAAAAAGTGATAACCCTGGCGCGTCCTTTACACATTTTTTAATGAAAACAACCCGAAGTCGCCAATTTATAAATGTAAAATGATCAATTTATGTAGTTTTTCAACAACTAGTTATGTATGTGTTGAAAATAAAAATATACAGTTTTTATTTTATCCCATAGTTTTACATAGAAATAGATTTAAGGTTTTGTCCAGAGCTAAACAGTGATTCCTGTGGCGCGCTACATAACTAGACATAAATCGCTAGTGGAGCGGTCGCGAAGCGCAGTTATATGTTCTCGTGCGAGCTCTAGACGCGCTTAAAACGCCCTGGTGGAATATCGCGTTTCACTTTGCCCGTGGACGAAATTACGAAGGTAAATGTTTGATTCCCCTGGTTTTGTTTTACTAGGTCATTGATTACCCTGACGGCATAAAAAACTGTATAAGTTTTTTCTCGGATATATCTTTACCAATCTTTTTTATTATTATTACTAATCTTGTTATTATTGATTTAATAATCTTATTATTATTGCTTAGAACTTTTAACTTTTTACGTAATCGATAAAAAACAAACTTTTATTGATTACCTTGGTGTTGATTCCCTTGGCGTTTTTGCCAGGGTAATCAATATTTTCTAGTTCGTCTAGTACATTTATTTGTTCATTCCAAATTGTACGGTCTGCTCAGACAGTGTTGAGTGTTTTGTTTTGCCTGGTTATCTAAGTATTTATTCAAATAAGTTACAATCCGTTTGTATCGTATCCTATTGCACGCAGAGATTACCAAAAAGGACCTACGTGTGCCGTGCCCCCAGATTTCCTGTTAATCTGTTAATAAGAACATTTTGTATAAAGATTAGCAGTATTGAAACTATTACATTAGGTACCTATCTTATTGATTATTCTGATCTGATTACCTACTATATTTTTTTAAATTGTGTCATCCAAAAAAAGGTTCCTAATTTTTGTTAAAATTTTTGATTATATTTAAAAAGAAAGTTTTAGTTTCTTTTTTTATTATTTAGTATGTATCATTATTACTTAGGAATAAAGTGATTGATAATTAGGTGTAAAAGTGCCAATAACTGAGAACAAGAAACTGATTATTAAATAAATACCTAGTATGTTTTATTACTTACCTTGCTTTTAATTTTGATTCCCTTGTCATCGTATTTTGATTCCCCTGGCCCAAAAAATATGCCCTATATGATGAGCCCTCGCTCAGGTCCACTATCGAGGGCCCAGGGTCGCTCTCTACGCTCTCCGTCGGACGCTCTTCGAGAGCCGGGGTTGCGGGCCGAGAGATCGGCACAAAACGACCCGCTCGGTCACGGCCCGGCAACCGAACGGGGGCTCCGCTCGCCATCGTGCGACCCCGCCCTCTCTGTCCCGTCGGGACCTTGGCGGCCGACAGGTTCTCCTCACTGGAGGAGAGGCCCATCGACCCGGGGTCCCCGCTTCGCGGGCGCTTCCTCCAACCTTTGGAGGCGCACCCCTGCGCGTCTATGTCCTTTTCAGGACATGAGCCTCCTCGGCTCTTGTTGCCATCAATGACGGCAAACGGTTCTTCTGCGTCGCACAGGCGCTCCAGGCTAACCCGGATCTCCTTTTCTTGCGACGCAAGTGGTTGACGCAGGTCGGCGGTGGTCTGCCGGCCCACGAGACTAGTGGTGCCCCCCCCAGATACGAAGGGGCTGCCTTCCGAAGAAGGGCGGGATTGTCCCTCCTTGGGTAGGAGGGTACCCGCCTGGGGAATAGTTTTCTCAGTAGCAAAGTAACCCAACCAAACCGAACCTCGGGGTGCCCTTCGCTCGCTCTTACATTCTATGTCGACGGAGGCTTCGCGGGGCCCCTATTTCTGTGTAAAGGGTTTAAAGTGACCTAACCAAACCTATCCTCGGGTGCCCTTCGCTGCTCTTGCATCGTACGTCGCCTATTGCGTTCGTTGAGTTCGGGTACAAAGTTTATTTTGTAATATTAATATGTGTAATGATTTTATTCTAAACGTAGTTTTATGAGACAAAATGTAAAAATAATGAATTATTTGTCAAATAATATGTTATTAAATAAAAGTTTATCGGATAATTATTTTGCTAAGTGAATCATTTGGAAAACTTGTTGTTGTATAATGATGAAATGACAAATAATGTTTTTGCCAATCGTTGCTTGTCAAGTAAAAATTTATGAATTTTGTTTTGGTGAACTGAACGGTCAGCGTATTGCCATTGTGTATATCAGTACAGACACCCATAGTCTGTACTCGATCACTTTATGCTCTTAAAAATAACAAATACTCTAAAGCAAACTACGTATGACTGCAGACCAGTCTGTATAAGTATACAGTTTGCTTGCATATTCAAACTACGTATGACTACAGTACAGATCAGTCTGTATAAGTAGGTATACGGTTTGTTCGCATATGTCTAAAGCAAAATGTGACCGTGTTATTGTTTGTATTGTAGGGTATGTGGGGTCATAAGACTTTAATTATATGTTGCAGTGTACTACGTAACAATATTGAACATAACTATGTTGTGCGTGTTTATATTCTCTGAGGGAAGCTTCGTGCGACCCCCTCCATAGAAAAGGATACAACATTTTTCTTCTTCTAAAGATTTTCCGATCTCTATGCTATTTAAGTATGTTTATCAACATAATTAAAAACTAGGTTTAAACGTTTTATTCTCTATATAAAACGTATAAGCCTAGGTATTTATTATGAAAATAACATTCTTAAATATAATGGAAATGGGAAAATATTTAGAAGTAGAAAAACGTTTCCTTCTTTTGTATCGAGGGCTCCGCAAAATAATTCCCACGTAATGACTGATGAAAAAAAAATGCAGTAGCTATGTAAATAAAACAATATTTAAAAAAATTAAAGTATTTATTTTTGAAAGGATAAATCAACATTATTAACTATTTAAAACGAAACCTTATTTAATGTTTTTTTGCATTTGGCTGCGTGCGAACTCGTTTTATTAGGTCAAGGACACTGCTATAATGCGAAGAAAGCAAAGAATGTAAAGGATGTACCTATCTATCTTTGGTGCGAAAGAGACAGAATGTGTTTGCTCTGCACTCGCATGTAGTTTGCTCACACTGAAGCATGCCATTGTACATACCACGGCAGCCAAATTGTCTGTACTCGTATGTGTTTTGCTCTCACGGATTAGAGCCAAGTGTATTTTATTTCAGTCTGTCTCTGTACTGCTATGCAGTATGCTCTCTAGCTACAAGAGCATATTGCGTGCGATTACAGAGCAACCCCTGTCTGTGCTAGTATGCATTATGACAATACGCGACCGGTCACCCTTAAAGAGATGTCAGCATAAATTGAGGGGCCCCTTAGGGCCGAAGCCTGCCGGGTCAGCGGGATTGTCCGAAAGGGTTACCGCTGGCATGGAACATGGCCTAAGGAAGTAACACGGGTGGGTTTTAGTCAGTAAGAGTCTGACACTCCCTTCTGCTCCGCCCATCCGCATCCCGCCCGTCATTTGATGATTCCAAATGATGATACACAAAAAAAAGGGGATAGCACACGGAATAGTGGGATAGCAAAACTTTTTCAAGTGAGGGTCACGAATTGCACGGAAGAACAAATTTTATAAAAAAATTATGATGCTCTTTAAACAAAAAAAAATTCATTATCACTCTTCTAACGAATTAAGTTAATTTCTATAAAAAAGAAACACTACGTCTACTAGAAATGACTTAAAAATACAATTGTAACAAACCATCTTTTAACCCACCAACGCCACCTATCATATAAGAGAGACACCACAACATACCGCTACTCGACGCTAGATGGCGCTAACGCATTACGTCACGTTTCTGAATCGCGGTGTCAAGAGTCTCCGATGGTTAATGATCTCCGCTAGTGTATTTTATTTTATTTGAAAAACTGAACTAGTGGTGCATCTGTGGATTACGTCCTACTTGGAATAATTACACGCAGCACGGGACTCCGCTACTAAGTTAGCCTAAACCTTTGACATTATACTGTCATCTTTTTGGTTTAGTTAGAGGACACCTCATCCCCTCCTTCCTCCCTTCTGGGAAAAGGCTGCGTGGATTCGTCCTATTATTCTGTACGTTGTGTAAATAAATCCTTCGTCACCACAACAAGACTTCTTTGTGCCGGAAACGGTGACCACATCCTCTACACAATTAGTTTTGATTAAGGATAATTATATCACGTATATAATTAAGTTATATATAACTAATTAATTATGAGAACTTATTCTTTAGTGTCTAATAAAACCATTCAGTGCGTGTTTGTTGATTATGAAACGATTTAAGTAAAATATATTAATTAAGAACCAGGCAGGCCTAGGTATAATTTTGGTAAAAAAGACGATGATAATACCTAAATAATAATATATAAAAAACCTGACGTGATGGAATTTTTTAAATCTTTTTCTCGTTATCAGCGCCCCAAAATCTATCCAAATCAAACAGAAAGGGGAAAACCATTTGCAGACCTGATTTATGTTTGTCGCTTAGTCCTGCCTTATTGTGACTTAAAACAGATATCTTTGTGTCGAGTGTAAAAATAAAAGTTGGAAGCAGGCGGGACCCATACCATTTTTATTATATTTTCACATTCAAATGGGTCCCGCCTGCTTCCAACTTTTATTTAATTTAAAAACACTACAAAGTGAATAAAAACTTTTTCACAAAAAAAAACAACCGACTTCCAAAAAACACTACAAACAAAGTGAAAAATAACTTTAATTTCGGAAGTCGGTGTCTTTGGATTTGTATTTTAGTTTTTTGCCACCGACTTCCGAAATTAAAGTTATTTTTCACTTTGTAGTGTTTTTTGGAAGTCGGTTGTTTTTTTTTTTTCTGAAAAAGTTTTTATTTTTCACTTTTTAGTGGGTCAGTTTGTTATTTATCTTATTTACAATAGCTTTTACAAAATATTGCTTTTCCCGATGCAGGGACGTTAATTGTTGAGGAGTTCTCCTAGTAAGAACCAGGAGAACTGGAGCTGAGAAGTCACCCTCAGCTCCACTTCACCATAAGCATTGTGACGAGCATAAATTGCTTAGCAACCACATTAAAGTACCTAATCGAATCGTAACACGTGAAATGCTTATTATTGAGTAGTTCCGGTGGCCATCTGTGGTCTTCATCATCAGTTCCACTTCACCAAATGGTGCTTTCCGAAAGCAAATGTACGAGTTACTATAAAAAATACCCAAATCGCTATAGGTGTGCCTGCAAAATTTGAGGGTTTCCCTCGATTTCCATGGGATTCCCTCATCAAATTCCGAGTTGGTGACAATGGGACCACCTCGAGACCATACCCTTTCAAACAAAAAAAGAATTTTGAAAATCGGTCCACAATTGGCGGAGTCAAGGGTTACCCATACTGACCCAGTACAAAAAAGACTCAGTTGTTCCTAAGACAGTTTCCTCGTGTCTCTTAAGGTCAAGGGTTACCCATACTGACCCAGTACAAAAAAGACTCAATTGTTCCTAAGACAGTTTCCTCGTGTCTCTTAAGGTCAAGGGTTACCCATACTGACCCAGTACAAAAAAGACTCAATTGTTCCTAAGACAGTTTCCTCGTGTCCCTTAAGGTCAAGGGTTACCCATACTGACCCAGTACAAAAAAGACTCAATTGTTCCTAAGACAGTTTCCTCGTGTCTCTTAAGGTCAAGGGTTACCCATACTGACCCAGTACAAAAAAGACTCAATTGTTCCTAAGACAGTTTCCTCGTGTCTCTTAAGGTCAAAGGTTACCCATACTGACCCAGTACAAAAAACGCTCTGTATATCAGAAGGCGGATTAAGAAGTGATCCGCGTTATAGCGTCCTTCTGTTTTAGCAACAGACTATTTTGGATATGTGAAATCTGCCGATCCATTCAGTTAACGTCTCAGTGAAAACTTTGGAGAGGTGAACTGTCAATAGTGTCAATCCCTAGCATAGATATAAGGGACCCTCGCGTCTGGGTGGACTGACAGCTCACAAGGAGAGTGTGTGGTGTGTGAGTGTAGAACTGCGGTGTAGTGTCTGAGTGCGCACCTGTGGGCGGACTTCACGGATCCGTATCGGAAGTGCTTCTCGACGCGGAACAGGTAGATCCAGCAGTCGGGGATGGGGAAGCGGATGGCGACATCCTCGCACGGCACCTGGCCCAGCTTGCGCGACGCGAACCCCGGCACCAGCACGTCGGCGCGCAGCTCCACCTGCACACACAAGCTCGTCAGCCGCACGACTCACAGGACAGGGTCGCCGTTGCAGGACACGCACCTTGTTCCCGGTGACGCACCACACAGCCTTCAACTGCAGCGGTAGCTCGCGGTTCTTGGGCGGCCGCACGCGGAACCGCATCAGCTCGATGTAGCACGCGTCCGGCGGCTTGAACCTGCGACACAACATGCTCATGCCGACACTGTACTGCTTCGCGCGATAGCGCATGGTTACTACTAGCTAGGCTTAGGATTGGCAATTCGGGAGTACAACCTAAATATAGGTAGGTACTTACTGTATGTCAGGACAAAAGTTATATAATATGACACCGTATGATTGTGAACACTGTTAGTTTATTATTTATTTATTTATAATCTATCTCGCCAGGTTGTAAACAGTCGTTAAATTGTGAACTGTACCATACTGCTTAGAATATTGATCCATGTCAAATCGTCAGATTGTGAACGAACCTGCACTTATCGGCAGGGTTCACAATCTGTCCGATTATATCATCCGTAAAGTTGGGTCGGTGTTGGTGGTGGGCGAATTGGGCGCAGTAACTAAGCTAGGGAACCCACCCCGACCACATGGGAACTGTGACCGTGCGTGCGAGCCGGAGGAGGACTTCGACGGGCCGCAGTCACTTGGCTACTGAGTAGGTACCTACGTATAATGCTGGCTTCTCACGGCGTGAGATATCACAAGTCGCGCCGCGCCGGCCGATTTGTACGAGCGAGCATGCGCCAACAGGTGAGCCCGCGCTACCCGTTCTCACGGGCGCGGAGCGCGTTGGTCCCATCGGCCACTTGAATACGCGAGCGTACTTCACATTTGCGCGGGTCAAACGAAATGACCGTTGTTCACCCGCGCCACCCAGCGCGCGCATGAGTTGAAGTACCGGCTTCGAGTGGATCGGACGAGCTTGCACGCGCTCTAGCCCGCGCACCTCGAACCATTACCTTCACACGGCGCGTAGGCGCGAGCTGGCGCGGCGCGACTTGTGATATCGCTCGCCGTGAGAAGCCAGCTTTAGCGCAATAGGTGCGATCCGTTGCATGCAAGTTTGATTCCAGTTCACTATCGAAAAATAATGCGTTGAATTGTAAATTATGAACTGCAGTTCATAATTTGTCGATAGTTTATAATCTCGCGAGATTACGTCATTAAACTAACGATGTTCAGAAAGGGTGACATTATAATTATAACTCGAACTTCGAAGGACATAATAATTCCATTAGACAACACACAATCACTCAATGGGGTTTCTTTGGAAAGGGTTGATCAGTTTACAAATGAATTTGATATATTATTATGTATTATATTTATTAACATCTTAGAATGAATACATAAAATAGAAATAATTTATTTGCTTAAAATGATACAGATAATTTTTTTAATAAATATCTAGTAAGTACCGAATCGGTACCGAATCGGTTCTGTACCTAGTAATATCGGTCTAGGTACTGACGGGCAGAACACGGGTTTCACCGAATACGAATAATCGGCCGTTAAAAGATTACCGAACCGAATATTCGGCAGAATTTGGCGCGCTTTAGGGTCAGCGCACACCTAGAGCAGAGCAGAGCAGAGCATTTTCTGAAATTATATTATTATTGAAAAAAATATCTTATGATTTGATTTTGCGAAGTATGATAATTCATACTTCGCAAAATTGAATACCTACACCCAAATTTGATGCTCGACCATGCTCGAGCAAGCCGACTGCGTGTTCGAGTATGCATTCTACTTACATTTTGGTCGACCATGCGCGAGCATTTTGCAGTTCGGTCTTTGCTGACCCTTATCGTGCATCTGAAAAATTCAAGTCTGTGCTTGTCGAGCGCGTTGAAATGATGAAATGAAATGAAATGATGAAATGAAATGATTTTATTTTTTGTAAGTAGGTTTGTACAAACACTTTTACACGTCAATCATGTTTTTTTTTTTAAACTAGATGAAGTCGGCGTTTCCTATCTGACTACTCTGAGAAGAAAGGCCGAAACAAACTCAGAGGTCACAGTCTCTTTTAAAGTCCAGACATAATCTTGGTCAGGTTATATGAAGACCATGTAGATCGATGTCTGAGGTGGTCTTTTGAGGAAAGAACCACACAGATTGAGAGGACCTGTCCAGTCAGTGCACGCATTTGTCAAAAATCGTGCAGCTCAACTCAAGACTTAAGGAGCTCAACGATTCGACGAACAATACCAAATAAAGGACATTTGGGTAGGCCACAGAAATTACTCAAACTGCCAGACCATGAAAAAAAAAACAGAACAGAGAGAATAATAAAAAAATATATATAAGTATGTAAAATGACCCACATCGTCTTCACATTCACAATGAAAAAATAATATAATACTTTACAAAGTAAGCAAATGTCATTGTTTAAAAAAAAAAAATATTCATCAATGTCAATGTGTATATAAAAAAGAAAAAAATCATTCAAAATGAAGCTTCTAATCGAAGCAATGTAAGATTACTATATTACATGATTGTATCTCTTTACATAGACAGAAGAAATGATAATATACTCTTGATATTGTTGCAATTATGTAATTGTGCTACTTCATTATATGTACCTATATGAAGTAGAATGTGAAAATGCCGAACTGAATAATGCCTATGGCATTAAGTCCGCCTCTGTACATTTATGTGCTTGAAGTGTTAAATAAATAAATAAATAATATTAATATTGTATTCATATGAATACAATATTATTATTATCCGGCCCATCTCTACATTTTACGAATGGCAAATTTTTCTAATAATACAAATTAACGAACACTATTATCTTCTTTAAAAGCTGACCCGAAAGACTATGTCCTGTCTGTCCAAAGTACAACGCTGTGGGACCAAAGAGAATATAACCACATCGTCGTCGTTGTGTGACCGTACCAACTTGCGAGGGAGCGGCGCGTGTCACAACCAAATGATTTTACGTTTTTGTTATGAAAAAGATTCCCGGATTTCGGACACAAAAAATAAAACTATTTTTATTTACTTTTGTACGTATTTTCTCTTATGCACTGCCATTGCACTTCATTTACGAATGTTGCTACTACGTAAAAATATAGGTACCTGCCAACAAACATTTAATTGAAGAAGATGATTTGTCAGTAAGTTGGTACATACCTACTTACTTACAAATCACCCTACTTTAGCTGTTATATTTAATAATTGTATTGACCGTGGTGAGTTTCCTGATCTTATGAAAAACAGTAAAATAATACCGTTCTTTAAATCGGGTAGTACATCAGACCCTACTAATTATAGACCTATTTCAGTACTACCTACCTTCAGTAAAATTTTTGAAAAACTTATTTTAAATCAATTGCAAAGATTTTTTAAATTCAAATTCAAATATTTATTTGCCAGAAAATACATTGTTCATTTGGGGAAGCCTAAAAGTTATTGTATTCTGCCTGCAAGCAAGCGTGCAAATTACATTCAATATAGTCATTAATTTTCACATCGTATGCAAAATGCAAACGCAACATTAAAATAAATAAAATATTAAAAACAAAAAAAACAGACCAAACGAATACATAACATTCATGCATTTCAATACTTTAAATTGTCCGATTATAAAAATTAACAAAAAATAAAGTATAAATGTCAATACCTACAGTAAATTTAAATGTCAATATCTGTAATTAAAAATGTCAATAAAATTAAATAAAACAAATATTATTTAATGAAAATTACTATTATATACCTACAATAAAATTATCTGTCCAATTACTCGTTAATAACAATTAATTAATTATATTATTTAACGACTATGTCTATGTTCTATAAATTCCTTATGACTATACATAGAAGCAACTATTTCGTAGCCACTCTGTCAATTTGATTTTAAAAACATTACCCTGCAATAATTTTAATTCTATTGGTATGTTATTATAAATCAATATACACATATTATACACATTTTTCTTGTAAATATCTTTATGACCAGATGGATGATATAATAAGTTTCGAAACTTAGCCCTTTTTTGTCTTGGCACAACTTCGCTATGTTGCCTAAAGTAATGCATATGTTTCTTTGCAAAGATGTCTCGTATGTACATACAGGGCAGTGGAAGAATTTTATTCTTTTTAAAGAGAGGTTTACAGCTATCTAAAAACTATGCCTTGTTTATGACCCGGATGCAACGTTTCTGGAGCTTGAAAACTCGGTCGATATCGGTCGAATTACCCCACATGATAAGTCCATAGCTTAGGACAGATGACACATAGCCATGGTAAGCTGAAAGAGCCGCTTCTACTGAAACATTTTGTCGTAGTTTTTTTAATGCAAACACAAACCTATCAAGTTTCTGACATACATGTTCTACATGGCTTTTCCAATTGAGATTTTTGTCTATATTAATACCTAAAATTTTATTTCATCCACTTGTTCTACTTTTTCATTTTTATACCTAATATCTAAAACTAATTGTTTAGTATTATACGAGTTAAATTCTATTAATTTGGTCTTACTAACATTTATATTTAGGTCATTATTTGCCATCCAACTAATTATAGCTGACAGGGTTTCTTCGGTAACTGATTTGTAATTGATTTTATCCTGACACTTTATAATAACTGTCGTATCGTCTGCAAAAAGAATACATTTCTGCAGAGTGGCCTCCGGAAGATCATTTATGTAAAGTAAGAAAAGCGGAGGACCGAGAATGCTACCCTGAGGCACACCACACTTATTTATTATTGCTACTGATTTAAATTTCTCTTTAGAATATATTCCGTCACGTTTCTTTATAACTTTGGATATCTCTGTATATTGCTTCCTATTTCTTAAATAACTAGATATCCATTCATAGGCATTGTCCCTTATGCCGTAGAAGTCTAATTTGTTTAATAGCTTAGAGTGATTAACAAAATCAAAGGCCTTACTCATATCTAGAAATATTGACACCGCTGGATTACCACGAATTGCCTTCTCAAAATTTTTAGATAAGATGGGTACTATTGTGATAGGTCGGTAGTTGTTTGGGTCTGACTTATTTCCCTTCTTAAATAGTGGCTTTACGATAGACATTTTGAGCTGATCAGGAAATATACCTTCCAAAAAAGATAGGTTTATAACATGTGCTAGTGGATGACATATATAAATAGCACAAGCCTTCAAAACTTTTGTGGCAACGCCGTCATATCCACTAGTTTTACTTTTATTTAGGGACATTATAATTTTATAAACTTCTTTTGCATCTACAGGATTTAGAAAAATAGTATTCGGATTTTTGTTATTTTGATTAAGCTTAATATTATTAGAATTAATTAGTTGATTAGATGTCAAATTAATAAAATAGTCATTAAATATATTGCAAATGTCAGATGGATTATTATATGTTACATTATTACAATTTATTTCATCAATGTCATTTTTGTACAAATTATTAATAAGTATCGTTGAGGATATTGCATTCCATGTAGCTTTACATTTATTCTTATGTTTTTGTATGTGCCTTGTATTCATAAGTTTCTGAGCTTTCTGTGCACAACGTTTAAACATCAGATTATTTATAGTTTGTAGAATTTCTCATTTTGTTTTAATTTTACAAGTTTTAAATTTGAAATATAGCTGTCTTTTCGTTTTGCTGAATTTTTTAAAGCCCTTTGTTATCCAATTTTGTGTAACTGGTTTATTATTAACCTTCACCTTAATCTCCGGAAAGCACAGATCGTAATATAACGTGAATGTTTCATAAAAAAAATTGAAGGCTTCTGTTAGAGTGTCCGGGTTAAATGTTTCCGAAAATGAGAGAGAAGACATACATTCTCGAAATTTCTCAAGATTTTCCGCACAGTAGTCACGTTTTAATTCAGACCAACAAGTTAATGTTTTGTGTTTATTCGTTTTTATAACAGTTTGTGCTGTTTCGTGATCTGACAAGCTTAGGTAAAGAATTTCTGACTGAATACTATGTTACTGGCGATTTGGTCAATGCACGAATTCGCCCGAGTTGGTGATTTTATGTGTGCTTCAAAATTATAGTTTCTTAGTATACTTAAAAGTTCCTTTATTGAAGAATTATGTTTTAAAATATCGATATTCCAATCACCACAAATTATATATTTTTTTCTCTTGTATTGGTCCGTCAAGTAATTTAACAAATGGTCAAGTTTATGAAGAAACACACTGGTTTGCGCCTTTCTCTGATCGGGTATTCTGTAGATGTTTACAACTATCAGGCTCAAACCAATTACCTCTACGCCACAGCATTCAAAATAAAATTCTGTAGCTATACCTGAAGGGATACTTAATGTTTTTGTATCAAATACCTTATTAGTCAGAATACAAGTACCCCCTCTACATTTATCTCTACTAAATACTGCAGCTAATTTAAAATTATCGTGTTTAATTGATGTTAGCTTCCGTACCTTGTTTAACAAAAGTTTCACTGAAACATAGAATATCTACTTCCTTGTTTTTTTCTACTAATTCGGATAAAGTTACTTCTATCATGTCTAGTTTGTTGCAGAGGCCGACTATATTTTGATGTAGGATTCGTAGATTACTATGTCGGCACTCCTGTTTTGAATTTTCATAAATAGAAACGGAAATTTTATTATTGGGGGATAGAACGAAAAAATGTATTATTGTTTTTACTATTACCATGAAGTGAATTTCGTGCTGATAAAGCTTGTTTACTAATGTTGACGAGGTGACTTACGTCTACCGTCTCCACATTAACACTTAATAAAAATAAATTACTGCATAACAAACAGTTCGGATTTACAAGGGGTCGTTCGACTACCGATGCAGGAGTTGAACTTTTAGGTCATATTTATAATGCATGGGAGGACAAATGCGATGCTTTGGGCATCTTTTGCGATTTGTCCAAGGCATTCGATTGTGTTCTTCATGAAACATTAATCAAGAAACTGCACCACTACGGAATCCGGAACGCCTCTCTGAATCTTCTTACTTAAGTGATAGGATTCAGAGAGTTGATGTTAACGGAAAAAGGTCACCCGGATCTGTAGTAAGAATGGGGGTCCCCCAGGGCTCAATTCTCGGCCCATTTTTATTTATTATATTTATTTAAATGACTTGCCTTACCTCATAAGGGATAAACATGATATAGTGTTGTTTGCAGATGACACTTCACTTTTATTTAAACTCAAACGTCAGCAGCTGGTTACTGACAATGTAAATAACGCCCTTGCAAAAGTAGTTAACTGGTTTAATATCAATAACCTACTTCTTAACGGAAAAAAAACTAAATGTATTAAGTTTGCGATACCCCCACGTTAGACAAGTAGAAACTAGTGTTCTCATTAAGGATGAAGAGTTGAAACCCGAAGATACCACAGTATTCTTAGGCATAACGTTGGATGCCAAGCTTCAATGGGACCCCCATATAGATAAATTGTCAAAAAAGCTTAGCTCTGCAGCATACGCCGTTAGGAAAATTCGTGATTTAACTGATTTAGAGACAGCCCGTTTAGTATACTTTAGTTATTTTCATAGTGTGATGTCGTACGGTATTCTGTCAGTTGTGGGGAAATGCCGCCGATATTCAGACAATTTTTATTTTACAAAAAAGGGCAATTCGTTCCATTTATAAATTAAGTCCCAGACACTCCCTCAGAGACAAATTTAAAGAGATTAATATAATGACTGTGCCTTCTCAGTACATTTATGATAATCTTTTGTATGCACATAAAAATATTAATCTGTTTAAAAAATACAGTGATATCCATAACATAAATACTAGGAACAAACACAAATTTGTTGTTCCTACAACAAGGCTCAAAAAAATAGGTGGCTCGTTTAGATGCCAATGTATACGTTTTTATAATAAACTTCCTAGCCACATTCAAGAACTAAGCCATAATAAATTCAAATCTAAAGCGAAAACTATGTCAGAAAGCCTATTATACTGTAAAAGACTATATTGAGGACAAAAAGGCTTGGGATTGAGCTGCTCCAATAGGTTTAGACAATTAATGTTGTTTTTATTTTTTGCTATTTTACACTTTAATCCTTTTTAACCCCCGACGCAAAAACGAAGGGGTGTTATAAGTTTGACGTGTCTGTGTGTGTGTGTGTGTGTCTGTCTGTGGCATCGTAGCTCCCGAACGGATGAACCGATTTTGATTTTCTTTTTTTTTGTTTGAAAGAAGATTTAGTCGGGAGTGTTCTTAGCTATGTTTGATGAAAATCGGTCCAATCTGGCCGCCGCCGCCACAAAATGGCGGATTACAATTTTTTTCACAACACCCTCAATATGGGTATCAAATGAAAGGGCTTGACTAGTAGAATATTATACACTATGATAAATAGATGGCCGCCACCACAAAATGGCGAATTACATTTTTTTTCACAACTTCTTCAATATAGGTATCAAATAAAAGGGCTTGACAAGTAGAATAATGTACACTTTGTTGAAAGGGAATGAGGAATATTAGGTAACTAAGGAAATGAAAACTAAAAACTTGAAAATTATTTTTCAGCCTTCAACATAATAATATGTGATAAATCGACACTGATTTGTTTGTCACATTAGAAAGATAAAAAAAGCAAAATAATGAAAAAAATAAGGAATCACTACAAAAAGCATGAAATAAAAAAATAAATTAAAAATTTAAAAACCCCCGACACAAAATAATAAAAAAATATAAATATATTATAAAAGAACATTATGCGAAAAGAAGGGATCCCTAAAATTTTATTTCATGCTTTTTGTAGGGATACCTTAATTTTTTTATTATTTTGTGTCGGGGGTTTTTAAATTTTTAATTTATTTTTTTATTAGTCCTTTTAGTCCTTCAGTGGACCATTGTGCGTGGGATTGGTAACCCTTTTAGCACCGCACGCGGAGCCCGCTCCAGCTCGATCATGTGGGTCTTGCCTGTCCCGTCGTCGTCGTCCCCCCCCCCAAGCGCAAATAGCGTATACCAAGACACAATGGCATAGGGCTTTATATGTTTGCAACAGAAGTTTTAAACTAGCAACATGTCTCAGGGTTTTAAAGATATGGATCAACTTGCGTACTCTTTTGGCGGTAGCCGGGATATGTTGTGTCCATTTAAGGTTGTCGTCAACGATTACTCCTAGATATTTAATGGAGTTCACTCTGTCTAGCTTGGAGCACATGCAGGAGGAAAAGTTATTGCTATTCCTATTGCAAGGAAACGTGTGGCTGATAATTTTAAAGTTTTTGGGGCTTCCTGTTTTAGTCTTACTAAAACAGATATTCTGTCTTGGAGGTGTATAATGATAGCACACTATGTTCCAGCTAAGCTGTTATACTTGCGAAAGACCCGCATCACACACTGTTTCCAGACCTTACCATGACCTTTCATGGAACAGAATAACGGTGTCGTCGGCAAACATCATGACATCGGTTTTATTAATTGTGATATCGCACAGTTCATTGATGTACACCAGAAATAGGGTTGGCGCAATCGTACTTCCCTGGGGAACACCGTAAGAACAGGAAACTTCATTGCTAGTCATATTATCAAGGCGAACGCATTGACTTCTTCCTGGTAAGTAACATAATAGGCATTTCTGTGGCACTCCTCTGATTCCGATGTTTTCTAACCTGTTTATAAGAATAGGAATCCAGACAGTATTGAATGCTTTCTGAAGGTCTAGGAAAAGACCGACACATTTTTGACACAGGAAAAGCACCGCTAGAGAAACCGATATTGCAGAGGTGTGTTATTGGAGAAGCTAATTTTTCACGTTCCATAAATTTTTGGGCCAAAATCTGAAAGCCGGCCAGAAAAAAAAACGTAATATTCGGATAGATCACAAAATTCCTATTATTTTTTACTATGACACCAAACCTGTGCGCCCTATGGTTATGTTGTTACATGCTTTTAAAATACAAAATACTCAGCGGTGTATCCATATTCTTCAAGGGTGGAAATTGCATCTCTGAAGCCACGGTCCAAAATAAATACATCGCCATTTTCATTTTCATTTTGTACAATATTATGCATTATTTGCGCATCTGAAGAAGTAGCAGCGTGTGGACCAGAACCGTATTAATGATGAGAAAATACGTTCAGAATTCACTTTCTTGCACATCAAAAGGACATAATGCAGTATGAATAATTAAATATACATGATCAAATGTATGAAAATAACATCAATAAAAAAAATTATGTAACACCGTAACCAAAGGGCGCACAGATTTGGTGTCGTAGTAAAAAATTATAGGAATTGTGTGTTCTATCCGAATCTTACACATTTTTATAAATTTTTGGTCCAAAATGAATGATCTCCTTTGTATTTTTTTAGGATGTTAGCGGGAATATTGTCTAAACCAGACGCACTGCTGTTTTTAAGATCGGATATCACCTTCAGTTGCCTAACTCTATAATCATTTCTTCCAATTCTTTGGGTGTTTTGCAGAAAAGAACGATATTTTCCACAAACCTTAGGTTGCTTAAAAAATGTAGATTCCTTTCTGTTTCCAGTTTAGGCCTTTCATTATAAACTCCAAGACAGAGATGTAGTCTATATTATATACTTACAAATAATAAAACTGAAGAGATTGCTTGTTTTTTTTTTAGTTTGTTTGAACGCGTTAATCTCTGGAACTGCCTGCCAGTTGGAATTGATAAAATCTTTTTCATTTGTTTCTTTCTTCTTGAGGCTATTAACATCATTCTAGCTCCCGTATGAGCCGAGCAAAATAACAAAAGTCTGAAAGAACGCTACGCAAAAATGAAGTAAGTAATAGCGCGGGCAGGCGATGCGTTACGACGGGGTGGGTCGAGGGAATAAGAAATTTCACGCGGACGAAGTCGCGGAATTACATGACTATTTCTCCCATTTTACTCCTACCGCAAGCTCCGTAAAAGAACTTCGTTCCAAAATTTCGTTCCAATCATAGATATATGAAAGAAGTTTTTAACATTTCTATGGTTACATACAATTATACCGCGATTCAGAATATGACGACATTTGCGCAACGCCATCTATCGAACAAAGTGGTTAACTCAAAACTCACTCTGCATTATTCAACTTTCTTAAATTAATAATTATCTAAGATTGCAATCTTTATCACTCAGAACACACCACATCACATAATATTATCTTACATTATCCTCACTTTTTATTTGTAATTCTTTTAGCGTCACTAATCAACCAACAATCGAAAGCCATTAACATTATAGGTAATCATTATCATTACTTTTTCAGATAACACAGGCAGAAATGACTGTGATAGTCATCTTATAGGTAAGCCTGCATGACGTGAATTCATATAATAATGTCATAAACACAATAATTATGTTTTCGTTAGTACTATAAAGCGCCAATAGATGTCATTACGTGTATCCAACTTACGTAATGAAAGTTGTTGTAGAATAGTTACTTTAAATTGATTATATCTTTTGATACAGTGAAGCGATTACGATGAAACAAAACCTAATCACTACTCCGAGTTCTACACTATATTTGAGTATAAAAATTAACCATATTGGTTTGGTACTTTTTACGTTGAACCTGTTCAAATCAAAATCTGTCACATCCAAACAGACAGACAAAAATTCTAAAAAATTATGAAATGGCATCTGTTGGTTATCCTAAAACACCCCAACAATTTTTTTTTTAATATTTTCAATGTACAGAAACGCCTCGTCTGCAGATTTATTATATGTATAGATATAGAAGATGATTTCTGCAATGTTAGGTACATTTTTAATAAGGTCTCGCTTTCTTTGTCATACGGAAAAAATTACCGTGTCAACAAAAATGCTAAGATTGCATGTTTACTTATAATAAAAACTTAATTTTACGTACCTATTATAACAAGTAAAAGACAAAATAAGAATAATTATTTTATATAACATAAAGTAAAAGTAAAAACAGCGTATAGATAAACATTGGTGGTCTTACGCGACGTCATTAGAATTTATAGAATTGAAGTATCTTGTCTCAGCTATTTTCTTTGCGGGGCATTCTTGATCGCCTGTTTTGTGGTTGCTCAGTTTTTTAAATCGCAAGTATGTTGCACAATGTGACGGTTCAGCATGTTTAGTGCACTCATTCGCCTGATGACCCTGTCCCCCACAATGTCCACACGTATAGGTAGCTTCCCGACAAGTCTTTGCAGCATGTCCATACTGTTGACTTGACATTTAACAAGTGTGAAGTCCTTCACTGAGCAGAAAGTCCAATTAATGAACACTCGAGTTTGGTTTTTAAGCGCCGTTCTTATATGTTAGCAGTAACTTCAAAAATGAAGTTGCACGTAGGTCCCTCTTTATAGCTGACTTGTGACTTAAATTTATAGAGGTCAAAAAAGAGTCACGGGATAAACTAGGCAGCTTCTCGACTACGTTCTGCTCATACTCATAGATGCAATCATAAACTTCGTCATCACTTAAACCGGTCGGTACTCCTATAACCACAATTCTTGGTCTTCTCTTATGGGGCTCTTCCACTTTCAGGCCAGAACTACTTACCTGGGATGATTTCTTAAGTTTTTCGATGTCGTCTTTGGTCTCCGTACTGATTATAACGCCGTTTTTTGTTTTGCGCAGTCCTCTAACGTGCAATTTCATTAGTTCAGGGCATATAATTTTTTGGACAAGAGATTTAGTGTCGTCACTAGATTTTAATTTAACCGCTGGATAAATTGCAATAGAACTGACGTTATTGGGGCGCAAGTAATTATTTTTATTGATTTTTACCTTAATATGTCAGCGGACGAAACATTGTCTGCCATCGTCGTTTGTTTAGCGCAGTTTTCTTGAATGTTTTTCTTGATATTTTCGAGGCAATCTGTGAGGTCACATTTTTCTCTCAACACTAGTTTAGTGTTTTGTATTTCTTGGGCCTTTAGCTTCAAGACCTGGTAGTAAACTGCCATTTGTGAAACGCCATGTCCAACCTTGCGCGATAGGGAATTGATCCTCAGCTATTGCTCGGAGTTCAGCTTTCCTTCCTGCGCAAGACTACTACAATACTTCATTCAGGCATGATTCAATTGAGCTTGAATTTTTCCTTCAGCCGCATGGTCAGGTATTTGAGATTTGCTGGCAGGGCTGCCTAGTGGTGGGATACTCCGAGGGCTGTTTTCACTACCTATTTGACATACTTAAGTCTTAAATGTTTCTCATAATTAAATGTTATTCACTAAAGTAAATTACTAACTTAGCAGAAAAATGCGCGATTTGTTTTCTAGGTCACAGATGACTCGAAAAAATGTTAA
Organism: Oligia fasciuncula; assembly: GCA_963082905.1. Lineage (NCBI taxonomy): Eukaryota > Metazoa > Arthropoda > Insecta > Lepidoptera > Noctuidae > Oligia > Oligia fasciuncula. The sequence goes on from OY720398.1 coordinate 21,194,683, forward strand.
CGACATTAATAGGTCTAAGATAAATAATTTGCTTAAAAAATTATACACACGTCTGCTCTACTTGAGTGTCAGTAGAGACATTGATGTTTTCATGTTTCTATAAATTGGCCAGAAAAACACATAAAAAATAAATAATCTATACTATAATATTATAAAGCTGCAGAGTTTGTTTGTTTGTTTGTTTGAACGCGCTAATCTCTGGAACTACTGGTCCGATTTGAATGATTCTTTTAGTGTTGGGTAGTCCATTTATCGAGGAAGGCTATATTATTTTTTTTCAAAATTAGGGATCCGTAATAAAATTGCTATTTTGTAACACAAGGTGTAAAATCGAAAACCTATTTTTGCGTGCGCTGCAAAAACTATTGACAATAGAACAAAATGATGTACTACGGGTTTGTAGAGCCCATTAAGACCTACAAAAAAGTCCGCGAGAACATATATCTAGCTATCATGGTTTAATCACAATAACCGATTTTGTGTTCAAAATAATTATTAAATCGTCTGAAGAAAAAAAAACTACGTTAAATATGTATCGTGATATTAATCTTTATCGAAATTAAGCATTATGTTATCAAGAGTATTTATGAAGAAGTAAAATACTTTTTGTTTCATCTCAATCGGATATTTCGTTTAAAAGTTATCACGTGTGTAAGATGTTGTTGGTACCTATTGTTACGAGCTTCGGGTTCGTGACAATAAAAACTGCTGATTTAATAACCAAAAATAACAATTTATTTTGCAACACTAATTACAACTCAAAATACTAATTAAAAGAACACAATCACACTACTGCCGGTCGATTCTATAAAAATCTCACCGTGAAAACTTAGGTGAAGTGAGTTTGTTTTTGCTAGGAATTGACACTATTGACAGCTCACTCCAATCTCACTTCACCTAAATTTTCACGGTGAGATATTTACAGAATAGCACCGCAGATCACTCTTAATTCGCACTTGAAGATCGCTTAGATGTTTTCGCTCTTGTCGCTTTATCCAAACTGTGTCGGTCGTCGCGCATCCCGGCCTTATATAGTGCCGCAGATAGTTCTAGAACCTTCCATTGTAGAAACATCTAGAATGTTCGAGTACATAAGTAAGTAAGTAAGTAAGTATTTATTTGCATACCGGCCCCGACCGACTAGGTGTCGATAGTTCGAGAAAGTTCTACAAAGTTCTAGTATCGAATTTTCTAGAACGATCGCGACTCGACTAGTTCTGCTACTCGATACTAGATGGCGCTAGTGGTAACTAATGTCACCATGTACCAGGCGTTAATTGTGGCGCGCAACACTGCCCCCTCCTAAGACATGCTCGTCCCGAGCATTATCAGCCCCATAATAACGCGCCAGTCGATCCACATGGACGATCTTAGGAGTACCTCTTGCACCTTTCTGTATCCGGTAGGTTACGTCATTGATCTTTGTCACAATCCGGTACGGTCCGTCCCATTTAGCTTGAAGCTTAGGAGATTTCCCTTTGCTGCGGACTGGATTGTGCAACCACACTAGTGAACCTTCGTCGAACCCTTTATTGTTCATTTTGCGGTCATAACGGGTTTTCATCTTTTCAGACATTTGCTGGCCCGATTGTCTGACGTGCTCATAAATGTCATTCATTTTGTTCCGCAAGTCATTCGCATAATTGGTTATACTGCGTGGGGCATCAGGTGGTATTCCGGTGATCAGGTCTGCAGGCAGCCGTAATTCTCTTCCAAAGTTTGCGAAAGCTGGTGTCACCGATGTACTTTCGTGAACAGCGCTTCGATATGACAACAAAAACGGTTGTATGTGCTTGTCCCAATCTCGTTGCCGATTTTCCACAACTTTGGCTAGGTACCTCTCCAATGTCTGATTAAATCGTTCCACCATTCCATCCGACTGTGGGTGGTAAGAAGTTGTTCTGGTTTTATGAGTACCCATAACTCGACAAGTTTCCTGGAATATTTGTGACTCAAAATTCCTTCCTTGATCACTGTGAATCTCTAAAGGTACTCCAAAACGACAGAAGACTTCATGAACTAATTTATCTGCAACTGTCGAAGCTTCTTGATTTGGAATGGCGAAGACTTCCGGCCACTTGGTGAAGTAATCCATCACAACCATGAAATACTTGTTGCCACTTTCACTTTCCGGAAACGGCCCCGCAACGTCAAGGGCTATCCTCTCCCATGGTGCACCAACATTGTACAATTTCAATGCTCCTCTACTGCGAGTCTGCGGTCCCTTTACAGCTGCACAACTTGTACATTTGCGACACCAGTCCTCGACATCGTCCCGACAGTGGACCCAGTAAAACCGTTCTCGTATCTTCAGTAGAGTGCGTTTTACTCCCAGATGACCTCCTGAACAACCATTATGGTACAGCTGTAGAACATCCGGTACTTGAGCTTTAGGTACAACCATTTGCAAATGACAGCTGTCTCCCCGAGCATTTTCCCATTTACGGCACAGGACTCCATCCTGAATCACCAAGCTGTCCCATTGGGCCCAATAGCTTTTTGTGATCGAACTCATCGCTGAGACGTCACTCCACCTGGGCTTAGGAGCTCTGGCCTTCATCCACTCCAGAATCGGCTTGATGTCCGAATCTTCCTGCTGTGCACGTTGTAGGATTTCCTTCCACTCGTTGCTGAGGTCTGTCCTGAGCATCCTCACAGGTACCACTTCCTTACCCTCTTGCCTACCATGCTTACGGTCTTCAGGACAAGGTCTTCTTGAAAATGCATCTGTGTTGCCATGAGGTTTCCCGCTGCGATGTTTGACCACAAAGTCGTATTCCTGCTGCTGCTGGGCGGTGCTGTTAGCCCCACTTCTCTCTGGAGACCAGACATCATCCCTTTCTGCAGTTCGCTTAGGGCAACTGGATCGAAGGTGGCCCTTTTCCCCACAGCCGTAGCACCTAGGGCTGTACCTTCTATTACGATCGCGAACTGTAGCCGCTACAACCTCCCTGACGCGATGGGAACGATGATCCTGCCGCACAGCTTCCACCTCCAGTGCATGGGCCAAGGCGTCCTTAAGCGTCCCGTGGTGACCGAGCCTCACAGCAACTCTCACTTCAAGGTCGCGGATGCCGTCGATGAATGCCTGCACCAGGTTTCCATCAATAAGCGCAGGTACAGACTGGTAAGCTTTGCGAACCAGCTTCTCCACTTCAAGGGCCCACTGCTGCAGGTTTTCGTTACTGCGTTGTACGCGATCCTTGAGCTGCGCACGAAACACGTGTTCCAGGTGAGCGTCACCATACCGAGACTCCAATGCCTCAAGGAGCTGCTCGTAAGTCACTTCCTTACCGAGAGCTTCCAGAACGGTTAAGGCCTGGTCGCGCAGGCCTAGGGTGAGGGCAGTCATGGCCTGACTTTTATTCCACCCGTTCGCCTTCATGACAGCCTCAAACTGGATTTTGTAGGCCGACCAGGAAGAAGAACCGTCGAACGGTGGCACTTTGAATCCACGTAGCGAAGGTGTTGTAGCTACGGGAGCTGCGATTCCATCCCCAAGTTTGAGGTAATCCAGCGTTTTCTTCACGTCAGCCATCACGGTTAGCTTCACGTCAGCCATCACGTTGTCAACCCGATTATTTACTTGGTCGATTCGGGTTTCAGCTTCCGACAGGCGGTTGTCATGTTGAGCAACCTTATCTTTCACCTCCTTCATGTCTTTCCCGAAAGTAGCGTGAAGGTCCTTCATAAGGAGCATCTGCTCTTCCTGGCGGCGCGCCTGCTCCTCCTTATCATGTTGGAGCTGTTCTTCCAACCGACGAGCCTGTTCCTCCTGTCAACGAGCTTGCTCCTCCTTGTCCCGCTGCAGCTGTTCCTCCAACCGACGAGCCTGTTCCTCCTGTCGGCGAGCCTGTTCCTGCAGCATCATCATCAGGGCAGCAAAGTCTGGTGCTGATGATGCTGGAGCAGCTGTGGATGGGCCGGCCTCCGTGGTCGGTAGCTGGCCTTCCGACCTCTGTGTCGTTGCTCCACCGAATCGCCTCTGGTCCGTCTCTTGCTGTCGTTGACTCCGGGTACGGGTACCCTCCGTGTCGTCTTTGGGTAAAACCGGCATAATCCTTGCTTCTGACACCAATTGTTACGAGCTTCGGGTTCGTGACAATAAAAACTGCCGATTTAATAACCAAAAATAACAATTTATTTTGCAACACTAATTACAACTCAAAATACTAATTAAAAGAACACAATCACACTACTGATCACTCTTAATTCGCACTTGAAGATCGCTTAGATGTTTTCGCTCTTGTCGCTTTATCCAAACTGTGTCGGTCGTCGCGCATCCCGGCCTTATATAGTGCCGCAGATAGTTCTAGAACCTTCCATTGTAGAAACATAGAATGTTCGAGTACATACCGGCCCCGACCGACTAGGTGTCGATAGTTCGAGAAAGTTCTACAAAGTTCTAGTATCGAATTTTCTAGAACGATCGCGACTCGACTAGTTCTGCTACTCGATACTAGATGGCGCTAGTGGTAACTAATGTCACCATGTACCAGGCGTTAATTGTGGCGCGCAACACTATTAAGGAGTTATGGGCCATAGAGTTTTTTATCTATACTAATAATAAAGCTGAAGAGTTTGTTTGTTTGAACGCGATAATCTCTGGAACTACCGGTCAGATTTGAAAAAAATCTTTATGCATTTGATAGCCCAATTCTTGAGGAAGGCTATAGGCTATTTAACATCACGCTATGACCCTTAGGAGCCGAGCAAAAAGAAAAAAACTCAGAGTGAACGGTAAGCGAATACGAAGTGTTGCGACGCGACGGGGTGGGGGTACAAGAAATTTCACGCGGACGAAGTCGCGGGCAGAAGCTAGTGTTTTAATAAAATTTGTTCATGATTACATGCTTGAGCTCTCGTAGTTGACACTACTTATAGCTTGTGCAGTCTGTGATACGTACTTGATGATCTGCGTGGCGGTGAACTCCTCGGGTTGCACGCAGGCGTGGAACTCGGCCTCCTCCACGCGGATCCACTCCTCCGTGACCACGGGGATGATGTCGTGGCGCCCCACCACCTCCTTGCCCTGCCGCCGCAGGTCGTTCACTCCCAGCTCCACATCCGGCATGCCTGCGCACACGGACAGCTGTTACGTCTGCTCGATGCTGAAGGACTTCTGAACTCGAGCTGATGGTAACATTACCGCTGAGGAAGCCGAGGAAGAACAGGCGCACGCGCGCGATCTGCTTCAGCACGGAGCCTTCCGCGTCCTGCTCTACGTACAGCTCGTCCACCGCCGTGATTTGAACCTGACACAAGAGATATCTATGCTGACACGCATTCACTTAGGTTCAGATTATATAGCTGATACAGTACAGGCCTTTCGTCCCTACACATCGATACAGAAAATAGACAAAACACATTTGTAAACGAGTTGTTCGTTTACGTAAGATTTTTTGGAATAATGTGTTGTAGTATGCGTGGAATGGGATAACCAAGAGTTAGAGGCAGAGGGCCGTCGGTGTCGCAACATACCTCCTCCATCTTGTAGGTGAGCGCGCGGTCGCGGTGCGCCGACAGCCGAAACAGCGATTCCTCCACGCAGCAGCTGAACTGCTTCACGTCCTCGTACGTCAGCGAGCCGATCTTGAACAGCTGCGACACCTGCACAATACGTGCAAACAAACGAGAAAACTTTATACAAACACGCAATGATAGGAGCAGAACACAACAACAACAACACAACACAACACAAAGGGCGGCTCGGCAAAACAAAAATTAGAAGCATTGCCTCTGTATTGGCGCGACGTTCGTGCTAATTAGAAGCATTGCCTCTGTATTGGCGCGACGTTCGTGCTAATTAGAAGCATTGCCTCTGTATTAGCGCGACGTTCGTGCTAATTCGGAAACACGAAGATTATCGAAGCCTTTTCTGATATAATTGTATGAATGTATATGTTAGCAGTAGCACCGACCTGTGGCGCGTGCTCGACGGGCAGGCCGAGCTTGCGCAGGTCACTGCCGAACTCCTTGACGCCCTGGTAGTCGCCCTGGATGGCGTATGCCGCGAACTGCGACAGCTTGTTGGTGATGCGCTCCGCCTTCGTCACCTGACCCGGCCTGCGGGACGGAACACACATGTCACTGTGCTACTTAATAGCTGCATGCAACCGTTAGGAGCTATGGTTGCAGCATGTTGCTATATCTAACACTCCTTAGATGTGCTCGCAAAGCCTGTCTTCTAAAAATGTCCTATTCCTTAAAAGATAGTTCAATTAAACGAAGACGAACCTGACACCAGGGCGCTCCTTATAGAAGACGTACTGCAGCTTTACGGTGAAGATCTTGCCGAACTGGTCGAATTGCTGCGCGCCGATGTCGGACACGGAGTAGCAAGCCTGCAGCGGCAGCTCCTGGAAGGGCTCCTTGTCGCCCGATGCGTTCAGGAGCTGCACCACCGGGTTGTCACCCGCCAGCGCCACGCGCACCCAGATCTTCTTCCAGAACCTGCGCACACCCGCCAACCCGCCTTGTCAACACTTACACTAGTAAATACTGTGTACCTCTACTAGGTACTCGAAACACGCCAACGATCCCTTCTAACAATGTATTGATTTCAAATCTTACAGCTACTATAATTATGCATCATTCGAGTCGCAACGTCGAGTTTTTTGTACTGGCCTCTGTCCGGTGATTTTCTTTTTGTTCGGCTGCCTCAGATGCATCTCCCAGCCAGGCCCCGTGTACTTGGTGCGAGGGAAGTCCTCCAGCGGCTGCGACACGTCGTCGTCGAAAAGCGGTGTGGGCGGGCTCTCGCCGCCGCTGCCCGCATCGTCATCGCCCCGCTCTGACACCACACACTGTTATAAGTATCAACGAAGGTCGACCGATCGAATGGTTGCGGTTGGGTTGCTCCAATAGAAATTCATACCGAAGTGAGCCTCAACGCGCGGCTGCTCGAAGCCGCTCTTGTCGAAGGGGTTGAGGCGCGGCGAGTCGGGCAGGGCATGCGGCCGGGGCGGCGGCGCCAGCGCCGGCACGGCTGCCTCCTCGCCACTCGTCTCGCTGTCTTTCGGTCTATGGCAACAGTCAATCGGTCCATAAAGGAGTTACTTATTGCACAATTTATTCGACGTACGACTTTAAAAATACTGTTCTTACAAAACCGTGTTTTACGTGGTAATGAATCTACAAGTTGGTTATTCTTTTTGTGATTCAAGCATCAAGCACTTTTGCTTGAACGGCGTGAACCACAACAACAACAAGTTGTCAACAACCTTTTATTTGTGCAAACTCTCAATTCTTAAATTATAACTTCTATGGATGAAGAAGAAGGTGAGTTTATGTAAGTTAAGTACCTATGTATTTATTTTATTAACTTATATGAACTAATTGTAGATGCGCACATGTAAGTTCAGTGCCTATTTATTTTATTAACATAACTAAACTAATTGTAGATGCCATGCACATGAAAGTTCAGTGCCTATTTATTTTATTAACATAAATTAACTAATTGTAGATGCCATGCACATGTAAGTTAAGTACCTATGTATTTTATTAACATAAATTAACTAATGTAGATGCCATGGACAAATGCACATGGCATCTAGCCAAAGAAATAAGGAAAACGCATATAACATATTTTTAAGAAAAACAGAGATAACTGCTGTCCTTAGAATAATAAATACGTGAGGTAACCTGATGAAGACAGAGAAGGTGTCGTCGCTGGAATCTCTGGAGGCCTGGTGGTCGAGGCGCGGCGTGGCGGCGGGCGGCGCTGGCGCGCCCATGCTCAGGAACGGGTCGAAGGCCTCCGCCTCGAACCCGCTCGCCGCCGCCTCCGCTCCACCGTCCTCGCCCCACGCTCCTGTGACACATTCACAACTCCATGTTTAGGCATTCAAAGACAAAGTCGTAAAATTCACTTGTGTTTTAAAAATCTTACCTGAGTTCAAGTTATTCGCAGCAGTAGCATCGAATTTAGCAGAGAATGCGTCAAACGCGTCCTGGCTGCTGGGGAAAGCATCGTGCATCATAGCTTCGGACTGCACGCCCCAACCAGGATCCGCAGAAGGCGACGGCCCACTGGCATCGAAGGCGTCTTCTGCTCCCATGTCGAACGGTTGTGCGACGTGCGAACCGTCATCGAAAGTTTCAGTCGGACCCGATGTGAAAAGATCAGCTTGCGTTTCCCCCATTCCACTCATGGGTGCCGAATGAAACATATTTTCTTTATCGTTATTGAGCACGTCATTGCTGTCGCCCATTACTACGTCATCCGATTTCATGTCAAATATATTGACAGCAGTGTCAGAAAACTGAGCTGTTGCGTCCACTGGTTCGATTGTATTCTCAAACGGATTTAGCTCGATGTCTAGTCCGGCAGGCTGGGCTGGAAAATCATCTCTCATTATAACTTCCGCAAATGGAGAGGTGTTAGAAGTCGCAGAGGCAACCTCTGTTTGTGGCTCCGAGCAATCCATGGGTGCCACTGCATCTGTAATCGAGTCTATTGCTGAAGGAAACACACTTTCAGCCGACACGGTTACGGCACCTGGCTCTTCCGGCTGGTAGCCGGTTTGAGCAGTCTCCAACGCAATCGGCGTTGGTTCTTCTCCCATGGATTGCGGATTGTCATGGCTTGCTTCAGTGGAGATGTCATCGACTATGTCGTCGCTCAAGAAATCGATTTGCTTTTCCTCTTTTCTTGGAGCCGAATATAAGCTCATAATAGCCTCCTTAGTAGGCTTGATAGGGGCGGGCACGGGCGCATCAAACAGATTGATGTCGTCGACGTGCTGCTCGGGCGGCGTGGGTGGCGCGGCGGGCGGGCGCGGTGGCTGCGGCCGCGGCGGTGGCGGCCGGCCGGCTGGCGGGGGCCGCGCGGGCGGCGGCCGCGTCGGCTTGTTGCGGTTGATGTCGAGGCTTTCGCAGGGCGGCTCTTCAACTGGCTCGGGCTCCGGCGTGGGGCTGGGCGAGTGGATGTCACGCACCGAAACTGGGCTCGGAGTGCGTGTTGGTGGGATACGGTCCAAGAGGTGAGAACTGGTAAATTCCATTTGACCGGTTACACTCAAGATCAAATTTTGAGTTTCGGGTGGCAAAGGCCTGGCGGGCAGATGAGGCCCTTGCACTTCCTCCTCGTTCAAAAATGAGTGATCGATCGTGGTGGAGACTAAATCAAGTTCTGTTGGCTTGGTTATTCGGTCGTGATCCACCGGGCTACTTGTGAAAATATCCAGTGGGGAAGCCTTGTTTTCAGAAAACTCTTCATAGTGTTTCGCCCCAATCCCAGTTGGTTCTGCACCACCAAATATATCCACGGGCACAGTATCGCCGGCTGGAGGTTCATATCCGCCGCCGAAGTCCGAAAAAGGATTGCCAGTGGCGAATGGATTATCACCAGTGAAGGCGTCCGGTTCCGCTTCTGCCATCATAAACGGATTGAGAACATCCGCAGTTACTGGAGCCGTTGGCTCATTCATACTTAAGAATGGATTGTACGCCATTGCGATTGCTTTTTATTTGATTAATTTAAAAACTCGGATTCCAATAACTTTAATTCGGTTTTTCCCGGATTTAGATCACCCGCAAAGGATGTATCAAATGGATCGAAATCTGCCTCTGGCAACCGGTTAGCGTTTGAGGGCTCTGGAGTCAATGCTTTCCTTTGAAATATATCGTCAGACGGATCTAGTAAGTCGTGCTTGTTTTCTTCTGAGTTATCAGTCTCCTCACATGAAAACTCTTTAGCTAGCAGTTTCAGTTCAGTTTTGCAAGGTGCGATATTGCTTGCGAACGACGTATCAAAAGGATCAGGTACCGCCGAAGATCGCTGTGGCTCTGATGGTGTTAGTACTTTAGCCTTTATTTCAGTTTGAGCACTGTGCAATAAATCACTAGCTTTTATGTTACTCGTTTGTGAATATTCCGAATGTCTTCTCTTATTTTGGTAGATAACTTTCCGAGCCAAGTCTTCGTCAGACCGCGTGCGAGTCAAGGTATCTGGGACGCTATCGGCGGCTTCTGCCTCTTCACTAGCGTCTTCAGTGATTGAAAGTTCTCGCGAATAGTAAGGTGTAACTGGTTTAGTTGACTTAACTTTTGCGTCCAAACCAAGAGATTCGTCTGCCTCAACGTTGAAAATAACACTCTTGCTAACAGTAAGGTTTTCAGGGCGTGATGCCCGCCGCTCTGTTTTCTTGGGTTCGTCCGCTCTGGGATCAAAATCTGGATCACTTGGTACTCTGTATATTGCAGAAGAATTGGAAGTTATTAATTCTTGTTCCAATAGTTTCAGTTCTACTTTACCAGGCGCTACAATCCTATCAACAATGGTAGTGTCGAACGGATCTATCTCACAATGATTTACATCCACTGGGTCTAAAGGCGAGTCGCCTAATTGAGTTAAATCTGTGGTACTTCCACCTAATAAATCACGGACCGTTTGGGTGACCTCCTTGACGATTATATCGTCAGAGGTTATGGATTCTCGTACACCTGAGGGATCAGTTAAATGAATACGAACTGAAGATTTACGCCTATTGTTTAATCTTCCGCGTACTTCTTCAGATCGTGGATCGAAATCGTCGTCGTCTTCTAGAATAACTGTCTCTTTATTCGCCTGAAATTTAGTGCTGGGTATCACAGCTTCCGCGAAACTTGTATCAAATGGATCGTCTTGATCTAAATAGGGATCTACGACGTCAATCTGATCTTCGATAATGCTTTCTGCGAATACAAACTCATTTTTATCAGCTTCAAAAGCTGACCACGATTCTTGTAAAACAGGTTCCGCCTTTATTTCAGTTTCTCCTAATTTCGTAACTTCTGCGTTAACCTCAAGTGATTTTGCAGCAAGTAGCGTAAATTCATCGAATTCTTCATCTACTGGCGGGTGGTCAGTGAGAAAAGGATCTTTCGTAGGTGCTCCTGCTTGATCAGAACTTTTATTTTGAATCAAAGATGTGTGAAGAGATACACTTAAGTCTATGGGTGTTGTTATGGGAATATCTGTATCAAGGTCCAATATACACTTTTCAATAGGTTCACTCGCAACTTTCGATTCGATTGGTCGTTCGTCGTACCTGTCTGTGCTTTCCAACAACAAATCACCGGGAATTACTCTTTTGGGGCGCTTACTGGTAACCGTTACATTATCTATTCTACCGGTAAGAACACCAACTGCTAATCCGATGTCTAATGCCTTTTTCCCTTTAGAAGTTTTGATGTCTTGACCTTGTATTAATGCATCGACATGGGAAGTGTCAAATATATCATCGTCTTGGAATTCTTCTGGTGAGTCAGGGACATACCCAAGCTTCACTTCCCCCCTCTCGACGGCGTCCACATAGGAGGTGTCGAAGATGTCGTCTTGGTCGTCTTCCTCGGACTCGTCGTCTGTTACACCGTATTCGCTTCTATCGGCTTCTTCAGCTTCTGCCTGAGCTTGAACAAGCTGTGGAAAGTCTGCTTCTGTTACTTCGACTACTGGCCTATGAGGAGCTTCCTTTTTTTCGGGTTCAACCTGCTTTGGAGGTATGCGTTGGAAAAAGGAAGTTGATTTGATGCGGTCTAGATCGCCTTGTGTCTTTTTAAGTACAGTATCTATGCCCGTAGTCAAATCTTTAAATTTAGACCACTCTTCATTTTCTTTGGCAGTACCTTCCCCGTTTTCAGCGCTTTGCTGTTGATGCTCTCTTCTATACTTTTCTAGCTCTTCTTCTGTAAAAAGTTCTTCTTCACCTTTACGTTTAGATTTTTTCCCCTTTTTCTTCTTTTTAAGACCTTTGGGTAGTTTTAGCATTATACGATTTTCTTAGTAATGCTTTGTGTTGCTGAAACCAATAAATAACCACTTATATTGCTTGACCTATATAACATAATGAACATCGCTAAAATAAATACCTTGCTTTCTAAATAAAAGGACAACTTTATTTTATTTTTAACCGACTTCAAAAAAGGAGGAGGTTTCTTAATTCGACCGTATATATATATTTTTTTATGTGTGTTCGCGGATAACTTCGTCGTTTATGAACCGATTTTGATTATTCTTTTTTCGTTGGAAAGGAGATATGCCAAGGGTGGTCCCATGATAAGGAAACCAGGATCTGATGATGGCATCCCAGTGAAATCGAGGGGAACATTCGAAAATCGTAGGAGCGACTAGTGCGTTTGTTAATTTTTTCATTAGGTATTTTAAAGCACTACAATTTAATGAAGGCCTGGAGTCGATCTGATGATGGAGCCGAAAGACAGTCGAGGGGACTCCTCAACGATTTACAGCAGTTACCTTGTGTTTGGGCTTGATTAATTTGTATTGATGTGAACTTTACACCTACATGGTTGTGACTGTCATTCGGGGTCTGATGATGAAGACGAAGGACAGTTAAGGGAACTCCTCAACAGTTTACAGTAGCTACCTTGTGTTTGGAATTAATTCATTTTTATTGATGAGAACTGTAATGGCAAAGGAAACATTTCATGTGATAAATAAATAAAAACTTTGCACCCATATAGGTTATAAGTGTACTAGAAAATTTCTTTACCAATATCCCAATAGAGGTTACAAAGTCTCTCCCCTCATCACCTATATTAGCTGAAGCTCTTCTTAAAGAAAACTTTAATAAGGATATTCCAAGCTTTGAATTCCAGCCCATTTCTGTTGCCACAATTAAAAAAGCATTTAAAAGTCTTAACATAAAAAACACTGAAGACTTATGGGGGATTTCTGTTAAGGTTCTTGTAGATATTGTTGACACAATTGCCCCTGCCCTAACAGGCATATTTAATCAATGTTTAGACAGCGGTACGTTTCTTGACTTAATGAAACATAGTAAAGTAGTACCAATTTTCAAATCGGGTAGTAAGTTTGATCCCTCTAATTATAGACCTATATCTGTGCTACCAGCTATGAGCAAAATCTATGAAAAAATCATGCTGGACCAGATGTTGTCACATTTTAATTCAAATGGGATTTTACATAGTCGCCAGTTTGGTTTCACGAAAGGTAGGTCGACGACGGACGCGGGAGTAAAACTCATCAGTCACATTTTGGAATCCTGGGAGAAGTCCCAGGATGCAATTGGCGTTTTCTGTGACCTCTCAAAAGTGTTTGACTGCGTTGACCATAATACACTGATCTGTAAATTATACCATTACGGAATTCGTGGACAAGCTGCTGATCTTGTTCTTTCCTATCTGTCAAAGCGGCAGCAAAAAGTAAACGTTAATGGGGCGACGTCATCGGGGTCTTTAGTTAAGATGGGCGTGCCTCAAGGCTCAATTCTTGGCCCTTTCCTATTTCTAGTTTATATTAATGACCTTCCTTACATGATGGCTAACTTGTCGGATATCATTTTATTCGCGGATGACACTTCCTTTATTTTTCAAATAGATAGAAAAGATACGGATGTCTTACATGTTAACGAGAGTCTGGCTGTTCTTTCGAAATGGTTTGCAGCTAATAATCTTTTACTTAATGCGAACAAAACTAAATGTCTTAAGTTCTCATTACCAAATGTACCTCAAGTGGGTCTGAATTTAGAACTTGATGGCAAAAAACTAGACGCTGTTACGGAAACTGTATTTCTAGGAATTACTTTAGATTCAAAATTACAATGGGGCGCACACATTAGAGCTCTCTCAGGTAGATTAAGTTCAGCTGCATATGCAGTAAGAAAAATAAGGCAGTTGACAGATATAGCCACAACTAGGTTAGTATACTTTGCTTATTTCCACATTATGTCTTATGGTGTTCTGCTGTGGGGATCGGCAGCTGACGTAGATTCAATTTTCATTTTACAAAAGAGGGCAATCCGCGCAATCTATCAAATGGGTCCTCGCGAGTCTCTTAGAAACAAATTCAAAGAAATTGATATACTAACTCTGCCTTCTCTTTATATTTTAGAAAGTATTTTGTATGTTCGCAAAAACTTAGGACTCTTCAAAATAAGAAGCGATTTCCACAATATAAATACACGTAGTAAAAATGAAATTGTGTTACCTAAATTTAGATTAACTAAAACTAGCAAGTCATTTCTTGTAAACGGCGTCCGTTTTTATAACAAGTTGCCAAAGTCGGTTACAGAACTTAGCGATGGAAAATTCAAAACCTTCATCAAACGTGTCCTTATCAAAAAAGCATATTATAAGATTAAAGACTATGTTGAAGACAAGGTAGTGTGGCAATAATTCCTTCTGCACATGTGGCTTCCCTGGCTACTCATTAACGGCTTAACTATTTAAATGTCTATTAACTGCTCTCAAATTACGATGTTCATTTTTTATTTACTTTATTTACTTTTTTGACATAATCTCTTTATTACTTGACATTATATACAGAAAATTCAAATTTTTTCCATCTCTTTATTAGTGGTTGTAATGGGAATCATATCACTAGGTTTTATTAGGTTTTTATTTATCCTTTTGATAGATTCTTATTTTGTAAATGTGAGGACTTTGTAGGCCTTGTAGACTTTAGATCTGTAGACCATTTTTTATTTTATCAAGTACCTGATGCTTGTTGACAGGCCTACGCTATCCTCCCATACCTTTTTTTTTTTTTTTGTCGGGTGGAAACCTTCAAAAGGCACCCAGACCTCCGGGGAGGGAGGTCGGGAGTGTGGGAATCCTCCCATAGCTACTGTAATTTGAAAATATTGTAAAAGCCAATTATTTTTAAAAAGAGTTTCTTGCCGGTTCTTCTCCATAGGAAACGACCAATTGGAACCGTGCACCTAGCTTCTGACGTTTCATAAGTGCCCATGTAGGCTTATGTGAAATAAAATATTTTGATTTTGATTGAGTGCCATTACAGGTCTGATGATTGAGACCATAGACAGTCGAGGGAATTCCTCAACGATTTACAGCAGTTACCTTTTGTTGGGCTTACTTCATACGGTTCAATATTCCAAAATGTTCAGTTCGTACAAAAATAATACCTAATTAAGATTGTTACATAGGACGACCTCTACCTACTAGTCATGCTGATGCGTCAATTTGAAACCGAATTTAAGTTGAGTAATCGCGTCATTTCTAGCAATGCTCTTTCGTCGTGTGGCCTACTCAATAATTAAAGTAACTTGAGCATTTGGTCTCGGAAATCATCATTTGGTAAAGTGGAGCTGATGATGAAGACCACAGATGGCCATCGGAACTACTCAATGACAAATATTTCACGGGGTGCGATTCGATTACTTTAATATGGTTGCTAAGCAATTTATGCTCGTTACAATGCGTATGGTGAGTGGTTGTTGAGGAGTTCTCCTGGCTCTTATCAAGAGAACTCCTCAACAATAAACGTCCCAGCATCGGGAAAAGCTATATTTTGTAACATGTGATGAGCAGTTGACATTAGGCTATTGTAACTTAGATAAAAAAAGCCTGTAATTACAAAATGACCCACTAAAAAGTGAAAAATAAAAACTTTTATTTCGGAAGTCGGTGTCTTTGGTTCCGCATTTTCATTTAATGACACCGACTTCCGAAATTAAAGTTATTTTTCAATTTGTAGTGTATTTTTTGGAAGTCTGTTGCTTTTTTTTTGTAAAAAGTTTTTATTATTGCTGTTTTTGCGCATGAGCTTTTAAACCCAATTCTATTTAATTGTGAAAAGATTTGCACACAATCTGCTGACACATCATGTGAAGTTACTACGAGTGACCCACTTCAAGGCCAGTCCTATTTTTCTTCGCAAATAGGAGAGACCACGCAGAGAATTGAATTATAGTTTATGTAAATAGGTACTTAAATATAGCCTTATTCAAACGTGTATAAATATAGCTCGACACGATTTAGACACAAGACCCCTGTGTCGGGATATTTAAAGATATTGCTCATTTGAGAGGTGAGTTATATTATCGATCGAATTGCCTTTGTCACGAGTAGGAGACTACTCGGGTAGCTCTTCTCATTTAGTTCAACAATGCCAATCTATTAATAGCTCATCCCTACATCCTAACAGTACCCACTCGTCTGCAAAACTACAGGTATGGGGTGTGCCGGGAGATAGAACATAATGTAATACGTAGCCGATATTTAGACATTATAACTAGGTAAATGCAATGCAAACAGAAACAAAACGTAATACAGTGACGAAGATGTAATCATTACGATGTAGGGTGAGTGGTGACACGGATGCATGGTAATGGAGCTCCTCGGGGAGCCGCGGACAGGGAGCGGGCGAGGCCGGGCGGCGGAGCCCGGCTGTGACACGTACGGGCCTGGCGCCGCTACTTACAGCTAAGGCATACACTACTGCGCTACGGAGGGGCCTCTATACCTTCATCGCAACACTCGGACAGTCGCGGCGGGCTCGGATCGCGAGCGGGTGCGCTCGGGGCGCTGCTGGGCGCTGGAGGCCGACTGGAGGCCGACTGGATGCGACTGAACTGAGCACCGCGCCGCGCGCCCCATCGACCCGCGCAGCCGCGCAGCGCCGCGCACTGCCCACGCCCCCTCCCCTGCGCCTCCCGATACAAAGTTCAAGCGTCACCGCTCACGCTCAGCTTCCGAGCTGTGCTTTACGTAATCAATCTCGCAGGACATCCAACCACTGGAACTCAAATTGATATCAAATATATTCCAAGCTTGCTGTAAGTACTAATTACCCAGTGGAATGGAATATATTTATTACATAGTATACAATGTAAAATAAAAATGACCAGTTGACCTCTCTTAAAATATGAACCACAGAGGCGATGTATTAATAATGGTAGTTAGATCAATACTTGGGACTGAGTGTCTACAATCTAGGGATGAAAGTGGATAGTTTCTAAGCTTTACCCATGATTAGGCTTCTACCTCCGCATGTACGAGTAGGTACCCATGTATGTTTGTTTCATGTAACTCTCAACTATATTGCGAGTTTTACACGGTGCTCTAGCGCTAGCTTATAGATATTGATTCAGAGAGAGAGATTGACCTTGTGATAGAACTAAACATTTTACTTATTAGTGAGAACTAGTCTACTAAATTGTAGGGTCCACCATTGTATAGTTTGTTCAAAAAGTATTTAATGAAAATGTAAACAAACCCTGTTTAGATTAAATTCTTACGCAATAACTCACATACATAATTATGAGGATTAGTAAGAATCACATTCATCTGTATTTAGAAGGTATCAAATTATTGTTTTAACAACATTACCTACTCAATTGTAATTGTAATAAAATCAATTGTCAACAAAAATATCTTCAATGGGTTTAAGTATGTAGGTACCGATATCCGTGGTAGTGGTACCTACTTATCAAATAATCCAATGTAAGTGGCACTACAAATTGGCATCTTCATGTATGTTTTCTGATCTATTTGTTTACATTTTAATCAGATACTTTTGGAACAGACCATATGTACTACAATACAACTTTCCCAAATAAAACATTGTTTGAAACATAACATCACGCCTGTATCTCCCGAGAGGAGCGGCAGAGATGTACCTATTATTAGGCAGGTCACATTCAAAACGAATGGGGTGTTATAAGTTTGACGTGTCTGGGGGTGTGTGTGTGTGTGTGTCTGTGGCATCGTAGCTCCCGAACGGATGAACCGATTTTGATTTTCTTTTTTTTTGTTTGAAAGGAGCTATGTTTGATGAAAATCGGTCCAAGATGGCCGCCGTCACAAAATGGCGGATTACAAATTTTTTCACAACACCCTCAATATGGGTATCAAATGAAAGGGCTTGACTAGTAGAATGCTATACACTATGATAAATTTCAAATCCAAGATGGCCGCTACCATAAAATAGCGAATTACATTTTATTTTCACTACTCCCTAAATATGGATATCAAATGAAAGGGCTTGACTAGTAGACTACTATACACTATGATAAATTTCAAATCCAAGATGGCCGCCACCACAACATGGCGAATTACTTATTTTTTTCACAACTCCTTCATTAAAGGTAGGTATCAAATAAAAGGGCTTGACAAGTAGAATAATCTACCTACACTTTATTGAAAGGGAATGAGGAATATTAACTAACGAAATGAAAACTAAAAACTTGAAAATTAAATAAGTTCTAATGCAAAAAATTTAAAAATTAAAACAAAATAATAAAAAAATGAATACTTAAATAAATTAATGAATCCCTACAAAAAGCATGAAATAAAAAAATAAAATAAAAAAAATTAAAAACCCCCGACACAAAATAATAAAAAAATGAAGGTATTCCTACTGTACTATTAGTAGGTTAGGTATTGTACTGAGAGGGAGAGGATATTCAATGCCCAAAAACGTTGTTTGAGATCAATGACCAATCTTAAGAATACCGACAGTTGTGCACCTGTGTTCAAGTCTCTAAAATTACTCACCTTTCCGTCTTTGTATATACTTGAAGTTGCAATATTTGTTAGAACAAACATACACCTTTTTACCCTAATGGACGATATTAGAACACGTCCGGGATCTGTTAGATCGCAATACAAAAATCTGATGTTTACAGGTAGGTACAAAACAGCATTATTAAGAAAAAGCTTACTATCAATGGGGCCCGTCATTTATAACAAAATACCTCATGCATACAAGGAAGAATCAATAAGTGTATTTAAAAAGAGGTTATCATCCTTACTAATAGATAAATGCTACTATTCTATACAAGATTTTTTGAATGATAAGAGTTTATAATGTTACATTAATTTATTATTTTTTATTTTAAATTTCATTATATATCTACCTTGTTTATTATAATGTTACATCAATTTATTATTTTTAAGATTTTAAATTTCATTATATACCTATCTACCTTGTTTATCGTTATTATTGTTGTTAATGAAAGAATATAATCAATTTAATCAATCACTTGTAAAATATACCTAGAATTAAGATTGTTGTTTTTTTTTATGTTTAGTTTATGTATGGGAAGACTGTAGATCCACATTACTTAATACCTGTTTTTCTTTTTGTTTTTATGGTGGTTTATTTGAGTAAATATAAATCCCTTTCTTTTTACTTTTGCATGCCGTAAGGTAGAGTGTGTTGGAACCGTTTTTAGAATGTTTGTACATCTTATTTTGTACCCACATTCATTGCAAAATAAATGATTTCTTTCTTTCTTTCTTTCTTACAAAAAGCATGAAATAAAATTTTATTTAAATAGAAATTCATATGGAAGTCGGGGGACCTCTTAGAATAGAAATGATAATGATAAATGATTTTATTTCTGTAAGTAGGTTTGTACAAACACATTTACACGTCAATCATTTTTTTTTTTTAACTAGATGAGGTCGGCCTTTCCTAACTGACTATTCTGAGAAGAAAGGCCGAAACAAACTCAGAAGTCACAGTCTCTTTTAAAGTCCAGACAAAATCTTGGTCAGATCGTGTGAAGACCATGTAGATTGGTGTCTGAAATGGTCTTTTGAGGAAAGAACCACACAGATTGAGCGGACCTGTCCAATCAGTGCACGCATTTGTCAAAAATCGTGCAGCTCAACTCAGAACTTGAGGAGCTCAACGATTCGACGAACAATACCAAAGACATGACATTTGGGTAGGCCGCATAAACTACTCAAACTGCCAGATCATGATTAAAATTAAGAAGGAAAAAGAAATGACCCACATAGTCCTCACATTCACAATAATTAAATAAAAATAAAAAAATACTTGCAAAGTAAATATTCATGTCATTGTCTAAATAAAATTCATCAATGTCAATGTGTATATAAAAAATCCGGGGGATCCTGCCGTTTTGCCGAAAAGATTTTTCCAAAATTTCACTACCCAAACAAATTTTCGCAACCTTTTATTATACCAATGCAATGTATGGCATAATTTTAGTATGCACATTTTCATTTGGTCAAATTTTGACGTGACAACGTCTTAAATTAGGTTGCGGCTGGGAGTCACTTATGAAAAAGTGTAACGCTCGGTAACGTTACGATGAGTCACCGAACGAGAGAGAGGCCCGCCGAATGCCTTGCGTCTCTCTCCCACTCAACTATGATCGGATGATCGGTCGTTGTCACGTAAAATCTTCGCCCGTAAAACCGACTTTACAGGCAACCATTTTTTTACTTGGCAGAATATTATTAAGGATAATGTCATTTAGGCATTTGGTATTTAATCAAATGATTTATTACGGCAAACAATCTTTAGACAATAAACGTTTGGTCAAACGATTTGTTATGACAAAAAATATAAAGGCATAAATAAGATTTTTTGAGAATTTTTTTTTTGGGAATTAAATACCTAAGTAATTAAAAAATGCAATTTTTTTTTTTTTTTTTGCTAGCCTATGCTGTCCCACTGCTGGGCAAAGGCCTCCCCCAAATCCTTCCAGGCATCCAGGTCATCTCGCCATCTCTTTCTGGGCCGGCCTCGGCGGCGCCGTCCATCTTCAGGCACCCATTGTGTGGAGATTTTATTTTAAAATAATCATTTATTGAATACAAAATATTTGTAACTTACTATTTTATTTTTTTTGCAATGGACATTATCGAGAACCGAATTAGTTAAGAGGTTAATTATTTAAAAAAAAATGCTTAGGTTAGGTTAGGTTAAAACTGTGACCTCCCCCACGCACGAGCCGAGCGAGCGAAGCGAGCGGTGCCGCGGCAGCGGCCGGCTAGTGCCAGAAACGACTAAATTATATATAAAAAAAATATGGAAAAAAGAGATTATTTTTAACAGGCTTACGAGAACTGAATTAGACGAGGTTAATTATTTTTAAAAAATGCTTAGGTTAGGTTAGGTTAAAACTGCGACCTCCTACGCACGAGCCGAGCGAGCGAAGCGAGCGGTGCCGCGGCAGCGGCCGGCGAGTGCCAGAAACGACTAGATTATATAGAAAAAAAAAATGGAAAAAAAGTCTACCCGAAACTGAACTAGATAGACGAGATTAATTATTTAAAAAAATACTACCAGAATACTTAATATTATTATTACCTGTTTAGAATTTGTCCCAAGTGGAAAAAACACCCTTGTAATAAAACGTCTCCAAAGTTAGATCTTATGCTTGAAATGGCTGCCTTAAAACTGCGAAAACTGACGATACTAAATATTTGGCAAATGTAATTTTGCATAAAATGAGTTATTCCAACTGAAATATTTGACTAAATAAAAATTGGTAAAGGTACTAGTTGGTAAACAAGGTATTGTTTAAACGTTCACTTGCCAAACATTAGGTTTGGGTTACAATTATTTGTGAAGAGATTTTTTGCTAAGTAATAATTTGGCAAATGAAATTATGCGGAAAATTGTTTGGAAAGTGATAATTTGGAAAAATCTTTTCGGCAAAACAAGGGAGACCCAAAATCCGGACATAATCTTTGAGGGCCATGTAGATTAGTGTCTGAAATGGTCTTTTGAGGAAAGAACCACACAGATTGAGCGGACCTGTCCAGTCAGTGCACGCATTTGTCAGAAGGTATTCCACAGAACAATCCCCCGACTTCCATATGAATTTCTATTTGGGTAGTTCTTCGAAATTTGATTCTTTGACTGATCCATATGGCCAAAATTTAATTTCACTTTCAGCTCTGTAACACATGTTCATATGAAAATAGGTACCTATACCAAATAACATATATTTGAATGAGGGACTCGTTTTTATAAAGTAGTTTTCAAGATATTAATTTTGTGCCCAGATGAATCAGAATGTGTTACATATTAATCAGAAACAGAAATAAAAAGTAATAAATACACCATTAGTTAGGAATGTAAATTCTAAACAATAATTATTAATTCTTAAATAGGACTAAGGTATATCAAAAGTATCTTTTAGAACAAGATTATAGTCCTGTAATTTTTTTATTATTCAAAAGGTTATAGCTAAGTAAATAATAATAAATAAGATTAAAACTACTGACTTGTACACGGTCAAAAATTGGACAAGGAGAATTACGCAACAAAAGCGCTCCTATCGTGCTGGAGAGGGGAAAAATAATTTATTTTATTATTCATATTATGGGATTTTGACCATACGAATCAGGCACAGATGAATCAGGGTTTTGCCTACAATCATGCATAACTCATCGTACATACATCACATCACACATCTCATCACATCGTTCATTATTTTAATTTTTCTACACGAATCTATAACCCAAAAGCATCACACGAAACACAGATTGAAGTTTTAAAACAATAAAATAAATTTTATAAAGTAGGCATTGTAATCAGGATGCCACCTGAACCAAACACAGATGAATCAGGTATTTTCCTTCGTAACACCGGATCTAAGCCAACCAGCCGCACGTCCACCTTCTAGGTCGTCCGTTGCACGACTGGCTTCCCCCCACGCTGGAAGCCAGACTCTCATTATTATTACCCGACCAAGTACGGTCAAGCGCAGCTTACGCCACATTAATCTTTTTTCACATTTTTTTCACATTAATTTTTAATTTTTTTATTTATTTTTTTATTTTTCAAAAAAGTAATAAAAACCAGGGTTGTTGCAATAAATAACACTCTTTTTAGTATTATACTATTACGTGCTTAATTGCAGCAGAGTGTGATATCAGTCTGCCACATAATTATACCACTGCAACTGCTACGACATGACGTTGGCAGGGGGTGCTGTTGGTTAAAATAGCGCTACAATACAACGTAAAATAACAATGTAGCGCTGCACTAGAAGGTGTAGTAGCTCCCTACTAGGTATATGTAGCGCTGTACTAGAAATGTAGTAGCTCCTTTTAAGGTATAGCGCTACAATACAACGTAAGATAACAATGTAGCGCTGTACTAGAAGTGTAGTAGCTCCCTACTAGGTATAGCGCTACAATACAACGTTAGATAACAATGTAGCGCTGTACTATAAGTGTAGTAGCTCCCTACTAGGAGTAGCGCTACAAAACAACGTTAGATAACAATGTAGCGCTGTACTAGAAGTGTAGTAGCTCCCTACTGCCTACTGGGTATAGCGCTACAATACAACGTTAGATAACAATGTAGCGCGGTACTAGAAGTGTAGTAGCTCCCTACTAGGCGTAGCGCTACAATACAACGTTAGATAACAATGTAGCGCGGTACTAGAAGTGTAGTAGCTCCCTACTAGGCGTAGCGCTACAATACAACGTTAGATAACAATGTAGCGCTGTACTAGAAGTGTAGTAGCTCCCTACTAGGCGTAGCGCTGCAATACAACGTTAGATAACAATGTAGCGCGGTACTAGAAGTGTAGTAGCTCCCTACTAGGCGTAGCGCTACAATACAACGGTAGATAACAATGTAGCGCTGTACTAGAAGTGTAGTAGCTCCCTACTAGGCGTAGCGCTACAATACAACGTTAGATAACAATGTAGCGCTGTACTAGAAGTGTAGTAGCTCCCTACTAGGTATAGCGCTACAATACAACGTTAGATAACAATGTAGCGCTGTACTATAAGTGTAGTAGCTCCCTACTAGGAGTAGCGCTACAATACAACGTTAGATAACAATGTAGCGCTGTACTAGAAGTGTAGTAGCTCCCTACTGCCTACTGGGTATAGCGCTACAATACAACGTTAGATAACAATGTAGCGCGGTACTAGAAGTGTAGTAGCTCCCTACTAGGCGTAGCGCTACAATACAACGTTAGACAACAATGTAGCGCGGTACTAGAAGTGTAGTAGCTCCCTACTAGGCGTAGCGCTACAATAAAACGTTAGATAACAATGTAGCGCTGTACTAGAAGTGTAGTAGCTCCCTACTAGGCGTAGCGCTACAATACAACGTTAGATAACAATGTAGCGCGGTACTAGAAGTGTAGTAGCTCCCTACTAGGCGTAGCGCTACAATACAACGGTAGATAACAATGTAGCGCTGTACTAGAAGTGTAGTAGCTCCCTACTGCCTACTGGGTATAGCGCTACAATACAACGTTAGATAACAATGTAGCGCGGTACTAGAAGTGTAGTAGCTCCCTACTAGGCGTAGCGCTACAATACAACGGTAGATAACAATGTAGCGCTGTACTAGAAGTGTAGTAGCTCCCTACTAGGCGTAGCGCTACAATACAACGTTAGATAACAATGTAGCGCTGTACTAGAAGTGTAGTAGCTCCCTACTAGGAGTAGCGCTACAATACAGCGTTAGATAACAATATAGCGCTGTACTAGAAGTGTAGTAGCTCCCTACTGCCTACTGGGTATAGCGCTACAATACAACGTTAGATAATAATGTAGCGCTGTACTAGAAGTGTAGTAGCTCCCTACTGCCTACTGGGTATAGCGCTACAATACAACGTTAGATAACAATGTAGCGCGGTACTAGAAGTGTAGTAGCTCCCTACTAGGCGTAGCGCTACAATACAACGTTAGATAACAATGTAGCGCGGTACTAGAAGTGTAGTAGCTCCCTACTAGGCGTAGCGCTACAATACAACGTTAGATAACAATGTAGCGCGGTACTAGAAGTGTAGTAGCTCCCTACTAGGCGTAGTGCTACAATACAACGTTAGATAACAATGTAGCGCGGTACTAGAAGTGTAGTAGCTCCCTACTAGGCGTAGCGCTACAATACAACGTTAGATAACAATGTAGCGCGGTACTAGAAGTGTAGTAGCTCCCTACTAGGCGTAGCGCTACAATACAACGTTAGATAACAATGTAGCGCGGTACTAGAAGTGTAGTAGCTCCCTACTAGGCGTAGCGCTACAATACAACGTTAGATAACAATGTAGCGCGGTACTAGAAGTGTAGTAGCTCCCTACTAGGCGTAGCGCTACAATACAACGTAAGATAACAATGTAGCGCTGTACTAGAAGTGTAGTAGCTCCCTACTAGGAGTAGCGCTACAATACAACGTTAGATAACAATGTAGCGCTGTACTAGAAGTGTAGTAGCTCCCTACTGCCTACTGGGTATAGCGCTACAATAGATAGACACGCTCCGTGAAAATTTTAACTGTCTACCTATTACGGTTCTTGAGATACAGCACTCTGACAGACAGAAGGACGGACGGACAGACGTACGGATGGACGGATGGACGGACGGACGAATGGACAATGGAGGCTTAGAACTTTTTTGAGATAGGACTGAGTTTAGGAGTGAATGATAAATGATAAATGATTTTATTTCTGTAAGTAGGTTTGTACAAACACTTTTACACGTCAATCATATTTTTTTTTAAACTAGATGAGGTCGGCGGTTCCTAACTGACTATTCTGAGAAGAAAGGCCGAAACAAACTCAGAAGTCACAGTCTCTTTTAAAGTCCAGACAAAATCTTGGTCAGATCGTGTGAAGACCATGTAGATTGGTGTCTGAAATGGTCTTTTGAGGAAAGAACCACACAGATTGAGCGGACCTGTCCAATCAGTGCACGCATTTGTCAAAAATCGTGCAGCTCTACTCAGAACTTGAGGAGCTCAACGATTCGACGAACAATACCAAAGACAGGACATTTGGGTATGGAGTAAACCTGTTTTTATCACTCGAAGAGTTTTCGTCCTATTCTTTGCGCTTGCTGCACAGTTCAATAAACTGGTCGCTTACAAAGTTATAGATAGTAATACAAAATAAGTCAAATTATTTTAACTTTAATACGTAGGTACTTAATAAAACATAATTACATTAATACAAAATCGTGAAAACTATCATAGGAATAAATTCAAACATTATATACTTAGATTGAAAAATCAACCCACTCAAAGTAAGTCCAGACTTCGAACATGAAATACTTTCGATTATTATTAGTAGATCAAACTAGACAGGTTAGGTTAGTAATCAGAACTCAGGCGCTGATGAGTGTCATAGCCGGACAAATTGTGCCCAATATTCGTTAGTGAGGAAGTAAAAATGTAATTCAAAATTAAATTACATACAGTGCAGCAGTGGGAAGGTGGGAACTAGAACATGACGCGATCAAACCGTGTGCTCATAGCGTGAAGGAATCATTTTAAGGTTTCTATAAACAAAAAAGTACCTAATTTAAAAAAATTAACCGACTTAAAAAAAAAGAAAAAACTTTTTTACAAAAAAAAACCGACTTCCAAAAAAAACACTACAAACTGAAAAAAAACTAAAAAAAGGAGAACTCCTCAACAATTAACGTCCCTGCATCGAGAAAAGGAATATTTTATAAAAAAGCGATGGGCAAGTTGACATTAGGCTATTGTAACTTAGATATAAATTATAAATAGACCCACTAAAAAGCGAGAAATAAAAACATTTTTACAAAAAAAAAACCGACTTCCAAAAAAAACACTACAAACTGAAAAATAACTTTAATTTCGGAAGTCGGTGTCTTAGGGATCAGTATTTTAGTTTTTGCCATATATCGCCTTTTTATAAAATATTCCTTTTCTCGATGCAGGGACGTTAATTGTTGAGGAGTTCTCCTTTTATTAGTTTTTAGATTAGATGCTGATAATTCTGGCTGCAGCATCAGGCCAGACTTATGTCAACATTGCATTGATCATAAAATTAGTCCTGTTTAAAATGAGCCCAAACACGACTACGGTGCTGTAATTTCAAGGTTTATACTTTTTCTGATGCTCCTGGCTTCAGCATCAGATCTTCGGTGTTCCTCAGTAACAGTACGTTTATCCACACATCGAGCCCTTTTCAATGAGCCTAAACACGATATATCTGCTGTTAGTTGTCGAGGAGTTAGGTACTCTGTAGACTATCCTGACTGCAGCATCAGGTCATGACTTGATGATCATGAGACCAAATGTGGCAAATGCCCTATCAAACATCAAAACAATTTACTAAAAACAGTCCTTGCCTATTCGAGTAACTTCTTACTGTTAAGGAGTTGTACCTTCCATCATCAGCCCAGCTACCTGAGATGGTGACAACCATACACAAATACACAAGATACTTCATAAAATATGCGAAAAACCATAAGTGAGCCTATAAAATTTGAAGGTTGCCCTCGATTTCTCTAAGATCCCATCATCAGATCCTAACTTGGTGACAATGGGACCACCTCAGAACTATCTACTTTCGAACAAAAAAAGAATTTTGAAAATCGATGAACAAACATACAAAAAAAAAAAAAAACATTCAAACACCCGAACATAGTACCTCCTCCTTTTTGTGAAGTCGGTAATTAACTCAAAATTATGAAATAACTTTAATTTTGGAAGTCGGTGTCGGGGTCTGTATTTTTAACCGACTTCAAAAAAGGAGGAGATTCTCAATTCGACGGAATGTTTTATTTTTTTTTGTGTTTGTTACGCGATTTCTCCGCCAATTGTGGACCGATTTTCAAAATTCTTTTTTTGTTTGAAAGGGTATACTCTCGAGGTGATCATATTATCATCAAGTTGGAATCTGATGAGAGGATCCCATGGAAATCGAGGGAAACCCTCAAATTTTATAGGCAAACCTATAGCGATTTGGGTATTTTTTAAAGTAACTTGAGCATTTGCTCTTGGAAATCGTCATTTGGTAAAGTGGAGATGATAATGAAGACCACAGATGGCCATTGGAACTATTCAATGACAAATATTTCACGGGTTGCAATTCGATTATACTTTAATATGGTTGCTAAGTAAGTTATGCTCGTCACAATGCGTATGGTGAGTGGTTGTTGAGGAGTTCTCCTGGTTCTTACCAGGAGAACTCCTCAACAATTAACGTCCCAGCATCGGGAAAAGCAATATTTTGTAACATGTGATGAGCAGCTGACATTAGGCTATTGTAACTTAGATAAATTACAAACTGACCCACTAAAAAGTGAAAAATAAAAACTAATTTCGGAAGTCGGTGGCAAAAAACTAAAACTATAAAAAACTTTTTACAAAAAAAAAACAACCGACTTCCAAATGGAAAAATAACTTTAATTTCGGAAGTCGGTGTCAATAAACGAAAATGCGGAACCAAAGACACCGACTTCCGAATATAAAGTAATTTTTCAATTTGTAGTGTTTTTTTTGGAAGTGGGTTGTTTTTTTTTTTGTAAAAAGTTTTTTATAGTTTTAGTTTTTTGCCACCGACTTCCGAAATTAAAGTTATTTCATAATTTTGAGTTAATTTCTTTTTGAAGTCGGTTTAATTTTTAAATTACTTTTTATTTCGTAATTTTTAACCCCCGACGCAAAAACGACGGGGTGTTATAAGTTTGACGTGTCTGTGTGTGTGTGTGTGGGGGTGTGTGGGGGTGTGTGTGTGTGTGTGTCTGTCTGTGGCATCGTAGCACCCGAACGGATGAACCGATTTTGATTTAGTTTTTTTTGTTTGAAAGGTGTATTAGTCGGGAGTGTTCTTAGCTATGTTTGATGAAAATCGGTCCAAGATGTCCGCCGCTACAAAATGGCGGATAACATATTTTTTCACAATTCCCTCAATATGGGTATCAAATGAAAGGGCTTCAATAGTAGAATACTATACACTATAACAAATTTTGAATCCAAGATGGCCGCCACAACAAAGTGGCGAATTAATTTTTTTTTTCTCAACTCCCTCAATATGGGTATCAAATGAAAGGGCTTGACTAGTAGAATACTATACACTATTAAAAATTTCAAATCCAAGATGGCCGCCACCACAAAATGGCGAATTACATTTTTTTTTTCACAACTCCTTCAATATAGGTATCAAATGCAAGGGCTTGACAAGTAGAATAATTTACACTATATTGAAAGGGAATGAGGAATATTAACTACCTAACGAAATGAAAACTAAAAACTTGAAAAATATAATAAAACAAAAAAATCTGTTTAGTCTTAAAAATTATTCTTCAACTATAATTTAATCAATATTTTTTGACGGATAAAAAATCTGATTATACACCAAATTACTTACCAGAATCTTAAAACGGAAGAAAATAAAAGAAATGAAATACAAAAATTAAGGAGTCCCTACAAAAAGCATGAAATAAAAAATTTAAAAAACCCCCGACAAAAATAAAATTAAGGAATCCCTGCAAAAAGCATGAAATAAAAAAATAAATTTGAAAAAATCTTATGGAAGTCGGGGGGGACCTCAGAAGCAGAATAGAAGGTGTTCCACAGAACGGTCCCCCGACTTCCATAAGATTTTTTCAAATTTATTTTTTTATTTCATGCTTTTTGCAGGGATTCCTTAATTTTATTTTTGTCGGGGGTTTTTTAAATTTTTAATTTAGTTTTTTTTAGTTTTTGCACTAGAATTTGACCAAGGTTTTGAGATGTTTTCTCTTTGACACTACACCCGTAGCTCGTATCAATAAGCCAGGCCGTCATACTTACACGTATTAGTCCATATCTTGAAAATTACTGAATCGATTTTGATGAAACTTGCACTGTTCCTTATGTTGAAGTAAATGTAAGCCAATAAAAAAAGAATGGTCACGATCCGATTAATAGTTACGGAGATATGAAATGAAATGAAATGATGAAATGATTTTATTTTTTGTAAGTAGGTTTGTACAAACACTTTTACACGTCAATCATGTTTTTTTTTTTAAACTAGATGAAGTCGGCGTTTCCTATCTGACTACTCTGAGAAGAAAGACCGAAACAAACTCAGAGGTCACAGTCTCTTTTAAAGTCCAGACATAATCTTGGTCAGGTTATATGAAGACCATGTAGATCGATGTCTGAGGTGGTCTTTTGAGGAAAGAACCACACAGATTGAGAGGACCTGTCCAGTCAGTGCACGCATTTGTCAAAAATCGTGCAGCTCAACTCAAGAAAAATATGTGTGGACAAACATAGTACATACATACATACATACATACGTCTATAAAACTTTGCATATTTGTTTGGAAGCCCTAATAGATTGTCATATGTGAATATAATGCAATTCCAATAATATTACATACATACGTGTCGAATTGCCTCCTTTTTTTTGAAGTCGCTAAAAATACAGAATTCACCGTCAAAAAGACCGCTTGACCTTGTCTTCCATAGAAGTGTTTGTCTCGGAGGCAGAATCATTATGACGCCCCATGTAGGTAAGTAGTAAGTACATAGGTACTTATGCACTTTGTAACGATTCATTTTCGTCCTGTGTGCGTTTGTAGTGTAGAGGTGCATTATAAGTACCTACCAATAAGTAAGCAAAAGATAGTGACTTGTGCTTAAAAAATATACTTTTTTCTTCTATATAACAATAAACTGAAGTGTGCCTCGGACTATGGAAAAGTTTCTCATTGTTTAGGTTGTTGCGTTGGACACTAGGTACCTACACGTACCCGTTGGACACTCTTGGGCTAACATTCGAGGCTTGTACTGGAATTTGAAGATATACAAGCTGGACGAAGCCTAAAGTGATGACAATGACAACACATGTTATTATAACCACGAGGCCTTTTCTCTGACGGAAGATCTGGGCCAACGACGACGGCTGGTTCAGCTGGTCGGAGGGCGCTGACGGCGCAGGGGGCGCGAAGTGGGCACGCCGTACCGGACGTGCAGGGGCTTCTTTTTCTAACTCCTGTTTCAAGCTGTTTGCAGTCGGAGCCTCACTCATCTAACTGTTTCAAACAATCTTCAACATTATACCACCTCAGTGATCTTATTATACGCAACGACGCTAAAGAATGGTAACTTGGAATTTTAGGTACCTATACCAACCAATGTTTCACACGACTCCGGAAATTTTTATAATTAATTATAATTTGTAAATTGTACACAGTCAACAGTAAGTTCAACTCTTCATTGTTGGCTTTTGTGGAAGAGATAGGTACCACAATTTTGCCAATATCTTTCAGTATAATAAAAAGTAGGTACTCTGTGCAAATATCGTGCTATCGTGCTGTCGTGCCAATCAGCATCATATTGTAGTCTTTGGTGCCAATCATAGTTAAAAATAAAAAGTACTCTGTGATACTAAATGTGCCACACAGAGTACTTTTTGATAGACTTGTCAATTTGTACTCGAGGTTGACTTTTAGTCTATCAAAAAGTACTCTGTGAGGTTCACTGCATTATATCTATTGTAATCTGTGGTGAGGTTGACGGACTGACTATCAAACCCAGATGGACGTAAGTTACTTCTATATATTACGTCCATGATCAAACCTATCCAGTTGACCGTCGAGCTCGGGCCTGTGGCTCGGGCAGTCTCGGCAAACGCTCAATACCAACGCACGTGTTTGTTTCCGTCGCACGTGTGTGTTTCGGTTGTTAATAGCTGGTTTATTAAAGTTACTGTAAATTCAAATCCCACCAAAAACATTTTCATGTAAAATGTTGCCAAGACGAGACCGCACATATGGCTCGCACTGCCAAAAAGTTATCAGGTCTCATGTAGAGCCAAGCTTCTAACTCTACACGCCCTAACTTCACAAACTCTACACCTTAGTCAAAATATGAGGCTTGGCCGTTTCGTTTCTCGGCCTTGCACGAGCAGTGGCAGCAAGCGGTTGGTGGACAACGTGCTGGAAGTAGTGAAGATCGAGTGGACGTCGTACAACTACCCTCAGACACGTTAGAACATAAAGGTGAGCTGTATTGTTTTGTTTACGATTCTGGTGCTAAATGCTCGTTAGTAAAAGCGAGTTGTGCAGCCAAATTATGTGGCAAACGAGTTAATAACGTTGTTGCGTTGACTAGTATTGGTCAAACGCGTGTATTCAGCACAGAACAAATCATATGTAGCGTTGCGATTAGCGAGCAACAACTTGCGATTTTATTGTTTACATGGCTCTGGTTGATGATTTTCGCTTTCATTTGATAATCAAAGTTTGTTTACATGGCTCTTATCATTGGATAGTTTTGCTAAGATTAATCAAAGTTTGTTTAGTTAATTTAGAGGTATTGTTTTGTAAAAACAATAAGAAGAGGATACGAGGAGACGGCTTCTAACTTTTGAAATCAGAAAATAAAGTTTTCTGATTTCAAAAGTTAGAAGCCGTAAATCAGGTCATAATTGGCCGAGTGGAACATGCACTGCTGTTGAATTTTTGGTTACAGGTTAACACACAAGAACTTGTGCAAGCAGGATGGCAGTGCCCCACAGCATCTGTTTTCGATGCAGCAACACCAGATATTTTGCTTCGAGATGTCCACAAATCAATGATGGAGGCGCCAGTACGGCGAGGGGTCCAAGGCGGTTCCGGGCTAGCGCCTGCAGTAGCGGCGAGTAGCGAGTGATACGGTTCAAGTTTGCTATGTCGGCAATCCGAGCAGTGTACTGATGAATAATGGGTGAGTCACATCCATTTTATTAAGACTCTGTCACTCTATCATCAAAGATTGTGTTGCGTCAAAGTGTATTGGCTTAGCTTAGTGACAACTGATGATGAGTTGACTGATATTCACTTAGATGAGAAAGTAGAACACGCGACACAGGGTATTAAAAACAAAAAAAACAATTACGATAACATTAGATTAGAGTCAAGTAAAGTTACTCTCTAAGTTTGCTTTTAATGATTGTTTTATCGAGTAAAGGCGCTTGACTCAGCGAACCTAAGAATACCCTCATGATTGGGTGGAGAGGATACCCGAGCACCAAATTACTCGAGAATTAGATGTCCTAGTTGACGACAGTGTTAGTAAAACCACCTATGATTAAGAATGGCTTGTACACTCAAACTCAAAACTTAAGATCGCGCCTAATGAGTAACATGTGGCAATGGGTCTATAAAGACATCGTTGGTGCGATTCTTGTCTGTGTTGGTGCACAGAGCCCCACGTGTGTTGTAGCACATGTGTCGGCAGATGTCTAAAGAGTCGTTGGTGCGATTATTTTCTGTGTTGGTGCACAGAGCCCCTCATGTGTTGTAGCATATGTGGCGGCAGATATCTGAAGAGTCGTTGGTGCGATTCTTTTCTGTGTTGGTGCACAGAGCCCCTCATGTGTTGTAGCATAAGTGGTGGCAGATAATAATAATAATAATATTCCACAACTATCACACAACGCCGTCTAGTCTCAAGCTAAGCAGAGCTTGTGTTATGAGTACTAGACAACTGATAAACATACTTATTTCTAAATATATAAGTATGTTAATATATAGATATCTAAAGACTCGTTGGTGCGATTCTTTTCTGTGTTGGTGCACACCACAGAGCCCCTCATGTGTTGTAGCATATGTGGCGGTGGATATGTAAAGAGTCGTTGGTGCGATTCTGACCTGTGTTGGTGCACAGATTGCAATGAAAGTTTCACGAGTTGAGTATACAATGCTTATGAATTTTATTTCGGTAAATTTAAACTGATTTGTTAAAATTAATTTGATGGTTTAACTTGTTGATCGCTTATCGTTAACTTGTTGATGTCTGTGTTGGTGCACAGAGCGCTTCATGTGTTGTAGCACATATTGCGCTAGTTTTCTTTTTCTGAGAATCAGTGGGTCGATTCTGATTTGTGTTGATGCACAGAGCGCCTTTCATGTGTAGTAAGCACATGTGGTGACGAGTCTCGACCGCACCTTATGTGCAGTAGCATAGGTATGTGACAACTGATCTGGTAAGAATCATTGGTGTGATTCTGGACTGTATTTTTGGACAGATTTTGGTAAATCTGAATCGTTACAATTTTGATTTTCTTTGGTTCAACTTACTGATCGATCCTTTTCTAATGATTAATGTTGTATGGGGTGCGACACCTTGAACAAGGCATTTTAAATTAAGACTAGAGAAATTAAAGTAACAATGAGACACAGTTACCTTAGTTTATTTATTTTATTTTAGGTACTCCAACGTAGTGCCGTAATTAGCCTTTTATGCGCCCGGTGCGAGCTGCTATAACCGCGCCCTTTTTTTTTTTGCGAATTCGTAATCATCCTCCAAATGACCCTCCCGCTCTGGGTGGAGCGGAAGGGAGTGTCAGACTCTTACTGACTAAATCCCACCCGTGTTCCTTCCTTAGCCCTTTATGTTCCGGGCCAGCGGTAACCCTTTGGGACAATCCCGCTGACCCGGCAGGCTTCGGTCCTAAGGGGCCCCTTCCTCGATGCTGACATCTCTTTGGGCGCGCGTGGAACACGTACGCGCCGTCCGGCACGGGCCTGGTCCTGATTGGACGGTGAGCTACCCATTACTCTCCGCCCGCAGGCCCGCCTACGTAGGCCGAGAGTCGTCACGCGGCTCCCGACGCCCGGAGCGTCTCCCGCGGCGACTGAGCCGTCCTGCCACATCCTTTGCTGGCATGACTGCTTCGCAGAAGGAGGTGACTGCCTCCCACTCCCTCTCGCCCCGGACCATGGCTTGCACCAGGGCTGGATGCGAGAGGTCGCCGCCGCTGCCGATCGCCTCTACGAGGACACGGCGGTGCTCCGCCCAAGCGGAGCAGACCTCCACCGTGTCCTCTGGGCGATCCTGGCTATGGTGACACCCGGGCGTTTCCTCCCACCTGATGATGGACAGGAACCTCCCGGAACTTCCGTGTCCGGTGAGGACCTGCGTCAGGCGGTGGGTGAGGACGCCGTGGCGCCTCTTTAGCCACTCCTTAAAGAGGTCTTATCGCCGCTATCGTGGCGTGCCCTGCGCTGGGTTGCGACAGTCGCTCTTTCCATGTCGCCATGAGATCACGCTGGAGATCCGTCCGCTCCGCCGCGCGATTTGCCGCGGAAGCGGATTTCCTCCCGGCGTAGTGCCTCCGCGCGCCACTCATATAGGCGCGCGAGGACTATCGCCTCCAGATCCCATGGCGGCAGTCCGGCAAGCATGCCTGCCGCCTCGCCCAAGATCGTGTGGTAGCCCCGGATAAGCCTTACGGCTGCCAACTTCTGGGGCGCGTTCAGGTAGTGGGCGGCTCGCCGCCGCAGTGAACGCGTCCACACCGGGGCCCCGTATAGGGCCATGGACCGCACGACCCCCGCGTTGGGCAAGAGCGGTTTGAAGGCGGCCCCTGCCCGTTCCAGTTTGGGGGCCAAACGTCGGAAGTGCTCGACGAAGTTCCACCGGCTGTCGGGGACAAGACCCAGGTATTTCATAGTCGTCTCGACGCCGATGTGAACCCCTCTTACCGTTAGTTGGGATCCCGATGGTGGCGCGTTCCGGGGCCCCTGAAACGACATGGCCTCGGACTTGTGCAATGCCACCTCGAGACCCAACTGCCGGATCCTCTCCACGACTATCGCAACCCCGCGTCATCGCGTCGGCCGCCGCCTGACGCCTGACGCGACCTCCCCTGCGCCAGGACCAGCTTGTCGTCAGCGTAGCAAATCACGCTGACGCCATCAGGCAGGTCGGCCCGCAGCACCCAGTCGTAGCCGATGTCCCACAGGAACGGCCCCAGAACCGATCCCTGCGGGACACCGCACGACATCTCTCACCGATTCCACTCTCCGTCGTGACCGGGGTAGATGACGGCTCTGTCCGTCAAATACGCCTCGACTATTCGACGGAGGTAGGTCGGCACCCGGTGATACGGGAGTGCCTCCACAATGCAGCTCCAGGGTAGGGTGTTAAACGCTTTGGCGATGTCGAGTGACACCGCCACGACGACCCCACCCCGGGACACCGCGGCCCCCGTCATGAGGGCTCTCACGCGCATGATGGCGTCCACCGTCGAGCGCCCCTTGCTGAAGCCAAACTGGCTCTCCGCAAGAACCGGCCCCGTCCTCACTAGGTGCCCGACGAGGAGGCCCGCAATCACCCTCTCAAAGAGCTTGCCGACCTCGTCGAGCAGCACGATGGGCCGGTAAGCGGACGGCGAGTCCACAGGGTGCCCTGGCTTCCGAATGAGAACCAGCTTCCCCGTCTTCCAACGGAGTGGAAACTGGCCTCTCTCCAAACATGCGCTTAAGACCGCCTCCAGACACAGACCCGAGAGCCCTCGAGGCCAGGACCCAGGCTTTACCTGGCAAGCCGTCGCGTCGGGTCCATGGGTAACCGCGCCCTTGAAATATTTTCTAATCATAACCGGTTCTAACAAAATGGATTGTCTATAAAAATAAATCTATCATCCAAAAACTAAGTTTATGTAAACTTAATTTTAAGTACTTGGTAAAATTTTGAATAAGGAAGTTCAAATAAATTGTATTTATAAATTAGGTGAAAAAACGTTTATTCGAATTCAGAAATTATTTTATCAATTGCTTCATTAAATATGAATTTTAAAGATTTGTTGTGGGGTAAGATCGTAGCTGGCGTCTAAACTTTCTCTCAAGTCGTGTCTCTTTACTCGCTTTTTACGCTTTTCAGGAAAATCGTCTTCGATATCACATTCTTCACAAACTTTTACGATTATTATTACGATCTCATCGTCTTTAATATTGATAATATTATTTATTTGTAAGAAGAATATACGCGGACGATGCGAATCCACACGTATAAATAAATAAATAATAGGTATTGTCAGTGGCCCAGGTCTGGTCATTTCTGCGCCCCTCCAGGGTCTGCGCCCTGTGCCTGGGCACCGCTGGCACCGCCCTAGTTACGGCACTGCTCCAACGACTTGTTCACTAATATCAACCTTTTTTCAGATTATCGAAAGTACATACATCTTTTATGGGGTACTGTGTTAAATGCTACAACAAAATACCTTGTGACATATTG
Organism: Oligia fasciuncula; assembly: GCA_963082905.1. NCBI lineage: Eukaryota > Metazoa > Arthropoda > Insecta > Lepidoptera > Noctuidae > Oligia > Oligia fasciuncula. The sequence goes on from OY720398.1 coordinate 21,230,930, forward strand.
CAATTAAATGAAAGAAAATTTAAAACTCATATTAAAAGTACACTTTGTAAACAAGGATATTACAAATTAGAGGATTATATCCAAGATAAGAATGTTTGGAAACATGCTGGTTCTGCTCCATAGGACAATCTAAAAGTCTAGACAAAATCAAACTTGTTCCTAATTTAATTTATATGTATATTTTTAATTATGACATCTTATTCTAATTCAATTTTACAATCTGCGACTACAGTGGCTCACACACTTGTTAAAGTTCAACTACTTTTGCATTTTTTCATTTTTCTTTTTTTTTTAAATAACTTGTAAATATGTGAGCACCATGTATCTATCACTTATTTGATTTACCTGTCATTGCTTAATTTTTAATTCTTTTTACCTTTTGTGGTAGACTAATTTTATTATGGGTGCATCGTGTTCACATATAAATTTTATTATGTATACAAGACCTTGTAAAACATTTTTAAAAGAGTAACGGTGGAGTTTCTTGCCCATTCTTCTCCATACGAAAACTACCTTTTCGAATGGGCGACTAGAATCATTTCTATTTAGTTTTTTTTTTGACGTTCAAAAGTGCCTTTAATGTGCCTATTTGAAATAAATGATTTGACTTTGACTTTGACTTTGAATAACATAATATAAAAAAAAACTTACATATTGTATCAATTAGTATGGTGAATTTGTCACTTAAAGAAGTACACAGCTTAGACATAAATACAAAATACATACCTACAAATTAAGAGAATTATTTCAAAATTAACAAAAAAAAAATCGACTTCCAAAAAAAACACTACAAACTGAAAAATAACTTTAATTTCGGAAGTCGGTGTCTTAGGGATCAGTATTTTAGTTTTTGCCACCGACTTCCGAAATTAAAGTTATTTTTCAGTTTGTAGTTTTTTTTGGAAGTCGGTTTTTTTTTTTAAGTTTTTATTTCTCGCTTTTTAGTGGGTCTGTTTATAATAATTTATCTAAGTTACAATAGCCTAATGTCAACTTGCCCATCGCCTTTTTATAAAATATTCCTTTTCTCGATGCAGGGACGTTAATTGTTGAGAAGTTCTCCTTTTATTAGTTTTTAGATTAGATGCTGATAATCCTGGCTGCAGCATCAGGCCAGACTTATGTCAACATTGCATTGAACTTAAAATTAGTCCTGTTTAAAATGAGCCCAAACACGACTACGGTGCTGTAATTTCAAGGTTTGTAGGTACTTTTTCTGATGCTCCTGGCTTCAGCATCAGGTCTTCGGTGTTCCTCAGTAACAGTACGTTTATCCACACATCAAGCCCTTTTCAATGAGCCTAAACACGATATATCTGCTGTTAGTTGTCGAGGAGTTAGGTAGCATCAGGTCATGACTTGATGATCATGAGACCAAATGTGGCAAATGCCCTATCAAACATCAAAACAATTTACTAAAACAGTCCTTGCCTGTTCGAGTAACTTCTTACTGTTAAGGAGTTGTACCTTCCATCATCAGCCCAGCTACCTGAGATAGTGACAACCATACACAAATACACAAGATACTTCATAAAATATGCGAAAAACAATAAGTGAGCCTATAAAATTTTAGGGTTGCCCTCGATTTCTTTAAGATCCCATCATCAGATCCTAACTTGGTGACAATGGGACCACCTCAGAACTATCTACTTTCGAACAAAAAAAGAATTTTGAACATCCGTCGACAATTGGCGGAGTATTCGATGAACAAACATACAAAAAAAAAAAACATACAAACACCCGAACATAGTACCTCCTCCTCTTTGTGAAGTCGGTAATGATTTAAAATAAACTAACTTATTCTCTGTTACAAATGTTACAATGCAAGATAAGTATGAGCTACGAAGAACTAACTAACTACTATTTTTACCGACTTCACAAAAAGGAGGAGGTACTATGTTCGGGTGTTTGTGTGTTTTTTTTTTTTTGTATGTTTGTTCATCGAATACTCCGCCAATTGTCGACGGATTTTCAAAATTCTTTTTTTTTGTTTTGTAGGGACTCCTTAATTTTTGTATTTCATTTCTTTTATTTTCTTCCGTTTTAAGATTCTGGTAATTTGGTTTTATCAGGTTTTTATCCGTCAAAAAATATTGATTAATATATAGTTGAAGAATAATTTTTAAGACTAAACAGATTTTTTTGTTTTATTATATTTTTCAAGTTTTTAGTTTTCATTTCGTTAGGTAGTTAATATTCCTCATTCCCTTTCAATATAGTGTAAATTATTCTAGTTGTCAAGCCCTTGCATTTGATACCTTTATTGAAGTAGTTGTGAAAAAAAATGTAATTCGCCATTTTGTGGTGACGGCCATCTTGGATTTGAATTTTTTAATTGTGTATAGTATTCTACCAGTCAAGCCCTTTCATTTGATACTCATATTGAGGGAGTTGAGAAAAAAAATGTAATTCGACACTTTGTTGTTGCGGCCATCTTGGATTTAAAAAAATTTATAGTGTAGGTATAGTATTCTATTGAAGCCCTTTCATTTGATACCCATATTGAGGCAATTGTGAAAAAATATGTTATCCGCCATTTTGTAGCGGCGGCCATCTTGGACCGATTTTCATCAAACATAGCTAAGAACACTCCCGACTAACACACCTTTCAAACAAAAAAAACTAAATCAAAATCGGTTCATCCGTTCGGGAGCTACGATGCCACAGACAGACACACAGACACACACACCCCCCCCCCCCACACACACCCCCACACAGACACGTCAAACTTATAACACCCCGTCGTTTTTGCGTCGGGGGTTAAAAAGCGAGAAATAAAAACTTTTTAACAAAAAAAAACCGACTTCCAAAAAAAAACACTACAAACTGAAAAATAACTTTAATTTCGGAAGTCGGTGGCAAAAACTAAAATACTGATCCCTAAAGGCGCGTACGCACGTACGAACAAAAACATGGTGAACACGAACATCGAACACTTTGTTCGCACGTGCGTACCACTAACGAACATAACCTGTGTTCGTCAAAAATGTTCGAGGCGATCCATTATGTTCGTGTTCACCATGTTTTGTTCGTACGTGCGTACGCGCCTTAAGACACCGACTTCAGAAATTAAAGTTATTTTTCAGTTTGTGGTGTTTTTTTTGGAAGTCGGTTTTTAGTTACGCGTAAACGTCTTATGATAGCACTTACTTACGCCGACACCATTCATGTATCGCATCCAAATCCTTCTGATTCTTAGTTATTAGGTATTGGCAGGATAGCCGAACTACCTTAGTTATTAGGTATTGGCAGGATAGCCGAGCTTGTTTACTCTGTGAGTATATTCGGTCCGCAGGTACTACACCCGAGGCAAAGAGTAAAGTAACTATATACCCAAGGACGGGTGCTAGTCAGGGATGGCCATGTCGTGGATAGATGGCAACACAGTACCTACAGCGAACAGCGCCATCTAACAATTTGATTGGTAAACGAAGAATCATGTGATCGGAAACGCAAGCGAGCCCTACCGCTTGGACACGATCGTCGGTGTAGGATATGCCGCGAGGACTACTGGAGAGACCGAGTGTTGCTGTATATTGACCGTCGAGCTCGGACAGTCTCGGCACAGTATAAAGATCATACAGTATTGTAACTCGGCCGTAACCTTGAAATAAATGCCTACAGCCGCGCGGTACGTAAACATGCGATAGGGCTGCGCGCCTCCAGCATTTTAATTACATTTGCCTACTTTGTCACTACTACACTACTCGTCGTCGTCGTGTCGTCGTTTTGTTACTTTGTACTTTGCCATTTAGTTTTGTTATTGTATTTTACTGTGTGTACATAAATATTAATAATAAAAACCACGTCTTTACTTTGAATTATACAAACTAACAAAACAAAACACACATGCCCCGAGGTTTTAACACAAGCGTACCTACCGTATAATGATTCATGAACCGCCTATAACTACCTATTTCACTAGTGTCTATCACTTTCCTTTATTCACTTTATTTATTAATCCAGACATCTTTTTTTTCGGGAGATAAAAGGAAATACGTATCCATTAAAAATACACACATTATGTACCTACCTACTAGTAAGTAAAATTATTTTATAGTCTTACCTTTCAGAGTTTCCAGGTAATCTGAAAAAAGTTGTCTCAGGATGCGTTATTGACGAATTCATGCAAACAAAAACAGCACAATATAGCCTACTCGTCATATTAAATATGTACCTCAATTTATTTTTAGTGAAAAAATCGCGCGGTTATTGTTAAAAAAAACAACAAACCGTCGCGTCCGTTCGTCACTGCGGCACAGTCGCGACTGTCTGCATACCGAGCGCATTCCTGAGGTCGAGGCGCGTAGGTATAGCTCGCCTTTCGTCCGTTTGTATGAAGTCGAAATACTGTATGATCTTTATACTGTGGTCTCGGCAAACACTCAATACCAACGCACGTGTTTGTTTCCGAAGCACGTGTGTGTTTCGGTTGTTAATAGCTGGTTTATTAGAGTTACTTACCTACTGTAAATTCAAATAATCTTTTCGTTCGAGTATCCACTGCAGTGAAAGAAAGAAAGAAGAAAAGTTTATTTGGACACAGTTCGTGAAACACAAAATACAAAACTAAAAAAATAACCAAAAAGGTTCATTTCAGCATTAATGCCAGACAGATGCTGTCTGACGCTGGTTTTCGAATGAACCTTTAGGGAAAAGTGACGGGGAGTACACACAGTTTCAACATACCTAATACATACTTTTTATACCTACTTATAAATAAATAAATAAACTAGTAATCAAGAACATATCATTACAAAAAGAAAAACGAAAACAACAGTCTCATCAAAACCTGTGTCCGTCGCGATCAATCTAAATGAGACAAATATTGCTCCGTGCACGATGCACTCAAAGCGCAACAGGCCTCCGAGCGCGACGGACACCTACATGTTATTAAGTTATGCGACAAGAAAAAATGGGCTGTTTGAATAAAAGCAAATAGTCGTAACAATAATATATACTAAGACTAGCACTTTGCCCGCGACTTCGTCCGCGTGTATTTCGTACTTTCCCCTCAAAATTTCGAATAGGTATGTATGTTTATGATTAATAAGTATTCGGGCCAATTTTTAAGTTTGTAGATCAACGGAATCAGATTTTTCAAATAAACAGGATCCCCGCTTTTCACTCCCACAAGGGTGGATTTTTGAAAAATCGTTTGGGATGACGTGTCCATAACTTGACTCAAAGACCGATACCTACTCATTTTCGAGTTAATGAAAGCAAGCAGTAAAATCAACCCATTCTTCTTCTTAGCGTGTCGATAGCAATCCTAAATGGACTCGGCTACTTGCAAAATTTTACACCCCCAATCTCCCTTTAGTTTTAAATTCATTAACCAAATTAATAAGGTTTTCATATAAACTGTATCCTTGCTTACCCCCCCACCCCCACACAGGGGTGGAATTTCGAAAAATCGTTAAGGATGTGTTTATTCCTTGACTCGAAGATTTATTGATACCAGTTTTCGACTTAATCAAGCCACGCAGTAAAATCCTCCCCGTAATATTAACTACACCTTTGTAGCCCGTTAGGGGTAGATTTTCGAAAAACCCTGATAAGTACATGTTATTCTTTATTTTTGGTCGTATGTATAAATACCGAGTTTCGAATTAGTCGGACCGCGCGTTAAAATTCTTCCATACAAATTTTGACACCCCCAATCCCCCCCTTTTAGGGGGTAGTTTAGAAAAACAAAAATTGCCAAACTTCATAATTTACTTAGATAAATATTCCTGCCAAGTTTCAAGTTTATTAACCAATTGAATAAGATTTTTCATATAAACTGTATCCCCGCTTTTCACCCCCACAGGGGTGGAATTTCGAAAAATCCTTTGGTATGTGCTCATGACTTGACTCAAAGATTATTTATACCAATTTTTGAGTTAATCAAGCAACGCAGTAAAATCCTCCCCTGTAAAATTAACTACCCCTTTTTACCCTGTTAAGGGTACATTTTCGAAAAACCCTGATACACGTTATTATCTATTTTTAGTCTAAAGTATAAATACTGAGTTTCAAGTTAATCGGACAGCCCGTTAAAATTCTTCCATACAAACTTTGACACCCCCCAATCCCCCTTTAGGGGGTAGTTAAGAAAAACAAAAAATGCCAAACTTAATCATTTACTTAGATAAGTATTCGTGCCAAGTTTCAAGTTTATTGACTCAAGGAATAAAATTTTTCATACAAACGAAATCCCCCCTTTTCACCCCCTTAAAGGTTGAATTTCCAAAAACCCCTTCTTAGTGCTCCCCTACATTATAAAAGGAAGCCGTGTGCAAAATTCCACATTCCTAGACCCAGTAGTTTCGGCTGTGCGTTGATATGTCAGTCAGTCAGTCAGTTTCTCCTTTTATATATATTTTTCGAAAAACCCTGATACACGTTATTATCTATTTTTAGTCTAAAGTATAAATACTGAGTTTCAAGTTAATCGGACAGCCCGTTAAAATTCTTCCATACAAACTTTGACACCCCCCAATCCCCCTTTAGGGGGTAGTTAAGAAAAACAAAAAATGACAAACTTAATCATTTACTTAGATAAGTATTCGTGCCAAGTTTCAAGTTTATTAACTCAAGGAATAAAAATTTTCATACAAACGAAATCCCCCCTTTTCACCCCCTTAAAGGTTGAATTTCCAAAAACCCCTTCTTAGTGCTCCCCTACATTATAAAAGGAAGCCGTGTGCAAAATTCCACATTCCTAGACCCAGTAGTTTCGGCTGTGCGTTGATATGTCAGTCAGTCAGTCAGTTTCTCCTTTTATATAAATAGATAATAAAAAATGACTCGGAAATAGTTAATTTAATGCTATTCGAAGAAAGTAAAGTACCTACCTTTATCAATTTAGATGAAGTAGGTAGATGCAAATGGAATAGAAGAAGGTAAGCGTTATTCACTATTTACGATAATTTACTTTTACGGATCAGCATTGCTATTATGAGTTTCGTGTTAGTGTAAAACAATTACTAATTTCTACCCTCTTTTGTTTTAGTTGTGCATTTTCGAATGATGCCACATCCTGTGCTCACATTCACAAAAGTATCGTCTTCGGCCAAGAAGAATAAATAAAACAGAACAAAAAAAAATAAAAAGGTGGATGCGTGATTCGTGATGCGATCTCGACCCCAGCTGTGCGTCACAGTCGCAGTAGGCAAGGCACAATGTGTAAGTACGAAAAACAAAGAGTACGAGATTGTGGTGACAAGAAGAAATAATGTGTTCGTTTATGTTTCCCACAGGTCTCACCATTGCGGCGGCAGTTAGGCGGCAGGATGGCACAGCAGCGCCATCGAGTAAGGAACACTTAAGGCAGCAAAGGACGGGAAAACACAGGTGCCACACGCGCATCCCCATTCTGTATATTCATAACACAACAGGAATTATGTTATAAGATAAGTACTGTAGGCATTTCATATAAGTGACACATTTAGGGCGACCATATCTAACTTCTGTTGCGAATCTATCAGATACTGCCGTAAACGTGTTCTGAACGTGTGGATATTGCCCAGTAGATACCCGTAATGGTGGTGGGATATTATTCCACACCTTAGATGCAGCGTATCGGAAGGTGCCTCTGAAAGCTGCCGTCCTATGAGCTTGTGTTGAAAGTTGTTGCGCACATTGCCTGGGCGCGCAATTTCGTCTACTAGCCATCCAACTAAGCTTGTCGTACAAATACTTCGGTTCCCCAGACTTAACGACACCAAACAGCAGGCACGCTAGGTGTAACTTTCGTCTCGACTACATCTTGAGAATAAAGTGTTTGTTAAGAAAGGGGGTGACATGACTTCTAGGGGGAACAGAGTAACAGAAGCGCGCACATGCATTTTGGACTCTTTGTATTAGTCGATCGGTACGAGCCAGCAAGCGTGGGCCGTAAACCGTATCAGCGTAGTTTAATTTAGACAGAACAAGGGTTTCGACTAGCTGCTCGCGAAGCTTTTCAGATAAGAACGGCCTCATCTTGTAAAGCAGTTTCAGACGATAGAAGCAGTTTCTTACAGAGTTAGCAACGTGTTTCTCAAATCTGAGGCTGCCGTCCATACATAACCCAAGGTTCCGCGCCTCCTCCACACGGTCAATAGGCTCACCCATTAGTTTTAAATTAAGGCTTAAAGGTATCTTCTTCAACTGCTGCCTGGTACCAAACAACATATACTTGGTTTTCAATGGGTTTAATGCCAGACAATTTTCATCTGACCAGAGGGCGATTCTTTCTAGGTCGTCATTTAGGTCTCTAATGGCCGACTCATAATCGTCTGGACTAAAAGATAAATACAGCTGTACGTCATCGGCGTAAATATGATACTTGCATTTCTGAAGGCACTTTATTAAGTCTGCACAGTAGAGAATAAAAAGAATCGGACCTAAAATTGATCCCTGAGGAACGCCTCTATTTATAGAAGTTAGGGCCGAAGTTAATGTATTACCAATTACCATCCGACAAACGCAATTCTACCAGTTGTTTTCTGTTACTGAGGTAGCTGTGGAACCATTGAATGGCATTGTCGTCAAAACCGTAGTATTTTAACTTTGACAGTAATAGCGAGACGTTAATGCAATCAAACGCACGGGAAAAGTCGAGTAGCACCATCAGTGAACACATGCCCTTATCTTGGGCTGATAGAATATTGTCTGTAACATCCAGTAACGCCGTAGAAGTGCTGCGCTGTTTCCTAAAACCGGACTGTAGATCAGGTAACACTTCGTTCTCTTCTAAAAACCGAGTTAATTGACGGCACACTACCCTCTCCATTACTTTTGAAAGACAGGGGAGAATACTGATCGGCCGCAAGTCTTTAACTTCTACAGGGTTTGGAATCTTAGGTAGGGGTCTAACTGTGGCTATTTTCCAATAGTAAGGAAACTTTGATGACCATATGGAATAATTAATAATATAAGTAATAGTTTCTAAAGTGTGGGGCAAAGTTAGAGAAAGCATACTTAAGGTTATATTATCGTAGCCTTCAGCATTTGACTTTAGGTCAGAAATAATGCGAGAGATATCATTTTGGTCCACCGGAGCAATTGTGAATATTGCTTCACTATATCTGTGGGTCTCATAGAATGATATAAGTGTCGTGCTAGCTACAGGGTTGCCCGGGACATTTAAAAAAGTGTTATTTATGAGGTCTGGGTTTCTAAAATGTGGGGGAAGGTCTTGTCCTTGCTTTGACGGTGCAAACGTGGATTTAATGTTCTTCCATAGTAATTTTGGATTATTTATTTTATTATTTATATTGTGCCTAAAATATGCAATTTTTTCATGATATAAGGAACTTTCTACCAACGATTTTAAATCAAATCAAATCAAACGTTTATTTGCTAGAAATACATTGCTTTGGTAAAGGTAAGATCTTATAACCTAAGTGTGATTGTATTCTGCCTGCAAGCAAGCGTGCAAATTTTATTAAGTTTACATACAATTTATTATTTTACTATTATTATTATCTACTATTATCATGCAATTATTCACTCTTCAATTTACTAATTTCTATTGTTAAAATTCTAATAAATATACAAAATTCTAATAAATATACAAATTTCAATTTTTATGTTCCATGAATTCCTTAATACTATAAAAAGAACACTTCAGAAGCCATTCAGTCAATTCTGTCTTAAACACATTCCCCTGTAATAATTTTAACTCGTTTGGTAAGTTATTATAAACTAAGACACACATATTAAACACATTTTTCTTATAGATATCTTTATGACAGGGTGGTTGATACAGTAGGTTGCGAAATTTAGCCCTTTTTTGTCTAGTTAGGACCTCACTATATTGTTTAAAGTAGAGCACATGTTTTTTGGTAAAGAGGCAGATATCTTTTATATACATACAAGGAATTGGAAGAATTTTACATTTTTTAAATAAAGGTTTGCAACTATCTAGGAACCAAGCCCTGTTGTTATCCCGGATGCATCGTTTTTGAATTTTAAAAACTCTGTCGATGTCGACCGAGTTGCCCCAAATTATTAATCCGTAGCTCAGTACAGATGACACATAGCCGTGGTAAGCCGATAGAGCAGCTTCTACAGAAACATTTGCCTTAACTTTTTTAACGCAAACACAAATCTATCGAGTTTCTGACAAACTGTATCTATATGGCTTTTCCAATTTAAATTTTTATCTACAATAAGTCCTAGAAATTTCAAATCATCTACTTGTTCTACTTTTTTGTCTTTATACATAATATCTAAAGTTAAAGGTTTTGCATTGTAGGATGTAAATTCGATTAATTTTGTTTTACTAATGTTTATGTTTAAATTATTATTTTCCATCCAAGTTACTATATCTGATAGGGCATTTTCGGTAACTGATTTATAAGCGTTTTTATCCTGACATTTTATAATAATGGTAGTATCATCTGCAAAAAGAATACATTTCTGCAAAGTGGCATCTGGAAGATCGTTTACATAAAGCAAGAAAAGTAAAGCGCCTACAATGCTACCCTGAGGCACACCATTTTTATTTACTAATGCCTTTGATTTAAATTTTTCTTTGAAATATATTCTGCTGTCTTTTTTTACAACTTTGGATATCTCTGTACACTGTTTTCTGTTCTGTAGATAGCTAGATATCCATTCATATGCTTTCCCTCTTATCCCATAAAAGTCTAACTTGTGTAAAAGTATAGAGTGATTTACAAAGTCAAAGGCCTTACTCATATCTAGAAAAAGGGACACTACTGGGTTGCCATTATTTATGCTTTCTGTTACAAATTGTATCAAGTTAAAGATTGCAAGGGCAGTGGATCTTCCCTTGCGGAAACCAAATTGCTCTTTGCACAATATCTCATGTGTAGAGAGAAAGTTGTTTAATCTACTAAGCATTGCCTTTTCAAAATTTTTTGACAATATAGGAACTATAGTGATAAGCCGATAGTTGTTAGGATCTGACTTATTTCCCTTTTTGAAAAGTGGTTTTACGGTAGACAATTTAAGTTGTTCAGGAAATACACCTTCTAGAAATGATAAATTTATAACATGCGCCAGTGGATAACATATCCAAATAGCACAAGCTTTCAACGTTTGTGTGGTGATGTCATCTTGCCCGCTAGTTCTGCTATTATTCAGAGACATTATAACCTTATACACTTCTAATGCATCTACAGGATTTAGGAAAATTGTATTTAGATTTTTATTTTTATGATTATGTTTAATATTATTGGAATTTATAGGTTGATTACATGTCAAATTAATAAAGAAGTCATTAAATATATTACAAATGTCTAAGGGATTATCATATGTCACATTATTAAGAGATATTACGTCAATGTCATTTTTATAGAGACTATTAATACATATCGTTGAGGAAATAGCGTTCCAAACTAGCTTTACACTTATTCTTACCCTTTTGTATGCGCCTTGTATTAATAAGTTTATGTGCTCTCTGTGCACATCGCTTAAAGATATGGTTATAGAGTCTGTAGTTTTTCTCATTTTGTTTTTTATTTATGTTACTATTTTTTAATTTTAGATATAGATGACGTTTAGTTTTGCTAGACTTCTTGATGCCTTTTGTTATCCAGTTCTGCATCGCTGTTTATAGTAGTCCCTTTTTGTTCCCGATTTATTGTTCAGTGCCCGCACCTATATAAACTATGTCGGATCATGAAGAAGACCTGATATGTATCGCATCTCGGCCACCCGGGAATGCGACATTTATATTATTCCATTTTTAAAATCAATTTATTTATTTGTTTAAAATGCATGATAAAATTATTATTCAGATGTTATATAATTATTATTAGGAATGAGATAAGAATATTTTTATGATAATATTGTAATTAATTTAGAAGTTTTTGGGAAATAAAAGGCTTAAATAATAATAATAAATAAATTGCTCCACTGTTTGACATTGTGCATTTTGCCTTATTATTAATTTTGTCTGTATGGAAACAGAATAGTAAAATCATAAAATAAAAAGTGAGCCAACAAAGATTCGTTTTTCTTGCTATTTTTAACGTAAGTTTTGGTGTAAATAAGTAATAAAAGAACTGTAAAATCTCCGTACCTACCGAAAAAGCTCAGTTATCGTTCAATAAACTTTATTTGTAATTGATTTATGCAGTGGTTTTTTCATAAAACTCGATCTTCCAGAGCACTTTTCGATTTTTTTGTACGCGCCTTTCAGTTCGGAACGGTGTTTCTGTGCGTGAGAATTAGACGTTGTGCGTGTAGACTTGCGTCTAACTCATAGTAAATAGTAATATTATGGTCTAACTGCTCATCACTGATTTAGCTCTGTCAGAAACGAAGCCCGGTGAGACAGCGTGCTTTTTGGCCGTAACCACCAGTGAGTTTTAGCTCGCGACATAGTTACTTTACTCTTTGCTCGCGACTAGTTTACTCTTAAGGGCAAGTTCGAACACATAGGTACGTTAAGGCCAGGCTACAGACTTCAATTAGTTTGGTCAGCACTCAATTGAAAAATGTTTTTGGGTTTTGTTTCAATTGTTATTTTTTCTATGTAGTTATTTGATCTCTACAAATTAATAGTGCCACACAATTATTGATCTCTTGTTAATATGTAGTAAAACTTAATAAGTGAAGTTATATGTTGATAGGGAATTTCCTTTTTTTTTATATATTTACATAATTTATGCTAATACCTATTTAAAATAATAATAATATGTACATTTATATGAAAAAAAATAAGCAAAATGATCATAGGGCATCAAAAAATTCGTCCGCATCGCTGACCTTGGTAAGTTACTGCAAGGAACGGAACTTCACATCATTTTTTGATTATATTTCACTTGGATGTAATTTTGAGATCGTAAAACGAAAGCAAACGAAAGTGTCAGTCAACGAGCGTATATGACATGACGCAACGTTTTATTTTCCAAGCGTTTTGGCTTTGGCACCTAGTAACGTAGTCAGTACAACGCCATCTACTGAGTTCTTGGACACTATTTTTTTTTTAATACTCAAAAAGAGAACATCTTATTTCATTGTGTTATCTATATACTTAGGTACCATAATACATTATTTATTTCTGTAACCGAAATCCCACGGGATAGTAAATGTTCAGTCCCGCAAATACCGAGATTTAACGTTTCGAGGCTGCGGGATTGAAAGCCCTAGGCGTACCTACAGGGTTAATAAGGGGGACCTTAGACGATCAATATGGCATCAGTTCAATCTATGATCTTGATGCAGATTGATCGATCAGTCAGGTTGAAACAGAACTGATACAAGACCTGCATAGCTATTCACAATCATCCGACACGCTATCGTATCGAAAATTACACGTTTCGATAACCTGATTTGCCTTGCTCCTGACATCAAACAGCTGTCGGAAGAATAGAGGTTGTCTCAAAATTTATCGGGTTTTGGACTTATGAACAGCGTTTGGAGGACTCCTAGGTATCATTGATTGATGTTTGATACGATACGGAAGCGTATCGAGTGGTTGTAAATAGCTATGCAGATAGACAGGATGTAATGAAAATTTTAATTTATCGGGTGACCTAGAGAAATTACTCCGCGTACAGTGCGCCCAGAAAAGACTGGCATATCGCGTAATATGGATTTTTTTAATTTGATTATTTAAAACTTTGAGGGTTCGATAAGATCCGTGTCGCACCTTCACCCTGGACAGCCCCGTGGGAGTGGGACTGCAAGAATGACTATCCTGCAGTCATAGTGAGAGGTCGCTTGATAAGATCGAATCCATTTAAGTCACTGCGTTAGCATTAAATAAAGGAAAGTAAAACCCTGCTTTGGAAACTAATATTATAAATAAAACCCTACTCGCAAAAAATATTAGCCGTAAGGATTATCACAGAAAACCAATACTCTTGTATTTTTTTTTATATTTTTTTTTTTTTGTTATTTCGACACGCAAAAACTTAGGAATGTTCAAAACGCATTAAAAAGTGGAAACAGCGCTAATTATTCCCCTAGTGGCAGACATAACGTACTAATTTGTCAAAATAGGTTATAACGCAACCAAGTATGAAAGAGTGTAGACTGGTATCGAACCTCTCTTTTTCCCACATAGTTTTAGGCGGTTTGTCTCTATCTATCTTCCGTCAGACAGCGTTGACGTAAACTGTCACTGTTACACCGCGAGGCTACGTACCTACGTAGTAACATCGCTTACGTTCATGTTTTTTGAGAAGATAAACGTTGAAATCTGTACACTATTGTAATATCAAGCGAGAAAATGTTCGGTGGCAGTGTGCCCGTGGTGATTCAATCCAGGTGAAACACGCGCGACGAAAGGGGAGTGCAAAACGTGGTGTGTTGAGCACGAGCTTGCGGTTGCCGTAGTTTGTTATCAAACAGCGCTGCCCGAGGCCGCGATCGCGAGACCATGGCGGAGGCGGCGCCCGGGAACATCGTGAAGGAGGGCTGGCTGCAGAAGCGCGGCGAGCACATTCGCAACTGGCGCGACCGCTACTTCATCCTGTTCGACAACGGCGACCTGGTGGGCTTCAAGACGCAGCCGGAGCGGAACAACTACCGCGACCCGCTCAACAAGTTTACGGTGCGTGACTGCCAGATCATGGCCGTGGACAAGCCGCGCCCCTACACCTTCACCATCCGCGGCCTGCAGTGGACCACCGTCATCGAGCGCAACTTTTCCGTCGACACCGAGAAGGAACGGTGAGTGTGCCCCTGCAGCCACAGGCCTGGTCACAAAAATCCGCCCCTAAGACGACCCACTGACCCAGAGCGCGCCTCGCGCTCGCTGCCAGGTCACAGACCACTGGCCCGCAGGACTAGCTGCTGCACATCGTACTACATGCGCATAGTAAACCAATAATAGTAATTGTCAGTGGAGTTTCACTGCACGGTAACCGCTGCCATGCTCCGGGTTTGCCCACTGCTTGTGTCATAAGGAAACGTAATTGTTTGGGAGGAGGATGTTTTTAATATTCTCATGTTTTCCTGTTTTAGTGATTATGGATGCAGTCATAGATGAAAATATGTGAAGTTTGCGCTTGTTTTCCTAATTCCAACCTAACTATCACATATTAAAATTAGAATCATGAACAATAACAACTAACAAACAAGGTTGACATTTACTGTTACAAACACCTGATCACCTGATAGCGGTACTATCTGAACTTTTAATTATTAATGATGATTACATTTCTTTAATTGAACAATAATAATTTATGCATGACCTTGGCTTCTGCATATTACACAGGATATGCTGGGAGTGGCCAATGGGGCTAAAGCTATAGATAATTCGTCTGCGTATTACACAGGATATGCTGGGAGTGGCCAGTGGGGCTAAAGCTATTCCAACCAGTAATGTCCCACTGCAGAGTAAAGGCCTCTGCTGACCCCGCATTTATACCAAGATATAAAATGTGTATTCTTCCATGTTAAATGTTTATAGGTAATACGGGCTGGTTTCCACAACTCCACGTCAAAGCGCGTATTTTGCGTACGGGTGGAAAAATCGATTATTCGATCCACCCCAACTCCTCAAGGAAGGCCAGCAACGTCTTGATGTTACTGCTGGGTTACCGAAGTACTTTGCCCTGTACGTGGCGTTTAGAAGCACATGTGCCACTGTCTCGTCATCCTCCATGCGGGCCCTGCACAGGGGAGTGTTTGTTACTCCTATGACATAGATGTGTTTATTAAATGACCCGTGGCCAGCTAAAGCTGCAGTAACTAAACGCAGCTTTTGCTTAGTTAGACGGAGAACCTGTTTCGTAAGGCGGGCATCCAATGCGGGAAGTACTTCCCTAGCCTGCCTGCATTCGGCTTGATCTGTCCAAAGTTTGTCGTGCTGGTCTATGGTGTGTTTCCTTATGTTAAATGTTTTCATTTATCGTTTACATTGCAATTTGTTTTAGATGTAAAAAATAAATAACAATAATAAATACAGATTTCAAATTGAACCAAATAAATACATTTTAAATCTTATGAGTACATGGGTTGTGTAAATGGAAATAGGGGTGAGCCATGATGTTAATGTTTTAGATAGAAGCACGTTTTTAGTGTTTGAGTGCTTAGAGTAGGTATGTAGATGAATGTTATAATGCACTTTGTTTTTCTAAATGATTGCATTTTCAAGGTGTGTGTGGATGGCCAAATCCTCTTGAAAGTCTCAGGGCCGATCTTGATACAAACCAAAACTGCAAGCTTAAAACTCATTATTGTGTTAGTGTTATTTAGTGAGCAATGTCCTGTGATGGTCCCCGTCACCAGGCGCAGGCCTTTCCTGTCCAGTCGTAATAAGCGCCTGGTTAGCCTGCAGCCTGTTGACGACGTCCACCAGCTTTCTGCTTGTGTATGGGTGTGCTCCTGTAGCCACCTGCGTAGATGGTTGAAGGGGATGGGCACGATAGGTTCCGGTCCTCAGACTGACATACTGGAAGCTCTTCTGGCCAGCTCGTCAGCTGCGTCGTTGCCTAGCGATCCACTGTGTCCTTTTATCCATTGTAGTGTCACTGTATTGCGGTTCGATACAGCTACCCGCTCGAGCGCATTGTGACATTCTAGTATTAGGTTCGATGTAATACATTTTTTTTTTCTAAGGATTGGAGGACTGAGGCGCTATCGGAGAGTATGCGAACATGGGTGTCCGTGACTCTCCTGGCCGTTATGGCATAAGCCGCTTGCATTATGCCCACACACTCTGCTTGGTAGATCGTGTTGAGCATTCCTAGCGGTTTGGATATTTTTATGTTAAGGTCGTGTGAGAAGACTCCGACTCCAGTTCCGCAGTCGGTCTTTGAGCCATTAGTGTAAATTCTCAGTTCTTTCGGGCCTGAGTGGTCGCACTGCTCCTCTTCAAGCACTATGTTGTAATGCTTTTGGAAGCAGTATTGTTTCGGGGCTTTGTCGCAGGGTGATGCCATCATTGGCTGCCGTTTGATCGCATCTTCTTTTAAACGTATGTGTCTGACCCTAGAGTCTTTGCTCAGGGTCCCTGATTTGAAGAGCCTAAAGGCAACCAGGGTCGCCTCTTCCCGCACTATGAGATTTAGAGGCGGCAGTCCATGCATAGCCTGTAGAGCAGCAGTGGGTGTAGTCCTCATGTAGCCAGTGTTTGCCACACACGTGAACCGCTGCAGCTTTTCAAGGTATTTTTGGCTGTGCTCAGGTCTGGTCTGGGCCACCAGACTAGTGAGCCGTATGTAATGATAGGTCTGATGACTGTGGTGTATAGCCAGTGAGTGACCCTGGCACAGTGTTTTATGAAGCCCGATTTTCGGACATTCCATTTTTATTGACAAACCTGACAGAAATAATCATTTAAATGCAAGATTTCGTATTCCCATTTAGCTGCCAAGTCTAGTTTCGGAGTTATAATTTTTTGAAAATCGTAATTTTTCCATCGGGATATTAAGAAAAAAATTCATTAAGCTTAAACTAAGCGTGATACGAAAAAAATATGTGATGTACATTGATGGCGTATCTTATGCAGAGTATTTTAGTCCATAAATGAACCTCGCACCATTGTTAGATCCAGATTTATGCGAGTATTTCGGTTTTTAGTTTTTCTTCATTTTCTCGGAAATTCCGCCCTTTCGGGAAAAGTTATTTATACAGAAATAATTCTATTTACGTCCCCAATACACCACATAATTATTACATCCCGAATCCATGGAACTCAGAAGTTATTCCAATTTAACTATTTTTGTTAGGGTTGTAAATTTTTTTTATCCTTATTTTGTGAATCAAATTTTTCGCAAAAGTAAAAGTTTCGTAGTCAGAATGAGAAAAAGAACGTGCACCAGTTTACTAGTATCCTACCGAGGCCTTTCGAAAATATTTATTTATTTATTATTATATACTAAAAACTCTATGCACAAGTAAAAAACATTGTACAAAGGCGGACTTAATGCATTAGGCATTTTCTAACAGTTGACCTTAGGGTGGTCCAGGAACAACATGGCGGATGCAATTTATAAGAGAGAAACGGAAAGGAATTCCTATATAATACAGGCTGAATTTTCCAAGTTGGCGTGGATGGCCAAATCCGAAACTATGAGGAATAGCGAAAAGTACTCAAAGGAGTCGCGGGTTCGATTTTGATGAAAACTAAAACTGCATCATTGGATTTTTGAAAAATCAACATTTCTAGCCATGAATCGTACCCGTTGATTTTGAAAAAAAAAAACCATTCTGTATTATTACCCCATTCGATAGTGTCGCTGATAAGGATCGCATTCAGGGAAGTAATGACATACGGGAAACTAAAGAAAAGAGCTAATTTTTAACAAAATACTTTTTATTTATCTTATGTTACCTACCTATTAAACCTTAACTGTTTCATTGTTCAAAATGTGATGACCATTGTTTTCAATACATAGCTGGATTCAACGTCTCAAGGATTGTACTGCATTTAACATTTGAATTTTATTGAGCATCATTTCGAACAAGGTACAGGTAATGTCGGTATGAATACCTACTCTAAAATAAGAAGCAGTTTATTAAAATCCAAAATTTTCCTTAAGTTTGCCTTATGTCATTACTTCCCAGAATTTGATCCTTATTAGGGACACTATCGAGTGGCGTAATAATACAGTGTGTTTTTTAAATTAAAATCAAAGGGTTCGATTCCTGGCTAAAAATATTGATTTTTCAAAAATCCAATGATGCAGTTTTAGATTTCATCAAAATCGAGCCCGCGACTCCTTTAAGCACTTTTCGCTGTTCCTCATAATTTCGGATTTGGCAATCCACGCCCACTTGAAAAAATCACCCTGTGTATACATATATTGATAAATACATAGATACATAATGAACAATATTGTTAAGAAAAAAATAATTTGGTACGTACTACAAAAATACTTAAATAACACAAAATGCCTGAATCTGCCTTTTAACATACATCGGTAAACAATATTGCATTTAGGTACCAAGCTGGTATCCTGGGGGTCTACTCCGAAGCGATTAACCACCGTATCGGCCGAATGTTCGGTCATTTTCTACTACCTTTCATTTCCTGTATTGACTATAGGTCCCGACCAAACTGTGCCAATCCGAACCTTTTTAGAACCGTAAGGGTTCTAAAAAGGTTCGGATTGGCACACCTTTTTTACCTTTTTTTTTTTTAAATTCGTAGTAGGACAACAATATTCGAATCAGAAAATGACCGAACATTCGGCCGACACGACAATCAACCACTTCGGAGTAGACCCCCAGGCGTCTTCACGTCAGATAATCCAAACCACCGATTTTACTACAAGGTAGATATATTTTTTGACAAAGTTATATAAAATCCGGATATAAATCATTATCTGAGATTTTGACAACCCTGACGACGTAAAATCCGGATAAAACTTAAAATCGTTGTGGTTTCTAAGTTCCATGGAATTAGGATGTGAAATTTATGTGGTGTGTAGAAAAAGTTATTTAGATCATTTCAGTATAAATAACTTTTCCGAAATGGCGGAATTTTCGAGAAAATTAAGAAAAACTAAAAACCGAAAAAGTCGTATATTTCTGGATCTAGGAAAGTTACGAGGTTCATTTGTGCACTAAAATACTCTGCATAAAATACACCATCAATGTACTTAGCATCAAAATTTCTATCACGCGTAGTTTAAATGTAATATTTTTTTTTCTGAATATCGAGATAGAATTTGGTCGATTTTCAAAAAATTGTAACTCCGAAACTAAACTTGGTAGCTAAATGGGGATACGAAATCTTGCATTCAAATGATTATTTCTGTCAAGTTTTTCAATAAAAATGGGATGTCCGAAAATCGGGCTTCATAAAACACTGTGCCTGGGGCTAATCCCCCAATTCTTGCCAAGCATTCGCTTGCATTGCCACAGGGATATGCTGGCTTTCGTGGTAATATAGCTGGTGTGTTCTGTCCAGTTCAGCTGTTTGTCCAAAAAGATGCCTACGTATTTGGTTTCAGTTGATAGGCTTAGGGTTGTACCAAAGAAACGTGGTAGTTGTAGTGTCGACATTTTCCTCTTTTTTGTGAAGAGAACCAGTTTAGTTTTTGTGGGGTTCCCTGATAGTTGGTGTTTACCACACCAGTTTTCTATTATTTCCAGGGCCTGGCGCATTAGATTACACAGGGTGTTTTCGTGGGTGCCATTTATTATTATGGTTATGTCGTCGGCGTATCCTACGGTATAGTAACCTTTGTCGTTGAGTATTAGACTGTCTACGACCAGGTTCCATAGAAGCGGCGACAGGACGCCCCCTTGCGGGCAGCCCTTCGCCACTATGGCCCTTGTGGTGTCGTTTACGGTCACTTGTACTGCCCTTCTTTTGAGCATGTTGATGATCCAGCCGCTCAGAGACGGGTCTATATTGTGTCTGTCTAGGGCCGTGCTGATGCTGTTGAAAGTGGTTTTGTCAAAGGCGCCCTCGATGTCAATGAAGGCTGCCATTCAATTTTGGATACCACGCTGTGTAGCGCAGATTCCGTTGATTTGCCTGTGGAGTACGCATGCTGTTGTTTGTGGAGTGGCTTTGCCTGAAGAGGTCCATCTCGGATGTGTCGATCACAGAGCCTCTCTAGGGTCTTTAATAGAAAGGATGTGAGGCTTATGGGTCTGTACGCCTTGGGTGGTGTGTAGTCGGCCTTGCCCGGTTTTGGTATAAAGATGACTTTCACTTCGCGCCAGGCAAGGGGTATGTATCTGAGTGCTATGCAGGTCCGATAGATTTCTACCAGTTCCAGTAGTAGGGCTGGGAAAATGCCACCTAGTCCTGCGGACTTATATGGCTGGAAGGTGTTGATGGCCCACTTTACTCGGTCTTCTGTTACTAGATTGTGAGCACTGGACCAGTCTTGTTCCGTTGGGGTACAATCTGGCACATCTTCCCAGGTCCTGTCCTTTAGGAGTTTGCAGTCTGGGAAGTGAGTCTCGAGAAGGACCTTGCTGGTTTCATGGTCTGTTAGTGTGTATGAGTTGTCGGGTTTCTACAGCGCGCCAAGGGTTCGGTCCTGATCTGTTGATAGGATCTTCCTTACTCTTGCGGCTTCATTATTGGTTTCGATGGATTCACAGAATTTCCGCCATGCTGTCCTTCTGGCGGTTCTGATTTGCTTTTTGTATGTATATGGGTTTCTATGTATAGCTCCCAGTCTTCCGGGAGTCTAGTGTTTTTGTTGGCTCTGTTAAATTGCTTCCGTTTACTAAGTTCGGCGTTCCACCAGGGATTTCTTTCACTGTTGGTACGTGGTGCCCTTAGTTTGCAGCATGCACGGAATGCTTCGGTTAGATACTCTGACAGCTTTGTCACAGTGTATTCAAGTTGTGCAGGTTCTCTTCTAGTTATTATTTGTGATAGGTGCCTAGCTAGTAGGGCGGCTAGGAGACGCTTGTACCCGGGCACATCGGTGTGCGGTGGATTTCGCCTCGATATAAAAAAAAAAAAATGTTTATTGAAGAAAAGCCTAATAACATTGCTTTGGAATGTACCTAACATTCCAAAGCAATGTTATACAACTGAGTGGATGCTAAACACAATACATTGAAACCCTGATCTCTAAATTAGGGGTGACCCTGTATCTTAGAGATCAGTGTCCCTCCGCAGCAAGGTCACCAGCCAATATTTGTAACTCAATGGCACTTAACAAAGTATTTCTTTACATATTTAAATAACAAGAGAAATAAAAAATAAAAAAATAAAAAACAAAACAAAATAAAACTTGAAATAAAATAAATATATTATTCTCATTTATAATTTTGTGTGAGTGTGGAGTAAGTGTGTTTGTGTCGGGGGGTAGGTGTGTGTGTATGTATGCGCGTGTGTGCGTGTGCGTGAGCGGTGAGTGAGTGTGCGTGTGTGAGGGGGGAGTATGTGTAAGTGCAACTTGTATGAAAAATGTTTGAAATGATAAGCATTAAATTTTATGGTAGATGGCCTAAAAGAAGATCCTCAGTTTCTTGATGAGTCAGTTTTGACAAGTATTTGTTTAACACGAGTTTACATTCATATTTTGTTTTTGAAAATAGTTTTAATTCCTTGTTTAAATAATTATACACTTTTATGCTGTTGATATAATACTGTCGCCTGGCAAAAGATGTTCTGTGAGGTTCTAGTGGGAAAATTTTATGCCTATGTAATGATCTACCAGCCGGCTCAACGAGGGGGCAGGAAGAGTGTTTCCGGATTATCATATGGTACACATAAAGTTGCCTGACAGTCAACAGGTCACATTCAGCATAAAGCTGTAAAGTGGGATACCTGCGTGGACGGGACAGCATAACCTTTATGACCGCCCGTTGTGCACGCTCAAGCTTAATAAACACGTTTGCAGTTGCCCCTCCCCAAACTGGTATACAATAAGATAAAACCGACTGGCACAGAGCAAAATAGACTAGTCTCAGGGTACTAGTATCGGCAGATCTACGCAGTTTTTTTTGTATATAGATCAGTTTGCGGATTCTGCCTGAGAGTATGTCAACTTGCTTATGCCAGTTCAGGTTTTGATCTATGTGAACGCCGAGATATTTTACACCACTAAACCTGGTTATGTTGAGGCAGTCACATTCGGTAGGGGACACATAATATATGTGCAGGTATGGGCTTTGACTAAAAATGATAGCGGTGGGGAAAAGTTAGACCTAATAGTAAAGGGGACATAAACAGTTTTTTTAACGTTTAGGGTAAGCAAATTAATTGTTAACCACTTCATAATTTGTTGCAGTGCGTTGTCAGCATTGGAATAGCATTGGCCCCAATCTACTCCATCTATTACCAGTGCTGTGTCATCAGCATACGTAAATATTTTGCAATGTTGAATAGGCATATTACACAGCTCATTTATATAGATGAGAAATAATGTGGGACCTAATACGCTGCCTTGGGGCACGCCGTATTCTATAGGTAATACCTCACTCTCATATTGACCCATTTTAACATATTGAGTTCGTCCCTTCAGGTAATCTGAAAAAATATCCAGGACGGGACCGCGAATTCCAATTCTCTCCATCTTCCCCAGCAAGGCAGGCGCAGAAACGGTATCAAAGGCCTTCGATAAATCGAGAAAAATACCTAGACATTTTAACCTCTTATCAAGATTCTTAGCTACTATGGGTTTCCTTATGTTGGTAGTTAATGTGAAGCGGATTCTTCTATGGTCTAGCAAGAAGGTTCGTCCGATACGTGCCAATTTGTTATAAGATTTGTCGCGTTTTCTGTAGCAAGTGTTAAATCAATGATCGTTTGTCCTCGGACTGCGACCCAAATGGGTTCAGAGCCTCGGTTAACGATGTTAAGGTTAGTAGAGAATAAATAAGTGGATAGTACCTCTCCTCTGCGGTTCGATGCGTCGCTGCCCCAGAGCGGGTGATGGGCGTTCGAATCGGTGCAGATGATCAGGTCTAAATTGGTGCGCTCGCAGTTCTGTACCAGGTCGGCCATTTCTTTCGGCGGGCAGTTTGTGTCCTCGCCCGGCATGTATAGGTACCGAGGCCAGTACAACAATGGTACAACGGTAGTTGCTCCATATAAAGTACTGGCATTCAGCTTCACCCAGTTAGACTAGAAGCCAACCCTAACATATGTAGTTGGGGAAAGGCAGTCTAGACTACATTATAACTGATCAAATTGTTGAGTTGATCACAAAAATCATCACTTCCCTTTAGTTCACTGTATATCATTACCTCTCAGGATTCGGTCCTTGTTAGCGATACTATTGGATGGTGAAATTATATATTATTTGAATGGGTTCAATCCCTGGAAACGAAAATTGATTTGTCAAAAATTCTAATGATTCCATTTAATTTTCATCAAAATTGGTTTGAGATTCCTTTGAATTTTATTAAATTTCATTCAGTTTATGTAATGTTATTGGGCTGGCTTCGGTGAAATTAAATATAGCCAAATGTTGCATGTGTGTGCAACATGAGTAGTAATAGTTGTTTGGATGTGCAGCGAGGAGTGGGTGGCGGCGATCCGCTACGTGTCAACGCAGCTGAGCGCGGGCGGGCCCAGCGCCGGCGCGGGCGCGCTGCCCGAGAGCGACGACCGCGACATGGCGCAGCTCGGCACCAGCTTCCGGGACCCCCGCCGCATAGTGCGTACACTCACCCCCTACTTCTGTCTGCACGGTGGGAAGTTCTAATAGGCCCTGGATGGAAACTACCCTAACTATTTTATTTTAGACATTTTACTAAAAAAAAAACATTACATATTTTAATATAGATACTTACCCAAATGTGCGAAGCCCAAATTGGGTTCACTAATGTTTCACCAAAACTCCATTGACAAATTTTTAGTTTACAACCAAGCAACGTTTCGTATACTATTTATTTCACAAACAACTCATTCCGCAAATGTTTTATTTTATAAACACTCGCTGTACAAACATTTATTTGGCAAATGCTTCTCTTTACAAATGTTTCCGATGACATTTAATCATTTAAACATTTTTCACTTAATATTTAGATTCTTTTGGAAAAATCACTTTTAGACAAAATATAATTTTATATAATACATTTTCTAAACCAGTCACAAAGTCATCATGACGGTATTTTCGCTCTTGCATCCTATGTCGACGGAGGCCCGCTTCGCGGGGCCCCTATTTCTGTGTAAAAGGTCTAAAGTAACCTAACCTCGGGGTGCCCTTCAGTCGCTCTTGCATCCTATGTCGACGGAGCCCCGCTTCGCGGGGCTCCGTCGACTTACGTTCTGTGTGAAGGGTTTAAAGTAACCTAACCATTTTTTGTTTTTTTTGTTCCGGGTTGGGAAATCCTCATGGATGTCCGCCGCACTGGGGTGGGCGGCGGGGTCTGTCAGACTCTTACTGACTAAAAACCACCCCGGTGTTCCATCCCACGCCTACGCCGGGGGTCGCGGGAACGTACGATCCTTCCGCAACCCCCGACTGGTGCCGGCCCGCCACTGCGGGCCTCGTCGGGTCAGGGGGGGAAGTGAGGTGTTTGACTCCCCCCGTGACGTCTAAGAGGGGCGCGCGTGGAACACTACGCGCCGCCACCTCGGGTCCTGATGTGTGGGGGGCGACGGACGTCCCCGAGTCCGTCGCCCCTGGACCCATTTAGGGGGGCTGGAAGAGGGCGTTGTCCGCCCTCCGTCGACACCCGGTGCGCCTGCTGCGGGCCGGGTGAGTGGACGAGATCTCCCTCTCCCTTTCCGCAGCCTCCTTCTCCGAGATGACCGTTTCGCAGAAGGAAACCACCGCGTCCCAGGACTCTTCGCTGCCGACCATCGACTCGACCACGGCCGGCAGCGACAGGTCACTGCCTACTTCTGAGATGAGGGCACGGCGCGGCTCCTCCCAAAAGTGACCTAACCAAACCTATCCTCGGGTGCCCTTCGCTGCTCTTGCATCCTACGTCGCCTATTGCGTTCGTTGAGTTCGGGTGCAATACATTTCGAAACCAGTCACAAAGTTTATTTTATAATATTAATATGTGTAATGATTTTATTCTAAACGTTGTTTTATAAGATGAAATGTAAAAATAAGGAATTATTTGTCAAATAATACGTTATTAAATAAAAGTTTATCGGATAATTATTTTGCTAAGTGAATTATTTGGTAAACTTGTTGTATAATGATGAAATGACAAATAATGTTTTTGCCAATCGTTGCTTGTCAAGTAAAAATTTATGAATTAAGTTTTGGTGAACTGACCGGTCACCCCCAAATGTTTTAAAAAATGAGTAAAACTGCAATCAAGATTTTTGGAAAGTCAATTGGCTTAACTGGGTTTGGAATTTGCAATCAACACAAATGCGAAGTCAACATCCTGTTTTTATGGCACCAATCGGAAGGATCACACACACAAACACACAGGACACAAAGATCAATCTCGCATAAAAACTTTACATCTCTATTGTAAGGAACAACAATAACTTAAAAATTCAATGGGCGTATTACCTTATCTTGTTTTCAAATAAAATATATTTGAAAAGCTTCTTTATTTCTTATTGCAATACACTACTACTAGGTAATATTGGCTAACTTCAATATTTTGGGTTGTTTTCCTCCGGCCCCGAGCGGACTCTCCACCTTGTAAACTAAATAAGGGCCACTTAGTTTTAGATTAGCTACTTCTTTATTGGCCTATGGTGTTCAAATAATAATGATTGATTGATGGAAGGCATAAAAGAGCTTTGACAGGTTCTAATGCAAACATTAAGAGGCCCTAACATTTTAATGAGTAGTGTATAGCTTAGCTTTCTGTTTATTGTCATTGTGGTTGTAACAGTTGTACAAACTGTACAGACGGATCTCCCTTGTTTCATCGAAAAGAAATTGCCAAATTCACTTACTTAATTCAATTTTCCGCATAATTTCATTTGCCAAATCATTACTTAGCAAATAAACTTTTCACACAAAATTGTAACGCAAACCTAATGTTTGGCAAACAATAACTTGCTTACCAAATAGTACTTTTACCAATTTTAATTTAGTCAAATATTTCAGTCAGTATAACATATTTTACGCAAAATTAAATAAGCCAAATATTTAGTACCATCGGGGCCCCTATTTCTGTCTGCCTGATTTCAATTGACCCTGTTTAATATGATATGAGGTAAAGGTATTTGTATTCTCATTCGCTCGCTCTTGCATCCAATGTCGACGGAGCACCGCTTCGCGGAGCTCCTATTTCTTTGAAAAGGGTTTAAAGTAACCTAACAAAACCGAACCTTGGGTGCCCTTCGCTCGCTCTTGCATCCTACGTCGTCGCCTATCGATCGACCGCAACCATGCAATGTAATTAAAAAAGTAATTATATAAGTAAAACCACCATGTACCATGTAATTCCCAAAATAATAATAATAATATGGTTCCCTATCCATTTGCATAAAATTTTAAGACCTAATATAACTTGGCATACTTTTGTTTGTCCTAATTATATTTTCGCATAATAGTATTTACGCATAACAGCTTACGCATAATTTTTTACG
Organism: Oligia fasciuncula; assembly: GCA_963082905.1. Classification (NCBI taxonomy): domain Eukaryota; kingdom Metazoa; phylum Arthropoda; class Insecta; order Lepidoptera; family Noctuidae; genus Oligia; species Oligia fasciuncula. The sequence continues at coordinate 21,257,769 of OY720398.1, forward strand.
CATAATTTCTATAATCATAATAATGATTAAGCATAACATTCTGAAGCATAAATTTATTAAGCAGAACATTCTTAAGCATAAATTTATTTACGCATAATGATATTAAAGCATATTTTATAGGCATAACAATGAAGTAAAATATGCCTAAAATATGCCTGAAAATACCTGAATACACCTGAAATAATATATCATTTGCCATGGAAATAAAATGTATATACGCCTTAGCCTTTTTGCCCGAAGAGGATATACCAATTTATTTCGACGATTGGAAAAAAACCATATCTCCTGAAGCAGGTACCAAACATATTTGTTTTGAACAATTTTGTAGGTTTTTTTTCGTTGTAAGAAACATGCAAACAAGCATATACCATGCATGCAGCAAGCATGCAACATGTAAACAAGCATACATCAGGCATGCAAGCAAGCATTCATCATGCAAGCAAGCATGCAGCAGGCATGCAAGCAAGCATTCAGCATGCAAGCAAGCATGCAGCAGGCATGCAAGCAAGCATTCAGCATGCAAGCAAGCATGCAGCAGGCATGCAAGCAAGCATTCAGCATGCAAGCAGGCATGCAGCATGCAAGCAAGCATGCAGAATGCAAACAAGCATGCAACATGCAGCAGGCATGCAACATGCAGCAGGCATGGTTTCTGTCACGGCTCCGGCGCTGCGGGCCTCCGGCGGCCCCACGCGTGCTAATCGTTGCAGACGGCTTTCGCTCACCACCGCAGCTTCGGCTTGCTCGCTCCCAGCCGCCTGCTCCTCAGCCCGCGGGCCGCCTCGCCCCTACGCGCCTACGCGATTTTAAATTACACTCTAGGGGTAGGGCAGACAAGACTACGTGGAGTCGGTTTTGCAGCGATTCGGTTCTGTCACTAACTTTTGTAGCACAACATAATGATTTTTTAAGACAATACTTTAATTTTAATTTAAGGTTAAAAATGGAATTAATGTTATGTATAATAAATCATTTGCATGAAAATCAAAAATAAATACGTAAAAATAACTCAAATTTGTTTCCGTAATTTCTATTAATTGTATGCCTAAATATGATTATGCTAATAGTCATTAGGCCTAGTAACGTTATGCGAATTAAATTTATGCCAAAACAAATTAGCCTTATAGATAATTATGCCAACCTAAGCTGTATGCCAAAAAAAAATATGGCAAAGTATTATTATGGCAAAACAAATTATACCAAAAGAGTTATGCCAAAGTATATTAGGAAAAAGAACATTATGCGAAAAGAAGGGATCCCTAATAATATCGTTTATTTATAAAAATGGTGCAGATTTACAATAAGTTATCTTAAAAATTATAAAGAACACAGTAGCGCATTTGCCTGAACTAGGTAGGACCTGTGTTTCAGGCTAGAAAGGTGCTTAGAAATTTAAAATATATAATTAACAATTTAGAAAACTAATATTAACTTAAAAGACTAACATGTTTTATTTACAGACAACGAGTAAATCCTCTGTCTCGCTGTATGATATGCTAAGTAAAAATTGCAGAATAACCTTTTTACAGTCGTAATTATTTAATTTATAGATACTTAATTTCCTATTTAATTTATTGTATAGAAATGGGCCTAAAAATGTATAAAATCTGTTTACAAAGACATATTTAGAGGATGCATTTGACTCACATACAATATCATTCCGTCTCTTATTAGTACTTTTAATGTTATAGGAGAGCATGGTGTGCTGTTTTAATACCAAGTGCGTTATAAAAAGCTGGCGAACAGTCAGCACATTACAGGATTTGTATAGCAGCTCTGTAGGATAGAAAAAGGGATGGAAGTTTGCTACTTTTAAAATAGCTCTCTGTGCTCTTTCAAGAGGCAGTAAGTAAGTTTTAGGTGCTCCACCCCATGAAGTAATACAGTACTGTATTACAGATTGACCTAGGGCCAGGTAAACTTGTGACACTAGTTTTTTATCTGCAATTGCTCGCAATTTTTTAAAAACAAAAATTAACCTGCGCACTCTTGTAACCAAACTGTCAATATGTGGTCTAAATGAGAGCGACTCGTCTATTTGAACCCCGAGAAATTTTATGTTACATGTTTTAAGGATACAAGGACACTTACATGTGCTGACTGAGCGGAGTCCGCAATGATGGGCATACAGATGAGAGTTAGTAATATTTAAATGCGGTTTGCGGATGGAGTAGTGAATATATTTTGTCTTGTCGGCAGTTAATGTTAGTAAGTTGCTTTGAAGCCAGTTAGACACAGTATTGAAACCTATTTGAGCAAATTCGTACAATTCGGTATTTGTTTTAGCGGTGAATATTATTTAATTGATTGACGTGTAAAAGTGTTTGTACAAACCTACTTACAGAAATAAAAATCATTTAATCATCATTTAATCATTTAAACGCCGTGTCATCTGCATACGATATAATTTTGCCTTGATTAATATTTAAACTACACAAATCGTTAATATAAATCAGGAAAAGGGTGGGGCCCAAAATACTTCCCTGGGGAACACCAAAACCTGTGTTTTTTTGCTCGTCGCTACTAATATTGTCAATTTTAACACATTGATACCGATCGTCTAAGTAGTCAGCAAAAAGTTTCAGCGGCGTTCCCCTTATTCCTAAGGCCTCTAATTTGTACAAAAGCGTCGAAACGGAGACTGTATCAAAAGCATTCGCCAGATCAAGGAAGATCCCCAGGGTCTGGTTTCCTTTACCAAGTTCTTCTGAGACATAATCTGTTAGACTGTGCACTGCATCTGCTGTGGATAATTTGGCTCTAAAACCAAATTGCGCAGATGATAATAGTGCATTTTTTTCTAGATAGTTAACTAGTCTACTGTTTATAATTTTTTCTAGTATTTTAGATATTGAGGGGAGTAGTGATATTGGCCGATAATTGTTCACTAGGTCTTTGTTTCCGGATTTGAAGATAGGGATTACAATTGCTTTTTTTAGACATTTAGGGAAAATGCCTTGAGAAAAACACATACGAAAAATATGTGTTAAGGGAGGTACAAGAATATGCTTATAGAGTTTAAGGGTCTTATTGCTAATGTTATCCCATCCAACAGCACAGTCATCTTTTAGTCCACAGATTATTCGGGTAATTTCAGCAAGGCAAAAGATTTTAGGGTACATCTATTTCCACACTTTTGGGAAGAAGGTTGAGCACAGTCAGGTTTTGGAATCTGCTCAGCAAGAGTTTTCCCAACATTTACGAAAAAATTATTCACTTCGTTGGCTGACAGGGTAGGCATCTACACATTTTAATTTTTTATTGTAAAACGTAATACTTAATTACAAAAACTCACTGCAAAGTAACTACTACCTACTTCTGAAGGCGAGATGTGTAAAGTACCTACTCAGAAATATGTTAAGCATTCACTGCATACCGATTAGGTACTGTGTAGTATAATACCATACCTCGTGCAAATTATATACAACATTATTTTTAGTATATAATGCGAAACCCGAAACACGTGTCCAGTATTTTTATGTAAAGAATCTATGTACAAAATTTCAAAACTGTATCATGAAAAATCACAAAGTTATAAGCTGTTTGTCCGTACAAAAATATGCTCACCCGCGCCGCGCCGCCGTCTTGTGCTCATTGATAATAGTACCTAGGTACCTAACCGTTCGGCGCGGAGATTGGATAACCTACTTAGGGTCGCTCGGTGTCCAACTTTTAACCTTTTTTAAATATTTTTGGAACAAACACACACATGGGGTAAAAATGATTAGAATCGATTCAGTTACTTATTCTGAACAAACTATATTCAGGTTTCGCATAATTATACTAAAAATAACGTTGTATATAATATTCTTTTATTCTGATAAAGCGCAGGCCACACCGCCAGCTAGCGGGCGGGCGGGCTAGGCGGGCGAACATCGTTTCTCCTCTTTACATACTTCGGTTCACACTGCGAGCTACCGACTAACCTAACCCGCTAAGCTAACGAAATATCCGACGATTCCAGCGAAGCTACTCGTTCACCTCGTTGGCGCGCCCGCGCTTCGCTAGCTTAGCTCGCCCGCCAGCCCGCTCGCCAGGTTCGTTCCGCTTTCGTGCAAATTCGTCATTGAAAAGCCCGCTTCGCCCGCTCAGCGCGCTCCGCCCGCTCAGCGCGCTCCGCCCGTCGCTCGTCTGTCCGTAGTTTTCGGTGTGAACCCCATAGTTTAGCTCGCCAATATTTCGCGTAGTTTGAATAGTTTCCTTCGTTCGCTTCGCCCGACCGCTTAGCCCGCCCGCCCGCTAGCTGGCGGTGTGGCCTGCGCTTAATATTCATTAATTTCAGATAAATGTATCCATACAAAAACTTTATAATTCTAAACTAGTACAAATTAATTATTAGACAAGTACCTACTTGTCTAAATAATGCACCTAGCATTCATGAGATCAATTAAGTTCATTTAAAAGCAATAGAAATATCATCATCATCATCATCAGCCTATAACGTTCCCACTGCTGGGACACAGGCCTCCTCTCGGTGAGAGGGAGTGGGCCGTAATCCACCGCGCGGGCCCAGTGGATCCTTTTTGGTGCATTTCATAATTTGAATCAGGAACTGTGAATCAAATTCGAGTAAAAGATGAAAATCAGCTGTCAATATTTTCCCTATAAAAACATACAACGCATTGAAGACATTATTAGTGCTACTGTTTCCCTACTACTGATTAAAACCAACGTTATTATGGAGCGGCGACGTCATTTAAGCAGGGAAGAAATGCTCAGAGCCGTGGGAATGATAGAAGCTGGTTCCCGGCAACGTACTGTGGCTTTAGCTCTGAATACAAGTCAGAGTGTTATCAGTCGACTTTAAACACGTTACCGAAGCACTGGTACCGTGGCTGAGCGCCATGGAGGACGGTATCGCTGCACCACACGGAGACAAGACCGATACATTCAAATCTTAACTCGAAGAGCTCCAACAATAACCGCCATGATGTTAGCCGTGAGGCTTCATCACTCTTCAGGGAACTTAATTAGCGACCAAACAGTCAGAAACCGCTTGCATGAAGTGAACCTTCATTCCCGAAGACCGCTACGGGTACCACCTATAGCAATGCACAATCGTAGGATTCGATATCAATGGGCTCTTGAACACAGAAATTGGGCAGAAGAACAATGGCGTTTCGTGTGCTTTTCTGATGAGTCTCGTTTTGGTATGAGACCGGATACAAGACGTATACGACACTGGAGAACCCCTGGACGCCAACAGCGATTAAAATCCTGCCAGGAAGTCCATCCTTATAGTGGTGGAACCATCATGGTATGGGCGGGTATTTGGATCGGCGGAAGAACTGAGTTGATTTGGATCAGAGGCAACCTCAACGCTCAAATTTATGCTGAGACGATTGTATCAGACGTCATCGTTCCTCTACAAGTGCAAATCGGTCCCTTATTTCAGTTAATGCATGATAATGCACGACCGCACACCGCAAGAGTTGTAAGACAGACTCTCGCCGCAGCTAACATCAATGTCCTGCCCTGGCCTGCTCAGTCGCCAGACTTGAACCCGATTGAGCATGCATGGGATATGCTACAGAGAAGAGCTCTGCCGAATATGGAGGGTATCCAGTCGCAAGAAGACCTTTTTTTGTTGTTGCAACGAACATGGGCGGCCATTCCACAGCGTGATTTGGATGAACTCATTTTGAGTATGCCAAACCGATGTTCTTGTGTTGTTAGTGTTCGCGGTAGAAACACGGATTATTAATTGTTTAAGTTACCCAATAAAATTTTAAAGAAAACTGTTATTTCAGTCTTTTTTTCGAACTTTTGTGTTAGTGGTTCAAATGTCAAAAATCCCTTTATTAGGAAAATGGCAAATTTCTTTATTAATGCAAAGGTGACTTGGTTTATCGTTACTGTGACAAACGAAAACACTTTATTTGATGAATCCTTAAAGAAAATTTTAATTAATATCAATCAGGAGAAAAGTTATTGCAAAAATATATGTTGATCCCTAGACACTTTTGATGTGTGTATATATATATAATATAATAGAAATATATACATATGTATATACAAGGTTAAATTTAAGTCGATCTGGACGTCCTCAGGGGTCATTGTACTCATCATTATGAACAACTTGCTATGGGACCAAACCTGAAATCGCGAAAAAAGAATCAGCTGTTCCATACATTTTGACGAGTTATGCGAACATAAATGTAGGGTTTTTTTTTCCGCGATTTCAGGTTTTGTCCCATAGTAAAAGTTGTTCATAATGATGAGTACAATGATCCCTGAAGAGGTCCAGAACGACTTAAATTTAAACGTGTACCTGTACAGGATAATTTAAACGTGTACCTGTACAGGATAATTTTTTATGCATTGCGCAAATTTTCACAGGATGTTTTACTCATGAATATGAACAACTTTCACTATGGGTTCAACTCTGAAATCACGAAAAAAAAATCAGCTTTTTCATACATTTTGGTCGAGTAGGTATTGAACTTTTGTATGAAACAGCTGATTTTTACACATACGTCGTTTTATTGCGAGCGCACGCACATTATAGCCATCAATCACTCTTCTTTTGCGTTTCAAAAGTAATTACATCACTTTCGCTTGGTTAGTAGGTTTTCGAGGATTTTAGATTTTCGAGGTAGCCCCTAGGTATAATATAGGTCAGTGTAATAGACGCAATTCTGACATACGATGTCAGAATTGCGTTCTAGAGTGACTGAAAATGAAGTGGGTAGGCTTAGAATGAAAAGTATATTTATATATTTTGTTTCCAACACCGTTCAACCGAAAACAATGAAAATTTTAATGTATTTTTGGTTTTCTGCAAATTAGTTATTGAACTTTGTCACATTATTTAATTCTGAGGCGGTACGAAGTTCGCCAGGTCAGCTAGTTTGTATGTAATAAGTACTTGTAACATCTAATCTGAAGTATTGTTGCAAGAGTGTAGCGTGTGCTGCATCGGCTGCAAGCAGTCGGTGCAGTGCGTGTGTAAGGTGCCGTGTGTTGCGCAGACGCTGGAGAAGTTCGAGTTCGTGAAAGTGCTGGGCAAGGGCACGTTCGGCAAGGTGGTGCTGTCGCGAGAGAAGGGCACGGGCAAGCTGTACGCCATGAAGATCCTCAAGAAGAACCTCATCATCCAGAAGGACGAGGTGGCGCACACCATTACCGAGAACCGCGTGCTCAAGAAGACCAAGCATCCCTTCCTCACGGTACGACACCGCCGACCAAACTCAAATCGTTTATTTCTAGTAGACACATCGCACGCTTGATCATATACTGACCGATTAGTGTTTCGGTCAAAGTTAAGTAACCCAAGAAGTTTATTTTAAAGCCCACTTTCGGTCTATCTTGGAATTTTTTTGATATCTTGTTTCTAGGCGGAGTTATACCTATGTCTGTCTCTTTCACACGCAAACGTCTGTCTCTTTCACACGCAAAGATGCTAAATCGTTTTTTGCGATTTCTCGAAAAACGTCTTTTTTGAGTTATGTCAGTATATGATTAAGCGTGCGAAATTTTGAATTACTTACAACATTTATAAGAAAATGAGTTGATTCTAGTTGCCCCTGTGTTCCATGTTCTATGTTAGAAAGTTTGGTTTCCGCACTTAGTCCTTCAAGTAGACCATTGTGCGTGGGCCATGGTGGCCTTCGGTGGTTATTCCGACCAGCCCACCTCCCCCCAGAAGTTGATTACATCTCCTGGCCGGTTGAGGACATCTGTGTAAGACCTGGGCGTTCCGAGGGTTTCTGGCCTAATCTGGGTGACGCTTGTGCATTCAAAGACCGCATGCGCAACTCCATGCAAGCCCTGCATAGAGTCTTGACTACCTAGTCGCCCTTTCCTATACAATGGCCAACAACTTGATGACGGAAAAAAACCGATTAATACATTGTTAGGGTTCCGTACAAAAATGGTAAAACGGAACCCTTATGATGAGACTCAGTCTGTCTGTCTGTCTGTCACAGCTGGATATCTCAAGAACTACTAATGCTATCAACTTGAAATTTGGAACAGTTTTAGATGACGTTTGGCCAACTATTTTGCAAATAAGAAAGAAATAAAAATATAAATCTATATTTTTTGCAACAGCGACTGAAAGGGGGTCTGAAAAATTCGAAGTGGGGCTACTAGGGCATGTGGGGTATCATATGAAAGAGCGCAGTTTGCACATTCTCAAACATTTTTTTTAGGCCGCATACGTTTCTAGTTTTGATGAAAAATTAAAAAAAAAATACCGTTCCCCCCCCTTATCTCCGAAGTTTGCAAAGAGAAAAATCTGAAATGCTGCGGCTGCGGAAAACCTCAAGCGGCGAAAATATAATAACCTCATCGGAAACTATATTTTCGAGCCGTTTGGGGTTGAAACTCTCGGGCCGTGGGGTCCGAGTGCTCATGGTCTTTTTAAAGAAATTTCAAAACGGCTGGTTGACACTTCCCGTGACCCAAGGGCTGGCTTTTATCTTGGCCAGAGGCTAAGCATCGCCATACAACGTGGTAATGCCGCCAGTCTCTTGGGTACATTACCAGTCGACAGCGATGCGGATGAATTTTTCGACGCTATTTTTTAGTTTCTGTATAGTTTTAGTTAAGTTAGAATTTAATTTTGTTATTCCATCGGATAAATAAAATCTGAAATTATTCTATGTGATAGAACTTTATGTAAAAAATACAGGGAAAATAAAACGAAATCTCTAAATATCACACTTTTTCAAAAATCCTCAACAAAAGTTACATTAGTTCCACTATCGGTCAAGAGATGGCGCTGACAGAAAACTGCAATATTCTACACCGCAGCGTGCTGTGTTAAAATTCTCTGACAAATATAGGCCTCGCCGATGAAAATTTAAAAATATATGATGGTGCGCGAGTCCGACTCGCTCTTGTCCGGTTTTTTTTTTCAAATAACTATGGTTTTACCGTCGAACGCCAGAAAAGATCCCAGTTTGCATGATTTTGTTTTCGACATCTTCAACAATCATCGTTATATTTCAGCCAATTTACATCAACAAAACCTTAATGCATCACTCTATTTCAGCCAATTTACATCAACAAAACCTTGAATCACTCCTTCCATTGGTGAAAACCGTATGAAAATCCGTTGGATAGTTTTCGAGTTTATCGCGTTCAGACAGACGGACAGATGCGAGGTCTCCCGCCGCATCTGTACCAAGAAAAAATAACTACAATAAGAATTAAAAATGAAGCAATGACAGATAGATTGAATATGTGATAGATACATGGTGCTCACATATTTACAAGTAATAAATCATTGTGCGAGTTAAATAACTTCAAGCGACACCTCACACAGTGACAATTGTCTCAGGTTCAGGACACTCGGGACATACCAAAATCAATGAACTAAAAATGGCAAATTAGAATCTAGTGAACCTGTCTCTATATTATGAATTTTTGTTCGTCTTAAACCGGGCTTTTTCGGCGTCTCTTTTAACGGATGCACGCGCACTGTGCACAAGCAAATGTACGTACATCGGATTGCTAAACACCATAAAGATTGAAACAGGATGAAGTTTATGAAGTTAACAGACAGAACGGTGTAAAGCAGCTTGTGAACTGTGCATGGCCGCCTCGACACTTGTGTGTAAGCCTTCGTCCCCACGGGTGATTTTTCATCTCGCTCTTGATTTTCAACGCACTGCATAGCGCCGAGAGTTGACAATTCAACAGTGTATTCTTTTGATGCGCTGAGTGTTGTTCCGCGCAGGCGCTGCGCTACTCGTTCCAGACGGCCGACCGCGTGTGCTTCGTCATGGAGTACGCCAACGGCGGCGAGCTGTTCTTCCACCTGTCGCGCGAGCGCTCCTTCAGCGAGGAGCGCACGCGCTTTTACGGCGCAGAGATCGTGTCCGCGCTCGGCTACCTGCACCACGAGGGCATTATCTACCGCGACCTCAAGCTCGAGAACCTGCTGCTTGACAAGGACGGCCACATCAAGATCGCGGACTTCGGCCTGTGCAAGGTAGGCAGCTAGCGGGCTCGAGTCCCTCCCCGCTCCCGCCCCGTACTGACGCGCGCCTTTCGCAGGTCAACATTCACTACGGCCGCACCACCAAGACGTTCTGCGGCACGCCCGAGTACCTAGCGCCCGAGGTGCTGGAGGACACGGACTACGGGCCGGCCGTGGACTGGTGGGGCACCGGCGTGGTGATGTACGAGATGGCGTGCGGCCGCCTGCCTTTCTACAACCGCGACCACGACGTGCTGTTCTCGCTCATCCTCAGCGAGGAGGTGAGTGCCTACAGCGTCTGTGCGTAGGTGCGGGCCCCGCACGCGCGCGAGGCCCGCTGCAGCGAGTGTGCGCAGTTGCGGGACCAACACGCGCGCGCGAGGCCCGCTACAGCGAGCGTGCGCAGGTGCGGGCCCCGCACGCGCGCGAGGCCCGCTGCAGCGAGTGTGCGCAGGTGCGGGACCCGCACGCGCGCGAGGCCCGCTGCAGCGAGTGTGCGCAGGTGCGGGCCCCGCACGCGCGCGAGGCCCGCCACAGCGAGTGTGCGCAGCTGCGGGCCCCGCACGCGCGCGAGACCCGCTACAGAGAGTGTGCGCGGCACGCGCGCGAGTCCCGCTACAGCGAGTGTGCGCAGGTGCGGGCCCCGCACGCGCGCGAGGCTCGCTACAGCGAGTGTGCGCAGGTGCGGGGCCCGCTACAGCGAGTGTGCGCAGGTGCGGTTCCCGCGCGCGCTGTCGGCGGCGTGTCGCGCGCTACTGGCCGGCCTGCTTACCAAGGAGCCGGCCAACCGGCTGGGCGCCGGGCCGGATGACGCGAACGAGATCAAGAACCACCCGTTCTTCGCATCCGTCAACTGGACTGACCTGGTGGCCAAGAAGATCCCGCCGCCCTTCAAGCCGCAGGTGGAGTCTGAGACCGACACGCGCTACTTCGACTCGGAGTTCACGGGCGAGTCCGTGGAGCTCACGCCGCCCGAAAACGACGCCAGCCTCGCGCGCATCCAGGAGGAGCAGTTCCCGCAGTTCTCCTACCAGGTACACTCGCATACTTAATATTTTCCTCACCTTTAGGGCTATTTTTGACTGCTCATTGCACGACACAATCTGTTTTACAGACTCAGCATTATACCCCTTTTCAGTCCCTGTTGCAAAAAATATACATATATTTTTATTACTTTCTTATTTGCAAAATAGTTGGGCAAACGTCATCTAAAAGATTCCAAATTTCAAGTTGATAGCATTAGTAGTTCTTGAGATATCCAGCTGTGACAGACAGACAGACAGACTTAGTCTAAGGGTTCCGTTTTTACCATTTTGGTACGGAACCCTAAAAAAGTTACGGATTTTCATTTTGACCTTATTTTCGGCTTCAGCAACCTCGAAAACCATGAAAACGACACCATAAGGAAAAATTTGAAAATATTCGCAGCCGCCGTCTTGGATTTTCATTTTGACCTCACTAAGGCTTCAGCGCCCTTGAAAACCATAAGATCGACACCCATGATGAAAAATAAAAAAAAATGACAGCCGCCATCTTTGATTTTCTTTTTGACATCACTATCGGCTTTAGCACCTTTGAAAACCATAAAAACGACACCCATGAGTAAAAATAAATAAAAAATTACAGCCGCCATCTTGGATTTTCATTTTGACTTTATTATTGGCTTCAGCACCCTCGAAAACCATGAAAACGACACCCATGATGAAATATTTAAAAAAAATTACAGCCGCCATCTTGGATTTTCTTTTTGACCTCACTATTGACACAGTCTGTACATCATACAGTCGTTCGACGAAGACGTCTGGACAGGGCAATCGTGCGGGGTGTGAGGGGCGAGACGCGGGGGGCGCGAGCCCGAACTGCATACTGCCACCGTGTTAGTAGTTCGGGACACAACTTTCAGGGTTGACGATTTCGACTTTTCGGTGTTGATTTTATTATTGGGATACTATTTTCAGAAATGTAATGGTACACATTTTTAAAAAAATTTAATTTATGTACAAAGACAAATACAGAGATACGACTAGGGAATGCAAATCCGTTCTGTTTTAAAATCCGGATTTTTTTGAACGGATTTTTGTTCTAATCCGGATTATCCGGATTTTTCATGAAAATAAACAAATCTACCCATATTAGTTTGTTAATATGATGTTTCTGATATTTGTGTACCTAAATGGATTAAAATAAAATAAAAGCAAATGAAAATCAAATCAAATGAATGTTTTAATAGTACACCCAGCAATAACACCATAATTATGGTATTTATTGATAAACATTTTAATAAACCCACAAAAATAAAAAAATAATTTGCTTTGATTTTCATGTGCTTTTATTTTGGGTGTACTATGCCATATCCAATGCCAAATAATCCAATATTTGTGTCTGATATTTGTGTACCTAAATGGATTAAAATAAAATAAAAGCACATGAAAATCAAATCAAATGAATGTTTTAATAGTACACCCAGCAATAACACCATAATTATTATGGTATTTATTGATAAAAATTTATGAAAAATTTAATAAACCCACAAAAATAAAAAATAATTTGCTTTGATTTTCATGTGCTTTTATTTTGGGTGTACTATGCCATATCCAATGCCAAATAATCCAATATTACTTGATCGACCACTTTAAATCGAACGTCTAAATACTGGAAAGTTCTTGCTCGATATTTTGAACGCTCGATGTATTGAGTGGACGGTAGATTATATATATAGTGGTCGATCAATTTATATTCTATTATTTGGCATTCGATTTGGATTTGTACACCCCGCCCCGCTCGCTCCCCCGTGAGCCGCCGATAAACTCGATACTCGATACTCACGAAACCTGACGCGCGAACAGCGAACTCTCTCGTTTCGATTTTTTTGTTACAATTTCTTATTATTCAAAAAATCCGGATTCGATTTTCAAATCCGGATTTGGAAATCTATTAAAAATGTGCGGATATCCGGATTTTTCGGATTACGGATAGTCCGGATTGCATTCCCTAGATACGACATAGTGTAACATTTGAGTGCTTGCTTATTTCTAAGTTTTTTTTTCTAATTATTTTACTTATTATTTTTCTTTTCAGTTATTTTTTTTTACTTTTCGACATGGGTATCGTTTCCATTGCTTTCGTGGGCGCTAAAGCCGATAGTGCAGTCAAAACAAAATTCCAAAATGGCGGCTGCAAAAATTTTCATATTTTTCATCATGGGTGTCGTTTCCAAGGATTTCAAGGGTGCTGACAACGAATATGAAGTCATAATCAAAATTCAAGATGGTGGCTGCGAAAATTTACAAAAGGAGATTGTTCGCCGTCCATACATCGTTTGCCTAAGAACCGGCAGTAACGTGAATATACTTTCTGTGTTCTAAATAATGCATATATTCGATTGAAACTAAATTAAAATCACGGACACTTCTGAGAATTGTAAAAAAGCCAAAATACTTTCGGATTTTGAGGTTATAATAAATTAACGTTCATTACATTACAGTCGTCGTTCTTAGGCCGCATTCCGAATTAGCTATAATAAACGTGTTACATGCTCTGTGGATATAATCGCTCACAGCATCTCATAAGCGTTAGAATAGAATAGAATACTTAGTTCTTTATTTGCACAGAAAGTAGGTACAAGCTACAGATGTTAAGTTTAATAAAATGATCCTGTACTAACTACCTTAACTAAGGCATGCAAATAAATAGTTTTAGCTAATTATATTACTTTGTCTTACTTCTTTCCGATTTAGATATTACGACTTAGAGTAAGAAAGCTATAGAGCATCGGGTAGCGTGGCCACACATGAGACAAAAAACTAACTTAACTAACATTGCCTACTTGCTACAGCTGTCTTGAAAAAACTGGCACGCACTGAGAGACGGAAATAGTATAGCTTTATCCTTTTCTGTTTCTTATAATAACTCAATACTATATTCTTTTCTTGTGGAAATGAAATGGAGCTACCCGCCGTCTATACTTTTCTTTGTCTAAGTATTACGATTATGACAGCTGAGAGCTATTCAAGAATTCGGAACGCTCGTGAACGCGCTCACAGTGCTTACTTAATGTCAAAACGATATTATTACAGTATTTCTTTGTGTAAACACCACATTTCTTCTTCTTTTGGTTAGATGGCGACTGTCAGTCAGAAGCACAATTTCGAAAATGCCACGTTAGTTTAATTTAAAGATATGATGCAACTCAAAACAAAACACACTCTGACACATCTACACACACACACACTGTCAATTTTGACAGCGCTCACGGTGATATTATTAAAAGGCATGGTCGGCGTCGCAAGATGGCGCATGTCATGACGTCATCTATGACGATTCACGGGACATCGTTATCGCGCTCACGCTAATTCGGTACGGGTTTAAGCACGCTCAAATCGATTATTTCCCAACTCGGAACGCAGGGACCGACTGTCATTACTATCAATTGTCAAAGTGTCATCTATCAAATCATCGACTGTCAGTGTCGATGTAGCTCGTTTTACACACCGCTTTCAAGCTCTTTATACTGTTTTTAACTAAAAAGATTATTCATAGATCAAGCGCTGAGGGTGTTGAGTTTTGTAATTACACTCCGCTGCGCGCAAAGACTTGGCTGAATGAGCTAAAATACCCTTGCCTGTTCAAAACGTCAAATTGATACAAAAAATAATGACGCCGGGAAATAAGACCCAACTGAATTACTTTTTAAAATGTTTTATGAAGTGTCCGTTAGATTGTAATAATTGTAATGTAAATTATAATAAAAACTAGTAATTATTTTAAAGGTTTCATACGTGCCGATTCATAGGCCATTTTTTACAATGTCCTTTCATCATGGGTGACGTTTCCAAGGATTTCGAGGGTGCTGACATCGAATATGAGGTTTTATCAGTTGTCTGGTTAAAATAAAAATACTTTTCGGATTGAATATTTTATATATATAATTACGTTTGACACCTTGATGTAGGCAGCAGAACTCATGAATGTATATTAGCCAATCATAGGTGAGCGGTTCGATTTACTCGAATTATAAAATACCGCGTGTTGCGCGGCACGCAGCCAGTCAGTTGTATCTGTTGTATGTACTATAGAGCTTATGTGGTGTGTTGGGGGCGATTATACAAATAAGACGACTTTAAGACTGCAAGAATAATTATAATTTCAAAGATTGAACGTTACAACTTCGCGGATAATATATGAATCTCTCTTCTAGAATCAAACACCATAATCATAATACACACATCAAAAGTGTCTAGGGATCAACATATATTTTTGCAATAACTTTTCTCCTGATTGATATTAATTAAAATTTTCTTAAAGGATTCATCAAATAAAGTGTTTTCGTTTGTCACAGTAACGATAAACCAAGTCACCTTTGCATTAATAAAGAAATTTGCCATTTTCCTAATAAAGGGATTTTTGACATTTGAACCACTAACACAAAAGTTCGAAAAAAAGACTGAAATAACAGTTTTCTTTAAAATTTTATTGGGTAACTTAAACAATTAATAATCCGTGTTTCTACCGCGAACACTAACAACACAAGAACATCGGTTTGGCATACTCAAAATGAGTTCATCCAAATCACGCTGTGGAATGGCCGCCCATGTTCGTTGCAACAACAAAAAAAGGTCTTCTTGCGACTGGATACCCTCCATATTCGGCAGAGCTCTTCTCTGTAGCATATCCCATGCATGCTCAATCGGGTTCAAGTCTGGCGACTGAGCAGGCCAGGGCAGGACATTGATGTTAGCTGCGGCGAGAGTCTGTCTTACAACTCTTGCGGTGTGCGGTCGTGCATTATCATGCATTAACTGAAATAAGGGACCGATTTGCACTTGTAGAGGAACGATGACGTCTGATACAATCGTCTCAGCATAAATTTGAGCGTTGAGGTTGCCTCTGATCCAAATCAACTCAGTTCTTCCGCCGATCCAAATACCCGCCCATACCATGATGGTTCCACCACTATAAGGATGGACTTCCTGGCAGGATTTTAATCTCTGTTGGCGTCCAGGGGTTCTCCAGTGTCGTATACGTCTTGTATCCGGTCTCATACCAAAACGAGACTCATCAGAAAAGCACACGAAACGCCATTGTTCTTCTGCCCAATTTCTGTGTTGTTTCTGACTGTTTGGTCGCTAATTAAGTTCCCTGAAGAGTGATGAAGCCTCACGGCTAACATCATGGCGGTTATTGTTGGAGCTCTTCGAGTTAAGATTTGAATGTATCGGTCTTGTCTCCGTGTGGTGCAGCGATACCGTCCTCCATGGCGCTCAGCCACGGTACCAGTGCTTCGGTAACGTGTCCAAAGTCGACTGATAACACTCTGACTTGTATTCAGAGCTAAAGCCACAGTACGTTGCCGGGAACCAGCTTCTATCATTCCCACGGCTCTGAGCATTTCTTCCCTGCTTAAATGACGTCGCCGCTCCATAATAACGTTGGTTTTAATCAGTAGTAGGGAACCAGTAGCACTAATAATGTCTTCAATGCGTTGTATGTTTTTATAGGGAAAATATTGACAGCTGATTTTCATCTTTTACTCGAATTTGATTCACAGTTCCTGATTCAAATTATGAAATGCACCAAAAAGGATCCATATAAATTTATAAAATCATAAATTTATTACAAAGCCACATCTCAATCTCAAGAAATCCGCATAAAAATGCTTGATCCCTAGACACTTTTGATGTGTGTATTTGACATACGTTTAAACCAACGAATCGAATAATATTTCTAGCCAGTGCTTATTGCTAAAGGCTAGAACACACAAGCTACTACACAAGCCACGCCCCACTTTGAATTAAAGTATTGGCCTAGCTCGCATCAAAATATAAGACTTTAATTCTAACGATTCGAAAATTTAAGCGTTCCTACCTATTACTAATCCTATAAGGAAAAAACTACCTAACGCCCGAAGTTAACACTGTGAGGTCCAGCACTTTCTAAGTGCAGGGTAAGTCTACATTTAAGAGTGCTAAAATGCATCAACACAAACTAACGTTGTTGTCTTGCTTGAACCTCATCGCGCCAAAAACGGGCGAAAAAGATGCGACTTGGCCTCCTTCGATAACAAATGATGTGAAAGTTCACATCGGCCTGGATGAGGCTTACCGTGTTAACTGAACTTAACTTCAGATCCTTTTACCCCATCGGACGGTATCAGCCAGAGGGAGTGAAAGATTATGAGGCCAGTGTTCAAAAATCTAAATAGTGACTGAACTCCATTATATTCAAAAGATACTCCGCGTTTATAATAACTATACCATTTACAAAATACTGTGGGTGCTCCAACCCAAGCTGAACCAGTTGTGTCAACTCAACACACTCTGCAAAGGCTATGCCCCGTTAGCAAAGTTGGCTTCAACTTAAGCTGATCACTCCCCTCTCTAGAGAGTGACTACAGTTTTTTAAACAACCCTCTACCTCCTATAACGCGCATTACTATTCTCTGGAATTCATTCACACTAAACGTGGCCTATGTAATTTAGAAAACGAAGACAAAGTTATTCGCTCCCTCAAGCCTCATGGAGCCGTGAGACCTTAAGCCTCACGCTCCCAGCTGCGTCCGAAGTATCTTCCCAGCATATGAAACACACATACAAACACATGTTAATAACTTTTATCACAATATTCACTAAAATAATGTTCTATTGATGTTTACAACTAAATGACATACCAAAAGTCAAAGTTTGTCACAGTCTATCTAACAACACAGCCTATCAAATGTTACAGTCTAACGAATGTCGTAGACTAACAAAATTACTCTGTGACTTGACGCGTATCAAACATAAATAGAAAAACATAGGTCTATTTAAATTCTAACATGGAAAGTTTTTATCTTTATTCTTCCATTTCCATTTAAAATGTTTACGTTTTAAAAATGAAAAATCCTTCGACAAATGATCATTATTTTTAACCGACTGCGTCAGAAGGAAGGTTATGTTTTTAGCAAATGTTTTTATGAATTTATAACTATTTGTAAAACATTTTATAATTGAACATTTTGTTCTAGCATTTCTAGTATATTGGAATCCTTTTCTCTTGCGTGCTTTTTTAATATTAGATGTTGCACAACGAGAGTTATTTTTATTAAACTTAGGGATGAATGTTTGGGAATGTTTTAACATTAATAATGACAAGATCATTACAATTATCTTCTGCGACCGCATCTGTAGAAGAACTGAAAGAGCTTTTAATTTGCACAGAAATGTCTTTCACCTCTACGTCTTCATCTCCACTTACAACCAACTTTAAAAAATCTTCATCTAACCCAACTTCATCATCCACTTTACTATTCTCAACTGACAACATGATCATTTGAGCATCACCCTTTTCATTTGTAAAATGGTCATTCTCCTTTGTTTCGGAAATATTTATTGACAAATTATTTTCAATAAAATGATCATCATCGATGTTAATTAAATCGGTTTGCACATCGTGATCAAATTGCTCTTCCTTCGGTTCTGAAACATAGCTACATACATTAACTATAACTGGAATGGACTGACCCGATTCCTCGTTTTCTTCCTCGTGTTCATTCTCGAACACTTCCATCAGCACCTCAGCCTCTGCGGGGCTGCATACTTGGCTGCTGCGCTCGTCTTCATCTTCTTTAACATCTGCCTCTACACTGCACTCTTGGCTGCAGCGCTCGACTTCATCTTCTTCAACATCTGCTTCTACACTGCACTCTTGGCTGCAGCGCTCGACTTGTAGTGGGTCATCTTGTCTTCCACTACATAACACAGAAGCACCATCATCAACATTTAAAATATTAATTTGTCCGCATTCTTCAGACGGAACCTTTAAACTCTCCTCTTTCCTAGCTTTATAAAATGATTCGTGACATTTGCACGGGAACTCCTCTCGAAAGGCATCGCATAATTCATCAAATGACATATCGTCGCGGTATATCACCTTATAAAAAGCCAGAGCTGCTCCTTTGAAATAAATCTGCATTATCAATGCCCAATCACTATCACGCCATCCACTACTTGTGGCAATTTCTCTGTATTGTTCAAAAAGATATTCCAGGCACATATTAAATCCTGAGAACTGTGCAGTCTTAAATCCTGGGAAGTGTGCAGACATCATGCTTTTCTTAATAAAAATAATATTTTAACCACTTAGCTTTTATTTTTCCGGCGACGATTCTGCGCCTGTTCTATACTCACTCCAACGCAAATTAAACTAAGGGGAGTTTAATCTGCAATCGCATATAAAATATTCTGTGACTTTTCCGTCAAATATACTCAGCTTGGCATGCTAATAAAATTCAATCCATAAAACGATGAATTGTGTAGGCTCGTTCGGCGCCTCCACCAAATATAGAGCTTATGTGGTGTGTTGGGGGCGATTATACAAATAAGACGACTTTAAGACTGCAAGAATAATTATAATTTCAAAGATTGAACGTTACAACTTCGCGGATAATATATGAATCTCTCTTCTAGAATCAAACACCATAATCATAATATTTGACATACGTTTAAACCAACGAATCGAATAATATTTCTAGCCAGTGCTTATTGCTAAAGGCTAGAACACACAAGCTACTACAGTACATTGTAAAAAGGTTGTATGCCCGCGCGCTACGCGCGTGGACGTTGATGCCAGCTGCTACATAGCTCCTCCCCAGCGAAGCGCTCGTATTGTCTCGCACGCGGCGGCAGTGAGCGCGTACGTAGTGCAATGTGATGTTTCAGTCTTGCTGTTTAGCCGCAGTAGTGCATGCGTTAACGGCTTGTGGTCCGTGTATACCGTTATTTCTCTACCCTCAAACATGCCTCTAAAGTGCCTTATTGCTAGGTAGATCGCTAGTAGCTCTCGGTCAAACGTGCCGTATTTCTTTTGCGCTTCTGTCAGTTTCTTTGAGAAAAAACCGAGTAGTCTCCAGCTGTTTCCTACACGTTGCTGTAGCGCAGCTCCGACGCAGGTGTTTGAGGCGTCACACATCAGTGATAACGGAGCGTGAACTGAAGGGTGTGACAAAGTGACGGCGTTATATATAATATTTTATATATATAATTACGTTTGACACCTTGATGTAGGCAGCAGAACTCATGAATGTATATTAGCCAATCACAGGTGAGCGGTTCGATTTACTCGAATTATAAAATACCGCGCGTTGCGCGGCACGCAGCCAGTTGTATCTGTTGTATGTACATTGTAATAAAAAGGTTGTATGCCCGCGCGCTGTGCGCGCGGACGTTGATGCCAGCTGCTACAAGGTCATAATCAAAATTCAACATGGCGGCTGCGAAAATTTTCAAATTTCATCATGGGTGTCGTTTCCAAGGATTTCAAGGGTGCTGACAACGAATATGAGGTCATAATCAAAATTCAAGATGGCGGCTGCGAAAATTTTCAAATTTCATCATGGGTGTCGTTTCCTTGCCGTACCTCATAAAGGATCATCATGATATAGTGTTGTTTGCAGATGACACTTCTCTTTTGTTTAAACTTAAACGTCAGCAGTTGGTTACTGACGATGTAAATAGCGCGATCTCGAAAGTAGTCCACTGGTTCAATGTTAATAATTTGCTTCTAAACGAGAAGAAAACCAAATGCATTAAGTTTACGCTACCCCACGTAAGGCAGGTGAAAACTAATGTGTTGATAAAGGGCGAGGAATTGAATCCTGAAGACAACACAGTATTCTTGGGCATAACTTTGGATGCTAAGCTTCAGTGGGGTCCACATATAGATAAATTGTCAAAAAAGCTAAGTTCTGCAGCATACGCTGTTAGAAAAATTCGAAATTTAACTGATATAGAGACTGCTCGTTTAGTGTACTTTAGCTATTTTCATAGTGTAATGTCGTACGGTATTCTATTGTGGGGAAATGCCGCCGATATTCAGACTATCTTTGTTTTGCAGAAGCGAGCTGTTCGATCAATTTATAAATTAAGTCCGAGACACTCTCTCAGAGACAAATTTAAAGAGATTAATGTAATGACTGTGCCTTCTCAGTACATTTATGAAAATCTTTTATATGCCCATAAAAATATAAAATTGTTTAAAAAATACAGTGATATCCATAATATAAATACTAGAAACAAACACAAATATGTTGTACCTACAACCAGGCTCAAGAAAATAGGTGGCTCGTTCAGATGCCAATGTATACGCTTTTACAATAAACTACCAAGCCACGTTCAAGATCTAAGCCTTAATAAATTCAAATCTTTCATTAAACGTAAGTTGTGCCAGAAAGCCTTTTATACCGTTAAAGATTATATTGAGGACAAAAAGGCTTGGGATTGAGCTGCTTCCAATTTCTGCATTTTGAATGATTTTTTTCTTTTTCACATTGACATTGATGAATATTTTTTTTTAAACAATGACATTTGCTTACTTTGTAAAGTATTATATTATTTTTTCATTGTGAATGTGAAGACGATGTGGGTCTTTTTACATAGGTAATTATATATATTTTTTTATTATTCTCTCTGTTCTGTTTTTTTTTTTTTTTCATGGTCTGGCAGTTTGAGTAATTTATGTGGCCTACCCAAATGTCCTTTCTTTGGTATTGTTCGTCGAATCGTTGAGCTCCTTAAGTCTTGAGTTGAGCTGCACGATTTTTGACAAATGCGTGCACTGACTGGACAGGTCCTCTCAATCTGTGTGGTTCTTTCCTCAAAAGACCACCTCAGACATCGATCTACATGGTCTTCATATAACCTGACCAAGATCATGTCTGGACTTTAAAAGAGACTGTGACCTCTGAGTTTGTTTCGGCCTTTCTTCTCAGAGTAGTCAGATAGGAAACGCCGACTTCATCTAGTTAAAAAAAAAAAACATGATTGACGTGTAAAAGTGTTTGTACAAACCTACTTACAAAAAATAAAATCATTTCAATCATCATCATCATTTCATTTCATTTCATTTCAAATATTTCGAGGGTGCTGACAACGAATATGAGGTCAAAATCAAAATTCAAGATGGCGGCTGCGAAACATTGTAATTTTTCATCATAGGTGTCGTTTGGACTGTCGTTTGAAAATGGGACTGCGACACTATCTGATGTAGAAATACGTTTGATAAGTAGAATAATTCCATTCATAAAAATGGTCAAACTCAGCGGTCGTAGGTACCAGTTTCCCCATCAATCTAGGGAATTGATCTGACAAAAAAATTATTTTCAAGTTTTACTTAATATTCCTCATTCCTTTTCAATGTAGTGTACATTATTCTACTTGTCAAGCCCTTGCATTTGATACTTACATATATATATATTGAAGGAGTTGTGAAAAAAAAAGTAAATGCCATTTTGTGGTGGCGGCCGTCTTGGATTTGAAATTCATCATAGTGTGTAAGTAGTATTCTACTAGTCAAGCCATTTCATTTGATACCCATATTGAGGGAGTTGTGAAAAAATATGTAATCCGCCATTTTGTGGTGGCGGCCATCTTGAACCGATTTTCATCAAACATAGCTAGATTTTCATAGAACACTTCCGACTAATTCACCTTTCAAACAAAAAAAACAAAATCAAAGTCGGTTCATCCCTTCGGGAGCTACGAAACTTATAACACCCCGTCGTTTTTGCATCGGGGGTTAAAACACAATATTTTAATAATTGTTAATTATTGTTTATAATAATAATAGTAATGTTGAGGACGATGTTGATCTCAAATAAATTAATTAATTAATATTGTTTACTTGAGACAAGTGACAACCCTTACCTACTGTCGCGATAATGCCTAGACGTTGTCGGCATTTACCACGAGATCAAAGGCGTCGACCTACTGTATGTTTTTATACTGTGCTATTGATTTCAGCACCCTTAAAAAACCATGAAAACGCCACGGGATCCTGCCGTTTTGCCAAAAAGATTTTGCCAAAATTTCACCCTTTGGCAACCTTTTTTTATACCAATGCAATGTTTGGAATGATTTTAGTACGCAAATTTTCATTTGGTCAAATTAAGGATAATGTCATTTAGGCATTCGGTCTTTAATCAAATAATTTATTACAGCAAACAATCTTTAGACAATAAACGTTTGGTCAAATGATTTGTTATGACAAAAAATATGAAGGCAAAAATAAGATTTTTTGGGAATGATATAATTACAAAATGCAAATTTATTTTAAAATAATCATCATTAATACAAAATATTTGTAATTTACAATTTTTTTTTTTTTAAATTGACATTATCGAGAACCGAATTAGAAAAGGTTAATTATTAAAAAAAAATGCTTAGGTTAGGTTGGGTTTAAACTGTGACATCCTACGCACGAGCCGAGCGAGCGAAGCGAGCTGTGCCGCAACACCGGCAGGCGAGTGCCAGAAACGACTAAATTATATAGAAAAAAATTGTTGCCTGTAAAGTCGGTTTTACGGGCGAAGATTTTACGTGACAACGTCTTTTTCTCGGTAGAATATTTATTGATATGAATATAATTAAATTGCACAATAGGAACAAGGAATTAAATGAAAATAAGAACGTAACGTTACCGAGCGTTACACTTTTTCATAAGTGACTCCCAGCCGCAACCTAATTTAAAATAAGAACGTAACGTTACCGAGCGTTACACTTTTTCATAAGTGACTCCCAGCCGCAACCTAATTTAAGACGTTGTCACGTCAAAAAAAATATGGAAAAAAGAGATTATTTTTAGCAGGCTATCGAGAACCGAATTAGTTAGACGAGGTTAATTATAAAAAAAATGGTTGCCTGTAAAGTCGGTTTTACGGGCGAAGATTTTACGTGACAACGTCTTTTTCTCGGTAGAATATTTATTGATATGAATATAATTAAATTGCACAATAGGAACAAGGAATTAAATGAAAATAAGAACGTAACGTTACCGAGCGTTACACTTTTTCATAAGTGACTCCCAGCCGCAACCTAATTTAAAATAAGAACGTAACGTTACCGAGCGTTACACTTTTTCATAAGTGACTCCCAGCCGCAACCTAATTTAAGACGTTGTCACGTCAAAAAAAAGGCTTAGGTTAGGTTAAAACTGTGAGCTCCTACGCACGAGGCGAGCGAGCGAAGCGAGCGGTGCCGCGGCAGCGGCCGACTGGATTATATAGAAAAAAATATGGAAAAAAAAACAGGCTACCCGAAACTGAACTAGTTAGACGAGATTAATTATTTTAAAAAAATACTACCAGAATACTTAATATTATTATTAACAGTTTAGAATTTGTCACAAGTGGAAAAAACACCCTTGTAATAAAACGTCTTCAAAGTTAGACCTTTGCTTGAAATGGCTGCTTTCAAACTCAAACTCAAACTCAAAGCATTTATTTCAATTAAACCATTTTACAGGCACTTTTGAATTGTCAAGAAGTAGGTCAGTCAGAAAAATGTGAAGCTAGTTGCCCATTCCAAAGCGTAGGTACCTATGGAGAAGAACGGACAAGAAACTCCATGGACACTCTTTTTAAATTATATTTTACAAAAATATTAGTTACATCATTACTTTTGAATTTATAATTAAATAATGTGAGAACGATGTAAAAATAAACAAGACGTATGCGTTAAAAGCGTCCAGAGTACAACAAATAGTACTAAAACAACAATCCAAAAATAAAAATAAAATAATTAAAAATAAGCCGAGGCAGCTAAGTGATGACCAGCCCCAACTGACGGCGCCCGTTCACGAACATGACGCATAGATCAGCACCATTCAGCTCAACCATTTTGAAGGGAGCTAAATGATCCAACATACACGCCACCGTCAGCGAGACATTTGTGTGAGCATGACATACTATCAGCCGCCAGGGCACATTCGAGTCAATGAAAGACATATTACCCGGTAAATGGTAAAATAAGGTATAGTACTTACATAGAACTCACATCTGTGCTATGCAATTATACAATACAAATGAAATTGAGTTTATACAATGCAAAGATAGTCTTACAATCTTCAGCAGCTCCAACAGTATTTTCAGGTGTTATTCAATTAGTTGTGGTTGTGGAGCAGGACCAGCATTGAGCCAGGCATTTTTATCAGCTATGTAATCCCCTAACTTATAATATGCCTGACTGCATAGTGTGCGTTTTATACAAGACTTGAATTTTGTCTCATTCAGTTGAAGAATGTGGGGAGGTATTTTATTATAACATTTTAAACAGTACCCCATAAAAGATGAGTCTACTTTAGCCAGTCTGAAACCTGGTTGAACTAATAGGTCCCTATTTCTAGTACTATAATTATGTCTTTCACCTCTTTTACTAAAAAGATGTAAGTTTTTTCTTACATACATGATGTTTTCGTAGATATATTGACAAGGTACCGTCATGATGTTAATTTCCTTAAACAGTTCCCTCAGAGAATCGCGCCTGCGGAGGTTATATATGGCTCTGATGGCTCTTTTCTGCAGAATAAAAATAGAATCGATGTCTGCAGCCCGTCCCCAAAGTAAAATACCGTAAGACATGACACTATGAAAGTAACTAAAATAGACTAGTCTCGCGGTATCCACATCAGTAAATTGACGGATTTTTCTGACAGCATAAGCTGCTGAACTTAGCCGTCCTGCAAGAGATGTTAAATGAGGACCCCATTGTAGCCTTGAGTCGAGCGTGATCCCTAAGAAAACAGTTTTATCGACGAATTCTAGTTTCTCTTGATTCAATATTATCTCACAATCACTACCCTTGACATTTGGTAAAGAAAATCTTATGCACTTAGTTTTTTTTCCATTTAATACTAAATTATTAGCAGTGAACCAATTTTGGACCTGCAGTAGGGCGTTATTTACGTCGTCAAAATTTGTAGCACGTCTATTTACCTTAAAAATTAAGGAAGTGTCATCAGCAAATAACACCATTTGTGGTTGATTTTTTAATAAATGGAGTAGATCATTAACATACACTAAAAAGAGGAAAGGACCCAATATCGAGCCTTGTGGCACACCCATTTTTACTTTTAAACCATATGAATTGACACCATTTATTTGGACTTGCTGTTGTCTATCATTTAAATAAGAACTAACTAAACTGAGCGCAAGTTTTCCAAGTCCGTAATGCTCAAGTTTCAAAAGCAAGGTTTCGTGATCGACGCAATCAAATGCCTTAGAGAGGTCACAAAAGATTCCAATGGCGTCTTGGGCCTCTTCCCACGCGTTAAAAATGTGTTTTAATAAGGTTACACCAGCGTCAGTCGTACAACGTCCTTTGGTGAAACCAAATTGCTGATCGTGAAGGATTTTATTCATGTTAAAATGATTGAGCATCTGATTAAGCATTATCTTTTCGAACACCTTACTGAAAACCGGCAACACGGATACGGGTCTATAATTATTGGTGTCTTTACTGTCCCCAGATTTGAAAAGTGGTATTACCTTACTGTATTTCATTAAATCGGGGAAGATTCCTTGATCAACACACAAATTAAATACTAAGGCTAAGTAAGGTGCAATAGTCTCAATTATGGAGGCACAGACTTTAATGGACATTCCCCAAAGATCTTCGGTCAATTTGATCTTAATTTGCTTAAAAGCTTTTATTACTGAAGCGGGGTTTATATGTTTAAATTGAAATTCAACCGGGCAGGCTGGAACGTTCGCTCTTAATAAATCAATTGATACGTCGGATGAGGAATTTAAGGCTTCCGTCGTTTTTGATGGTATATTAGTAAAGAAATTTACAAATTCCTGAGCTACTTCTAAGTTAGAGCTTATGGCACCACGTGAAGTCTCCAATGTGTAATCAGTGTTTCGTTTTTTATTCCTACTAGTTTCGTTATTTATAATTTTCCAAACCGTTTTTATCTTATTTTCTGCTGATTTGATTTTATTGCTAATGTACAGGGCTTTGGCTATTTTGCAAGTATTTCTAAAAATTTTGGAATATGTAGCAACATACTTGCTGAAAGTTTCTGTATTGATGTAAGGCTTAAGGCCATACAGCTCGAAAAGTCTTTCCCTACTTATCCTAATACCTCTAGTTGCCCAGTCACTAAAAACAAAATTAGGGCAAATGTTTTTTGTTTTCTTTTCAAAAATTGTATTAAATTGAGTGTGCACTACTGAAAAGAAATCCTCGTACAATTTATTAGCATCATCCCCATCATGGCCCAGATCATTTAACTTATTATTTAGGGTACTATTGAATCTATTTAGTTTACCAGTCGTTATTGGTCTAAATTGAATTTGCACTTTTTGCAAAGGTGTTTTAAACTTAAAAGATACCGTTTGTCCACTATGATCAGACGGCAGATAATTTACGATGGCTTTATCTAAATAATCACAATCGCAAAAGACATTATCAATACAAGTAGCAGAATTTGGAGTTATTCTAGTAGGTTCTGCAAACACATTAAACGCTTTAAAACTGCGAAAACTGACGATACGAAATATTTGGCAAATGTTATTTTGCGTAAAATGAGTTTTTTCCAACTGAAATATTTGACTAAATAAAAATTGGTAAAAGTGCTATTTGGTAAACAAGTTATTGTTTAAACGTTCACTTGCCAAACATTAGGTTTGGGTTACAATTATTTGTGAAGAGATTTTTTGCTAAGTAATAATTTGGCAAATGAAATTATGCGGAAAATTGTTTGGGAAGTGATAATTTGGCAATTTCTTTTTGGTAAAACAAGGGAGACCCAAACGCCACCACACATAATGCAAAATTTGAAAAATGTTTGCAGCTGCCATCTTGGATTTTATTCTTTACCTCACTATCGGCGACCTTAACATCCATCCCTTTCATTCTTCGCACGGCCAAAATTACGAACGAATTAAACAAATTACGATTTTAACATTCATACTCGGTTGTTTATTTGAGTAGGCATGGTCCCTACTATAAGCTCAATTTACACCCCCGCGGAACGGAATGGAAGCGAACGTTTTTTGTACAGACGCCAGCAGGTCAACCTACCCGAAACTGTCAGATTTTCCCAATCAACCTTGAACCTTATGCTTTAGCAATAAAGTCGAAAATCTATTAAAGAAATCTGACAGATTGTAGTAACTTGATGTGCTGGCGTCTGTACAAAGCATTATGAACTTTATGTCAATATTGTAACGCACAAATTAGTTACAC
Source organism: Oligia fasciuncula (assembly GCA_963082905.1). Lineage (NCBI taxonomy): Eukaryota > Metazoa > Arthropoda > Insecta > Lepidoptera > Noctuidae > Oligia > Oligia fasciuncula. The sequence goes on from OY720398.1 coordinate 21,285,696, forward strand.
CCATACGCATAGGTCGCGCATCTTCTGGAGAACTATCGCGCATTCTCGGGAATTCCCGCAGTAAAAAGTTCGTATCTAGTTTGTACGTTAAACAATTGACATAAAGTTCATTTTGCTATTACGAAAACTCGATTCCACTCCGTTCCGCGGCGGTGTAAATTGAGCCTTAGGGTGATATATTGCGAAAGAAAAACGTCATGGTATTAGGCGTGAGACGTACTCGTATGTATTTTTAATTTCATCGTATTAACTTGAACGAGTAAAACCAATCCCACCAAAAACATTTTCATGTAAAATGTTGCCAAGACGACACCACATATGGCTCAAAAAGTTATCAGATCTCATGTAGAGCCAAGCTTCTAACTCTACACGCCCTAACTTCACAAACTCTACACCTTAGTCAAAATATGAGGCTTGGCCGTTTCGTTACTACAAAAACTATTGTCTATCAGAAAAGTAATGAACAGTGAATAAATTTTTACCTTACGCCCATGTGATGGTAGCGAAACGGCCAAGCCACATATTTTGACTAAGGTGTAGAGTTTGTGAAGTTAGGGCGTGTAGAGTTAGAAGCTTGGCTCTACATGAGATCTGATAACTTTTTGAGCCATATGTGGTGTCGTCTTGGCAACATTTTACATGAAAATGTTTTTGGTGGGATTTCACATCTTTTTGAAAGTTGCTTATGAAATAATTTTTTTTTTTGGGGGTTTCTTTACTAAAAATCCTGAAATATGTATTTTATTATTTATTACAAGGAGTCCCTATGTCAATTTTCAGAACTCTAGCATCAAAATTTGCGGAAGTCTCTTACAAACTTCCATCCCCTAGTTTAAGGGGTTGGAGGGTAAAAGTTCCAAGTCTTAGAATTGTTTGTGTACTATTACTAGCTTACATACCAAATTACAGCTTTCTAGGACTTCAGGAAGAACCTTAGAATATTGATGCTTATGAAATAAAAAAATATTTTTTTGGGGGGTTGGGGTGTTATTTACTGAAAATCCTGAAATACGTATTTTATTATTTATAACAAGGAGTCCCTATATCAATTTTCAGAACTCTAGCAACAAAATTTGCGGAAGTCTCGTACAAACTTCCATCGCCTATTTTAAGGGGTTGGAGGGTAAAAGTTCCAAGTCTTAGAATTGTTTGTGTACTATTACTAGCTTACATACCAAATTTCAGCTTTCTAGGACTTCAGGAAGAACCTTAGAATATTGATGCTTATGAAATAAAAAAAAAAATTTTGGGGGGTTGGGGCGTTATTTACTGAAAATCCTGAAATACGTATTTTATTATTTAGGTATAACAAGGAGTCCCTATATCAATTTTCAGAACTCTAGCATAAAAATCTGCGGAAGTCTCGTACATACTTCCATCCCCTATTTTAAGGGGTTGAAGGGTAAAAGTTCCAAGTTTTAGAGTTTTTTTGTTGTTTGTGTACTATTACTAGCTTACATACCAAATTTCAGCTTTCTAGGACTTCAGGAAGACCCTTAGAATATTGATGATCATCAGTGAGTCAGTGAATCAGTGAGTCAGTGAATCAGTGACGAAATCGGGGTATTTTAGATATCAATAAAATCTAAAGAGCTATGCAATTGAAACTTTATAGGTTTAATAAGTCAACCACTGACATCATATCCCGAAAATTTCGTTTATCTGGTATAATCCAAACTCAAGTTATGAAGGTTCAAAAATACGACGAAGTGCTTCGAGAAAAGGTAGGTAGTGCCCTTGCGCTTCGCTTGGCTCGTCTTGGCGGGGGCACTCCCGTGCCCCCAGATGACAATGTGCGAATAGTAGGTACGAGAGCCGCTGCCGCGCGTGATTGTATGAAGATTTTGTTTTTTGTTAAGTTTGATAATTTTGTGAGTTTCTTAACTATGGGGACACACACTAAAATATAATTGACAGTCTTAAGGTGATTTAACGAGTTAGGCACTGCTTCTAAGTCTTTATGCAATGCACGCCACTGGTCCATGGAGTTTCTTGCCCGTTCTTCTCCATAGAGATCTACGTTTTGGAATGGGCAATTAGCTTCAATTTTATGACTAACTGACCGACTATTTAATTTTGATAATTCAAAAGTGCCTGTACAGTCACGAGCAAAAATATGTGTATACACTTGGCTTTATTCAAAGTCGATTTTCTCCTTTATTTTTGAATGAAATTTTATATTAGTAGGAACATAGTATTTTCGAACCCATAGGTTTATGTAAAGTGTCGTATTTCAACGTGGCGTTCGTTATTTAGTGAAAAAAATCGCAATTTAAAGTTGCCTAGTGTTGACATATTGGTGCTCGTGACTGTACATGTTTTAATTGAAATAAATGCTTTGAGTTTGAGTTTGAAGGTTAAGCTACACTTGCCGCGGCAGGTTCGTGGACGGGTGACCACACATTGCATATCGAGACCGTGGCTCGGAAAGCACGTTAGGGTTTGGTCCCTGCTGTCGTTTGTAGATCTTCGACAGTCGCTACGGATAGTCGGAACCCAAAAGTTTGACAACCAGTCGCACCAAGGGGTACTGTATTACCCTGTAACTGAGTTGTAGAGGTCAGATAGGCTGTCGCTCCATGTAAAACACTGGTATTAGCTGCATCCGGTTAGACTGGAAGTCGACCTCGACATAGTTGGGAATAGGCTAGGCATAAGATGGAGTCAGCTCAGTGCCGTTGCTCGAAAAGGTATTATGTGTCCTGCCTGACTCGATAAAGAAAAGATTTTGAAAACTGACGAACACGTAAAAGTGTCGTGCTCGTGTTGCAGGACATCTGCTCGTCGGCGCACTCGGCGCTGTCGCAGCACTCGGCGCTGGCCGACAAGCGCCAGTAGCGCGCGCGCACGTCGCGGGTCTCCGTACGGCGCATGCGCTGCAGCACTCGGCGCTGGCCGACAAGCGCCAGTAGCGCGCGCGCACGTCGCGGGTCTCCGTACGGCGCATGCGCTGCAGCACTCGTAGTGACGTCTGGTGCGTCCTCAAATGTTAATTTTTTTTTTTTACTATATTCCTGGACGAATTTACTTGGCCCTTGAAATATGCCACCGTTGCAGTGTTTGCGTAATCAGCATTTATAACATCAAAAGTCATTTTATTCACCAATATAATATATCATATAGATTCATTGTCTTTCCGCGCTGTAAAGTTACTGAAAGTTTTATGTCACCGCCTCATAGTGTATCAATCTTCGACGTTGTTATCCGATCGTGTAAAGTGTCATTGCCGTGATCAGACTGAACGCACAGTATCCGTTGTGACACTCATAATGATGAGGGACTAGGGATAGTATTTCAGGAGGCATAAATAAAACCACTTTATTACAGTATTAATATTGTATTCTGTTAAAACAATACAAATAGCTGGAATATCCGAAACTGTCATAATTTCTTCACAAATAATATGCTAGAGACAGACGAAAGAGCTTCAGATCTCCACGGGTGTGCACCCGGCTGTCGTGCTCTCAAGGCACTATAGTCGACGCGACAGGCACGCGTGCAGCCGCGCGCTGCGGCAGTAGCGAGCGAGCGAGCGGAGCGAGCACTGAGCGGAGCGAGCACGCGCCGCCGTAGGCTAGCGCCGTTCATGTATTTCCTTTTGTATATATTATTAAAGTTAGGATTAAAGCGACTGTGTTGTTTCATTGTCCCGCCCCCCTCCCCCTCCCCTAGACTACTGCCGCTGGCGCTCCCGAGTACACTACGCTTACATATACAATATCTCGGATAAACTTTAAAAACGTTAACAACCAATAAGGGTCAGTTCACACCGAGACGCGACGCGACGCGCAGTTTTCAAGATAGAAATACAATTACAGACCTTATCTACTACACTAAAAGGTACACAATTCAGTGTCTACCTACTACGTCGAGCTACGCAGCGCGGCGCCGCCGCCGCGCGGCGTAGCTCACTGAATTGTGTACCTTTTAGTGTAGTAGATAAGGTCTGTAATTGTATTTCTATCTTGAAAACTGCGCGTCGCGTCGCGTCTCGGTGTGAACTGACCCTAAGTATACAACAGGCGCTTCGGACGGTCGAGTCGGTGCACGTCCTAGAGTATTATATTATAAGATGGGCCCGACGATATTACTCGTGCGCCATGTTCCATTAGATATGTACCTATGCACGGTTCCATCGCGTAGTACATCAGTACGAGCGTTGCGTGCTCGACGATGCCTTACACCTAAGTACATACATGAAAACTCGTAGCGTATAAAAGTTAGTCGTTGCAGTACAAACTTACTCAAGAGGAGCTCTGTTATGCTTATGCAACAATATTACGTTATACGTCGCTGCTCCGGTGTCGCATAATATACGAATCATATCCAATAGTGTACAATGAGGAACGAGTTATACTAAATGTTCAAACAATGAAGAAAGCATTAATGCAAAACAGTGCTATTTTGCTAGTGTAGAGAAGTTAAGACTGCACCGAGCGCACAGTGGCGCCCTCATCGTTTGTTTGGTTATTTCTTTTATTTTAGAATGAAAATGCAGAAAATAAGCACTATAAGTTGTGCTCCACAAGATTATACGTTAATATTAGTATAAACGGTAGTTTTAAATTGTTTAGTTTTATTATAATCACTAAAACGGATAATAGTGGCCACTATTTTCCGTTTTAGTGATTATAATAAAACTAAACAATTTAAAACTACCGTTTATACTAATATTAACGTATAATCTTGTGGAGCACAACTTATAGTGCTTATTTTCTGCATTTTCATTCTAAAATAAAAGAAATAACCAAACAAACGATGAGGGCGCCACTGTGCGCTCGGTGCAGCCTTAAAGCAATCATACAAAAATAGTTGGTCTTCCAAGTGTTATCTGCTAAAGTGAAAATGAACAGTGGAAAATATTGCTTTATAAAATGCGAAATATGTAGGTAGGCACTAGAATATAGACAGTTTGTCTCACTTAATTTAGTAATAATACAATTCTTTACAAATTCGTTTGTTTAATCCGTCGAGGAATTAGAAACGCTGGCAATCACTCCACCACCTGCATCGGCGCGGCGCGGCGCGGCGGCGTCTGCTGTCGTGTGAGTGCGAACAAGTGCAGTGACGTCAGTGTTCACAGTTCAGACACGTGAGGACGTGGCGTTACTTCGGACACTGAGTATCAATGTGTCGCGGTCCTCAGTTTATATATATTAGTCTATGTCGCTGTCTGGGTGCAGAGGTCGCCTGGAGAGAAATAGGTTCTTGTTGTCAGCGTCACAACAACATGTTTATTGCCTACTGCGCCGTCGTTGGTGGAATCCTGCTGGTGTTGCGTTATATTTTTTTGTGTACGAGTTGAGTAGGAACACTAGGAACAGAAGCGGGCGCCCGGATAGAAACAGGACACCGCTGGCTACGGAACATAGCTGCTTATATGCGACAAAACCCACGTTCTTCGGTGAAGAGGTTGTAAGTACCTACATAAAGCAAACTAGTGAGTGTGCAATCCCGCGGGTGCACCTCATAGGCTCGCTTCCACCACAAATCCCTAAACACGTTTATCTATATCTAGGTATACAAATAAATAAAATGTAGGTAAGTGTCTGTAATTCTGTATCTAATGTCAAAATAATAGCTTTTACTAAATAGGTACCTATGAAAGTATATACCTACGGCACATAAATAACAAAAAAAAAAAAATTGTTTGCCGACATACACGCGAACTAAGTCGCGGTCCCAGCCAGCCAGTAAAGAACATAGAAATCTATACATATAATAAATCTGTAGACGAGGCGTTTCTGTACATTGAAAATATTAAAAAAAAAAAAATAGTTGGGGTGTTATAGGATAACCAACAGATGCCATTTCATCAATTTTTAGAATTTTTGTCGGTTTGTCTGTTTGGATGTGACAAAATTTGATTTGAACAGGTTCAACGTAAAAAGTACCAAACCAATATGGTTAATTTTTATACTCAAATATAGTGTAGAACTCGGAGTAGTGATTAGTTTTGGTTTCATCGCAATCGCTTCACTGTATCAAAAGATATAATCAATTTAAAGTATTCTACAACAACTTTCATTACGTAAGTTGGATACACGTAATGACATCTATTGGCGCTTTATAGTGCTAACGAAAACATAATTATTGTGTTTATAACATTATTATGTGAATAATCACGTCATGCAGGCTTACCTATAAGATGACTATCACAGTCACTTCTGCCTGTGTTATTTGAAAAAGTAATGATAATGATTACATAATATAATTGTTAATCGCTTTCGATTGTTGGTTGATTAGTGGCGCTAAAAGAATTTCAAATATAAAGTGAGGATAATGTAAGATAATATTATAATAATAATAATCCATTTATTTCAGGCATCGCAGGCCCTTAAATAAATACCTTAACCTAAACATAAATATTATGTGATGTGGTGTTCTGAGTGATAAAGATTGCAATGATACTTAAATGATTTTATTTTTGTAAGTAGGTTTGTACAAACACTTTTACACGTCAATCATGTTTTTTTTTTAAACTAGATGAAGTCGGCGTTTCCTATCTGACTACTCTGAGAAGAAAGGCCGAAACAAACACACACACGGGCAACTTTATGTAGGAGCTCTTTCGAGGGGCAAGCAACCTTTCTAACATTGTTAACAGAGAAGCATTTTCTTAGTGACATAAGGTTTTAAGATCATAATTATCATACTTTCATAGTTTTTTGCCTTTTTTCTCGATTTTTTTTAAATTTCTTTACCATGATAACGCTTCAACGCACACCTCCAGGCGGGCTGTTGATTTATTGAGTATAGGTTCGGCAGGTGCACACCCTTTTTTTTGTTTCCGGGGTGGAAAATCTTCAAGGATGTCCGGGCGGGCAGCGAGGTCTGTCAGGCTCTTACTGACTAAAAATCACCCCAGTGTTCCGTCTCACACCTACGCCGGGGGTTGCGGGACCGTACGATCCTTCCGCAACCCCTGGTGACGTCAAAGAGGGGCGCGCGTGGAACACTACGCGCCGCCAGCTCAAGTCCTGATGTGTTGGCGGTGACAGACGTCCCCGAATTCGTCGTCCCTGGACCCGTTTAGGGGGGCTGGAAGAGGGCGTTGTCCGCCCTCCGCCGACGCCCGATGCGCCTACTGCGGGCCGGATGAGTGGATGAGATCTCCCTCTCCCTTTCCACAGCCTCCTTCTGCGAGACGACCGTTTCGCAGAAGGAAACCACCGCGTCCCAGGACTCTTCGCTGCCGTCGACTCGACTACGGCCGGCAGCGATACGTCAAGGTGCACACCCAATACAAGTAGCACTCATCATCATCATCATCATTTCAGCCAAAAGACGTCCACTGCTGGACATAGGCCTCCCCCAAGCACTTCCACTTCGACCGGTTCTGTGCTTCTCGCATCCAACGGGTTCCTGCGGCCTTCACAAGGTCGTCGGTCCACCTTGTGGGAGGCCTTCCAACGCTACGTCTTCCGGTACGTGGTCGCCACTCCAGAACCTTTCGGCCCCATCGGCCATCTGTTCTGCGAGCAATGTGCCCTGCCCACTGCCACTTAAGTTTGGCAATTCTGCGGGCTATGTCGGTTACCTTGGTTCTCCTCATTCCTGATTCGATCACGCAGGGAAACTCCAAGCATAGCCCTCTCCATTGCCCTTTGGGTGACTTTTAGCCTTCTTATAAGGCCCATTGTGAGCGACCACGTTTCAGTGCCATAAGTCATCACTGGCAACACGCACTGGTCAAAGACTTTCGTCTTGAGACACTGCGGTATGTGGGACGAGAAGATATTGCGTAGCTTCCCGAACGCTGCCCAGCCGAGTCGGATTCGACGATTGACCTCTTTCTCGAAGTTAGACCTACCTAACTGGACAGTTTGTCCGAGGTAAACATACTCGTCCACGACTTCGAGTGTAGCGTCTCCGATCTTTATGGGAGTGGGTGTTACATGGGCATTTGACATGACCTTCGTTTTGCCCATGTTCATTTTAAGACCCACTCTTTCGGAGGCTCTACTGAGGTCATCGAGCATTGTACTGAGGTCCTCCATAGTCTCAGCCATGACTACGATATCGTCGGCAAACCGAAGGCGAGTTATGTACTCGCCGTTGATGTTGATGCCAGCCCCTTTCCAGTCCAGAACCTTGAAGACATCCTCCAGTGCAGCGGTGAATAGTTTCGGAGAGATAACGTCTCCCTGTCTTACACCTCGCTGCAGAAGGATAGGTTTCGAGGTCTGATCCTGGAGTCGGACTGACATAGTGGCGTTTTCGTACAAACACTTCAGCACCTCGATGTACCGATAGTCGATCTGGCACCGTTGAAGAGACTGCAGCACAGCCCATGTCTCGATCGAATCAAAGACTTTCTCGTAGTCCACGAACGCTAAGCAGAGAGGCAGGTTATATTCTTCGGTCTTCTGTTTATCCTGTCGCAGCGTATGTATGTGGTCTACGGTGCTAAAGCCTTTACGGAATCCGGCTTGTTCGGGAGGCTGGAAGTCGTCAAACCTGCGCGCGAGACGGTTCGTGATGACTCTCGAAAACAGCTTGTAGACATGGCTCAGGAGTGAGATGGGCCTATAATTCTTAAGAAGGGCATTGTCGCCCTTCTTAAAGAAAAGTATCACCACGCCTCTGTTCCATGCCTGTGGTGTTTTGCCCTCGAGTATGACGGAACCAAACAGCTTCTGAAGGGCCTTAAGAACGGGTTTTCCGCCGGCCTTCAGCAACTCGGCCGTAATTCCGTCATCACCCGGCGCCTTGTTGTTTTTGAGCTGCTTCAGAGCCATCCTAATCTCGTACAGGCTGACGTCCGGGATGTCTTCGGTATAGTGCCGGGTCAATCTAGCTCTCGGGTCGTTTGCCAGATTTATAACGGGGTTACTTGTTGACGTGTATAACTGTCCATAGAACCTCTCGATCTCTCTCAACAGCTCAGGTTTGGCGGATACGATCCTGCCATCTTCGGTCTTCAGTTTCATAAGCTGGCTCTGTCCAATAGACAGATCTCTAGCAAAGACCTTAGAGCCTTTATTTCGCTCTATCGCGTCCTTAATACGGTCTGTATTAAAGCGGCGAAGATCGCTTTTCAAGGACTTGGAGATCTGTCTATTGAGTTGCCGGTAATTTTGCGCATCATCCGAAGACTGCAGGATCATCTCGCGCCTCTCCTTCATGAGCCGCAAAGTAGGATCAGAGAGCTTCTTTTTTGAATTCGTACGACGGGTCTTGAAGATCTTAGACCCGACCGTATGGACAGTTTCCACGAACCCATCGTTATAATCGTCCACGGAGCTCCCTAGGCATTCGAAACGATTCTGGAGTTCAAGCTGAAATCTCTCGGGGTTGGACCTGGATCGGTGCAGGACGGAGCGTAGACTTCATCAGTCGAGATCTTTCCAGCTTGATATTTAAGTTCAATGTGCCTCTTACCATGCGGTGATCACTTCCGGTTTTCACCGCGTTGATCACAGAGACATCATTGAACACTTGCTTCTTCGTCGACATAATGAAGTCAATCTCATTTTTAGTTGCACCATCCGGGCTCTGCCAGGTCCACTTTCTGTGCTCACGTTTTCTGAAGAAGGAATTCATCATAAAGAGGCCTTCCTTCTCCATAAAACTGGCCAGTAGGTGGCCCCGGTGGTTCCGGCGTCCAACTCCAAATTGCCCCACTCGCAGCTCATCATCGTTTCGTTTACCCAGTTTCGCGTTAAAGTCCCCCAAGACAACGGTAAAGTGAGTTTTAGACCCATGCATGGCTCTGGAAATATCCTCATACATGGTCTCTACCTCATCGTCGGGGTGTGACGAGGTCGGGGCGTAAACCTGTACGACCTTCAGCGAATACCTTTCGGATATTCTGAGTATAAGGTACGCCACCCTGGTCGACACACTCTCGATCTTCACCACGTTGCTCACAAGGGACTTATGGACGATAAACCCGACACCACCTTGGGACTGCTGGTCGCCCTCCCGGAAATAGAGCAAGTTTTCGGATTTGAGGATTATCGAGTCCTCCCCCTCTCTTCGGACTTCAGATAACCCGACTATACTCCATCGTATCTTGCTCAATTCTTCCTCGAGTTCGGTGATCTTCTCGTCGGTCCGGTGTGTACGCGTGTTGTATGTTGCCAGGTCCAGTTTTCGGTGATTGTGGTAGCCGGATCTCTTCCGGGGATTCTTAGCACCCCTTGCCTCACCGTGGCCATGGCCGCTACCGTAACCAAGGGTAGGCGGGCCGCCGGGTACTAGGGGCCAAGTGTTTTTTGGGCTTGTCATTTTGGGGGGGGGGGGGGGTTTAAGTAGCACTGCCATGTCGTAAAAAGGTATTGTAAATTATGTCTTCGAGACAATAACAAAATTTTTAGCCATTGTCTTGGTTAAAACCATATCGACCCTTTTTTTTTTCGGATGGGAAATCATCAAATGACCCCTCCCGCTCTGGGTGGAGCGGAAGGGAGTGTCAGACTCTTACTGACTAAAACCCAGCTACCAATTACTCTCCGCCCGCAGGCCCGCGCCTACGGTGGTCGGGAGTCGTCACGCGGCTCCCGACGCCCGGAGCGTCTCCCACGGTGGCTGGGACGGGAGGCTCTCTCCCTGAGCCATCCCGCCACCTCCTTTTCTAGCATGACTGCTTCGCAGAAGGAGGTGACTGCCTTCCATTCCCTCTCGCCCCGGAACATGACTTGCACCAGGGCCGGACGCGAGAGGTCGCCGCCGCTGCCTATCGCCTCTACGAGGACACGGCGGTGCTCCGCACAATCGGGGCAGACCTCCACCATGTCCTCTGGGCGATCCTAGCAATGGTGACACCCGGGCGTTTCCTCCCGCCTGATGATGTGCAGGAACCTCCCGAAACTTCCGTGTCCGGTGAGGACCTGCGTCAGGCGGTAGGTGAGGGCGCCGTGGCGCCTCTCTAGCCACTCCTTAAAGAGGGGTCTTATCGCCACTATCGCGGCGTGCCCTGCGCTGGGTAGCAACAGTCGCTCTTTCCATGCCGCCATGAGATCGCGCCGGAGATCTGTCCGCTCCGCACCGATTTGCCGCGGAAGCGGATCTTCCCCCCGGCGTAGTGCCTCCGTGCGCCACTCATACAGGGGCGCGAGGACTATTGCCTCCAGATCCCATGGCGGCCCCGGCCCGTTCCAGTTTGGGGGCCAAACGTCGGAAATGCACCATATCGACCCTCAAGGTATCTTATGGCTATCTACCAAACGAGAGTTAGCAAATGTGGGCACAGGTTTACAGAATAAGTTAAGAAAGACTTCAAACTACTTTTCAGATAAACTTCAGTAGGTAAGATTTAAGAGTAACACCATTGATGTATTCTTCTTTTTATCTTCTAGATATCTCGACGCTATGATAAAGTCTTATTATTGGTATGTAAGATATCTACAATACCAAGTTAAGAATTTCTAAATTTATTGCAGAGTGGCAGAGAAGAAGACAAGACTTATAAAAACTAACTTCAAACTTCACCTACTAATCTCAGATATACTTTAGATAAAATGGTGGTATGATTTTACGATTTATTCAGGTCTAACTTAGTATTCTAAAACAAATGCAAAATAAAATGGACATAATATGGCTATTTGGTCAGACAATCAGCCTCGAGCAGGCGCTTTCATTTTTATTTATCCTCAAAAATCAAAGTGACACTTCGTCGCATTGTCATTATAAACCCTGAAGACGCAGTGACTGCTGTGCAGTCGAAAGGGCTATGGTTGAGAACCCCAGGCAAGGGAAGCGTTCCAGACAAGATCGGAAGATTTTTCCTTTTACACCTTTCCTAAGCGACACATTATTGTGTTCCGACATCCATGCGAACGAAGTCGCGGGCACAGCTAGTGATAAAATAAATCTTTGTTTCCAGAGCAACACATTTTTGGTTCCTATAGTCAATCCCAATTTGATATTTACTTATTTCGCGGTACATTTTCTTTGGGAAGAATATCTTCAAACATATTTATAAAATTACTATGCTTTTTAGGGTTCCGTACCCAAAGGGTAAAAACGAAACCCTATTACTAAGACTTCGCTGTCTGTCCCTCCGTCTGTCTGTCACCAGGCTGTATCTCAAGAACCGCGGTAGCTAGACAGTTGAAATTTTCAAAAATTATGTAGGTATTTCTGTTGCCGCTATTACAACGAATACTAAAAATAAAATAAATATTTAAGGGGGGGGGGCTCCCATACAACAAATGCGATTTTTTTGCCCTTTTTTGCTCGATATCAATAATGGCAACAGGTAGGCACTTGAAATATTCACAAAATAGGTACTCAGTTGTATTTTTTCTTTAATAATAAATATTTAAGGGGGGCTCCCATTCAACGAACGTGTTTTTTTTACGGCGTTTTTGCCTTGTGGTACGGAAGCCTTCGTGTGCGAGCCCGACTCGCACTTGGCCAGTTTTTCAAGTTTACACTTCCGTCGGCACTTCTGCAATGCAACTGTTTTTTATTTGGGTCTAATTTTTATTTGGGTCTAATTTTGTACTTGAAATTTTACCCCCTTAGTTTATTTTATTTTATTATTTTTGGAAAACTTACAGCTAATCTGACACAATAGTTACTTAGTTTTAACATAATGATGGCCAATTACAAGTTTTCACACATAGAATATATCAATTAACTATGTACTAGGTTACAGACATTGTTAGGTACTTTAATATAAACAGTACCTATAGTCGTAGGTATATAATGCAAGGGCTATGTTATTTTGTCGAAGAAGTGATTGCAAAGAGCCTTCTTTAATTTAGGCACACTGGTTTATAAAGATCTATGTCAACTTCCTGGCAGGTTTCATTATACGTACATAGGTACGGCTAGCCCTAATCATGTACGAGTTGTCTGTAAGTTGTTCTTGTTGTTGGTATGTGCAACAAACGAGGTTTGCGCAAAAACGAAGAACATACGCGCAGCCCAATTTTGCTCAGCAGCTCAGGGATATGTCGTTGGATCCGTTTGCAATTTTGAGTAAAAGTGCTAAGTCTTCTTTCGTAAAGTGGAAAAATATGAAATTTTTTACACCGCACGTTGTAATTAGGTAGGTATGTTTTGGAACGGAATTGAATGTAGGTACCTAAGGAATTTTCTTTGTATGCCCTATATACGATCGATATAAGTATTATAGTTGGGGTTCCAAACTTGAGAGGCATATCTACTCGAGGTGACTACGAACAAAGGAGCAATATACCTAATATCTTCAAAGTCTTAGTACTTCTAAAATCAGACGAGACCCTGCAGATAAAACCTAGTGCTTTCGACGCTTTGTTGACAATATTAATGTGACTGTCGAAAATAAGCTTTGTGTCGAAAGTAACCCCGAGGTCTTTGATAGAATCGACCCTGGCTATTGGGGTATCTAAGAGTTTGTAAGGAAAATAGAAAGGGTGAGGTTTGCGAGTGAAAGAGCACACAGCATTTGGAGACGTTTAAGTCCAACTTATTAATATTGCAGAGGTTTGAAAATTGTCAAGATCCTCCTGCAGTAAGAGGGCATCTGCATGGGTGGCAACCCTGATTCATGATCTTGATGTCATCGGCAAAAAGCAATATTTTAGAGTGCCGAAAACAGGAAATCACGTCATTAATAAAAATATAAAATAAGAGGGGCCCCACGACCCCTGAGGAACTCCCGAGGGAATACGCATAGCTCTAGATGAGTAACCGTTCAGCACCACAGTCTGACATCTGCCCTCAACATACGACACGAGCCACCTGAAAGTTTACGTGGTCAATCCGATCGAAACATTCGCTGAAATCGGTTCATATAACGTCGACCTGTGACCGAAGGGACATGGACTCCGATAGAAAATTACTACAAATAACTAGGTTAAACGTCGTAGACCGACCTCTTGAAAAACCGTGCTGATGATCGCTGAGACTTTGATTCAAAGCCAAATAAACTTGTGTATAGACAATTTTTTCCAGAATTTTTGAAAACACAATTTGGAGATCGGTCTATAGTTCTCGACGGAAGTCTTTAGCCCCTTTTTGTGTACCTATAGGTGTTATATATGCCGACTTCCAGATCGTGGGTAGGTACCACACCCGTGCCAAGTGATATTTTGAATAGTATCGAGAGCGGGACAGCAAGGCTTTTGGTGCACTTCGCGATGAAAACCGGTGGAATGTTGTCAGGGCCTGCTGACTTATTCAAGTCAATTTGTTTTAGCAGCCTGTAAACCTCAACCTCACATATTTCCACAGAACTGATATCAGTGTGCACTGTGTCGCACTGCTATGGTCCACGTCATATGAAATAGGATCATTGCCAGCACCAGTGCCTAAAAGAAAATTGGAGTGAAAATAATCGGCAAACATGTTGCAGATTACCTACGTCACGGTCGCTAGAAGACAGCTTAGTGGCAGATTGACCTGATATTTGGTACACACCTTTAGTTTTGATGACAATACAATTTAGTTTAATCAGTATCTTTGTAAATCCAAGTTGGCCGCCGCTACAAAATGGCGGATTACATATTCACAACCACCTCAATATGGGTAGGTAGGTATCAAATTAAAGGGCTTTACAAGTAGAACACAGTGCATGGCGGATCATAGAGATTAAATAAAAACTAAAAACTTGAGAATAAATTTAATGTAAATAAAATATTTTTAATTTAAACGGTTTTAATGAAAAGAATGATGTCATTTCAGCCGAAAGACGTCCACTGCTGGACATAGGCCTCTTAAAGGATGTAGATAATGTACTAAAAGCTAAGAAATAATTCCATAAGTCATATGTACCAGTCATCACGCACCACTTTCCTCATCAATCTAGGGCGCATTGATCAGTTCCGTAAGTCATAATTATGTACCAGTCATCACACCACTTTCCTCATCAATCTAGGGCATTGATCAGTTCCGTAAGTCATATGTACCAGTCATCACACCACTTTCCTCATCAATCTAATGATCAGTTCCGTAAGTCATATGTACCAGTCATCACACCACTTTCCTCATCAATTTAGGGCATTGATCAGTTCCGTAAGTCATAATTATGTACCTACCAGTCATCACACCACTTTCCTCATCAATCTAGGGCATTGATCAGACAAAAAATAAAATCATGCGGTGTATGAGCAGTTGACTATTATTGATAGAAATATCACGGGCTCCACGATTTTATTTTAACACTTCGATAAAATCATGCGGTGTATGAGCAGTTGACTATTATTGATAGAAATTTCACGGGCTCCACTTCGATTATTGACAGGGGTTGGATTCTAATTTACTACCTACAAGACCAAGTGCATTAAAAATTATTTTGATAGCATGTGTGTGTGTGGTGCGAAAATCGCGGCAATTTCGTACGATTTGGTATGGCCCAAGTGCCCAACCTTTGGAAGAATTGTACCTATAGCTACCGTGCCAATGTGGTCGTGGAAGGTGAGCTCTCGGTCAAATGTGACCCCCAGATCTTTCATCCGTTGTTTTCGTGTGCCAGCCAGTCGAATATCGTCATTTGAGTGAATAGATACTTAGAGAGAGTCGCATTACGTCCGCTACGCGCAATAGTTATTTGTGCAACAAGAGAGCAAAGTCGTTTATTGCTGCGAGTTGAGCCGGGTGTGGGTAAGATATCGAGCGCACGCGTAAGATATAACCGTCTAAGAAAACTACTGCCCTGCAGAGCCTCCAGACGTAGGTAGCGGGAACTGGAGGTAGATGTCCAGGGTCCCGTAGCGCCCCGGCAGGGTCGTCCAGCCGCTCCCCTGCGGCGACGGCGGTGGCAGTATTCGGTTTTCGGTGTTTTTAAAGAAATGTGAAAAATGTAGGTATTAATTTGGAAAAGAAAATCGATGTTCTTGGTTATCGCCGCGTAAGGTCGTCCGAAGTAAGTTTTCCTAAGTAACATCACACTAACGTGACATCGATTGAACAAGGCTTCGCAGTATGATATCTACGCAGTAAAATCGTTCGTAGTACAGTTTTTCGATGTAACGAAACATCGCAGTAACAAGGCGTCGATTTAACAAGGCGTCGCAGTCGCAGTATAGAGATGTCGTTGAAAGGTTTTCGAAGAAACAAACTTCGATGATACGGCTTTCGCACTCAAGTAGGTATTCCCTTTGTGAGGCGTGTTCGGAAATAGCACCCATGATATTTTATTATTCAAAATATATTACTTATCATTATTGAAACTAGAAATAAATATTTACAGGTTAAATATCAGTTTTATTTGCAGTAAATACTTATTTTCGTTTAAATACAACAATAAGTTAAAAATTCAATAAATTACATTAGAAGACATAATTATCTTTTTGCAAAATTTCTTTCGTTAGTACGAAATTCCGAACGTGTTTGTCTTTGAGGTCGAATTCAAAATCGGAACTTCGAAAGGGCTGGTCTTTGTCTCTCTCTCTTTCTAATGGCGGGAAAGAGATAGAGTGTGAATTTTTCGAATTGTATGATTAACCCAAGGCTGAATAAGATATTCGCGGCTTTCAGAAAATAATAATTAAAAAGTTAGGTACGGACGCCAGCAGGTCAACCTACCCGAAACTGTCAGATTTTCCCAATCAACCTTGAACCTTATGTTTTAGCAATAAAGTCGAAAATCTATTAAAGAAATCTGACAGATTGTAGTAACTTGTCTTGATGTGCTGGCGTCTGTACTTTGTCTCACTCAGTGAGCAAAATCCATAGACATATAATTATATTACTAGCGTAAGGACCGGGCTAACCGCGCGACTAAATGGCACCAACGCGCTGGCCCTAAAATGACGTTTTAGGGCCAACGCAATTCAGTTGACAGTTGTCCCCGCGCGCGGGAATCAATG
Organism: Oligia fasciuncula; assembly: GCA_963082905.1. NCBI lineage: Eukaryota > Metazoa > Arthropoda > Insecta > Lepidoptera > Noctuidae > Oligia > Oligia fasciuncula. Next base: position 21,302,441 of record OY720398.1, read on the forward strand.
TGTCATAAAAATGCCTAGTTGCGTGGTAAAAGGCTGCAAAAACTACGACACAAAAATTAAAAAGGAGCATGGGATATCGTATCATCGTTATACACTCACAAAACACATTTTCACAAATCACTACCGTCTTTCGTTATGGGTCCGTGAGGACGCGCGGGCGCGGGACTACTGAGGCATCTGTAGAATCGTCGTTCATTCGTTTGAAGTACCTACTTGACAAGGATTATATATCTTTCTTGTTCTGTTTAGTACACTCTGTGCAAGTTTGAGCAAGATAGAATAAGTAGTTATGAGGGAAATATTTACAATCTACGTCGTCGTCGCGAATCTCTTAGGGAACTATTTAAAAAGGTTAATATCATGACGGTACCTTGCCAATTCATTTATGAAAATATTATGTATGTAAGAAAAAATCAACATCTTTTTAATAAAATAAGTGATAGGCATAATTTTAATACTAGAAATAAAGATAAATTAGATCAACCTTTTTTCAGATTATCGAAAGTACATACATCTTTTATGGGGTACTGTGTTAAATGCTACAACAAAATACCTTGTGACATATTGCAATTAAATGAAAGAAAATTTAAAACTCATATTAAAAGTACACTTTGTAAACAAGGATATTACAAATTAGAGGATTATATCCAAGATAAGAATGTTTGGAAACATGCTGGTCCTGCTCCATAGGACAATCTAAAAGTCTAGACAAAATCAAACTTGTTCCTAATTTAATTTATATGTATATTTTTAATTATGACATCTTATTCTAATTCAATTTTACAATCTGCGACTACAGTGGCTCACACACTTGTTAAAGTTCAACTACTTTTGCATTTTTTCATTTTTCTTTTTTTTTTAAATAACTTGTAAATATGTGAGCACCATGTATCTATCACTTATTTGATTTACCTGTCATTGCTTAATTTTTAATTCTTTTTACCTTTTGTGGTAGACTAATTTTATTATGGGTGCATCGTGTTCACATATAAATTTTATTATGTATACAAGACCTTGTAAAACATTTTTAAAAGAGTAACGGTGGAGTTTCTTGCCCATTCTTCTCCATACGAAAACTACCTTTTCGAATGGGCGACTAGAATCATTTCTATTTAGTTTTTTTTTGACGTTCAAAAGTGCCTTTAATGTGCCTATTTGAAATAAATGATTTGACTTTGACTTTGAAATAGCCGTCAAACATACGAGTGTGAGCGCGTCCGAATTGGACAAATCACATCGGTCGACCTGACAGCTCGCGACCGAATCGGACAACTCCACATCGCAAGGGTTGTAACCTTACATTATTTTTGTTGCGATTAAATGATTTAATAAACACATTTTTAAGTTAGTGATCATTTTATTATTTTTCAATGGCGGCAATTGTGTGGGCGTGGCCAATGGCTTTTCTAAGTGAACGAAGTAACCTTGTACAGACGTCATTTTTTAAAATTCTGTTTAAGCGCTAAGGTAGCCCGCGAAATTAGCGAGGCTATTTCAGTCTTTCTATTAATTTTATAATTTTAACATGATTATTTATTTTAGTAGGGCTATGTACGCTATACTTACCCAATATTTTGTAACAATTTTAGTATTTCAAGAGTGTGTGGAGTTTCTTGCCCGTTCTTCTCCTAAAGTACCTACTACGCTTTTTAATGGGCAACTAGCATCATCTTTCTCTGACCCCTTGACAATAATTCAAAAGTGGCGCCTTTATTTAGTTTATTTCAAATAAATTCTTTGAGTTTATTAATTTGTTTACTTACGATTTCTTTCTGACTTGTAAAATATCACCTTATAAAGGAAATCGTTATGTACCTATATCGACTTATACTGACTCACGATAAAATGTTAAAAAAATAATCTCTTTTTTTTCTAAGTCGGTAAAAATATGTAGACGCACGTAAAAGTTTACGTCGTCGACCTATGCACCGCTGCGCTCACGTAGTTCGTATGAGTTATAACAGATGGCGCTACTTTTGCTTGTATGAAGAAGGTTTATGTAAAATGTTCAGATGGGCGTATCCTTACTTTTGAAATCATTGGCAAAATCGCATTTTGCTCACTGATTTCAGGCAGCAAAACCTACATGTTTGAGCTACTGAAGTGAAAAGACTATTTATATTCTCTTTGGCTACGCGTAACGTCCGTTTAGTTGTATTCTTGAAGGTGATTTTTTCTCGGATCAGTCGCGTTACGCATAGAACTATTAGTAGGTACTATTACTTTATCTCAGTGGCGTTACGGCCGTTCTACCTTTAAGTACCTACGCTCAATTTAGAACATCAGCTTCTGTAATTGTACGCATGTTTTTTTTGTAGGTAGTACCTACCTATTAATTGTGATTTAGATAAATTGAACTTTTTAGCTAAGTACCTACATATTTAGTTCGTTAGTTGTATCTTTTATGGTTGCGAAGATATTCAAGATCCTGCTGGGAGAACGTTTAAGTACCTACTTATTTGCTGGATCCACACGACTTCTTATGAATTAGCTTGAATATGTGTATTCGATAAAAAAATTGCACCGTTATAAAAGGCTGCGCCGACCGTCAAGTACCGTGGCGCCCTCATCGTTTGTTTGGTTATTTCTATTATTTTACAATGAAAATGCAGAAAATAAGCACTCCACAAGATTATACGTTAGATTAGAATAGAATAGAAAAAAAAAAAAAAAAAACGGAAAAACGAAAACGAACGAACGGAAACTTTAATATAAACGGTATATTTAGATTGTTTAGTTTTATTATCTACTAGCTGACCCGGCAAACGTTTTGCCATATAAATTGACCCGGCAAACGTTTTGCCATATAAATTATTTCTAGCTGCCCGGCGCTACTTCGTTCGCGTGGTGTCCTACCCCTTACCCTACCCTACCTCTACCCTACTCCTACTCTACTCCTACACTACTCCTACCCTACTCCTACCCTAGGTACTCCTACACGACCCCTACCCTGCTCCTATCCTAGTCCTACCCTACTTTTACCCTACTCCTACACTACTCCTACCCAACTCCTACCCTACTCCTAACCTACTCCCACACTACGCCTACCCTACTCCCCCATAAGTAAATAATAAAAATATTAAATACTATGTCCGTCTAAAACCGGATGAAAAGTATCCTATGTCCGTCTCCTGGTTCTAAGCTACCTCCCCACCAATTTTCCGCCAAATCTGTTTAGCCGTTCTTGAGGTCTTTCTTTTATATTTATAGATTATAATCATTATCATTACTTTTTAAATAACACAGACTTAGGTATCAGAGTTAATATTACGCGTTGTGTGATAGTTGCGGAATATTATAATTATTATTTATTATTATTACTTAATAATATTTTAAAGATCACAATATGTGTTCGTTAGTACCTACTATATCGCGCCAATAGATGTCGTTACGATTTCCACTTATTGCGATAAAAAGTTGTTATAGAATGCTTTAAATTGATTATAATCTTTTGATAGACTGAAGTGATTGCGATGAAACAAAGACTAATCACTACTCCGAGTTCTACACTATATTTGAGTACTAGCTTCTGCCCGCGACTTCGTACGCGGATCCTGTTGCTTTGCCAGCGACAACGGGGTCGTCAAAATCGAAGATCTGAAACGTCTGATGTCGAATTCTAAGAGCCCGGGGACTGGAAAACAACGGGATGCGCGAGACGATTCGAGACGTTTTCAGGCAATAATGAACCAATAAGGTGGTAAACTTGGCCTTGCACTTTGCATGTTGGCATAAATGGGCCTTCTGAAATGTGTTTCGCAACAAAAGATGTCATTTGAAAGGCATTATTGTACGAACGTATGTTTTCCAAGAAATGTTTTGACTGTGGATGGTCACCGATTAGCAGTGATCATAATATTTCTGGAGCATTTTGTATTATTTCAATATGTACTTTCTTACCTGAGCAACACATACCGTTTGTTTCTTTTTGCCATTTAACAGATTCACAAAAAGTACAATTTTTAACCATACCTCCGATGGCGGAATATGTGGCGTAGTCAATTATACGTAAATGCACTCCGTTCCTCATCAACCCAAGGAAGGTGGCTATGCCCTACGGCTATATCTTGAGACACATCCGATTCTTCAGATGATATCGAAATTCTGTTCAGAGAATGTCAAAGTCGATCAGAATTCAAACGTTCGAATCGTTGCGCTCTTCTTAATCTGTCTCTTCATGCCGTACTCCAGCAATTCTTTCTTTCTCACTTTCTAACTGATTATGAATATTTTGTTCTGTGCGTGTTCGGGACAATGTATGATAATCTCACGTTCATCACTCATTTCAAAAGACCAGATAGTGTGCGAATACGCTTGGAAGTCAAGCGCAATTCTCTATCCGTCAACGTCTCCGACTCGCGAGACAATGACGTTCACGATCAGCGGTCAGTCGCGCATCATATTCTTCACTGGTCTCTAGAGATCTGGATGTACCTAAGTAGATGCGTAAATACGCTGAGAACGCAGGCGTGCTTCGCGATCCGAAGAGGTTTACACGGAGCGAGTTGCAGCCTGATGTTCTCGAACAGCATCAAGTCTCTCCTGACGCTCTTCAGTAGATTCTTGGGATCTTATGATCCTCAATCTTTTAGCTCCTTTGGAACATTAGGAAAGATTTGACCTCTTTCTAGGCATGGTTATAGTTTTATTATGAAGATACCTGATCAATTAGAATCTATGTGACTGCTCCCCTACCAAGGGTGCCCAGACACGGGGTCGTCTGGCGCCTATGGTCCCTGGGGAGGTCACGGCGTGCTATGTGTTCTGGTGCGCCGGTGATGGGGAGTACTCCCCAGAGGAGGGTCCGGTGACGGACAGCCGCGGCGGGTTCACGGATGAGTGCTAACGCGTGTCCATGTTCCCGCCGTATATGTATATAAGTACATAGTATATATATATACCTACATATAATAAATCTGTAGACGAGGCGTTTCTGTACATTGAACACTATTAAAAAAAAATAGTTGGGGTGTTAAAGGATAACCAACAGATGCCATTTCATAAATTTTTTGAATTTTTGTCTGTTTGAATGTGAGAGATTTTCTATTTGAACCAACGTAAAAAGTACCAAACCAATATGGTTCATTTTATACTCAAACTAGCGGCCCGTCCCGGATTCGCACGGGTGGACATGATTTTTTTAATATTTTTTTCCCTTTTTAACCGACTTCAAAAAGGAGGAGGTTCTCAATTCGTCGGAACCTTTTTTTTTAATTTTTTATGTACATATGTTCCCCGATTAGGTACTGGACCGATTTCAAAAAAAAATTTTTGTTTGAAAGGGTATACTTTCCAGATGGTCCCATTGTCATCAGGTCAGGATCTGATGATGGTATCCTGGAGAAATCGAAGAAACTCTTCAAATATTATAGGCACACCTAAGTATATAGCGATTTGGGTATTTTTTAGAGTAACTCGTGCATTTGCTCTCGAAAAGCACTATTTGGTGAAGTGGAACTGATGATGAAGACCACAGATGGCCACCGGAACTACTCAATAATAAGTATTTCATGGGTTGCGATTCGATTACTTTATTATGGCTGCTAAGCAAGTTATGCTCATCACAATGCGAATGGTGAAATGGAGCTGATGGTGAAATACCAGGAGAACTCTCAACAATGAATTTCCTTGCATCGGGAAAAGCAATATATATTTTGGTAAAGGCGATGAGCAAGTTGACATTAGGCTATTGTAACTTAGATAAATTATAAACAGACCCACTAAAAAGCGGGAAATAAAAACTTTTTAACAAAAAAGAAAAACCGACTTCCAAAAAAAACACTACAAAGTGAAAAATAACTTTAATTTCGGAAGTCGGTGGCAAAAAACTAAAATACAGATCCAAAGACACCGACTTCCGAAATTAAAGTTATTTTTCACTTTGTAGTGTTTTTTTTTGAAGTCGGTTTTTCTTTTTTGTTAATTATTTATATTTTTTGAGGCTGTTCTGATGAGCATAATCAATATGTGGATCGTAACTGAATGCCGATCTATTTACTATTATTATATGTATAGATGAGCTAAAATTCTATTACGCGTCCTAGTTGTTGTCTTTCTCTCTGTGCAATAAGTCGCTGCGAGCGTTCGGCGCTAGGTTTCCCGGGCACGCGTTCGCGAGTTCTTATCTCTATTATCAGCGAGGCGCTGCGAGCGTTCGGCACTCGATTGTCATTCGTATAGTTGGAATGATCTGGCATTTTGTTCTGCAAGGCAAAGCGAACATTCTGTGCTAGATTCGTTTGCCCGTGCTTGCGAGTTTCTAGCTCTATTTTCTGCAAGTCGCTGCGAGCGTTCAGCACTCGATTGTCGTTCGTGTAGTTGTGATGATCGGGCATTTTGTGCTGAAAGACGAAGCGAACGTTCGGTGCTAGATTCCCTTGTACGTGCTCGTGACATTCTGTCACTATTTTGAACAATCGTTGCGAACGCTCGGCGCTAGATTCCCATGCGTGTGTTCGTGAGATTCGTTCACTATTTTCAGCAAGGCGATGTGAACGTTCGGCGCTAGATTCTGTGGCCCGCGATTACGACGCATACGCTCTCTGATTTGCGGGACGATCTGAATTTTCAGAAGATGATTCTCCAATACGTCGTATTTTTGCTAATCTCGCTTGGGAGCAACTTTTAGATAGTTGAGACCTTTTTTCCTAGGTATATCAAATCAAATCAAATCATTTTATTTCAGGTATACACCCATATAAAATTTAACCGGATTACCATATTGTTGACTTTTTTTAAATCAGATAAAATAAGAATATTTAGAACTTTTGATAAATACTTACTTACCTACTATTGAAAAAGTGAGAGAATACTTTAAAAATAAACAGTAAAGCGTGAATAAACAATTTTTAATTAGTTCTGAGAAGAACTTTTTAACTTGGAATAAAAAAATTGCAAATAAAATAGTCAAAAAAATGTTCAATGTCGGTTACCTACGTCCGCTGCGTAGGGACCTATTTCATAGATGTGTTTATTTTTTCTATTTCTATGACTTATTAAATTCGTAATATCTATTGAATGGAATATACAATTTGAACAATTCAAAAATTAATATAAAAGTACATGAATTGAGACAGTCTTGAAAACAATATGATTTATTTGGATAAAGATTTAAACAGAAGTATGACTAACATAGTCTAATTTTGGTCGGTATTTCTCAACTTCAAAATCAACTTTTAAAATGTAAAAAGTGGTTATTGTGACATAACGATAATAGTTGGACATATAGTATCGCGAAGTTTTTTGTAGTTATTGATATGTTCTTTAATATTGTAGAACATACTTTTGTTCTATCATCAATAGTTTCCGCAGCGCATGCGACGAAAGATGTTTTATGGCATTTTTTTTACACCTTGGGTTACGTTACTAAAGTTTTAGTAAGGATCCCTAATCTTTTCTAGCAATAAATATAGCCTATGTTAGTCAGGGTGAATGTAGCTTTCTAGTGGTAAAAGATTTTTTTAAATCGGCATAGTAGTTTTTGAGTTTATTCATTACAAACATACACACAACAAAAAAAAACAACCGACTTCCAAAAAACACTATAAAGTGAAAAATAACTTTAATTTCGGAAGTCGGTGTCTTTGGATTTGTATTTTAGTTTTTTGCCACCGACTTCCGAAATTAAAGTTATTTTTCACTTTATAGTGTTTTTTGGAAGTCGGTTGTTTTTTTTGTAAAAAAGTTTTTATTTTTTACTTTTTAGTGGGTGAGTTTGTAATTTATCAAAGTTACAATAGCCTAATGGCAACTGCTCATCACATGTTACAAAATATTGCTTTTCCCGATGCTGGGGCGTTAATTGTTGAGGAGTTCTCCTGGTAAGAACCAGGAGAACTCCTCAACAACCACTCACCATACGTATTGTGACGAGCATAAATTGCTTAGCAATCTAATCGCAACCCGTGAAATATTTGTCATTGAGTAGTTCCGATGGCCATCTGTGGTCTTCATTATCAGCTCCACTTTACCAAATTAATGATGATTTCCGAGAGCAATTGCTCAAGTTACTTTAAAAAATACCCAAATCGCTATAGGTTTGCCTATAAAATTTGAGGGTTTCCCTCGATTTACATGGGATCCTCTCATCAGATTCCAACTTGATGATGACGGGACCTCCTCGAGAGTATACCCTTTCAAACAAAAAAATATTTTTTGGAATCGGTCCAGCCGTCTTCGAGTAATCGGTGAACATACCCGAACATAATCTGACTGTAAACATAACCTGACTGTAGCATCAGGTCATGACTTGATGATCATGAGACCAAATGTAGTAGTAACTTCTTACTGTTAAGGAGTTGTACCTTCCATCATCAGCCCAGGTACCTGAGATGGTGACAACCATACGCAAATACACAAGATACTTCATAAAATATGCGAAAAACAATAAGTGAGCCAATAAAATTTGAGGGTTGCCCTCGATTTCTCTAAGATCCCATCATCAGATCCTAACTTGGTGACAGTGGGACCACCTCAGAACTATCTACTTTCGAACAAAAAAATAATTTTGAAAATCCGTCGACAATTGGCGGAGTATTCAAATGACAAACATACAAAAAAAAAAAACATACAAACATCCGAACATAGTACCTCCTCCTTTTTGTGAAGTCGGTAAAAATACAAGAAGTGTAGGTAGATAATAGTGTAGAACTCGGAGTAGTTATTAGTCTTTCTTTCATCGCAATCGCTTCAGTCTATCAAAAGATATAATAAATTTAAAGTATTCTCTAACAACTTTTTATTGCAATAAGTGGAAACACGTAAAGACATATATTGGCGCGATAAACGAGTAGTACTAACGAAAACATATTGTGATCTTTAAAACATTATTATGTGTTTAATCACGTCGTAAAGGCTTGCCTTTATGACGAAATAGCTCTGTGTTAATTAAAAAAGTAATGACAATGATTTTCATCTATACAATAAGAAAGTCGTGTATAGTTACACTATTTATAACTCAAGAACGGCTGAACCGATTTGGCTGAAAATTGGTGGGGAGGTAGCTTAGAACCAGGAGACGGACATGGGATACTTTTTATCCGGTGTTTTTAAATCCGGTTTTAGACGGACATAGTATTTAATACTTTTATTTACTTATAGGAGTAGGGTAGGAGTAGTGCAGGAGTAGGTTAGGAGTAGGGTAGGAGTAGTGTAGGAGTAGGGTAGGGTAGGGGTAGGGTAGGGTAAGGGGTAGGACACCACGCGAACGAAGTAGCGCCGGGCAGCTAGAAATAATTTATAAGGCAAAACAACGTTTGCCGGGTTAGCTAGTAATCACTAAAACGGATACCTAATCGTGGCCACTATTTTAACGTATAATTAATAAAATATGATGAAATTTAAATTCAGTTGGGGCCATGGTGCGCAGCGGAATTATTTAGGTAACCACCGATTAACCTAGTTTCTTGTGGATTTATTACAGTGAATGTTATATATCAATAATTAGAACATAGGTACCTACTTTGTCCAAACTACTACGTGCTACTACTGTGTCCAAATAAACTTTTTTCTTTCTTTCTTACTTACTTCAATTTTGTAATTCTGTAAAATAGACATGAAGTGCGTGACCGCGGTAACCCGACCAAGTTTAGATAGTTACAGAAAAGCGGCCGCGTAGTACCTACATTATGCTAACCTTCTGAAATCGATAGGTACCTACTATAAGCCTTATAATTTTGCTACAGACGCGTACCTTTTGAGTGAAAATATAGCTTTCTACCTGTAGCTATAAAAATGAACCATTACCTACTGTACCTACCTGTCAACTTCCAACCATCAACGATTGACAGAATCCAAAGACGTTCATTCAGCAGAGTAAATGCTATACATGGTTGCTCATTAATTTTAATAAATAACCAGCTTAAGTTTAAAAACCGAAAGGATATTGTGAACCTCTCTGTTGAGCGGACGATTGAAATAGCCTGTATAAGAATTGGAGAAGTTCATTATATTAAGTGTGTAGGTACAGACCTCCTTCAGGATTGTGGATTATGGATGAAGTGTTGCACAAAATCTGTAATACAAACAAGTCCATCATCATTTGTGGTGATTTTAATGTTAATTTGACTAAAATTATAAGTTTGTTTCAGTCATACAATCTAGCAAACCAATTTTTGGAGCCCACTAGAATAACTCCTACTAGTTCCACATGCCTAGATAACATTTGTACAGATGTTATACAACCCACAAATAAATTATTAGCCTAATAGACTCAGATCATTGCGGACAATTTTGATCACTATTCCAAATCAAAATAAAAAAGTTACTAAAAAAGATATCACTGTTAACCCAAAAACAACTAATCGCTTGGAAACATTTAAAACTAAACTCTTGGGTAAATTACCACTTTTGTTCACTAATGATGACCCTAATTAACAATATAATGATTTTTTTAATATGTATTGCAGACAATTTGATAACACATTAATTTCAAAGACATTATCGTCCTTCAGTGACTGGGCCACCATTGGTACACATAAAACGACTTTATGAATTATATATGAAGAACGGATTGTGAAGTGTAGAGTAGCTAGACAATAAACTAAAAAGAAATAAGTAATGTCTATGGAAAAATGTCAAGTTTGTGGTAAAAGTCTATAATTGTCTATTGCGGTTTCCATGTTACAAGAAGAACCATATTTTATTTTCTCCACCGAGTTTTATATAATAAATAGTTCACTACTGCGCTATTGTTTCACTCTGCTAACCCACTAACTCATCACAGGTTATGGGCCCAGAGTACGCGAGTGCATAAATTACGGCGATAATAAATCTACGAGAGATTTTCGTTGGCTGTGTCGGCTTGCCGAGACGCCATTATTTGGTTGTTGAGTTCGCCGGTCGTAAGAGTGGAAGAAAATGGAATTGTCGCATCCGCAATCAATATCTGGAGTCAAACTAAATGGAAGTGCGACATGGTGTACCTGGAAATTCCAGATGAGAGTTATTCTACAGGCGAAAGGCCTATTTGAGGTCGTGGATGGTTCCACACCTAAACCCGGTAAAGACAAACCGGCGGAGTACCAAGAGTGGGTTACTAAGGATAGCAAGGCGCAGGGTTGGATAGTTTTCCATATTGATCAAAATATTATGACGCACTTGCTAACTGCTACTACGTCTGCTGAGATGTGGAATAAGTTAACTAGTATCTATGAGAAGAAGTCATCTACATCTTTACATCTCGAACAACAAAAGTTTTATTCACTGAAGTGCGATACCGATATTTCACTATTTTTCTCAAAGATAGAAGAGATAAGAGCAAATATACGACAATTAGGCGATGATATATCCGACAAAATGATTATTACTAAAGTACTTATGTCATTGCCAGACAAATATCGCCACTTTATTGCTGCATGGGAATCGGTCCCTACAACAAATCAAACTATAGGAGAACTAATGGCGAGATTGTTAATTGAGGAAGAGCGTAATATGTCTACTGTAACAAATAGTGAAATAAAGTCTGAAACAGAGTGTGTAGCATTGGTAACAGCCACAAAGAAGTTGAGTGAAATAAAGTGTTTTGGTTGTGGCAAGATGGGCCATTATAAAAAAGATTGTCGCACCAAGTTGCAATGTTTTTATTGTAAAAAGTATGGTCATTCAATTAAAATTTGCAGACTACGGCTAAATAAAGAGAAAAGCAGTGATGTTGGTCAAAATGAGTCGAACAAAAGGAGTAATGCATTTTCAACAATTATGAAAAGCAAGGAAAATACTCAGGGCTGGTTGGTAGACACCGGTGCCAGTGAACACATGTGTTACTTAAGAAATCTATTTAATGAGTTTGAAGAATATGAATCGCACCAGTCAGTAATAATTGGTGATGGCAGGGAACTAAAAGTTATTGGTAAAGGAAAAGTGATTCTCAAAGCTTTTGATGGAGAGGAATGGATCAAGACTACCCTGCATAATGTGCTGTATGTTCCTCAACTAACAGTTAATCTTTTCTCTGTGAGAAGTGTCATAGACAGGGACTTTAAAATGGAATTTGAGAAGGACTATTGTGAAATTAAAAATAAGAAAGGTAATGTTGTTGCCATGGGATACAGGGAGAAGAAATTATATGTTATGTGCTTTGATTATGAATCTAAACATATTGCTGCTGTAACAGTATCACAAGATAGCCTAAAAATATGGCATGAGCGCTTAGGGCATCAAAACTATGAGTACGTGAAACAGTTTTTGAATAAAAATGGTATCAAATTTAAGAATGATGCTGAAATATGCAATGCTTGCATTGAGGGTAAGATGCACAGATTACCATTTAATAGAAGTACTACTGTATCAAAGAGACCATGTGAGCTAATACATATGGATGTCTGTGGCCCTATGGAGGTAGAGTCCTTAGGGGGCTCTAAATATTTTTTATTGATGAGGGATGATTATTCTACCTACAGATATGTATATTTCTTAAAACATAAAAGTGATGTTCCTGAGAAGATTAAAGAGTTTATAAATTTATCTGAACAAGATACTGATGAGAAAGTAAAAATTGTAAGAACTGATAATGGAAGTGAATTTATTAATGCAACAGTTAAAGAATTATTTAAGGAAAAAGGTATAAGGCACCAGACATCAACAGCATACGCTCCAGAACAAAATGGTAAAATTGAAAGGGACAATAGGACAGTAGTGGAGGCGGCAAGAGCCATGATGATAAGTGCAAGACTACCCAAAGAACTGTGGGCCGAAGCAGTCAACACTGCTGTTTATATTCTTAACAGAACCGGGCACAGTCATGAGAAAGGCAAGTCTCCTTTTGAATTATTGTTTAAGAAAGCCTATACAAATTTGGATAAGTTAAAAGTGTTTGGGCAAAATGTGTATGTGCATGTACCAAAAAATCTAAGGAAAAAGTGGGACTCGAAAAGCAAAAAGGGCCGTTTCGTGGGCTATGATGAAAATGTGAAAGGTTTTAAAGTTTATTTTGCTGATTCGGCCACTATAGACATAAAGAGAGATGTTATTTTTGAGTCACCTCAAAAGGAAGAAATGTTCAGCGAAATATTAAATGACATTTTTGAAGAGAAAGAAGAAATAAAAGAAAATATAAATGATGAAGAAGAAGAGTATTATACTGATATTTCTAGTGGTACAGATGAAAATGAAAAACTAGAAAAAGAAGAGAAGAAAGAATTACCAGAAAAGAGAGTAACAAGAAAACCAACATGGTTACAAGATTATGACACAGAAACTAGCTTTATGTGCATATTAAATGAGCCGAAAACATATGATGAAGCTATCAATAGGGAGGATAGTGATAAGTGGAAAGAAGCCATGAAGACAGAATTTGAAGTTCTAAAAGACAATAATACTTGGAAAAGTAAAATTGAAGTACCTAAAAACAAAAAGGTAATAGAAAGTAAATGGGTTTATAAAGTAAAACAGGATACTGAAGGAAACATAACCCAGTACAAGGCACGTCTTGTTGCCCGAGGTTTTCAACAAGAGGATATTTTTGAAGCCTATGATGTGTACGCACCAGTAGCTAAAATTGCGACTTTCAGGGTCTTAATGGCTTTGGCGAGTAAAGAAAAACTACCAGTTCATCACATGGATGTACGAAGTGCTTTCCTGTATGGAGATATACAGGAAGAGGTGTTTATGAGACTACCACCTGGATGTGATGATAATGTCAGTGTTGTTAAATTAAATAAAAGTATCTACGGACTAAAGAAATCACCAAAGTATTGGAACTTAAAGTTTGATAAGGTAATTGTTAAGAAAGGGTTTATTAGATCTGAAAATGATTTTTGTCTTTATTGTAAAGTAAATTCTGAGTGCAAAATTTACTTGTTATTGTTTGTTGATGACATATTGATTATGGGGTCAAATGAAAAAGAAGTACACAACTTAAAACTTTATTTGAGTAATATTTTCTGTATGAAAGATCTAGGTCATGTAACTAATTATTTGGGTATTCATGTAAAGCAAGATTTGCAAAATGGTATTATTGAAATGTCGCAAAAACATTATTTGAAAAAGATATTAGAGAAGTTTAATATGATTGATTCAAAACCTATGTCTACTCCAATGGAATTCAAATTCCAAATTGTTCAGTCAAATAAATCAGATCCTAATTTGGAAAATCATTGTAGACAAATTCTTGGATCGTTAATGTATGCTGTTCTGTGTACTAGACCTGATTTATGTCCTAGTGTGGCATATTTGAGTCGTTTTCAAAATTGTGCAGATGAAACATTGTTAAAAGCATTAAAAAGAGTGCTCAGATATGTAAATGCTACACTTGACTTGAAGTTGACTTTTAATAGTAATGAAAGTACAGATTTGCTTGGATATGTAGATTCCGACTGGGGTAGCGATATTAATGACAGAAAGTCAACATCAGGTTATGTGTTTAAATTATTTAATTGTCCTATTGTATGGTCATCTAAGAAGCAACATACTGTCAGTTTGTCTTCTTCTGAAGCAGAACTTATAGCTCTGAGTTCTGCAGTTGTCGAGGCCTGTTGGCTTAAAAATCTTATAAAAGATTTTGAGATTTCAGTTTGTCCTATCACTATTTTTGTAGATAATCAGGCAGCCATAAATATTGGAAATAATCCTGAAAATAATAAAAGAGTTAAACATGTTGATATCAAATTTAATTTTATTAAGGAGAAAATTGACAGTAACATTGTAATATTGAAATTTGTTAAAACGGACTGTCAATTAGCTGATTTCTTTACAAAATCTCTACCAGTGACCAAATTTAATGGGTTTAGATATCTTTTGTGTTTAATGTAAGTGAATTTTAAATGTGCTTAATTAGAGACCTTTTTGCATAGTTATTAGCAGTTTACTATTAAGGGGGCGCATTTTTTTTTTGGTTAGAAAATGTTGGTGTTATTTTTTTTATTTTATTGAGGGGGCGTGTGAAGTGTAGAGTAGCTAGACAATAAACTAAAAAGAAATAAGTAATGTCTATGGAAAAATGTCAAGTTTGTGGTAAAAGTCTATAATTGTCTATTGCGGTTTCCATGTTACAAGAAGAACCATATTTTATTTTCTCCACCGAGTTTTATATAATAAATAGTTCACTACTGCGCTATTGTTTCACTCTGCTAACCCACTAACTCATCACACGGATTTGTATAAACACTGCTGAATTTAATTTATATGTTAAGAATTATTCTAAAATATTTAAAAAAGTTTGTAGTTATATGAGTTCAAAAATTAAAAATAATAGTAATATTATTAAAACGACTTGGAATGTCATTAATAGCGAAACGGGAAGGTCATCATGCACCCGAAGTAGTGACTACAGCCTTGTTATTGATGACAATATAATTAAATCAGATCGTCAAGTCGCCGCGGCCTTTGAAAATTTATTTGCAGAATTCCCGTATCAACTACTAAATCTCATAACTCATCACCCATTGCTGCAGAATCTTTACTTAAAGAAAACGTTCCAGTTTGTGATTCTGAATTTCACTTCCATTAAGTAACCTGTAAAGATATAATTAAAACTTTTCACACGTTAAATGTTATAAAGACCGCAGATCTATGGGGTAATTCTGTGGATGTTGCTAAATCGATTATAGACATTGTAGCACCTACTTTAGCTGTTATATTTTATAATTGTATTGACCGTGGTGAGTTTCCTGACCTGACCTTATGAAAAACAGTAAAATAATACCGTTGTTTAAATCGGGTAGTACATCAGACCCTACTAATTATAGACCTATTTCAGTTCTACCTACCTTTAGTAAAATTTTTGAAAAACTTATTTTAAATCAATTGCAATTTTTTTTTAATAAAAATAAATTACTTCATAACAAACAGTTCGAATTTACAAGGGGTCGTTCGATTACCGATGCAGGAGTTGAACTTTTAGGACGTATTTATAATGCATGGGAGGACAAATGCGATGCTTTGGGCATCCTTTGTGATTTGTCCAAGGCATTCGATTGTGTTCTTCATGAAACATAATCAGGAAACTGCACCACTACGGAATCCGGAACGCCTCTCTGGATCGTCTTACTTCTTACTTGAGTAATAGGATTCAGAGAGTTGATGTTAACGGAAAAAGGTCAACCGGATCTGTAGTAAGAATGGGGGGCCCCAGGGCTCAATTCTCGGCCCATTTTTATTTATTATTTATATAAATGACTTGCCTTACCCTCATAAGGGATAAACATGATATATATAACTATTGTTTGCAGATGACACTTCACTTTTATTTAAACTCAAACGTCAGCAGCTGGTTCCTGAAAATGTAAATAACGCCCTTGCAAAAGTAGTTAACTGGTTTAATGTCAATAACCTACTTTTTAACGAAAAAAAAACTAAATGTACTGTAATGTTTACGATACCCCACGTTAGACAAGTGAAAGAAACTAGTGTTCTCATTAAGGATGAAGAGTTGAAACCCGAAGATACCACAGTATTCTTAGGCAAAACGTTGGATGCCAAGCTTCAATGGGGCCCCCATATAGATAAATTGTCAAAAAAGCTTAGCTCTGCAGCATACGCCGTTAGGAAAATTCGTGATTTAACTGATTTAGAGACAGCCCGTTTAGTTTACGTTAGTTATTTTCATAGTGTGATGTCGTACGGTATTCTGTTGTGGGGAAATGCCGCCGATATTCAGACAATTTTTATTTTACAAAAAAGGGCAATTCGTTCCATTTATAAATTAAGTCACTGTGCCTTCTCAGTACATTTATGATAATCTTTTGTATGCACATAAAAATATTAATCTGTTTAAAAAATACAGTGATATCCATAACATATATAAGTACTAGGAACAAATACAAATTTGTTGTTCCTACAACAAGGCTTAAAAAAATAGGTGGTTCGTTTAGATGCCAATGTATACGTTTTTATATTAAACTTCCTAGGCACATTCAAGAACTAAGCCTTAATAAATTCAAATCTTTTATAAAATAATATAATACTTTATACAGTAAATGTAAATGTCACTGTATAAGTAAATAAACACCTAAAAGAAAAAGAATTAAAGTGTAAAATAGCAAAATAAAAACAACATTCATTGTCTAAACCTATTGGAGCAGCTCAAACCCAAGCCTTTTTGTCCTCAATATAGTCTTTTACAGTATAATAGGCTTTCTGACATAGTTTTCGCTTTAATTATTGTGTATGTGTATGCGAGGACTATGTGGGTCATTGTTTCCGTTTTAGTCATGGTCTGGCAGTTTGAGTAGTTTATGCGGCCTACCCAAATGTCCTGTCTTTGGTATTGTTCGTCGAATCAAAACATCAACACAAACATCTTTTTGATAAGTACAGAAGTAAGCGGCATAGTGATAAAATTTGTTGCAAATCTAACAAGACGGCCTTATATAGCAGAAGCATTTTCAGTATGGCACCGCGTATATACAATCACCTACCAAAGTCTATGTTAAACCC
This sequence comes from Oligia fasciuncula, assembly GCA_963082905.1. Lineage (NCBI taxonomy): Eukaryota > Metazoa > Arthropoda > Insecta > Lepidoptera > Noctuidae > Oligia > Oligia fasciuncula. Next base: position 21,319,814 of record OY720398.1, read on the forward strand.
TTCATCCATCGATGAATTTAAAAAGAAATTAAAAAGATTCTTGCTATTTAAATGTTATTATAGTATTCAGGATTATTTAACAGAGGATGTAAGGACATATTGTTCTCAGAAATATTGTTGTTGATGTGACATGTGAATATTGCACTAATTAATTACCTATCTATTATTATTATTTTTAACATTTATTTACAAATATATCTTGACATTCTCATTCAATACCTGACATTTTAATTTATTCTTGTGACATTAATATTTGCTCATATTTCATTGTTATTTGCCACGGTGAAATTAACAAAATTGTGTCAATAAATTATTAAATTAGTGTATTAATTGTATAACAAGGCTGTGATTGTGATCCAGCAATAGCTTGAGATTTGCATGCCTCAAGGCGTAATATGGTTGAACTATGCTCTATTTCTTTTAACAACTCTATGTAATTACCCATAATAGCAAATAAATGATTTTGAATTTGAATTTGAAATTTGAATCGTTGAGCTCCTTAAGTTCTGAGTTGAGCTGCACGGTTACTGACAAATGCGTGCACTGACTGGACAGGTCCACTCAATCTGTGTGGTTCTTTCCTGAAAAGACCATTTCAGACACTAATCTACATGGTCCTCAAAGATTATGTCTGGATTTTTTTTTATACACATTGACATTGATGAATTTTATTTAGATAATGACATGAATATTTACTTTGTAAATTATGTTTTTTTTTTTAAATTTAGGTAGGTATATATATATTTTTTTTATTTAATTATTGTGAATGTGAGGACTATGTGGATCATTTCTTTTTCCTTCTTAGTTATAATCATGATCTGGCAGTTTGAGTAGTTTATGCGGCCTACCCAAATGTCCTGTCTTTGGTATTGTTCGTCGCATCGTTGAGCTCCTCAAGTTTCCTGAGTTGAGTTGCACGATTTTTGACAAATGCGTGCACTGATTGGACAGGTCCGCTCAATCTGTGTGGTTCTTTCCTCAAAAGACCATTTCAGACAACAATCTACTCTACATGGTCTTCACACGATCTGACCAAGATTTTGTCTGGACTTTAAAAGAGACTGTGACTTCTGAGTTTGTTTCGGCCTTTCTTCTCAGAATAGTCAGTTAAGAAACGCCGAACTCATCTAGTTAAAAAAAATATGATTGACGTGTAAAAGTGTTTGTAAGTAGGTACAAACCTACCTACTTACAGAAAATAAATCAATTATCATTTATCATGAAATTATTTACATATACCTACATAAACGAAACTATGTTTGCGGTAAGTGATTTGTTGTGCAAGCGGCCATTAGTACTTATTTACAACAAAACATCACGCCTACGCACCTGTACCTACTCCTTGAAGTGTAGAGAGCAGTAACACAAAACGTATGCGCTTAGGTGATCTTCGTGTATCCGAGTTAGTAAGAACGTCGCGCCAGAGTGTAACCCCCACAGAGGCAAATTCAGATGATGATGATTTCTTTTTTAATTTGTTCGAGTTCCTAATATCTATTTAACCAAGACAAAGCGAAATAAGGAAGTGATTCCATGGTTGTAAGGTATACAAGAGAGAGAGCAGTGGTGGCTATGGTGGCCAAGTGGCAACGGCCGCGAGTTACGAGTTGTAGGTCGTAGGTACCCAGGCAGGCGCTTTACTTTGTGCAAATTATTTCATCACCACTGCTCTCAAAACGGTGAAGGAAAACATCGTCAGGAAACCGGCATGTCTTAGAACCAAAAATTCGAAGACTTCTGCCAACCCGCACTGAGCCCGCGTGGTGAATTACGGCCAATACGGCCCACTCCCTCTCACCGAGAGAAGGCCTTTAGTCCCAGCAGTGGGAACATTTTATAGGCTGATTATGATGAAGCTGGACAATATTATATAGGTATCTCATCATCGCGCATTCGTTTCCGAAGACAAGCTATGATTGCCACTTTTCCTCGGAAATCTGTGGTTTATGCATATTTTATGTTTACCCACGTGTCGGCACACGGCAGTTAAATGTCCAAGAGCTATCAATGTATAATTTTGGTTGGTTGGGAGATGGCCAGTGAGTTCAGACGACCATACCGCGGTGCTTCATGCCCGACTGGGGCCGGCTCGTCCTCAAAATCGCAGCAGAGTCGAGTCCCATGTCACGGTGTCCAAAAGCGTAATGCAGCGTGTCTACTAGTTTCGTGTGTAGCTACATAATATCTACATTATCATAACTAAATAATTATATACAGTGCAGAGGCGGGCCTCGGGCCCTGGGCCCCCGGCGCCCCGCCGCGCTAGTGCGGCCGCACGCCGGGCGCCGCCGCGCGCTACACGAAGTCCCGGCGCCGCTGCGACGCGCCCGGGCTGGCGGGGCCGGCGGGGCCCTCGCTCGGCGTCGTGGCGGGCGGCGTGGGCGCGGCGCCCTTGCTCCGCGCCTGAAGGACACGCGAGCGTTAGCGACGGGAACGACTCGTATAAGTATAGCCGCAGATATAGTGTCACTCGTCACCTTGGAGCGTCGCTTGCGGGCGGTTCCGTCGCGCGGCGCGTCGGACTCGAGCGCAGGCGCGGGCGCGGGCGCGGGCGCGGGCTGCGCGTGCGCGGGCGCGGGGCCGGCCGCCACGCCCTCCGCCAGCGGGTCCGCGCCCAGTCGCGACGCCAACATGGTCAGCAGCTCTTCCACACGACCCAACTGAAACCGTTCAGCCAATAATTATTACCTGACCAAGATTATGTCTGGACTTTAAAAGAGACTGTGACCTCGAGTTTGTTTCGGCCTTTCTTCTCAGAGTAGTCAGACAGAAAACGCCGACTTCATCTAGTTTAAAAAAAACATGATTGACGTGTAAAAGTGTTTGCATACAAACCTACTTACAAAAATAAAATCATTTATTATTTAATAATTACATATTTTTAAAGTACACTTATGACGCATTATTTTTTACTAAGGCATCAAAGTCAAGAACAATTTGGGTTCGGAGATATATTATTAGCCTGTGATGTCCCACTGCAGGGCAAAGGCCTCCCTACTGTCTTTCCACTTCTCTCTGTTCAAAGCTGCTAAGGAGCAGTTCATGTTGAAGGAGCCCAGCTCATCCCGCCATCTCCGTCTGGGCCTGCCACGATGTCGTTTAATTGCCATTAAGAGGGACCCATTGGGTCGTAAGTTTGGCCCATTGTTCATCTGACATGCGACATGTGTCCAGCCCAGTTCCATTTTAGCGTGGCAGCTTTCCGAGTGACATCAGTTATCTTTGTGATGGAACGAATGGTCGTATTCCTAACCCGGTCTGTTACTTTGATACCCAGAATACTCCGTTCCATAGCCCTCTGGCAAACCTCGAGCGCGGACCTCTGCTGATTTGTCAAAGACCATGTTTGACTACCATATGTGAGGATGGGAAGTATGCACACGTCAATGAGTCTTCTCTTAAGGGACAAGGGAAGATCACCCTTCATTAGGTCTTTTATGGCCCAATAGCTTCTTTTGTTTGATGTCTTTATTAATTTATTGTTTTAATTATATTGCATGTTACTGCTTTACTACTTTTGTACGCCCTAGAGGCAAAGCATTATAGCGCCCTCAACGTATCAACAAATAAAACTTATAATGTAGGTACCTATGTTTTACAATGAATAAATGATTATGAAAGTGCAGTATGCTGTGCCGTGGTTGTTGATGAGGCTGAGGGTGATGACCAGATGCGCAGGTCAGGATACCCGTTAAAGACGTGGATGCTGGCTGGCTGGGTGACTCGCCGCTAAAGCTTGCGGGAGTGATGATGATGACGTCACGCTGGAGTAGGTGCACGAAGGCTGCGCTGACGTTCATGTTCGGGGTCAACAGTATATAGAGGTATAAGGAACAGGGTGTAAAGTTCACTCATACTCTATAGAAAAGGGAGGATCCTCCGACCAGACGGGTGTTGTGTCTGGCGGGCCACTGCCCGATGATTCCTGTCGGGCCGTTGTATCTATGCTAGTTGCGCGGTAAACTCTGCTTGCGCGACGCAGGATTTGCGTGACGTCAGTATGACGCGTTGTTCGCATGTGGCGTTGTCGATACCGCTACAAGTGCTTCCTTACCCAAACCGTTCGTTTCACCCGCTGAAGACCTCACACCTCGTTACCTTGGGTAACCTGGAAGTCTTTAAACAGACTCCGGAGTCAGGAGCCAGGTTGGACGAAGCAAGAAAAACCTGTTCAAGGACATTCATAGAAAACTTCGCCTTGGATTGTAAATTTGGTGCTGTTCCACAAACGATGGGACACTTAATATCGTGTCCTGTATATCCTGTCAGCTGCACGTTACAAGAACTGGTGGACGCTGGTGATGGCGCCAAATAAGTAGCCGAATTCTGGGCCGAGTTCATTTCAATTGCTCTAAGAAGAAGAAGAAGGGGTGGATTTTACTGCTTGCTTCCATTAACTCGAAAATAAGTATCGGTCTTTGAGTCAAGTTATGAACACATCAACGATTTTTAAAAATTCCACTCCTGTGAGGGTGAAAAGCGGGGATATAGTAAAAAATCTGATTCCTTTGATTTACTTAAAAATTGGCCAGAATACTTTCCAAATGATAAAGTTCTTATACATACATTTTCGAAATTTTTAGAGGAAAGTACTTACGAAATACACGCGGACGAAGTCGCGGGCAAAGTGCTAGTTCCAAATATAGAAACTATGTCAGTCAGTTTATTAATTATTTTATCACGTAGGTACTGAACTAGAAGAGATGGCGCTGCGCTGCCGTCACGTAAACATTGGCTCCGTGTTATATATTTAAAAATAGTATTACCAAGTATTTAACGTTGAAAGTGGTGTTAAAGGGTCAATATCCCTTGGAATTAGATGTCCTATCGTTAACTATACCCAGAAAAGTGAAAAGTGATCTAAAAGTAACGTATAATAAGTGCTTTAAAAGAAGACATAAAGGGCCGCCCATTGTATGTTTTGTATTAACCGTATTTTTTTTTTGTTATGTATTTTCTGGTGTACAATAAAGTATATATAAATAAATAAATAAATCGGTTCATCCGTTCGGGAGCTACGATGACACAGACACACACACACACACACCCCCACACACACACACACACAGACACGTCAAACTTATAACACCCCGTCGTTTTTGCGTCGGGGGTTAAAAATACAGTTTAACACATTCAAAACAATATCTGGGTAATTCTTCAGGGACAAAATTTTCGATGTCTGTGGGTATATTTCTGTAACCAACTAAAAAAACGGCATGTAATATTTTTTTTTTGTACAGTTTAGCTTTATCCCTTACTGGGACAAATGATTTTTTTTTAATAATTGCTGTCTAGGTACAAAATAAAAATATTTGAAGGTCGTTCTTCTGATTCATATAGCGCGTCCGTTTGCCATTTTCCGGAACAAAATGGTCGATGTCGCATTTTCCTTTTGATACATCAATATAAATTATAATTATATCGAAAGGAAATGAATTGTCCTCTTACAAAAAAAATGTGTATTAATTATAACTACGTTAGTCTGTTTATAAATAAGTAAAAAAGAAGTGTCCGGCGTATAATACTGATTAATGTGGCGTAAGCTGCGCTTGACCGTACTTGGTCGGGTAATAATAATGAGAGTCTGGCTTCCAGCGCGGGGGGAAGCCAGTCGTGCAACGGACGACCTAGAAGGTGGACGTGCGGCTGGTTGGCTTAGATCCGGTGTTACGAAGGAAAATACCTGATTCATCTGTGTTTGGTTCAGGTGGCATCCTGATTACAATGCCTACTTTATAAAATTTATTTTATTGTTTTAAAACTTCAATCTGTGTTTCGTGTGATGCTTTTGGGTTATAGATTCGTGTAGAAAAATGAAAATAATGAAGTCTGTATGTACGATGAGTTATGCATGATTGTAGGCAAAATCCTGATTCATCTGTGCCTGATTCGTATGGTCAAAACCCCATATGAATAATAAAATAAATTAGTTTTTCCCCTCTCCAGCACGATAGGAGCGCTTTTGTTGCGTAATTCTCCTTGTCCAATTTTTGACCGTGTACAAGTCAGTAGTTTTAATCTTATTTAATATTATTTACTTAGCTATAACCTTTTGAATAATAAAAAAATGACAGGAGTATAATCTTGTTCTAAATATGATACTTTTGATATGTCTTAGTCCTATTTAATAATTAATAATTATTGTTTAGAATTTACATTCATAACTAACGGTGTATTTATTACTTTTTATTTCTATGTAACACATTCTGATTCATCTGGGCACAAAATTAATATCTTGAAAACCACTTTATAAAAACGAGTCCCTCATTCAAATATATGTTATTTGGTATACCTATTTTCATATGAACATGTGTTACAGAGCTGAAAGTGAAATTAAATTTTGGCCATATGGATCAGTCAAAGAATCAAATTTCGAAGAACTACCCATCTCAACAAAAGTGTATCGTGAACTACTTAAAAATCAATAAATCATTGTGTCTAAAACAATGCTATGTTCACATGCACGCCGTGCAGCCCGGCGGGCTGCCTGGCGGGCTGCGCGGCATGCAGCCCGCCCCAGGTCGGCGAAAATTCAAGCTGTTCACACGCACGCCGTCGTGTCAGTCAGTGCCAGCATGGCGGGCAGCGAGGATCTCGGTGTTGTTGCTGCCATATCTTATTTTTATTGGAAAAAGAAACAAAAAAAAAATACAACCGACTTCCAAAAAACACTATAAAGTGAAAAATAACTTTAATTTCGGAAGTCGGTGTCTTTGGATTTGTATTTTTGTTTTTTGCCACCGATTTCCGAAATTAAAGTTATTTTTCACTTTAATAGTGTTTTTTGGAAGTCGGTTGTTTTTTTTTGTAAAAAAGTTTTTATTTTTTACTTTTTAGTGGGTCAGTTTGTAATTTATCTAAGTTTCAATAGCCTAATGTCAACTGCTGATCACCTTTTACAAAATATTGCTTTTCCCGATGCAGGGACGTTGATTGTTGAGGAGTAATCCACTCTCCTAGCTAATAATCCTGGCTGCAGCATAAGGCCAGACTTATGTCAACATTGCATTGAACTTAAAATTTAGTCCTGTTTAAAATGAGCCCAAACACGACTACGGTGCTGTAATTTCAAGGTTTGTACTTTTTCTGATGCTCCTGGCTTCAGCATCAGGTCTTCGGTGTTCCTCAGTAACAGTACGTTTATTTATTTGTTTATTTATAGGAGAACCAACAGCTATAACAGAAGCATAACAATCGTTTATGAGACATAAAGCCAATTACAGGTTCTCACGGGTAAAAACAGAAAATGTAGTAGAAATCTTAGGATCACTAACAAGCACTATAAAAGGAATACAAATATAAGGTATATAAGCTTATATAGTATATAACAGGCAAGGACGCCTGTTCGAGTAACTTCTTACTGTTAAGGAGTTGTACCTTCCATCATCAGCCCAGCTACCTGAGATGGTGACAACCATACACAAATACACAAGATACTTCATAAAATATGCGAAAAACAATAAGTGAGCCTATAAAATTTGAGGGTTGCCCTCGATTTCTCTAAGATCGCATCATCAGATCCTAACTTGGTGACAATGGAACCACCTCAGAAATATCTACTTTCGAACAAAAAAAGAATTTTGAAAATCCGTCCACAATTGGCGGAGTATTCGATGAACAACATACAAAAAAAAAACATACAAACAGCCGAACATAGTACCTCCTCCTTTTTGTGAAGTCGGTAATGATGAACGACGGAGAAAAAGACTGCAAAGAAGATCCACTCGTCACGAAAGCGCGAGAGAGACTGACTGCCCGCGTGCGTGAAAACAGTCACCGGGCGCCCGCACATTCATCCTTTGAACTTTGCCAAAAAACCGACACTCGCCCGGTTCGCGGCATTCACGTTCACAGGCGCGTTTACGGGCTCGGGCGTACCGTTTACACGCTCGGGAATGTGAATGTGCACGTTGAATGTCGAGTTGAACGCGCGCGTGTGAACGTAGCAATTATTCGTTCAACTCGACATTCAACGTGCACATTCACATTCCCGAGCGTGTAAACGTGTGATGTGCCCCGTTAAAAAAAAGGGTATTATCGCAAAAGTACACGAGACTACAGTCAGGAAAATATAGTAAAATTCAAGACTTGTTTAAGTAGTCTATCCTTCTCAGATGTGTATGAGATGGACGATCCTAATGCAGCCTACAACTGTTTTATTGAAACGTTCCAGTTAATGTACAAATTATGTTTCCCCAGGAAAATTATTACTATTAAGATTAGTAAAAATCCTATTTGGGTATCACGTGGGATAAAATTGTGCAGTAAAAACAAACGGAAGCTTCTATGGCAATATTGGTTAAAACCAAGTCAATCTAATAGAGATAAATTCAAAAGATATTCAAAATTACTCAAAAGAATTATGAATCTAACTCAGAAAGCACAAAACAATTACAATATTAAAACCTCTAAATAATAAGTCTAAGACTACGTGGCAAATAATTAATAAGAGTAAATACAATGCTTCGGAAAAGTCAATTTCTTGCATCAAATTTGAAAGTAAAGACATCACACACCCAAAGGGCATTGCCAATACATTTAATAATTATTTTATAGATAAAATACAACCAACTATTAACGCGGGAACAAACTCAACGTCATTCATTCTTGGCAGAGCACAATCTATGTTTATGGCTCCGTCTACGCCCTATGACATACTGAGTATTATAATGAAGCTAAAAAACACGAACAGCGTTGGCTACGATGGTATTGCCACTAAAATATTGAAAGCAGTTGCATTTGAAATATGTTCTCATTTGTGTTTCATTATTAATCTTTGTATAAGTACAGGTGTATTTCCTGACGCATTAAAGAAGTCTATAGTGAAACCGCTATATAAGAAAGGTAATCACGAATTAATGATAAATTACAGACCGATCGCGCTTATACCAGTTATGTCTAAGGTGTTCGAAAAATACATATATGGTGAAATTAATACCTATTTAGAAAAATATAATATATTCAGTGACGAACAAAAGGGATTTCGAAAAAATAAAAGTATAAGTTTAGCTATTTATGAGTTTTTACGTAATGTCATGATAAATGTAGATAAAAGAACACCAGTCTGTGCCATACTCTGCGACATGACACAGGCCTTTGACTGCGTCCATTATAATTCCCTGGAAGAGAAACTTGAAGCCTATGGTGTTAGAGGCAACGTTTTAGAATTAATTAAATCGTATCTTCATAACCGTAAACAAGTTACAGAAATCAGTAAAATAAATAAAAAAAGTAAACGTGAAGAAACTTCAAGATCAGAAGAACGCGAAGTTATATACGGAGTACCTCAAGGCAGTGTATTGGGGCCTCCGTTGTTCACTATTATAAATTGGTTAAATGATAATAATTTAATAATTAATTTAAAAAAGACTAACGTAATGCACTTTAGGCAACGTACACAAACAATCAATAATCTTAATATTCAATTTAAAAAAAAATATCAATGAAGCAGACACAACAAAATTTCTGGGACTAATAATAAATTCTAAATTGAATTGGAAACCTCAAATAGAGGCACTTAGTAAAAAATTGAGTAGTGCAGCCTACGCTCTGAAACAGCTTGCTGCGGTTCTCAACACAGATGCGCTAATTACTGCTTACTATGGATTAGCCGAATCAATTCTTAGATATGGAGTAATCTTTTGGGGGAATAGCACGGACAATGAAATAGCGTTTCGGGCACAGAAAAGGTGTATTAGATCAATGTTTAGACTGCAAACAACGGACACCTGTAAATCTTATTTTATAGAACGTAAGATATTGACATTGCCCTCATTATACATCCTGGAAACAGTAATGTTCATTAAATCCAACTCTCATTTATTTCAGCGTTTGTCTGATGCTGTCCCTAAGAATAGACGTGATAATTTCAAACTCTGTGTTCATGGCGCTAAAACAACTCTTATGCGTAAGAGCATCTTTTGCATGGCTCCGACCATTTTTAATAAATTGCCCAAATCATGGAAATCATTAAATATATCTGCTCTTAAAAGTAAATTGAAGAGTTTACTAACTGAAAGAGCATATTACAGTATAGCTGAGTCTATGAAAGAGGACAATTTTCCTCGTATTTGAGATAACAATGTATAGATTTTTTTTTTTACATGATCTATTGTATGTATTTTTTTAAAATAAGTAATTGTATCATGATGAAATTTAATTTTGATGTATATTATCACGGTTTATGCACCATCTCTTCTTACCAATTTGTACGCCACGATATGCGGCTGAACATGATAGAACTTTTATGTATCCCATTATTATCTTGCATGCAATGTACACCATGTTCAAACAAATAAAAATTTACTTACTTACTTACTGTCAGAACTTGAAATTTTTCATATAAAGTTCTATTGGGGAGCCTGGATAGCCTGAATGTCATTACTTTTGAACCTTTTCAAGGCGAATCATATTATACGCGTAAAGGTGCATCCAGACAGAGCGAGGCGGTTGCCTCAGGCTGAGGCATCTAACATATAAAAAAAAAACCCGACTGCGGTTAAAAGCTTAAGTTAAAAGAACTGAAATGCTAAAAACATGCCCATTTTAAATTAAATAAAAGTTGGAAGCAGGCGGGACCCATACCATTTTTATTATATTTACAAATTCAAATGGGTCAGTTCAGTTCAGTTCTTTTAACTTAAGTTTTTTACCGCAGTCGGGTTTTTTAATTTTTTTAATAACTTTTTTTAATTCCAGTTTTTTAGTTTACAATTTTTTTATTTTTTTTATTAATAAGAACTGAAGTTTTTAGTAATTAATTACAATCTAGCCTAAATAGACTAATAAGCAATTTAATTCTAACTTAATATTTTACGAGATAGATTATGTTATAACTAAGAATAGTGTCAATTTGCACTTTTACACAGTTTCGTAGCACTTTCTTAGGGTCTGATAAATTGATAAAACACTTTGTTCATGTGTTACGTGTATAGCACCATTAGCACCGCACTATTATTCATTCACTATATTGTATAACACTATATATATAATACTACACTAACTCAAAAGGTTTAGTTCTCTTTAGCCTACGCACTATGTCCGTGTTGTCTAGCAGCTGAATTGCCTCTACATTCACATGTCGGTGTAGTCGGTGTTCGTGGGCTTCAGCAAATTATTGAATGATGGTTGTGTTGTGACGAGTTCCATTTTAAGGACACGGTGGAGGTCGTCATTTCTAATGTACCATGGAGCATTTACAGCATCCCTGAGTACCTACTTTATTTTGAAATTGTTGGATTATTTTAACGTTACTTTGTTTAGTACAGCCCCAAAGTTGGATGCCATACGTCCAAATTGGCATAAGAATATGCTTGTCAAGTATAATATAATTTTATTATGTATTGATAGGCAAGATTTCCTTCCGAGTAAGCAATTCATACTTTTATAGCGTATGTCGAGTTCCTGTCTTTTCTTTTTGACGTGAGATTTCCAACGCAGTTTGGCGCCAAGAGTTATGCCAAGGTATTTGGCTGTATTAGCATAAGGCACTTGCATGCCGTTTATGTAGATTGGGTGGTAATCACAGTGTTTGTTAGTGAAGTCAATATGAATTGATTTTGACTCATTCAGTTTGATCTTCCATTTTTGTGTCCAGTCATAAACTTTATTCACAGCTAGTTGAACTTTTTCTACTGCTTCTTTGTGGCTTGATCCTGTAGCCATAATAGCAGTGTCATCTGCAAAGGTCGCTATGGTGTTGTTTTCCAGCTCTGGAATGTCACATGTGTATAGCAAGTAGAGGAATGGGCCTAACACACTTCCTTGTGGCACCCCAGCTTTTATAGTTTTTAGCTCAGATTAAGCATCCTCTTGCCTTATTCTAAACATTCTGTTACTGATATATGATTCTAGAATGTCTGCAAATTCTGGAGGTAGCATGTGTTAGATAATTCACTATGATATAATAATAATATTACAATATTGTTTGTTGGATAATGGCATCTGCCATATTTACGAAGCTTGGGACCAATGTAGAAGTACAGACGCCAGCACATCAAGTTACTACAATCTGTCAGATTTCTTTAATAGATTTTCGACTTTATTGCTAAAACATAAGGTTCAAGGTTGATTGGGAAAATCTGACAGTTTCGGGTAGGTTGACCTGCTGGCGTTCGTACCTAATTTGACTGAATATTGTGTTTACAAAAAAATAAGTCTTAACTTGTCAAAATCACATCTAAGCTATGACTATAAATGTTTAAATAATATTTATTAACACTTGTACTATATCTTAGATTTAATATTGCTATTTTAATATAGTAGGTTGTTTCAAACGATTGGCACAATACTGTCAGTTGATGTTCATATTATTTTTAAAGACTTGTAAGAATTACGAATCAACTCTTATTAAATTGCTTAATTACATTATAATGTTTTAAAACGGTTACACTACATAAGATTTGTATATAATTACCGGTGTTGGAAGATATTAATCCAAAATATATGATGATCTGTGATTGGTTCAAAATGGCGGTATTGTTGTGGCGATGTTTGACGAAAAAGACGTTGGTAGGATATAAAAAGGATGGTAATGATTTTATCAGGGCAGTTGTTGTCCGGTAAATCTTCAGTTGATTAGTAGATACTAGTGCCGTTATTATGTGGAATAGATCGACCAGATGTCATGTAAGATTATTATCTTGATTATTGCTGATAACTATGGTGTTCTGTATTGTTATAATATGACCAATATTTCCAATGTTTTAATGTGTATAATGGAATATTCCTAGCTACTGTTATTATGCTGCTATTATTCTGAGTTCCTTGGACCGTTAGTTATTATTAATAACTTGATTACTGCTGATAACTATGTTGTTTCTGTATTGTTATAATATGGCCAATATTGCTAATGTTTTAAGGTGTATTCCTAGCTACTGTTATTATGCTGCTATTATTCTGAGTTCCTTGGACCGTTAGTTAATATTAATAACTTGATTACTGCTGATAACTATGTTGTTTCTGTATTGTTATAATACGGCCAATATTGCTAATGTTTTAAGGTGTATACCTAGCTACTGTTATTATGCTGCTATTATTCTGATTTCCTTGGACCATTGTCCAACAGATAGAATTAATTGTTTTTAAAATAACGATAATTTATGACAATATAATAAATGTAATAAATTTGTTGATATAATACTGTTTCCATGGAGTTTCTTGTCCGTTCTTCTCCATGCTGAATAGATTTGCGAACGGACGACTAGCTTTCTGACTACTGACAAGCCTAAATTCTAATAAACACCTGGTCTTGTCTTTCTGTGCTTTATTTTATAAAATCCATCCCCTACATACCATATTCATAGGTATTACACATAATTATGATATAACTAGTAACCTAAAATCCATCCCCTACATACCATATTCATAGGTATTACACATATGATATAACTAGTAACCATACTGATAGTCAAAGCTTTATATTTGGGTAATATTTAGATATACCTACTTACATATAGATTATACTTTATTGAGGTAAACCTACTTAAGAAAGAAAAGAAAGAAAGAAAATACATTTATTTAGCACAGACTAAAAGACACACAATACACCAAATAGTTTGACAGTAATCGTACATACATCAGTTAAAAACAAAAAAAGATATTAAAAAAAAAAAAAAAGTGCGAATTCCGATATATGAAATTAGCAGGAATGTGTGCCTCACGGCTGCGCCAAAAAGGCCCAGTTCAGCAAAAATGCCAGACAACTAGTGCCTGACGCTGGTTTTCAACTAGACCTGGTGTGTGAGGTGACGGATGTAAATCAGTTTTATGGCTAGTTCTACAAACAAGGGAATAAAATTGAATTATTTTCGGCCCATCGTTTTTTTTAATGTAAATCATTTTAAAGTTAACTATTTTATTAAAACATGATGGAGTATTCTAGAATTGAAAGGGTCAGTCAAAATATTGATTAATTTAGAAGTTATAGGCATTTTTCAATTTGCAGAAGACAGGGAAATGAGAGTAGATACAGGGAAGTGACTCTAGAAGATTGTTTGATCTTAAAATCGACTTGACAGTAAACGTTGTAGTAAATACTAGTAAATACGATATTTATTAAATAAATAGAACAGTTTATATGCAAAAATAAATCTAAACGTGTACTATAATACCAACCAGGGAAGTGATAATTCAGACAAGATAATGCTGTCGTTATAGAGAAATATGAATTATGAAGTTATTAAACGAAATGAGGCTTGATGGTGTATTCATCATTTATCATCATCATTTCAGCCGAAAGAGGTCCACTGCTGGACATAGGCCTCCCCCAAGCACCTCCACTTCGACCGGTTTTGTGCTTCTCGCATCCAACGACTTCTTGCGGCCTTCACAAGGTCGTCGGGTCCACCTTGTGAGACGCCTTCCAACACTACATCTCCGCCACTCCAGAACCTTTCGGCCCCATCGGTTATTTGTTCTACGAGCAATGTGCCCTGCCCACTGCCACTTAAGTTTGACAATTCTTCGGGCTATGTCGGTTACCTTGGTTCTCCTGCGGATCTCTTCATTTTTGATTCGATCACGCAGGGAATCTAAAAGCATAGCCTTTTCCATTGCCCTTTGGGTGACTTTTAGCCTTCTAATAAGGCCCATTGTGAGCGACCACATTTCAGCGCCTTATGTCATGACTGGCAACAACCCACACTGGTCAAAGACTTTCGTCTTAAGACTGCGGTATGTGGGACGAGAAGATGATGTATTAGCTCTCATAAAATCTACAGAAGCTTTTTTTACAGCACACTTCTTTTTTATAGTGTTTACTGGATCTCTCCAGCCATGCTTTTTCTACAATAGTCGTTTTTCTCGATCCGACATTTCAGAGATAGTCTTTCTTATACTTGTGTTTTCTCTCATTTTCTCCTTTTTTTCTCAATATTTCTTCTGTAGTCTGCGATTTCCCTTTTGGTTTACTCATATCGGTTCTATAAAGAACTTCGAAATTATTTTAGGCTCTTAAATTATTGGCAAATATAAGTAAAAATAGAATCACATACATTAAAATAACGAAAAAACAGTAAAATTTAGGAGTTCTTATGGCCAACATTCGTCTCCTTCATTAGACCAGCTCAATGGTAACGTAATATTGCATTGTCACCTGACCTAAACAGGTGTACAAAATTTCAATTCGATTGGACCCTGGGAAGTTGGTCAAATTTTACTTGCAAGATTTGACCCATACATAATAACTAACAAACTAATGCACACGGCAAGTTAAATTAAAGCTTGTAATAACGCAGTGCACATTTTATTTAGTGCCAACAGCCACAGAACAAGCCTTTTATCACTTCTCTGGAGTGTTCTCATTTCCCTGTCTATGTATTTCCAGGGAAGTGATACACACGGAAGTGATATTTTGAATGTTTTTTCCCTAAATCTAGAAGATTGCTTTATTTTATTACAATTAAAATCTCCATAAATCTTTAGTGCAACTAAAATACATACTTACAATTTATTAAAATTAAATAATATTTTATAATTTAACTGTAAATACGTACCATGTGAGTGAGAATTTGACTGACCCCGAACGCAAATGTCACCACTAAACGCACGGACACGACCCGATCGCTGCTCGAATGAAACAAAACACAGCCGTTACATGCTGTCGTCACCCCTTTCTTTCTATTGCCCGAGCGGCAACGTTACTTACTATTCAATTTCAAGGTGATTTTAACAATCTTTTAGGTGACAGGGAAGTGATACTCAATACGCGTCGCCTTTGTAAAGTCGACAATATTCGGAGAAAATAAGAGACCTTAAAACTGTTTTAGCGTTTTATGGAAACCTTATGTATATGATTATTATCTTATAATAAAATTATTCTACTAAACTGCTTTTTGAACCTTATTACATGGTCTTATATTTTGCATTTTGGAATGTCGCCCCACAGGGAAGTGACAATTTTGCCCCTTTTTATGTAAAGGAGATGGCTAAATGACTGCGCCAAGCATGTATAGTAATCTCACATTAACTCGTAATATTTAAATATTCATTCATGAATTATTTAGCGTTTAATAATTTCCTAGAACTTTCGTGAACTATTAAACATTAAAAAGTATCTTAGTTGGTTTTTTTTATTGACATGATGACAAGTTCAACGGGAAATATACAGTACTGCAAGCTAGGGAGGGGCCGCTTTTCCAGGATGTCAAATTGAAACTGTACTTATATCGATTTTTGATAACAGGTATCAAAACGATTTATTTTCTGAAACTAAGAAGTGGCAATCAATCGATGGCGTTCAATTCAGTGTCATGTTTAGTTGCTTGTTATCATAGAACTATTATTACTAGCGTATTAACTATTATTATTAGAACCGACGCCGCAAACCAGTTTTTTGCACCATGCTTTGTTGCCGACCGGCAACAACTCATTTAGTCACTCGCCTACGCTCGTCGCGGACGCTTGCCGAAATTGTGCCTAAAGAAAAATGCCGTCTTGCGTGTTAAAAACGTGTAAAAATCAATCGACTGCGAAGAAAAAACAAAGTGGAGTGACTTATCATCGGTAAGTAAGAATCCACTAAAACCTTTTTATTTATTATTTTATTACATTTTCATTCATTATTTTCTAATGCACCCGACATTTTGTATTCAAGATTATGGAAACTGAACCGTTCAGATGGGACACGTAGGTACTAACTATAGAGTGAACAATATAACAATATATAAGCGCGCGTTGGTTCGTAAGCGCCATGAAATTCCGGGCGCTTACGACGTTTTGGTCGCGAGAAAACTACACGTTTTAAGCGGTCTAGCGCTGCATGTTTTATAGTTTGGTGAGACGACACTAAGGGTCAGTTCACACCGAGACGCGACGCGACGCGTAGTTTTCAAGATAGAAATACAATTACAGACCTTATCTACTACACAAAAAGGTACACGATTCAGTGAGCTACGCCGCGCTGCGTTGCTCGAAGTGAGTAGGTAGACACTGAATTGTGTACCTTTTAGTGTAGTAGATAAGGTCTGTAATTGTATTTCTGTCTTGAAAACTGCGCGTCGCGTCGCGTCTCGGTGTGAACTGACCCTTATTCTTTAAGAACTGCAGCAAATACTGAGTGAATCTACGGCACGCTCGCCCCGCACAGCCCTCCGCCCTATAATCCTGTTGTGACACTGTTTTTGGTTCGGATAACCTCTCTATACGTAGTACGGACGCCAGCACATCAAGTTACTACAATCTGTCAGATTTCTTTAATAGATTTTCGACTTTATTGCTAAAGCATAAGGTTCAAGGTTGATTGGGAAAATCTGACAGTTTCGGGTAGGTTGACCTGCTGGCGTCTGTACTTTATCTTAGTGCTTGTTAGTGTGTTTTTACAGGGTTTTGATTCAGAAAATGGGGTTCTTTTAAAGTGACAATCGACTCTACTCAATTCCAGTTTTTTCTAATCAAAATCAAATAAAAATAACTGAAGGCTTCGGACTGTGCTTCTTCGTTCTTACTATCTATTTTGTGTCGAAAGATATTAACTGAATAGTGGTCGAAAAAAACTAATTATATTTTTATCTTTGAACTCATTCAATTATTTTATCAATTCTGTTCCACTTGACGTTCAATCCCATCTCTATGAAAAAAATAAACGTCAGATGTCTGACATCTGACGTTTATTTCGTCGTTTCGTTTGAACGCACTGCCGTTTGCTTGTTTGTTGTGATTTTTTATTTTAGCCTCTCGCTACTCGACACGAACTTGACTTGCAATCAGTTCATCATGAGATGCTTAAACTGGGGTGTAGCCACGCAAAGACTGCGGCGGATATCACCTCTTCATTGTCTGCTGTTCTACTCACTATCTTAGCACGATGGTTGACAATTGAGTAAGTCACAAGGTAAGTCATCTACAGTTAGCATCATTCTAGAACTAATAAATATAATAAACATCACAAATGTGACTTCAAGTAGTTTATAGTGTTTCTCAAAATACATAATGAACTCAATGGCAATGAATCAGAAAGACTCATCTCGTCTCATCACGACCACAACACGTCACGACTACAACAGACTGGTTGCTTTAGATGTCATAATGTTCAAATGTGTAGGTGTTACAGTTAATTCATGTGGGTACTAAGGTAATTATGTTTGTTCCAGGTTCCAAGGGATGCCAACATTTGTCATCCTTGTTATGAACTGCTGAATTCAGAAGCAACTAGTGATGTTCGTTTATTTGGCCATATAATGGTGTGCATATCTTTTGGCCGTTCTGTGAGAAGTATACAACGCCATACAGTGGAAAGAAGCGATTCAATGTTGCAGAATTTACCAACGTCGCATCCAGCTTTCCACCAGTTAAATAAAATGATTTTTAAACACAGTGTGTTCTTTACATTTACATGCCCATTCGGTAGCATGGATCATCTTCCTCTTCAGATATTAAATCCAGATCGTCTCGCCATCTCTTTCTGGACCGGTCTCGGCGGCGCCGTCCATCTTCAGGCACCCATTGTGTGGCGGCTTTTGCCCAGCGGTCATCGTGCATACGGCTGATGTGACCCGCCCAATCCCATTTGAGCCTGGCAGCCTTCTTTCCTACATCCAGTATGCCCGTTTTGGAACGCAGCGTGGTGTTCCGAACTCTGTCCTGTCTTTTTACACCCAGAATGCTGTGTTCCATCCATAGATATAGATAGACCTAGATAACAAGTATCACGATCTGTATGAAAACCAATCGTGCCCATTTTTTAACTACCTACTATGACGTTACATATTCAAAAACGCCGCCGCGTGCGGCACCCGTCTCCCCCATCCCCGGGGCCTAGCGCCAGCGCTCACGCTCACCCAACCAGCAGTACACAGGACTGAGCGCGAAAGTGGCGGCTTACGATTTTTGTACGTAAGATGGTGCGATTTTTGGCACGTGAAGTAGTTGCTCTTGCGTTATCTAGGTGTATCTCTATATCTGTGGTTCCATCGCTCTTTGGCAAACTCCAAGGCGGAACTTTTGCGACTCGGTGAGCGATCAGGTCTGAGCACCATAGATTAGGTTCAGCTATTCAACCACTTATTTATATTATTTATTGTCTCTGAAAACTGTCTTTATTTCCACTCATTTGGAAAGTAGTTTAGGATTAACAAGAGTTTCACGCGTGCGGGGAGTGATTTTTGCGCGAATTGTAGAATACCTGTTGTATCACGTTTTTTGGTGCAATTACCCATTTGTACATATTTACTAAACGGGATTCGGGGTGGGTCGCTAGCATAGATATCCGAGTCACTAGTCAAAAATACAATTATCAATATTATCGCAGATACATCCTAAAGCCTAGGTAAAAGTTCATAGCAATGTCATTTGTTTGCAGTTTTTTAAATGCCTTTTGACGTAGGAGTTACACGATTTTATTTTCAGGATTGTAAAGATATAAACAGTTCCTGTAACTTTTTTTATATGTAATATTAATATTCAGCTATTCAGCATTACATATTGCTAGGTACCATGTTTATACATTGCTGGTGATTCGTCCACACATCGATTTAGCCATGTCCTTTATCGTATAAATATTTGCTTGAGAGAAATGATTTTTAGTGCCCAATTAGAAACCAATATAAACTTTTATTTCATAGTGTCAATTAACACAAATATATAATATATATTATTCTACGACCTGAGCCAACCATAATTCCTCAATTTGTAGAACTAGCCTTATATTCATCGTGGTGTGTTTATGCATAATTAAATAAATAAAAATAAAAAAAATTGTGACACATAAAAACAATAACGAATAGGTAATGAAATGAAATGAAATGAAATGATTTGAAATGAAATGAAATGAAATGAAATGAAATGATTGAAATGAAATGATTTTATTTTTTGTAAGTAGGTTTGTACAAACACTTTTACACGTCAGTCATGTTTTTTATAACTAGATGAAGTCGGCGTTTCCTATCTGACTACTCTGAGAAGAAAGGCCGAAACAAACTCAGAGGTCACAGTCTCTTTTAAAGTCCAGACATAATCTTGGTCAGGTTATATGAAGACCATGTAGATCGATGTCTGAGGTGGTCTTTTGAGGAAAGAACCACACAGATTGAGAAGACCTGTCCAGTCAGTGCACGCATTTGTCAAAAATCGTGCAGCTCAACTCAAGACTTAAGGAGCTCAACGATTCGACGAACAATACCAAAGAAAGGACATTTGGGTAGGCCACATAAATTACTCAAACTGCCAGACCATGAGAAAAAAAAACAGAACAGAGAGAATAATAAAAAAAATATATATAAGTATGTAAAATGACCCACATCGTCTTCACATTCACAATGAAAAAATAATATAATACTTTACAAAGTAAGCAAATGTCATTGTTTAAAAAAAAAAATATTCATCAATGTCAATGTGTATATAAAAAAGAAAAAAATCATTCAAAATGCAGAAATTGGAAGCAGCTCAATCCCAAGCCTTTTTGTCCTCAATATAATCTTTAACGGTATAAAAGGCTTTCTGGCACAACTTACGTTTAATGAAAGATTTGAATTTATTAAGGCTTAGATCTTGAACGTGGCTTGGTAGTTTATTGTAAAAGCGTATACATTGGCATCTGAACGAGCCACCTATTTTCTTGAGCCTGGTTGTAGGTACAACATATTTGTGTTTGTTTCTAGTATTTATATTATGGATATCACTGTATTTTTTAAACAATTTTATATTTTTATGGGCATATAAAAGATTTTCATAAATGTACTGAGAAGGCACAGTCATTACATTAATCTCTTTAAATTTGTCTCTGAGAGAGTGTCTCGGACTTAATTTATAAATTGATCGAACAGCTCGCTTCTGCAAAACAAAGATAGTCTGAATATCGGCGGCATTTCCCCACAATAGAATACCGTACGACATTACACTATGAAAATAGCTAAAGTACACTAAACGGGCAGTCTCTATATCAGTTAAATTTCGAATTTTTCTAACAGCGTATGCTGCAGAACTTAGCTTTTTTGACAATTTATCTATATGTGGACCCCACTGAAGCTTAGCATCCAAAGTTATGCCCAAGATAGGTATATTATGTAGAAAAAAGTGTGATATTGAGTAATATTGCAAAATATAGACAGAAGAAAAAATAAATAGGTAATGATAAATAAATAAGTAAGATGGCCGCATGATAGGACCTTCTGCAAATATAGAAATTCTACGAAACGAGCCAGAACAAAAAAACCTGTTTTTATTTAAACGACCATGCTCCAACACATTGTCATCATAATTTATTAATCCGTGCACTGTAATGTCATCGCACAATACGCTTAGGTACGCTGCAAGCAGCCGAGCGCGGCGGACTATTTTCGAACAGTTTGAATTCTTGTGTGTGCTTTGAACTTGTATTTGCTGTTGATTGCATTAAGATTAACCAAATACGAAGGCGTCTTCAAATAAGTTAGCTAAAATATTTTTGGCGATAGTGGAAATCGAAGTGAAGAAAATATGCACAAATAAACGAAACATAGAAGGATGAAAGGTAAGCGCTAGTCGATAATAAAAATATTTGATGTACTTACTTAATTAACAAACTACTTACTTACATACAGATTATACTTTATTCCCTAATATAGGTACACGTAATAAATAACTAGTGACCATTCTGATATTCAAAGCTACCATATTTAAACAGATATACTTAATTAATCTAACATCAGAAGTGGGATCGTTCTCTGACCTTTTCAAACAGCTTACTAATACATTTTATTTTTCTATTTTCATGATCGATGAGCCTCTGCGCCTGTTAAAATATGTGAGCAAACTGACGTATGTTCGTACTTGTTGCTTTATTTTCTGTAATAACCAAACGGTGCCTAGTTCTAGATTGTTTGAAAATAAAACTTTTTACAAAAAAAAAACCGACTTCCAAAAAAAACACTACAAATTGAAAAATAACTTTAATTTCGGAAGTCGGTTGTTTTTTTTTTGTAAAAAGTTTTATTTTTCACTTTTTAGTGGGTCAGTTTGTAATTTATAAGTTACAATAGCCTAATGGCAACTGCTCATCACATGTTACAAAATATTGCTTTTCCCGATGCTGGGGCGTTAATTGTTGAGGAGTTCTCCTGGTTCTTACCAGGAGAACTCCTCAACAACCCCTCACCATGCGCATTGTGATAACTCTCAAGTATTTCTATGGAGCTCTCATTGTGTTAGAAAGTGTTTTCTAAGTATTGGGCAAACCTAAACGCTTTTTGTTCATTGCTTATTGCCCATTTTCCGTCGCTGTTTCTGATGGGCGTTAAAAAAGTTTTTATTTTTTACTTTTTAGTGGGTCAGTTTGTAATTTATCTAAGTTACAATAGCCTAATGTCAACTGCTGATCACCTTTTACAAAATATTGCTTTTCCCGATGCAGGGACGTTAATTGTTGAGGAGTTCTCCTAGTATTCCACTCTCCTAGCTGATAATCCTGGCTGCTATTCAAAAGAACTTAAAATTTAGTCCTGTTTAAAATGAGCCCAAACACGACTACGGTGCTGTAATTTCAAGGTTTGTACTTTTTCTGATGCTCCTGGCTTCAGCATCAGGTCTCTATGTACGTCG
This sequence comes from Oligia fasciuncula, assembly GCA_963082905.1. NCBI lineage: Eukaryota > Metazoa > Arthropoda > Insecta > Lepidoptera > Noctuidae > Oligia > Oligia fasciuncula. Next base: position 21,342,326 of record OY720398.1, read on the forward strand.
GTGTTCCTCATTAACAGTACGTTTATCCACACATCGAGCCCTTTTCAATGAGCCTAAACACGATATATCTGCTGTTAGTTGTCGAGGAGTTAGGTACTCTGCAGACTATCCTGACTGCAGCATCAGGTCATGACTTGATGATCATGAGACCAAATGTGGCAAATGCCCTATCAAACATCAAAACAATTTACTAAAACAGTCCTTGCCTGTTCGAGTAACTTCTTACTGTTAAGGAGTTGTACCTTCCATCATCCAGCCCAGCTACCTGAGATGGTGACAACCATACGCAAATACACAAGATACTTCATAAAATATGCGAAAAACAATAAGTGAGCCTATAAAATTTGAGGGTTGCCCTCGATTTCTCTAAGATCCCATCATCAGATCTTAACTTGGTGACAATGGGACCACCTCAGAACTATCTACTTTCGAACAAAAAAAGAATTTCGAAAATCCGTCGACAACTGGCTGAGTATTCAATGAACAAACAAAAAAAAAAAAAACATACAAACAGCCGAACATAGTACCTCCTCCTTTTTGTGAAGTCGGTAAAAAATGACCCACATCGTCTTCACATTCACAATGAAAAAATAATATAATACTTTACAAAGTAAGCAAATGTCATTGTTTAAAAAAAAAATATTCATCAATGTCAATGTGTATATAAAAAAGAAAAAAATCATTCAAAATGCAGACATTGGAAGCAGCTCAATCGCAAGCCTTTTTGTCCTTAATATAATCTTTAACGGTGTAAAAGGCTTTCTGGCACAACGGAATTTATTAAGGCTTAGATCTTGAACGTGGCTTGGTAGTTTATTGTAAAAGCGTATACATTGGCATCTGAACGAGCCACCTATTTTCTTGAGCCTGGTTGTAGGTACAACATATTTGTGTTTGTTTCTAGTATTTATATTATGGATATCACTGTATTTTTTAAACAATTTTATATTTTTATGGGCATATAAAAGATTTTCATAAATGTACTGAGAAGGCACAGTCATCTCTTTAAATTTGTCTCTGAGAGAGTGTCGGACTTTATAATTTTTATTTTTAGATTTATAAATTGATCGAACAGCTCGCTTCTGCAAAACAAAGATAGTCTGAATATCGGCGGCATTTCCCCACAATATAATACCGTACGACATTACACTATGAAAATAGCTAAAGTACACTAAACGAGCAGTCTCTATATCAGTTAAATTACGAATTTTTCTAACAGCGTATGCTGCAGAACTTAGCTTTTTTGACAATTTATCTATAAGTGGACCCCACTGAAGCTTAGCATCCAAAGTTATGCCCAAGAATACAGTGTTGTCTTCAGGATTCAATTCCTCGCCCTTTATCAACACATTAGTTTTCACCTGCCTTACGTGGGGTAGCGTAAACTTAATGCATTTGGTTTTCTTCTCGTTTAGACGCAAATTATTAACATTGAACCAGTGGACTACTTTCGAGATCGCGCTATTTACATCGTCAGTAACCAACTGCTGACGTTTAAGTTTAAACAAAAGAGAATTGTCATCTGCAAACAACACTACCTATATCATGATGAGCCTTTATGAGGTAGCAAGTCTTTTATAATAGTCAGAAAGGTAGTACATAACAATGTTATATCTATCTTTTGTCAAATAGAAATTATTACTAACATAATTGTTAATATCAACTAAATGGAACATGTTATTATTAAATGTCAAGTTATGCATTGTCATATTCAATTCAAATCTTAAGCTATTTTCTTCCTGTGGCAAACTGTTACTATAAGGGAATGTAAACAATACAACTTTTCTTAAACTAAGGTTGCATAATGTTCTATGATACTGGAGCAGTTCTCCTTTGTTTACATTTCCCCTATTACCCATAAAAATTAATAAAGTTGTATCCTGGGTAAAGTTACATTTAATAAATTTTTTCATAATATGAAACAAAGAACAACCAGGCATACAGTAATTTATTATTGAGTGTCCCGGATATTCAGCTGTTAACAAGTGTCCTAAGTCCTTACCGATCTCATCACAAAATAACACAATATCATTATTTAAAGTTTGTTTACACTGTTTATACTAAGGAAGGAATTATCAAATCAACACAGGGCTGCACTAAGGTGGTATTGCAAGTTTTCAATTAATGGTCCGGTGTGACATTGTTTGGTGTTTGACAATGCTCACAGTTGGTTTTTTGTGAGTTTACCAGCTCATTCATTGCCAACACATATTCCCTCATGAGGTCTTCAGAGGTATTATATTTGTTGGTCATTGAACTAAGTTTCTCCTGTAGATGGTCAAGTTCAGATTGCAAGGTCTCTGTGTCAATGTTGTACTTCCTAGTACTCTGCTCCAAATTATAAGAATACATGTCTAATTGTTTAATTAAATTTAACCTTTCTCTGTTCAATTTAACGTTTTTGATAAAGAACTTTTGTCTTTTTACCATTTTTTGTGTTTTAACAAGTGTGCCTTGTTTTGCAGCTTGTGCATAGGAAAACGATTGAACAGGTTTTGCAGTTGTCTGTAAACCTTCTTTCCGTGCCTGTTTGTGAGGATTTATTATGGAAGGAAACTGTTGGGCAGTGGGCACAACAAGTTTCTTTTTGATGTTTTTATTTTTTATCATTTGCATCTCCTTGGCTACTTCACACCCTCTATAGTTGGCAGGGTGGGGTAAGCCACAGTGGACGCATTTTGGTTTCTCTTGCGGAGATTTAGTACAGCTGCTCTGTAAGATGCTTGCCAGTGTATTTGACACACCTTGGCTCTTTTCTGCAGTATTTATGAGTATGTCTATATGCCTGGCATCTCTTACACTGAGGAATGAGTTTCGGATTTTTGAGAGGGTGTATTTCAATTTTACACCATATAATGTGCTTTATGCCATAGATTTTGTTGACATTTTCGTCATTTTTAAATGATAAGACGAACATATTGAGTGGTTCTTTGGTCTTCCAGCTCAACTTGTTGTCAACTTTTTCTATTTTCAAACCTTGCGACATTAAATCATCTTTGATTCGATCTGGCTGGCAAGAGGAATGTATTTTTTTCACTACAACTCTTATTGGTCGAGCCTGTCTGTTCTCGTATGAATGCCAGAGATATTCTTTTTCTGACAAAAACCTAGCAATCCGTTCATCATTTTTGCAGTAAATGATTCAGTTGGTTGGGTTACAATTAGTGAGTCGTAGAACATTTGGTAGTTCTTAACTCCGTCTATTATGATTGGCGGTGGTGGAGACACTTTTTTTACTAATGTCTGTTCTTTCTCAATTTTGTGTTGTTGTTGGGCGCTTGTTCCAGGTTGTTGTGGTGGAGAGAGGGAGATGTTAAGCTTCCTTTTCTTCCTACTTTTAGCCCTAATCCACTCAGTCTCTTTAGCGAGTTCTTCCTCGTCTGTACAGTACTCGAAATTTCCCTTTTCTGATTGAGCAAATTGTATATTGCTCTTAGCTTCCAACCCCTGGTCATTATTTCCTTGTCCCTTGGAGCTGGGATTTGCTTTTTGGAGGCTTTGCAGTTGTTGCTGGAGGCCATCTATTTGGATCTTCAGATCATTAACAAGAAGTTGCAGCTGTTCTCTTTCCGATTTTTCTTGGATGTAACTGTCCTACAACAGCTTTTCCAAATCTGTTTTAATTTTTACCTTTTTTGACGACATAGTAAGGTTAGTAAAACTTCACCTTCATTTAATTGCACTGTTTACACTATAATTAATAACTGGGTCATCGTGGCGATGTTCATAAACCGATTTCGCAACGCGGCGATGACGGTGTTATTGTGATGCGCCAGCGTATTACTCTAAAGTAGAGCACCCGCGCGCGAATGATACACGTCCGTTCTCGGTAGAAGCCAAACACGGAACTGAGCTTTTCAGTTCTTTTAACTGAAGTTTTTTTTACCGCAGTCAGGGTTTTTTTTACTAACTTTTTTATTTCCAGCTTTTTAGTTTATTTTATATTTCTCTGACGATTTAGTTCTTGGTGCGTGTTTTTTACGATTTGTCACTTCGAATTACTTTAACCATATAAGTTGTTTATATTTTTGTAATCATCTTTTAAATCCCTTTATTTTGATACCCCACTCGAAAGGTTTTGAGAAAAAAAAATTTTTTTGAAGACATACATACATACATAGTAGTCGCCATATTGAATTTTCACTAACGTCATGTCTTTAGTGACACTCGCCGGACTAAGAGGAATCGATTGACGTGTGAATCATAAAAATCGGCCCAGGCGTTTGGTCTGTATAGTGCTTCAAAGGAACATACAAACATACATACATACATACATAGGCTGATGAACACATTACCACTCCTTTGCGTCGCGCAGTCGGGTAAAAATAACACTTGCGGCGCATGCCTCGCTCTGTCTGGATGCACCTTTACACGCTCCTCCCAAACCCGAATACAGTAGGCGAGAACTGATTGTGCCAGTGCGAAATACACCGTGCGTAATAGCTTAAGGTCAGCCACATCTCTAAGTTTAAATTTATATAAAAAACCAAACTAATTTTCTAATACGCGCGGTGGTAAGGTCTATGTGCTGGCGCCAGCTTAGTTTTTCGTCTAGTTTATCCCCTAGATATTTTACTGTGACCGATTTCCCTAAAGCCGGCCATGAACAGGGCTTATTGTCATGAGGTGAGTTACACACATGTAATTTGATGTAAATTTTTTAGGGTTCCGTAGTACCTACAAGGAACCCTTATAGTTTCGTCATGTCCGTCTGTCTGTCCGAGGTTTTGCAAAGAGACCGTTAGTATTAGAAAGCTGTAATTTTGCAGGAGTGTGTATATAAATTACGCCGACAAAGAGGTAAAATAAAATTTTGGAAAATATATTTTTTTAGAGTAGCACACGTGAAATGGGAATGAATATTGTTTTCGTCGTCTACCCCATCGTGTGGGTTATCGTTGAATAGGTCTTCTAAAATGACTTGAGGGTTGCTAAAGATATTTTTCGATTTAATGCTCCATTTACGATATAAGTTAAAATTTTTGTTCCAGTAGGGCGTCCCCCCCCTAAAAGCTAAACTGCGGGCTTGAAAAATCTGGAAAAATTCAAGATGATATTAAGATGAATTAAGATAACATTATTAGTTTAGCAGTAATAGTCGTTGAACTTGGGTGTTGGATAATTTTGTACCAAATACAAAATCCTTAGCATAATGACTAAGACGAAGTAGTTACTTGTTTTTGGTAAAGATTTGCATTAAAAAACAAAATATGAAATAAAAAAAACATAATAAATTATCATAAGTTTCACAATACTGCCGCTAGATGGAATGATGGAATTATAATTTTGTGAATTGAAATAATAACTTGGCAGCAATCGTACTCTTATTTTTTAGCTTTACAAGGAAAAAAATGGGTTCTTATTAGTTAATGTCTAATCTGTTTAAATAATTATCTTCGAAAATCAATATTTTGTTGTGTTTAGTATCGCTTTTCGATAACAGATGGCGTTGTGCTGTGACGTCACTTTTGTAGATCAAGGTATGACCTCCGTGGTTACGTTATGTGTTTAAAGTTTTGTTTTACACTGGACACCCTTGCCTACTTATATTGTTATTATAACCATAAACTCCTAAATTCATAATATCTTTACCATTAGGTACATAATTATATTAATTATCTATAGGTACATATTATAATAAAACAGTAACGAAAGAAAAACTGTACATTGAGAATTTGTGAGAAAAAATAAGTGGCTTTTGTTATAAAAACGTAACTGATGACAAAAAGTGACTTTTTAGAATTTTTGTCTGTTTGTCTGTGTGTATGGTACGGCTTCACGCCAAAACTACTGGATAGATTGAATTGAAATTCAGCAAAAATGTTCTTTGTAAACCAAGGAAGGCTTTAGGCTACATATTATCACGCCATATTTTATAGGAGGTAAGCAATATTGATTTTAAAAGGTTTTAGTTCGTAATTGAATGCACAAAATAGTTATTTATTTAGTTAATAAAAATTTAACCCTGAAAACATAACAATCACGCTATTTTTATAAAGGAGCGGGGCAGTAATATTATAAATTGCAAGGGAACGGCTATTTCAACAATATGTCAACAGGGAAGGGAATTTAGCGGTATGGTCAGGCGACCGTTTACCGTACTAAATGGTGCGAGTTCAAATCCCGTAGATATTAAGGCTGCACCGAGCGCACAGTGGCGCCCTCATCGTTTGTTTGGTTATTTCTTTTATTTTAGAACGAAAATGCAGAAAATAAGCACATTAAGTTGTGCTCCACAAGATTATACGTTAATATTAGTATAAACGGTAGTTTTAAATTGTTTAGTTTTATTATAATCACTAAAACGGAAAATAGTGGCCACTATTATAGTTACTAAAATAAAAGAAATAACCAAACAAACGATGAGGGCGCCACTGTGCGCTCGGTGCAGCCTTAAATTTTTTTTTAAATCGTAAAATTCTTTTTTTTTAGTTTTTGGATTTTTTATGTACACTAGGAACGATACTGTTATGAAATCTGAGAACTATACATGTCCTATCTAATTGTATAGGTAGTTTCACACCAATGTTACTAAACAGATTGATTGATGGTACAACAAGCTACACTATCATAAAGTCAAGTCAAACTTTTGGTTCTAAGTTATATCTTACCAAGCACATTTGTTGTTTGTGGAGTTGACACTCCAAACGCAACAGCAACAGCGACAAAGGGCGCGTGCTTAAAGATTGCTCTTTCATCGTGTGGGATGAATGCACTATGGCGAACAGAAAAGCAGTAGAGGCGGTAAACAGGACTTTGCAGGACATCCGCAAGAACCAGCAAATGATGGGTGGCGTTACAGTTCTGTTAAGCGGCGATTTCCGACAAACGCTGCCTGTGGTGACGCGAGGAACTAGGGCTGATGAGGCGAATGCTTTGTTGAAATGCTCTTTCTTATGGCCACATATTCATAGGTTGCGCTTAACGATGAATATGAGAGCACAGCTTGGCGGGAATGTACACGCCCAAGAATTTTCTGATGTTCTCTTAAAATTGGGTGAGGGAACGCTACCAGTAGACGGTGGCCAGGTGGTTCTACCTGAGATACTTGGGAGAGTGGTGTCCACCTTAGAAGATTTGATACGCCTGGTGTACGGGGACATCAATAGGATACCGCACCAAGATAATTCTTGGGTGTGTGAACGAGCCATTTTAACACCCAGAAACGACCAACCTTCAGCGATCAATGAATGCATTCTCGCGGAAATTGAGGGAAATGAAGTGATCTACACTTCAATAAACACTGTTGTCGACCAAGATGACGCTACACATTACCCCGTAGAATTTCTCAATTTCCTCAGTGCAAGTGAACTACCAGCGCACACCATTAAGCTAAATTAGGTCGGTGTCCCAATTATGCTTCTTCGGAATCTGACTCCGCCGAAACTGTGCAATGGGACCCGGCTCAAAGTCGTCTCGCTGCAGAGAAATATCATTGAGGCGGATATTCTAACGGGTTGTGGTGTCGGCGAGACAGTGTTTATACCACGTATACCACCGATTCCCCACAATTACCCCTTTTTTTTCGGATGGGAAGTCATCAAATGACCCCTCCCGCTCTGGGTGGAGCGGAAGGGAGTGTCAGACTCTTACTGACTAAAACCCACCCGTGTTCCTTCCTTAGCCCTTTATGTTCCGGGCCAGCGGTAACCCTTTCGGACAATCCCGCTGACCCGGCAGGCATCGGCCCTATAGGGCCCCTCCTCGATGCTGACATCTCGTACGCGCCGTCCGGCACGGGCCTGGTCCTGATCGGACGGTGAGCTACCCATTACTCTCCGCCCGCAGGCCCGCGCCTACGGTGGCCGGGAGTCGTCCCGTGGCTCCCGACGCCCGGAGCGTCTCCCGCGGCGGCTGGGACGGGAGGCTCTCTCCCTCATCCGTCCCGCCACCTCCTTTGGTAGCATGACTGCTTCGCAGAAGGAGGTGACTGCCTCCCACTCCCTCTCGCCCCGGACCATGGCTTGCACCAGGGCCGGATGCGAGAGGTCGCCGCCGCTGCCGATCACCTCTACGAGGACACGGCGGTGCTCCGCCCAAGCGGGGCAGACCTCCACCGTGTGCTCCATCGTGTCTTCTGGGCGATCCTGGCAATGGTGACCCCCGGCCACAATTACCCCTTTCAAATTAAGCGCGTGCAGTTTCCTGTGAGCGTGTGCTTCGCAATGACAATAAATAAGTCACAGGGGCAGACACTGAAGGCTACGGGTGTCGACCTCAGGACGAGCTTCATCTCACACGGACAACTGTACGTCGCTTGCTCCCGCGTCACCAGTCCTGACTAGCTGTATTGTGTTTGACGTCTCTTACCAGTAAATTAACTACATAACTTTCTTTTGAGTTTACTAAGCCAAATAGTTTTTGAGGGATCTAAGCTATAGTACAGTATGAGACGCATCTTTTGAGTGTTTCTGTAAATCAACAAACTATCACTAATTTATTTTGGAAAATGGAACACCTGATGCAGAACCGCAACAGATCAGCTATAGTATAAGAGATATAAAAATGGTGCCATAGCAAAAAATATTCCACGTGAAGAGCATTTTCTGCTGTGAGAATAAATTTGAAGATCTGGAACACCTGTTGTGGAACTCCAAAGCCCAGCGACACTATAACATATAGGAATGACGTCTTAGCAAAAGTTGTTTAGTCTGATGGGCATTTCCTGTTGACTTAAAAAAATGAAAGATCCGAAACGTCTCGAATCGTCTCGCGCATCACGCTGTTTTCTCGTCCCCGGGCTCTTAGAATTCGACATCAGACGTTTCAGATCTTCGATTTTGACGACCCCGTTGTCGCTGGCATAAGCAACAGGATCCGCGTACGAAGTCGCGGGCAGAAGCTAGTATTCAGAATAAAGAACAACAGAATCGTACTACTTATATAGTGATAACGGGGCTACTACGGATCCCTACATTGTGCGTGGCCCGACACGCACTTAACAGGTTTTTAAGCATTGCTTTTAGAAAAACTGAATTGAATTTGCATCGGTATCGGAAGATTCTGAGTCAAGAGATTAAACCTTAGCCACTGGCTCACCCTATGTAGTCCCACCTCAGCGTTTTGTCAGACCTCCTCCCAGGTCCCGCCATGAAATACAAGAGCTGTATCATTAGCATACGTGAATATTTTGCCTTTTGCAAGCGTTTGCTGACACAGATCATTAATGTAGATCAGGAAGAAAATCGGTCCGAGTATACTGCCCTGTGGTACGCCATATACAACCCGGGCGTCTGAGCTAACGTGTCCTCCAATTTTCACTTTCTGTATCCTGTCGTAGAGGAAGTCTTTAAAAATCCATAAAGCGTTTCCCCGAATGCCAATCCGCTCTACCTTATCCGCAAGAAAAGGAATTGAGACGGTGTCGAAATCTTTAGCTAAGTCGAGGAAGATGCCGAGGCATTTTTGATTAGCATCCACACAAGATGATACATACTCTACAAGTTTGCTGACAGTATTCTCAGTGCTCTTTCCTCGCCTAAAGTCAAATTGTGATTCCGACAGTAGCTTATTATGTTCTAGGAAGCTTTTAGCCTATTATTCAGTAATTTTTGAAGTATTTTTGATATTGTTGGAAGAACCGAAATAGGCTGGTAGTTCTCGACATCGTCCTTCGATCCACTCTTGTAGACAGGAGTTATAAGCAACTTTTTGAAAACTGGTGGGAAAACACCTTGCGTAATGCAGATCCCTATGAGCTTTGTTTGTAATAGAGGAACAATGACATGTCTAGCTAGTTTAAGAAGTTTTGCTGGTATGTAATCCCAACCAACAGCACAGTCATTCTTCAGGTTAAGTATGAATGTTGTTGTTGTGTTTGTGTTTGTTGACTTCAGCATCATCCGGGGGAAGTAATACGATTGAATTTAAATTAGTGGGAATGTCAGTTAAGTAAGGTAATGAGTTAAAAATAAAGGAGTTGATTATATTATACTAAACTGCATTCATTAATAACCTTTTGCTGAAGTCTCTGCACCTCGTTGCGCACGTCTCTACGCAGCTCGGCGAGCGCGGCGTCGTGCGAGGCATGCGCCGCCTGCGCCGCGTGTGCCGCGTGCGACGCGTGCAGCGCGTGCGCCGACACGCTTGGCCGCCGCTCGTCCAGCTCCTCCTCGATGGTGTCCTGCCGCGCACTCGCGCTGCCCACGCTCAATGCGCTCGCCGATCGGCCCTTCGTGAACGTGGCCTGCCGAGTGATAATCGATTCTATAATCAACCGAGTGGCTCAACCGCACTCGCTACACGTGACGCGTCCCGCCGTTCACCTTGAGCGTGAGCGCGGTCGCCGTAGACGCGACGGTCACGGCTGGCGCCGGCGCCGCGGGCTCGGCGGAGACCGCGCTCGCCAGGGGCCGGTCGCGCGCGCTCAGGCTGCGCGTGAAGGCGCCGCGTGCTGGCTCGGGCGCGCCCGCATCCAACGAGCCCGTGGCCAGCAGGCGACCCCACTTGCCGCGTGCGGACGCGGGCGCGGCGGGTGCGGGCGCGGGGTCGCCGCGCTCCGGGTCGGGCGGCGCGGCGGGCGCGGGCGAGGCGCGCGCGGGCGTGGGCGCGGGCGCGGCCGCCACGCTCCGCTCGCGGCGGAAGCGCGAGAAGATCTTGCGCACGAGGTGGTCCTGCGCCTGCTCGAGCTGCGGCTCACGCTTGCGGCGTTCCATGAGCTCGCGCTCGCGCCGCACATCCGCCACCTTGCGGAAGATGAGCCGGTGGCGCAGGTTGTAGGTGAGCGTGAGGTTGCGCGCGAAGCTGTTGGCGAAGGCCTGGTAGAAGTCCAACACCTCGAGCAGGCGGTCGCGCTTGATAGTGTGCAGGTCGCAGTACGTGAGCGCGCGCACGTTGGCTGCCGACTGCCCCACGGCGCTGTCCTTCCAGAACGAGTCGCCGAACACGTCGCCCTTACCTGGAATGCGAGCGCCGGAGCCGAGCATCAGTACGCTGATTCTCCTCTCCTTGATACAACCCCAAAACACGAGTACCTACTAGATATATTACACCATCACAGAGTAGGTCCGGACCTGATGTAGATTGGTTTATCATCTGAATATATTGGAAATCCGTACCGAGAATGGCGACGACCTCGTCGTCCTGGATGACCTCGAGGCTGCCGGTAACGATGAAGCACAGCGAGTCGATGGACTCGCCTGTGTGGTACAGCAGGTCGCCGGGTGCCGAGTGAGACATCTGGAAGTGCATGGCGAGCGCGCGCAGGCAGCCGTCGGATGCGAGACGAAAGGCGGGGTGCTCGTTAAACACCTTGCGGTTCAGGTGCACGCAGATATCCGCCTTCATGTCCTTGGGGCAGTAGTTCAGCACCTGCGGGCACGCGGAGGTGAGAGCCTGCGCCGGCGGCGGCAGGAAAGAGGGTGGCATGACATACCTACCTTGTCGGTGTCCAGTCCCTTGGTCATGGCCCACGTGGACACGACGTAATCCATGACGCGCTCGCTCAGCGCCTTGGGTACCTCATGCAGCTTCATGAACTCGCGCACGTTGTTCAGCATGTCGTGATACTTGGCCGTGGCCGACGTCATTTGTTGGATGATGGTGGTCACGTGGCCGAATATGGTGGCGTACAGCAGGGCTGGCAACATTAAAACGCTTCGCGGTGAGCTAGAGAAGGCGCCCCGCTCCCCGCTCAACGTGTGACAACGATTACTTCACTAAACAAATTAGGTAAGTACCTACACACAAATAATTGTCTAGCAACTAACTCTTCTCAAATGTATGACATACCGATATTTTATGAGCAGAAACTATTTGTCGTACTGCGTACAGTATCCGTGTAAAATTGAGCGTTTATCATACCAAAACGTACGAAATGATTTTATATGTAAGTATTTGTTTTTGTCTCCTTAACTCTCTATTTATTGTCCTATCGCAGGTATGCTGGAAGAGATTTCTTTTGAAATAAGCATCACCTTTGTACATACCTACCTATTTTCGTGTTCGGTTTTTTCTTGTCTGTTTATATTGTGTGTAAATAAATTTTAAAAGAAAATAAATAAATGAATTTGAATGGATCATCTATATCTATACAAATACTGGATATAAACTTTATGTCTGTTATTGTTGGTCTACCAACTGCCAAAACCGTCTCTGTAAATACATACCAAGTTAGAACTTTGTATACGTTCACTTAAAACGGCGAAGAGTAAACGACTACTATTTATCAATAATTTTTTTTAAATGATTTCTGATTTTATGAGCACTAAAATAGTTGTTCTGTTTGTTTTAAAATAAGATCATAGTTTTGTTAAATAATAGCAATAATAAATATTATTAAATGATTAATAAAGTATTTTATTTTTCTTGATTTTTTAATTCTTTATAAATAATTACTACTTAAAACAAAATAGAAAAATATATCAAAATAATATAATGAACAAAAAGCACATTTCGTGCCTATATAGGATTTGAACTTCCAATCTTATGCACGGTAAGCGGTCTTGAAACCTCCAGTCTATTTAGACGATGAATAAGTTGTCGTAAATGTTAACCCTATTATTGTTGCTTGTCGTCGCAAAAGTATTGTTTTATTGAAAAAACAATAATAAAAACAGATTAAAAAAAAAAACTTACTTAAACTTATTTATTCACTAAAACAATACATTATTTAAAATAAAATGTTTTTGCAAAATACAAAAACCAATTTGGGCCTATCACGGATTTGAACGCACGTGTCTTTTGGTGGGGTAACTACTTAATGGAGCTGTGTGTACATATTTTCTCCATTTAAGTAGTTCTTTTTTTTACCCGACTGCGCGACGCAAAGTAGTGGTAATGTGTTCATCAGCCTATTATGTATGTATGTATGTTTTATTTTTATTTGAATTTGAAAATATAATAAAAATGGTATGGGTCCCGCCTGCTTCTTACTTTAATTTAATTTAAAATGGGCTTGTTTTTAGCTTTTCAGTTCTTTTAACTTAAGTTTTTTACCGCAGTCGGGTTTTTTTTTAATGAATAAATTACTAAACCTATATCCAAAAACTCGATCAAGCTGTATTAAAAAAATTAAAAAATACTTAAAAACCCTAGACTATCATAATACTGAGAATCCTTTGACCGTTCTAAAATAAAACTAAATTTGATCAACCCCACACAAACATAGCTGTTCCTCGCCTCCTTGAAAAACAACTCTCGTTGCACTCACTCCACAAAAGTCACCTTCACTCATACACTGCACATCTGAATTACTCACATTCGTCTCCTACTTGTCTAACACTTCACACAAGTTGAACACTCACGCACACACCATCTCACAACTCGACTCAACAACTTCTGCAGAAAAAAAATTAAATTAAAAATTTAAAAAACCCCCGACAAAAATAAAATTAAGGAATCCCTACAAAAAGCATGAAATAAAAAAATCTTATGGAAGTCCCCCCGACTTCCATAAGATTTTTTCTTCTTTTTGTAGGGACTCCTTAATTTTTGTATTTCATTTCTTTTATTTTCTTCCGTTTTAAGATTCTGGTAATTTGGTGTTTAATCCGGTTTTTTATCCGTCAAAAAATATTGATTAAGTAATTTATACACACATCAACACCGTCTAGGGATATTTTGTATAAAGTTCTTAAACTCAAAAAATACTGTCCAGTTTTAAATTCTTTTGATGAAAGCTTATTTTGTAAACCTTTTTGAACGATTCTAAATTTGAATATGAAAAAATAAATTAAAAACAAAAGATTTACGCGGCATAATGGTAACAAAGTCCGAAGGTTTCATTTACGTACAGTAGTTTTTGGCTATTTTTTTGTGTCAAATTTAAGTTTTACAACAGGCTATCGGTTAATTTCGAATTAATGTTATTGTGTGCATCATGCAGCGGCGCCATTTAACCAGAGAGGAAATGTTAAGGGCAGTAGGCATGCTCCAAGCTGGGGCTACTCAACGGAGTATTGCTGAGGAGATTGGAACAAGACAAAACGTGTTATCAAGGTTATGGTCACGTTATCGTGCTCCTGGTGAAGTGGCTGAAAGACACCCAGGCGTGACGCGCTTAACCACTCAACGACAAGACCGATTTTTGCAAGTTGCCGCGAGAACACAACCAAATGTTACGGCCATGCAGTTGGTTTAGAGGCTCCAGTCAGAGCATCAGTTGCTTGTGAGTGACCAAACTGTGAGGAGAAGGCTGCATGAAGCTAACCTTCATGCTCGCAGACCGCTTCGTACTCCAGCACTACGCCGAGGAAATCGTGGACGACGACTAGAGTGGGCTCGTGAAAATTTGCTCTGGGAAGATAACCAGTGGTCTGTAGTGCTGTTTACCGATGAGTCCCGGTTTGGTTTCCATCCCGATACACGTAGAGTACGTGTTTGGCGACTTCCTGGTCGTGAGAGCCGTCTGCAACATCCTCAGGAAGTCCATTCATACCACGGCGGGACAATTATGGTTTGGGTGGGAATTCGTGTTGGTGGAAGAACAGACCTCGTTTGGATCAGAAACACCATGGCGGCTGAAAAATACCGTAACGAGGTGCTAGTACCAATAATCTACCCCCATCGACTACAAATGGGCCAAGAATTCACGCTCATGCACGATAACACCCGTCCGCACACAGCGAGAGTGGTGACGAGCTGGTTGCAGGAGCACGACGTATCGGTCTTAGGCTGGCCCGCTCAATCGCCTGACCTAAACCCCATAGAACACGCGTGGGACATGCTCCAAAGAAGGGCTTTGAGGAATTTCCCTGCAAACATTGCGACGGAAGAGCAACTTTTTTTGCATCTTAGTCGGACATGGGACAATATACCGCAGCAAGACTTGGATAACTTGATCCAAAGCATGAAAAACCAAACCAATCATGGGTAGTTTTACTGACTACTGATTTTTCACATAACTGTTAAAAATAGATTAATTTTTCCTTATTTTTCACTTTTTCTTGAGAAACACATTCATTGTTAGTTTTACCATTATTTCAAGTTTTTTCTTTATTTGAATAAAAATTTGTTTACGCAAAAAAAATAGTTTTCTTTTATTCTGGAGTGTAGTCTGATAAATGGGCTTTATAAAAATATATACATGTTGTATGTTATTTTTAATAAATTTTGAGTAAATTGAGTAAATCCAAAATATCCCTAGACAGTGTTGATGTGTGTAGTTGAAGAATAATTTTTAAGACTAAACAGATTATTTTTGTTTGATTATATTTTTCAAGTTTTTAGTTTTCATTTCGTTATGTAGTTAATATTCCTCATTCCCTTTCAATAAGTTTAGTGTACATTATTCTACTTGTCAAGCCCTTGCATTTGATACCTATATTGAAGGAGTTGTGAAAAAAAAATGTAATTCGCCATTTTGTGGTGGCGGCCATCTTGGATTTGAAATTTTTAATAGTGTATAGATTCTGTTAGAATTAATATCAAAATAATACTTTAGTAAATACTACTGCCATTGCTTATGTACTAACTGGCAGCTAAGACTAACTTCAACATGAATTTATAACAATAAATTACTCTGTCATTTGATTCACGACTACGTGTTTTAATAGGTTATGGGCCCAGAGAAAGAACAGTGGGGACAGGCGATGACAGATGAACTAAAGGCTTTTGATGATAATGAAGCATGGGAATTCGTAGAAAGGAAAGAAGCTGATAGGGTAGTACAGTGCAAGTGGGTTTTCAAGAAAAAGTTCGAAAGTGATACCTAATAAAGTGCGGTATAGGGCAAGACTGGTCGCGAAAGGGTTTACTCAAAAAGAAGGGGTGGACTATACTGAGACATACTCACCAGTGGTACGTTACTCAACTTTAAGACTTTTATTCGCTTTAAGTGTTAAACTCAACTTTGAAATTACTCATTTCGATGTAACTACAGCATTCCTAAATGGCTACCTAAGCAAAAATGTATACATGCAAGCTCCACCTAATTTAGAATGTAAAGATAATTATGTTCTTAAATTGAAACGTGCAATTTATGGTTTGAAGCAATCGGCTAGGGCTTGGAATGTTAGAATAAATGATTGTTTATTGGAATCCAGTTTTGTAAAGTCCAAGTTAGAACCATGTCTGTATATGAAAAAGTGTAAAAAGGAACAGATCATAATAGCAATTTTTGTAGATGATTTTTTCATTTTTTCCAACAGCAGTAATATGGTAAATGAGCTAAAAACTAAGCTAATGTCTGAATTTAAAATTAAGGATTTGGGGCAATTAAAACAATGTTTGGGTATGAGAGTAAAAAGGTATAAAAATGGCTGTATTTCCTTAGATCAAGAAAAGTTTGTAGATCATATTTTAAGTAAATTCAATATGACAAACTGTAAAGTTGTTGATACTCCCATTGAAAGTAATTTAAAACTAGAGAAAAGTTTAGATGTTTGTAAACAATACCCGTATCAACAACTAATAGGAAGCTTGATGTACTTAAGTGTTTTAACTCGCCCAGATATTTCTTACAGTGTAGGTTATTTGAGCCAGTTCAATAACTGTTTTTCTTTAACCCATTGTAAGCATGCAAAACGAATTCTAAGATATTTATGTAAAACTAAATCTTATGGGCTAATGTTTAGTAAAGATAATTGTAACTTGGAAGGTTTCGTTGATGCAGACTGGGCCTCAAATACTTTAGATAGAAAATCTTACACAGGTTTTTGTTTTAAGTTCTCAGGAACTGTTATCTCATATGAATGTAAGAAACAACAGACTGTAGCTTTATCAAGTACAGAGGCCGAATATATGGCGATAGCGGAGGCTTGTAAAGAAGCTATATATTTAAAAAACTTGTTGTCTGAAATTGTAGATTTTTATGATTCTAAGATCATATTGTATAATGATAATCAAGGTGCTCAGAAGTTGACAGAAAACCCTTTGTTCCATAAAAGGACTAAGCACATTGATGTGCGTCACCATTTTGTTAGAGAAGCGGTAGCTAACAATCTTGTTAAGATAGTTTATCTGCCAACATCTGAAATGCCAGCAGACCTACTGACCAAAGGATTGAGTAGAGTAAAACATTACTATTTTGTGAAGAGGTTAGGTATTAAAAATATTGTTTGATGGCTGTATGCTATTAGTTTATTAAATTTATATTCAGTTTAATAAAATATCTAAAGTTCAGATTATTTTGATAAGTGGAGGTGTTAGAATTAATATCAAAATAATACTTTAGTAAATACTACTGCCATTGCTTATGTACTAACTGGCAGCTAAGACTAACTTCAACATGAATTTATAACAATAAATTACTCTGTCATTTGATTCACGACTACGTGTTTTAATATATTCTACTATTGAAGCCCTTTCATTTGATACCCATATTGAGGGAATTGTGAAAAAATATGTTATCCGCCATTTTGTAGCGGCGGCCATCTTGGACCGATTTTCATCAAACATAGCTAAGAACACTCCCGACTAATACACCTTTCAAACAAAAAAAACTAAATCAAAATCGGTTCATCCGTTCGGGAGCTACGATGCCACAGACAGACACACACACACACACACCCCCACACACACACACCCCGACACGTCAAACTTATAACACCCCGTCGTTTTTGCGTCGGGGGTTAATTTATAGGTAAGTATTTTTAATTGTTATTAGTTTATTACTTCATCTTTTATTTGTGTTATGCATATTGTTTAACACTTGCTTGATTTCTGCTTTTGTTATGCATATTTTTTTTTAATTCGACTCATAAACGGTACCTCTATAAAAGCTAATTCTAGCCGTGGAAAGGGCCTGGTGACCTGTAACACAGGTTTTTCCAAAAAACCTATATCTGGCACCAGTCTCTCACAAAGGTGGAATACAGCTGAGACATTTTATTTGTACCTTTAACTTTATGTCAGCTTTGTGAAGAGAGAATAAAATGATAAATAATAATAAATATTTTTTTTTAATAACTTTTTTTTAGTTTTTCGTATCAGCTTTATTGAAAATTTTCTTTAAATACAATATTTTACCCACTCACATGTACGCTTCCCGCGTGAGGGGCATTGTTATGTCCCTACATTTTTTATTTTGGGCCGCGCCACATAAACACGACTCGTACAGAAAAAAAATCTATGGACCGCTGTTAAACTAATGGCTGTTTCTTCAAGTGGATAGACCAGGGTAGATTACAAAACTTGTTTCGTAACTTTAAGAGACTTTGATTTTTTTTAATAATTGCTTATTTTTAATGTTTGTTTACATTACGAAAATTAAAAATTAAAGTAATTTTAAAGTCGGTGGCAAAAAACAAAAATCCAAAGACACCGAGGATTTTTGTTTTTTGCCACCGACTTCCGAAATTAAAGTTATTTTTAGCTTTATAGTGTTTTTTGGAAGTCGGTTGTTTTTTTTGTAAAAAAGTTTTTATTTTTTACTTTTTAGTGGGTCAGTTTGTAATTTATCTAAGTTACAATAGCCTAATGTCAACTGCTGATCACCTTTTACAAAATATTGCTTTTCCCGATGCAGGGACGTTAATTGTTGAGGAGTTCTCCTAGTATTCCACTCTCCTAGCTGATAATCCTGGCTGCAGCATCAGGCCAGACTTATGTCAACATTGCATTGAACTTAAAATTTAATCCTGTTTAAAATGAGCCCAAACACGACTACGGTGCTGTAATTTCAAGGTTTGTACTTTTTCTGATGCGCCTGGCTTCAGCATCAGGTCTCTATGTACTTCAGTGTTCGGTGTTCGGTGTTCCCTTTTCAATGAGCCTAAACAAGATATATCTGCTGTTAGTTGTCGAGGAGTTAGGTACTCTGCAGACTATCCTGACTGACCAAATGTGGCAAATGCCCTATCAAACATCAAAACAATTTACTAAAACAGTCCTTGCCTGTTCGAGTAACTTCTTACTGTTAAGGAGTTGTACCTTCCATCATCAGCCCAGCTACCTGAGATGGTGACAACCATACGCAAATACACAAGATACTTCACAAAATATGCGAAAAACAATAAGTGAGCCTATAAAATTTGAGGGTTGCCCTCGATTTCTCTAAGATCCCATCATCAGATCCTAACTTGGTGACAGTGGGACCACCTCAGAACTATCTACTTTCGAACAAAAAAATAATTTTGAAAATCCGTCGACAATTGGCGGAGTATTCGATGAACAAATATACAAAAAAACAAAAAAAAACATCCGAACATAGTACCTCCTCCTTTTTGTGAAGTCGGTAAAAAGCTGAACCGTCACAGTGTGCAACATGCTTGCGATTTAAAAAACCGAGCAACCACAAAACAGGCGACCAAGAATGCCCTGCAAAGAAAATAGCTGAGACAAGATTATAATCTAATAGATTATAATGTCGACGGTTAAGGCCGCTAATGTTTATCTCTAAGACTTTTTTTTTATTATTTTTGTTGTATAATTTATTCATAATTAATGTCTTTTACTAGTTATAATCATTATTCATCATCATTTATTAGTTAAAATACGTAAAAATAATTTTAATTTTTAGTTTTAGTTTTTACATTTCGTATTATTCAATAAATCACATGCAATCTTAATATTTTGTTGACATGGTAAATTTTTCAAGTACCTAAGTATGACAAAGTAAACGCGACCTTATTAATTAAAAATGTAACATTGCAAAATCATAATAGTACTTACTTGGTTGCAAAAATGTCTTACGATGATGCAAAGACGTTATTTCTGTCAATTAGAATATAACCATAATTTACTTATAGTAAATAAATTATTTACTATTTGTTTAAGGGATTTTAGATACTTAATACTTACCTATGTATAAGCACTTGAGTGAGATAACTGAGATACAGGTTTATTCCTAGTTCAGGTATAATCCAATTATTTTTACCTACATCTAGTTTAAGGCCCTATTTTATAAATATTTATGTAAATCAATTATTTCAATAAACAATTTCAAAAAAAAATTCAATTTGGTGTACGATTTTCTTGGGCTAAAACAACAACACTACTGGCATTTTTCGCACGTGAACATGACATTATAGTTGCCCATGGGTAAAGCAACCCTTAGTTAAATCTATGCCAGCTTTGCTTAACGTTTGCCCTTGGGACTTGTTGATTGTCATAGCAAAACTAACATTGAAAGGGAATTGCAATCTTTTGAATTCAAATTGAAAATTCGACGGTATTATAGGATTCCGTGGTATAAATACTATCTCACCTTTTCCGCATCCGGATATTATACGACTTTCTATAACGTTTCTTTGCAACGACACTACTCGCAATCTAGTACCATTGCATTGCAAAGGTTCGGTGGGTTTAAATTACGGAGTAGTATGATGGGTACGCCAAACTTAAGTATGATGGGTACGCCAAACTTAAGTATGATGGGTACGCCAAACTTAAGTATGATGGGTACGCCAAACTTAAGTATGATGGGTACGCCAAACTTAAGTATGATGGGTACGCCAAACTTAAGTATGATGGGTACGCCAAACTTAAGTATGATGGGTACGCCAAACTTAAGTATGATGGGTACGCCAAACAAAGTATGATGGGTACGCCAAACTTAAGTATGATGGGTACGCCAAACTTAAGTATGATGAGTACGCCAAACTTAAGTTCTAGTTTGTGAGGGGTATACCAGGCACAATTATACTGTTTCAAAAATCTGTTGGGTAATTAACCACTTCATCCGGATTGCAAAAGTATATTTGTGATTCACCAGATAGCTTATCTAAAATGCGCTGATTAAGCGCAATAACCTGGTCGTTCATAGGTGCTAAAATTTATCTTTCACACAACCACGAATCTTCTTTGATATTGTGATTGTAAATATCATCACAAATACTATGTTTTAAAATTTCATTGTCCGCCATAACCTGACAAAGACCGGTAGGTAGTTCTATATCATGAGTACCTACTATTCACTTCTGGACACTTTCCCTCACCAACATTAAGAAGAATTTTGCAAAATTCTAAATCGGCTGAACAAAAAACAAATATCTTATTACAAACAGACACTCCAATTTATTTTATTTATTTGTATACAGGGTGCAATTTTGTAATGCCACCTGAAGGAAAAGTACTCTTAATACTGTAGATAGAAAACTTTACTCAAAGAAAACATTCCTTTATTTTTGAATTTAAAGAAAACTGCATTCAAAGATTTTCGAAAATTGGCTTGCCACACCCGGGAATCGAACCGACTAAAATCTGTAAAAATTACAACCTGTACCTACTTTTATTGTATCGATCGTTAGGATCACTTTTAAGGATGAAATCTCTCTAAGAAACCTGATAAATTAAATGAAAGGGAAACCATGAAATCTGGACTTATAAATTCAATGAGTCAAGTTACAGCTCTTTTCAATACTGGATCTCTTAAGAAATGAGTTAAATGGTTTCCCCGAGCATGAGCGAAACCAAATAATTATATAGCAAGATGGTGCTCCAGCCCTTAACAGCAGAATCACTACTGCCTAAATTAGTAACCATTTTAATACCGATTGGGTACAAACGGCACAATCAGATGGCCTGCGAGATCACCAGATCTCACCCCTTTAGGTTTTTTTCTTTGTATAAATATGTGAAAATTCAAACATTAAATCTTATGCCAATGTAAACGAGTTGAGAGTTCAAGTTCAGAATACGATTTATAATATTCATCACAACACGTTATTAAAGACTAGGCTTACTAGAAATGAATTCGTTAGAAGAATACATTTGTGTATTGTACCAAGAAAATGGAGCTCATTTCAAGCAACTAATTAGTGAGTTTACCATTTTTTGTAAATAATATATGTCCACGCCATCTGCACTCAACTTCGACACAACAACTTTCACATCGGACGCGGCAGAGGCGCCATCTATTTATTTATTTATTTGATATAGGCACACCAACAACTTATTTACAAATAAGACATGTACAGACATTCACGATGGGATTCTGTGTAAATAAGTTACTTATAGGCATGCACATCATTCACAAAAAAAAGGACGAATCTGAATTACAATTGAAATAATTATCGAGAATAAAGTACTTATGGAAAAGTTAAATTAAAAATATAAACATGACTTAATTACATTGAATTGTACATTAAATTAAAATTAAATTAAGTACTAATAACTAAGAAAGAAATTACATAAAAAATAAATAAAAACATTACTATTAAAAGTCAACAATACATTACATTATAATGGGATATGGTTATTCTGAATTATATTGATAAAAAACAATTACATTAAAAAAATAAAAATATTATTGAATTAAAATAGTGGGCCGGATCACAGGTCGATTTCAATGATTTTAGTTTTAAGTTTTGGCAGACTGTCAGCGAATATGTCTATGCTACTGTCTACAGAGAAAGAATTTCCTTTATTTTTAGGAAAAAATTCAGAAACTATTATTAATCATGCTTCAGATAACAACATTCAATTCCGATTTATCCCTCCTTATTCTCCACATTTTGGCGGTTTATGGGAGAGTGGGGTACGCTCGTGCAAGCATCACCTGAGACGCATAGTGGGTAATGCGCGATTAACTTACGAGGAATTTTGCACAGCTTTGACGCAAATCGAAGCCGTCCTAAATTCCCGTCCAATTTCACCTCTATCCTCAGATCCTTCCGACCTTACCCCTCTTACCCCCTCCCATTTCCTTATTGGCCGACCGTTGACAGCACCACCATCTGAAGACGTAACAGACAAGCTGACTTCGAGGTTGACACGCTACGAACGAATCGAACAACTTCGGCAGCACTTCTGGCGACGCTGGTCCACAGAATACGTGTCGGAGCTGCAACTACGAACCAAGTGGAAGACTAAGCAGGCTGACATCACAGTGGGCAGCCTTGTCCTCATCAAAGATGACCACCTACCGCCGTTAAAGTGGCGGTTAGGTCGTATTAAACGTATATTTCCCGGAAAAGACGGCGTGGCTCGAGTAGCGGACATCCACACAAGCACTGGAACAATTCGACGAGCTTTCTCCAAGATTTGCCCGCTGCCACTGCAATCAGTGAGCGACGACGCTTGACTCCATACTCATGGTCATCTTGAAAGCTGGGCTTCCAAGGCCGGGGGCATGTCCACGCCATCTGCACTCAACTTCGACACAACAACTTTCACATCGGACGCGGCAGAGGCGCCATCTATCGACGAGGCACGGGAGAAAAATCATCGATTTCGGTCATTCCTTCGGACGTTCGCATTCGGTCATTCACGTTCAGTCTCATTCACTCGCGTCTCCGTCAAAATTCTAATGTCAAAAAATTGTTCTTTTCCTTTTCGAACCAACGACCGCCATGGCGCCATGGCGAAGCTCTGTACACTGTTATACAATATACAACTGTTAAAACATCAAGTCGCTTCATTTAACGACGAGCAACCCTGATCCTGCACAATATAAGATTTCATGGTTTTCCTATCATTTAATTTATCAAGTTTGTCAGAGAGATTTCATCCTTATAAGTGATCCTAACGATCAATGCAATAAAAGTACAGGGTGTAATTTTTACAGATTTTAGTCGGTTCGATTCCCGGGTGTGGCAAGCCAATTTTCGAAAATCTTTGAATGCAGTTTTCTGTCTATTCAAAAATAAAGGAATGTTTTCTTTGAGTAAAATTTTCTATCTACAGTATTAAGAGTACTTTCCCTTCAGGTGGCATTACAAAATTCCACCCTGTATATAGAAGATGTATGTATAGGATTCATTTCATTTCATTGGTTTTATTTTTTTTCGTGGGACCCATTTTTTTTCTAAAATAAAAGTAGCCTAAGTTACTCATTATTACATCAGCTATCTGCCAGTGAAAGTCCCGTTAAAATCGGTCCAGCCGTTTCAGAGATTAGCCGGAACAAACAGACAGACAAAGATTGTAAAAAATGTTATTTTGGTAAGTACCGTGTACGGTGTACCTATACATCCATAATATGCATTTAGTAAAAACCGGCCAAGTGCGTGTCGGGCCACGCACAGTGTAGGGTTCCGTAGTAGCCCGATATCACTATATTATAGTACGATTCTGTTATTCTTTATTCTGAATATAAGAAATAACAAAAAAAACCGGGCAAGAGCGAGTCGGACTCGCGCACCGAGGGTTCCGTACCATCATATGTTTTTAAATTTTCACCGACGAGCTACTTACTAGATCTCGTTCAAACCAATTTTCGGTGGAAGTTTACATGATAATGTCACATATTTTTTTTAGTTTTATCATTCTCTTATTTTAGAAGTTACACATTTTACCACTTTGGAAGTGTCTCTCGCGCAAACTATTCAGTTTAGAAAAAGATTATATATTAGAAACCTCAATATAATTTTTGAAGACCTATCCATAGATACCCCACACGTATGGGCCTGATGAAAAAAAAAATTGTGTTTCAGTTCTAATTATGGGGAACCCCCATAATTTATTGTTTTTTTCTATTTTTTTGTGAAAATCTTAATGCGGTTCACAGAATACAAGTTTCAACATTGTAGTTCTTATAGTTTCGGAAAAAGTGGCTGTGACATACGGACGGACAGACAGACAGACAGACATGACGAATCCATAAGGGTTCCGTTTTTGCCATTTGGCTACGGAACCCTAAAAAAGGAACTAAATGAAGAAATATGTACGAGTACCTACATAAACAAAATATCTATACATAAAATAGAAGAATTTCATTGAAATTTAATTAGCATAGGGATTTCTTTACGCGGAATACCGAATTAATAAGATATCGTAAACTCTGCAAACTGAACAATAACTTTTTTGTTAAATTCCACGCGGACAAGTCGCGGGTAACAGCTAGTCAATAATATACGTTTGTACGGGTGATTCAACCAAACGATATGACGAGCGTCATGTACATAAGATACGACTGCGCGAAGCTTCGCATCTCTTTAAAACATTCAGTCAGGCAGCACATTCCGACAAAGACGAAGAGACCAAAACGAGGGTTATGATTTTACAGGCTATTCAGGTATGTATTTACAGAGACGGTTTTGGCAGTTGGTAGGCCAACAGTAACAGACAAAAAGTTTATATCTAAGTAACCGGAATTGTTACAAAACTGTCATTACGACGAAAGAGTGGTCATCGACAGCCACGCAGCACTTGTTGCGTGTCGTTACATGTGTACCGTGAGGTCCATGGTGAGGTGACTGCCAAGTGACAGCTGTTCTGCGCAAATGAATACGGACGATACGCAGAAAGTGCTATCGTGACCTTATCGAGAGTAGACTGATCTTTCTTCGCGCAATCATATGTTATTAAGATTTGACACCAAAGCAGTACATACAAATACAGTAGGTACCTAATTCAATGTTTATAAGTATGTATGTATAGTGTGATCCGGGCTCTTGCCGTACATGACGCTCATGACCACGTATGTGACGCGCCGCGACGCTTCGTGGGCCTGCACGGGGATATGGGGTGGGGGCGGACAACACAATACAATTACCAACCAAATATACATAGGTCTGTGGACGGAGTACAGGACTGGGCTGGGGTAGAGGGTGCAGCGATGGTGCGCAAGAACAACACACACCGTGCGCACGCAACAGTGAGGACACAAGGAGTGCGGGAGGCGCGGCCCCCGCCGCAGAGGGGCCCTGCGCGGGGGTCGCGCCGTGCTCCGGCTAATAACAGAAGAATTCCGGCACCTGCCACGATCATCATGCAGATGGTGAAGATCTTCTCGTTATCGGTCTCGGCGGCGACGTTGCCGAAGCCCACGGAGGTCATGCAGGTCATGGTGAAGTAGAGCGCGGTGACGTACATGGTCTTGCGCGACGGGCCATTGACGAGCTCGGGCCCGTCCGACTCGTTGGACCACACGTACGAGTACGGGCTCTGCGTGACGTTGGCGAGCTTCCACAGCCACGAGTACTGTAGGCCTGAGTCGGCGTCCGAGCGGCCTATGGAGTACCACACGCACGCCAGCCAGTGCGCCACCAGCATGTAGAAGCACAGCAGCAAGATGAGCATGGCGGCACCGTACTCCAGGTAGCGGTCCAGCTTGCGCACCACGCGTCCCAGGCGCAGTAGTCGCACCACCTTGAGCGCGCTGAACAGGCTGCCGATGCCCTGCCAAACCAGACACAGAAGATGTACCGCGTCAGATAACGAGCTAGAAGTAGGTACAAGTAAGGTGGTGTTATTCTGATTTTTGTTGAATGGAGAGTGTGTTGTGAGGGTTATGTAGGACACCGGGAGACAGGGTAGTACTCACGTCCTCGTCGTGGTCGAAGGCGTTGAAGACATCGTAGGGCAGGCACGACAGCAAGTCGATGAGGAACCACGACTTGAAGTAGTTCTTGCGGATGACCTTGGGGTCGCTCACGACCTCGCCCCCCGGGCCTACGAATGTGGTGTGGAAGTTCAGCACGATGTCGATAAAGAACACCACGTCCACGATGGAGTCGATGACCAGCAGCGACACGTCCTCGCTCGTCTTGTTCTTGAAGGCCACGTTGTACGGCACCATGATTGCCGTGTAGAACGTGAGGCACAGAATGATCCAGTCCCAGATGGCCTTGAAGGCGCAGTAGTGCAGCAGGATGTGCGGCGGCGTCTTGGGCGCCTCCTGCCGGTACTGCGGCAGCACATCGCCCGACAGCGACATCACCTGCGACACACGCACGTCACACACACAGGCACGCCACGCGCGCAGCTAAGCTAAGCAGGTAACGCTATTCTCAAAATTGTTTTATCATTATTATATCGTCAAGCAGACACCACATTGCGAAACATGACGTTTCTCGATCTATTATAAATTTATCGTCAAAGTACTCGTATTATTGACCCCATGTTGTAACGCAGTGTGTTGTGTTACTTGTGTTGCTGCGCGCTCAGAAGCACGCACACGTACGCGTGGCGTGCTTAGGGCTCAGCGTGTGAGGGTGTGTGCGCTGTGTAGGTGTGCGTGCGTTCCGTGCAGGGGAGTTATTCCGTTGAGATGAGTCAGTATCATGATTGTCTCCATCTCTACAGAGGTAGGAATACAATGTTCACAGGAAACACGTCATTTATTGACATTCAATAATAAAAAACTCGATAAAACACTGAGTCAAATCCGATTCCGCAATTTTAGGGTTCCATCTCCCTAAAATTGCGGAACAGATAATAAAATAAAACAAATTGTATGACCTACAAGTAGTTGTTCCGGGTCTGGTTGTTTGTGTATGTGAGTTTAAATGTACAAACATTTAAACTCACATACACAAACAATTTCTCCTGTATTATGGGTGTGTTTACAAAAACACACCCATAATACAGGAGAAATTCCTAGAGAGTTTGTTTTTTAACCTTGCCCAGGTTAAAAAAAAAACTCGTTTTTAGGGTTCCGTTGCCAAATGGCAAAAAACGGAACCCTTATGGATTCGTCATGTCTGTCTGTCTGTCTGTCCGTCCGTATGTCACAGCCACTTTTTTCCGAAACTATAAGAGCTACACTGTTGACACTTGGTAAGTAGATATATTCTGTGAACCACATTAAAATTTTCACAAAAAAAAAATTAAATTATAAATTTAAAAAACCCCCAACACTAAATGTAGTTAGAAAAGGATAAAATAATTTAAAAACCCCCGACTTAAAGAATTTATGTAACGAGACTAAAACAGATAAATTCATATACATATGACGGAGTTATGCCCGAACATAAAAAAATATATAAATATCCAAATTGAGAACCTCCTCCATTTTTGAAGTTGGTTAAAAAAAATACGAATTGATGAAGGATAAACTAGTTAAAATAAACTAAACCTTGACTACCATGGTCCTTTTGCGCCAATTTTGCCATGTAGTGTCATGAAGGTGTAGTCTTTATTGAAAATACCAAATGCTGTTAATAAATTGTTCGGCTATGTCCTTCCATTTTTAGGGTTCCGTACCTCAAAATGAAAAAACGGAACCCTTATAGGATCACTCGTGTGTCTGTCCGTCCGTCTGTTACAGCCAATTTGCTCCGAATCTAATGGGCCGATTAAGTTGAAACTTGGTACACATATAAATCTCTGTGACCCAAACA
Source organism: Oligia fasciuncula (assembly GCA_963082905.1). Lineage (NCBI taxonomy): Eukaryota > Metazoa > Arthropoda > Insecta > Lepidoptera > Noctuidae > Oligia > Oligia fasciuncula. The sequence goes on from OY720398.1 coordinate 21,370,210, forward strand.
CAGACGTGTAACGTTAATAAATGAATTTTGAATATGGGGGTCATTTTTGGGGAGCAATTAGAAAATTAAAAAAAAAACTTTCGCAATCTGTACCAAGATGATGTAGGATCATAGTAGATGTAGCAAGGGACGGGAAAAAATGGAAAGACGGAAAGGAGGTCTTTTCCCTGCAGTGGGACATAACAGGCTCATAATAATAATAATAATCTGTACCGTGTGACTTATCAAATGAAAGGGCTTACTGTGAGGATCTCAAATATATTTTTTTCATAGTTTTAAAGTAAATTGTATTAAAGTTATTTAAGAAACTAGACGAATATTGACCATTCCCCCCTTATCTCCGAAACTACTAAGCCTAAAACTTTGAAATAAATACAGAAAATAGATCTATATCTATGGATTACAGTAAAAGCTATTAGAAGTCTGTGGTCTTAAAACAACATAGTAAATATCTCAATATTGTGCGTACAAACTTACATTTTCAGTTGCAATGTATGGGAGAACATGTTTTTCAATTACAATGACTTTTTTTTAATTAAGTACCACAAACAAATTTGGGTCAAATTTCAAAAATCATGATAGATAAAATATTCATCGTACGGAACCCTCTCCACGCGAGTTCAACTAGCACTTGACCGGTTTTTTTTATGTCGTGGGTCAATTTGGTCACTAAACTTCCCAAAGAGTAGGTACCTTTATCTGGGGGCACGGTAGTGCCCCCGCCAAGACGAGCCAAGCGAAGCGCAAGGGCACTACCTACCTTTTCTCGAAGCACTTCGTCGTATTTTTGAACCTTCTTAACTTGGGTTTGGATTATACCAGATAAACAAAGTTTTCGGGATATGATGTCAGTGGTTGACTTATTAAACCTATAAAGTTTCAATTACATATCTCTTATACTTTAGATTTTATTGATATTTAAAATATCCCGATTTCGTCACTGACTCACTGATGATCATCATATTGTTAAGGTTCTTTCTGAAGTCCTAGAAAGCTGAAATTTGGTATGTAAGCTAGTAATAGTACAGTCAACAGCAAAAGTAGATGATCAATGTCAGAAATTCAATACTAATTGAACGGAGTTCGCGTCAGAACTGTGTGGCGTCGAAGTGATTCTAAAGTATTCTACGTAGTATGTATTCTAAGTAGTAGTACTTCGACGCCACACAGTTGTGACGCGAACTCTGTTCATTAGTATTGAATTTCTGATTTTGATCATCTACTTTTGCTGTTGACTGTACACAAATAACAAAAAAAAACTAAAACTTGGAACTTTTACCCTCCAACCCCTTAAACTAGGGGATGGAAGTTTGTACACTCACTTAAATGTCTCACCGATGCATGGTGGCGCGTGTGTTGGATCATTCGGTTCCCTACAAAATGGTTGAGCTGGATGGTGCAGATCCACGCGTCATGTTCGTGAACGGGCGCCGTCGGTTGAGACTGGTCATCTCTTAACTGCCAAGGCTTATTTTTAATCTTATGTCTTGAATTGTTTCTTCATTTCTGTCTTTTTTACATTGTTCTCACATATAGAAGCAACAAGAATAATGTACCCAGGATTTTGTAATATCTTGATTTAAAAGAGTGTCCATGGAGTTTCTTGCCCGTTCTTCTCCATAGAGATCTACGCTTTGGAATGGGCAACTAGCTTCAACTTTCTGACTAACTGACAGGCAAATTTTGATGCTAGAGTTCTGAATTTCTTGTCTTGTCTTCTATCAGGCGGAAACAAGGTGCGCGCCTTTTGATGTACTTTTTTGGCATACTCAAATGGACTCAGACCGAACTCGACGCCCTGGATAGGAGGGTCCGTACGTTGCTGACTGCAAATCGAATGCATCACCCACGGTCATCGGTAATGAGGCTGTATATCCCGCGAAAGTGTGGAGGTCGAGGGTTTTTAAACGCCAAGACCCTCCACAATAGCGAGATATGCAGTCTCAGGGAATATTTTCTAGAAACCGACGTGGGGATGCATCGAGATGTAGTCGCCGTGGACAAGGGCCTCACCCCGCTCTCCTTGGCTAAAGAGAACTGGCGTAAACCAGTAGTGCTTGACACTAATGATCGCATGGAGGTACGGCAGAGTAAGGAGCTTCACGGACGCTTTTTCCGGGCCCTACATGGACCCGATGTTGATCTACTAGCGTCCGTAGCCTGGCTGCGTTTCGGTGACCTATTTGGGGAAACCAAAGGTTTTGTCTGTGCAATTATGGACGAAGTTATGATGACGAACAATTACCGGAGATTTATTGTGAAAGACGGCACGGTTGACATCTGTCGGGCATGCCACCGGCCAGGAGAATCAATCAGGCATATTATCTCCGGGTGTTCTCGTCTAGCCAACGAAGAGTACTTGCATAGACACAACATTGTAGCCAGGATAATCCATCAGCAACTTGCTCTGAAATACAACCTTGTGGAATCGGAGGTGCCGTACTACAGGTATGTGCCCGACCCAGTTCTCGAAAATGGTGATATCACATTATATTGGGATCGATCCATCATCACTGATAGGACTATTGTTGCCATTAAGCCTGATATAGTGGTGGTGGATCGATCAGAGCGGCGCGCAATGATTGTTGACATAACCGTCCCGCATGATGGGAACCTCGTGAAAGCCGAGAAAGATAAACAAATCAAGTATCTTGACTTGGCTCACGAGGTTGTCGACATGTGGGATGTGGACTAAGCGATCATTGTGCCGATAGTCGTGACAGCCAATGGTCTAATAGCCAAGAGCCTCGACCAACACCTGAGGAGGCTCTCGTTGGGTAGCTGGATCAAGGGCTTGATCCAGAAAGCGGTACTTCTGGACACGGCCCGAATAGTTAGGAGGTTCCTCTCTCAGGAGCCCTGACCGCCGCCGCCGGTAGCTTGGACCCTGTTCCCGATACCGGTGGGCTACTATTTTTTATATTTTTAAATGTTTTTATATTTCTTTATACTAATATTTAAAAATATAATTTATAAGGATTTAATTGAATAAAGGATTTAATTGAATTAAAATTAATATAAAAAATTGTATAATAAAATAAATAAACAAATTGATATACATACTAAACCGTTTAAAGAACGCAAATCATTGCTGATTAAGTGGATAAATGAGTTATGCTATGATGAAGTAGAGAATCTCCTAGTAAATATAAGGTAAAACCGATTCCGCATAAAATAACCACACACACACACATGCACTCACCCCTGCACACACACATTCACCCCCACACACATACACATACTACACACGCACGCACGCTTAGATACACACACATATTTACCAACAGACTAATAGTAATTAGTTAGAATAATTAATACATAAACCTTTGTTTTGTTGCATGTTACGCTAATTGCACGATATAAAACCGACCAGCATAGTCAACTACAACATCAAGTGACAACGTTTCAAGAGTGTAGTGACACCCATGAACTGGCTTTGAACAGTTTGAACAATATTTCAGAACTTAAACAGCAATTACGTGATGCCCATAAGGCCCTATCTCTCTCAGAGTCTGTCAAAGTCAAGGTCAGTGAACAGGTTGCTAACACCGGTAACCTATTTTCTCAACTTGTAGGAAGTAAGTCAAAATCAATGTGTCAGCCAGCTGTTATAGATTTGACTGGTGATGATACCGTACCATTGTGTCCAATTGTTATGAGTCACAATAAATTACAGAAATACAAAAATTAAAAAACTAATTAAACGGTCACAGAGAGCAATTAAAAAACAAAATCTTTTAAAATTAAATATTTCCCTTAGAAAGGAACGTGTTATACTTTCTAAAAGTTTAAATAGTTGTACTGTTGAGTTAAATCAATGTAGGGAAAAGTATGACATTGATACAAAGCTCCTATAAAATGATATACTACACAAGGAGCAATTGTTGAAGGATATTTTTGAGAAATATGAGACTTCACAACAACAACTAAGTGAGCGATTGTTTGAGGCTGGGGAACTACTGGAATTGGTGAAGTGCAATGCTGAGAGTAATGAGTCTCTGACTAATAATCTAATATGCAGCTGTGCCAACCAACCACCACCTCCTCAGCCTCAGAGTGACTTGTCTCCACCGGTGTTGTCTCTTCCAGCAGAGTCCTGTTTTAGTACACAGAATAATAAATCAATTTTCTTTAGTGACGAATTAGGTTCAGGCTTTGGAAAAATATTAAGTATTTAATTACCTTAGCCATAGTTTTAGCAATCATAGTTATCATAACATAAGTTTTAAACAAGTGATTAAAAGAATTTTATTGCAAACGCAAACCTAGACAATTATTCTACAATGGTTTTGCTACTAGGTAAAAGTACTGGTATTACCAGAAAGGACATAGTGAATTGTGTCAACACCTTATTAAACTTAAACATAGGTAAGATAATGTTGTGTGCTTTACCTTGCTCTGACACTCTATCAGAAGATGAAAATAAATATATACTTATATAAATTGAAAAACACTATTCACATGCTGACATGTTATCATAGTGACAAATTATTGTTTTTTGACAATAATAAGTTTGTTAGTGGTTTTATGTTCACTCAGAGAACTTTATCTTTGTCTTGGGAATGTAGACATATGATTGCTATGTTGATAGCATATAATATTAATGGGGTTATAGCTAATATAACAAATTGTAGTATTAGGGACGAGTCTGTATTGTTTAGTGATACTAACAAGATAGTGATGAATAATTATGAATCATCATGTTGTACGAAGGAGGGTCCACCTATAATACCAACATCATTGGAGGCCACTACCAGTCAGATGGGGTATTCTCTTCCTGCTGGAACTCATACGGGCTCACTAGACACGTCAGTCGTAGTTGTGGAGGTCAATCCGGATAACTCTTTAAACTAATTAGTGAGACAACAGAAGTTACCCCTTCAAATAACCAATTACTACTAGAGAATAATAAAAAGGTATCTTCTGGCAATATTACTCAGAATAATAATAAAAAACTAAAGGGAGGGCAACATATTTTAGAATTATTTAACCAAAATATCCAAGGTTGCTCTTCTAAATTACTGGAAATAGAATTGTTTTTAGAGAATACCAAGTTTAATGTAATTTGTTTAACAGAACATTGGTTAAAAGCCCATCAAGTAATGTCAATTAACTATGAAAATTATTATTGTGTAGTTAGCCATTTCAGCCGAACACGTATGATACATGGCGGAGTAAAAAATTCTATTAAATCCAAGGAACGAAAAGACATCATTGGGCTGTCAGTTGAACACACCAATGAATTGTCTCATGTGGTAGTATGCGTATACAGACCTCCAAGTTACCAGAATCTAGCTGTGTTTGATTCTGTAATGGAAGATGTGCTAAAGAAACTTTCTGCTAGTAGTAAGTCAATAATAATATGTGGCGATTTTAATATTAATTTATTAGAAAATAACTCGGATACTATCAGATTATTAAGTCTTTTTAGGTCATTTGATTTGTCAAATGTTTTTATTGAACCCACCCGTGTGACAGCTTCCTCTGCCACTTGCAATTATAGATAATATTTTCTGTAACTGTGATTATTTAAACGAAGAAATTGTAAATAAGTTGCCATCTGATCACAGTGGACAAACAATAACATTTTGCTCCCACGTGCCTTTACATTTTTTTTAATAAGGTTTAGGCCAATTACATGTAAAAATTTAGAGAAATTAAATGATTCTTTGGCTAGTAAATCATGCGTTCAGAGTTTTAATAATCTATGTGACCCAAATGAGTGCTACGCCGAGTTTTTTTCACTATTAAACACGCAATTTAATGACACTTTCCCACTAAAGACTAAAAGTATTTACACAAAGTTCTTATTTAGTGATTGGGTGACTCCAGGTATTCGTTAAAGCAGGGAAAACCTTTTTGAACTTTATGGCCTGAAGCAACATATGAATAACACAAGCTTTCATCAGTATGTTGCAACATATTCTAAGACTTTCAAAAGTGTATGCAAAACAGCTAAAGCTCTTTATATTATTAGCAATAAAATCAAATCAGCCGATGATAAAATAAAAACTACCTGGCAAATAATAAATAATGAAACAGGTAGGAAAAAACAGCGTAATACTGAATTTAATTTAGAGACTGCACATGGCCCCATCAATTCAGATGTAGAAATTGCTCAGGAATTCAAAAACTTTTTTGCTAAAATTCCCATTAAAACTACTGAAGCTTTAAATTATTCACCCGCGCTTTCTGCTAACTTACTTAGAAAGAATGTTAAGGCATGCCCTTCGGAGTTTAAGTTTCAACATACAAACCCCCAGGCTGTTATAAAAGCTTTTAAAGATCTTAAAATTATATCAACAGAAGATCTCTGGGGAATGTCTGTAAAAGTTTGTAGATCTATCATCGAAACGATTGCGCCCTATTTAGCTTTCATATTTAACATCAGTGTAGACCAAGGAGTCTTTCCGGATCTCATGAAACACAGTAAAGTAGTTCCTTTGTTCAAATCCGGTGATAGTAAAGAACCTAACAATTATAGACCTGTATCATTCTGCCAGTTCTCAGTAAGGTGTTTGAAAAGTTGATGCTCAATCAAATGCTACGCCACTTTAATAAAAATTCCATCTTTCATGAACAACAGTACGGTTTCACCAAAGGGCGTTGTACCACAGACGCCGGTGTCACCCTAATAAAGAACATTTTTAACGCCTGGGAAGAAGCACAAGATGCCATTGGAATCTTTTGCGACCTCTCCAAGGCGTTCGATTGCGTAAACCATGAGACACTTCTGCTGAAACTTGATCACTATGGGATTAGAAATTTAGCTCTTGATTTACTACGGTCATACCTAAAAGATAGAAAGCTCAAAGTTCAAGTAAACGGCGTAAACTTATTGGGGTCTGAAATAGCAATGGGCGTTCCTCAAGGTTCAATATTGGGTCCATTCCTCTTTTTAGTTTACATTAATGATTTACCCCAATTACTTCAAAATCAACCGAAGATGGTGTTATTTGCAGATGACACCTCATTGATCTTTAAGATAGACAGACTGGCACAAAATCTTGACGACGTGAATAACTCTATTCTTCAGGTCCAAGATTGGTTTTCGGTAAATAATTTGGTACTAAATGAAAAGAAAACCAAATGCATTAGATTCAAATTACCTAATGTTAGAAGTAGCGAATGTGACATCATACTGAATGGAGAAAAACTGGAATTTGTTGATAAAACGGTTTTTCTGGGAATCACGCTGGACGAGAAATTGCAATGGGGACCTCACATAACATCTCTTGCAGGGCGGCTTAGCTCGGCCGCTTATGCTGTTCGAAAGATAAGACAGTTAACTGATGTAGAAACCGCGCGTTTAGTCTATTTTAGCTACTTTCACAGCATTATGTCGTACGGCATTTTACTATGGGGTCGAGCTGCTGACATTGAATCCATCTTTATTTTGCAAAAGAGAGCTGTCAGAGCCATTTATAATCTTACGTCGCCGCGAATCTCTCAGGGAACTTTTTAAAAGGATTAATATTATGATGGTACCTTGCCAATTCATTTATGAAAATATTATGTATGTAAGAAAAAATCTACATCTTTTTAATAAAATAAGCGATAGACATAATTTTAACACTAGAAATAAAGATAAAATATATCAACCATTTTTCAGATTAGCCAAAGTACATACATTTTTTACTGTGTTAAATGTTACAATAAAATACCTTGTGATATATTGCAATTAAATGAAAGAAAATTTAAAACTCACATTAAACGTACACTTTGTAAACAAGCATAAGTACTTTACATTAGAAGATTATATCCAAGATAAGAATGCTTGGAAACATGCTGGTCCTGCTCCATAGGACAATATAGAGTCTAGACAAAATCAAACTGGTTACTAATTTAATTGTATAATTTTATTTTATTTTTACTTTTATTACATTCTGTAATTATTTTTCTTTAACTCACACCCTGACATTGACCCTGACAACTTGAATTATTTTTTGTTTATTATTTTAAATGAAAATCGTTTACTTTTACCATGTTTGTAAATATGTGAGCACCATGTATCTATCAGATAATTAATTAATTTATATGTCATGGTTTCATTTTTAATTCTTTTACCTATTGTGGTATAGTAATTTTATTTTAGGTGCATCGTCTTCACATATTATTATTATATAATGAATGTATGCAAAATATTGTAAAACTTTTTAAAAGTGTAACGGTGGAGTTTCTTTCCTGTTCTTCACCATACGAAAACTACCCTTTGGAATGGGCGACTAGAATCAATTCTATTTTATCGTAATTTTTGGCGTTCAAAAGTGCCTTTTATGTGCCTATTTGAAATAAATGCTTTGACTTTGTTAAAAGAGCGGCGCCTCCTGGCACAAGCATTTATATCGCCACCAACTGTATACTGTACAACGTGTAATAACGAAAAAAGTAATTTAAAAAAATTAAACCGACTTCAAAAAGAAATTAACTCAAAATTATGAAATAACTTTATTTTCGGAAGTCGGTGTCTTGGTATCTGTATTTCAGTTTTAGTTTTTCGCCACCGACTTCCGAAAATAAAGTTATTTCATAATTTTGAGTTAATTTCTTTTTGAAGTCGGTTTAATTTTAAATTACTTTTTATTTCGTAATTTTTAGTTTTTGCACTAGAAGTTGACCAAGGTTTTGAGATGTTTTCCCTTTTACACTACACCCGTAGCTCGTATCAATAAGCCAGGCCATCACACAAATTTTTCACTAATTATGTATTCCTGTTGCCGCTTTATCAACAAATACTAAAAACAAAATAAAATAAATATTTATGGGGGCTCCCATACAACAAACGTGTTTTTTTTTTTCGGCGTTTTGGACTTATGGTACGGTACGGAACCCTTCGTGTGCGAGTCCTACTCGCACTTGCCAGTTTTTTTTACCTAATATTATCTTCTTTTATCTAATTTTGTTTAATTCCATTTAATTAAACCTTGTCCAGTTAAAAAAAAAAAAATATGATTTTATGTGTAATTTGTTACTAATATTGACCGTTTGAATGTGTGCTGAAAACTGTAAATAAAAGTTGGTTATTAAATCAATAAATAAAGGAATTCTCCTTTATTTATTGATTTAATAACCAACTTTTATGTCGGCCGAAATGGGTAAGACCCTACCCAGACACAGAGTTAATTGTAGCATTATGAACTATGCTGATTTTTGTTGCCCTCATGGGTAGTTTAATTAATCCTAAGACAGCATGTCTGAATTCATCATCATCGTCTGAAAGACGTCCACTGCTTGACATAGGCCTCCCCAAGCACCTCCATTTCGGCCGGTTCTGTGCTTCTCGCATCCAACGGGTTCCTGCGGCCTTCACAAGGTCGTCGGTCCACCTTGTGGGAGATCTTCCAACGCTACGTTTTCCGGTACGCGGGTCTTCACTCCAGAACCTTTCGGCCATCTGTTTTGCGAGCAATGTGCCACTTAAGTTTGGCGTATCCACTGCCAGTTAAGTTTGGCGATTTTTCGGGCTATGTCGGTTACCTGGGTTCTCCTGCAGATCTCTTCATTTCTGATTCGATCACGCAGGGAAACTCCAAGCGTAGCCCTCTCCATTGTCCTTTGGGTGACTTTCTGCCTTCTAATAAGGCCCATTGTGAGCCACCACGTTTCAGTGCCATAGGTTATCACTGGCAACACGCACTGGTCAAAGACTTTCGTCTTGAGACACTGCGGTATGTGGGACGAGAAGATATTGCGTAGCTTCCCGAACGCTGCCCAGCCGAGTCGGATTCGACGATTGACCTCTTTGTCGATGTTGGACCTACCCAACTGGACAGTTTGTCCTAGGTAAACATTATTCGTCCACGACTTGGAGTGTAGCGTCTCCGATCTTCATGAGAGTGGGTGTTACATGGCCATTTGACATGGCCTTCGTTTTATCTTTTATCCATGTTCATTTTAAGACCCACTCTTTCGGAGACTTCACTGAGGTCATCGAGCATTTTACTGAGGTCCTCCATAGTCTCAGCCATGACTACGATATCGTCGGCAAACCGAAGGTGAGTTATGTACTCGCCATTGATGTTAATGCCAGCCCCTTTCCAGTCCAGAAACTTGAAGACATCCTCCAGTGCAGCGGTGAACAGTTTCGGAGAGATAACGTCTCCCTGTCTCACACCTCGCTGCAGAAGGATAGGTTTCGAGGTTTGATCCTGGAGTCGGAGTCTGGAGTCGCGTTTTCGTACAGACACTTCAGCACCTCGATGTACCGATAGTCGATCTGGCACTGTTGAAGAGACTGCAGTAAAGCCCATGTCTCGATCGAACGAAAGGCTTTCTCGTAGTCCACAAACGCTAAGCAGAGAGGAATATTATACTCTTCGGTCTTCTGTATAACCTGTCGTAGCGTATGTATGTGGTATACAGTGCTAAAGCCTTTACGGAATCTGGCTTGTTCGGGAGGCTGGAAGTTGTCAAACCTGCGCGCGAGACGGTTCGTGATAAGTCTTGAAAACCGCTTGTAGATATGGCTCAGAAATGAGATGGGCCTATAATTCTTAAGAAGATTATTGTCGCCCTTCGCGTCCTAAAGAAAAGTATCACCAGACCTCTGTTCCATGCCTGTGGTGTTTTACCCTCGAGTATGACGGAACCAAACAGCTTCTGAAGGGCCTTAAGAACGGGTTTTCCGCCGGCCTTCAGGAGTTCGGCCGTAATTCCGTCATCACTCGGTGCCTTGTTGTTTTTGAGCTGCTTCAGAGCCATCCTAATCTCGAACAGGCTGACGTCCGGAATGTCTTCGATATAAGTGTCCGTACAATCTAGCTGTTTGCCAGATTCGTAACGGGGTTACTTATTGACGTGTATAACTGTCCAATAGACAGATCTCTAGCAAATACCTTGGAGCTTTTATTCCTCTCCATTGCATCCTTAATACGGTCTGTACTAAAGTGGCGAAGGTCGCTTTTCTAGGACTTAGAGATCCGTCTATTGAGCTGCCGGTACTTAAGCGCATCATCTGAAGACTGCAGGATTTAGGAGAGCCTCTTTTTTGTATTTGTACGACGGGGCTTGAAGATCTTAGACTTAGACCTAACCGTATGGACAATTTCCACGAACCCATTATTATAATCGTCCACGGAGCTCCCTAGGCACTCGAAACGATTCTGAAGTTCAAGCTGAAAGCTCTTGGGGTTTTTGACTTGGATCGGTGCTGGGCGGAGCGTAGACTTCATCAGCGGAGATCTTTTCAGCTTCATATTTAAGTTTAATGTGCCTCTTACCATGCGGTGATCACTTCCGGTTTTCATAATTAAATTAATTATTATTATTTGTACACCACCAAGTGATAGGATATAGAGATCGTAATATACTTGACTGTAACACCTATTGTAACCTATGTTCACAAATAAATTAATTGAATTGACTTGCTTCTTCGTCGACATAATGAAGTCAAGCTCATTTTTAGTGGTATCATCCGGGCTCTACCAGGTCCACTTTCTGTGCTCACGTTTTCTGAAGAAGGAATTCATCATAAAGAGGCCTTCCTCCTCCTCCTCAAGTCGTGCTCCTCATTACTGAGGGTCGTGATCCTCCCTTGAAAAAATCTTTTTCCTAACGATGTTTCGCCATCTCTGTCTATCCTTAGCCAGGTGCAACGCATCGTGAAATTTCGTGTCAAGCGAAGAGCTTATCTGATCGGACCATCGCAAAGGGCTGCGTCCTCTTGGTCGTTTACCGTCCACCTTGCCAGTAACCATTAGTTGTTCAAGGTTATTGCAGTCTTTTCTCGCTATGTGGCCGAAAAATTCCAACACTCTGCGGAGACAGGTCGTAGAGAGTCTGGTCTTTATTCCGAGCTCGCGTAGGATAGACTCGTTGGTGCGGAATGCAGTCCATGGAATCTGAAGCAACTTCCTCCAACACCACATCTCGAAGGCGTCTATACGAGCTCTGTCGGCCTTTCTCAAGGTCCAAGTGTCCGCTCCGTATCCAAAAATTGAAAAGACCAGCGTGTTGACCAATTTCACTTTGGTATTTCGTGAAATGTTGCGATCTTTCCATATTTTTTGAAGCTGAGACATAGCATTCTTGGCCATGCCTATACGCCTACGGATTTCTTTTTCGCAAGACCCTGTGTTAGATATGTTAGAGCCCAGGTAAATGAAGTCATCGACCGTTTCGAGATTAAGAGCGCCAGTCAGCTCTAACTTATGTGCTCGGTCCACCACCATTAATTTGGTCTTTGCGTGGTTGATTTGTAGGCCCAGTTCCATGCTGATACGTTCCATCCTACTAAGGAGTTCCACCATTTCAGACTCTGAGGCTGCTAGGAGAGTAGTGTCATCAGCGTAGCGGAGATTTGTTAACTTGGTACCGCCAATCGTCACACCACCTTCCCAGTTTTCACAGGTACGTCTGATAATATATTCTCCATATGCGTTAAAAAGGATGGGAGATAAAATGCAGCCTTGCCTTACACCTTTTCCGAAACTGAAGGGGTTAGAGTTGGTTTGGTCGACCTTCACGATGCCTTTATTTTGAGAGTATAGGGCTTGAATTAGGGATACCAGATGATGCGGTACTCCAAGCTCCAGAAGTACCTTCCACAGACTTTGCCAGACTACGCAATCGAAGGCTTTACTGTAGTCTATGAAGCACATAATGAGAGGTGTGTTAAACTCGTATGACTTCTCTATCAGGTGGCGGACGTTGAGGATTTGCTCGCGAGTTCCCTTGCCCTTTACAAAAGAGGCCTTACTTCTCCATAAAACTGGCCAGTAGGTGGCCCCGGTGGTTCCGGCGTCCAACTCCAAATTGCCCCACTCGCAGCTCATCATCGCTTCGTTTGCCCAGTTTCAAGTTAAAGTCCCCCATGACAACGGTGAAGTAAGTGTTTGAATTCACTTGGAGAAAAAAATATATGTGAGGAAAGATTTATTTATTACCTAGGAAATATATAACTTTAAATCCTCTCAAAACTTATTGACCAAAGAAGGTAAATTATTTAAAAACGTGCATTATTAAAAACAACAAAAAGTTTTTGAATGTTCATTAATTTCAAAAAGAGTCCATCATCAAAAAAGTAGGTCAATAAGTTTTTAAAGAATAGGTTAAATATTTTCCTTTATTAAATCAATCTTACTTCCTCACACATCTTTTTCTCCAAGTGAATTCAGACATGCTTTCCTAGGATTAATTAAACTACTCCCTGAAGGCATAAAATACATGCTACATATTGTTTTTTTTGTGCGCTGCCAAAAAAAAAACTGAAATATCGATGACGTGGTTCCTTAGAACACTACAGTTAGAGTATTAGCGAGCCACCTCAAGGGCTTTGCATTGTCTGCATAGCAGAGCAGTAGTGCGTACAGTGTGAAGGTGCGTGTTTACATTGTGTGCGGGAGTACTGACATGCGCCAGGTGGCTCGCACGCTGCGGCTCCTTGAGCGCCGGCAGCGCCGACACCAGCACCGAGCGCGAGCGCGTCACCGAGCGCGCCAGCTTCGCGAACTTCGACAGCCCTGCGAGCAGGTATCAGTAGCATCACACACCGAGAGTTCACATCTTTACGAAGTTTAGGTATTAGTTTGTTTTTATGTACAGATGCTCGCTCTTCCAACACTGTCAAGGCAAGGATTAAGCAATTATAATTGTTACTGGCACGGATCTTCAGCGCAGGCGCAAGGCAGCGCTCAAGATCCGAGTGGATTACTGTGATGTTGAGGAGAGTGGTAGGTCCCCTGTGAGTGTAGTGCGTCGTGTGGTGTACTGGCCTCCTTTGGGGTCGTCGGCGTCGATGGGCTGCTTGAGCGCCGTGATGTCGCGGAACGTGAGCAGAAACAGCACCACCAGCTCGCGCTCGTTGCGGATGGGCGCCACGTGCACCAGCAGCCACAGCGGCGTGCCTGCACAGGGAGACTCGTGTCAGTACTGACCACTCGCTGCTGCGACACTGCGCGCGGTTACGTACGGTTCTTTTTGTAGAGCAGGATCTCGAACTGGTCGGCGAGGTGATGGTCGAGCGCGCGGTCCACGCGCTCCACCGCCTCCTTCTCCGTCAGCTCGCCGTACATCCACGTGCACCTACAACACGCACACGTCACCGCCACGCCACCGCCACCACACACATGCACACGCACTAAACTGTTACTTCCCATAATAATAAACAAGCACATCGAAGGCCGACAAAACATCACTGCATCATACTCGCAATGCTGGCCTCGTGCTGGCAGACTTGTAGCATTGTAGCGCTGCCAATTATGTATGCCAAGCGATGTGGTTTAGGCCTCAAGCAGGTAAGTTTGTCCGGAAAAACGCAATCCCACATCGGCGTAACCGGCATGCTAAAGCCGGCACTCACTAGACCGTATGACTCGGCATGCCACGGCAATCAATGAACATTTGTATACAGAAGCCTTCAGCGGCATACGACGATATTAACCCGTAACTCAGGTATTTTATGCCTTTTTAGGCACCAGTCTCTCACAAATGTTAAGCTTATTTTTTAGATTAAGCACTTCCTGTCCACAACAGTGATGAGAAATAACTTCATTTATTATTAGTTATATTATATTATCGAAATGTGTTATGTGAGTGCTAAGAGTATAAAATGAGATTGAAAATAATTTCCGCTTCCGAACGCATGCAAAGGAGGCATGCCATGCCGCGTCATGCTACCTGGTGAGCGCCGCCGCCGGTCCGTATTATCGTTATGCCTCTTGGTCGGTGCTGTGAGTGCCTAGTCCAACGAGTTAAAGGGCTTTCAAGGTACCTACATGCCATACCTACCTGACCGCCAATTTGTTTTTTTTTTTCAAAATGGCTTCTATGCCTGAAACATTAATATATGTACATATATTTAATATCTCGGAAACTTGACACTTTACGGGGTTTGGTCTTATTATGTTTTCTGTTTGGTAGGTATCATGCGTGGCGGCTATTACAATATGGCGCGACAGTAGGTATGCCAGGCTCCATATCAAAGTATTCTGTTCCCTTTGGGTTTCCTCACCCATCACCCAGCGACCAGCGCGTGGCGCTTACAGTAAAACATAAAACTGCTTGTATTCCAAACTTGTAGAAATGAGAGCAAAATACTTAGCAAAACATGTCTGAAACAATGTATATACGAAGAAGGCATGAGCTGTGAGTCTGTGAGCATTCAGGTTGATGCGGTGAAACATTCTGAAATAGGTAAGTAGTTCATGTTTGCAGAACTTTCAGAACACTTACATAATACATACACGCCTTTTTGCCATGGGATTAGGCAGAAACTACAGAACGACACCAGCTGCGATCCTAACATAATTATGAAGTAAGTAGGGGGAAGTCCCCTAGTGGCGGACATATAAGATTTTTCGAAAATAAAATTAAAACTACTTCAAGAAATATGTATTTATTTATGAATTAGTTACTTAAATGAACAAAACATAAAATCAAAATCAATTGGTAAAAAAAAATTGTCTTTAACATTGGCACCTAGTACCGGACGGGTTAATCTTCAAACGTCTGCTCATGCTTCATGGGCCCATTCTTGGCAGCTGGAGCATTGTATCCTGTCCTCGTCGTGGTCCTCTAAACAAAACAACACAACTAGTTTTTTCCATATTAGATATTACTTTGCTGATCCCATTTTCCTTTCTTTTTTGTCTCTTCCATGTTGAAATATCTCCCTCCATCTATCCTGTAAAACATCAAATAATAATTATTATGATAAGTATAAATGCTCAGTAAAAAAGCCAACGTATAAACTGTCCGGTGGTAAAGGCCACCTTTGTGTCCGGAGGTAGGGGACAGGGAATGTCCAAAATTACGTATTTCATACTAAAACTGTTTAAGTAATTAATAAAAACTTTCACAATTTACGAATAATAATGGAACACTGTCTTTATTACAAATAACAAAAACGATTAAACACAAAACCATAGCAGTAATACCTACTCACCTGAAAATTACGTGACGCAACGCTTTCCCGCCAAAAACAGCACTCCACCTCTCTCACAGCGGCTGTGCGCCTCACTGGCAAACCGCGTCGCGCGCAGTGTTGCTATCGTAAAAATCTGAGCTGCCGTATATCACAGTCTGGGTTACCGTATTTTCAGGGGAAAAAATACTAAATTGCCGTATTTAATTATTTATTTAAAAAAAACCTATTCCTCATTTCTTTCTTCTCCATAAAGGTTTCTTATAGTGTCTAATCCCTCAGATTCGTGTTTATTTAGTTAGAGCATACTTCTCCTTGCTTCCCTTTTTGACGCACATATCACGCGACACCTTAAATTTCGTACAGCTTCCTTGATTTTGAATCAGCTGTCTTGCTAAAAGAGTCTTATTTACAGTCGATGTTATTAATTTATTTCGCATCTTGGTCTTCATGTTATTAACTTGACTGAATATCCTTTCACATTCTGCATTGCTGTGTGGAAGACATAGAACGTCTAGAGCAAACTTCGCTAGAGTTTTGCAGTCGGTTGTATCATGGATGTTTTGCCAAAATTAGTGAACTTTCCAGGTGCCGATGTCCAAGGTCGAAAATTTGTTGACATCTGGTAAAAGTCTTTTTTTTTTCTTTTTTTTTTTTTTTCGGATGGGAAATCATCAAATGACCCCTCCCGCTCTGGGTGGAGCGGAAGGGAGTGTCAGACTCCTACTGACTAAAACCCACCCGTGTTCCTTCCTTAGCCCTTTATGTTCCGGGCCAGCGGTAACCCTTTCGGACAATCCCGCTGACCCGGCAGGCTTCGGCCCTATGGGGCCCCTCCTCGATGCTGACATCTCTTTGAGGCGCGCGTGGAACACGTACGCGCCGTCCGGCACGGGCCTGGTCCTGATCGGACGGTGAGCTACCCATTACTCTCCGCCCGCAGGCCCGCGCCTACGGTGGACGGGAGTCGTCACGCGGCTCCCGACGCCCAGAGCGTCTCCCGCGGCGGCTGGGACGGGAGGCTCTCTCCCTGAGCCGTCCCGCCACCTCCTTCGCTAGCATGACTGCTTCGCAGAAGGAGGTGACTGCCTCCCACTCCCTCTCGCCCCGGACCATGGCTTGCACCAGGGCCGGGCGCGAGAGGTCGCCGCCGCTGCCGATCGCCTCTACGAGGACACGGCGGTGCTCTGCCCAAGCGGGGCAGACCTCCACCGTGTGCTCCACCGTGTCCTCTGGGCGATCCTGGCAATGGTGACACCCGGGCGTTTCCTCCCGCCTGATGATGTGCAGGAACCTCCCGAAACTTCCGTGTCCGGTGAGGACCTGCGTCAGGCGGTAGGTGAGGGCGCCGTGGCGTCTCTCTAGCCACTCCTCAAAGAGGGGTCTTATCGCCGCTATCGCGGCGTGCCCTGCGCTGGATTGCGACAGTCGCTCCTTCCATGTCGCCATGAGATCGCGCCGGAGATCCGTCCGCTCCGCAGCGATTTGCCGCGGAAGTGGAACTTCCCCCCGGCGTAGTGCCTCCGCGCGATCTGGTAAATGTCTCCATTCGTCATCGATTTTTGGAGGTCATTTTCAATGTTGACAATCCGTGGTAGTTTCTGGGTTAGTGGCAACATTGACGGGAAATTATATTACTGTGGCGCACAGCCTCTTCTGGTGACAGATATTTAAGGAGCGGAAGTATTTCATTAGAAAAATCATATCACTTCCGAATTTCCTTGCATCTTGTAACTAGAAAGTCGCGGCAACGACTATAAAAATCTGCCAGGAGATCTTTCTGGTTCAAGATATTCGTTTTTTGAGTTTCACGCATGATTTTAACACCCAGATACATATATGATGTAGGTAATGTCGTGAATTTTCTGGGTCAATGGAGCATATTTCAGTTTGGTTAAAGTAGTCTCTGGTCATGTAACATTGCAAGAGATCTTTGGAAAGCATTTTCATACTTTCATCCAGTTCTATCAGCCTAGAATCCGTTCCTTGGAAATACTCGTTCATCTTCACAAATTTAGGTAATATCCATTGTAAAAATAGGATATATAGAGTTTTACAAAATCATCGTTTAACTCACGATGAATCAGCTCAGCAGCGACGGTGCGTTCTTCTAGCCACTGGTGACTGAAAAATAATTTCAGGCTCTCCCATTGCTCTAGCAGCTTATTAATTACAGACAATAGCGATAGCCATCTAGTTTGCGATGGGTGTAGTAGTTTGTGAATTTCTGTATTCATAAATTCTTGAAATTCAATGTATTCCGATTGTCTTTTGGCACTATGTTTGAAAAATGCATACAATTTCTTCTAAATCCTCACATCGCCTGGGTAGTTTTTTACAAGCTTCACTGGTGCATAAATGCATTGAGTGACAGATACACTTGAATATTTGTATACCTGGCAATTCGGAACGCAATCGACTAGCAACTGAGTTGTGAGGACCCATCACGACATTGCAGCCGTCTGATGCAAAGCCGATTATATTGTCTAATAATGGCACACCATGTTGAGTAAACGTCTCTATAATCGTTGTATAAAACGCTTCTGCTGTACATCCTCGTGAAGATGACGCCGCTTCAGATGTACCTTTCTCGTGCAAAGGTTCCAATTGCCATAAGCAAGCTATAACTTTATTGTAATTTTTATCGTAATATCGGACAAGAAAAAGAATGCATATTGTCTTAGTACAGGCAATATCTGTAGATTCATCAGCAAGTACGCTGAATTTTTGGTGTTTTAAAATATTTTCTAGGTATTCTTTCTGGCTTTCTCCTATTACATTTTTTACAGTTGCTGTACATTTACCTCTTTTTATCGCCAAATCAGCTGCTATTTTTGAATCTGGAAAACAAGATTTTAGAACTTCCGATAAATGGTCTATTGCTAAGAAAGAAATGTTATGCTCAGCCACAAAAGCAACGAGTTTTATTTCGGCTTCCGGTAACTAGGGTGTTCATGTCCTTTTCGCGCGGTTTCAAATAAGCACTAACAGATTTTGTAGAAGATGCGGCAAATGTCTTTTTTTATGTTGGTTATTTGTCACATGTCGCAAAGTTGAAAGTTCACACGATAATTTAACGTCGCACACGGTGCACTTTGCTCTAAACTGATCATTATCAACAGGAGCAATCCAGTTTTTGAATAAATCGTCACTCTCCCACTGTTGTCGATATTTTTGTTTTATATGTTTACTTTTTTTGGCCTCTTTTGGCGAAGAAGGCCCATTAGAATCATATTCACTCATATTATAGATTATAATCACAACTAAATAGCTGAATAAAGAATTATTTCACTCGTAACCTTTAAAATATTTTGACTTAGTCGGGATTTTCCCGGCTGTGCTCATAAAATTACCTGTGTACGTTTCGTTTCATTCATTACACTAGTGAAAAACGTTTCGTTTCACCTATACTCAATTGCCGTATTTTGTGATACGGCAATGAGAGGACTGCCGTATGCCGTATTTTCTGAAAAAAAAATCGTGGATTGCCGTATAATACGGCAATTGCCATATCAATAACAACGATGGTCGCGCGTGATCCTGTATCGCTACGTTCCCTCGCGCCCCTTTCACCGATATTTGAATAGATCGCGTTGTCGTTTGTCAAGATAGTACGAGTGTCTGACGCTAGGTGCCGTCCGGGCGCTACGGGACTTCCCCCTACTCCTTTAATCGAAGCAATAGATTATAATAATAATAAAAGCGATGCAAAACGGATTACCTACCTACCTACTTACTAGTATTAAATTTGAAGAAGATGATCGTGTAGTTTTTGAGACATGGATATTTTGGTTCTTTGAGGAATAATATGCATTATAAGCTTATTTTTAGTGTCGATAAAATCAATATTCTGCATGTACCTACCTAATATTGCAATATTCATCGTGACTACGTCGCTTATAGGTACGGAACTCTTGAGAGTTGTCCGGGCCACATTGTAATAGGTAGTTGGGTTTTCCTATCGGAGTACCAGGCCACTGAGGCCACTGAGGCCACTCAGAAAGTATTGCGAAAAAAAGTTTTTATGTGTATGAGACTGGCCAGTTATAATCTATTTTGAAAATAAGATTATTTGTATGTAAAAATAGGTAAGTTCCAATTTCAAAATTTCCCTCCACATTGTTTGCGAGGCGAGCTAATTTAAATGTTCGTGTCTCATAAAAAAATGGATCTGCGCCGCCCGGGAACATTTTCGCGCTAAGATTTTTTACGATTTCAAGTGTCGCCTGAAACCGGACGAATCGTACGATAGATTTCAAATGGCATTCATGGCCCTTCTAAGGCAACCGTGTATTGTATCGTTGGTATAAATACCTTTGGGGGATGAAAAAAGAAGTGGTAGCCCTTTGACGGCTGATAAGGAAGAACGTACGTACGTACGTACTAACAGTGAACATTTTAATCCAAGACAATAGGCGAGTTACGTATCAAGAGATTCAGCACATACTGCAGTTTGGATCGGGAAGCCCTCAAAAAATTCTACACGTGCATCTTCGCGTGAGGAGGATAGTTTCACGCTGGGTGCCGCACAATCTCACCGATACTCAGAAACAGGCCCGGGTGGAATGGTGCCGTGATCTGATAAACAAATTTGAAGCAGGCTCGTCTCTGCATGTTTACGACATCATTACCTACAGCTGATGTGTCTTGGATTTATCAATACGATCCAAAAACGAAGCGCCAGTCGACGGTTTGGGTGTTTCAAAACGAATCAACGCCTACCAAAGTGAAGCGATCTAGAAACGGGGGGAAGATTTTGATCGCGACCTTTTTCAATTTGACTGGCTACTTGGTGTGAACCAAAGAAGCATCAACGCTGAATGGTATACTACCAAATGCTTCCCAGAAGTTTTCTCTGTTGTGAGCAACAAGCGGCCAAACACAGGGCTCCGCGGGTTACTGCTCCACCACGACAACGCGCCTTTGCACACCGCGCTCAAAACGAGGGACTTCCTGGACAGCACGCCGGTCAAATTCCTGGGTCGCTCCTTGCAGCCCTGACCTAGCACCGTGTGAATTCTTTTTATTCCCGAAAAT